>CM063187.1:8971875-10183750 GCA_031835075.1 Saguinus oedipus
GCCAAAATGGGTGGATCGTTTGAACCTAGGAATTAGAGAGCAGCCTGGGCAACATGATGAAATCCTATCTCTATAAAAAATATTAAGAAGGCCGGGCGCAGTGGCTCAAGCCTGTAATCCCAGCACTTTGGGAGGCTGAGGCAGGTGGATCACGAGGTCAAGAGATCGAGACCACCCTGGTCAACATGGTGAAACCCTGTCTCTACTAAAAATACAAAAAATTAGCTGGGCATGGTGACGCGTGCCTGTAATCCCAGGTACTCAGGAGGCTGAGGCAGGAGAATTGCCTGAACCCAGGAGGCAGAGGTTGCGGTGAGCCGAGATCACGCCATTGCATTCCAGTCTGGGTAACAAGAGCGACACTCCGTCTCAAAAAAAAAATAAATAAAATAAATAAAATATTAAAAAATTAGCTGGGCATGGTGGTACGTTCCCGTAGTCTCAACTACATAAAAAGCTGAAGGGGGAAGATCACTAGAGCCAAAGGTCAAGGCTTCAGTGAGCTGTGTTTGTGCCACTGCACTCCAGCCTGACACAGCAAGATCTTGTCTCAACAACAACAAAAAAATTTTTAATTCCATGTCTAAGCCAGATGTGGTAGTTCATGCCTGTAATCCCAGCACTTTGGTAAACTGAGGTGGAGGATCACTTCAGCACAGGAGCTCAAGACGAGTCTGGGCAACACAACAAGATCCTATATCTACAAAAAATTTAAAGAATTAGCTGGGTGTGGTGGTGCACACCTATAATCCAGCTACTCGGGAGGGTGAGGTAGGAGGATCACTTAAGCCTAGAAGGTGAAGGCTATAATGAGCCATGATTACACCACTGCACTCCAGCCTCAGTGACAGCAAGACCCTGTGTCAAAAAAACAACAAAACAAAACTCAATGTCTAGTTCCATATGTGGAAATGTGAAGAAGCTCTGAAGAAACAAGTTTCATGATACATTTGGAGCATCCCCAAACTCATCACTCTCTCTTGTGTGTATGCAACTTCTCTCAAATATCTCTTATTTTTGCTGACTTTCCATAACAGAATTCCTGATTTTCTCTGAGGATGGAAAACTATCCCTTGCAAATCTTACCAATTGTACCCCAATGGATGTCTGACCCCTCAAACAGTTCTGCTGAAGTGTAGACCATTGGGTTTCAAGTTGCAATTCCCATCCTGAAATAAAACAGAAAAACAAATAAAAGGACTTAGGCAAGGTGAGGTAGCTCATGCCTCTAATCTGTGCACTTTGGGAGGCCAAGGCAGGCAGATCACTTGAGATCAGGAGTTGGAGACCAGCCTGGCCAACATGGTGAAACCCCGTCTCTACTAAAAATACAAAAGTTAGCTGTGTGTGATGGTGAGCACCAGCTACTCAGGGGGCTGAGACAGGAGAATTTCTTGAACCTGGGAGGCAGAGGTTGCAAAGAGCTGAGATCACACCACTGCACTCCAGCCTTGGCGACAGAGTGAACAACAATGACAAATGAAAGTTTGATTTGGGGGAAAAAAATGAAAAGAAATGGAAAGAGTTGAAAACAATAAGGCTCATTTCTACTTTTTTCAAATTAAACATGGCAAGAAAAAAACAGAAAGAGATTTGGGGATTTGGGCTACAACAAAAATTTGGTTTTGATGTAAATGATCCAAAGGGGGAAAAACTGGCTAAGACAAGGACATAAGTAAAAATTTTAGATCATTTATTACAAATTGATGCTATGAAAATTAAAACTGATAGTGATTCCTGCAGATGTACCTTGATTTTCTTAGGAAAAAAAAAACTGATAGTGAATAGAGAATATCAGGAAGTTAAAGTAGGAAATTTCTGAAAAAGTGTATAACAAAAATTGACTTAAGGAAATGTTCTGGCTGGGCACAGTGGCTCATGCTTGTAATCCCAGTACTTTGGGAGGCCAAGGTGGGTGGATCACCTGAGGTCAGGAGTTCACCACCCGCCTGGTCAACATAATGAAATCCTATCGCTACTAAAAATAAATTAGCCAGGTGTGGTGCTGGGTGCCTGTAATCCCAGCTACTTGGGAGGCAGAGGCAGGAGAATCATCTGAACCTGGGAGGTGGAGGTTGCAGTGAGCAAAGACCACGCCCTTGCATACCAGCCTGGACAACAAGAGAAAAACTCTGTCTCAAAAAAAATGAAGAAGAAAAGAAATGTTTTAGGATCCCAGGTGGCTACCTGAGATCATGGCTAGTTCTGAACCCTGTATACACTATGGTTTTTCAACCTAGTAACTGAAATGGCCATTATATGACTGACAGGTGTACACAGTGTGGATATATGGACAAAAGGGTGATTCACATGCCAGGCAGGATGACATAAGATTTCATCATACTACTGAGAACAGTGAAAAATTTTAAACTTTGAATGTTGTTTTATTTCTGAAAAAAATTTTTTTTGTGTGTGGGGTAGTGGGGCAGTGGCCAGGGTCTCACTCTGTCACCCAAGCTGGAGTGCAGTGGTATAATCACATCTCATTGCAGCCTTGACCTCCCAGGCTCAATCAATCCTCAAAGCTCAGTCTCCTGAGTGGCTGGGACAGCAGGTGTGTCCCACCACCCTCAGCTAATTTTTCTATTTTGTGTAGAAACAAGGTTCTCGGTATATTGCCTAGGCTGGTCTCAAACTCCTGGGCTCAATGATTCGCCCCACCTAGGCCATCCAAAGTGTGGGGATTACAGGCATGGGCCACTGTGCCTGGCTGAATTTTCCATTTAATATTTTTGGACCATGGTTGACTGTAGATAACTGAAACAGTGAAAAATGAAATCACAGACAAGAAAGGACTGTTCTGTAAGTAAAAGTGTGTGGGAAGTTAAATACTTCCTAACTTTATCTAAACCTGCAGAGAGAAAATACATGTTAAAAAATTTCCTAAGCCAAGCATGGTGGCTCATGCCTGTAAATCTAGGAATTTGGTAGGCTGAGGCAGGTGGATTACCTGAGGTCAGGAGTTCGAGACAAGCCTGACCAACATGGAGAAACCCCACCTCTACTAAAAATACAAAAATTAGCCAGGCATGGTGGTGGGCGTCTGTAATCCCAGCTACTCTGGAAGCTGAGGCAGGAGAATCACTTGAACCCAGGAGGCAGAGGTTGTAGTGAGCCAAGATTGCACCACTGCACTCCAGCCTGGGCAACAAGAGTGAAACTCCAGCTCAAAAAAAATAAAAAGTTTCCTAATTATGCTTCCAAACATAGTGACCTTCTCATCAACCAGAGTTGTTCTTCTCATGAACACTCACCTTGGAGAATGCCTCCCTGAACTGTCCTTGACTCTTCTTCTTGTTCCAACCAAGAGATCAGACTGGGTTTGATGATCTGACCTCCTGAGCACAGAAAAAGACATTGATGGAAGAGGCTCATACAAGAGATTACAAACTGCTCTTTCCTTGCTGCCACCAGGTCATGCAGAGGCGGAGGCTTGGGTGCGTTCAAGACTCAGCTTCACCTGTAATCCACTGCCATGACTGAGGAAGACATTGCTGCTGGAGGTGTAATGGACATCAATACCACTTTACAAGAGGTGCTGAAGACTGCCCTCATCCATGATGGCCTAGCACGTGGAATCTGCGAAGCTTCCAAAGCCTTAGACAAGTGCCAAGCCCATCTTTGTGTGCTTGCATCTAACTGTGATGAGCCTATGTATGTCAAGTTGGTGGAGGTCTTTTGTGCTAAACACCAAATCAACCTAATTAAGGCTGATGACAACAAGAAACTAGGGGAATGGGTCGGACTCTTTAAAAATGGCAGAGAAGGGAAGCCCCATAAAGTGGCTGCTTGCAGTTGAGTAGTAGTTAAGACTATGGCAAGGAGTCTCAGGCCAAAGATGTCATTGAAGAGTACTTCAAATGCAAGAAATGAAGAAATAAATATTTGGCTCACACACGCACACAAAGAAATTACAAACCTTTCTATGATTCAGTAACTACAGATCTGATGAAAGCAGCGAAGTTATTTCAGAGGGGCAAAAAATGCAAATAACACCTCTGCCTGTGCCCCAAACAGTCTGGTTACTTCTTTCCCCTAAAACCGAAATTCAGGCTTATGTACATATTTAAAAAGCACTACGACTTTTATTCAAACACAAAATAACAGTCAGGTGCGGTGGCTCAGGCCTGTAATCCCAACACTTTGGGAGGCTGAGGCAGATGGATCACTTGAGGTCAGGAGTTCAAGACCAACCTAGCCAACATGGTGAAACACCAAAAACACACACGCACACACAAAAATAGCAGGTATGGTGGTGCACACCTGTAATCCCAGTTATTCGGGAGGCTGAGGCACAAGAATCACTAGAACCCAGGAGGCAGAGGTTGCAGTAAGCTGAGATCAAGCCAGTGCGCTCCAGCATGTGCAAAAGAATGAAACTGTGACTCGAAACAACAAAAACACGAAATAAGAAAGTATAACAAAAAGATCCTCATTCTCCTGGGGAAACAACTACACCAATGGTTTTCAAAACATTATTGCACATCACAGTCATCTAGAGGACTTGTTGAAACACAGATGACTGGGCTCCAACTCCAGGTTGCTGGGTGGAGAATGAAAATGTACATTTTTTTTTTTTGAGACTGAGTCTTGCTGTTGCCCAGGCTGGAGTGCAGTGGCATCATCTCGGGCTCATAGCAACTCCTCTTCCTCCTAGGTTCAAGTCATTCTTCTGCCTCAGCCTCCCAAGTAGCTGGGACTATAGACATGCGCCACCATGCCCAGCTAATATTTGTATTTTTAGTAGAGATGGGGTTTCACCATGTCAGCTAGGCTGGTCTCTAACTCTTGATCTCAGGTAATCTGCCTGCCTCAGTCTCCCAAAGTGCTGGGATTACAGGCGTGAACCACTGTGCCTGGTGGAAAATGGACATTTTCCACCATCCTAACATATGGATGGTGTTGCTATTAATCTTGGACCACATTTTGAGAGTGGTTACAGATTAAAACCTATTTAGGATACTGACTATGTCTCTGTTATTTCTCTTTGTGTTCGGAGTTGATGTTGCTAATACTGCAACACAGGAAGCACATAACATATATCAGTCCCATAGGAGGCTGCCAGGGATGATGCCAGTCTTACCTACTGTGGCCAGGTTCTTGTAGTTCTCTAGCATCACATCACTGTAGAGGCTTCTCTGAGTTGGGTCCAGTAAAGTCCACTCTTCCTGGGTGAAGTCCACAGCCACATCGTCAAAGGTCACTGAATCCTAAAGCATCACACATATGCTGGTTGGAGCCAGGTAACATGTCCATCATCACTCACTGGAGAATAAGGAAGGGGGACGTAATGCCTATACAGGATTCCAGGGACTGTAATTACCGACTCCAGGGTTTAAGGGTCCTAGAAACTCCTCTCTCCATAAACACAGTCACTGTCATCTCCTCCACTCATAGGCCATTAATGGTACTTCTTTTTTTTTTGAGACAGTGTTTCGCCCTTATTACCCAGGCTGGAGTGCAATGGCGCAATCTCAGCTCATCGCAACCTCCGCCTCCTGGGTTCAGGCAATTCTCCTACCTCAGCCTCCCAAGTAGCTGGGACTACAGGCACGCACCACCATGCCCAGCTAAGATTTTTTTTTGTATTTTTAGTAGAGACGGGGTTTCACCATGTTGACCAGGGTGGTCTTGATCTCTTGACCTTGTGATCCACCCGCCTCGGCCTCCCAAAGTGCTGGGATTATAGGTGTGAGCCTCCGTGCCCGACCTTTTTAAATTTTTTTAAAATTTTTTCTTTTTGAGACAGAGTCTCACTCTGTCACCAGGCGCCAAGCTGGAGTGCAGTGGCACAATCTTGACACACTGCAACCTCTGCCTCCCGGGTTCAAGCAATTCTCCTGCCTCAGCCTCCCGAGTAGCTGGGACTACAAGCACACGTCACCACGCCCAGCTAATTTTTGTATTTTTAGTAGAGACGGGGTTTCACCATGTTGACCAGGATGGTCTCAATCTCTTGACCTCGTGATCCACCCGCCTCAGCCTCCCAAAGTGCTGGGATTACAGGCTTGAGCCACCGCACCCGGCCAATGATACTCTTTTTTTTTTTTGAGACGGAGTTTCGCTGTTGTTACCCAGACTGGAGTGCAATGGTGGCACGATCTTGGCTCACCGCAACCTCCACCTCCTGGGTTCAAGCAATTCTCCTGCCTCAGCCTCCTGAGTAACTGGGACTACAAGTGCACGCCACCATGCCCAGCTAATTTTTGTATTTTAGTAGAGACGGGGTTTCACCATGTTGACCAGGATGGTCTCGATCTCTTGACCTTGTGATCCACCCGCCTTGGCCTCACAAAGTGCTGAGATTATACGTGTGAGCCACCGCGCCCGGCCTTGATACTTCTTGAAGATGAATTTATCTCAGCACAACTGGACTAGAAGATCTCATCTTATTTCCATCTGTTTGAGCACACTGCTCAGCACATTCCAGACATCCAATCAATGCTGATAAACAACTTGAACAGGCCGGGCACGGTGGCTCAAGCCTGTAAGCCCAGCACTTTGGGAGGCCGAGGCAGGTGGATCACGAGGTCAAGAGATTCAGACCATCTTCGTCAATATGGTGAAACCCCGCTTCTACTAAAAATACAAAAAATTAGCTGGGCATGGTGGCGCGTGCCTGTAATCCCAGCTACTCGGGAGGCTGAGGCAGGAGAATTGCCTGAACCCAGGAGACGGAGGTTGCGGTGAGCCGAGATCACGCCATTGCACTCCAGCCAGGGTAACAAGACAGAAACTGTCTCAAAAAAAAAAAAACTTGAACAAAGGATACTTTATTTATTTATTTAGAGACAGAATTTCACTCTGTCACCCAGGCTGGAGTGCAGGGGCGCAATCCTGGCTCACTGCAAACTCCGCCTCCTGAGTTCATGCGATTCTCCTGCCTCGGCCTCCCGAGTAGCTGGGATTACAGGTGCACCACCACACCTGGCTAATTTTTGTATTTTTTAGTAGAGACGGAGTTTCACCGTGTTTGTCAAGCTGGTCCCAAACTCCTGACGTCATGATCCACCTTCTGCAGCCTCCCAAAGTGCTGGGATTACAGGCATGAGCCACTGCACCTGGCCAGGACACTTTACTTTTCTAATCTAAAAAACTTTTTTTGAGACAGTCTAACTCTGTTGCCCAGGCTAGAGTACAGTAGTACAATCACAGTTCACTGCAGCCTCAACCTCCAGGGCTCAAGTGATCCTCCCACATCAGCCTCCCAAGTAGCTGGGAGTATAGTCATGCACCACTTTGCCCAGGGTCTCATTATGTTGCTCAGGGTGGTCTTGAACACCTGTACTTAAGCAATCTGCCTGCCTCAGGCTCCTGAAGTGTTAGCATTATGGGCATAAGCCGCCATGCCCAGCCTGGGATGATTTTCAAGTTAACACCTCCCTATATGGGAGGCCCCATTCCTTAGGGAAATTCAAATGGGGATTCAGTCCTTGAGTGAAACTTTATTGTTTTAAGAAGGCTGGAGACAAGTCTGTCTAGAGGAAATGTGTCTACCTAGTGGATGCAAGTTTGTGGCAATGTACAAGGATACAGTTACTTTTTACCTGATAACAATTTGTTAGGCAGTCAGCCACTATCCTTCCTGCTGCTGTCTTTTCTTTATGAAGGCAAACTGGGTCCCCAGAAAGATAATGTCCTGTAAGAAAACGAAGGCATGAGAGCCCCAAGATGACCATAATCCCACATCCACCTATCTAGAGATCATTACTCATAGTATGAAATTCCCAAATATTCCTGCAAAATCAAGAAAACTCACGAGGCCAGTTGCAGCAGCTCACATCTCTAATCCTAGTGCTCTGGGAGGTTGAGGTGGGAGGACTGCTTGAGGTGACAAGTTTGAGATCTGCCTGGGCAACACAGTGAGACCCTTTCTTTACAAAAAATTTTAAAATTAGCCCGATGTGGCCGGGTGCAGTGGCTCATGCCTGTAATCCCAGTACTTTGGGAGGCCAAGGTGGGAAGATTACAATGTCAGACTTCAAGACCAGCCTGACCAACATGGTTAAACCCTGTCTCTATTAAAAATACAAAAATTAGCCAGGCATGGTGGTGCACGCCTGTAATCCCAGCTACTCAGGAGGCTGAGGCAGGAAAATCGCTTGAACCTGGGAGGCAGAGATGGCAGTGAGTTGGGATCACACCACTGCACTCCAGCCTAGGAAACACAGAAAGACTCTATTTCAAAAAAAAAAAAAGAATTAGCTCCGTGTGGTGACAAACACCTGTAGTCCCACTTCCTTGGGAGGCTGACACAGGAAGACTGCTTGACACAAGAAGTTCGAGACCACCCTGGGCAACATACTGAGACCTCCTCATCTCTAAAAAAAAAATATACACATACACACACACACACACACACACACACACACACACACACACACACATAGTTTTGTTTTGTTTTCTTGAGACAGAATCTCACTCTGTCACCAGGCTGGAGTGCAGTGGCATAATCTCGGCTCACTGCAACCTCCACCTCATGGGTTCAAGCAATTCTTCTACCTCAGCCTCCACTGAGTAGCTGGGACTACAGGCGTGCACCACCACTCCCAGCTAACTTTTGTATTTTTTTAGTAGAGATGGGGTTTCACCATGTTGGCCAGGATGGTCTTGATCTCTTGACCTCGTGATCCACCCGCCTCGGCTTCCCAAAGTGCTGGGATTACAGGTATGAGCCACTGTGCCCGGCCTATATATTTTTTTAATCAGCCAGGTGTGGTGGCATGCGCCTGTAGTCCCAGATACTTGGGAAGCTGAGGTTAAACGACTGCTTGAGTCCAGGAGTTTGAGGCTGCAGTGAGTTATGAATGCACCACTGCACTCCAGCCTGGGCAAAAGAGCAAGATGAAAGGAAAAAGAAAAGAAAAGAAAAGAAAGAGAGAGAAGAAAGGAAAGGGAAAGGGAAAGACAAAAGGAAAAGGAAAAGGAAGGGAAAATCACAAACATACAACCTGCTGCCATACAATGCCACAGCAGACCTAAAGGTGGTGATGAGCCATGCTGCCTGCCAGTAAAATTAAAACAGTCTCATTTCACAGATAAGGAAACATACACACAGAGCCCGTGACTCTCTCTTACTGATAAAATTCATGAAGGAGAATCTGCAGTACCTCTTTCTAAAACTCACAGCCAGGCTGGGGCTGACTCACAAAACAGCACAATCTGGCCCACCTCAGCACCTCCAAATGAACCATCAGCATGACCAGCAGCCCAGACCACTGGACTGTAGAGGGAACCTAGAGCAGTGGATCCAAAGAAGAGCAACAGGACTTACCATGGGACAAATCAACAGCTGCCATCCTGTGAGGTGAGAATGTGCCAGAACCCTGCTTTCATTGATGCCAACATCACTTCAGGACAGCTCATTAATCTAAATGGACAGCAGCAATCTCCATTCCTCTTGATATAGGGTTATTGGGATTCCTGTTGGTATTAATCAATAATCAACAGCATACTTAATCATCAGTCATCAAACATATACACTGGCTGGGGCAGTAGCTGATGCCTGTAATCCCAGCATTTTGGGAAGCCAAGGTGAGAGGACTGCTTCAGCCCAGAAGTTTGAGACCAGCCTGGGCAACATAGCAAAACCCTATCTCTAAATAAATTTTAAAAACTAAATTAAGAAAATTGGGGGCCGGGCACGGTGGCTCAAGCCTGTAATCCCAGCACTTTGGGAGGCTGAGGCAGGTGGATCACGAGGTCAAGAGATCGAGACCATCCTGGTCAACATGGTGAAACCCCGTCTCTACTAAAAATACAAAAAATTAGCTGGGCATGGTGGCGCGTGCCTGTAATCCCAGCTACTCAGGAGGCTGAGGCAGGAGAATTGCCTGAACCCAGGAGGCGGAGGTTGCGGTGAGCTGAGATCGCACTATTGCATTCCAGCCTGGGTAACAAGAGCGAAACTCCGTCTCAAAAAAAAAAAAGAAAAGAAAAGAAAAGAAAACTGGGCCGGGCGCGGTGGCTCAAGCCTGTAATCCCAGCACTTTGGGAGGCCGAGGTGGGTGGATCACGAGGTCAAGAGATCGAGACCATCCTGGTCAACATGGTGAAACCCTGTCTCTACTAAAAATACAAAAAATTAGCCGGGCATGGTGGTGCGTGCCTGTAATCCCAGCTACTCAGGAGGCTGAGGCAGGAGAATTGCCTGAACCCTGGAGGCAGAGGTTGCGGTGAGCCGAGATTGCGCCGAGCCAAGATTGCGCCATTGCACTCCAGCCTGCATAATAAGAGCGAAACTCCGTCTCAAAAAAAGAAAAAGAAAATTGAAGTGGTAAGCCAGAACTTGAATTCAAGTACAATTTTTGCACACCCACATAAAAAAAAAAAAAATCTCGGGGCCGGGCGCGGTGGCTCAAGCCTGTAATCCCAGCACTTTGGGAGGCCGAGGCGGGTGGATCACGAGGTCAAAAGATCGAGACCATCCTGGTCAACACGGTGAAACCCCGTCTCTACTAAAAATACAAAAAATTAGCTGGGCATGGTGGCACGTGCCTGTAATCCCAGCTACTCAGGAGGCTGAGGCAGGAGAATTGCCTGAACCCAGGAGGCGGAGGTTGCGGTGAGCCGAGATCGCGCCATTGCACTCCAGCCTGGGTAACAAGAGCGAAACTCCGTCTCAAAAAAAAAAAAACAAAAAAACAAAAAACCTCACACTACACTTTAAGTACTGGACAGCCTCAACAGGGCCTTGATTAAAAACACTTAAATCAAACAAATCTGCATCCCCATCTCATGCTGTTAGAGAGGCAAAGTCAAACTGCTCTGTGCCTAAAATTGGCCTGTTATGTGCATCTTCACAGAGAACTAACTTTTCACAGTATTTATCTGGTTCATTTTTTTCAGTCAAAGTTCACTTTTATTTGGCCGGGTGAGGTGGCGCATGCCTATAATCCCAGCACTTTGGGAGGCCAAGGCAGGTGGATCACAAGGTCAGGCGTTCCAGACCAGCCTGACCAACAGGGTGAAACCCCATCCCTACTAAAAATACAAAAATTACCCAGGCATGGTGGCGCACGCCTGTAATCCCAGCTACTCAGGAGGCTGAGGCAGGAGAATTGCTTGAACTCGGGAGGCGGAGGTTGCAGTGAGCCAAGATCACATCACTGTGTTCCAGCCTGGGCAACAGAGTGAGACTCAAAAAAAAAAAAAAAAAAAAGTGTTCCTCTAAAAATATCCAAGACCCTATTTTGGAAAAATGTACAGATTTTTTTTTTCTTTTCTTTAAATATGGGGTTTCACCGTGATGGCCAGGCTGGTCTTGAACTCCTGACCTCTGGTGATCCACCCGCCTTGGCCTCTCAAAGCGCTAGGATTATAGGCGTGAGCCACCGTGCCAGGCCCTCTTTTTCTTTTTTCTTTTTTTTTTTGAGACGGAGTTTCGCTCTTGTTACCCAGGCTGGAGTGCAATGGCACGATCTCGGCTCACCGCAACCTCCGCCTCCTGGGTTCAAGCGATTCTCGCGCCTCACCCTCCCAAGTAGCTGGGATTACAGGCACGCATCACCACACCTGGCTAATTTTTGTATTATTAGTAGAGACCGGGTTTCTCCATGTTAGTCAGGCTGTTCTCGAACTCATAACCTTAAGTAATCCACCCACCAAAGTGCTGGGATTACAGGCATGAGCCACAGCGCCGGGCCCAGATTTTTTTTTTTTTTTTTGCCAATCATTGAGAGCTTGTAAGGTTGCTGAGGTTGGTTGGCCTTGAACTCTTGGCCTCGCCTTCGCAAGCGCCACGACATCCGGCCGGAGCCACTTTGGGCCCCCCGGCCCAGATTTTTTTTAACAGATAGATATTGCACAACAGTAATGTTTTTCATTTTCTTATATGAAATAGTAGTATTCTACCTGTACTAAGACAATGTCCTCATCTTTAGCATATGCAATGCCGAGTATTTAGTCAAGTATTATATCTAGTACTTACTTTCAATTTACTAGAAGATCTAATTCACCATAAACTGTATTTACCTGGGAGAGTGGAAATGGGCAAAATGCGAAAAGTGGGTGAATCTATTACAATGGATATTGGATGGTCAAATTATGAGTATGTTTAAGATTTTTCAAAAGCGAAATAGAAAAAACACTTAATCCAACCATCCTGTTAATTGTCAATTTGATGATTCTGATACTAGAATAATAAAGATTTAATCCTTTCCTGCTGGAGCTCTCTTGGGATGTACAGGCCTAGGAATTTCACTCGAGGAGACTGAGTTATTATTCTTAGTTTTTTTTTTTTTTTTTTGAGACGCTGTTGTTACCCAGACTGGAGTGCAATGGCGCGATCTCGGCTCACCGCAACCTCCGCCTCCTGGGTTCAAGCAATTCTCCTGCCTCAGCCTCCCGAGTAGCTGGGACTACAGGCGCGCACCACCATGCCCAGCTAATTTTTGTATTTTTGGTAGAGACGGGGTTTCACCTTGTTGACCAGGATGGTTTCGATCTCTTGACCTCGTGATCCACCCGCCTCGGCCTCCCAAAGTGCTGGGATTATAGGCGTGAGCCACCGCGCCCGGTCATATTCTTAGTATTCTTATAAAGCTCTCTTGGGATGTACAGGCCTAGGAACTTCATTCGAAGAGAATGAGTTATTATTCTTAGTATTCTTTAGCAGAAAGACTTGCGGTCTACAAACGTTTATATTCACACACACAAATATGCACATCCTACAAATCTAAAAAATAATCTTTATCTTTCTCCATGAAAGTAATGATCAAAAACAAAATACAACGAAACCAAATTTACAGATGAAACATTCATTTGCATAAGAAGAGACAGAAAAGGCCACCTAGAACAACTTTCACCCAGTGCTTACCAGAACACAAAAATCGCCAGATCCCTGAACCGGGAGGACCCTGGGGACGGAGCTAAGGTGGATGCAAAAAGCAGAAATCATTTTCCTGCTGGAAAAAAATTCACAAACGCTGCTTTGGAGACCTTTGGAGAGAAGAGCACGGTGGATGAAAACACCCCGAGGACACCGCAACTAGCGACCCGGCTCCACCCGGGGAGTGACGAATCGAGCGGAAGCAAGCGGCCCCGACGAACGCAAGCGAGGCGGGCCAAGCCTCACTAAGGTCCGGGCCAAACCCGTCCTTCACCCAACGTCACCTCATCTCCGCGGAACTCACCAACGCCAGATGGGACCCAACTCTGAAAGCAAAAAGGCTCTCAAGCGCGAACAGCCGGCGTCACGGAAGGAACGGCGCACTGCTGACGTAATTTCCGCGTCCCGCTCCCCGCCTCTAACCCGGTGGGGTTTCGAGACTAGGGCTTTTGCCATGTAGAACCCTCCCGAGGCAGAGAATGCTTGTTCCCTCCTGCTTGGCTGCAGAGGGCCTTGGAATGGGCTGTAGGCAGAAAGGAGCCCAGAGGGCATTTTGACGTTAGAGCCAGGACTGCGGGCGGGGCTACCGGCAGGGACAGGGGCTGGGGAGGAAAGTGGGGCCAGGCCCACAGGACAAGGTTGAAGTTACAGCCAGGCCTGTGGGCGAGGCCACAGAGGAAGGGGCCAAAGTGTTATGTATCTAGGAAAGTGATAACTACGTATTTTGCTATGTTACTATTTCAACATTTGATGTAAAAAACTTTTATGCAGCCAAAAGAATTTTTTAAAGAAGTTTGGGTTTTCTGCCTTGTTTTAAAGCTTTTTTTTTTTTGAGACTAAATCTCACTGTCGCCAAGGCTGTTGTGCAGTGGCAACATCTCGGCTCACTGCAACTTGTCTCCGAGGTTCAAGCGATTCTCCTGCCTCAGTCTCCAAAGCAGATGAAATTAGTTGTGTACCATGTTGCCTGGCTAATTTTTGTTTTATGGTAGAGATGGGGCTTCACCATGTTGGCCAGGCTGGTCTCGAACTCCTGATATCAAGTGATCCGCCCACCTTGGCCTCCCAAAGTGCTGGGATTACAGGCATGAGCCACCCCGTCCGGCCTGTTTTACATATCTCATTAAAAAAAAAAATCAACAAGGATAACGGAATGACACAAAGTGGAAAATTAACAGGAATACCGAAAAAAAACTTTGTATCAAATGGATAAAAATTAATGAAAGATAAAACCTCACAAAACTGACCCAAGTAACTTTTATTGCAATCTTTATTATGATAAAAACACATAAAACTTACTTTCACATACTTTGTGTGTACCGAACAGTACTGTTAACTATATGCATATTTTTAGACAACAAATCGCAAAAAGCTTTTCCATCTTGCATGGCTGACACTCAATACCCATTAAACAATCCATTTTCTCCTCCACCAGCTTGTGGCAAATACTGCAGTACTTTCTTGCTTCTGAGTTTCGTTAGATACCCTATATAAGTGGAATCAGGTGGTATTTGTCCTTTTGCAACCGGTTATTTCACTTAGCATAATGTCAAGGTACATCCATGTTGTGGCATATGGCAGTTTTGTTTTTAAGGCTAAATGATATTGCATTGTACGTACGTAACACATTTTGTTTACCAATTCGTCCGTCAATGGATCTTTACTTTGCTTCCACCTCTTGGCTCTTCTTAATGCTGCTGCAATGAACACAGGTATGCCTTCTCATACCGAGATGCTTTCTTCAGTTCCTTTGGACATAAACCTACAAGTGGATGGCTGCTGACCAACTAAGTTTTAAACTTAGTGCTTTTATATTAAGCCCTGAGCTAAAGATAAGAACTGTGAATAAAAACTGAATTCTGGTTAGTTTTTTTAAAGTGGTATGAGTTATCAATTCTGAGACTACATTATATTTTAATCTGGGATTGAGCAAGTGCTGCTTTTGCATGTGATATAAGATAGCTACAGACAATAGAATTTGGAAGGCAAGAAATAACCCAGAGGTGTTGCAGTGGAATTACAAGTATTGGCATGTGGTCATGTTTTTAATACAGAAATATAGGTATCTGTGTGTGAATACATATATATAGATACATGTAAGTATGTATGTATTTCCCACATCTTCCACAGAGAGGACCTAAAAGCCAGGGCACTATTACCTAGGAACACCCCCGCACACAGAAACTGCAGCTTCTAAATAGTATTCTCTGTTAAAAGAAAACTAGATTTTTCTGATCCAGGGACTAGAGACAAATGTACCAGGAACAAACTTGCCCAGAAAATAATTATATGCCCATGAAATTAGAAGAATACGTTTTTAAAGATTCAGAAGATAGCTTGATGGAGACCCTACTTACTGAATCTGGAAAAATAGGTGCATCAAATTTACAGTAGCTAACTATACCCCACAGAATAAGAATTTATGATACATGCTCCTACAAGTAAATGGGTAAATGAATGATTAAGGATAACTCTTCCTTACAAAATTCCAATTAAGAAATGCAGAAGAAACTAAGGAATTAGAAAACCACTTTTTGGGCTAGGTGCGGTGGCTAACACCTGTAATCCCAGCACTTTGGGAGGCTGAGGCGAGAGGATTGCTTGAGTCCAAGAGTTTGAGACCAGTCTGGGCAACAGACAATAGTGAGGCAATAGTGAGACCTCGGCTCTACGAATAAAAAATTTATTTAAGCATGTTAGCATGTGCCTGTGGTCCCAGGTACCCAGGAGACTGAGGTGGGAGGATTGCTTGAGCCCAGGTCAAGGATGTAGTATGCTATGATTGTGCCACTGCACTCCACTCTAGGCAACAGAGCAAGACCCTGTCACAGACCAACAAAAAGAATAAAAAAGAAAACCACCATTTGGCAACCACTAGAGCAATAGCTTCAGACATACCTCAGGTTACTTCACTTTGCAGATATATTTTTTTACAAGTACGAGTCCTGTGGCACCACTTTTTCCAATAGCATGTGCTCACTTTTTGTTTCTCACATCCTGATAATTTTGACAATATTTCAAATATTATTATATTTATTGTGGTGCTGTGTTTTTTTTAGACAGTGTCTCACTCTGTCACCCGGGCTGGACAGCAGTGGTGATTTTGGTTCACTGCAACCTCTGTCTTCTGGATTCAAGTGATTCTCCTGCCTCAGCCTCCCAAGTAGCTGAGGCTACAGGTGCCTGTAATGCCCAGCTAATTTTTTTCTATTTTTAGTAGAGATGGGGTTTCACTATGTTGGCCAGGCTATTCTAAAACTCCTGACCTCATGATTTTCCCACCTGGGCCTCCCAAAATGCTGGGATTACAAGTATAAGCCACTGCTCCTGGTCACTCTGTGATCTTTGATGTTCCTATTTTGTTTTGGGGTACCACAAACTGCAACCTTGGAATACAGCAAAAAAAATGCCAAATTCTCATTGCTCCACCAACTGGCTACTCCCCACTCTCTTGCCCTTTCCCTGGGCCTCCTAATTCCCTGAGGCACAACAATATTGAAATTAGGCCAATTAATTACCCCACAATGGCCCCTAAATGTTCAACTGCAAGGAGGAGTTGCACATTTCTCACCAGGTGCAGCACCTCACACCTGTAATCCCAGCGTGTTGGGAGGCAAAGGCGGGGTATCACTTGAGGTTATAAGTTCAAGATCAGCCTTGGAAACGGTAAAGTCCTATCTCTTTAAAAAAAATAATTAGCTGGCCAAGGTGGTGCATACCTGCAGTCTCAGTTCTCAGGAGACAGGAAGATCACTTAAACCCATCAGTTTGGCCGGGTGCGGTGGCTCACGCCTACAATCCAAGCACTTCGGGAGGCCGAGGCAGATGGATCACGAGGTCAAGAGATCAAGACCATCCTGGTCAACAAGGTGAAACCCTGTCTCTACTAAAAATACAAAAATTAGCTGGGCATGGTGGTGCGCACCTGTAGTCCCAGGTACTCGGGAGGCTGAGGCAGGAGAATTGCTTGAACCCAGGAGGTGGAGGTTGCGGTGAGCCGAGATCGTGCCATTGCACTCCATTCTGGGTAATAACAGCGAAACTCCGTCTCAAAATAAACAAACAAACACCATCAGTTTGAGGCTGCAATGGGCTATGATTGCACTACACTCCGGCCTGGGTAAAAGCAAGACCATGTCTCTTAAAAAAAAAAACCGGGATAGGCCAAAATCTAGGTCTGCTGTGCCAGTTAGCCAAGTTGTGAATACAAAGGAAAAGTTCTTAAAGGAAATTAACTGCTATTCTAGTGAACACACAAATAAGAAAGGAATACAGCCTCACCACTGATACAGAAAGTTTTAGTGTCTGGATAGAAGATCAGATCAGCCACAACATTCCCTTAGGACAAAACCTAATCCAGAGCAAGGCCCTAACTAATTGTATGAAGGCTGAGAGGTGAGTTAGCTGCAGAAGAAATGCTGGAAGCAGCTGGGTGCGGTGGCTCATGCCTATAATCCCAGCACTTTGGGAGGCCGAGGCGGGTGGATCACGAGGTCAAGAGATCGAGACCATCCTGGTCAACAAGGTGAAACCCAGTCTCCACTAAAAATACAAAAATTAGCTGGGCATGGTGGTGCGCGCCTATAGTCCCAGCTACTCGGGAGGCTGAGGCAGGAGAATTGCTTGAACCCAGGAGGCGGAGGTTGCGGTGAGCTGAGATCGTGCCATTGCACTCCAGTCTGGGTAACAACAGCAAAACTCCGTCTCCAAAAAAAAAAGAAATGCTGGAAGCTGGCATAGATCAGTTCATGAGGTTTATCAAGCCATTTCCATAACATAAAAGTACAAAGTGAAGCAGCAATTGCTGATGTCGAAGCTGCAGCATTTCCCAAAGATCTAGATAACAGGTAGAGGTAGTAATGCTCGAGTTTTAATAGAGACAAAACAGTCTTACTTCAGAAAATGCCATCTAGGACTTTCATAGCTCTAGGGAAGTCAATAACTGACTTCAAAGCTTCGAAGAACAGTTTCTTACTTTATAGAGATAGGGTCACACTCTGTGGTGCTGGCTGGCCTTCAACTCTTGGCCTCAAGTCTCAGCCTCCCAAAGCACTGGAATTATAGGTGTAAGCCACTGTGCCCAGCCTGGCTGGGCTGGCTTTCTTGTTGGGAGCCAATGCAGTTGGTGACTTTAAATGAATGCTACTGCTCATTTACTATTCCAAAAACCAAAGGGCCAATAAGAATCATGCTACATCTACTCTCCCTGTGGTATCTATTTACATCTATTTACAGCATGGTTTACTGAATATTTTAAGCCCACTGTAAAACATACTGTTCAGAGTCCTTTCAAATTACCACTCATAATGCACCTAGTAACCAACACCTCTTATAGAACTATAAACAAGATTAACATTTTCATGACTGCTAACTGCAGCCCATGGATTAATGAATAATTCTGAATTTCAACTCTTATGTAAGAAATACATTTTATAAGGCTATAGCTGCCACTAATAGTGCTTCTTCTGATGGATCTAGGCAAATCAAATTGCAGACCTTGCAGAAAGGCTTCACCATTCTAGATGCCATTAACAACATTTGTTATTCATGGAAGGAGGTCAAAATATCAACATTAAGGCAGGTGTGGTGGTGTATGCCTGTACTCAGCTACTCAGGAGGCATAGGCAGGAGGATCACTTGAGGCCAAGAGTTCAAGGCTAGAATGTGCTCTCATTGTGCTGGTAAATACCCACTTGTACCCCAGCATGAGCAACGCAACACTATGTCTCTAAAAAAAATGAAAACCAACATTAACCAGAGTTTGGAAGAAGTTAATTCCAACTTTCACAGGTGACTCTCAGGGGTTCAAGTCCTCAGTAGAAAAAGTAACTATGGATGTGATCGAAAAAAAGATAACTAGAATTAAAAGTGGAGCCTGAAGATGTGAAAGAATTGTTTCAATCTCATGAAAATACTTGACTAGGGTTGCTTTCATAGATGAGTAAAGAAAAGTGGTTTCCTGAATGAAATCTACTCCTGGTGAAGATGCTGTGAATGTTGCTGAAACCACAACATACTTAGATTACATAAACTTAGCTGATCAAGCAGTGGCAAAGTTTGAGAGGATGAGTCCAATTCCAAAAGAAGTACCACTATGTGTAAAATGTTATCAAACAGCATCACAGGGTACAAACAAGTTTTTCATGAAATGAAGAGTCAATCAATGCAGCAAACTGCACTGCTGTCTTTAAATAAGAAACTGCCACAGCCACCCTGACAACAGCCGTCAACACTGAGGCAAGACCCACCACAAGCAAAAAGATTCCAACACGTCAAAGTCTCAGATGATCATTAGTTTTTGGCACTGAATTATCTTAAACTAAGGTTCTTTACTTAGACATAACACAACTATACACAAGAGACTACTGTATGATGTAAACCTAACTTATATGCACTGGGAAACCAAAACATTTGTATGATTCATATTACTGCAATGGTCTGGAACCAAGCCTGAAGCATCTTCTGGCATGCCTGCATTTTCTATCAATAGGATCTGTCGGCTGGATGTGGTGGCTCGCGCCTATAATCCCAGCACTTTGGGAGGCAGAGGCGGGTGGATCATGAGGTCAAGAGATCGAGACCATCCTGGTCAACAAGGTGAAACCCCGTCTCTACTAAAAATACAAAAATTAGCTGGGCATGGTGGTGCGCGCCTGTAGTCCCAGCTACTCGGGAGGCTGAGGCAGGAGAATTGCTTGAACTCAGAAGGCGGAGGTTGCAGTGAGCTGAGATCATGCCATTGCACTCCAGTCTGGGTAACAACAGTGAAACTATATCTCCAAAAAAAAAAAAAAAGAATAGGATCTCTCTCCATTGCAACATCTTATATACTTAGAAAGACCTAAGGAGGTTGGGCACGGTGGCTCACGCCTATAATCCCAGCACTTTGGGAGGCTGAGGCCAGTGGATCACGAGGTCAAGAGATAGAGACCATCCTGGTCAACATGGTGAAACCCCGTCTCTACTAAAAAAAAATACAAAAATTAGCTGGGCATGGTGGGGCATGCCTGTAGTCCCAGCTACTCAGGAGACTGAGGCAGGAGAACTGCTTGAATCCAGGAGGTGGAGGTTGCAGTGAGCCGAGATCGCGCCATTGCACTCCACCCTGGGTAACAAGAACGAAACTCCGTCTCCAAAAATAAAAAAGGATGGGCATGGTGGCTCAAACCTGTAATCCCAGCTCTTTGGGAGGCTAAGGTGGGTGGATCATCGAAAGGAGATCAGCCTGGCCAACATGGCAAAACCCCGTTTCTACTAAAAATACAAGAATTAGCTGGGCATGGTGGGAGGCACCTGTAATCCTAGCTACTCAGGAGGCCGAGGCAGAATTGCTGGAACCCAGAAGGCGGAGATTGCAGTGGGCCAAGATCATGCCATTGCACTCCAGTGACAAGAGCAAAACTCAGACTCAAAAAAAAAAAAAAAAAAAAAAAAAAAAAAAAAAAAAATCCAATGGTTGCCTAACATTTCTAAAATTTATGGGGGACACAGAGAATGTGAATTTTTTCATGTCTTCAAAGTGAATGGGAATAACTGAAGGCCTGGGCACATTCTTTGCACCGATAAGATTTCTCAACAGTGTGAATTCAAATGTGGTAATTATGGTATAAGAAATTCCTAAGATTTCCACATTCCTTACATTCAGAGTTTTCGTCTTCAGTGTGTTTTTAAATGTTTAGTAAGTAAATAAAATCTATTGTAGGCTTTCCCACATTCGTTACATATATAGGGTTTCTCTCCAGTGTGAATTCTAACATGTTTCTGTAGGTGTGAAGAAGCACGAAAGGTTTTCCCACATTCCTTACATATATACGGTTTCTCTCCAGTGTGAGTTCTTATATGTTCGATGAGTTGTGAAGATGTAGCAAAGGCTTTCCCACAGTCCTTACATTCAAAGGGCTTCTCTCCGGTATGGATTTTTACATGATTATGTAAGCTTGAGGAAACAGTGAATGCTTTCCCACAGTCCTTACATTTATAGGGTTTTATTCCAGTGTGAATTCTAAAGTGATTCTTAAGGCATGAAGAGCTTCTAAAGGATTTTCCACATACCTTACATTCAAAGGGCTTCTCCTCTGTGTGAGTTTTAAAATGTTCAGTTAGTAGATAAAACCTATTGTAGGCTTTCCCACATTCGTTACATTCATAGGGCTTCTCTCCAGTGTGTATTCGTACGTGTTTAGTAAGGCCTGAGCGCCCAGCGAAGGCTCTTCCACATTCCTTACATTGATAGGGTTTTTCTCCAGTATGAATTCTTACATGTTCAACTAGGTGTGAAGAAACAGTGAAGCATTTCCCACATTCTTTACATTCATAGGGTTTCTCCCCAGTATGGGTTCGCATGTGACTATTAAGATATGAAGAATACCTAAAGAATTTTCCACATTCCTTACATTCATAGGGTTTTTCTACAGTACGCATTTGAACAGACACAGTATGGCTTGTGGAATAAGTAAAAGCTCTCCCACATTGATTCTGCTCATAGAGATTTTCTCCACTGTGAGTTATCCTATTTGGCTGAAGATGAGACTGATCAACAAAGGCTTCCTCACAGTCACTGTATTCAAAGGATTTGTCTCCTATCCATGTTCTCTGGTGAACATTTGGCGGCAGGGTGAAGGCTTTTCTACACTGATTCAACACAGAAAGTGTCTCCCCAGTAGGGGCACTGTTGTGGAACATGGGAAAGTTTTCTCCATACTCGTCACAGTCATAAGTGTCCCCTGTATTTTCAGTTTCCACGTGTGCATTAAGGCATGAGTGTTCACTAAAGATTTCTCCATTTTCCATAAAGTCACAGAGTTCCCCTCCATTGTGGATTTCAGCCTGTTAATAAAGAGATGAATGATGATTAAAGGATTTTTCAGACTTATCAATAAATTCTACTCATCTGAATTCAGATATTTTATTGTCATTTTTGCCATTTTCATTACATGCATACAGTTTGCTGCCCCGTGGAACTTTTACAAGTTGAATAAAGAAAACCTGCTAGCAAGAACCTTGTGCCATTTGCTCTAAGAACCTTGAAATAATTCCTGTATATTTTCATGAAATTGTTTTTATAATCTCACTATCTAGCTACATATGTGATAATTTGTGAGAATACTGAAGCACCAAGTTTTAAGATAGGATCAGGGTATCCCCAAATTCATTATGTTTAGAGTATCCCTCTAGACCAGAGGTCCCCAACCTTTTTGGCACTAGGGACCGGTTTCGTAGAAGAAAATTTTTCCACAAGCAGGGGTGGAATGGGAGTAGGATAGGGATGGTTTCAGCATGATTCAAGCACAGTACATTTACTGTGTCTTTATTTCTATTATTATTACATTAAAATATATGATGAAATAATTATACAATTCCCCATAATGTAGAATCAGCAGGAGGCCTGAGCTTGTTTTCCTGCAACTAGACAGTCGTATCTAGGTGATGGGAGACAGTGACAGATTATCAGGCTCATAAGGAGCACACAATCTACAACCCTAGCATGGGCAGTTCACAGTAAGGTTTGTGTTACGAAAATCTAATGCTACGACTGATCTGACAGGAGGAGCTCAGGCAGTAATACGAGTGATGGGTAATGGCTATAAACACAGATGAAGCTTTGTTCACTCACCGCTCACTTCCCGTTGTGCAGCCCAGTTCCTAACAGTTCCTAACCAGTACCAGTGGGGAACCTTGCTCTGGAGACTTAATTCCTGCTTGGGTAAATGCTACCGCTCTCAAATATCTCTAATTTTTGCTGACATTTTATAATGGAATTCCCAATCTTTTTTGAGTGTGGCAAGTAAGAAATCTTAATCTTACCATTTGTATGCCGTTTGATGTTTTGTTAAGCCCAAAAAAAGGTTGTTGAAGTGCTGACACTTTGCTTTTAACTTGTCATTCTGAAGTAAAACAGAAAAAAAAAAAAGAAAAAAAGGGTCTGAGAACAAAATGGTAGGTTAAATAAGGAAGAATTAAAAAGCTCATTTATATTTTTCATATTCAGCACACTCAAAAAAATTAAACAAGTACAGATTTGAACAGTTTATCCATGCCTAATATAGACTGCAATTAAGGATTTGCAGTTTAAATTTAGTAATTTTTTTTTTTTAAATACAGAGTCTCACTCTGTCACCCAGGCTGGAGTGCAGTGGCGTGAACTTGGCTCACTGCAGCCTCTGCCTCCGAGTAACGTGGATTACAGGTGCCCACCACCATGCCTGACTAATTTTTGTATTTTTAGTAGAAATAAAGTTTCTTCTCCATGTTGGCCAGGCTGGCCTTGAACTCCTGACCTCAGATGATCCACCAACCTCAGCCTCCCAAAGTGCTGGAATTACAGGTATGAGCCACCATGCCTGGCAATTTGTTTTTTTTTGTTTGTTTGTTTGTTTGAGACAGAGTTTCGCTCTTGTTACCCAGGCTGGAATGCAATGGCATGATCTCGGCTCACCGCAACTTCCACCACCTGGGTTCAAGCAATTCTCCTGCCTCAGCCTCCCGAGTAGCTGGGACTACAGGCACGCACCACCATGCCCAGTCAATTTTTGTATTTTTAGTAGAGACGGGGTTTCACCTTGTTGACCAGGATGGTCTCGATCTCTTGACCTCGTGATCTACTGCACCCGGCTATTCTATAGAAATTAAATGAGACAGTGAACAGAAATAGTATTATTAGAGGAGGAAAGCAGAAACAATCTAGATAAAGAGCACACATTAAAATCATAAACAACACCACAAAAAAGCAGGACATTTGCAAAATCATATGAAAGTCTGGGTTGGATGAAAAAGAGGAATATGGAAAGTTGAAGATACCCTAAAACTTCCAAGTCCAAAGGCCTCATGTTCTGTGACAAAGTACATCTTTTAAATGTCTTCATTACGCTTCCAAACACACTGAACTTCTCATTGACCGGGATGTTCTTCACACTCACCTTGGAGAACTCCTACCAGCAGTGTGCTCAACTTTTCCTCCTCGTCCTCCAGTCAAGACACAGACTGAGTTTGAACAGGTCCTGTGCAGATGGAAAGATATATCAGTGGAAGAGGCTTATCCAAGAGATAACAAATCTATCCAAGAAAAAATAACTGTATTCCTAAAGAGAGCAGTGAAGTTATTTTAAAAGAGCTCAAATATCATGTATCTAATCTTTTCGCGCCCTGAGGAGATTGATTATCTCTGACCCAAATACCCATCATTCAGGCATAAATACACATTTAAAAACCAGTAAAGAGTGGGCACAGTGGCTAATGCCTGTAATCCCAGCTCTTTGGGTGATTTAAAAAATCACCTGAGCCTGGGGAGGTTGAGGCTGCAATGAGCCACGATTACACCACTGTACTCCAACCTATGAGACAGAGTGAGACCATGTCTCCAAAAATAAAAATAAAAACCATTAAAACTTTTATTCAAACAGGAAATAATGCAAGTGCAAAGACAGATTATGATTTTGTTTTTTGCTTGCTTTTTTCAGACAGTCTTACTCTGTCACCCAAGTGGAAAGCAATGGTGCAATCTCAGCTCACTGTAACTTCTACCTCCTAGGTCCAAGAGATTCTCCTCAGCCTCTCAAGCAGCTGGGAGTACAGGCAGCTGGTAACATGCCTGGCTAAATGTTTTCTGTATTTTAGTAGAGATGGGGTTTCACCATGTTAGCCAGGCTGGTCTTGAACTCCTGACCTCAGGTGATCCACCCCCACCCAGCTGAGATCATTTTTTTTTACAGTGTTGTCGGAAGTTTGAATATTGTGTCTTTTGGAGCTTTTTTCATATCATAGTATTACATCTTTCTCTGTCTTTTTTTTTTTTTTGGAGACAGATTTTTGCTCTGTCATAGACTGGAGTGCAGTGGCACAATGTCAGCTCACTGCAACCTCTGCTGCTGCCCGCCCTGGTTCAGACGATACAAAAATTAGCCAGGCGTGATGGCACGTGCCTGTAGTCCCAACTACTCAGGAGGCTGAGGCTGCAATAAGCCGAGATCATGCCACTGCACTTCAGCCTCAGCAACAGAGTGAGACTGTCTCAAAAAGAAAAAAAAGCAAAAGAATCAGAGGGCTTCTTTAGGACAGCACTGAAATAAAGCTACTTCTTATGTTCTCCGAGATGAAACTGTTATAATTAATGAGGCTCATATGCCAGAGCTTCCCTGGCAAAATGGGAAAGAGGGAATCCTAGAGACAGAAGTGTCACTGGATTTACTATGTGTCATTTGTATAGCCCACTTCCCCATCCTCTGTTGAGAGTGCAGAAGACACTTTCTTCACAAAGGTTATTGAGAGAGTAGTGAGAGGAGTAACGTAATCCTTGAACAGCTCTGCTGGTATTCTCCTTCATAGGAGAGGTATGACTGCAAACAATACCATCACTGAGATGAGTTCCCTGCTTTCAGTCAAGATGAAGGGGACCCAGAATAGGAGAAATCACCAAAGACAAGGTGAGCAAATCAACTATCAAGGACAGTGGAAATGTATCAGTAATCAGAATGCCCTTACCTACAGAGTGGTTACCTACGATTAGTGGTGGCTAACTAATCGTGCTATCCCTAGAAATGAAACAGACAAGCAGTTAACAAATCCCACTCTAAAGAGCCACAAAATACATGTTAGTCATTATGGGCCATACGATCTCTGTTGCAACTACTCAATTCTGCTGTTGTAGCATGAAAAACACCATAGAAAACATAAACAAATGAACCCGGTTGTATTCTGATTAAACTTCATATATGAACAATATGTGAGGGGACAGACATGGCCCATGGGCCATGGTATGCCATTCTCTGTACTTGAATACTGCTCTATCTATGTAAAAAAGTCTAGGCTGGGCATGGTAGCTCACTCCTGTAATCCCAGCACTTTGGGAGGCAGGCGGATCACAAGGTCAAGAGATTAAGACCATCCTGGCCAACATGGTGAAACCTAGTCTCTACTAAAAATATAAAAATTAGCTGGGCATGGTAGCACATGCCTGTAGCCCCAGCTAGTCGGGAGGCCAAGGCAGAAGAATCACTTGAACACAGGAGGTGGAGGTAGCAGTGAGCCAAGATTGCACCACTGCACTCCAGCCTGATGACAGAGTGAGATTTTGTCTTAAAAAAAAGTCTGAAGTAGCCAAAAACTTGAGTTATCCCAGTGGAGAATCATGACTTCTCACTCAATTACCACACCTAAATCATTCACAAATCATGAACTTAGGTGATCACTCCAATTACAGTCAACTTTCAAAATGTAATGTCTACCAGAACACATCTACATAATTCCCATCACAGGTACTGACACAGCTCATGTCTTTTCCACATACCAATTTGAAAAAGTAAAGACTCAGTTACCTTTTACCTGGCAGGACCAACAATGTATCTTCACAGCACTGCCCCCAGGCTGTGTCAGTTCTCCAGGTCTCTGGGCCTCCCAGAGATAATGATATTCCCTGAAACACCACACTGGTACACTATGTTGACACCACTATACTGATCATATGCAAAAAGTAGGAAGTAGAAAATACGTTTCTAAAAATTAGAGACAGGGTCTTACTCTGTCACCCAGGCTGCATTACAGTGGTGTGATCATACTTCACTGCAAACTCAAAACTCCTGGGCTCAAGCAATCTTCCTGTGTCAGCCTCCCAAGTTTGTGGGACTACAGGCACATACTACCACAGCTGGCTAATTTTTTTTCTCCTATACACATGAGGTTTCACTATGTTGACCAGGCTAATTTCAAACACCTGGCCTCAAGCAATCCTCCCACTTCAGCTTCCCAGTGTTAGGATTACAGGCATGAACCACCGTGCCCTACCTGAAATACCTTAAACAACTTCATTAGAAATGTGCAGCACTGGCCAGGCGCGGTGGCTGAAGCCTGTAATCCCAGCACTTTGGGAGGCCGAGGCGGGTGGATCACGAGGTCAAAAGATCGAGACCATCCTGGTCAACATGGCGAAACCCCGTCTCTACTAAAGATACAAAAAATTAGCTGGGCATGGTGGCGCGTGCCTGTAATTCCAGCTACTCAGGAGGCTGAGGCAGGAGAATTGCCTGAACCCAGGATGCAGAGGTTGCGGTGAGCCGAGATCGCGCCATTGCACTCCAGGCCTGGGTAACAAGAGCGAAACTCCATCTCAAAAAAAAAAAAAAAAAGAAATGTGCAGCATTTATGATTCCAAAATGGCAGTACAGAAGCAAGCTGGTTTCACTCCCCTTCCAGAAAATGAAAACCAAATACACACTGTGAAAATTATTACCAGCAATATCCTTGATCTCAAACATAAAAATCAGGCAGTTTCTGGGGCTACAAAAAAGTGAAAAAACTCCAGAGAGATGTTAAGCGAATCAAATTTCCATATCCATGACACCCTTCTCCTTAATTTGTCCAACACCAAGAATGTGGAAAATTTCCATCGATTCACAGTTTCTACACTGGAAAAAATTGAGATCAAAGTAGACAACCATCTTCTCCATCACCCTGGGTTCCCTGGTAAAAGATCAACCCTCCCTGTCTGAACCCACAGAAAGCATCACAAGTGCCTGAAGGGAGAAATACCCTGAGGACATCCACGGACCAAAAAAAAGGAGGCAGGACTCCCATCCCCAGCCCTGGAAACTCTGTTTTATAACTTGGCCACCTTCCTTTCGGCCGGAACCGCCATCTTCCAGTAATTTGCCAAAATGACGAACACAAAGGGAAAGAGGAGAGGCACTCGATACATGTTCTCTGGGCCTTTTAGAAAACATAATTGTTCTTTTGGCCACGTATATGCGAATCTATAAGAAAGGTGATATTGTAGACATCAAGGGAATGGGTACTGTTCAAAAAGGAATGCCCCACAAATGTTATCATGGCAAAACCAGAAGAGTCTACAGTGTTACCCAGCATGCTGTTGGCATTGTTGTAAACAAACAAGTTAAGGGCAAGATTCTTGCCAAGAGAATTAATGTGCGTATTGAGCACATCAAGCACTCTAAGAGCCGAGATAGCTCTAAAACGTGTGAAGGAAAATGATCAGAAAAAGAAGGAAGCCAAAGAGAAAGGTACCTGGGTCCAACTGAAGCAACAGCCTGTTCCACACAGAGAAGCACACTTTGTGAGAACCAATGAAGGAGCCTGAGCTGCTGGAACCTATTCCCTATGAATTCATGGCATAATAAGTGTTTAAAAAAAAAAAAAAAGACCTCTGGACTGTAAAAAAAATAAAAATAAATAACTTGGCCAAAGGAGAAGCTAAATCAGAGTGGCTGTTCAGGCTGTTCAGGACAACTACGCTGTAGGGGCATGCTACACAGGCCCCTGGGCATGAACACACAGCCAGCCTTCCTCCATTGCTGGGATATGCCCTTTGGAACTCCCTGATTCTGGATGTGGAGTATTCTTTCTTTTTTTTTTTTTTTAGACGGTGTATCACTCTGTCTCCTAGACTGGAGTCTAGTGTTGTGATCTCGGCTCTCTGCAAACTCTGCCTATCATGTTCAAGTGATTCTTCTGCCTTAGCCTCCCCAGTAGCTAGGATTACAAGCACCCGTCACCATGCCCAACTAATTTTTTTGTATTTTTTAGTAGAGACAGGGTTTCTCCATGTTATCCAGGCTGGTCTCAAACTCCTGACCTCAGATGATCCTCCTGTCTCAGCCTCCCAAAGTGCTGGGATTACACGCATGAGCTACAGCGCCTGGCCTGGGCAGTATTTTTGATTGTTTGCTAGAGAAGAGGAAAATGTGAGTTTAAGAGTCCCTCTAGTGCTGAAAAGGAGGCAGTGACCTAGGGAAATCTTAAAGAAAGAAAATCACGGGCCGGGCGCGGTGGCTCAAGCCTGTAATCCCAGCACTTTGGGAGGCCGAGGCGGGTGGATCACAAGGTCAAGAGATCGAGACCACCCTGGTCAACATGGTGAAACCCCGTCTCTACTAAAAATACAACAAATTAGCTGGGCATGGTGGGGCGTGCCTGTAATCCCAGCTACTCAGGAGGCTGAGGCAGGAGAATTGCCTGAACCCAAGGGGCGGAGACTGTGGTGAGCCGAGATCGCGCCATTGCACTCCAGCCTGGGTAACGAGAGTGAAACTCCGTCTCAAAAAAAAAGAAAAAAAATCACTTTGGGAGGCTGAGACAGACAGATCACTTGAGCTCAGAAGTTCAAGACCAGCCTGGGCAACATGATACAAACTCGTCTCTACTAAAAAGTACAAAAAGTTGGGCCGGGCACAGTGGCTCAAGCCTGTAATCCCAGCACTTTGGGAGGCCGAGGCGGGTGGATCATGAAGTCAAGAGATCGAGACCATCCTGGTCAACATGGTGAAACCTCGTCTCTAAAACTACAAAAATTAGCTGGGCATGGTGGTGCGTGCCTGTAGTCCCAGCTACTCGGGAGGCTGAGGCAGGAGAATTGCTTGAACCCAGTAGGCAGAGGTTGCGGTGAGCCGAGATCATGCCACTGCACTCCAGTCTGGGCAACAACAGCGAAACTCCGTCTCAAAAAGAAAAAAGAAAAAAGAAAAAAATTGACATCTAAGAATATCTAATTCAGCAAAACCTTCAAATACGAAAAAGAAATACTGGCCAGCCGCTGTGGCTCATGCTTGTAATCCTAGCACTTTGGGAGGTCAAGGTGGGTGGATCACTTGAGGTCAGGAGTTCAAGATAAGCCTGGCCAACATGGCAAAACCCCATCTCTACTAAAAATAAAAAAAATTAGCCAGGCATGGTGGCAGGCACCTGTAATCCCAACTACTCAGGAGGCTGAGGCAAGAGAATCGCTTGAACCCGGGAGGTGGAAGTTTCAGTGACCCAACATCACGCCACTACACTCCACCCTGGGGGACAAGAGGGAGACTTCGTCTAAAAAATAAAATAAATTTACAAATATAGAAGATCAATAAAACACAAAGTTGATTACTTGAAAAAAAGTAAACAAAATCAACCTTTGGCTACACTAAAAGAAAAAAAATGACCCAAATAAAATTTTAAAATGAAAAAGAAAACATGACAGAAACCACAGAAATACAACGAATCATTAGAAACTATTATGAAAAACTGTATGCCTACAAACTGAAAAGTCTAGAAGAAATGGACAAATTCTTGGGCAATACAACTTACCAAGACCGAACCACGAAGAAACAGGAAAACTTGTGGCCGGGCGCAGTGGCTCACGCCTATAATCCCAGCCCTTTGGGAGGCCAAGGTGGGTGGATCACGAGGTCAAGAGATTGAGACCATCCTAGTCAACGAGGTGAAACCCCGTCTCTACTAAAAATACAAAAATTAGCTGGGCATGGTGGCGCGTGCCTGTAATCCCAGCTACTCGGGAGGGTGAGGCGGGAGAATTGCTTGAACCCAGAAGGCGGAGGTTGCGGTGAGCCGAGATCGTGCCATTGCACTCCAGTCTGGGTAACAACAGCGAAACTCCATCTCAAAAAAAAAAAAAAAAAAGAATCAGGAAACCTCAACACACCAATAACAAAATTGAAATGTTTCCCATCAAAGAGAAGCCCAAGACCTAAACCTCATGGCTTCATTGCTAAATTCTACCAAAAACTGAAAGAATACCAATACTAATCAAAGTCCCCCCAAAAAAATTAAAGAGGAGAGAGTATTTCCAAATGTAGTCTACAAAGTGAACATTACTTTCATATAAAAACTAGACGAGCACAACAACAAAGCTACCAGTATCACTCATGTACACACCTGCAAAAATTCTCACCAAAATACTAGCAAACCAAATCCAACTCATTAAGAAAATCACTCACCACAATCAAGTGAAATTCATCCTAGAAATAAAGATGGTTCAACATATGCAAATCAATAAACGTGATATACCAAATTAACAGAAGCAAAACAAAAACTATGAGATTTCCATAGATGCTGAAAAGTCATTCAATAAAACTCATTATCTCTTTTTGACAAAAGTCCTCAATAAACTGCATATAGAAGGAATATACCTCAAAATAATAAAGGCCTTATATGACAAACCCACATCCAACATTATACTGAACAGGGAAAAACTGACTTTCCTCTGAGATCTTGAACGGAACAAGGATGTCCACTTTTAATTTTTTTTTTTTTTTTGAGACGGAGTTTTGCTTTTGTTACCCAGGCTGGAGTGCAATGGCATGATCTCTGCTCACTGCAACCTCCACCTCCTGGGTTCAGGCAATTCTCCTGCCTCAGCCCCCTGAGTAGCTGGGATTACAGGCATGCGCCACCATGCCCAGCTAATTTTTTGTATCTCTAGTAGAGACAGGGTTTCACCATTTTGACCAGGATGGTCTCGATCTTTTGATCTCGTGATCCACCCGCCTCGGCCTCCCAAAGTGCTGGGATTACAGGCTTGAGCCACCGCGCCCGGCTCACTTTTACTTTTATTCAACCTAATATTAGAATTTCTGGCCAGAGCAATTAGGCAAGATAAGTAAAGGGCATCCTAACTAATAAAGAAGTCAAATTACCCTTGTTTACCAATGACATGACCTTTCTCTCCTTAGAAACAGGGTCTCCCTCTGTTGCCCATGCTAGAGTGCAGTTGTTATCATAGCTCACTGCAGCCTTGAACTCCCGGGCTCACGCGATACTCCTGCCTCAGCCTCCGAAGTAGCCAGAACCACAGGCACATGCGACAATGCTAATTTTTTTAGAGACTGGGGGCAGGGGAACTTTAGGAGGTCTGCATTCCCGATCTCAAGTGATCCTCTTGCCTTGGCCTCTTAAAGTGCTGGGATTACAGGCATGACCCACCACGCTCAGCTGACATTATCTTACATTTAGAAAAACCTAAAGCCTCCAGCAAAAACCTGTTAGAACCGATAAAAGAATTAAACAAAGGTGTAGGACACAATATCAAAATACAAAAATCAGGAGCATTTATATATGCCAACAGTGAAAAATTGAAAAAGAAATCAAAGAAGAAATCCCATTTATAATAGCTGCAGAGACTATAAAATGCCAGCACCAGACATCATGACTCACGACTGTAATCCCAGAATTTTGAAAGGCTGAGGTGAGAAGATTGCTTGAGCCCACTAGTTCAAGATCAGCCTGGGCAACATGGCAAGGCCCCTTCTCTATTAGTTAGAATGGGGATCATTAAAAAATCTGGAGACACAGGCGGGGCGTGGTGGCTCACGCGTGTAATCCCAGCACTTTGGGAGGCGGAGGTGGGTGGATCACGAGGTCAAGAGATTGACACCATCCTGGTCAACATAGTGAAACCCGTCTCTACTAAAAATACAAAAAATTAGCTGGGCATGGTGGTGCATGCCTGTAATCCCAGCTACTCAGGAGGCTGAGGCAGGAGAATTGCCTGAACCCAGGAGGCGGAGGTTGCGGTGAGCCGAGATCGCGCCATTGCACTCCAGCCTGGGTAACAAGAACGAAACTCCGTCTCAAAAAAAAAAAAAAAAGCCCACTATGGAGATTTCTCAAAAAACTAAAAATATAACTACCAATAGAAATACCATCCATAGGCCTCTTGAATTTTGGAGGCAACATTTACATTTGCCTGTGCTTTTACACCCTACACACTTGCCTAAGGATTTTAGTTTCAACAGTACACCAGAGCAATTTCAGGATGCACTGCAGGATTCCTAAGCACTTGGTCCACCTGATCCAGGAGACCCAATGATACTCAACGTGTCCATGTTAAATATCATGCTATTTATTGGAAGCCTCTGGCAGGCACCAACAGAAGATACAGAGTACAGCCCTCTGGTATTCCAGAGTCGATCCATGCCCTCTTGTGCAGATTAACTGTTTTTCTTTTGAGAAACAGGTTGTGGTTTGCCACTAGCACGTGACAGAGAATGAACAACTAATCATGGAGCATGAAGTAACTAAGGTTCAACTAAGTAATTTCAGACTTTACGATTCCCAAGGCATTTTTGTATTTTTTCTAGAGACAAAGTTTTACCATATTGGCCAGGCTAGTCTCAAACTCCTGACCACAGCCCTTATCAAACAAAGGATGTCAGCTTCTCCTCTGGATCCAATTACAAGTTTGTAGGAAATCAAATGAAATAAAAGAATACTGAAACACATCATGAGAATCTAATCAGAAATATCTGATTGCATGACTTTCTAAGAGAGTAAGTGTGACTCTCCAAAAGTCCATATAACAGACAATGATAACTCTTCTAGGCTTATGCTCAATTTACAAATTGTTCACCATAAGATGGACTTTACCTGAGGAGAAAGAAAAAGCAAATGAGGCTGGCCACAGTAGCTCACTCCTGTAATTTCAGAACTTTGGAAGGCCAAGGCAGGAGGATTACAAGGTCAGAAGTTGCAGACCAGCCTGGCCAATATGGTGAAACCTGGTAGCTACTAAAAATACAAAATCAGCCAAATGTGGTGGCAAGCACCTATAGTCCCAGCTACTTGGGAAGCTGAGGCAGGAGAATTGCTTGAACACGGCAGACAGAGGTTGCAGTGAGCCAAGACTGTGTCATTGATTGCACTCCAACTTGGGTGACAAAGTGAGACTCCATCTCAAACAAATAAATAAGCCTACTAAACTGGGTGTGTTAGATGTTCAAGTTTTCCTTAGGATCAAATTTTTTGGGGGAAAAAAGCAAAAACTGCAGTTAGTCCAAACATGCTGCTAATAAATTCTATAGGTACTAGATCTTTTACTATACTGATACTAAAATACTACTCTGATTATAATAATAAATAATAAATAATTCTAGCATCAGTGTAACAGACTCCACTCTTTCTTCCTGGAGGCCCCGGTTTTGAAGCTCTGTGGGGGAAGTACAGACCTAGGAACTTAAGATGAAGAGAATAGCTGAATACTATTGTTTTTTTTTTTTTTTTTTTTGAGACGGAGTTTCACTCTCGTCACCCAAATTGGAATGCAGTGGAAGGATTTTAGCTCACTGAAAACTCCACCTTCCAGGTTCAAGAGATTCTCCTGCCTCCGGAGTAGCTGGGATTACAGAGGCCCTCCACCACACCAGGCTAATTTTTCTATTTTTAGTTGAGACAGGGTTTCACCATAATGGCCAAGCTGGTCTCAAACTCCTGACCTCAGGTAATCCGCCCGCCTCGGCCTTCCAAAGTGCTTGGATCACAGGCGTGAGCCAGTGTGCCCAGCCTGCCTTTCTTTAGCAGAAATGCTTGTGGCTGGGAAGCATTTCTGGGAAATGGGAAAAAAATAAAAGTACAACAAAATAAAAATAAAAATAAACTAAAGGTGGCCGCGGGCAGTAGCTCACGCCTGTAATCCCAGCACTCTGGGAGGCAGAGGCGGGAGGATCTCCTGCGGTCGAGTGTAGGAGACCGGCCTGACCAACATGGAGAAGCCCCGTCTCTACAAAAATACAAAAAATTAGCAGGGCGTGGTGTTGCATTTGCATGCCTGTAATCCCAGCTACTCGGGAGATTGAGGCAGTGAGCCGAGATAGCAACCTTGCACTCCACCCTGGGCGACAGAGACGGAATCCGACTTCAAAACAAAACAAAAAACTAGGGGCTTACAGTCTACACGTGTTCACATTTACATACAGAAATAGGCACACCCTAAACAACTTTTTTCCATCTGAATGTAATGTATCAAAAAACAAGTAAACGACATTAAGACAATCCCAGGTTCTCAGAAGAGACATTTCTTAGCAAATAAATGAAAGTCAGAGCCCTCTTGAAACCAATTTCCAGCCGGTGCTCACCAGGAACAAGCCGGAATCCCCAAGTAGGCGAGAGGACGCAGGGCCGAAGCCAACCTGACTGGAACGACAGAAATCCTCTTTTCCTTTCGGAAAGAAAAAAAATCACAAAGGTTGCTTTCTAGGATTTTGAAGACGGGAGTACAGCGGCTGAAAGCATTCCAGAAAACACTCCGCGGAGGCGGGACAAACACACTTCCCGACCCGGCTCCTGACGGGAACCAACCGAGCGTGCGGCCTCTCGAAACTGGCCGCGCCGGGAGGACCAACAGCCCCTGGAGAAGCGAGTGAAACGAGCCGGATCCGAGAGGCTCCTTGGCGGCCGCGCCCAAACCTTCCTTTGCCGCCCCCCTGCTATCTCCAGGACCCCCAAGAAGGCGGAACTCACCGCCGCCAAAACGCACTTCACGATAAAGGCGAAATGGCACTGACCATGCGGAGCCAGCGCCGAAAAAGATGGCGGTGGCGCGCTAACGTCACTTCCGCTTCGAGCTTTGGACAGGGCGGGGCTCCTGGGCTGGAATTTCAGCCACGTAGGACCTGGTGGAACACAGAAGTTCTAGTTACTTCCCGGGTGGGTGCGGACAAGTCCTTGGTTGGCTCAGGGAGGGAGATGCAGAAACAGGTCCAGAGAAAAAGGTGAGGTTAGAACCGGGCCTCTGGATGGAACTGTGGGCGAGAATTGGGGCGCGTACTCGAGGACGATTTAGAGGTGGGACCCGGCCTAGCCCGCGGTTAGGGTGTACCGAGACGCTGGAAGGGCCGGACGGAGGATGGGGCGCACCCAGGGAATGCCCCTCCAAAGCCTTTCCCGGGCTGGTGTAGCGGCTCACGCCTGTAATTACAGCACTTTGGGAGACTAAGGCAGGTGGATTCCTTGTGTCCAAGAATTCGAGACCAGCCTCGGCAAAATAGCAAGACCCTGTCTCCATTAAAAAAAATTAATGCCTATGTGTTATACATATATGTGTGTGTGACACACATGTTCCTAGAGTCTTTCCATGATTTTTCCGTATTGAGAAACCTGCTCGTAAATGGCATGGTCTATCTCTTTCAGTCAGGCTTTCTGTAGGCCCTTTTTTCTTCATTGTTTATTTTTTAGAACCTGCTAATTCTATTGCGTTTCCTTCCTTTCTTTCTTTTTCTTTTTAGATCTCACTTGGGTCGGGTGCGGTGGCTCACGCCTATAATCCCAGCACTTTGGGAGGCCGAGGCGGGTGGATCACGAGGTCAAGAGATAGAGACCATCGTGGTCAACATGGTGAAACCCCGTCTCTACTAAAAATACAAACAAAAAAATTAGCGGGGCATGGTGGTGCGCGCCTGTAGTCTCAGCTACTCGGGAGGCTGAGGCAGGAGAATTGCTTGAACCCAGGAGGCGGAGGTTACGGTGAGCCGAGATCGCGCCATTGCACTCAAGCCTGGGTAACAAGAGTGAAACTCCGTCTCAAATAGAAAAAAGATCTCACTCTGTCACACTCCAGTAGCGCGATCTCGGCTCACTGCTACCTACGCCTCCCAGTTTCAAGCGATTCTCCTGCCTCAGCCTCCCAATTAGCTGGGATTACAGGTTCATGCCACCACACCCAGCTAATTTTTGTATTTTTATTATTGGAGAAGTATTTCACGGTGTTGGCCAGGCTGATCTCGAACTCCTGACCTCACAGATCTACCCGCTTCAGCCTTCCAAAGTGCTGGGATTATAGGCATGAGCCAATGTGCCAGGCCACATTTTCAATATAATAATATTTTCTATAAATTATGATTTTTTTTTTTTTGTCTTCATCTAATGTATTTATGGCTGAGCAGGGTGGCTCATTCCTGTAATCTCAGCACTTTGGTAGGTCAAGGTGGGAGGATCATTTGAGGCCAGGAATTTGAGACCAGCCTGGGCAACTCAGCAAGACCCCATCTCTATAAAAGAAAAATCTAAAAAATCTGTATTTCTTTTTGTGTTTGCTTGTTTTTGAGACACAGTCTGGCTGTGTCACCCAGGCTGGAGTGCAGTGCAGTGGTGTGATCTCGGCACACTACAACCTCTTCCTCCCGGGTTCAAGTGATCCTTCTGCCTCAGCCTCCCGAATAGCTGGGATTACAGGCACGTGCCACCACACCTGGCTAATTTTTGTATTTTTAGTAAAGATGGGGTTTTACCATATTGGCCAGGCTGGAGTCAAACTCCTGAACTTGTAATCGGCTCACCTCAGCCTCCCAAAGTGCTGGGATTACAGGCATGAGCACCATTCTCAATCAAAAATTTGTATTTCTATTGTTATTTTTTCTGGCATTACCACATGGGCCTGGACCACATTTCCTATGTTGTAAAATTGTACTGACACCAGACATTCTCCCCAAGTTTATTCAGAAATGTAACGTAATCCCAATAAATGTTTTTTCTTGAGTTAGGTACATTGATACTAAGTTTATGTGAAAGAAAAAGCATCTAATAATAACCAAGAAACAAAAACAAAAACAATGATGAGCAACAGATATTAAAACATACTATTGACAGTTTTCACACAAGGCAAACAAATTATTTTAGGCCTGGCACAGTGGCTCACCCCTGTAATCCCAGCACTTTGGGAGGCCAAGGCAAGCAGATCATGAGATAAGGAGTTCGAGACCAGCCTAACTAACATGGTGAAACCTTGTCTCTACTAAAAATCCAAAAATCAGCCAGGTATGTTGACAGGGCTAATCCCACCTACTCAGGAGGCCGAGGCAGGAGACTCACTTGAACCTGGGAGGCAGAGTTTGCAATGAGCTAAGATAGCACCATTGCACTCCAGCCTGGGCAACAGAGTGAGACTCCATCCCTCCAAAAAAATTATTTTGATAATAAAAATAAAACCTACTATAAAGCCACTATAATTAAAACTGTGGTACTAGCACATGAAGCAGAAACAGACTAATAAAATATCTAAAAATCAACCCAAGAACATGTAGAAATTTGGTTCATAGATGTGGTGTGTTGCAAGGTGTGGTGGCTCATGCCTGTAAACCTAACCCTTTGGGAGGCCGAGGTGGGAGGATCACTTGAGGTCAGGAGTTTGAAACCAGCCTGGCCAATATGGTGAAACCCCCACTCTACTAAAATACAAAAAAAAATTAGACAAGCATGGTAGCAGGTGGCTGTAATCCCAGCTATTAGGGAGGCTGAAGCAGGAGACTCGCTCGAACCCAGGCGGCAGAGGTTGCAGGGAGCTGAGATCACACCATAGCACACTCCAGCCTGGGCAACAAGAGCAAACCTCCGTCTCAAAAAAAAAAAAAAAAGTGGTGTTTCAGATCGATGGGGCAAAAAAATCCCATTTGTGATGGAAGGTCTAAGATAGGTGGTTAACCATCTGAGAAAAGATGAAATTAAATCTATATGTCACAGCATATACAGGAATAAACTAGGGATCTAAATGAAATATGAAACCATACCCACATGTAGGGTAAGTGATTTCTTGGCTGAGTAAGGAAAAAGATATGACCACAAGGCGGCAGTAGTACACAAGTTTTAATTGGGATGTGCTTTGACAGATTAGCAGCAGCAGGAGGTAGCAAACAGCAAGAGTATCCACAGGCTTCTACTGGAGGGTCACTGTTCAGAGAGGGTGGTTAGGGCTGAGGGCCCCACAGGGTCGTGGGGTGAGCCTTATGCTGTGCTGAGGCACACGATCTGAGAAATAAAGAGACAGGACACAGAAGTACAAGGAAAACGCAGCTGGGCTCAGGGGGCCACGCCACTCTCAGAGGAGTCAGGCGAGGCCCGGAATGTCCAGAAGCATGAGTATTTATTGTGTATAGTTTAGGGGGCAGGGCAGTGAGTGAAATAATGTTTAAGGATAGTGATAGCGTCGTGAGCAATAAAACATGGGGTCCACCCCCATTAGGTCACCTAGGCCAGGAGGTGGACAGTGTGCAGCAAGGGGCCCTATTTCTATAAACTAATATATGATTATGTAAAGGATTATATAAAAGGAAATAGCTGAGTAGCAACACTATAAATTGAGATATTCCTCAGGCCCTGTGTCAGGGTTCTGCTTAGCTCTCATTCCTCGGTGCCTATATGGGGGGGTTACCCACAGGGTGGAAAGGAAGAGAGACTCCCAGAGGACAAGGGGAATGAAAGAGGGGGGACTTTTTTTTTTTTTTTTTTGCCAATCAATGAGAGCTTGTAAGGTTGCTGAGGTTGGTTGGCCTTGAACTCTTGGCCTCGCCTTTGCAAGCGCCACGACATCCAGCCGGAGCCACTTTGGGCCCCAGAGGGGGGACTTATATGACTAAATGATGATGCTCAGCAACCTGGCAGCATGATCTTCCAGTTTAAAAGCTCTGAAGGACAAGTCTGGTGAAACTCCATCTCTACTAAAAATACAAAAATTAGCTGGGTGTGGTGGCAAGGGCTATAATCCCATCTACTTGAGAGGCCAAGGTAGGAGAATTGCTTAAACCCAGGAAGCAGAGGCTTCAGTGAGCCGAGATTGTGCCTGTGCACTCCAGCCTGGGTGGCAGAGCCAGACCCCGTATCAAAAACAAAACAAAACAAAAAAGCTCTGAAGGACAGCAGGGGATGGGGTTTTCTTAGCCCCTGGAGTTATCTTATCAATAACTAGCAGATACTGGACATAATTTCAGAGAATACAAAGCAGGCGCACTCAAAATGACAAAATAAGCTTGTTCAGGCTACGCTTCAAACAAGTGTGTTAAAATTTCAGTTTGGTAGGGGTGGGCTATTGTGAATACTAGTGGGATAAACTTGGGTGTACAAATATCTCTTTGAGTCTCTGCTTTTGGATATATATGCCAAAGTGGAATGTCTGGATCATATGGTAATTCTGCTTAATCGTTTGTGTGTGTGTTTTGAGACAGGGTCTCACTCTACTGTCTAGGCTGGAATGCAGTGACAAGATCATGGCTCACTGCAACCCTCAAGCTACTGGGCTCAGTTAATCCTCCCACCTCAGCTTCTCAGGTAGCAGAGATTACAGGTGCATGCCACCACCATGCTTGGCTGAATTTAAACTTCTTTTTGTAAAGACAAAATTTCACCATATGCCCTGGCTGGTCTTGAACTCCTAGCCCCTGGCCTCAGCCTCCCAAAGTGCTGGGGTCACAAATGTGAGCCATCACATCCAGCCTGATTTTGATTTTAATTTTCATGATGTTTAGTGATACTGAGCACCTTTTCGTGTATTTATTGGCCATCTGCATATCTTCTTTGGTGATATTATTCAAGTCTTTTTTCTGTATTTGAATTGGTTTTTATTGCTGGTAATCTTCTTTCTTTCTTTTCTTTTTTTTTTTTTTTTTTTTTGAGACGGAGGGAGTGTCACTCTTGTTGCCCAGGCTGGAGTACAGTGGTGCAATCTCAGCTCACTGCAACCACCAACTCCTGGGTTCAAGCAATTCTCCTGCTTCAGCCTCCTGAGTAGCTGAGATTACAGGCGCCCGCCACCACGTCTAGCTAATTTTTGTACTTTTAGTAGAAATGGGGTTTTGTCATGTTGGCCAGGCTGGTCTCAAACTCCTAACCTCAGATGATCTGCCTGCCTTGGCTTCCCAAAGTGCTGGAATTACAGGCGTGAGCCACTGCACCTGGTGAGTTCTAAGAATTTTAAAGGCCAGGCACAGGAGGCTGGCACTCCAGCCTGGCAACAGAGGGAGACTCTGTTTAAAAAAAAAAAAAAAATTTTTTTTAAATAAGCTCTCCATATTTGTCCCCAGTCAGATACAAGACTTGCAAATATTTTCTCCTGTTTGTGGACTGTCTTTTCACTCTCTTATTATCATGCTTTGATGCACAAAATTTGTACTATTGATGAGGTTCAACTCATTTTTCTTGTATTGCCTGTGTGGTTGATGTCATGATTAAGAAGTCATTTCCGGGCAGGCACAGTGGCTGATGCCTGTAATCCCAGCACTTTGGGAGGCCGAGGCAGGAGAATTGCTTCAACCCAGGAGGGGGAGGTTGTGATGAGCCGAGATCACACCATTGCAGTCCAGCCTGGACAAAAAAAAAAGTCATTTCCAATTCCAATGTCATGAAGCTTTCTCATCTGTTTTCTCTAATTGTTTTCTAGCTCTAGCTCTTACACTTAGGTTTTTTATCCTCTTTTTTTTTTTTTTTTTTTGAGATGGAGTTTCGCTGTTGTTACCCAGACTGGAGTGCAATGGCGCGATCTCAGCTCACTGCAACCTCCGCCTTCTGGGTTCAAGCGATTCTCCTGCCTCAGCCTCCCGAGTAGCTGGGATTACGAGCGTGCACCACCATGCCCAGCTAATTTTTGTATTTTTAGTAGAGACGGGGTTTCACCTTGTTGACCAGGATGGTCTCGATCTCTTGACCTCGTGATCCACCCGCCTCGGCCTCCCAAAGTGCTGGGATTATAGGCGTGAGCCACTGCACCCGGCCTATCCTTTTTTTTAAAAAAAAAAAGTCACATTATTTTTAATTACATACAAAGATCTAACATGTCACTCAGCAACGATTCCACTGAGTGGACATGTTTAGTGGACATCTAACATGTCACTGCTCTGACCACCAGTCTTTTGTCTCTCTCTTCAGCAATGGTGAGGCAGACACCCTTTCCTCAGAAAAGAGAAATCCATGGTTTGTTACCCTTGCCAATAACAAAAATGTTGGAAAATCAACTGGCAAAGCTGTTGCTACTGACATCTTTCTTATTTATTTGAGACAGAGTTTCACTCTTGTTGCCCAAGCTGGAATGCAATGGCATGATCTCAGCTCACTGCAACTTCCACCTCATAGGTTCAAGCAATTCTCCTGCCTCAGCCTCCCAAAGTAGCTGGGATTGCAGGTGTCCACCACCATGCCCAGCTAATTTTGTTTTGTTTTGTTTTTTGAGACAGAGTCTTGCTCTGTGGCCCAGACGAGTGCAGCAGCTCAGTCTCAGCTCACTGCAACCTCCGCCATCTGGGTTCAAGCGATTTCTCCTGCCTCAGGCTCCCGAGTAGCTGGGATTACAGTCGCCCATCACCACACCTAGCTAATTTTTGTATTTTTAAAACACATTAAATAGAAAAAATTTTGTATTTTTAGCAGAGACGGGGTTTCACCATGTTGGACAGGCTGGTTTTGAACTCCTGGCCTTGTGAACTCCAGCCTCCCAAAGTGCTGATATTGCAGGTGAGAGTCACAGCACCTGTCCATCATTGGCATCTTTTTTTTTTTTTTTTTAGACGGAGTTTTGCTCTTGTTACCCAGGCTGGAGTGCAATGGCATGATCTCGGCTCACCACAACCTCCACCTCCTGGGTTCAGGCAATTCTCCTGCCTCAGCCTCCTGAGTAGCTGGGATTACAGGCACGTGCCACCGTGCCCAGCTAATCTTTTATATTTTTAGTAGAGACGGGGTTTCACCATGTTGACCAGGATGGTCTCAATCTCTTGACCTCATGATCCACCCGCCTCGGCCTCCCAAAGTGCTGGGATTACAGGCGTGAGCCACCGCACCTGGCCCCCATTGGCATCTTTCATGTGAACCACATCAAAAGATCCAGGTTGCCACTCGCTGTTGGTGATCATATCAGTTATTCCCAGTCATCATACACAGGTTACCTGTGTCAAACCTGATGAAATCAGTAATCTTGCCAGTCCCCAAATCAATCTGGATGGGATCATTCACCTTGATGAGGGGATCAGGGTAGCAGATGGTGCAATCATCATGAGTCACCAGATGAGGGATTTGTTTTGTGCCCGCAAAGATTTTCCTGTTTGCACAACTTGTACTTGACCTCTTCAGGTGTGATATATAGCAAAGTGACCCTTGGTGTCATAGATCAGACAGAAATTCTCTCCCGTCTTGTCAATGTTGATGATATCCATGAATCTGGCACGGTAGGTTATATCCGTTTGGACCTTGCCATCGATCTTAATTAACTGCTGCATGAAAATCTTGTTACTTCATCTCCTGTCAGGGCATACTTAAGTATCTTCCTTGGGAAAATTATGAGGGGGACATATTCTCTCAAGTTGTGGGGACCAGTGGATGCATGAGGAGCAAACACACTGGTCAATTTATCCAACATCCAGGGCTTTGGAGCTGCTACCCTCTTCAGATGCTTCTTGGGACCATAGGCCATGGCTATGTTAGGCAAGGAAGAAGCTTTTGATTTTTTTTTTTTTTTTGAGATGGAGTCTTGCTCTGGCACTATCTCAGTTCACTGCAACCTCCGCATCCTGGGCTCAAGAGATTCTCCTGCCTCAGCCTCCCAAGTAGCTGAGACTACAGGTGCCCATCACCACGCCCAGCTAATTTTCGTATATTTAGTAGAGACAGGGTTTCACCATATTGGCTGGGCTGATCTCAAACTCCTGACCTTGTGATCCACCGTCCTCTGTCTCCAAAAGTGCTGGGTTTACAGGCATGAGCCACTGTGCCTGGCCTTGATCCTTTGTAAGTACATTTTTATATATGGTATAAGGTTAAGGTCCAGCTCCATTCTTATTCATGTCTACATCCAGTTTTTCTACTACCAATTTCCCCCACCCTCCACCACAAGCGTCATTGACAAATATAAAGTGTATATACTTAAATTGTGCAACGTGATGTTTTGTATAGGTAAACATTGTGAAACGATTACCACTATCATACTAATTTATGCATCCATCACTTCACAGTTATCTTTTTTCTTGTGTTGAGAACGCTTAAAATCTATCTTAGCCAATTCCAAGTATAAAATACAGTGTTGTTAAATAAAATCACCATGGTGTACATTAAATCCGAGAATTTTCCTTGTTGGTATAGTGATGAAAAAATAAAAATAAAAATTCCCAGAATTTATTCATTGTGACTGCAAGTTCGTACACTTTGACTAACATCTCCTCAGTCTCTCCCCTTTGTTCCATTCCCTGGCAACCAACATTCTCCTTTTTTTTTGAGATGGAGTCTCACTCTGTCTCCCAGGCTGGAGTGAAGTGGTGACATCTTGGCTCATTGCAGCCTCTGCCTTCTGGTTTCAAGTGATTCTCCCGCCTCAGCTGAGGTGAGGAGCAGGTCCCACACTCAGGGATGGGGAGGAAGGGGTTAATTTTTTTTTTTTTTTTTTTTTGAGTAGGAGTTTCGCTCTTATTGCCCAGGTTGGAGTGCAAAGGCGTGATCTCGGCTCACTGCAACCTCTGACTCCCAGCTTCAAGTGAGTCTTCTGCCTCAGCCTCTTGAGTAGCTGGAATTACAGGCACCCACCACCATGCCTGGCAGATTTTTGTATTTTCAGTAGAGGCAGGGTTTCACCATGTTGGCCAGGCTGGTCTTGAACTCCTGACTTTGTGATCCACCAGCCTCCCAAAATGCTGGGATAACAGATGTGAGCCACTGTGTCTGGCCTCTCCTCTTTGACTCTATGTGTCATGGGCTATGTTAGAGCCCCCATATATGTGAGATTATACAGGATTGCCTTCTTTTTGTTGTCAAAATATTATTTTGACTTCCTTCTTTTTAGATTAAGTTTTACTCTTTTTTTTTGAGACGGAGTTTCGCTCTTGTTACCCAGGCTGGAGTGCAATGGCACGATCTTGGCTCACTGCAACCTCCGCCTTCTGGGTTCAAGCAATTCTCCTGCCTCAGCCTCCCGAGTAGCTGGGACTACAGGCGCGCACCACCATGCCCAGCTAATTTTTGTATTTTTAGTAGAGACGGGGTTTCACCATGTTGACCAGGATGGTCTCGATCTCTTGACCTCGTGATCCACCCGCCTCGGCCTCCCAAAGTGCTGGGATTATAGGCGTGAGCCACCGCGCCCGGCCAAGTTTTACTCTTGCAGGCTGGAGTGCAGTGGCATGATCTCAGCTCACTGTAACCTCCACCTCCTGGGTTCAAATGATTTTCCTGCCTCAGCCTGTCAAGTAGCTGGGATTGCAGGAGTGTACCACCACACCCGGCTAAATTTTTTGGATTTTTAGTAAAGTCAGGGTTTCACTATGTTGGTCAGGCTGATCTCAAACTCTTGACCTCCAGTGACCCACCCGCCTCGGCCTCCCAAAGTGCTGGGATTACAGGCGTGAGCCCCGTTGCCCAGCCCAAGGGCAGTCTTTTCAAGAAATGGTGCTAGATTACAGCCATGGTGGAAAATAGTATATACGTCTTAGTTAAAAATAAATAAATACTGTCAGAGGCGTTTGAACAAAAATGACTCCAAAGTCTTTATGACCTGTATCTTGTGCTGGCCTTCTATCTCATCCTGTGAGATAAGAATGCCTAACCTCCTGGGAATGCAGCCCAGCAGGTGTCAGCCTCATTTTATCCAGTCTCTATTCAAGGTGGAGTCATTGACCCTTGTACTAGAAACTATAAATCTCTTACCCAAAAATCTCCACCCAACAATGCTCATAGACTACCTTTCCTAAAGTACAAAATGGACACAGAATATTTTTTGGCTTTTCACCTCAGCTCTGCTTAGCCCATGACACTCCTATACTAACTCTCTGCTACTATAGAACCCTATACTTCCATGCCTAAAGAAAAATCTAAGGCTGAGCGCAGTGCTCAGGCCTGTAATTCCAGCACTTTGGGAAGCGGAGGCGGATGGATTACCTGAGGTCATGAGTTGGGGACCAGCCTGGTTAATATGGTGAAACCCCATCTCTACTAAAATACAACAATTAGCTGGGTGGGGTGGCGGGCCTGTAATCCCAGCTACTCAGGAGGCTGAGACAAGAGAATCACTTGAACTCGGCAGTCAGAAGTTGCAGTGAGCCGAGATCGCGCCACTGCACTGCAATCTGGGCAACAAGAGCGAAACTCCTACTCAAAATAATAATAATAATAATAATAATAATAATAATAATAAAAAAACACCTTCCTCCCCGTCCCTGAGTGTGGGAGTGAGTCTCTCTCCCTGAGAGGCTCCCCTCGACCCTCTCCCTCGTAGCTTCAGCCACAGGCTTAAGTTCAACATTGTTCTCAGTGCCTGGGGCACCAGCCTCATCTGAGTCCACAACGACGCCCCGCTGCACTCACGCGGGAGGAAACTGCAATTGCTCGGCGTGAAGTCTTCCAATAGGGCTGAAGCAAGAGCCGCGGAGGGACTCCCACTGGAGGCTGTAAGCGGAAGTGACGCCGGCGAGGCGCCGCCTTCTCTTCCAGTACCGGCTCTGGGCGCCCGAGCGACGTTTTCCCGTGGTTGTCTTTGGTATAGGATGCGTCAAGCTGACCGGTAGCGGAACCGGTGGTGAGAGTTCGAGTTTGTCCCAGGCTGTCCAGGGGCCTTCTCAGAGGCTTGGCCCGCTCTGCTAGCGTCAGGTGGGTACCGAGGCCGCTCGGGCAGTCGGTCCTCACGAAGGTCACGGTCAATAATTGCCGCGCTCACCCACTATGCTCCCTTCAAAAGCCTCCGGAAAGACCATTGTGAGTTTTCTCTCTGAGGAAAAGAACTTCCTCCGCTTGAGCCACGCTAATTCAGCCCCCAGGGTCCTCTCGCCCTACGAATCCTGCGATTCCCGCGCGCTACAGTGAGCAATGCATGAATGAAGGATGCTTCAAGGGGGCATCTTGTTACACGAACGAATGTTTCACTTGAGAATGTTTCTTTGTTTATGCGTCATAAACTTAGTTTTGACGCCTTACATTCTGTTAAAAAGACACTTTAATAGGTGTCTAGGGAGTGCATATTACTCTATGGAAATACAAGATTACGTAGACCACAAACAGGTCTTTCTACTGAAGGAAAATTAGAAAATTAAGCTATTTCGGGCTGGGCGTGGTGGCTCACACCTGTAATCCAAGCACTTTGGAGGCCAAGGCGGGCGGATCACTTGAGGTTGGGAGTTCAAGACCAGCCTGACCAACATGCTGAAACCCCGTCTTTAAAAATAAAGAAAGAAAAAGAAAAAAAAGAAAATCAAGCTATTTCGATCTATGCTTCGTAGACCTGGATCTCTCCAGACTTTAAAAACGGGCCTCGCTGGGCGTGGTGGATCACTCCTCTACTCCCAGCACTTAGAGTGGCTGAGGCGGGCAAAAATCACCTGAGGTCAGGAGTTTGAGACCAGCCTGTCCAACATGGCGAACTCCCATTTTGTATCTACTAAAAGTACAAAAAAATTAGCCGGGCATGGTGGCGCAGATCGGTAATCACAGTTACTGGAGAAGCTGAGGCAGGAGAATTGCTTGAACACGGGAGGCAGAGGTTTTAGTGAATGGAAATCATGCCACTGCACTCCAGCCTGGGTGACAGAGGCTCCATCTCAAAAAAAAAAAAAAAAGACCCAAGCAAGCAAAAACCCGGGGGCCCACCTGGAGGTAAGAGACCAGCCTGGGCAACAAGGTGAGACTCCATCTCAAAAATAAATTTAAAAAAAGGATTCCCCAGTTCCAAATCCCACATGACATCATGACATCACTCTGGGCCCAAATTTCACTGCCTGACATGACATTGCCTCAGAAAACACTGCCCCAACCAAGAATTTTCCATCAGAGATGAGTCTGATCTTTGTCCTAGAAACTATACATCTCTTACCCAAAAATCTCCACCCAACAATGCTCATAGACTACCTTTCCTAAAGTACAAAATGGACACAGAATATTTTTTGGTTTTCCACCTCAGCTCTGCTTAGCCCATGATACTGCTATACTAACTCTCTGCTACTATAGAAACCTATACTTCCATGCCTAAAGAAAAATCTGAGGCCAGGTGCAGTGGCTCATGCTTGTATTTCCAGCACTTTGGGAGGCGGAAGCGGGTGGGTTACCTGATGTCAGGAGTTGGAGACCAGCCTGGTTAACATGGTGAAACCCCGTCTCTACTAAAATACAAAAATTAGCTGGGCGTGGTGGCATGCGTCTGTAGTCCCAGCTGCTTGGGAGGCTGAGGCAGGAGAATTGCTTGAACCCAGGAGGCGGTTGCAGTGAGCCAAGCCACTGCACTCCAGCCTGGCGCCTGGCGACAGATGAGACTCTGTCTCAAAAAAAAAAAAAAACTAATTGCAGATGGGAAGCTCTTAAAAAAAAAAATTATCGACCGGGCGCGGTGGCTCACGCCTATAATCCCAGCACTTTGGGAGGCCGAGGCGGGTGGATCACGAGGTCAAGAGATCGAGACCATCCTGGTCAACAAGGCGAAACCCTATCTCTACTAAAAATACAAAAATTAGCCGGGCATGGTGGTGCGCGCCTGTAGTCCCAGCTACTCGGGAGGCTGAGGCAGGAGAATTGCTTGAACCCAGAAGGCGGAGGTTGCGGTGAGCCGAGATCGTGCCATTGCACTCCAGTCTGGGTAACAACAGCGAAACTCCATCTCAAAAAAAAAAAAAAAAAATTATCTGGGTGGGGTGGTGGGTGCCTGCAATCCCAGCTACTCAGGAGGCTGAGGCAAGAGAATCACTTGAACCCGGGAGTTCAAGGTTGTAGTGAGCTGAGTTTGCACCATTGCACTCCAACCTGGGCAACCAGAGCAAAAGTCATTCTTGAAAAAAAAAAAAACCAACAAGCAAACAAAAAAACCTTTCTCCCCGTTGCTGAGCGTGGGCTCTGCCCCTCGGCCCTCTAGCTCGTAGCTCTGCCCACAGGCCTGACTAACTTCAACCTTGTTCACCGAGCCTGGGGCACCAGCCTCCCAGCCAGGCCCAGCTGCACCCATGCGGAAGGAAACTGGAATTGCTTGGCGTGAAATCTTCCAATAGGGCTAAAGGTCGAGTTGCCGAACGATTCCTGGCCGACGCTGTAAGGGAAAATGACGCCAGCAAGGCGCGCTACCTTCTCTTCCAGTCTTCCAGTACTGGCTCTGCGCCAGAGCGACATTTACCCTTGGTTGTTGTTGCTATAGGATAGAGGGAGTGGACGGGTAGTGGAACAGGTGGTGAGAGTTCGAGTTTGTCCAAGGCTGTTGAGGGGCCGCCTTAGAGGCTTGGCCTACTCTGCTCACCTCAGGAGGGTCTGCGAGGCCGCACGGGCTGCTGGTCCTCGCGAAGGTCAAGGTGGTTAATTGCCACGCTTACTCATTGTGCTTTTTTCAAAAGCCTCCAGAAAGACCATTGTGAGTTTTTTCTATGAGGAAAAGAAATTCCTCAGCTTGAGCCACAATTCGGCCCCCAGCGTCGTTCCGCCTTACGGATCCTGCAGGCTATCCAGTAAGCACTGGGTGAAGGATGGTTCAAGGGGGCATCTCCTTACGTGAAGGAATGTTTCTTTGTTTATGCGTCATAAGCAGTTTTGATGCCTTATATTCTATAAAGCTTTTTTTTATTTTTATTTTTTAATCTTTTTTTTGGCACATGTATATAAAGAGATTTTAATAGGTGTCTAGAGAGTGCGTATTTCTCTATGGAAATATGAAATTACTAAGACCACAAACAAATCTTTCTACTGAAGAAAAATAAGAATACCAAGCTATTTTGATCTGAACTTCGTAGGCCTGGACCTCCCCACAGACTTTAAAAACAGGGGCCTGGCCGTGCACGGTGGCTCAGCATTTAGGGAGGCTGAGGTGGGCAAGTCACCGAAGGTCAGGAGTTTGAGACCAGCCTGGCCAACATGGCGAACCCCTGTCTCTACTAAAAATACAAGAAAATTAGCTGGGCGTCGTGGCGCACGTCGGTAATCACAGTTACTCAGGAGGCTGAGGGAGGAGAATCACTTGAACCTGGGAGGCGGAGGTTGCAGTGAGCCGAGATTCTGCCACTGCAATCCAGCCTGGACGACAGAGGGAGACTCCTTCTTAAAAAAAAAAATATATATCCAAGCAAACAAAAAACCAGGGGCCCACCCAGGGGTACTAGACCAGCCTGGGCAACATAGCACAACCCCATCTTTAAAAAAAAAAAAAAAAAATTGGCCGGTTGCAGTGGCTCAAGCCTGTAATCCCAGCACTTTGGGAGGCTGAGGCGGGTGGATCAAGAGGTCAACAGATCGAGACCATCCTGGTCAACATGGTGAAACCCCGTCTCTACTAAAAAATACAAAAAATTAGCTGGGCATGGTGGCTCGTGCCTGTAATCCCAGCTACTCAGGAGGCTGAGGCAGGAGAATTACCTGAACCCAGGAGGTGGAGGTTGCAGTGAGCCGAGATCGCGCCATTCACTCCAGCCTGGGTAAGAAGAGTAAAACTCCGTCTCAAAAAAAAAAAAAAAAAAAAAAATTAAAAACTAGCCAGACGTGGTGGTGTATGCCAACTACTCCAAATGCTGAGGTGGGAGAATCACATGAGATGGAGCGTTCAAGGCCACAGCGAAGCCACAGTGAGCTAGGATCGTGCCATTGTACTCCAGCCTGGGTGACAGAGCAAGACCTGACCTCTTAAACAAAAAGACAAAAACCTGAATTCAGGAGGAAAGGATGGAGGCTTTATTACACTGGTATTTAGAACCAAATTTACCATTCACCTTCTCCCTAGAAAATACAGAACCTTTTACGGTGAACTATTTGACAGTAAGTTGAAAATTGCAGGGCTGGGCATGGTGGCTCATGCCTGTAATCTCAGCACTTTGGGAGGCTGAAGTAGGTGAATCACCTGAGGTTAGGAGTTCAAGACTAGCCTGGCCAACATGGTGAAACCCTGTCTTTAAAAAAAGAAAAAGGGAGAAAATTGCAGGAAATTGATACTTGACTTTCAAGTAGTTGGTAATGCATTTTCTAAAGATAAAGGCTACTTGTCCACTAAAACCACAGTATCTGTATTTCAACCAAGAAAAATTAAAATAAAAATTTCATTTAGGCTGAGCACAGTGGCTCACACCGTAATCCCAGCACTTTGGAAGGCTGAGGCAGGAGCTCACTTGAGGCCAGGGGTTCAAGACTAGCCTGGCCAACATGACCAAACACCATCTTTACTATTAAAAAAAAAAATTACCCAGCACTGGTAATCCCACTGGCTGAGACAGGAGGGATTGTATTAACTCGGGATGTGGAGGTTACAGTGGGCTGAGATCACACTACTGCATTGCAGCCTGGGCAGCAGAAATATACTGTCTCAAAAAAAGAAAATAAAAGTCATTTAGTACCTACACCATAAAAAAAATGAAATTCTCATTGTTCCAGAATAGGCCCTTGGGATCTAAGATCCATTTAAAGTTTATGGCTCTAGTATCTTTGAACCTAGAATAGTCACTATTGTTTCTCTGTCATACCAGCTTTTTGAAGCATCACATACTCCTTCAGAAAGACACACATTTTAATATTTCTGATTCTGTTTTTATGATGTATTTAAATGTTTCTTCCATTTTTTGTGTTTACCATAAAGTATTGAATGCTAATGGTTCATTAAGGCATAATGTAAAAAGAAAATCAACCTAAGGCTGCCCTTAAGGAACCTGTAAACTAGTGGAGGGGTAGATGTCTAACCAAACAATTGTATTATTGCAATTTTTTTTTTTTGAAACAGAGTCTCACTCTGTCACTCAGGCTGGAGTACAGTGGCGACATCTCTGCTCATTACAGCCTCCACCTCCCAGGTTCAAGTGATTCTTATGACTCAGCCACCCAAGTAGCTGGGATTACAGGCGTGTGCCATCTTGCCTGGGTGAAACCCCATCTCTTTTTAGTAGACCTAAATGCTGGTCTTGAACTCCTGACCTGAGGTGATTCACCTGCCTTGGCCTCCCAAAGTGCTGGGATTACAAGCATGAGCCACCACACCAGACCTTTTTCTTTCTTTCTTTTCTTTCCTTCTTTTTTGAGACAGAGTCTTGGTGTGTTACCCAGGCTAGAGTGTGCAGTGGCACAATCTGAGCTCACTGCAGCCTCCACCTTCCAGGTTCAAGTGATTCTCCTACCTGACCCTCCAGAGTAGCTGGGGACTACAAGCATAAGCCACCATACCCTGCTAATTTTTGTATATTTTGTGGCGACTGGATCACCATGTTACCCAGGCTGGTCTGGAACTAAAGAGCTCAAACAATCTGGCTGTCTCAGCCTCCCAAAATGCTGGGGTTACAATGGACCACTGTGCCTGGGTTTGCAATCCTCCTTTTGAGAATTTTTTTTTTTTTTAATCAGGTCCAGGATTCAGTCTAAACTTCTAAGAATTTGCCTTGAAGGTAAACCTTTAACAATTCAAAAACATTCAAGAGCATTAATTGCAGCACTGTTTGTAATTGCAAATTTGAATGCCTTAAATACTCTCAAAGTATTAAGAGTATCTGAATATATGGTACATCCACCAATGGAGTATCACGCAACTCTAGAAATGAATGAAGATCTCTATGAACTCACATGGAGTGTTAGACAAAATGAGTTCCTCTTCAAATGTCCAACTTCTTTGTCCTTTGTTCTGTAACTTTTGTTCTGTAAACTGCCCTTCCCGCCAAAACTGTCTTTCCTTCCAACTGAAACTGCCCTTCTCCACCACTGTAACCCATACCCCTCCTCTATTTGAAATAGCCAATTGGGATCAGTTTAGATTGTGCATCCAACCCCCAGCCAATGCAGGTAGGGCACAGAGGCAGAAGCTATGATATGTTAGGGTTAAAAATCCCTTCCTTTCCCTGTCTGGTGTGCTCCTGCAACTGCTATAGGTATGAGCAGCACCCTTCTGCAGAAGTAAACTTTTCCTTGCTGAGAAACTTTTCTTTTGAGTGCTGATCTCTCTCTGTGGAACTAAGAACTTATTTCTAACAATTTGGGGCTCATCTGCGATCCCATTCTGCTTTGGGAGGTGCCCATGATTGTCTTTTAAGATATTGTATTTTGGGGGGCCCAAAGTGGCTCCGGCCGGATGTCGTGGCGCTTGCGAAGGCGAGGCCAAGAGTTCAAGGCCAACCAACCTCAGCAACCTTACAAGCTCTCATTGATTGGCAAAAAAAAAAAAAAGATACTGTATTTTGGGAGATGATTGTCTTTTGGGAGACACATCCCACTACCTCATTGTGATGGCCCTGGGAGTGGAGGATTGGGTCCTACCTGAAATGATGAAGAAACTTGAACACTCAGCAACATGGGCGGGGAGGATCCTAAAAATTCCACAGTGACCAGGTACCTCTGTGCACAGACCAAGATAAGAAAAGTTGCAGGGGTGACAAAGTATTTCTTTGGTGGTCAGGACATCTTAGAGGTTGAAAGTTTATGAATGAGATGCACTACTAGGTGCGAAGTAAAAGTGGAGTCTGGATCTGCTTCCATGGTCACATCATACGGCTTAGGGCGGATTTCCTATTGGGGGATTATACTGACCTGCCAATGCTAAGAGGGACCTAAATTCCTGCAAGGGAAGCAGTCAGAGAAGGATGAAGCAACTATCAAAAGAGTGCAAGAAACCTCCAGTGAGGGGGTTGAACCTCTAGAGAAGGGGAAGGCAAGAAATCTCTAAGACAAGAAATTGAGCCTCACACCAAACCTCCAGGATGGGAAATACTCCAAGTATAACAGGGGGAACAAAAAGCCAGATAGATAATAAAATTCTTCCAGACAGCCCCCCGGGTCTCATGTTAAAGTATTGGAAGGGGCTGGGTGCGGTGGCTCAAGCCTGTAATCCCAGCACTTTGGGAGGCCGAGGCGGGTGGATCACGAGGTCAACAGATCGAGACCATCCTGGTCAACATGGTGAAACCCCGTCTCTACTAAAAATACAAAAAATTAGCTGGGCATGGTGGCGCGTACCTGTAATTTCAGCTACTCGGGAGACTGAGGCAGGAGAATTGCCTGAACCCAGGAGGCGGAGGTTGCGGTGAGCCGAGATTGCGCCATTGCACTCCAGCCTGGGTAACAACAGCGAAACTCCGTCTCAAACAAAAAAAAAAAGTATTGGAAGGATAATGAGAGGACCAAACATTAAAAAAGCAATAAATGATAAAATATTGCTGTTTTCTTTGGACTAAGGAACCCATCCTCATACTCTCAGTCTTCTGGCCAAGGTTTGGATCAGACAAGGATTGGGTCTGTCAACTCTTAATTCAATATGTTAATGACAGAAGTCCAGTCTCTCAGGAGGAAATACATTATGCCTTCTGTTGGAGAAAAGGGCCGGTTCTTCTCTTTCCCCTAAAGGGTACAAGTGAGGAACCAAATCCGGTACTCCCCAAAAGAGACCTAGTTAAGTCAGCTCCTATGTCAAAAGACCGCAATACATGGGACCCCCTAGATTACTTTCCCCATCAAATCCTTCACCACAGGCAGCTAATCTCTCAGTTCCTCCTCCATATAATCCTGTCCCCGGGGAACCAACACCTCAGGCTCTTCCTAGTCACCCCCTTGAACGTGTCTTTCCCCTGGGAAAAGTCCAATGTGAGACAGAATAATGTAGAAAGGATGTTCCAAATGTCCCTTTTCTCTTTTCATCAAAGAAATCTGTCCCAACCCTTTTCCCCTTAAGGGCAATCCCATTGGGGTGAAGGGACATTGGTTTCATAAATGCCCCTTTAACCAGCTTAGAAGTCAGAAACTTAGGCCGGGCATGGTGGCTCAAGCCTGTAATCCCAGCACTTTGGGAGGCTGAGGCAGGTGGATCACGAGGTCATCCTGGTCAACATGGTGAAACCCCGTCTCTACTAAAAATACAAAAAATTAGCTGGGCATGGTGGCACGTGCCTGTAGTCCCAGCTACTCGGGAGGCTGAGGCAGGAGAATTGCCTGAACCCAAGAGGTGGAAGTTGCTGTGAGCCGAGATCGGGCCATTGCACTCCAGCCTGGGTAACAAGAGCGAAACTGTCTCAAAAAAAAGAAGTCAGAAACTTAAAAAGGGAACTCAACCCATTATTAGATGACCCTTATGGGGTAGCAAATCAAATTGATCAATTTCTAGGGCCACAGTTATAGACTTGGGCTGAACTAATGTCCATTTTAGGTGTTCTTTTCTCAGGGGAGGAAAAGACTGTGATCCACGGGGCCGCTATGCTAGTCTGGGAAAGTGAACATACTTCTGGCCAAAACCTTCCTGCAGTGGACAAAAAATTTCTGGCCCAAGACCCTCAATGGGATAATAATGATGTATCTCACCAGGAAAATATGAGAGATCTCAGGGAAATGATAATTAAAGGAATTAGGGAATCAGTACTCCAAAATTAAAATATTTCCTGAGCATTCAACATATAACAAGGAGAGGATGAAGGGCCCATGGAATTTTCAAACAGACTCAAAGAGCAAATAAGAAGATATGCAGGTTTGGAAATAAGAAGATCCACTTGGACAAGGATTGTTAAAATTCCACATTGTCACCAACAGTTGGCCAGACATTACAAAAAAATTGCAAAAAATAGAGAATTGCAAAGACCACTCCATAGAATAAATTCTAAGGGAGGCCCAAACGTATATTTGAGAAGAGACAAGGAAAAGCAGAAACAAAAAGCAAAAACTATGCTGTCCACCCTTCAACAAGGGACCCAAAGAAAGTTCTAAGCCAGTAGCTGCAAAGTCACATACAGGGAACAAGGGATAAAACCTGGGGACCTAAGGGAAAGAAGGGAAAAGGGGGAAAATAAATGTTTCAGATGTGGGAAACCAGGACACTTTAAGGAGTGTGTCAAATGGGAAAGAGAGAAATCCTCCCACTTGTGACCTTTGAAGAAGAATAGTGGGGTCAGGGGCTCTGTCTCTTATCTCAAGTTCCACCAAGAGCCCTTGGTAAATCTACAGGTGAGACCCAAGCTAGAAATTATCACATTTTAAATAGATTCAGGAATGGCTCACTCCTCTCTTTGCTACCTTCCATCAAATGTAGCCTGCTCTGCAGAGACGCCATTCATCTCGGGGGCAAAGGGGGAAAGGTTTAGAACAAAAATTCTGGAGGAAACAGAAATTAAATACAAGAATAGATCAGTCACCATTTAATTCCTGAAGCATGAACAAATTTGTTAGGAAGGACTTAATGTTAAAATTGGGCATAGGTCTATATGTTAATTAGGGAAAATTCTTTACTCTCTCTCTCTTTTTTTTTTTTTTGAGACGGAGTTTTGCTCTTGTTACCCAGGCTGGAGTGCAATGGCACGATCTCGGCTCACCACAACCTCCGCCTCCTGGGTTCAGGCAATTCTCCTGCCTCAGCCTCCTGAGTAGCTGGGATTACAGGCACGTGCCACCATGTCCAGCTAATTTTTCTATTTTCAGTAGAGACAGGGTTTCACCATGTTGACCAGGATGGTCTCGATCTCTTGACCTCGTGATCCACCCGCCTCGGCCTCCCGAAGTACTGGGATTACAAGCTTGAGCCACCGCGCCCGGCCTAATTCTTTACTCTCTTAAACTTGCTTACTGCTCTGAAGAAAGCCAAAGCCACCCTGATGTATGGTCAAAGGAGGAAAATCTAGGAAGTTAACAAGTTCCTCCAATTCATATAAAACTAAAACTTCCCGGGGAAACAGTAAAGAAAACAATACGCCATTCCCCTAGAAGGCAGAGTGGGTTTAAAACCTATAATTGAAGGTCTCATCCATGACAGAGTCCTTGAACCTGTATGTCTCCTTATAACACTCCAATATTGCCTGTGAAAAAAGTCAGATGCATCATACCGGCTAGTGCAAGATTTCCAGGCTATTAACCAGAGAGTCCAGACTACTCACCCTGTGGTCCCCAACCCTTATACCATTACCAGCAAAATCCCATATGACCACCAATGGTTCATGTTAATAGACATAAAAGACGCTTTTTGGGCTTGCCCCTTAGCAGAGGACAGCCAGGACATGTTTGCTTTCAAATGGGAGGACCCTCACTCCAGTCAGAAGCAACGATACCGATGGGCAGTCCTGCCCCAGAGTTTGTGGACTCCCCAAATCTGGTCAAATTCTAGAACATGTCCTAGAGAATTTTCCTCTCCCCTCTTCCATATGTCTGCTCCAATATGTGGATGACCTACTCATTTCAGGAGACACCAAGGACCCAGGTAACGACAATATCAATTTACTTTCTAAATTTTCTGAGAAAGCAAGGATTGCTTGTCTCAAGGAGTAAACCCCAGTTTTTGGAACCTGAGGTAAAATACCTAAGACACTTAATAAGCAAAGGTAAACAGAGATTAGGCCCTGAACAAATCGAAGGAATCATAGCCCTATCTTTGCCTGAAACAAAAAAAGAGCTTAGGAAATTCTTGGGGTTGATTGGATACTATCGCTTATGGATTGACTTTATGCTTTAAAAACAAAGCCTCTAGTGCTAGCTTCAGCAGCACATATACTAAAATTCGAACGATACAGAGAAGATTAGCATGGCCCCTATGCAAGAATGACACGCAAATTCGTGAAGCGTTCCATTTTTTTTATAAAGACACATGCACACGTATGTTCATTGCGGCACTGTTTACAATAGCAAAGACCTGGAACCAACCCAAATGTCCAACATCGGTAGACTGGATAAAGAAAATGTGGCACATATACACCATGGAATACTACGCAGCCATAAAAAACAACGAGTTCATGTCCTTCATAGGGACATGGATTAATCTGGAAACCATCATTCTCAGCAAACTGACATAAGAACAGAAAACCAAACACCATATGTTATCACTCATAGGCGAGTGTTGAATAATTAGAACACATGGACACAGGGAGGGGAGCACCACACACTGTGGTCAGTGAGGAGGGGTAGGGGAGGGGCAGTGGTCAGTTGGGGGCGGGGATAATGAAGGGAGAAATACCAGATATAGGTGATGGGGGGATGAAGGCAGCAAACCACCTTGCCATGTATGTACCTATGCAATAATCCTGCATGATCTGCACATGTACCCCAGAACCTAAATTATAATTAAACAAAAACAAAAACAAAGCCTCTAAACCTGAAACTTAAAGAGGGACCTGACCCTCTCTTTGGACACCACAGTAGGTCCAACAAGTAGAGGAATTAAAACACCTGCTCATAACTGCCCCGGTCTTAGCTCTACCTTCCCTAGAACAGCCATCCCTCCTCTTCACCAGTGTGAATAAAGGGATAGCTGTAGGGGTGCTCACCCAAATACACAGGGGCCACCAGCAGCCTATAGCCTTTCTGTCTAAAGTTCTTGACCCAGTAATCTGTGGGTAGCCCGAATGAATTCAGTATGTTGCAGCAACTGCCCTATTTTTTTTTTTTTTTTTTTTTTTTGAGACGGAGTTTCACTCTTGTTACCCAGGCTGGAGTGCAATGCCGCGATCTCGGCTCACTGCAACCTCTGCCTCCTGGGTTCAGGCAATTCTCCTGCCTCAGCCTCCTGAGTAGCTGGGATTACAGGCATGCGCCACCATGCCCAGCTAATTTTTTGTATTTTTTTTTAGTAGAGATGGGGTTTCACCATGTTGACCAGGATGGTCTCGATCTCTTGACCTCGTGATCCACCCGCCTCGGCCTCCCAAAGTGCTGGGATTACAGGCTTGAGCCACCGCGCTCGGCTGCAACTGCCCTATTAACAGAGGAAAGTAGGAAAATAACCTTTTGGGGAAACCTCATTGTAAGCACAACCTATCAGGTTAAAACCATCCCAAACCAAAAAGCGGGTAGATGGCTTACCAATTCACGAATCTTAAAATATGAATCTATCTTACTAGAAAAAGGTGATTTAACCCTAACCACAGACAATACACTCAACCCCAACACTTTCCTAATGGGAAATCCAAATCCCAAGGACCCCAAACATAAATGTCTGGATCTGGTCGTTCCCAAACTAAAGTCAGGCTTAATCTAAGCAAGACCCCATTCAAAACAGGGCAATACCTGTTTAGACGGCTCCTCCTGGGTGGTTGAAGGGAAAAACACAATGGGTACTCAGTAGTCAATGAGGAAGCCCTCCAAGAGGTAGTCAGGAAGACTGCCCAATAACTGGTCTGCCCAAACGTGAATTGTTCACATTAAATCAAGCCTTAAAACATTTGCAAAACTGTAAAGGGACTATTTACACTAACTCCAAATATGCCTTCGGGGTGGTCCATACCTTTGGAAAGATCTAGACTGAATGAGGTCTCATAAATAGCAAAGGCCAGGACCTTGTCCACAAGGAGTCATTTAAGTATTGGAAAATCTCCAGCTACCACAAGAGATAGCAATTGTCCCTGTTCCAGGACACCAGAGAAATCTTTTGAAAGTCAAGGAAATAATCTTGCAGATCAAACAGCCAGACAAGCTGTCTCTTCTCCCAAAATGCCCATTTTTCACCTAACCTCTTGTCTTTCTTCCCCAACTACAAGTCCCATCCTCTCTCCCACTGAAAAAGAGAAATTAAGGAAAATAGGAGCCAAAGGAAACTCAGTAAGGAAATGGATGTTACCAGACCAAAGAGAAATGCTATTGAGACCCCTAATGAGGAAAGTGCTACCTCAACTGCATCAAGGAACTCACTGGGGACCTTAGGCTATGTGTGATGCAGTTCTCAGGGTTTATGGGTATATAGGAGTTTATACCCTAGCAAAGCAAGTTACAAATGGTTGCCTAATACGTAAGAAAACTGATAAATCCTAAGAAAACCACCTCCTGGGTAAAGAAGGCTGCGATTAAGACCATTCCAAAGTGTCCAAATTGACTGCACCAAAATGCCCCCAATAGGCTGTCTAAAGTACCCACTAGTAATAGTGGATCACCTTACTCAGTGGGTGGAGACTATTCCCTTTTCAAGTGCAACTGCTAATAATGTGGTTAAGGCATTAGTAGAAAATACTATATATACAGGTTTGAACTGGTAGAAAATATTAATTCAGACAATGGGACCCATTTCACTGCACATGTCATTAAGAGATTAGGCCAAGAACTAGGAATAAAGTGGGAATATCATGCTCCCTGGCACCCACCCTCATCAGGAAAAATAGAAAGGATGAATCAGACTCCAAAAAGCCACCTAACCAAACTAATTTTAGAAACTTGGTTACTATGGACTAAGTGCATTCTCATTGCCTTATTAAGGGTCCAAAGTGCCCTCAGAGAGATGTTGGCTTATCTCCCTATGAAATGCTGTATGGGCTGCCTTATCTATACTCTACTACTGACACTCCTACATTTGAAACGAAGGGTCACTTCCTCAAAAACCTATATACTCAATCTATCTTCCACTTTCATTTCCCTCAGGACCAAAGACTTCCTGGCACAAACACCACCCCTGAAGTTCCCAGCACATCAATACCAGCTGGGAGATTATGTTCTCAAGAGTTGAAAAGAGGGAAAACTCTAACCAGCTTGGGAGGACCTTATCTGGTAGTCTTGACTACTGAAACATCAATCCAAATGGCTGACAAAGAATGGACCCACCACACTTGAGTAAAAAGGGCCCCAGCCCCTGCAGAGTCATGGGCCATCACTCCAGGACCAATGCTTTCTCCAAGTTAATATTCTAAAGGGTCTAATCTGTCTTTTCCTTCTTCCCTTAACTACTCAAGGACACTTCTTTATCAGTGTAACCAGGTCACCCTCTCCTCAAACGATCACGTTTGACATGTGTCTTGCCATACCCTGTGGGGACCTCCAAAACCAGAGGTAGCTAGCCTCCTCAGAGAAATATCTCTGCCCTTCCAGGGTAGATTTTAACCTTCTACATTCATGCAACTCTTGCTTAGTAGAAGCCGAAATCTGTACATTTTGAGAAAGGTTCTGCTCCACCTGGAATTATGTCCTATGTGTAGGAGATTGGTCAGGGTGGTGGGAAAAATTATGACAGATGAAAACCTTGGAAGGCAAAGAGGTTTGGCAATGCTTCAGGAAGGAATGAGCCAAAGGCGGCAGTCCTTAACCAGAAGGAATTAATTAGGCAAGGAGTAGGTACAAAGGAATGTAAGGCAGTTTATCTAAATAGCTTGTTCTGACCTTTGATCATCCACACCCAGAACTGCTCTCCACTTGGGTTGGCAATGTTAATTACCCACTAATGGTGTTTGCTCAAGATCGTTGTCATTTAATCTGTACTAAATAAACATGGAGTATCTCCAGCATATGGGGCTTCACTTCTTACCCCTGCTCCCTCTTTGGGATCTGTGAGCTGTGGGGTCCCCGACCTGTGCTTGCACAGACAAAAACGTCTGTGTCTGCATACTTCTGTCATCCGTCGCTCGGACAGAGTCTGCCAGTCAGAGTCGGCACTATGGACTACTAGGCATCAAAGTGGACCTCCTGAGGAAGCAGCACCTCTTTAAAACCATATCTTCGGGGCCCAAAGTGGCTCTGGCCGGATGTCGTGGCGCTTGCGAAGGCGAGGCCAAGAGTTCAAGGCCAACCAACCTCAGCAACCTTACAAGCTCTCATTGATTGGCAAAAAAAAAAACAAAAAAAACCCATATTTTCATTTTACAAAAAAAAAAAAATGCCCCCTCTAATTGCCAACATCATCAGCATAACCCAGTGCACATTTCTATACTTATCCCGACCTCCATCAATCCTAATCCCACTTTACGTTGTTTCTATGGCATAGGAGCCAAAGTGGCTGGGGCAGATCCCTTAGGGTCCTTTGAAATGTGCTTTATCACCCCTTCCCCACCTCCTAGGGGTAACTCCTCTCCAAACCCTCCTCCAAATCAAACTGTCTTGACACCACCTAATGACAAAACTAAGTGGCCTTAGTGGAAGTCAAAGACTTAAACCCTAGCCATTGACACTGGTTATCAGCATGCCAATGCTTGACTGGAATAGATTAAATATTCAGTTTGTACTCTAAACAAAAGCAGCTGTTACCCATGTGCAATGGGTAGGCCAGAAACCCAAACAGTTCCTTTTCCACTTGGGTGGTCTAACCAACAGGGCATGCACTGAATGGTAGCTCTCTTCCAGCACCCCACAGCCTGGGGTAATTAGTTATGCAGCACTCTCTCATTGCTTTTCCTGTAAGTCAAAGACCGCCCTGTGGGTCAGTGCCCAAGGGCCATTGGGCTCCCAGCCTCTGATGCCAATTTTACATCGTGTCTCTTGTGACAGGGGTAAAACTTGGCATTCTTCAGGAATCTAGTGGATGCAGTGAACCCAAGCCTTTTTTGAGAGCTGACCAATCAGACTGCCCTATCCACAAGCAGATGTTTGGTGGTATTCGGAGGACTCTCCTGGGTATGCTGCCAAGCAATTGGAGCAGCACTTTTGTGCTCTAATCCAGTTGGCTATCCCTTTCACCCCAGCATTTCATCAGCCAAACAATAACTAACTAACCTGGAAAAAAAGGACCTTGAAGGTCCTTTGACCCCCATGTCTACATAGATGCTATCAGGATCCCTCGAGGGGTACCAAGTGAATTCAAAGCTTGAAACCAAATAGCTGCTGAATTCGTTTGTCCTGTTCTGGTGGTCTACTGTAAATAAAAATGTAGACTGGATAAATTACATATACTTTTTTTTTTTTTTTGAGATGGAGTTTCACTGTTGTCACCCAGACTGGAGTGCAATGGCACGGCTCACTGCAACCTCCGCCTCCTGGGTTCAAGTGATTCTCCTGCCTCAGCCTCCTGAGTAGCTGGGACTAATGGCGTGCACCACCATGCCCAGCTAATTTTTGTACTTTTAGTAGAGACGCAGTTTCACCTTGTTGACCAGAATGGTCTCGATCTCTTGACCTCATGATCCACCACCCACCTTGGCCTCCCAAAGTGCTGGGATTATAGGCGTGAGCCACAATACCCGGCCAAATGACATATACTATAACCAACAATGATTTGTCACTTATATCAGGGATACCATTAAAGGAATAGCTGAACAATTGGGCCCCACCAGCCAAGTGGCCTGGGAAAATAGAATAGCTCTTGACAAATATTAGTGGAGAAAGGTGGAGTTTGTATCATAATCGGAGCCCAGTGTTGCAACTTTATCTGCAATAACACAGCCCCTGACAGAACTATCACTAAGGCTCTACAAGGCCTCACCACCCTAGTGAATAAACTAGCTGAAAATATTGGAATAAATGACTCCTTTACAGGTTTAATGAAAAAAATGGTTTGGTAGATGGAAAGGACTCATGGCCTCTAGTCTCACTTCCCTTGCGATTGTAATGGGGTACTCATTCTCTTTGGGTGCTGTATTATACGCTGTGTCTGTGGACTAGTTCAAAAGCTCATAGAAACAGCCCTTAACAAGAACTTCCCCAACTCTCCCCCACCCTATTCAGATCAACTTTTACTTCTAAACAACCAAGAAGAGCAGCAAAGCCAGATCTTATCAGAAGAATTTGAAAGGAAGGATTACTAAATCAAAAATGGAAAAATTGTTAGACCAAATGAGTTCCTCTTCAAAGGTCCAACTTCCTTGTTATTTGTTCTGTAAACTGCCCTTCCCATTGAAACTGTCCTTCCCCGCCATTGTAACCCATATCCCTCCTCTATTTGAAATAGCCAATTGGGATCAGCTTAGATTGTGGGACGCAACCCTCAGCCAATAAGGGAAGGACACAGAAGCAGAAGTTATGATGCATTAGGGTTAAAAATTCTTTCCTTCCATTTGGTGTGTTCTTGCGATTCCTTCAGGCGTGAGCAGCATCCTTCTGCAGAAGTAAACTCTGCCTTGCTGAGAAACTTTTCTTTCTTTTTTTTTTTTTTTTTTTTGAGACGGAGTTTCACTCTTGTCACCCAGGCTGGAGTGCAATGGTGCGATCTTGGCTCACTGCAACCTCCGCCTCCTGGGTTCAGGCAATTCTCCTGCCTCAGCCTCCTGAGTAGCTGCGATTACAGGCACGCGCCACCATGCCCAGCTAATTTTTTGTATCTTTAGTAGAGACGGGGTTTCACCATGTTGACCAGGATGGTCTCGATCTCTTGACCTCGTGATCCACCCGCCTCGGCCTCCCAAAGTGCTGGGATTACAGGCTTGAGCCACCACGCCCGGCCGGAGAAACTTTTCTTTTTTTTTTTTTTTTTTGAGACGGAGTTTCGCTCTTGTTACCCAGGCTGGAGTGCAATGGCGCGATCTCAGCTCACCGCAGCCTCCGCCTCCTGGGTTCAAGCAATTCTCCTGCCTCAGCCTCCCGAGTAGCTAGGATTACAGGCGCACACCACCATGCCCAGCTAATTTTTGTATTTTTAGTAGAGACGGGGTTTCACCTTGTTGACCAGGATGGTCTTGATCTCTTGACCTCATGATCCACCCGCCTCGGCCTCCCAAAGTGCTGGGATTATAGGCGTGAGCCACTGCGCCCGGCCCGGAGAAACTTTTCTTCCAAGTGCTGGTCTCTCTCTTCAGCACTGAGAAGTTATTTCTAACATGGAGTGATTTCCAAGATATACTGTTAAGTGAAAATACAAACTGTTGCCAGGCACAGTGGCTCATGCCTGTAATCCCAGCACTTTGGGAGGCCAAGGTGGGTGGATCAGTTGAGGTCAGGAGTTTGAGACCAGCCTGGCCAATATGCTGAAACCCATCTCTACTAAAAATACAAAAAATTAGCTGGGCATGATGGTGGGCACCTATAAACCCAGCTACTTGGGAGACTAGAGCAAGAGAATCACTTGAACCCAGGAAGCAGAGGTTGTAGTGAGCTGAGATTGCACCACTACACTCCAGCCTGGGCAACAGAGTGAGACTCAGTCTCAAAAAAATAATAATACAAATAAAAAATGAAAATAAAAAATATAATTATCTCTTCATTCTGAGTACAGGGAAACATTGCTATGATTATTCTGAAAATAGTAAAATTCAGAATCTATCAGGGATGGATGGGAACATCTTGAACAGAATGGTGGGGTAAGAACAAGATGGAGGCTGGGTACGCTGGCTCATGCCTGTAATCCAAGCACTTTGGGAGGCCAAGGCAGGTGGATTGCAAAGTCAAGAGATCAAGACCATCCTGGCTAACAAGATGAAACTCCGTCTCTAGTAAAAATAAAAAATTAGCCAGGTGTAGTGGTGCATGTCTGTAGTTACAGCTACTCAAGAGGCTGGGGCAGGAGAATCACCTGAACCCAGAAGGCAAAGATTGTAGTGAGCCGAGATTGCACCATTGCACTCCAGCCTGGGCAAGAGAGTGAGACTCTGTCTCAATTAAAAAAAAAAAAAAAAAAAAAAGATGGGATAGGGAAAGGGAAGCCTTTCTGAGCACAACATTCTATTTAGTTCTGATGTTTAAAATTACATTCTTCTTCTATTTTTGTTTTGACAGGGTTTTACTCTGTTGGAGTAAAACTACACAGGCTGGAGTGCAGTGGTGTTATCATGGCTCACTGCAGTCTTTATCTCCTGAGCTCAAGCAATCCTGCCTGAGTACCAGGGACTACATATGTGCACCACCACATCCAGCTAATTTACTTTTTTTTTTTTTTTCACCAGGCTGGAGTGCAGCAGCACAATTTAGGCTGACTGCAACTTCTGCCTCCTGAATTCAAGCGATTACCCTGCCTCAGCCTCCCAAGTAGCTGGGACTACAGGCACACACCACTACGCCCAGCTAATTTTTGTATTTTAGTAGAGATAGGGTTTCACCATGTTGGCCAGGATGGCCTCAATCTCTTGACCTCGTGATCTACCCACCTCAGCTTCCCAAAGGGCTGTGATTACAGGCCTAAGCCACCACACCTGGCCCATCCAGTGAAATTATAAATAAAGATTCCTCTTCAAATTCTTTTTGCCTATTAAGAATAGATAGTAGTCTCTTTCTCAAGATTAATCTACTCAAAGGCCTTTGTTACATCTGCTAGCTACAATAAAGAAATCAGTGTATTTTGTGTTCTCATTTTAGCCTAGATATTTGCCCTGACATGCCTGGATAAGCCCGGTCAAGCCTTAAGTCATAGCTTGTTCCTCTTTCCTTATTTAGAAGTATTTTTGCTTCTCTCAGCATTCCATAGGCTACTTCCTCTTTTCCTTTGTTCTCCTCTGCCCTTGTCTCTCTAAGAAAGTGTTAAGTTGTTAGGGTATAGCCTAGAATGTGAGGTTCAGTTCCAGCCAACAGAATCAGGACACAGCAATAAGGCTTGATGTGTTAGATATAAATATGTCTGCTCTTCCTTTCTTCAGTGAACTCTCGTGGCAACGCTGCTGGTGAGCAGTGCCCTTTCTGAAGAAAGTTACGGAAAGCCTTGCTGAGAAACCATTTGTCTGAATGCTGATTCTTCCCTGCAACATTGGAAGATAAAAACTTATTCCCAACAATTTGGTGGCTCATACGGGGAGGCATTCCCCTCTGGGGTGGTCTCCGGCCCTCTCTTGTGGGAGGAGCACCCCTCCCACCTCATTGTGTTGTCCCTAGGGGACCCATCTGGTGCAAGGAATAAACCTGGATTCTCAGCAATGCAGGGGAAAGACTTGCAGTGCTGGTGTCCAGGCAACCTCATGCACAAGCCAAGGCAGGAAACATTGTAAGAGGGTGACAAAGTACTTATTTGGTGATTAACTTCTAGAGGATTGAATGTGTGTATGTGTGAGTATGCAAGGGACCTTCACAAGGGAAAAGGAAGGGAACAGATCAACCTGCCAGGGCTGGAAAGGTGAGACAGCTCTACCTTGAAGTATTGGGCCTTCCAGGGCTGGAAAGGCGAAACATCCCTAGTTTGAGGGGTTGGGCCATTCAGGGGCAGAAAGGCAAGACATCCCTAGTCAAGAGGTTGGGCCTTCTGGTTTCAGGAGATTAAACCCGACCAGTACCCGATATGGGTAAGACTTCTAGTAAAACAAAGACAGGGAGTAAAGCTGACTCCAGTGATCAGATTCCTCCTGACAGCGTGTTAGGGTGTATGCTAATATATTAGAAGGATAATGAAAGAACTAAGCATAAGAAAAAGCAACATGTGACAAAATACTGCTGTTTTATCTGGACCAAAGAATGTATCCTCAAGCCTGCAGCTGTCTGGCCAAAGTTTAGGTCAGATAAGGATTAGGTCTGTCAAATTCTGATAACATATATCAATACTAAGAGCCCAGTCTTATAAGAGGAGATAGATTATGCTCTCTGTTGGCAGCAGGGTCCCATCCTCCTTTACCAGTTAAGGGAGGGAGGAAAACAACCAGAGAGTAGAACAAAGTCAGGAGCAGCCTTGTCTGACAAAGGTGAAGCTTTTGTCCATAAGCAACCCTCATATAAGTGGGACCCCCCTAGATCATCTTCCTTTGTTCCCACCCCCACCTACAGATCCTCCACTCCCAGTTCCCACAGCTCTTGCACCCACAGCCACTCTTCCTCCTCCCAGACTCCTGTTTCTGTCGTTCCTGAGCCCACTGCAGCACCACCTCAGCAGGAGATACAACAATGTGTAAGAGATATCCAAAATTTTCCTTTTCTCTCCTCTAAGGAATTAGCTTCAGCTTCAAAGCTTTTTCCTCTAAATGAAGTGCCTCAAGGAGGTGGCGCAATTATCTTTGTGAATGCTAATTTGACTACTTCTGAGGTCTTAAGTCTGAAAAAGAGAACTTATGCCATTACTAGATGACCCTGATAAAAGAAGGAACAGAACAGAATAATCAGTTATTAAGTCCCCAATTATACACTTGGACAGAGTTAATGTTCATTTTTTTGTTTTTGAGACGGAGTTTCGCTCTTGTTACCCAGGCTGGAGTGCAATGGCGCGATCTCGGCTCACCACAACCTCCGCCTCCTAGGTTCAGGCAATTCTCCTGCCTCAGCCTCCTGAGTAGCTGGGATTACAGGCACACACCACCATGCCCAGCTAATTTTTTGTATTTTTAGTAGAGACGGGGTTTCACCATGTTGACCAGGATGGTCTCGATCTCTTGACCTTGTGATCCACCTGCCTCGGCCTCCCAAAGTGCTGGGATTACAGGCTTGAGCCACTGCGCCCAGCCAATGTTCATTTCAAGTATTCTTTTTTTTCAAGGGAGGAACAAAACATGATCTGTAAGGTTGCTAGACAGCCTGGGAATGCCATCATCCTCCAGCCAGGATGTCCCAGCAGCAGATACAAAGTTTCCAGCTTAAGGCCCACAGTGGGTCAATAATCTTGCAGCCCATCAAAATAACAGGAGAGATTTAAAAGAAATGATTGTTAAAGGAATTCAAGAGTCAGCCCTTTGATCTAAAAATGTCTCTAAAGCTTTTGATATACAAAGCCCTCTAGAAGAAATGTTAAAGCTGTATTTTGTTACAAATAGCTGGTCTGATATTGCAAAGAAGTTACAAAAACCAGGGGCCAGGCGCGGTGGCTCAAGCCTGTAATCCCAGCACTTTGGGAGGGCGAGGCAGGTAGAGAACGAGGTCAAGAGATCGAGACCATCCTGGTCAACATGGTGAAACCCCGTCTCTACTAAAAATATAAAAAATTAGCTGGGCACGGTGGCGCGTGCCTGTAATCCCAGCTACTCAGGAGGCTGAGGCAGGAGAATTGCCTGAACCCAGGAGGCGGAGGTTGCGGTGAGCCGAGATCACGCCATTGCACTCCAGCCTGGGTAACAAGAGCGAAACTCCGTCTCCCAAAAAAAAAAAAAAAGCAGTTACAAAAACCAGACAATTGGAAAAACCCATCAATAGAAGAGCTTTTAGGTGAAGAAGCCCAGAAAGGATATGAAGGATATGTAGAGAGAGATAAAGAAAAGCAAAGACAGAAAGCAAAATATCTTTTGGCAAAGTTAGCCAGGGCAAATGATGCCAAGGACTAAATTTAGACCCAGGCCAGAAAGATTTGCCAAAGAAGGTGAAAGGGAAAGGCCCTAGAATTCATGGATTCAAGGCCAGTATTTTAATGGAGAAGGTCAGAGTAAAGGTTGGAAAGGTTATAGATGTGAAAAGAAGGAAGAAAGACAGAGACAAAGAGGCCCTAGATTAGAGGCCGAAGTGTTCAAGTAGATTACACTGAAATGCCCTCAGCTGGCCATATAAGTATTTATTAGTAATAGCAGATCACTTCACACACTAGATAGAAGCTATTCCTTCCTCAAAGGCAACTGCCAGTAATGTAGTAAAGGCATTAATTTAACATATTGTACCTAGATTTAGACTAATAGAAAATATCGATTCAGATAACAAGACTCATTTCACTGCACATATTATTTAAAAACTGGCCCAAGTGTTAGACATAAAATAGGACTTTCATATTCTCTGGCACCCCTCCTCCTCTGAAAGAGTGGAAAGAATGAACCAAACTCTAAAAAAAAAAGACAAAAACAAAAAAAAGATTTAACTAAATTAATTTTGGAAACACAGCATGGACCAAATGCTAACCATTGCATTACTGAAGATTAGGACTGCTCCCGGAAGGCTATTAGTCTATCCCCATACAAAATGTTATATGGACTACCTTACCTACATTTCACAGCAGATGTTCCCCACGTTTGAAACCAAAGATCATTTTCTTACAAATTATATATTTGATCTCTTTTCCACCTTCTCTTAAAACTAAGGGTTTTGGCCAGGTGCGGTGGCTTATGCCTGTAATCCCAGCACTTTGGGAGGCCACAGCAGGAGGATCACCTGAGGTTGGGAATTCGAGATCAACCTGACCAACACTGAGAAACCCCATCTCTACTAAAAAAACAACAAAATTAGCCAGACATGGTGGTAGGTGCCTGTAATTCCAGCTACCTAGGAGGCTGAGGCAGGAGAATTGCTTGTACCTGGTACATGGAGGTTGTAGTGAGCCGAGACTGCGCCACTGGACTCAAGCCTGGGCAAAAAGAGCAAAAACTCTGTCTCGAGAGTAAACAAAACAAAAACTAAGAGTCTTTTAGCACAGGCACCACCCTTAGAGTTTTCAGAGCATCCACATCAGCCCAGGGATCACGTTTTCATCAAAGGAGAGAGGAAGGAAACTCAGGCCAGCCTAGGAAGGACCCTACACCTTGGGTTACTAAACACTGAGACTGCTATTCATACAGCAGAGAAGAGGTGGCCACATCATATTCGGGTCAAGAAAGTATCATCATCTCCAGAATCATGGGCTACTGTTCCAGGGTTGAGCCCTACCAAGTTGAAGTTAAAGCAAGTTTAATTTTCATATACCTTTTTTTATTGCTTCTTTTCCTTTCCTTATTCTATTACTAGCTCCTTTGTTATCAATGTAACTAAGCCTGACTCACCTCAGACCATTGCCTTTGATGCTTGTTCTGTCATATCTTATAGATGTGTAAAAGGTAAACAACAGCCGGGAGCAGTGGCTCACGCCTGTAATCCCAGCACTTTGGGAGGCTAAGACAGGTGGATCACAAGGTCAGGAGTTCGAGACTAGCCTGACTAACATGGTGAAACCCTGCCTCTACTAAAAATACAAAAATTAGCTTGGTGTGGTGGCATGTGCCTGTAATCCGAGCTCCTCAGGAGACTGAGGCAGGAGAATTGCTTGAACCCAGGAGGCAGAGATGGCAGTGAGCCAAGATCATGCCACTGCACTCCAGCCTGGCCTTCACAGTGAGACTAGCTAACTTTTTAAAATAAGTATTTATGCCCTGGCCCTCTAATTGATACACCTACTACTCCTAGTTCCCATTGTTGTGATCACCTGCAGCCGAGATGCTGATTTTCTGTTTCTACAACCTGGCAACCGTGTAGCAGTTAAGACTATGTTCTTTAGATCACTTAGGACCAAGGTTTGACTTCCAAGAGAGGGGTTTGTGCTGATTTCACTAAATAGCCCCTCCTCTATTTCACTAAAGGAACTGCACCTTCCAGTTGTCAGTCTCATCAATGCAACCCTGTGTTTCTCTCTATCACCACCTCCACCTAAACTGACTCTAGGCCTGCCCTTAGTCACTTCTATAGTTTAGGGATTGATGTAAATGGAAAGAATCCCCTAGGCATTTTTGGAATACACATTGTTCTCTCTTCTTCTCCGACTTGAGTATTCTCAGTCTTAGGCCCAACACTAGTTGTTCCCACACCTAATAATAAAACTAAGCTGTTGGCTGGGCATGATGGCTCACGCCTGTAATCCTAGCACTTTGGGAAACTGAGGCAGGTAGATCACGAGGTCAAGAAATTGAGACCATCCTGGTCAACATAGAGAAACCCCATCTCTTCTAAAAATGCAAAAGTTAGCTGGGTGTGGTAGTACACACTTGTAGTCCCAGATGCGTGGGAGGCTGAGGCAGGAGAATCCCTTGAACTCAGGGAGTGGAGGTTGCAGTGAGCCGAGATTGTGCCACTGCACTCCAGCCTGGACAACAGAGTGAGACTCCATCTCAAAACAACAACAAAAAACAAAACAAAACTCAGGTTTCTATTGTAAAAGTAGAAGATCTAAGGCAGACCTTGGCCATTGAAACAGAATACCAAGATGCAAATGCCTGGCTGGAATGGATTAAATATCCCATCTGCACCATGAATAAGAGCAACTGTTACACTTGTGCACACAGCAGGCTAGAGGCCCAGACTGTCCCCTTTCCACTCAGATGGTCCCTTCGTTGACCAGGTATGAACTGTATGGTGGCTCTTTTTCAGAATCCCATAGCCTAGAATAGTCCATCATGCCGAGCTCTCTGTCTGCAGTTTCCTGAAGTTCAACACCCTGCAGCTCATCCCCCAAGGACAATCCAGCTTCCACCTCTAAATGCCAAGTTTACTTCATGCCTCTCATGGTAAGTAGAGAATTTGGTGTTCATCAGAAGCATAAAAGGATGCAAAGAGCTCAAGCCCTTCCAAGAGCTTACCAATCAGTCAGCTTTCAACCATCCCTGAGCAGATGTATGGTGGTACTGTGGAGGACCTTTACTGGACACTGCCAGATAACTGGAGCAGTACTTGTGCTCTAGTGCAACTGGCTATCCCTTTCACCCTAGCATTTCATCAATCTGAGAAGTTAAAAACAAAACACTGCAAACCAGGAGACACTCCTATGAGCCCTTTCATCCTCAGGTTTATATAGATGTCACTGGAGTCCTGTGAGGAGTGCCAGATAAATTTAAAGCATGAAATCAAATAGCTGCAAGGTTTGAATCTACATTGTTCTGGTAGGTACTATTAATAAAAATGTAGACTGGATAAATTATATTTAGTACAGTCAACAACACTTTGTAAATTACACTAAGGACACTATCAGAGGACAGCTGAACAATTAGGATCCACCAGCCAAATGGCTTGGGAGAACAGAATAGCCTTAGACATGATACTAGCAGGCTGGGCGCGGTGGCTCAAGCCTGTAATCCCAGCACTTTGGGAGGCTGAGGCAGGTGGATCATGAGGTCAAGAGATCGAGACCATCCTGGTCAACATGGTGAAACCCGATCTCTACTAATAATACAAAAAATTAGCTGGGCATGGTGGTGCGTGCCTGTAATCCCAGCTACTCAGGAGGCTGAGGCAGGAGAACTGCCTGAACCCAGGAGGCAGAGGTTGCGGTGAGCCGAGATCGCGCCATTGCACTCCAGCCTGGGTAACGAAAGAAACTCCATCTCAAAAAAAAAAAAAAAAGACATGATACTAGCAGAAAAAAGAGGTGTTTGTATCATGATAAAGGACTCAGTGTTGTGCCTTTATTTCCAACAATACTGCCCCTGATGGAACTATAACCAAGGCATTGCAAGGTTTAACAGCTTTATCTGATGAACTTGCCAAGAATTCTGGAATCAGTGACCCTTTTACTAAAATGATAGAAAAATGGTTCAGTGGCTGGAAAGAAATTCTGATTTCAATTCTGACTTCATCTGCTCGTTATTGGTGTACTTATTCTAGTAGGATGCTGTATTATCCCTGTCTTTGAAGCTTCCTAGAGAAGCTTGTCTCTACTACTCTCATTAAATTGTTTCCTAACCCTCCTCCACCCTATTCAGAAAGACTACTTCTTTTAGAAGATCCAGCAGAGCAACTAAGCCAGGATATCTTAAACAAGTTTAAGGAATTATAAAATAAAAGAGGGGGAAATTATATAAAGTGAAATAAATAAAGGTTCCTCTTCAAATTCTCTTAGTCCATTAAGAATAGATAGTAGTCTCTCTTAGGTTTTTTTTGTTTGTTTGTTTGTTTTTTGAGACGGAGTTTTGCTTTTGTTACCCAGGCTGGAGTGCAATGGCACGATCTCGGCTCACCGCAACCTCCACCTTCTGGGTTCAAGCAATTCTCCTGCCTCAGCCTCCTGAGTAGCTGGAACTATAGGCACACACCACCATGCCCAGCTAATTTTTGTATTTTTAGTAGAGATGGGGTTTCACCTTGTTGACCAGGATGGTCTCGATCTCTTGACCTTGTGATCCACCCACCTAGGCCTCCCAAACTGCTGGGATTATAGGCATGAGCCACCGTGCCCGGCCTTCTCTCTAGGTTAATCTACTCAAAGGCCTTTGTTACATCTGCTAGCTACAATAAAGACATCAGTGTACTTTGTGTTCTCAGTTCTTACATTTTAGCCTAGATATCTGCCCTGACATGACTGGATAAGCCCGGGAAAGCCTTAGGTCATAGCTTGTTCCTCTTTCCTTATTTAGAAGTATTTTTGTCTCTCTGAGCATTCTGGAGGCTACTTCCTCTTTTCCTTTGTTCCTCTCTGCACTTACCTCTTTAGGAAAGTTTTAAGTTATTAGCCAATTGGGTATAGCCTAGAATGTATGGTCCACTTCCAGCCAGTGGAATCAGGACACAGCAATAGGGCCAGATGCATTACACATAAATAGGCCTGCTTTTCCTTTGTTCAGTGCACTCTTGTGGCAATACTGCTGGTGAGCATGGCCCTTTCTGCAGAAAGTAACAGAAAGCCTTGCTGAGAAACCTTTTAACTGAATTCTGATTCTTCCCTGCAACATTGGAAGATAAGTACTTATTCCCAAAACAGCTACTTATTAGAAACATTGTTTATAGAGAAGAGGTCTATATTGCCGGGGCAACACTCAAACTCCTGGACTCAAGAGATCCTCCCTCATTACCCTCCCACATTGTTGAAATTATAGGCATGAACCACTGTGCTTAGCCTGTTATTCCTTTACATATTTAATTTTTGAAAAAAATTAAAGAAGATAGAGGGAAAACCTAAAATGGAATATGAACAATCAATCTGAACTTTCTATCATATTGGTAATAAGACCATGTAACAGGAACAACACAGTAACAGTTGCTGCATAGACATTAGAAATGGATGCCAGGCACAGTTGCTCACCCCTGTAATCCTAGCATTTTGGGAGGCTGAGGCAGAAGCATAACTTTAACCCAGCATTTCAAGACCAGACTGAGCAATGTAGTGAGACACAGTCTCGAGAAAAATAAAAATAAAGGCCGGGTGTGGTGGCTCACGCTTATAATCCCAGTACTTTGGGAGGCCGAGGCGGGTGGATCATGATGTCAAGAGATCGAGACCATCCTGGTAAAAAAGGTGAAACCCCATCTCTACTAAAAATACAAAAATTAGCTGGGCATGGTGGTGAGCGCCTGTAGTCCCAGCTACTCGGGAGGCTGAGGCAGGAGAATTGTTTGAACCCAGAAGGCGGAGGTTGCGGTGAGCCGAGATCGTGCCATTGCACTCCAGCCTGGGTAACAAGAGTGAAACTCCGTCTCAAACAAACAAACAAAAAAATGCCTTCTCTTTGTTTCCCCAGTAACCAATCAATTGCCTGCACTCCCCATAAAACCCCCTGCCCTGAACAGCCGGGCGCAACTTCTCTGGCCCTCTTTTGGACCACTGAAGGTTGTCTGGGAGCTGAATAAATTGGCTTCTCACTTTTTTATACTTAACCTCAGTTTCCTCATTTTACCTCGGCAATAAATCTTACAATGTGTTTAGTTTATTAAAAACTGCTTCTGTGAAAATTAAGAATGCCATGGCTGTGGCTCACACCTGTAATCCAGCACTTTGAGAGACCGAGGCAAGTGGATCACTTGAGGTCAGGAGTTTGAGATGAGCCTGGCCAACATGGTGAAACCCTGTCTCTATAAAAATACAATAAAATTAGCCAGGCATGGTGGCCTACACTCGGGAGACTGAGATAGGAGAATCATGTGAACCCAGGATATGGAGGTTGCAGTGAGCTGAGATGATGCCACTGCACTCCAGGCTGGGTGACAGAGCAAGACTTCATCTCAAAAACAAAAACAAAAACAAAAAAATCCCCCCAAAAAGAAAAGAACATTAAAACTGATGGTGAACACGAAGAGAATATTATCAGAAAAGGAAAGTAGAAAAGATCTAGATAACGAGTATATATCAAAATATAAACTTAACAATGTAAAAACAGGTAATTTTGTTAGTTCAAAGGAATGTCTGACTAGCTTAAATCTTTGGAGGCAAAGTGTACTGTAAAAATCTTGTTTTGTTGATGTTTTCTTTATTTTTATTTTTTATTTTTTCTTACACTGCCTCCCTCCTTCCTCATCTGTTGTTTTTTGAGATGGAATCTGGCTCTTGTCGCCCAGGCTGGAGTGCAGTGACGCAATCTTGGCTCACTGCAACCTCTGCCTACCAGGTTCAAGGTGATTCTCCTGCCTCAGTCTCCCAAGTTAGCTAGGACTACAGGTGTGTGCCACCAACTCTGGCTAAGTTTGTGTATTTTTAGTAGATATGGAGTTTCACTGTGTTGGCCAGGCTGCTCTAAAATTTCTGGCCTCAGGCAATCCACCCACCTCAGCCTCCCAAAGTGCTGAGGTGGGATTACAGGAGTGAGCCACTGTGCCCAGCTTGAAAATGCTTTTTTGTTTTTTTTGAGACAGAGTCTCATGCTGTTGCCAGAATGGAGTACAGTGGTGTGATCTTGGCTCAATGCAACCTACATCTCCTGAGTAGCTGAAACTAGAGGCACACACCAGGCCCATTTATTTCCTGTCTTTATTTTTCTTTTTTCTTTTTCTTCCTGTTGATTTGCATAATTTTTGTCTTTTTAGTGGAGACGATGTTTCACCATGTTGGCCACAATGGTCTCAATCTCTTGACCTCGTGATCTGCCCACCTTGGTCTCCCAAACTGCTGGGATTACAGGTGTGACCCACCGCACCCAGGCAAAAATGTCTTTTTTCCAGTTGCAAAGTCTCACTCTTGTTGCCCAGGCTGGAGTGCAGTGGCACGATCTTGGCTCACTGCAACCTCCTGACCTCGTGATCTGCTTGCCTTGGCCTCCCAAAGTGTTGGGATTAGAGGTGTGAGCCACCGTACCCACCCTCCGGGTAGTTTTTGTATTTGTTTTAGTAGAGACGGGGTTTTACCATGTTGGTCAGTCTGGTCTCGAAGTCCTGACCTTGTGATCTGCCCACCTCAGTCTCCCAAAGTACTGGGATTACAGGCGTGAGCCACTGCACCTGGACCTAAGTTGTACATTTTAAAAGGGTCAATTTTCCATCAATATTTTTCCATCTGATATATTTGGTTACTGAGGTTGACTGTAGATAACTGAAACCACAGAAGGTGAAATCAAGGACAAGGGGAGGCCTCCTGTACATTAGACTTGTGTTACTGTCTGGCCAAGAGAATATAGTATATATGAACGTATTTTGAAATGTAGCTGAGATCCACATAAGTTAGTTTTGAGTTCATGAATAGGGAACTTATGCTGATTTGACTCACTAAATCAGGTGGAAGGCTTTTCAAAAGCATCTAGGCCTTCTCTGAAGTGCAGATACTCCTTTGGCTGGCTTAATTAAAAAGCCATGTGGCAAAAACTGTAGGTAGTTTCTAAGAGATGAGGCCAGCCTCCAGTTGACAGCCAGCAACAAGTCCTAAAGCTACAAGGAAATCAATCTAGCCAATTAACTGAATGAAAGAAGAACCACATTCCTCGATAGTTAAGCTAGGTAAGAATGAAAGCCAGACAATGCCTTGATTGGAGATAGGTGAGATCCTGAGCAAACCCCACCTAAGCCATGTCTGGACCCATAACCCAACAAAAGTATGAGATAAGTACATGTTAAGCCACTAAATTTGTTAGCCAGCAACATATAACACAAACATTCTCAAACGAGGTCTCAATCCCTACCTTGGAGAGGGGTAGGCATTCTTTGGTGTCTAGCATTTTAAGATTATGTTTCTGAAGTTGATCCATATCATTGTATCTACCTTTATTACTTCTATTTGTTGTAGTGCATTCCAGTAGTATAATTATGTCACAATTTACCCATTCTTTTGATCTAATTTGGGTAGTTTCCAACTGATTATTTCAAATAATACTGATGAAATGTCTTTACTGTTATCTTGATACACACTGGAGCCATTACTCTTATGTAACAAAGCATGTACATGTACAAATTTAGTAGATATTGCCAACAGGTTTTGAAATTGTCTCTAGACACAGAAGGCTTACATGCCACCGCTTGTTCTGCCGCCATGTCTCTAGTGATCCCTGAAAAGTTCCAGCATATTTTGCGAGTACTCAACACCAACATCGATGGGCGGCGGAAAATAGCCTTTGCCATCACTGCCATTAAGGGTGTGGGCCGAAGATACGCTCATGTGGTGTTGAGGAAAGCAGACATTGACCTCACCAAAAGGGCAGGAGAACTCACTGAGGATGAGGTGGAACGTGTGATCACCATTATGCAGAATCCACGCCAATATAAGATCCCAGACTGGTTCTTGAACAGACTGGATCAAGAAAGGATGGAAAATATAGCCAGGTCCTAGCCAATGGTCCGGACAACAAGCTCCATGAAGACCTGGAACGACTGAAGAAGATTCGGGCCCATAGAGGGCTTCGCCACTTCTGGGGCCTTCGTGTCCGAGGCCAGCACACCAAGACCACTGGCCGCCGTGGCCGCACCGTGGGTGTATCCAAGAAGAAATAAGTCTGTAGGCCTTGTCTGTTAATAAATAGTTTATATACCGAAAAAAAAAAATTGTCTCTAATACTCTCTGCAACCAGCAGAATATGTGCAAACTCATCAGCTTTATCTTCAGAACATATTAATGTTTTCTGTGTGTACTCTTGATGTACTCACCTCTCACCATAAATATGTAATCAGCCAATTTATATTATCCTTTCCTTACCTCCTACACCCTTTCCTTTCAATATGACTAATTTAGGCACCCTTTTTTTGGTCTCACCTTAAATAGAACTCACTTTTCTTACATTCATCTACTCCCATATATACACATAGAAAACAATACTGTCCTCTACTTCCAAAACTATCATCAATTTATAATAATAGGTCGGGCGTAGTGGCTCATGCCTGTAATCCCAGCACTTTGGAAGGCCGAGGCAGGCGGATCACCTGAGGTCAGGAGTTCAAGACCAGCCTGGCCAACATGGTGAAATCCTATCTCTACTAAAAATGCAAAAATTACCCAGGCATGCTGGCCCACACCTGTAATCCCAGCTACTTGGGAGGCTGAGGCATGAGAATCACTTGAACCCGGGAGGTGGAGGTTACAATAAGCAGAGATATCTCCACTGCACTCCAGCCTAAGTGACAGAGTGAGACTCTGTCTCAAAAAAAAAAAAAAAAATTATAATAATACAATTGCTTGGTTAGACGTCTCCCCCTCTGCTAGTTTATGAGTTCCCTAAGAGCAGCTGTAGATTGAATTTTCTTTTTCCATTGTGCCTTAATGAACCATTAGCTTTCAACACTTTATAGGAAATACAAAAAATGGAAGAAACATTTATTTATTATTATTATTATTATTATTATTTTTGAGATGGAGTTTTGCTCTTGTTACCCAGGCTGGAGTGCAATGGCGCGATCTCAGCTCACCGCAACCTCCACCTCCCAGGTTCAAGTGATTTTCCTGACTCAGCCTCCCTCGTAGCTGGGACTACAGGCGCCTGCTACCATGCCCAGCTAAGTTTTGTATTTTTAGTAGAGATGGGTTTCACCATGTTGACCAGGATGGGCTCGATCTCTTGACTTCATGATCCACCCGCCTCAGCCTCCCAAAGTGCTGGGATTACAGGCTTGCGCCACCATGCCCGGCCATGGAAGAAACATTTAAACACACCATAAGAATAGAATCAGAAATATTAAAATATGTGTCTTTCTGAAGGAAATTGTGACGCTTCAAAAAGCTGATATGACACAGAAACAATAGTGACTGCTCTAGGTTCAAAGATACTACAAGCCATAAACTTTAAATGGATCTTAGAGCCCAAGAGCCTATTCTGGAACAATGTGGAGAATTTTGTTTTTTTTCACAGAGTAGATACTAGATGACTTTTTTTAATTTTCTTTTTTTGAGACAGAGTCTATTTCTGCTGCCCAGTCTGCAATTCGGTGGTGCGATCTCAGGCCACTGTAATTTCCACCTCCCGAGTTAATGCAATCCTCCTGTCTCAGCCAGTGGGATTACCAGTGCTGGGTCTTTTTTTTTTTTTTTTTTTTAATAGTAGAGATGGCGATTGGCCATGTTGGCCAGGCTGGTCTTGAACCCCTGGCTTAAAGTGAGCCGCCCGCCTCGGCCTTCCAAAGTGCTGGGATTACAGGTGTGAACCACTGTGCCCGGCCTAAATGATTTTTTTTTTTTTTTAATTTCTAGGTTAAAATACAGATACTGCACTTTCGTGGACAAGTAGCCTTTATCTTCAGTAGAAAGACCTATTGTGGTCTATGTAATTTTATATTTCCATAGGGAAATACGCACTCCCTAGACACCTATTAAAGTGTATTTATAACAGAATATAAGGCATCAAAACTAAGTTTATGATGCATAAACAAAGAAACATTCTCAAGTGAAACATTCGTTAGCATAATGAGATGCCCACTTGAACCATCCTTCACCCAGTGCTCACTGGAGCGCGCGGGAATCGTAGGGTCTGTAAGGCGGGACGACGCTAGGGGCTGAACTAACGTGTCTCAAGAGGAGGAAATTCTTTTCCTCAGAAAAAACTCACAGTAGTCTTTCTGGAGGCTTTTGCAGGGAGCACACTGGGTGAGCGCGGCAATTGGGGACCCCGACCTTCGTGAGGACCAGCGGCCAGAGGTTCCTCCGGGACCTACCTGACGCAAGCAGAGCGCTCCAAGCCTCTCTAAGAAGGCCCCTTGACAGCCTCGGATAAACTCTAACACTCACTTCCCGTCCCACTACCGGTCCACTTGCTGCATCCTAGACCAACGACAACCAAGGAAAACATCGCTTAGGCGCGCGGAGCCACTACTGGAAGACCCGAAGAAGAGGTGGCACCCCACCCAGATAATTTTTTTTGGTATTTTTAATTCAGATAGGGTTTCACCATGTTAGCCAGGCTAGTCTCCAACCCCTGACATCAGGTAATCCACCCGCCTCGGCCTCCCAAAGTGCTGGAATTACAAGCTTGAGCCACTGCGCCCGGACTCAGATTTTCTTTATGCATGGAAGTACAGGGGTCAGTAGTAGCAAAGAGTCAGTATGGGAGTATCATGGGATAAGCAGAGCTGAGGTGGAAAACCAAAAAATATTCTGTGTCTATATTGTGCTTAAGGAAAGGTAGTCTATGAGCATTGCTGGATGGAGATTTTTGGCTAAGAAATGTATAGTTTCCAGCACAAGGGTAAAACGCATCTCTGATGGAAAATTCTTGGTTGGAAGATGTTTTCTGAGGCAATGTCATGTCAGGCAGTGAAATTTGGGCCTAGAGTGATGTCATGATGTCATCTGGGATGTGGAACTGGGGAATTCTTTTTTAAAATTTATGTTTGAGATGGAGTCTCGCTCTGTGGCCCAGGTTGGTCTCGTATTCCTGGGTGGGCCCCTGGTTTTTTGTTTGCTTGGGTCTTTTTTTTGGAGACGGAGTCTCACCCTGTCGCTCGGACTGGAGTGCAGCGGTGTGATCTCGACTCACTGCAACGTCCGTCTCCTGGGTTCAAGCAATTCTCCTGCCTCAGCCTCTCAAGTAACTGTGATTACCGACCTGCGCCAACACGCCCCGCTAAATTTTTGTAGTTTTAGTAGAGACAGGGGTTCTCCATGTTACCCAGGCTGGTCTCAAACTCCTGACATCAGGTGATCTGCCCGCCTCAGCCTCTCTAAGTGCTTGGATTATGGTAGTGATCTGCTGTGCCCAGCCAGGCCCCCGTTTTTAGAGTCTGTAGGGAGGTCCAGGCCTAGGAAGCACAGATCAAAATAGCTTAGCTTTCTCATTTTTTTCCAGTAGAAAGACCTGTTTGTTTATTCTTGACAGCCGGTAAGGAAAAAAAAAACAAACAAAAAAGAAAGACCTGTTTGTGGTCTACGTAATTTTATATTTCCATGGAGAAATATGCACTCCCTAAACATATATTAAAGTGTCTTTTTGGCCGGGCGCGGTGGCTCACGCCTATAATCCCAGGACTTTGGGAGGTCGAGGCGGGTGGATCACGAGGTCAAGTGATCGAGACCATCCTGGTCAACGAGGTGAAACCCCGTCTCTACTAAAAATACCAAAAAAAAAAAAAAAAAAAAAAAAAATTAGCTGGGCTTGGTGGTGCGCGCCTGTAGTCCCAGCTACTCGGGAGGCTGAGGCAGAACTGCTTGAACCCAGAAGGTGGAGGTTGCGGTGAGCCGAGATCGCGCCATTGCACTCCAGTGTGGGTAACAAGAGCGAAACTCCGTCTCAAAAAAAAAAAAGTGTCTTTTAACAAAATGTAAGGCGTCAAAACTAAGTTTATTACGCATAAACAAAGAAACATTCTCAAGTGAAACATTCGTTCGTGTAACAAAACTCCTCCTTGAACCATTCTTCACCCAGGGCTCACCGGGGCGCGCGGGAATCGCAGGATTGGTAAGGCGGACGACGCTGCGGGCTGAATTAGCGTGGCTCAAGCAGAGGAAATTCTTTTCCTCACAGAAAAAAAGCTCACAATGGTCTTTCTGGAGGCTTTTGAAGGTAGCATAGTGGGTGAGCGCGGTAATTATCAACCGTGACCTTCGTGAGGACCGACTGCCCGAGCGGCCTCGGTACCCACCTGACGCGAGCAGAGCGGGCCAAGCCTCTCTGAGAAGGCCCTGGACAGCCTGGGACAAACTCGAACTCTCACCACCGGTTCCGCTATCGGTCAGCTTGACGCATCCTATACCAAAGACAACCACGGGAAAACGTCGCTCGGGCGCCCAGAGCCGGTACTGGAAGAGAAGGCGGCGCCTCGCCGGCGTCACTTCCGCTTACAGCCTCCGGTGGGAGTCCCTCCGCGGCTCTTGCTTCAGCCCTATTGGAAGACTTCACGCCGAGCAATTGCAGTTTCCTCCCGCGTGAGTGCAGCGGGGCCTCGTTGTGGACTCAGATGAGGCTGGTGCCCCAGGCACTGAGAACAATGTTGAACTTAAGTCTGTGGGTGAAGCTACGAGGGAGAGGGTCGAGGGGAGTCTCTCAGGGAGAGAGACTCACTCCCACACTCAGGGACGGGGAGGAAGGTTTTTTTTTTTTTTAATTATTATTATTATTTTGAGTAGGAGTTTCGCTCTTGTTGCCCAGATTGGAGTGCAATGGCGCGATCTCGGCTCACTGCAACTTCTGACTGCCGAGTTCAAGTGATTCTCTTGTCTCAGCCTCCTGAGTAGCTGGGATTACAGGCCCGCCACCCCACCCAGCTAATTGTTGTATTTTAGTAGAGATGGGGTTTCACCATATTAACCAGGCTGGTACCCAACTCATGACCTCAGGTAATCCATCCGCCTCCGCTTCCCAAAGTGCTGGAATTACAGGCCTGAGCACTGCGCTCAGCCTTAGATTTTTCTTTAGGCATGGAAGTATACGGTTCTATAGTAGTAGAGAGTTAGTATAGGAGTGTCATGGACTAAGCAGACCTTAGGTGAAAAGCCAAAAAATATTGTGTCCATTTTGTACTTTAGTAAAGGTAGTCTACAAGCATCGCTGGGTGGGGAGTTTTGGGTAAGAGATGTATAGTTGTTAGCACAAGGGTCAAACATCTTGGATGGAAAATTCTTGGTTGGGCAATATTTTCTGAGGCAATGTCATGTCCGACAGTGAAATTTGGGCTCAGAGTGATGTCATGGTATCATCTGGGATGTGGAACTGGGGAGTCGTTTTTTAAAATTCATTTGAGGGCCCAAAGTGGCTCCGGCCGGATGTCGTGGCGCTTGCGAAGGCGAGGCCAAGAGTTCAAGGCCAACCAACCTCAGCAACCTTATAAGCTCTCAATGATTGGCAAAAAAAAAAAAAATTCATTTGAGATGGGAGTCTCACTCTGTTGCCCAGGCTGCAGTTCAGTGGCATTATCTCAGCTCACTGCAACCTCTGCCTTCCAGGTTCAAGCTATTCTCATGCCTCAGCCTCCCCAGTAATTGGGATTACAGGCACATGCTGCTATGCCAGGATAATTTTTGTATTTTTAGTAGAGACAGTTTTCCACGTTGGCCAGACTGGCCTTGAACTCCTGTCCCCAAGTGATTCGCCGGACTTCCAAAGTGCAGGGATTACAGGCGCGAGCCATCACACCCAGTGTGAGGGCTCCTTTTACCTGGGTACTCACTTGAGTTGATGTGGACCTCCAGAGAGAAAAACCAGTGAAAGTACAGAAACTAATAGTAATACCACAGCAGTCAAAAGAATGGTGTGCAACTGTGCCTCTGTCTGTCTAAATTTAGCTCTATTTTGGGGTTTTTGACACAGGGTCTCATTCTATTGCCCAGGATAGAGTGCAGTCATATCTCACTGAAGCCTTGAATCCCTGGATTCAAGGGATCCTCCCTACTCAGCTGCTCAGTAGCTGAGACTATAGGCGAATGCTACCATACAGTTCATTTTTCTTTTTTTTTGTAGAGATGGGGGTCTCACTATGTTGCTAGGGGTGGTCTTCAACTCTTGGCTTCAAGCAGTCGTCCTACCAGGGCCTCCCAAAGTACTGTGAGACACCACACCTGGCCAAACACTTACTTTTAAATGGGTCTCATGGCTGGGCACAGTGGCTCACACCTGTAATCACAACATTTTGGGAGGCCAAGGGGGAAGGATCATGAGGTCAGGAGTTTGAGACCAGCCTGACCAACATGGTAAAACCCCATCTCTACTAAAAAAAAAAATCCAAAATTTCCCTGTAATCCCTGCACTTCGAGAGGCTGAGGCGGGTGGAGCACCTGAGGTCAGGAGTTTGAGACCAGCCTGGCCAACCTGTCGAAACCCTGTCTCTACTAACACTACAAAAAATTAGCTGGGTGTGGTGGCACATGCCTGTAATCCCAGCTACATGAGAAGCTAAGGCAGAATTGCTTGAGCCTGGGAGGCGGAGGCTGCACTGAGCTGATATCGTGCCATTGCACTCCCAGCCAGAGCAACAACAGCGAGATTCCATCTCAAAAAAATAAATGCAAATAAAATAAAATGAAATAATAAAATAAATCCCATTATCAGATGAGCAGCTACCCTGCCTGCGGGACAATCTACGGTTAATGAGTCCAAAGAAAATATACCTTCTGGGTGCAGTGGCTCACACCTTTAAAACCCCAGCACTTTGGGAGGCCAAGGCATACTGTCCAACTGGTGAAAATATTGTCTCTACTAAAAATAAAAAAATTAGCTGGGCGTCGTGGCACACCCTGTAGTCCCCGCTACAAGGGAGGCTGAGGCAGGAGAATCGCTTAAACCTGGGAGGCAGAGGTTGCAGTGAGCCAAGACAGTGCCACAGCACTCCAGCCTGACAATATAATGAGACTCTGAGAGAAAAAAAAAGGCAAGCACATACCCTCACTCTGGTCTCTAACCCCTGAGACGTTGGGGCAAAGTTAAAAATTTATTAAGATTGATTAAGCCGGGCGCGGTGGCTCAAGCCTGTAATCCCAGCACTTTGGGAGGCCGAGGTGGGTGGATCACGAGGTCAAGAGATCGAGACCATCCTGGTCAACATGGTGAAACCCCGTCTCTACTAAAAATACAAAAAATTAGCTGGGCATGGTGGCACGTGCCTGTAATCCCAGCTACTCAGGAGGCTGAGGCAGGAGAATTGCCTGAACCCAGGAGGCGGAGGTTGCGGTGAGCCGAGATCGTGCCATTGCACTCCAGCCTGGGTAACAAGAGCGAAACTCCGTCTCAAAAAAAAAAAAAAAAAAAAAAAAAAAAGATTGATTAAAACCTGGGGCAAAATATAAACTTACGTAGGGTTTTATTTGCCTGACTGAAATCTGAAAAGGAATTGTTTGAAGACTTCATTATGTCTCTCAGTTTGTCTATTTTGAATCTGTCAGGAACATAAAATTTTGATTGAATGACTTTTTTTGAGACAGTCTTGCTCTGTTGCCAGGCTGGAGTGCAGTGGCACCATATCGACTCAGTGCAACCTCCGCTTCCCAGGTTCAAGCAATTTTCCTGCCTCAGCCTCCCAAGTTGGGACTACGGGCGCACACCACCACACCCAGCTATTTTTTTTTTTTTTTTTAGATGGAATTTCGCTGTTGTTACCCAGACTGGAGTGCAATGGCACCATCTCGGCTCACTGCAACCTCCACCTTCTGGGTTCAAGCAATTCTCCTGCCTCAGTCTCCCGGGTAGCTGCGACTATAGGCGCGCACCACCATGCCCAGCTAATTTTTGTATTTTTAGTAGAGACGGGGTTTCACCTTTTTGACCAGGATGGTCTTGATCTCTTGACCTTGTGATAGTCCCGCCTTGGCCTCCCAAAGTGCTGGGATTACAGTCATGAGGCACTGACTCTGGCCAGTGAATGACTTTTTGAAGAGCACTGTGTATTTTAATAAGGGAAATGTGTGTCTTGGTTACTATCAGCAATGCCTGTTGCTCATAAGGGAATGAGGAGTGGCCTGGCAAAGGCTGATATTTGGCCTCAGTATATGTAGCAGTTATTTTGATCTATATTTTGGGTATATGTTAGAAAAGGGATTCAGTTTTTTTTTCTTCTTTTTTACATTATGGGGACAATTTTTAGTTAATGCCTCAGTTCTGTATAATAAACATGAAGATGGGACCGTAAGTTCGACCAGGCATCCAGTGTCAAAACAGTTGCTGAGTATGTGGCAGAGCATATTGTTTCTTGGGTTCTGTCCTTCCTACCAAGTAGCTGGGATCACAGGCATGTGCCACCATGCCTAGCTAATTTTTGTATTTCTATTTTATTTGATAATGGATTTTCACTCTTACTGCCCAGGCTGGAGTGCAATGGCGTTATCTTGGTTTACTGCAGCCTCCACCTCTGAGATTCAAGTGATTCTCCTTAGCCTCCCCAGTAGCTAGGATTACAGGCACCCACCAGCGTGACCGGCTGTTTTTGTATTAATAGAGATGGGGTTTCACTGTGTTGGCCAGGCTGGTCTCAAATGCCTGATTTTGAGATCCACCCACCTCAACCTCCAAGAGTTGGGATTAATGGCATAAGCCACCGAACCTGGCCAGAAAGTAAAATTTACAAATAAGGAGTATGTTGCTACCAGAATTCAAAAGGTACTTGGAGCTATTGGACTTAGGTGTTTTCAGTAAGTGTTCTAGTGAATCTCCTTGGAGAAGGACGTTATTAATGTAATGTCATTTCCGGAGAAAGGTGTGGATGTTATCAAGATCTTCTCTGCAAAGGTTGTACACGATGACTCACCTGTTTAAGGTACACCATGGGTATCGGGAAAAAGTATGTCATATCCCTTTGAAGGCAGAACCAAATTGTGGCTGATAAGCTACTGAGACGGCACTGAACAGAATATATTAGCCAATTGTATTAGGGTTCTCTAGAAACAGAACTAATGGAATGTGTGTACGTATATATATATATATGTGTGTGTGTGTGTGTGTGTGTGTATGTATCTTTATTATTAACTCACATGATCACAAGGTCCCACAATACTGTCTGCAGGCTGAGGAGCAAGGAGAGCCAGCTAAGAGTTGCAAAAGTGAAGAATCTGGAGTCAGATGTTCGAGGGCAGGAAGCATCCAGCACAGGAGAAAGATGTAGGCTGGGAGGCTAAGTCAGTCTCTCACATTTTTCTGCCTGCTTATATTCCAGGCTCCCTGGCAGCTGATTAGATTGTGCCCACCCAGATTAAAAGTAGGTGTACCTTTCCCAGCCCACTGACTCAAATGTTAATCTCCTATGGCAACACCCTCACAGACACACCCAGGATCCATACTTTGTGTCCTTCAATCCAGTCAAGTTGACACTCAGCATTAACCCTCACACCAATCTACAAGGGCAAATTATTTATCTGTTGTTGAGTGAATAGAATCAGTAATCTAAATAATATTGGGTATTGAGTATGGAGACCTTGATGCATGCGACCAGAACGTTAATGCTGTGATTAGTCTGTCATGCAGGGCCATTTATCACTTTATTTTTTTCTCGAGATAGCGCTGTCCAGCCTAGACTGCAGTGGCCCAATCAGAGCCCACTACAGCCTCAACTTCCTAGACTCAAGCAATTCGCCCGAGTCATCCTCCCAAGTAGTTGTGACTACAGGCACACCTTGCTTACCCAATTTTATTTTTTTTGTAGAGACAGGGTCTCACTATGATGCTCATCCTCCCACCTTGGCCTCCCAAAGATTAGCTGAGCGTGGTGTTGGGTGCCTGGAGTCCCAGCAACTCAGGGGGCTGAGGCAAGAGAATCGCTTAAACCTGGGAGGCGTAAGTTCCAGTGAGCCAAGATCACGCCACTGCACTCCAGCCTGGGCCACAAAGGGAGACTCTGCCTCAAAAAAAAGGTGATCTTTTCCTTCAATCCAACTACTACTGTTTTGTTTTTTGTTTTGTTTATTTTTAAGACAGAGCCTCCGACTGTTTTTTTGGCCATGCACAGTGGCTCATGCCTGTAACCACAGCACTTTGGAAGGCCAAGGCAGGTTGATCATTTGAGGTTGGGAGTTCAAGACCAGCCTGACCAACATGGAGAAACCCTGTCTCTACCAAAAATACAAAATTAGCCGAGGGTGGTGGTGAATGCTGTAATCCCAGCTACTCGACAGGCAGAGGCAGGAGAATCACTGGAACTGAGAGGCAGAGGTTGCAGTGAGCCAAGGTCATGCCATTGCCCTCTAGCCTGGGCCACAAGAGCAAAACTATCTCACGGAAAAAAAAGAAAGAAAAAAAGAATCCCTGAATTGTAGAAGAAATAGTTAAGGAAAAGAGAAAGGAACCAGAACTTGGAGATTTGTAATGTTCTCAGCCTATCCATACTCCAAAAATTAGAAAACTTGTACTAAAGAGAATCCTTAAAGTGTGGCTAAAGAATAATTTGATATAGATATCATGAGTGGGACCTTATCAGCTATCTTATCAAAAGTGAGGAGAAAGGCCGGGTGCAGTGGCTCACACCTGTAATCCTAGCACTTTGGGAGGCCAAGGTGGGTGGATCACCTGAGATCAGGAGTTCTAGACCGGCCTGGCCGTCATGGTGAAACCCCATCTTTAAAAAAAAAAAAAAAAAAAAAAATAGGAGAAAAACTAGATTACACTAGAAGAGATACTGCCACTTAGATGGTGCCACCTAAATTGGACAGAGAAGGCAGAACAAAACAGGCAAGGCTGTCACACTTCTTAGATTTCACAAGAAGGGGACATAGAAATAATCAGCTGTGAAAGTGCACTGACAGTTAAGGATTCTTTTTTTTTTTTGAGATGGAGTTTTGCTCGTTGCCCAGGACCAAGTGCAATGGCGCGATCTCGGCTCACCGCAACCTCCGCCTCCTGGGTTCAGGCAATTCTCCTGTCTCAGCCTCCTGAGTAACTGGGATTACAGGCACGCACCGCCATGCCCAGCTAATTTTTCGTATTTTTAGTAGAGACGGGGTTTCACCATGTTGACCAGGATGGTCTTGATCTCTTGACCTCGTGATCCACCCGCCTCGGCCTCCCAAAGTGCTGGGATTACAGGCTTGAGCCACCACGCCCGGCTAAGGATTCTTTAATTATTGCCATGCTCTCCAGGATCTGTGGGAACAGAAGAGATCCTTCAAGGAGCATTTCTCGACAACCAGCCTCTGAGGCCTACATCATCTTGGCTTCTGGTAAATTTTGACATGAATGTGCAACACTGGCAGCTACTAACCAACAGGGTCTGGGACCAATCTGCATGATTTATCTCCTACAGAACTTGTTAATGCTATGATCCCATGAATGTAATCACCAAGGTGAGGCAGGATGCATTACTAACCTCAGCATCCCAGACTCAAGAGATGTCCAGACTCAGGCAACCATGGCAAAACTGTATTCAGAACCAGTAGGTTTAATTTCAAACACTTGGGAGGTTACATAAGGCCAATCCATAAGCCATTACAACCCCTGCAAGGCATTTAGGACAAATCTGATGATCTTTGGTGTCACTGCCAATAATTAAAGATGGCAACCGATGGGCTAAATGTTAACACTCATACCCTCACATTCATAGGATTTCTCCCCAGTTTGAATTTTTTTTTGGCACGGGGGGACAGAGTCTCACTGTGTTTGTTGCCCAGGCTGGAGTGCAATGGTGCCATCCCAGCTTGTTGCAACTTCTGCCTGATGGGTTCAAGCAATTCTGCGCCAACCTCCTAAGTAGCTGGGACTGCAGGTACGTGGCACCAGGCCCAGCTAATTTTTTGTATTTTTAGTGGAGATGGGGTTTCACCACGTTAGCCACAATCTTCTTACTTTGCAATCCTGTTATGCTAGATCTCCTGACCTCATGATCCACTGCCTCAGCCTCCCAAAGTGTTGGGATTACAGGCGTGAGCAACTGTGCCCGGCTATGAATTGTTCCATGTCTACTTAGGAGTGAGGAAGAAGCAAATGCTTTCCCACATTCTTTACATACAAAGGGTTTCTCTCCGGTATGAGTTCGTAGGTGAACATTAAAGCCTGAGGAATACATAAATGCTTTCCCACATATCTTGCATACATAGCGCCTTTCTCCAGTATGAGTTCTCAAATGTTTAGCACGATGCGAAGAAGTAATGAAGGTTCTTCCACATTCACCACATATATAAGGCTTCTCTCCTGTGTGAATTCTTGTATGTTGGGTAAGGCTTGTAGATGTAGTGAAGCCTTTCCCACATTCCTTACACTGGTAGGGTTTCTCTGCACTGTGACGTCCTTTGTGTATAGCAAGGCCTGAGTACTGAGTGAAGGCTTGCCCACATTCCTTACATTTATAGGGTTTTATTCCAGTGTGAGTTCTTATATGTTCGGTAAGTTGAGTTGATCTAGTGAATGCTTTCCCACATTCCGTACATTTGTGTGGTTTTATTCCAGTGTGAATTTGAATGTGATCATAAAGGCAGGAGGAATTTCTAAAGGATCTTCCACATTCTTTACATTCAAAGGACTTCTCTCCTTTATAATTTTTCCCATGTGCAGAAAGTTGAGAAAAATTAGTGAAGGATTTCCCACATTTCTTAGTCTTTTTGGATTTCTTTCCAGTATGAACTGTTACACACTGCTTTAGATGTGAGGAAGCTGTGATGGCTCCCCCACATTCCTGAAACTCACAGAGCTTCTCTCCAGTGTGGATTCCCATGTGATTATCAAGACTTGCAAAATACTTAAAGCCTTTTCCACATGCCTTACATTTGTAGGGTTTTCTTGCATTGAGAATTTGAAGATGTACAGCAAGGCCTGGAGTTAGGGTGAAGACTTTTCTACATGGATTAAGTTTGGAAAGTTCCTGTCCAACAGAGGTTTTCTTGTGCACAGAGAGGACATCGTTTCCATAACAATTATACTCAGAAGTGTTCCCTCCATTCTGAGCTCTCATGAGTGTCTCGAAGAAAAACCATTCACTGAAGACCTCTCCACAATTCTTACAGTCACAGAGTTTCCCTAACCTGTAGCTTCTTTCCTGTTGATGAGGGAATAAAGGATTTAAAAAATTTTCAGACATATTAAGAGATTTCACTTATCTGAACACAGAAGCATTGTTTTGATGACAATTATTTCATTACTTTACCTTTTTAATGTTTAGTTTTTTTTTTTTTGAGACAGTGTCTGGAGTGCAGTGGCACAATCTTGGCTAACTGCAACCTCTACCTCCCATGCTCAAGCAATTCTCCTGCCTCAGCCTCCCAAGCAGCTAGGAATAGTTGTGCGCTACTGCACCCAGCAAATGTTTCTATTTTTTTGTACAGGGATAGTTGCTGATGAGGTCAGGAGATCAAGACCAGCCTAACCAACATAGTGAAACCCTGTCTCTACTAAAAATACAAAAATTAGCTGGTTGTGGTGGCTCACGCCTGTAATCCCAGCTACTCAGGAGGCTGAGGCAGGATAACTGCTTAAGCCTGGGAGGCAGAGGTTGCATGCAGTGAGCCAAGATCAACCTACTGCACTTTAGTGTGGATGACAGAGCAAGACTACACCTCAAAAAAACATTCTATTTTTGTAAGAGCCAGTGTTTTGCCAAGTTGCCCAGACTGGTCTCAAACTACTGAGTTCAGGTTATCTGCCTGGCTTGCCCTCCCAAAATGGTGAAACTATAGGTGTGACCCATTCCCCAGTGTATTTTAAAGAGCTGTGATTTCGCTCCGTTGCCTGGGCTATAGTGTGCACTGGTGTCATCACAGCTTACTGAAACCTCAAACTCCTCAGTTCAAGTGATCATCTTACCTTACCTTCCTGTGTAGCCAGGACCATAGGCATGCACCATCAAGCCTGGCCAACCTTTCAATTTATTTATTTTTTTGAGACACAGTCTCATTCTGTCTCCAGGCTGGCATACAGTGGGCCCAATCTTGGCTCACTGCAACCTCTGCCTCCTGGGTTCAAGCAATTCTCATGCCTCAGCCTCCCGAGTAGCTGGAATTATAGGCACATGCCACCACACCCAGATAATTTTTGTATTTTTAGTAGAGACAGGGTTTCACGATGTTGGCCAAGCTGGTCTCGAACTCCTGACCTCATGATCCACCCACCCCCATCTCCCAAAGTGCTAGGATTGCAGGTGTGAGCCACTGCACCTGGCCTCAATTTATGTTTATAGAGACAGGGTCATGCTAGGTAGCCTAGGCTGGTCTCAAACTCTTCAAGCAACTGCCCGCCCTGTCTCAACCTTCCAAAGTGCTGGGATTATAGCCATGAGCTACCATGGCAGCCTACTTTGATAAGCATAATTCTTACAATTTTTCTTCTATGGTTTAATTTCCTCTTCCAGTTTGAATGAGGGGATCTTTTGCTAGAATTCTATGCCACTGGCTCTAATTGTTTAAAACAAAACAAAACAAAACAAAACACTGTAGTTCTTTTTTTATTATTGTGAGGGGTAGTTTGAGACAAGTTCTGAATCTGTCACCCGGGCTGGGTAACGTGGCATAATCACAGCTCACTGCAGCCTTAATCTCCAAGGCTCAAGCCATCATCCTGCCTCAGTCCCCTAAGGAGCTTGGACTAAAGGTGCATGCCAACATGCCTAGCTCATTTTTTATTTTTTTTGTAGAGACAGGGTCTCCCTGTTTCCCAGGCTGGTCTTAAACTCCTAGACTCAATCAATTCTCCTGTGTCAGCTTCCTAAAGTTCTGGGATTACAGGTGTCAGCCATGGCACCCAGGCAATTCTGTAGATTGTCATGAAACTGTTTAAATCCTCCATGTCTACTTACATATGTGGGAATGTGTACTTGTGGGTATTTTCAAATGACAAGTTATACAGGTATGGAACATCACAAAATCCATCACATTCAGATTCTCTCTCTGGAGTCCCTGCTCCCTCAACAGTGCAGGCTACTTCTCTAATTCTCTCAAGTTATCTCTCATTTGTGCTCTTTTTCACTGCAAACTCTACTTCCCAGGTTTAAGCAATTCTTCTGCCTCAGCTTCTCAAGTAACTAGGATTACAGGTGTCTGCTACCATGCCTGGCTATTTTTGTATTTTTAGTAGAGACAGAGTTTCACCATGTTGGCCAGGCTGGTTTCGAAGTACTAACCTCAAGTGATCCACCCACCTTGGTTTCCCAAAGTGGTGGGATTACAGACTCAGTTTCTTTACTATCTTTCTTTTTTTGTTTTTGAGACAGGGTCTCACTGGGTCCCCCAGGCTGAAATGCAATGATGCAATCTTCGGTTCCACCTCTGAGTTCAAGCAATTCTCCTGCCTCAGCCTCCTGAGTAAATTGGATGATGGATGCCCACCACCACTCCTAGCTAATTTTTATTTTTAGTAAAGATGAAGTTTCACCATGATGGCCAGGCTGGTCTCCAACTCCTGACCTCAAATCATCCATCCACCTCTGCCTCCCAAAGTGTTGGGATTACAGGCATGAACCACCATATTCAGTGTCTTTTCTAAATCAGAGATGGGATGTTGATATATTGGCTAGGTTGGTCTCAAACTCCTGGACTCAAATGATCCTCCCACCTCAGCCTCCCAAGTAGCAGTAATTACAGATGTAAGCCACAGCTCTGACTGGGCTGATTTTCTAGAATGAAATTCTCAATCTTTTCTGAGTGGGTAAACTAAGAAATATCCCTCATCAATCTTACCATTTGTAGCCCATTGAATATTTCATTCTTCAAAAAACCCTGCTGATGTGATGGCCCTTGGGAACTAGGTTGTATTTCCCATTCTGAAGTTAAGCAGAAAAAGAAAGAAAGGGTTTAGAAAGGAAATGTTACATTGAAATAGTTTAAAATGATGAATCATTTGTACTTGTTTTCAAATTAATCATAGTAACAAAATAAAAACCAGAGAACCTTGAGGATTTTGGTATGGCAAAAAGTTGGCTACAAGGATGTGCAGTTTATTATACAGCTGATGTGTTTAGATAGCTTATTATAAACTGCTTGGGGCCGGGCACAGTGGCTCACGCCTATAATCCCAGCACTTTGGGAGGCCGAGGCGGGTGGATCACGAAGTCAAGAGATTGAGACCATCCTGGTCAACAAGGTAAAACCCAGGCTCTACTAAAAATACAAAAATTAGCTGGGCATGGTGGTGCGTGCCTGTAGTCCCAGCTACTTGGGAGGCTGAGGCAGGAGAATTGCTTGAAACCAGAAGGCGGAGGTTGTGGTGGGCCGAGATTGTGCCATTGCACGCCAGTCTGGGTAACAACAGCGAAACTCCGTCAAAAAAAAAAAAAAATAAACAAAAAATAAACTGCTTCTGTGAAAACTGAAACTGATGATGAAAAGGAAGAGAAGATTATCAGAAAGAGAAAGTAGGAAAGATCTGGATAAAGAGCATATATCAAAATGATAAACTTAACCAAACAACAGAATGGTACTTTTGTTAGATGGTAGAAAAGTGTGACTAAATGGAAAATAAAAGTCAGAGATATCTGAAATTCTGAGAAAAATAGCTTAAATCTTCTGAGGCAAAGTGCATCTTTAAAAAATTTTTTTCTTTTTGAGATGGAGTCTTGCTCTGTCACCAGGCTGGAGTGCGGTGGCACAATCTCAGCTCACTGCAACTTCTGCCTCCTGGGTTCAAGCAATTCTTCGACCTCAGCCTCCCGAGTAGCTGGGACCACAGGCATGTGCCACCACACCTGGCTAATTTTTTTTTTGTATTTTTAGTATAGACAGGGTTTCACACGTTGGCCAGGATAGTCTTGATTTCTTTATCTCGTGGTGAAGGTGAAGGCCAAGGCCACACCTTGGCCTTCCAAAGAACTGAGATTACAGGCGTGAGCCACTGCACCTGGCCTTTATTTATTTATTTATTTTTTTTTTTGAGACAAAGTCTTGCTCTGTTGCCCAGGGTGGAGTGCAGTGGCGCAATCTTGGCTCACTGCAACCTCCACCTCCCAGATTCAAGCCATTCTCCTGCCTCAGCCTCCTGAGTAGCTGTGATTACAGGTACGAGCCACCACACTGATTAATTTTTCTATTTTTAGTAGAGATGAAGTTTCACCATGTTAGCCAGGATGGTCTCAATCTCCTGACCTCGTAATCCACCCACCTTGGCTTTCCAGAGTGCTGGGATTACAAGTATGAGCCATAGCGCCCGGCCTAATTACTTTATTTCTTACTGAAATGAAAGTCTGGCCCTGCAGATAAGGCCAGGTGCCGTGGCTCACACTTGTAATCCCAGCACTTTGGGAGGTCAAGGCTGGTGGATTACTTGATATCAGGAGTTTGATACCAGGCTGGCCAACATGGCTAATATCGATCTCTACTACAAATAATTTTTTAAAAAATTAGCTGGGTGCGGTGGTAGGTGACTGTAATCCTAGCTACTTGGGAGGCTGAGGTGTGAGGCTGCAGTGAGCCAAGACTGCACCATTGCATTTCAGCCTGGGTGACAAAGCGAGACTCTTATCTTAAAAAAGAAAAAGAAAAAGAAGGAAATAAAGTAAGTACAACATAAAGATCCTTGCCATAGGATATGAAATATGATAGTACATTAAACTCATCTTCAGGGATTCTGAAAATACAGAAGACTGGGTCCAAATGCTAGTTTCCAATTTAGTACATCAAAGATAGGGGAAGGAAGATGTATACTTCTTTCTTTCTTTTTTTTCTTGAGGCAAAATCTTGCTCTGTCACCCAAGCTGGAGTGCAGTGGCTCCCTGCAATCTCCACCTCCCGGGTTCAAGCAATTCTGTAGCTCTGCCTCAGCTTCCGGAGGTTTCACTATGTTGGCCAGGTAATCCACACGACTTGGCCTCCTTATGTGCTGGGATTATAGACATGAGCCACTGCACCAGATATAATCTTTCTTTTTATGATTTTTTTTTTTTTTTTTTTTGAGACGGAGTTTTGCTCTTGTTACCCAGGCTGGAGTGCAATGGCACAATCTCGGCTCACCACAACCTCTGCCTCCTGGGTTCAGCCAATTCTCCTGCCTCAGCCTCCTGAGTAGCTGGGATTACAGGCACGCACCACCATGCCCAGCTAATTTTTTTTGTATTTTTAGTAGAGACAGGGTTTCACCATGTTGACCAGGATGGTCTTGATCTCTTGACTTCGTGATCCACCCGCCTCGGCCTCCCAAAGTGGTGGGATTACAGGTGTAAGTTACCGCGCCCGGCCCTATGATTTCTTTTTAGAGATGAGGTCTCACAATGTGACCCATGCTAGTCTCAAACTCCCAGGCTGAAGCGATTCTCCCACCTCAGCCTCCCAAGTATCTGGGACTAAAAGGTGCAGGCTACCATACCCACTAAAATGATGTGACTCTTACCCACAGAGGCCAGGTTCTTGTAGTTCTCCAGCATCACATCTCTGTAGAGGTATTTCTGAGTTGTGTCCAGTAAAGCCCACTCCTCTGGGGTGAACTCCACAGCAACATCATCAAAGGTCACTGAATCCTAAGTCATCACACACATGCTGGTTTGAGCCAATGAACACTTCCACCAGTGTTCACTGGAGAATGAGGAAGGGGAACCTTATACTCATTTATATGTGGTTCTGAGATCTCCCAACATCTACTCCAGGGTTTAATGTCTCAGGAGCTGTTGGGTCCAAACACTCAAAGGTGACCTGCTATAGGCATGTGCCTTGAACAGCACTTTTTAAAATTTTTTGAAAAATATTTTCCTGATTTGTTTTTAATTTTTAAACATTTTTATTTTAAAATTTAAAAGTTTTTGAAGTTTTAATTAAAATATTTACTGAACATAATATTTTTTTCTTTTTCTTTTTTTTTTAAATGATGGGGTTTCACCATGATGGCCAAGCTGGTGGTGAACTCCTGACCTCAGGTGATCCAACCACCTCGGCCTCCCAAAGTGCTAGGATTAGAGGCGTGAGACATCAAGCCCGGCCAACATAAATTTTTATCTAGCATCTATTCATCTATCTATCTATCTAATCTGTTTATTAATTTATATATAAAGACAGGTCCCACTGTGTCACCCAGACACAATCACTGGTGACTGCAGCTTCAATCTCCTGGGCTGAAGAGCTCCTCTGACCTCTGCCTCCTGAATAGCTGGAATTACAGGCATGAGCCACTGCCCACAGGTTACACTTTATCTCAGCACAATCACCACCAGGTTAGAAGCTCTTCCTATACCATCTGTCTCTACACAGCACACTCCTGAGCACACTGCAGATATTTGATAAATGCTGATGCATGAATAAATTATTTGATAAAAGGACACTTTCATCTGCCTCATCATCTGTCACAGCACCCAGCAATCAAACAAAGATGAGCCTGGCACCATGAAGGTCAAGCTTAATTAGTTATTACTGAGATCATGGGATGATTTTCAAGTTAACACTTTATCTATAAGAGATTTCATTCCCTAGAGAAATTCATCTGGGGACTCAGTCCTTCAGTGAGGCTTCATTTGCTCTAAGAGAACTCTAGAGATGAGTCTGTCTAGAAGGAAATGTGTCCACCTACTGGTTGTAAATATGACATTTTGTACAACAGTACATTTTCACTTTACCTGATAACCATTTGCCAGGTAGTCCACCACCATCCTTTCTACCTCTGTCTTTTCTTCAAGAGGGCAGATTGCTTCCCTGGAAAAAAACCCTAGTGGAAAAGTAAGAAGGCATGAGAAGCCAGAGCTACCTGTACTTCCCACATTCATATGCCTAGAAGTCATTCCATCCCAGTTTGAAATTCCCATATACTCCTGCACACTCGAGAAAACTGCAGACAGACAACACTCCCACGAAATGCCATAGTAGTCCTTGTCACCTAGACTCAGAAAAGCAGATGTGGGCTGAGCTGCCTGTTGGGTAAAGGGTAATAGTTTCATTTTACAAGAAAACTTACACCCTGAAAAATGTGACTATCTGCCCATACTAGTAAAATTCATGAAGCTTATGTAGCATTTCCTAAGGCGCACAAACCAGGGCTGAATTCTAAAACAGCATTCTGGCTAGGCACAGTGGCTCATGACTGTAATCCCAACACTTAGGGAAACCAAGACAGGTAAATCACTTGAGATCAGGAATTTGAGATCAGACTGGCCAACATGGCAAAACCCGATCTCTACTAAATAAAATAAAATAAAATATTAATTACAAAAGGCTGAGGCAAAGAATTGCTTCAACCAGGGAAGCGGAGGTTACAATGAGCCAAAATCATGACACTACCCTCCAGCCTGGGTGGCAGAGCAAGACTCAGTCTCTAAATTAATAAATAAACAAATAATCTAGGCCCGGAGGCACATGCTTGTGGTTCCAGCTACTTGGGAGGCTGAGGCAAGAGAATTGCTTCAATCTTGGAGGCAGAGGTATTGCACCACTGCACTCAGCCTGGGTGACAGAGCAAGATTCTTCCTCAAAATAAATAAATAAATAAATATAAAATAAAACAACACTCTGTTTCTCGCTTCAGTTACTTCTGTAAGAACCAGAGGAGGCCAGGTGTGATGGCTCATGTCTGTAATCCCAGCACTTTGGGAAGCTGAGGCAGGCAGATCACCTGAGGTCAGGAGTTTGAGACACGTTGACCAACATGGAGAAACCACATCTCTACTAAAAATACAAAATCTGCCAGGTGTAGTAAAAGTGGTACATTCCTGTAATCCCACCTACTCAGGAGGCTGAGGCAGGAGAACTACTTGAACCCAGAAGGCAGAGGTGATTGTGACCTGAGATGGCACCATTGCACTCTAGCCTGGGCAACAAGTGTTAAACTTTGTCTCAAAAAAAAAAAAAAAAAAAAGAACCAGCGGCGACTGTTCAGGCCCAGCTCACTGCATTCTTATGGTGTGGAGGGCGACCTAAAGCAGAATCTCTGAAAAAAGAGCATTAACAAGGACTTACCACAGGACAAATCAATGGCTGCCATCCTCTGAAGCTGATGGTGGGATGTGCCTCAATGCTCTCTCTTCCTTCATGCCAAGATTGCCTCAGGGAAGCTTACGAATCTAGGTGGAGAAAGGCAATCTCCATTCTTCTGTGTACAGGGTTATGTTTGGTCTTGTTCATATCAATCATCAAACAACAAGCATAAAACATCAGTCACGGAACATTATGCATGAGCTTTCTCTCTGCAGGTGACAGATGTGAAAGCCACCAAAATCTGTCCACTGGACTTGAGTGTAATGGCATGATCTAGGCTCACTGCAACCTCCGCCTCCCAAGTAGCTGGGACTACAGGCGCATGCCACCAAGCCCAGCTAATTTTTTGTACTTTTCTTAGTAGAAACGGAGTTTCACCGTGTTATCCAGAATGGTCTCAATCTCCTAACCTCCTGATCCACCCACCTCAGGCTCCCAAAGTGCTGGGATAACAGGCGTGAGCCACCACACCCAGCTGATGGGCAGTACTCTTGATAGTTTGCTAGATAAAAGGCAAAACTGTGGGTTTAAGATTCCATCTAGTGCTGAAAAGGAGATAGTGACCTAGGAAAATTTTAAAGAAAATCACTTTGGGAGGCTGAGCTCAGGTGTTCAAGACCAGCCTTGGCAACATGATGAAAACCCGTCTCTGCTAAAAAGTAGAAAAAGTAACCAGGTGTGGTGGCTTGCACCTCACCTATTCAGGAGGCTGAGGTGGGACGACTGCTTCAGCCTGGGAGGTAGAGGCTGCAGTATGCCATGATCACACCACTGCACTCCAACCTGGGTAACAGAGAAAAACCTAGTCTTAAAAAAAAAAATCATCAGGTAAATTAAAAAGAATCTAAGAGGCTGGGTGCAGTGGCACATGCCTGTAATTCCAGCACTTTGGGAGGCTGAGGCGGCGGATCACCTGAGCTCAGCAGTCTGAGACCGGCCTGACCAACACAGAGAAGCCCTGTCTCTACTAAAAATACAAAATTAGCCACACATGGTGGTGCATGCATGTAATCTCAGCTACTCGGGAGGCTGAGGCAGGAGAATCACTTGAACCCAGGAGGTGGAGGTTGCAGTGAGTCGAGATTGTTGCACTCCAGCCTGGGCAACAAGAGCAAAACGATGACTCAAAAAAAACAACTAAGAAAACATTTCCAATAAAAATCACAAGCAAGACAAACACTGTAATAAATAACTAATCTTTCAATGCACAGACACAGATGTACATCCACAAGAAACAGCAAATAAGGAACTAGGCTGGGCACAGTGGCTCATACCTGTAATCACAGAATTTTGGGAGGCCTAGACAGGCAGATCAGCTGAGGTCAAAAGTTCGAGACCAGCTTGGCCAACATGGTGAAACCTTGTCTCTACTAAAAATACAAAAAAAATTAACTGCATGTGTTAGCAGGCAACTGTATCCTAGCTACTCAGGAGGCTGAGGCAGGAGAATCGCTTGAACCTGGGAGGCAGGTTATGGTAAGCTGAGATTGTCCCACTGCACTCCAGCCTGGGCAACAAAAGCGAAAGTCTATCTGAAAAAAAATAAAAAATAAAAGTAAGGCTGGGCACAGTGGCTCATGCCTGTAATCACAGCACTTTGAGGGGCCAAGGCGGGAGTACCACAAGGTCAGGAGTTGAAGACCAGCCTGGCCAATATGGTGAAACCTCCTCTCTACTAAAAACACAAAAATTAGCTGGGCATGGTGGCATGTGCCCATAATTCCAGCTACCTGGGAGGCTGATGCAGGAAAATTTCTTAAACTGTAATTGGAGAGGTGAAGGTTGCAGCGAGCCGAGATCACACCACTGCACTCCAGCCTGGGCTATAGGGCAAGACTCTGTCTCAAAAAAAAAAACAGAAAAAAAAACACGGCTGGGCGCAGTGGCTCATGCTTATAATCCCAGCACTGTGGGAGGCCGAGACAGGTGGATCAACTGAGGTCAGGAATTCCCGACCAGCCTGACCAATATGGTGAAACCCCATCTCTAAAAAAAAAGAAAAAGAAATTAGAACCATGACCTCCCAAAATAAACAAAAAAAAGTACTAGTGACTGAACCTAATGAAATGACAGTATGCGAGCTCTCTAAGAACTGAAAATAACAGTTCTAAGGAAATTCAGTGATCTCCAAGATAACACAGAAGAACAATTCAGAAATGTATCGGAAAAAATATCAGAAGATATTAACAACAAAAAAAGAGAAATCTTACAACTGATAAATACATATACTGAACTCAAAAGTTCATAATAGGGGCTCTCAACAGCAAAACGAATCAGAGGAAAGAATCAGTGAGCTTGAAGAAAGGCCATTTGAAAATATACCCACAGAAGAATGAAAAGGAATGAAGATTGTCTGCAAGATACAGAAAATTACCTTGAAAGACAAAACCTAAGAATCATTGGTGTTCAAGAGGGAAAGGAGCAAGTGCAAGGGGTAAGCTTTGAAAGCTTATTCAAGACATAAAAAATTTTCCAAAAATGGAGAAAAATATAAATATCCAGGTACATGAAGGTAGGAGGACACCAAACAGATTCAACCCAAATAAAACTACTACAAAGCATACAATAATCAGAGTCTCAAAGGTCAAGGACAAAGACAGGACCTTAAAAGCAGTAAGAGGAGCTGGGCGCAGTGGCTCATGCCTGTAATCCTAGCACTTTGGGAGGCTGGGGTGGGTGGATCACATGAGGTCAGGAGTTCAAGACCAGCTTGGCCATCATGATGAAACCCCATCTTAAAAAAAAAAAAAAAAAAAAGAAGCAAATAACATATAAAGGACCCCAACTGTTCTGGCAACAGGATTTCTCAACGGAAACCACAAGGCCAGAAGGGGATAGGATGACATTTTCTTTCTTTCATTTTTTGTGAGACAGGGTCTCACTCTGTTACCCAGGCTGGAGTACAGTGGCATAATCATGGCTCAATGCAGCCTTGATCTCCCAGGCTAAAGCCATACTCCCACATCAGCTACCCAAGTAACTAGTACTACAAAAAAGCACCACCATGCCTGGCTAATCTTTCTATTTTTTTGTAGAGATGGGGTTTCACCATGTTGCCCAGGCTGGTTCCAAACTCCTGAGCTCAAGCAATCCACCCAACTCAACCTCACTAAGTGCTGGAATTACAGGCATGGGCCACCTTGCCTGACTATGGGATGAAACTTTCAAAGTGCTAGAAGAAAAAAATTGACATCTAAGAATATCATATTCAGCAAAACTATCCTTCAAATATGAAAAAACATAATAAAAATGTTTCCCAGACAAAAGCTGAAATAATTCATGACCATTCGACTCGTTTTTCAATCTGAAAGTAAAAAATATTAATGTGCAAAAACAAACATTTGAAAGAAAAAACCCACTGATGCATTTAAGCACAAAGGAACCTAAGAATATTCCCATACTGTAATTGTGGTGTTTAACCCACTCATAATTCTAGTATAAAGCTTAAAAGAAAAACCCATCAAAAACATGAATAGGTAAGGCAACCTGGTATAAAGCAACATAAAAATATGTAAATGAAGACAACAAAAAGTAAAGCTGTGGGGGCATGGAGTTAAAGTGCAGAATTTTCGGGTATGTTTGTTTTTTTAGTTTTCTGTTTATTTCTATTCTTTTTGTGTGACTAAGCTGTCATCTCTTTAACATAACTTGTTATATTTATAAGATTTTTTTTTTGTAAGCCTCACAGTAACCACAATACCAAAAAATAATAGAGGTGACAAAAGTAAAATGCAACAAAGTAAAACATACTACCAGAGGGCTGCTAAGCCTATACTCCCAAATACCTCAGCAGGCCAAGTCAGGAGGATGACTTGAGGCCAGGAATTCAAAACTAGCTAGGACAACATAGGGAAACCTCATCTGCATAAACAATTTAAAAAAATTAAGTGGGCATGGTAGCACATGCCTGTAATCCCAGTTCCTTGGGAGACTGAGGTAGGAGGATCACTTGAACCCAGGAATCCAAGGTTGCAGTAAGCTGTAATCATGCCACTACACTCCAGCCTGAGACCTGTCTGAAAGAAAACAAACAAAAAACACGGCCACCGTGCCCCCCAACCCCCGCCCCATATTACTTTGTCAGTTAACAACAAAAAAAGACAGGAGTTAGAAATGAAATCAGAAAACAGGCAACAAAATGGCACTAGTACATCCTTACTTATTAATAGTAACACTGAGTGTAAATTAACTCAATTCTCCAATTAAAAAACACAGAACGACTGAATGGAAAAAGAAACAACACCCAACTATATACCTGTAGGAAACCCACAAATAAACTGAAAGTAAAGAAATAAGAAAAAATATTCCACACAAGTGGAAACCAAAAAAGAGCAGTAGGTATACTAATGAGATAAAATAGACTGCAAGTCAAAGACTGTAAAAAGAGATAAAAAAAAGTCACTACATAATGATAAAGGGGTCAGTTCAGCAAGAGGATGTAACAACTGTCAATATTTATGCATCCAACACTGGAGCACCCAAGTATATAAAGCAAACATTAATAAATCTAAAGGGAGATAGAGACTGCAATTCAGTAACAGTAGGGGATTTCAACACCCCACTCTCAGTAATGGACAGATCATCCAGATAGAAAACAAAGAAACACAGAAGTTAAGCCATACACTAAACCAAAAAGTCCTATCTGACACAGAACATTTCATCCAACTGCTATAGAAGACACATTCCTTTCCTCAGCATACAGAATATTCTCCAGAATAGACCATATATTTCTTAGGCCACAAAACATTTTCAATAAATTCAAAAATGTAGAAATCATATCAAGGATCGTTTCTGACAAGAATGGAATAAAACTAGGAATTAGTAACAAGAGGAACCTTGATTCATAGGGTGAAAGTGGTGGCTCATGCCCATAATGCCAACATTTTGGGAAGCCAAGGCAGGAGGACTGCTCGCACCAAGAAATTTGAGACCAGCCTAGCAACACAGGGAGACCCTGTCTCTTAAAAAAAAAAAAAAAAAAAATTATGGGCCGGGCGTGGTGGCTCAAGCCTGTAAGCCCAGCACTTCGGGAGGCCGAGGCGGGTGGATCACGAGGTCAACAGATTGAGACCATCCTGGTCAACATGGTGAAACCCCGTCTCTATACTAAAAATACAAAAAATTAGCTGGGCATGGTGGTGCGTGCCTGTAGTCCCAGCTACCCAGGAGGCTGAGGCAGGAGAATTGCCTGAACCCAGGAGGCGGAGGTTGCGGTGAGCCGAGATCGTGCCATTGCACTCCAGCCTGGGTAACGAGAGTGAAACTCCGTCTCAAAAAAAAAAAAAAAAAAAAAGGCTGGTGTGGTGGCTCACACCTGCAATCCCAGCACTTTGGGAGGCTGAGGCGGGCAAAGCACCTGAGGTCAGAAGTTCAAGACAAGCCCGGCAAACATGATAAAACCCCGTCTCTACTAAAAATATAAAAATTTGCCGGGTGTGGTGGCAGGCGCCTGTAATCCCAGCTACTTGGGCAACTAAGGCAAGAGAATCGCTTGAACCCTGGAGAAGGAGGTTGCAGTGAGCTGAGATCGCACCCAGCCTGAGAGACAAGAGGGAGACTTCATCACCAAAAGGAACGAACAAAAAAGCCAACAATACAGAAGATCAATAAAACATAATGTTTATTACTTGAAAAGATAAAAGAAATCAACCTTCTGATAGACTAAGGGGGAAAAAAAGGGACTCAAAAAACGAAAAAGGAAACAACAGAAACCACAGAAATACAACGAATCATTAGAAACTATTATGAGAAAATATGTGCCTACAAATTGAAAAATCTAGAAGAAATGGACAAATTCTTGGGCAAATATGACCTAACAAGATTGAACCATGAAGAAACAGGAAACCTCAAACACACCAATAACAAGATTGAAGCCATAACAAAATGTTTCCCATCAAAGAAAAGTCCAGGACCTGATGACTTCACTGCTAAATTTACATAAAAACAGAAAAAACTAATACCGATACTACTCGAACTCCTCAAAAAAAAAAAAAAAAAAAAAACTGAAGAGGAGAGAATATTTCCAAACAATCTACAGGGTGAGCATTATTCTCATATGAAAAGCAGACAAGAACATAAAAACAAAACTACCAGCCAACATAACTCACGAACATACCTGCAAAAATCCTCACCAAAATACCAGCAAGCCAAATTCAACACATTAAGAAAATCACTCACCACAATCAAGTGAAATTCATCCTAGAAATACAAAGATGGTTCAACATATGCAAATCAGTAAACGTGACAAACCAAATTAACAGAATCAAGAACAAAAACTATATGAGATTTCCATAGACGCTGAAAAGCATTCAATAAAATTCAATATCCCTTTTTGACAAAAGTCCTCAACAAACTGTATATAAAAGGAGTATACCTCAAAATAATAAAGGCCATATATGACAAACCCACATCCAACATCATACTGGACACGGAAAAACTGAAAGTCCTCTGAGATCTTGAACAGAACAAGGATGTCCACTTTTAACACTTTTATTCAACTCAATACTAGAAGTTCTGGCCAGAACAATAAGGCAAGAGAAACAAATAAAGGGCATCCCAACTAAAAAAGAAGTGAAATTAGCCTTGTTTGCCAATGACATGACCTTTTTCTCCTTAGAAACAGGGACTCCCTCTGTTGCCCAGGCAGGAGTACAGTTGTGATCATAGCTCACTGCCATGTTGCCCAGGCTGGTCTTGAACTCCTGGGCTCAAGTGATACTCCTGCCTCAGCCTCCCAAGGAGCCAGAACCACAGGCGCATGTGACAATGGACAATGCTAATTTTTTTAGAGGCTGGGGGTGGGGGAAGGTCCTCACTATGTTGCCCAGGCTGGCCATGAACTCCTGATCTCAAGTGATCCTCTTGCCTTGGTCTCCCCTAAAGTGCTGGGATTACGGGCCTGAGCCACTATGCTCAGCTGACAGAATCTGACATTTAGAAAAACCTAAAGACTCCACTAAAAGTCTGGTAGAACTGATAAACAAATGCAGTAAAGGTGAAGGACACAAAATCAACATACAAAAATCAGTAGCATTATATACCAACGGTGAACAATCTGATAAAGAAATCAAGGAACTAATCCCATTTACAATAGCTGCGAAGACTATAAAGTGCCAGCACCAGGCATCATGAGTCACAGTTATAATCCCAGAACTTCGGGAGGCTGAGGTGGGAGGATTGCTTGAGCCCAGCAGTTCAAGATCAGCCTGGGGAACATGGCAAGGCCCTGTCTTGAAAGAAAAGAAAGAAGAAAAGAGAAGAGAGAGAAGAGAAGAAAGAGGGGAGGGGAGGGGAAACAGAAGAAAGGGAAGGGGAAGGGGCAGGGGAAGGGGGAAAGGAAAGGAAAGGAAAAAGGAAAGAGGAAAGGAAAAAGGAAGGGAAAAAGGAAAGGAAAGGAGGAAGGAAGGAAGGAAAGAAAGAAAGAAAAGAAAAGAAAATTAGCCAGGCATGATGGCACACAGCTATAGTCCCGGCTACTCAATAGGCTGAGGCAGGAGGATCCCTTGAGCCCAGGAGTTCAAGGCTGCTGCATGAGCTACAATTGTACCACTGTATTCCAGTCTGGGAAACAAAGCGAGACCTCACCTCTGAAAAAGATAAAAAGTAACCAAAAGTGTGAAGGAGCCATACAAGAAAACTATAAAACACCAATGAAACAAACTATAGAGGATACAGAAAAAAAAATGGGAAGATATTCCATGTTCATGGATTAGGAGAATATTGTTAAAATGATAATACTACCCAAAACAATTTACAATTAAGAGCAACCCTTATCAAAATATCAATGACATTCATCACAAAAATAGAGAAAAAAAATCCTAAAATGCATATGCAACCACAAGAGACCTCAAACAGCCAAAGAAATATTGACCAAAAAGAAAAAGCTGGAAGCATCACACTGCCTGACTTTAAAATATACTACAAACCTATCATAACCAAATCAGCATGGCACTGACATAGACACATAGATCGACGGAAGAGAACAGAGAACCTAAATATAAATCTACACATTTACAGACAGCTCATTCTCAATAAAGGCACCAAAAGCACACAATGGGAAAAGAAGAGTCTTTTCTTTTTTTATGAGATAGAGTCTTGCTCTGTCACTCAGGCTGGAATACAGTGGCACAATCTCGACTCATTCTAACCTCCACCTACCAGGTTCAAGTAATTCACCTGCCTCAGCCTCCCAAGTACCTGGGTTTACTGATGTGTGTCACCACGCCTGGCTAACTTTTTTTGTATCTTAGTAGAGACAGACTTTCACCATATTAGCTAGACAGGTCTTGAACTCCTGACGTTGTGACTTGCTGGCCTCAGCCTCTCAAAGTGCTGAGATTACAGGTGTGTGCCACCACACCTGTCTCTAAAGAACAGTTTTTTTCAATAAATAGTGCTGGGAAAGCTGAATAACTATATGCAGAATGAAACTAGATGCCATCTCTCAGCATAAACAAATATAAAGTCAAAACATATTAAAGACTCATATCTAACACCTGAAACTATAAAACTACTAAAGGAGCTGGGCGCAGTGGCTCAAGCCTGTAATCCCAGCACTTTGGGAGGCCGAGGCGGGTGGATCACGAGGTCAAGAGATCGAGACCATCCTGGTCAACATGGTGAAACCCCATCTCTACTAAAAATACAAAAAATTAGCTGGGCATGGTGGTGTGTGCCTGTAATCCCAGCTACTCAGGAGGCTGAGGCAGGAGAATTGCCTGAACCCAGGAGGCGGAGGTTGCGGTCAGCCGAGATCGCGCCATTGCACTCCAGCCTGGGTAACAAGAGCAAAACTCTTGTCTCAAAAGAAAAAAAAAAAACTACTAAAGGAAAATACTGAGGAAACAATCCAGGACATTGGTCTGGGTAAAGATTTTTCGGTTAAGACCTCAGCAGCACAAGCAACAAGAGCAAAAATAAACACATGAGATTATATTAAGCTAAAAAGCTTCTCCACAGCAAAAGAAACAATCAACAAAGTGAAGAGATAATCTACAGTATGGGGGAAAATATTTACAAACTATCCACCTGACAAAGGATTAATAATCAGAATATATTAGGAACTCAACCTGATAGCAAAAAAAAAAAAAAAAAAAAAAAATCAGCAAAAGGTCAGAATAGATGTTTCTCAAAAAAAAGACATAGCAATGGCCAACAGGTATAGGAAAAAATGCTCAACATCACTAATCTTCAGATAAATACAAATAACATATAACCACAGAGATATCGTCTCACCTCATTTAGAGAGGCTTTTATAAAAATGACGGGCTGGGCTTGGTGGCTCAAGCCTGTAATCCCAGCACTTTGGGAGGCCGAGACGGGTGGATCACGAGGTCAAAAGATTGAGACCATCCTGGTCAACATGGTGAAATCCCATCTCTACTAAAAATACAAAAAATTAGCTGGGCATGGTGGCACACGCCTGTAATCCCAGCTACTCAGGAGGCTGAGGCAGGAGAATTGCCTGAACCCAGGAGGCGGAGGTTGCGGTGAGCCGAGATCACGCCATTGCACTCCAGCCTGGGTAACAAGAGCGAAACTCTGTCTCAAAAAAAAAAAAAATGACAGGGAATGACAAATGCTGATGAGGATGTGGTGAAAAGAAAATCCTTGTATGAAGTTGATGGGAATGTAAATTGGTACAGCTACTATAGAGAACAATATTCAGGCACAGTGGCTCATGCCTTATAATCCCTCAAATCCCAACCTGAGGCTGTGGTGGGAGGATCAGTTAAGCCCAGGAGTTCAAGACCAGCCTGGAGACACACACACACACACACACACACACACACACACACACACACACACACACACACAAACCATCAGGAGCATTGGCTCCTTCCTGTAATCCCAGTACTTAAGGAGGCTGAGGCAGGCGGATCACTTGAGGTCAGGAGTTGGAGACCAGTCTGGCCAACATGGTGAAACTCCCTCTCTACTGAAAATACAAAAATTAGCTGGGCATGATGGCACGTGCCTGTATTCCCAGCTACTCCAAAGGCTGAGGTAGAAAAATTGCTTGAGCTCAGGAGGCAGAGATTGCAGTGAACCAAGATCATGGCACTACACTCCAGCCTGAGTGTCAGAGTGAGACTGTCTCAAAAAATCAAAACAAACAAACAAAAAGGCTTAGCCAGGTGTATTAGTGCTGGCGTGCAGTGCTGGCATGTAGTCCTGGCTACTCAGGAAGCTGAGATGGGAAGATCACCTGAGCCCAGGAAGTCAAGGCTGCAGTAAGCCATAATTATGCCATGGTACTCTAGCCTGGGTGACACAGCAAGACTCTGTCTTAAAAAACAACAACAAACAGTATGAAAGTTTCTGAAAAAACTAAAAAAAACAGAACTACCATATGATCTAAAATCCCATTGGGTATATGTCCAAAAGAAAGGAAATCAATAAAAAAAGCAAGATCCAAGATGGCTGATCACTAACAGCTCGGGATTGTAGCTCCCAGTGAAAGCCCAGAAAACGAGAGGACGCCACACTTTCAGACGAAGTTTCATCGCTCACAGACCAGAAGATTTCCAGTGGAGGAGCCCCACAGGTCGCCAGCGTGACTCTTGTGGCTGGCGCAGCAGTTTTGCCGGCGCCTCAGCACAGCAGCTCTTCATGCAGAGTAAACGGGACTGGTTCCCCTACTGACCGGTGTTTGGAGCTCTGGGAAGGCAGAGCCGCTTGCTGCGGACTCAAGAAGTAAGCCAGACTGGGGATTCCCAAGCAGAAGAGCACCATCAGTCTTATCGCTGCTGTTTTGGCTGGCGCAGTGGGTTGCTCGGATTCCAGCACTTGGAATCAATAAATTGGACGTCCACTCAGAAACCTAATTAGAAAGGTGGTAATTGTAAAGACAACAGATGGATAAATTCATAATAAAGGGATAAAACCAGGCTAAAAAGGCCAAGAATACCTAAAATCAGAATCCCTCTCCCTCTACAGGGGATTGCAATTCCGCAACAGCAACAGAACAAACCCTGATGGAAAAGGACTGTGTTCCATTATCTGAAGTAGGCTTCAGAAGGTGGGTGATAAGAAACTTTTGGGAGTTGAAAGAACTTGTTCTAACCCAATGTAAAGAAACTAAGAACTTTGAAAAAAGGTTTGACGAAATGCTAAAAAGAATGGACAATATACAGAGGAATATAAATGAACTAATGGAGCTGAAAAATACAACACGAGAACTTAGTGAAACATGCACAAGCTTGAATAGCCAAACTGATCAAGCAGAAGAAAGGATATCAGAGGTCGAAGACCAACTTAATGAAATAAAACGAGAAGACAAGAATAGAGAAAAAAGGATAAAAAGGAATGAGCAAAGTCTCCAAGAAATATGGGACTATGTGAAAAGACCTAATCTACGTTTGATAGGTGTACCTGAATGTGATGGAGAGAAAGAATCCAAGCTGGAAAATACTCTTCAGGATATTATCCAGGAGAATTTTCCCAATCTAGCAAAGCAGGACGCTATTCAACCCCAGGTAATACAGAGAACACCGCAAAGACATTCCTCAAAAAGAGCAACCCCAAGGCACATAATCGTTAGATTCACCAGGGTTGAAACGAAGGAGAAACTACTAAGGGCAGCCAGAGAGAAAGGTCAGGTTACCCACAAAGGGAAGCCTATTAGACTTACAGCAGATCTCTCAGCAGAAACCCTACAAGCCAGAAGAGAGTGGGGGCCGATATTCAACATCCTTAAAGAACAGAACTTTCAGCCCAGAATTTCATATCCTGCCAAACTAAGTTTCACAATTGAAGGAAAAATAAAATCTTTTATGAACAAGCAAGTACTCAGAGATTTTATTACCACCAGGCCTGCTTTACAAAAACTTCTGAAAGAAGCATTACACACAGAAAGGAACAACCAGTATTAGCCTTTCTAAAAATATACCAAAAAGTAAAAAGCATCAACATAAAGAAGAATTTACATCAACAAATGGATAAAATAGCCAGTTAACATCAAACAGCAGTAACCCTAAATTTAAATTGACTAAATCCCCCAATCAAAAGATACAGCCAAAACCTAACGGTATACTACATCCAGACCCATTTTATATCCAAAGATACACAAAGACTCAAAACAAAGGGTTGGAGAAAGATTTACCAACCAAATGGAGAGCAAAAATAAATAAATAAACAAAAAGCAGGAGTTGCAATTCTTGCATTTGATGAAACAGATTTCAAAGCAACAAAGATACAGTGGTAAAAGAATCAATGCAATAATAAGAGCTAAGGATCCCAACACCTAGATACATAAGACCCATAAAGAGATTTAGACTCAACGAGACAGAAAATTAATAAGGATATCCAGAACTTGAACTCAGATCCAGAACAAGTAAACTTAATAAGTATTTATAGAGCTCTCCACTTTAAATACACAAAATATACATTCTCCACTTTAAATACACCAAATATTGATCGGCCATTATTAATACCCATTTTTAGAATAAAGCAATATTCCTGTTCTCCCTCTTTTTCTTCCTCTCCTAAAAAAAAAAATAATAAAAATAAAAAGGAAATCAATATATTTGAAAAGATGTATCTACACTAATCATGGGACATTAAATAATTAAGGCAGAACTGAGTAATTTGAGACCTTTATGGTTCCCAAAGCATGCAGTACATACTGTCAGCCCTTATCAAACACAGGTTGTCAGCTGCTCCCTCTGGACCCAATTACAAGTTTGGAGGAGATCATATAAAATAAAGGAATATTTACAAACACCATTAAGAATCCAATCAGAAATATCTAATTGTATGACTTCCCAAGAGAATGAGTATGACTCTCCAAAAGTTAATATAATAGACAGTAATAACTGTTCTAGGTAAAAGACACTGAAGACACTAAAAATTGCAATGTAAAAATCTTGAATGGATCTTAGATCCAAAAACATCCAGAGCACACACTGAAGCAATGCAGAGAATTTTAGTTATTACAGAAAGTAGACATTTCATGACATTATTATTATTATTTTTTTTTGAGACGGAGTTTCGCTGTTGTTACCCAGACTGGAGTGCAATGGCACAATCTCGGCTCACCGCAACCTCCGCCTTCTGGATTCAAGCAATTCTCCTGCCTCAGCCTCCCAAGTAGCTGGGATTACAGGCATTCGTCACCTTGCCCAGCTAATTTTTGTATTTTTAGTAGAGACAGGGTTTCACCTCGTTGACCAGGATGGTCTCGATCTCTTGAACTCGTGATCCACCTGCCTCGGCCTCCCAAAGTGCTGGGATTATATGCGTGAGCCACCGTGCTCAGCCTATTATTTTTTATTTAAGTGAAATACTAGTATTGTGGTTTTAGTATGACAATACTTTTTTTTTTTAGGAGTTGCATTATCAAATATTTAAAGGTCAAGTATCACGTGGGCAACTTATTCTCAATTTACACTTAAATTGTGCACCTTAAAATGTATTCACGTGAGTAGAAAGAAAAGCACAATCCTAACAATAAATAAATCTACTAGATTGGGTGTGTTAGATGTTCAAGGTTTCCTCAGAATCAAAATTTTCAAGCCAGGCACGGTGGCTCAAGCCTGTAATCCCAGCACTTTGGGAGGCCGAGGCGGGTGGATCACGAGATCAAGAGATCAAGACCATCCTGGTCAACATGGTGAAACCCTGTCTCTACTAAAAATACAAAAATTAGCTGGGCATGGTGGTGCACGCCTGTAGTCCCAGCTACTCGGGAGGCTGAGGCAGGAGAATTGCTTGAACCCAGGAGGCAGGGGTTACAGTGAGCCGAGATGGCGCCATTGCACTCCAGTCTGGGTAACAACAGTGAGACTCCGTATCAAAAATAATAATAATAATAATAATTCTACTATCAGTGTAATAAAGCCTCCATCCTTTCTTCCTGGAGGCCCATTTTGAAGCTCTGTGAGGAACTACAGACCTAGGAATTTCAGATGAAGAGAATAGCTGAGTACTATTGCCTTTTTTTTCTTTTTCTTTTCTTTTTTTGAGACAAAGTTTAGCTCTTGTTGCCCAGGCTGGAGTGCACTGGTGGGATCTGGGCTCACTGTAACATCTGCCTTCCCGATTGAAGAGATTCTCCTGCCTCAGCCTCCAAAGTAGCGGTGTAAGATACAATCTAGTTCTCTGAATTTCTCTTCAAAAGTTCAGCCAGGCGGGGCGCAGTGGCTCATGCCTGTAATCCCAGCACTTTGGGAGGCTGAGGCGGGTGAATCACTAGGTCAGGAGTTCGAGACCAGCCTGGCCAACATGGTGAAACACTGTCTCTACTAAAAATGCAAAAATTTAGCTGGGCGTGCATGGTGCCGAGCACCTGTAATCCCAGCTACTCAGGAGGCTGAGGCAGGAGAATCGCCTGAACCCGAAACGTGGAGACTGTAGTGAGCTGAGATTGTGCCACTGTGTTCCAGTCCAGGTGACAGTGCAAGACTTCATTTCAAAAAAAAAAAAGCTGGGCGAGGTGGCTCAAGCCTGTAATCCCAGCACTTTGGGAGGCCGAGGAGGGTGGATCACGAGGTCAAGAGATCGAGACCATCCTGGTCAACATGGTGAAACCCCGTCTCTACTAAAAATACAAAAAATTAGCTGGGCATGGTGGCGCATGCCTGTAATCCCAGCTACTCAGGAGGCTGAGGCAGGAGAATTGCCTGAACCCAGGAGGCGGAGGTTGCGGTGAGCCGAGATTTCACCATTGCACTACAGCCTGGGTAACAAGAGCAAACCTCCGTTTAAAAAAAAAAAAAAAAAGTTTAGCCAGTTAACTTCCCTGTTCTTTGTGTTCTCAAACTCAACTTTCCTGTGCTCCATGCCTCCTTGCCTCTACTTACTATAAAAACCCTCCCATCAGCTCTAATCAATAACTCACATCTGTTCCCTTGGCTGCCCACTCTGCATCTATTCCACCCTTCAAAACCACACGTCCCACCATTGTGACTCACATTCTCCTTCCCCTTCAAAACCGCACATCAGTGACTCACACATCCCCCTTCCCTTCCTTATTTGGGGAAAATATTCACAAACAGTCAATAGGGTCAGTTTACACTCTGCGGTTGGAACCCAACTCATGGAGGAGTGACACAGAGGTAGGGACCCTGCATTAGAGAGAAAAACCCCTGGCTGGAAGTGGTGGCTCACACCTGTAATCCCAGCACTTTGGGAGGCAGAGACAGGAGGATCACTGGAGTTTTGAGACCAGCCTGACCAACAAAGAGAAACCCATCTCTACTAAAAATACAAAATTAGCTGGGTGTGGTGGTAGGCACCTGCAATCCCAGCTACTAGGGAGGATAGGGCAGGAGAACAGTTTGAACCCGGGAGGTGGAGATTGTGGTGAGCCAAGATCGCCATTGCACTCCAACCCGGGCAACAGAAGCAAACCTCTGTCTCAAAAAAAAAAAAAAAAAAAAACAAAACAAAAAAAAAGAGAGAAAGAAAAACGCCTTTGCCTTCCGTATAGGTGTTCTCACTGCTCCATCCTCGAGATGTACCCTTCTATAGAAGTAAATAGCCTTGCTGAGAAAACTTTGCTTGAGTGCCGGTTTCACTTTACAGCACCCAGGATTTTATTTTTTTATCTCCAACAGCTGGGATTACTGGGGCCCACCACTACGCCCTGCTAAGTTTTTTCTTTTTCTGACAGAGTCTCGCTCTGTCGCCAGGCTGGAGTGCAGATGCGCAATCTCAGCTCACTGCAACCTCCGCCTCCCAGGTTCAAGCAATTCTCCTGCCTTAGCCTCCCAAGTAGCTGGTACTACAGGCACGCACCACCACGACCAAAAATTTTTGTATTTTAGTAGAGACAGTGTTTCACCACGTTGGTCGGGTTGGTCTCGAACTCCTGACCTAAGGTGATCCACCTGCCTCGGCCTCCCAAAGTACTGGGATTACAGGCATGAGCCACCGTGCCCAGCCTGCCTTTTAGTAGAGAGGCTTGTAGCTGGTAAAACTGGAAAAAAAAATAAGGTCCAAGAAAATAAAAATTAAAAAATAAAGGCTTACAGTCTACACGTGTTCATATTTACATACAGAAATAGGTACAACCTTAAAAACTGTTTTTTCAATTCGAATGTAATGTGTCAAAAATTTTGTAAACGACATGAAGACAACGCCAGGTTCTCAGATGAGACATTTCTTGACAAAGAAATGGAAGTCAGAGCCCTCTTGAAACCAGTTTTCTGCCAGTGCTCACCAGGAATACGCCGGAATCCCCAGGTTCCTGAGGCGGGAGGATGCGTGGCGGAGCCAACCTCACTAGAACAGCAAAAATCCTTTTCCTTCCGGAAGGAAAAAAAAATCACAAAGGTTGCTTTCTAAGTTTCTGAAGAAGGGAGCACAGCGGGTGGAAGCATTTTAGAAAACACCCCGCGGAGGCGGGACAAACACACTTCCGGACCCGGCTCCTGACGAGAACTACCGAGCGTGCGGCCTCTCGGAACTGGCTGCGCTGGGAGGGCCGACAGCCCCTGGAGAAACGAGTGAAACGAGCCAGATCCGAGAGGCTCCTGGGCAATCGCGCCCAATCCTTCCTTTGCCGCCCCACTGCTATCTCCCGACCCCCCAAGCAGGTGGAACTCACCACAGCAGAGACATACCCTACCACGTTTAAGGCGAAGCAACATAGACCGTGCGGAGGCAGCGCCAAAAAAGATGGCGGCGGCGCGCTGACGTCACTTCCGCTCCGAGCTTCGTGCCGGGCGGGGTCCCTGGGCTGAAACTTCAGCGGCGTAGGACCCGCTGGAAAGCAGACATCCTATCTTTCTTTCTGATGGGTGCGGACGGGGCCTGAGTTTGGCTCAGGGAGGGGGATGCAGAAACAGGTCTAGAGAAAAAGGTGAAGTTAGAACCCGGCCTCTGGACGGAACTGTGGGCGAGGGGTAGGCCAGTACTCGGGAGCGGTTTAGAGGTGACCCGGCCTAGCCCATGGTTCAGATGGCCGGGCTGGCTGAAGGGCCGAGATGGAGGATGGGATGCACGCCAGGAAATTCTCCTCCAAAGCTTTTCCCCGGAGGGCGCAGTGGCTCGCGCTTTTAATTTCAGCACTTTGGTAAGTCTTAAGGCAGGTGGATAGCTTGAGTCCAAGAGTTCGAGACCGGACAGCAAAATAGCAATCCCTTTTCTTCTTCTTCTTTTGGAGACGGAGTTTCGCTCTTGTTTCCCAGGCTGGAGTGCAATGGCACGATCTCGGCTTACCGCAAACTCCACCTCCCGGGTTCAAGCCATTTTCCTGCCTTACCCTCCCGAGTAGCTGGGATTACTGGCGTGCGCTACCACGCCTGGCTTGTTGTTTTTTGTTTATTTTACAAACAGAGTCTCGCTTTGTAGCCCAGGCTGGAGTGCAGTGGCGAGATCTCGGCTCATTACAACCTCCACTTCCCTGCTTGAAGCGATTGTCCTGCTGCAGCCTCCTCAGCAGCTGGTATTACAGGTGTGTGCCACCATGCCTGGCTAAATTTTGTATTTTTCGTAGAGACGGGGGTTTCACCATATTGGTCAGGCTGGTCTCGATTTCCTGACCTCGTGATTGTCTGTAAAGCTTTTCAGTATGCCTCTCATGTTCCTAGAGCCTTTCCATGATTCTTCCGTATTGATAAACCTGCCAGTGAATGGCATGGTCTATCTCTTCCATTCATTCAGGCTTTCAGTAGCCCTTTATTTCTTCGTTATTTTTCAGAACCTGCTGATTCCATTGCGTTTTTTTTTTTTCCAATCATTGAGAGCTTATAAGGTTGCTGAGGTTGGTTGGCCTTGAACTCTTGGCCTCGCCTTCGCAAGCGCCACGACATCCGGCCGGAGCCACTTTGGGCCCGCGTTTTCTTTTTTCTTTTCTGTTTCCTTTTTTCTTTTTTGAAATGGAGTCTTATCTGTCTACCAGGCTGGAGTGCAGTGGCGCAAGCTCAGCTCACAGCAACCTCTGTCTCCCAGGTTCAAGCAATTCTCCTGCCTCGATCTCACGAGTAGCTGGGATTGCAGGTGCCAGCCACTATGCCCAGCTAATTTTTTGTATTTTTTATTGTAGGGGGAAAACCCCGCAAGGGCCGTGGCAAGGGTCTGAAGCCTCAGCCTGTTCCCATATAAATATTGATTTAGAAAAGAATTAGAAATATAGGCACATAGTTACTCCTTTATATAACCACATATAATCTTTTAGTTACTTCTAATCATAAAGATAAATACTCAATATAATCTTTAATTTTACTAATGACTATTGGGTTATGAAGCATGCAACCGAGGTGACACTGTAAACAAAGTGATCCTAAGGAAGGATGCTCTAAGCCCTCTGTCATGCCCACATAAGGGTGCTGGAGGGCACCTCGGCTATATGGCAGCGTCAGTGCTGTGAAAGTGCCTGCTGTTTAACCAGATAGGGAAGGAGATCTCCAAAGTAACCAAGACATCTCCTTCATGGAGGAGTTAGGAGAAAACTCTGCTTCTCCAAGCTCTTATGGCAAGGCCTGACAGCTGTCAGGGAAGCCCACAGACATCTCGTTCAGTGGTAAAGTTCCATGTCTACTCTCACACCCTGCTTCTGCACCTGGTTTCTCTTTTTCTTAAAAGATAAAAATTAAAAACAGTAACATAATCTTAGTGTCCTTGATTTTTCTTTTTTCTTTTTTTTTTAAGACAGGGTTTTGCTCTTGTTACCCAGGCTGGAGTGCAATGGTGCGATCTTGCTCACCGCAACCTCTGCCTCCTGGGTTCAAGCAATTCTCCTGCCTTAGCCTCCTGAGTAGCTGGGATTACTAATTAGCTAATTTTTTGTATTTTTAGTAGAGACGGGATTTCACCACGTTGACCAGGATGGTCGATCTCTGGACCTCGTGATCCACCCGCCTCAGCCTCACAAAGTGCTGGGATTATAGGCGTGAGCCACCGCGCTCAGCGTGTCCTTGATATTTCTAACGAATATGCGAAGAGTACTGATGCATTAGCTTTTTCCTCGCTGTGGCTACTTGAAAGTCTTGGGCCCCATATCTTCAAGACACGTGATTTACGTGACCCTATCACTGACCATCATTACCTCACCCTCTTGTTCCATGTCCCCTGCTTTGTACTCAATAAAAGAGTGTCCAGGCACTCAGGGCCACTGCAGGTCTGCGCACTTTGGTTGGCAGTGGACCCCTGAGCCCAAACTCTTCTTTTCTCTATCTCTGTCTCTTTTATTTCTAGTTTCTTGTTTCAGCACCAACAGGGAGGGGCTCACAGAACCCTATAGTGCTGGACCTTATATTTATAGAGACGAGGTTTCACCACGTTGACCAGGCTGGTCTTGAACTACTGACCTTGTGATTCACCCGTCTCAGCCTCTGAAAGTGCTGGGATTATAGGCATGAGCCACTGTGCCTGGCCACATTTTCAATATAATAATATTTTCTATAAATCTTGATTTTTTTTTTCTGAGACGGAGTTTTGCTGTTGTTACCCAGACTGGAGTGCAATGGCACGATATCGGCTCACCGCAACCTCCATCTCCTGGGTTCAAGCAATTCTCCTGCCTCAGCCACGCGAGTAGCTGGGACTACAGGCGCGCACCACTGTGCCCAGCTAATTTTTGTATTTTTAGTTACAGGGTCTCACGTGGTGAGACAGGGTTTCACCACGTTGACCAGGATGGTCTCGATCTCTTGACCTCGTGATCCACCTGCCTCGACCTCCCAAAGTGCTGGGATTACAGGCGTGAGCCACTACGTCTGGCAGTTTCTATCTCTTGACCTCATGATCCACCCGCCTCAGCCTCCCAAAGAGCTGGGATTACAGGCGTGAGCCACTGCACCTGGCCAAAAATACGTATTTCTATTTGATATTTTTCTGATCTTACCACATGGGCCAGGACTTCATTATAAAATAGCACTGATACCATTCTCCCCAACTTTATTCAGAAATGTAACATAATCCCAATAAAAATACCAGAACATTTTTCTGGAGTTACATATATTGATACCAAAAGTTTATGTGGCAGCACAAACATCTGCTAATAACCAAGAAAACAAAACGAGGCCGGGTGTGGTGGCTCACGCCTGTAATCCCATCACTTTGGGAGGCTGAGGCGGGTGGATCACAAGGCCAAGAGATCGAGACCATCCTGGTCAACGTGGTGAAACCCCGTCTCTACTAAAAATACAAAAAATCAGCTGGGCATGGTGGCGTGCGCCTGTAATCCCAGCTACTCAGGAGGCTGAGGCAGGAGAATTGCTTGAACCCAGGAGGCAGAGGTTGCAGTGAGCCGAGATGGCGCCATTGCACTCCAGCCTGGGTAACAAAGGCGAAACTCCATCTCAAAAAAAAAACAAAACAAAACTATAGACGGTTTAAACACAAGGCAAAGAATTATTTTAAAATAAAAATAAAACATACTGGCTGGGCGCGGTGGCTCACACCTGTAATCCCAGCAATTTGGGAGGCCAGGGCAGGCGGATTACAAGGTCAGGAGATCGAGACTATCCTGGCCAACATGGTGAAATCCCATCTCTACTTTAAAAAAAAAAGACAAAGGTCAGGAGTTTGAGTTTTATTTTATATAAAACATACCATAAAGCCTCTATAGTTAAAATTATGTGGTACTAGCAGATGAAACAGAAACAGACTAATAAGATATCTAAAAATTGACCCAAGAACGTGCAGAAATTTGGTTCATAAATCTGGTATTTTGGCCGGGCGCGGTGGTTCACGCCTGTAATCCCAGCACTTTGGGAGGCTGAGGCGTGTGGATCACAAGGTCAAGAGATCAAGACCAACCTGGTCAACATGGTGAAACCCCGTCTCTACTACAAATACAAAAAATTGGCTGGGCATGGTGGCAGGTGTCTGTAATCCCAGCTACTCAGGAGGCTGAGGCAGGAGAATTGCCTGAACCCAGGAGGCAGAGGTTGCGGTGAGCCGAGATCGCGCCATTGCACTCTAGCCTGGGTAACAAGAGCGAAACTCCGTCTCAAAAAAAAAAAAAAAAAAAATCTGGTATTTTGCTGAGCGTGGTGGCTCACGCCTGTAATCCTAGCACTTTGGGAGGTGGAAGTGGAAGGATCACTTGAGGTCAAGAGTTAGAAGCCAGCCTGGCCAACATGGTGAAAGCCCATCTCTACTAAAAATACAAAAAAAATTAGCCAAGCGTGGTGGCAGGCACCTGTAATACCAGTTACTCAGAAGACTGAGGCAGGAGAACCTCTCGAACCTGGAAGGCAGAGGTTGCAGTGAGCTGAGATCATGCCATTGCACTCTACCCTGGGCAACAAGAGCAAGACTGTCTCAAAAAAAAAAAAAAAAAAAAGTATTTCAGATCAATGGGGCAAAAATGCCATTTGTAATGGAAGGTCTAAGACAGCTGGTTAACCATGTGAAAAAAGATGAAGTTAAATCTATACTTCACAGCATATGTAAGAATAAACTCCAAATGGACTAGGGATCTAAATGTGAAAAGTAAAACCATACCCATATGTAGGGTGTTCAAGTGATTTCTTGGCTGCGTAAGGAAAAAGATGTGACCACAAGGCAGCAGTAGCACACAAGCTTTATTTGGGACATGCTTTGACAGGTTAGCAGTGGTGGGAGGTAGCAAACAGCAAGAGTATCCACAGGCTTCTACTGGAGGGTTGCTGCTCAGAAAGGGTGGAAAGGAAGAGAAACTCCAAGAGAAGGTCATGAAAGAGGGGCCTTATATGACTAAGCGATGATGCTCAGCACCCTGGCAGCGTATCTTCCATTTTAAAAGCTCTGAAGGGTCGGGCTAGGTGGCTCATGTTAATATTCCTAGCACTTTAGGAGGCAAAAGTGGGCTAATCACAAGGTCAGGAGTTTGAGACCATCCTGTCCAACGTGGTAAAACCCTGACTCTACTAAAAATACAAAACTTAGTCAGGCTTGGTGGCATGCATCTGTAATCCCAGCTATTCAGGAGGCTGAGAGAATACAAAGCAGGCACACTCAAAATGGATAAAAATAGGCTTGTTCAGGCTATGCTTCAATCACGTGTTAAAATTTCAGTTTGGGAGGGTGGGCTGTTTTGAATACTAGTGGGATGAACATTAGAATACAAATATCTCTTTGAATCGCTGTTCTCAACACTTGGATATATATATTAAAGTGGAGTATCTGGATCATCTGGTAATTGTTTAGTCGTTCTTTTTTTTTTTTTCTAGTTCTAGCTCTTACACTGCGTACGAAGATTTAACATGTTACCCAGGGACCATTTCACCCACTGCTCTGTTTGGCCACCAGTATTTTGTCTCTCTCTTCAGCAATGGTGAGGTGGATACCCTTTCCCCAGGGAAGAGAAATCCGTGGTCTCTTGCCCTTGCCAATAACAAAAATGTTAGAAAGTTAAGTGGCAAAGCTGTTGTCATGGCATCTTTCACATGAACCATGGCAGAAGATTGAGGGCGCCTATTTCTGTTGCTGATCACACCAATTCTTCCCAGGTTAGCACTTCCAGTCACCATACACAGGTTACCAGTGTCAAACTTGATGAAATCAGTAATCTTGCCAGTATCCAATCTGAATGGGATTGTTCACTTTGATAAGGGGATCAGGGTAGCAGATGGTGCAATCATCATGAGTCACCAGATAAGGGATTCCTTTTGTGCCTACAAAGATTTTTCTCAGTTTGCACAACTTGTACTTGGCCTCCTCAGGTGTAATATGATGTACAGCAAAGCAAACCTTGGTGTCAGAGATCAGACAGAAATTGTCTCCCATCTTGTCAATGTTGATGACATCCATGAATCTGGCAGGGCAGGTTATATCAGTTCGGACCTTGCCATTGATCTTTTTTTTTTTTTTTAATTGAGACAAGAGTTTCGCTCTTGTTACCCAGGCTGGAGTGCAATGGCGCGATCTCGGCTCACAGCAACCTCCGCCTCCTGGGTTCAGGCAATTCCCCTGCCTCAGCCTCCTGAGTAGCTGGGACTACAGGTATGCGCCACCATGCCCAGCTAATTTTTTCTATCTTTAGTAGAGATGGGGTTTCACCATGTTGACCAGGATGGTCTCAATCTGTTGACCTTGTGATCCACCCGCCTCGGCCTCCCAAAGTGCTGGGATTACAGGCTTGAGCCATCGCGCCCGGCCACCATTGATCTTAATGAACTGCTGCATGAAAAGTCTTTACTAGGCCGGGCACAGTGGCTCATGCCTATAATCCCAGCACTTTGGAAGGCCGAGGCGGGTGGATCACGAGGTCAAGAGATCAAAACCATCCTGGTCAACAAGGTGAAACCCCGTCTCTACTAAAAATACAAAACTTGGCATGGTGGTGCACGCCTGCAGTCCCAGCTACTCGGGAGGCTGAGGCAGGAGAATTGCTTGAACCCAGGCGGCGAGGTTGCGGTGAGCCGAGATCGTGCCATTGCACTCCAGTCTGGGTAAAAACAGCAAGACTCCGTCTCAAAAAAAAGAAAAGAAAATCTTCTTTACTTCATCTCCTGTCAAGACATAATTAAGTCTGTTCCTTATGAAACTGATGAAGGGGAGACATTCTCTCAAGTTGTGGGGACTGGTGGATGGACAAGGAGCAAATACACTGGTCAGTTTATCCAACATTCAATGTTTGGAGCTGCTAACCCCTTCAGATGCTTCTTAGGACCACAAGCCATGGCTATATTAGGCAAGGAAAGAGCTTTTAATCCTTTGTTTTTTTTTTTTCAGAGTCCTCGCTGTTGCCCAGGCTGGAGTGCAATGGCGCCATCTCGGCTCACTGCAACCTCAGCCTCCTGGGTTCAAGCAATTCTCCTGTCTCAGTATCCTGAGTAGCTGGGACAACAGGCACAAGCCACCATGCCTGGCTATCTTTTGTATTTTTAGTAGAAATGGGGTGGCACTATGTTGGCCAGGCTGGTCTTGAACCTCTGACGGCATGCCTCTGTCTTCTAAAGTGCTGGGATTACAGGCTGAGCCACCACACCCGACCTTGAGCCTTTTTTTTTTTTTTCAGATGGAGTCTTGCTGTTTTGCCCAGGCTGAAGTACAGTGGCATGATCTCAGCTCACTGCAGCCTCTGCTTCCCAGGTTCAGTAGATTCTCCTACCTCAGCCTCTCAAGTAGTTGGGACTACAGGTGCTCGCCACCATGTCCAGCTAATTTTTCTATTTTCAGTAGAGACAGGGTTTCATCATATTGGCCAGGCTGGTCTCAAACTCCTAACCTTGAAATCTGCACGCCTCAGCCTCCTAAAGTGCTGGTATTACAGGCATGAGCCACCGTGCCCGGCACTGATCCACTGTAAGTACATTTTTATGTATTGTATAACATTAGGTTCCAAATCCATTCTTATGCATGTCCATATCCAGTATTTCTATTACCACTTCCCCCCATCCCCACCACAATCTTCATTGATGCATCATTGACAAATAAAAACTATATATACTTAAGTGTATAATGTGATGTTTTGTATAGGTAAACACTGTAAAATGATTAACACTATGATACTAATTTATGCATCCATCACTTAACGGTTAATTTTTTTTTGAGACGGAGTCTCACTCTGCCACCCAGGCTGGAGTGCAGTGGCATGATCTCGGCTCACTCAACCTCTGCCTCCCAGTTTCCAGCAATTCTCCTGCCTCAGCCTACCAAGTAGCTGGGACTACAGCTGCATGCCACACCACCCGGCTAATTTTTTTTTGTTGTTGTTGAGACAGGGTTTAACCGTATTGGTCAGCCTGGTCTCAAACTCCTGACCTTGTGTTCCGCCTGCCTCTGCCTCGGCCTCCCAAAGTGCTGGGATTACAGGCGTGAGCCACCGTACCTGGCCCACAGTTACCTTTTTTTCTGTTGAGAACACTTAAAATTGGCCGGGCGTGGTGGCTCACACCTGTAATCCCAGCACTTTGGGAGGCCAAGGTGGGTGGCCACTGCGCTGGGCCAAAAACTTGTCTCTACTAAAAATTCAAAAATTAGCTGGGTGTGGTGGTGCACCCCTATAATCCCAGCTACTCTGGAGGCTGAGGCAGAACTGCTTCAGCCCAGGAGGTAGAGGTTGCAGTGTGCAGAGATCACACTCATTTTTGTTGTTGTTTATTAACACGGTTTCACTCCCATCTCACAGGCTGAAGTGTAGTGGCATTTCATGGCTCACTGCAGCCTTTACCTCCTGGGCTCAAGCAATCCTCCTGCCCAAGTACCAGGGACTACATATATGCACCACCACATACAGCTAATTTTTTAAAAATAATGTTTGTAGAGAAGAGATCTCTGTTGCCCAGGCTGCTCTTGAACTCCTGAGCTCAAGTGATCCTCCCTCCTTGGCCTCCCACATTGCTGGAATTACAGGCATTAGCCACTTTGCTTGGTACTTTATTCCTTTACATATTCAATTTTTTTTTTTGAGACGGATTTTCGCTGTTGTTACCCAGACTGAACGATGACCTCCAAAATTCTTATGTTGAAGCTCCAAACCCCAATGTGACTATATGTGAAAATAGGATCTTTAGGAAGTATCATTATATGATGTAGAGAAATGGCAATGTTTGTGGGGAGAGGGGGAGGAAGGGAAGGAGGGTGGGGGAGAGGGAGGGAGAGAGAGAGAGAGAAAGAGAGAGAGAGAGACCAATAGATCGATTTCTTGGTCTCCATCATGTGAAGACATGAGGAAGTAGGCATTTGCATGCCAGAAAGAGCTCTCACAAGAAACTGGCCATGCTGGCACTCTGATCTCAGACTTCTAACATCCAGAAATGTGAGAATATAAATTTTGTGTTTTTAACCTCATTTAAAGTTAAATGAATTTGTAAGCTATTTAGTTTGTGCAGAGAGATCATGAGTGGGATTCATGGACTGTACTAGCAATCTTAACAGAAGTGAGGAGACTGGATTATACTAGAGGAGACACTGCCACTTAGATTGTGCCACCTAAAATGGACAGAGAAGGCAGAACAGAACAGGCAAGGCTGTCACACTTCTTAGATTTCATAAGACAACACAGTAATAATCAGCTGTGAAAATGCACTGGCAGTTAAGGATGGTTTAATTTCTGCCATGCTCTGCAGGATCCATAGGACAGAAGAGACCCTTGGAAGAACATCTTTCAACAGTTCACCTCTGGGCCTACATCACCTTGGCTTCTGGTAAATTTTGACATGAATGTGCTGCACTGGCAGTCACTAACCAACAGGGGATAAAACAAACCTGCATGATTTATCTCATTCAGAACTTGTTTTTTTTTTTTTTTTTTTTTTTTTTTTTGAGACGGAGTTCCGCTCGTTACCCAGGCTGGAGTGCAATGGCGTGATCTCGGCTCACTGCAACCTCCACCTCCTGGGTTCAGGCAATTCTCCCGCCTCAGCCTCCTGAGTAGCTGGGATTACAGGCACGCGCCACCATGCCCATCTAATTTTTTGTATTTTTAGTAGAGACGGGGTTTCACCATGTTGACCAGGATGATCTCAATCTCTTGACCTTGTGATCCACCCACCTCGGCCTCCCAAAGTGCTGGGATTACAGGCTTGAGCCACTGCGCCCAGCCTCAGAACTTGTTAATACCATGGTCCTAGGAATCTAATCACCAAGGTGAGGGAGCCTGCAGTACTGACCTCAATATCCGTGACCCTTCTTCACAGATGCCCAGACTCAGGTAACCATGAAGAAGTTGTATTTAGAATCTGTAGGTTTAATTTCAGACCCTCAGGATGGCATCTAAGGCCAATCCATGAGCCATTACAAACCTTCGCAAGGCATTTAGGACAAATCCGATGATCTTTGGTGTCAGTGCCAATAATTAAAAATGGCTGATGGGCTAAATGGTAACATTCATACCCTTACATTCATAGGGTTTCTGCCCAGTGTGAATTCTTTCATGGGTACTTAGGCGTGAAGAAACAGCAAATGCTTTCCCACATTCCTTACATACAAAAGGTTTCTCTCCAGTATGATTTCGCAGGTGTACTTTAAGGGCTGAGGAAAACATAAATGCTTTCCCACATACCTTGCATATAAAGGGCTTTTCTCCAGTATGAGTTCTCAAATGTTTACTACGATGTGAAGAAGTAATGAAGGTTTTTCCACATTCAATGCATTCATAAGGCTTCTCTCCTGTGTGAATTCTTTTATGTTGAGTAAGGGTTGCAGATCTATTGAAGGCTTTCCCACATTCCTTACACTGATAGGGTTTCTCTCCACTGTGATTTCGAATGTGTATAGCAAGACCTGTGTACTGAGTGAAGGCTTGCCCACATTCCTTACATTCATAGGGTTTTATTCCAGTGTGCGTTCTTACATGTTGAGTAAGGTGAGTTGATCTAGTGAATGTTTTCCCACATTCTGTACATTTGTGTGGTTTTATTCCACTGTGAATTTGAATGTTATCACTAAGGAATGAGGAATTTCTAAATGATCTTCCATATTCTTTACATTCAAAGAACTTCTCTCCTTTATGAGTTTTCACATGTGCAGCAAGTTGAGAAAAATTAGTGAAGGGTTTCCCACATTTCTCAGTCTCTTTGGATTTCTTTCCAGTATGAACTGTTGCAGCACAGTGCTTTAGATGTGAGGAAGCTGTGATGGCTCCCCGACATTCCTGAAACTCACAGAGCTGCTCTCCAGTGTGGATTCCCATGTGATTATCAAGGCTCGCAAAATACTTAAAGCCTTTTCCACATTCCTTACATTTGTAGGGTTTTCTTGCATTGAGAATTTGAAGATGTACAGCAAGGCCTGGAGTTAGGGTGAAGACTTTTCCACATGGATTAAATTTGGAAAGTTCCCGTCCAACAGGGGGTTCCTTGTGCACAGTGAGGACGTCTTTTCCATAACAATTACACTCAGAAGCGTTCCCTCCATTCTGAGGTCTCATGTGTGTCTTAAGGCAAAACTGTTCACTGAAGACCTCTCCACAATTCTTACAGAGTTTCCATCCACTGTAGCTTGTCTGCTGATGAACAGATAAAGGATTTAAAACATTTTCAGACATATTAAGAGATTTCATCCACCTAAAGACAGAAACATTATTTTAATGACAATTATTATTTTACTTTTTACTGCTTTTTTTTTTTGACCCAAGAGTCTTGTTCTATCTCCCAGTCTGAAGTGTTAGTGGCACAATCTTAGCCAACTGCAACCTCCACCTCCCAGGCTCAAGTGAATCTCCTTCCTCAATCTACCCAGTAGCTGGGGCAGCTGGGAATACAGGTGTGTGCTAATGCACCTGGCTAAGTTTTCTATTTTTTTTTTTTTTTTTTGAGACAGAGTTTTGCTCGTTACCCAGGCTGGAGTGCAATGGTGCAATCTCAGCTCACCGCAACCTCCGCCTCCTGGGTTCAGGCAATTCTCCTGCCTCAGCCTCCTGAGTAGCTGGGATTACAGGCACGCACCACTATGCCCAACTAATTTTTTGTATTTTTAGTAGAGATGGGGTTTCACCATGTTGACCAGGATGGTCTCGATCTCTTGACCTCATGATCCACCCGCCTTGGCGCCTGGCAAGTTTTCTATTTTTACTTTTATTTTTTGTAGAGACAGGGTTTTAACACATTGCCCAGGCTGGTCTCAAACTCCTGAGTTCAGGTGATCTGCCTGCCTTGGCCTCCCAAAGTGGTAAGATTATACCATGTCCAGTACGTTTCACTTTTTTCAGAATTGGGGTTTTGCTCCATTGCCTAGGGTATAGTGCACTGGTGTGATCATGGCTCACTGTAATCTCAAACTCCTGGTTGTGTTCAAGTGATTACCTGCCTTAGCTTCCTGTGTAGGTGAAACTTTCAGCACGCACCATCATGCCTGGCCAAACTTTCTATTTATTTATGAGATGGAGTCTTGCTGTGTTTGGAATACAGTGGCACAATCTTGGCTCACTGCAATCTCCACTTCCTCAGTTCAAGCGATTCTTGTGCCTCAGACTCCTGAGTAGCTGGGATTATAGACACGTGCCACCACACCCAGATAATTTTTGCAATTTTAGTAGAGATGGAGTTTAACCATGTTGGCTAGGCTAGTCTTGAACTCCTGACCTTGTGATCCACTCGCCTTGGCCTCCATAATTGCTGGGATTACAAGCATAAGCCACTGCGCCCAGCCTCAATTTATTTTTATAGAGACAGGGTCTTGCTATGTAGCCTAGGCTGGTCTCAATCTCTTTAAGCTGCCTGAGCCTCCCAACGTGCTAGGATTACAGCCATGAGCTACCATGGCAGCCTAGTTTCATAACTACAATTTTTATAATTTTTCTGTCATGGTTTCATTTCCTGAACTCTTGATTTCTTCCAGATTGAATAATGGGACCTTTTGCCAGAATTCTATGCCACTGGCTCTAATTGTTAAAAAAAAAAAACTGTATATTTTATTTTGTTTTATTTATTTTTTGAGACAGAGTTTCACTCTTGTTACCCAGGCTGGAGTGCAATGGCATGATCTCAGCTCACCGTAACTCCCGCCTCCTGGGTTCAAGCAATTCTCCTGCCTCAGCCTCCCGAGTAGCTGGGATTACAGGCGCACGCCACCATGTCCAGCTAATTTTTGTATTTTTAGTAGAGAGGGGGTTTCACCTTGTTGAGCAGGATGGTCTCGATCTCTTGACCTCGTGATCCACCCACCGCAGCCTCCCAAACTGCTGGGATTATAGGCATGAGCCACTGCGCCCGGCCAGAAAACTGTATATTTTAATTGTTGGGGGGTGGTTTGAGACAAGATCTCACTTTGTCATCCAGGCTGGGTACAATGGCACAATCACAGCTCACTGCAGCGTTAATCTCCCAGGCTCAAGCCATCATCCTGCCTCAGTCCCCCAAGGAGCTTGGACTCAAGTTGTATGCCAAAACGCCTGGCTCATTTTTAATTTTTTGCAGAGACAGGGTCTTCCTGTTGCCCAGGCTGGTCTTGAACTCCCAGATTCAAGCAATTCTCCTGCCTCAGCTTCTCAAAGTGCTGGGATTATGAGCATCAGCCATTGCACACAGCCAAATTGTGTAGATTTTCATGAAACTGTTTAAATCCTCAATGACTAGTTACATATGTAGGAATGTGTACTTCTGGGTCGTTTGAAGTGACAAGTTATACAGGTTTAGAACATCAGAAAATTTATCACATTCAGACTATCTCTCCAGAGACCCTGTTCCCTCAAGAGTGCAGGCTACTTCTCTAATTATCTGAAGTATTTCTCATTTGTGCTGTTTTACTTTTTTTTTTTTTTTCATTGCAAACTCTACTTCCCGGGTTTAAGCAATTCTGCCTCAGCCTCTCAAGTAACTGGGATTACAAGTGCCCATCACCACATCTGGCTAATTTTGTATTTTTAGTAGAGATAGAGTTTCACCACGTTGGCCAGGCTGGTCTCGAAGTGCTAACCTTAAGTGATCCACCCACTTCGGCCTCCTGGGATTACAGACTCAGTTTCTTTTTTTTTGAAGCAGAGTCTCTCACTCCGTCACCCAGGCTGGAATACAGTGGTGCAATCTTGGCTCACTATAACCTTCGCCTCTGGGTCGAGCAATTCTCCTGTCTCAGCCTCTCGAGTAACTGTGATGACAGGTGTCCACCACCATACCTGGCTAATTTTGTATCTTTAGTAGAGACAGAATTTCACCATGTTGGGCAGGCTGGTCTCAAACTCCTGACCTCAAGTGAGCCACCAACCTTGGCATCCCAAAGTGTTGGTACTACAGGCATGAACCACCATATCCAGCCTCTTTTTAAAATCAGAGATGGGATCTTGCTATATTGCCTAGGCTGGTCTCAAATGATCCATCTCAGCCTCCCAAGTAGCTGGGATTACAGATGTAAGCCACAGCTCTGACCTGTGCTGATATTCTAGAATGGAATTTTCAATCTTTTCTGAGAGAAGAAACTAAGAAACATCCCTCATCAATCTTACCATTTGTATCCCATTGAAGATTTCATTCTTCAAAAAACTCTGAAGTGATAACCCTCGGGTTCTAGGTTGTATTTCCCATTCTGAAGTTAAGCAGAAAAAGTAATGTGAGGGTTTAGAGAAGAAATGTTATACTTAAGTAGTTTAAAATAATGAGTCATTAGTACTTGTTTTCAAATTAAACACAATAACAAAATAAAAACCAGAGAACCTTGAGGATTTGGTATTACTGCAAAACTTGGGCTATAAGGATGCGGGGTTTATTACACAACTGGTAAGTTTAGGTAGTTTATTACACACTGCTTCTGTGAAAATTAAAACCGATGGTGAACAGGAAGAGATTATCAGGAAAGGAAAGCAGGAAGATCTGGATAAAGAGCATATATTAAAATGATAAAATTAACAAAAGACGAGAACAGGTAGTTTTGTTAGATCTTAGGAATTTGTGACTAGATGGAAAATAAGTCAGAGGTATCTGAAATTCTGATAAAAATAGCTTAAATCTTCTGAGGCCAAGTCAGTCTTACTCCATTGCACAGGGTGAAGCGCAGTGGCGCAATCTCCGCTCACCTCACTGCAACCTCTGCCTCCTGGGTTCAAGCAATTCTACTGCCTCAGCCTTCCAAGTAGCTTTGACTACAGGCATGTGCCACCATGTCCGGCTAATTTTTTGCATTTTTAGTAGAGACTGGGTTTCACCGTGTTAGCCAGGATGGTCTCAATCTCCTGAACTTGTGATTCCCCCTGCTTTGGCCTCCCAAAGTGCTGGGATTACAAGTGTGAGCCACTGCACCCAGTCAAATTTTGCTTCAGGTGATCCACCCGCCTCAGCCTCCCAAAGTGCTGGGATTACAGGCGTAAGCCACTGCGCCCGGCCTAAAAATCTCCTTTTTTTATTTGCAAAAACCCACGGAACTTCTCATTAGAGTTCTGTTTTACAAATACTCACGCTGAAGAACTCCACTCTCCATTGTCTTCAACTCTTCTTGTTTTAACCAAGAGGTCAGGTTGGGTATGAACAGCTGACAACCTGTGCAGGTGAAAAGACATTAAACGAAGTGGCCCATGTGAGAAATGACAAACCTTCCTATGATTTAGGAGATTTATTTCTACTTTTTTTTTTTTTTGAGATAGAATTTCTTACTTGTCTCCTAGGCTGGAGTGCAGTGGTGCAATCTTGACTCACTGCAGCCTCAGCCTCTTGGGTTTAAGCGATTCTCCTGCCTCAGCCTCCTGAGTAGCTGGGATTACAGGCACCTGCCACCACGGCTGGTTAATTTTTTTTTGTAGTTTTAGTAGAGATGGGGTTTCGCCATGTTGGCCAGGCTGGTCTCCTAACCTCAGGTGATCCGCCCACCTCAGCCTCCCAAAGTGCTGGGATTACAGGGATGAGTTACAGAGCTTGGCCAGGAGATATATTTCTAATAAAAGCAATGTAATTAAAACAAAACGGCTAAAAAAAAAAGAGGGGGGCTAAACAGGCAAAGACACCCATTTCTGTGCCCCCCAAATTGGTTATCTCTGACCAATTAAACCCAAATTCAGGCTGACATACACATTTACAAAGCACTAAAACGTTTATTTCTTTTTCTGTGTGTTTTTTTTTGAGACATAGTCTCATTCTGTCACCAGAATGGAGTGCAGTGTTGCAATCCTGACTCACTGCAACCTCCACCTCCCAGGTTCAAGTGATTATCCTTCCTCAGTCTCCAAGTAGCTGGGACTATAGGCACGCCCCACCATGCCCAGCTAATTTTTGTATTTTTACTAGTGACAAAGTTTCACCATGCTGACTAGCCTGGTCTTAAACTCCTGACGTAAGGTGATCCACCCACCTGGGCCTCCAAAAGTGCTGGAATTACAAGAGTGAGCCACCACACCTGGCCAAACTTTTACATGTAAGTAGGCTAGGCACGGTGGCTCATCCAGCACTTTGGGGGGCTTAGGCAGCTGGATCACAAGGTCAGGAGTTCAAGACTCAGCCTGGCCAAGATGGTGAAACCCTGTCTCTACTAAAAATAAATAAATAAATAAATAAAACTTCGTGGAGCACAGTGGCAGGTGCCTGTAATCCCAGCTACTTGGGAGGCTGAGGTTGCAGTGAACCAAGATCACGTCATTGTATTCCAGCCTGGGAGATGGAGCGAGACTCTGTCTGAAAAAAAAAAAAAAGTAAGTACAAGAAAAAGATGCTTGCTCTCATGGGTAGACAACTCTGCCACTGAATCTCAAACACGACAGTATATTAGATTCATCTTTAGGGATTCTAAAAACACAGATGACTGGGCCCAAACCCTGAAGTTTCCAGTTTAGTAGTCAAAGATACAGGAATGAAGATGCACATTTCTGGCCGGGCATGGTGGCTTATGCCTGTAATCCCAACACTTTGGAAGGCTGAGGCGGGCGGATCATGAGGTCAAGAGATCAAGACCATCCTGGCCAACATGGTGAAACCCCATCTCTACTAAAAAAATATAAAAATTAGCTGGGCATGGTGTCATGCGCCTGTAATCCCAGCTACTTGGGAGGCTGAGGAAGGAGAACTGCTTGAACTTGGGAGGTGGAGGTTGCAGTGAGCTAAGATCAAGCCATTGCACTCCAGCCTGGAGCCTCGCAACAGAACGAGACTCTGTCTCCAAAAAAAAAAAAAAAAAAATATATATATATATATATATATATATATATACACATTTTTTTTTTACATTACACCAGATGAAATTTGTCATAATAAGCCATGCCAACCAACATACCATCTATACCCCCAAACTAATGTTAAAAAAGTGGAAACAAGTATCTCAAATGAATAACAGTAACTCTTAGCAGACTAAAGGACAAGCACATTGATCCTATTGTGCTGCTAGTATCTTCTTCTCAGCCCTGACTTTGGATTTTACCCAACGCCAAATTCTTCTACTACTTCTATAATACAGATCTCTTTTCCCTCTCTTCAGCTTTGGAATTGATGGTCAGCTTGGACCTTGGCATCCCTTATGGATTATCTCAGGGTAACTGGGCATTTTTTTATTTTTTGAAATTTTTCACAGGGAAGTTGTATGTTTTCCAGAAATAGTTTTATCTACCTCATTACAATATACTGGCTGGTAGTTTTTATTTTGACTTTTAAATCATCTTATCTAATCCTCCGAGCAGCATTCTTTTTCTTTTTAATTTATCTTACTTTTGGTGCATACTATATCTGGCATTTCTCTGCATGTTATCGCTCCCCACCCTCCCCACCCCACAAAGATGTACATTTCTAACAGCATGATGCAGATGCAGTTGATGATGTTTCAAGAATTACCACAGTAAATTAAAACATATTACAGCAGGGACTGTTATTTGGTACAGTCTCTATTATTCCCCACTGTATTCAGAATTGACAAGCAAGGATGTAACATACTTTTGTTCTATAACAGGCTATAAGAGATGATGCTAGTCTTTTTTTTTTTTTTTTTTTTTTTTGAGAGAGAGTCTCACTCTGTCACCCCAGGCTGCAGTACAGTGGCATGATCTCAGTTCACCTCAACCTCTGCCTTTGGGTTCAAGGGATTCTCCTGCCTCAGCCTCTGGAGTAGCTGGGACTACAGGGATGTGCCACCATGACCAGCTAATTTTTGTATTTTTAGGAGAGACTGAGTTTCACTATGTTGGCCAGGCTGGTCTTGAACTCCTGACCTCATTATCTGCCCTCCTTGACCTCCCAAAGTACCAGGATTACAGGCATGAGCCACTGTGCTCGTCCGCTAGTCTTTATTTTTTGAGACAAAGTCTCCCTCTGTCGCCCTAGCTGGAGTTCCTTGGCACAATCTCAGCTCACTACAACCTCCACCTCCTGGGTTCAAGCAGTTCTTCGGTCCCAAACTAATAGCTGGGTTTACAGGCACCCACCACCACGTCTGGCTAGTTTTTTGTATTTTTAGTAGGGTTTCAATATTTTGGCCAGGCTGGTCTCAAAATCCTGACCTCAGATGATTTGCCCATCTTGGCCTTCAAAGTGCTGGGATTACAGGCATGAGCAACTGCACCCAGCCTAGTCTTTTTTTTTTTTTAATCTTTTTTTTAGAAACGAGGTCTCACAATGTTGCCCATGCTAGTCTCAAACTCTCAGGCTAAAACAATTCTCCCACCTCAGCCTCCCAAGTATCTGGGACTAAAGGTGCAGGCCACCATGCCCAGCAAAATGATGTGACTCTTACCCACAGAGGCCAGGTTCTTGTAGTTCTCCAGCATCACATCTCTGTAGAGGTATTTCTGAGTTGTGTCCAGTAAAGCCCACTCCTCTGGGGTGAACTCCACAGCAACATCATCAAAGGTCACTGAATCCTAAGTCATCACACACATGCTGGTTTGAGCCAATGAACACTTCCACCAGTGTTCACTGGAGAATGAGGAAGGGGAACCTTATACTCATTTATATGTGGTTCTGAGATCTCCCAACATCTACTCCAGGGTTTAATGTCTCAGGAGCTGTTGGGTCCAAACACTCAAAGGTGACCTGCTATAGGCATGTGCCTTGAACAGCACTTTATTTTTTTTTTTTGAGAGGGAGTTTCACTGTCACCCAGGCTGGAGTGCAGTAGTGCAATCTCGGCTCACTGCAACCTCTGCCTCCCAGGTTCAAGGGATTCTCCTGCCTCAGCCTCCTGAGTAGCTGGGACTATAGGTGTGTGCCACCACACCTGGGTAATTTTTTATTTTTAGTAGAGATGGGGTTTCACCATGTTGGCCAGGCTGGTCTTGAACTCCTGATTTTAGGTAATCTGCCCGCCTCAGCTTCCCAAAGTGCTGGGATTCCAGGCATGAGCCACTGTGACCAGTCAAACAGCACGTTTAAAAAAATTTTTTAATTTTTTTTTTTTGAGACGGAGTTTCGCTCGTTACCCAGGCTGGAGTGCAATGGCGCGATCTCGGCTCACTGCAAGGCCTCCCGGGTTCAGGCAGTTCTCCTGCCTCAGCCTCCTGAGTAGCTGGGATTACAGGCACACGCCACAATGCCCAGATAATTTTTTTTATATTTTTAGTAGAGACGGGGTTTCACCATGTTGAGCAGGATGGTCTCAATCTCTTGACCTCGTGATCCACCCACCTTGGCCTCCCAAAGTGCTGGGATTACAGGCTTGAGCCACCGCGCCCGGCTTAAAAATTTTTTTTAATCGTTTTTTAAATCTATTTATTTTTAATTTGTAAATATTTTTAATTTTTAAATTTTAAATTCTTATTTTTATTTTGATTAGAACAGCACTTCCTAAACATGAATTTTTACCTATCTAGCAGCTATCTACCTATCCATCCATCCATCTAATCTGTACTTATTTATATATAATGACAGGGTCCCACTGTGTCACCCAGACACAATCACTGGTGACTGACTGAAGCTTCGATCTTCTGGGTTGCAGTGCTCCTCTGACCTCCACCTCCTGAGTAGGTGGAATTACAGGCATGAGCCACTGCCCACAGGTTACACTTTATCTCAGCACAATCACCACCAGGTTAGAAGCTCTTCCTATACCATCTGTCTCTATACAGCACACTCCTGAGCACACTGCAGATATCTGATAAATGCTGATGCATGAATAAATTATTTGATAAAAGGACACTTTCATCTGCCTCATCATCTGTCACAGCACCCAGCAATCAAACAAAGATGAGCCTGGCACCATGAAGGTCAAGCTTAATTAGTTATTACTGAGATCATGGTTTTCAAGTTAACACTTTATCTATAAGAGATTTCATTCCCTAGAGAAATTCATCTGGGGACTCAGTCCTTCAGTGAGGCTTCATTTGCTCTAAGAGAACTCTGGAGATGAGTCTGTCTAGAAGGAAATGTGTCCACCTACTGGTTGTAAATATGACATTTTGTACAACAGTACATTTTCACTTTACCTGATAACCATTTGCCAGGTAGTCCACCACCGTCCTTTCTACTTCTGTCTTTTCTTCAAGAGGGCAGATTGCTTCCCTGGAAAAAAACCCTAGTGGAAAAGTAAGAAGGCATGAGAAGCCAGAGCTACCTGTACTTCCCACATTCATATGCCTAGAAGTCATTCCATCCCAGTTTGAAATTCCCATATACTCCTGCACACTCGAGAAAACTGCAGACAGACAACACTCGCACGAAATGCCATACTAGTCCTTGTCACCTAGACTCAGAAAAGCAGATGTGGGCTGAGCTGCCTGTTGGGTAAAGGGTAATAGTTTCATTTTACAAGAAAACTTACACCCTGAAACATGTGACTATCCGCCCATACTAGTAAAATTCATGAAGCTTATATAGCATTTCCTAAGGCACACAAACCAGGGCTGAATTCTAAAACAGCATTCTGGCTAGGCACAGTGGCTCATGCCTGTAATCCCAATACTTTGGGAAACCAAGGCAGGCAAATCACTTGAGGTCAGGAATTTGAGACCAGCCTAGCCAACATGGTGAAATCCTGTCTCTACAGAGGAAAAAAAAAAATTCAGGAGGCCGAGGCAGAGAATTGCTTGAACCCGTGAAGTGGAGTTTGCAGTGAGCCGAGATCATGCCACTGCACTCCAGCCTGGGCGACACAGCAAGATTCCGTCTCAAAAAATAAATAAATTAATTGAAAAACCCAGCATTCTGTGTCGCACTTCAATTCCTCCAGAAGAACCAGTGGTGGGTGAGCACGGTAGTTCACGCCTGTAATCCCAGCACTTTGGGAGGCTGAGGTGGGCGGATCACCTGAGGTCAGGAGTTCGAGACCAGCCTGACCAACATGGAGAAACACAATGTCTACTAAAAATACAAAATTGGCCAGGCATGGTGGTGCATGCCAATAATCTCAGCTACTTGGGAGGCTGAGGCAGGAGAATTGGTTGAACCCTGGAGGCAGAGGTTGTGGTGAGCTGAGATCCCGCCATTGCACTCCAGAGTGGGCAACAAGTCCAAAATTCTGTCTCAAAAAAACAAACAAAACGAAAGAAAAAAAGAGAACCTGCGGCATGCCTGCTCAGGCCAAGCTCACTGCTCTCTTATGTTATGGAGGGCAACCTAATGCAGAATCTCTGAAAAAGAGCATCAACAAGGGCTTACCACAGGACAAATCAATGGCTGCCATCCTCTGAAGCTGATGGTGAGATGTGCCTCAATGCTCTCTCTTCCTTCATGCCAAGATCGCCTCAGGGAAGCTTATGAACCTAGGTGGAGAGAGGCAATCTCCATTCCTCTTTGTACAGGGTTATTTGTGTTCCTGTTCATATCAATCATCAAACAACAAGCATCAAACATCAGTCATCGAACATTATGCATGAGCTTTCTCTCTGCGGTTGACAGATGTGAAAGCCACCAAAATATCCACTCAATATTGTCACTCAGTAACGACAGTATTAATAATGGCGACTGACATTTTACTGAGAACTAGTATGTCAGAAGTAGCTCTAGTAGCTTTATATATACATGCTCACATAATTATCATAACCATCTTTCCCAATAGCTATCAATAACTCTGTTTATCTTTATATCTATCTATCTATTGAGACAGGGTCTTACTCTGTTGCCCAGGTTGAAGTGCAGTGGCACAATCACAGCTCTCTATAGCCTAGGCAGGAGAATTGCTTGATCCCAGGAGGCATCAAGCTGAGATCACGTCACTGGACTCCAGCCTGGGCAACAGAGTGAGGCTCCATCTGAGAAAAAAAGAAAATACAGACAATTAACAAAGTGGCCCTGAGCTGAAACCATATTATGGGGACCCAAAAGACCACTGTGGGCCACTACCAAAGTGAAGACTTACAGTAGTTCGGTGATAGATAGTGTCTTAAGTACTTATCGAGGGCCCACTTGAACTATGGACCTATTCCATCATTATTTCCCCAGTTCCTGAATTATATAATCAGAAGACAGGAATTTCTGGGAACTAGCAGCATCCCTAAAATTGGCTCTCTGATCGGTAAGGTGAGGACCGTTTTGGTAGAAAAAGCAAACTGGGGGCACTACAAATTACCCATCCGCTAATATAATAAACTAGAAGTAATATATCTTGGGGAACTGCAAAGAATAACGCCACCATAACGACCTGTGGTTATGATACTTACTACTTCCTCATTCTCATTAAACACACTACTCTGCCCTGTGCAGAAGTCACACTGATCTTGGAGAATGACTAAACTACCATAAACTTAATCACATGGTCACCCAAATTGTAGCTGTTCTTTTCCTCCCCCTCCCCCCTAGACAGTCTCACTCTGTTGCCCAATCGATTGCAGTGGAATGATCTTGGCTGACTGCAGTCTCCACCTCCTGGGTTCAAGAGATTCTCCTGCCTCAGCCTGCCAAGTAGCTGGGACTACAAGCGAGTGCCACCAAACCCGGCTAAGTTTTGTATTTTTAGTAGAGACAGGGTTTCACCATGTTGGCCAGGCTGGTCTTCACCTCTTGATCTCAAGTGATCTGCCCACCTTAGCCTCCTAAAGTGCTGGGATGACAGGTATGAGCCACTGTGCCTGGCAATTTAGTAATTTTTTAAAACAATTTATTCTATGGAAATTAAATGATAGTGAACAGAAGTGGTATTATTAGGAAAGAAAAGTAGGAACGATCTGGATGAAAAGCACACATTAAAATCATGGGCCGGGCGCAGTGGCTCACGCCTGTAATCCCAGCACTTTGGGAGGCCGAGGTGGGTGGATCACTAGGTCAAAAGATCAAGACCATCCTGGTCAACATTGTGAAACCCTGTCTCTACTAAAAAAAATACAAAAACTTAGCTGGGCATGGTGGCGCAGCCTGCAGTCCCAGCTACTCGGGTGGCTGAGGTAGGAGAATTGCTTGAACCCAGGAGGCGGAGGTTGCGGTGAGCCGAGATTGTGCCATTGCACTCCAGCCTGGGTAATAAGAGCGAAACTCCATCTCAAAAAAAAAAAAAACAATAAAAAAAACCAATAAAATCATAAAAAGAAAAAAGAGCAGTTTGCAAAATCATATGAAAGTCTGGGTTAGATGAAAAAGAGAGGAATATGGAAAGTTGAAGATACCCTAAAACTTCCAAGTCCAAAGGCCCCATGTTCTGTGACAAAGTACATCTTTTAAATGTCTTCATTATACTTCCAAACACACTGAACTTCTCATTGACTGGGATGTTCTTCACACTCACCTTGGAGAACTATCGGCAATGTGCTCAACTTTTCCTCCTCGTCCTCCAGTCAAGACACAGACTGAGTTTGAACAGGTCCTGTGCAGACAGAAAGATATATCAATGGAAGAGGCTTATGCAAGAGATGACAAATCTATCCAAGAAAAAATAACTGTATTCCTAAAGAGAGCAGTGAAACTATTTTAAAAGAGCTCAAATTTCACGTATCTCATCTTTTTGTCCCCTGAGGACATTGGTTATCTCTGACCCAAATACCCACCATTCAGGCATAAATACACATTTAAAAACCAGTAAAGAGTGGTCGCAGTGGCTAATCCCAGCTCTTTGGGAGGTTGAGGCAGGAGAATCACCTGAGCCTGGGGAGGCTGAGGCTGCAAGAAGCCATGACTACACCACTGTACTCCAGCCTATATGATAGAGTGAGGCCCTGTCTCAAAAAATTAAAATAAAAACCATTAAAACTTTCATTCAAATAGGAAATAATGCAAGTGCAAAAAGAAATCATTTTTTTTTTTTTTTTTTTGAGACGGAGTTTCGCTCTTGTTACCCAGGCTGGAGGGCAATGGCGCGATCTCGGCTCACCGCAACCTCCGCTCACCGCAACCTCCGCCTCCTGGGTTCAGGCAATTCTCCTGTCTCAGCCTCCTGAGTAGCTGGGATTACAGGCACGCACCACCATGCCCAGCTAATTTTTTGTATCTTTAGTAGAGACGGGGTTTCACCATGTTGACCAGGATGGTCTCAATCTCTTGACCTTGTGATCCACCCGCCTCGGCCTCCCAAAGTGCTGGGATTACAGGCTTGAGCCACCGCGCCCGGCAGAAATCATTATTTTGTTTGCTTGTTTTGATACAGTCTCACTCTGTTGCCCAGGCTGGAATACAATGGCGAGATCTTGGCTCACTGCAACCTCCACCTCCTGGGTCCAAGTGATTCTCCCACCTCAGCCTCCCGAGCAGCTAAGAGTACAGGCACCCGCCATCATGCCTGCCTAAATGTTTTCGCATTTTTGCAGAGAAGGGGAGATTCACCATGTTGCCCAGGCTGGTCCTGACCTCAGGTGGTCCATCCACCTCAGCCTCCCAAAGTGCTGGGATTACTGGCTTGAGCCACCATGCTGGGCTGAGATCATTACTTTTTTCACAGTGTTGTCAAAAGTTTGAATATTGTGTCTTTTGGAGCTTTTTTCATATCATGGGTGTATTGTATCTCTCTCTCCCTCTTTTTTTTTTGAGATGGATTTTTGTTCTGTCGTAGGCTGGAGTTACAGTAGCACAATCTTAACTCACTGAAACCTCTACCACCGCCCGACCTGTTTCAGATGATGCAAACATTAACCAGGTGTGGTGGCACGTGCCTATAAGGCAGTAGAATCACTTGAACGCAGTGCACAAAGATCATCCCACTGCACTCCAGCCTGGGCAACGGAGTGAGTCCGTCTCAAAAAAAAAAAAAAGAATCAAAGAGCTTCTTTAGAACACCCCTGAAATAAAGCTATTTCTTATGTTCTCAGAGCTGAAATTGTTATAATTAATAAGACTCATATGCTAGAGCTTCCCTGGCATAATGGGAAAGAGGGAATCCTAGAGACAGGAGTGTCACTGGATTTACTATGTGTTATCTGTATCCACTTCCCCGTCCTCTGTTGAGAATGCAGAAGACACTCTCTTCACAAAGGTTATTGAGAGAGGAGAGGAGTATCGTAATCCTCAAACAGCTCTGCTAGTATTCTTCATAGGACAGGTATGACTGCAACAAATACCATTGCTGAGATGAGTTCCCTGCTTTCTTTTTTTTTTTTTGAGACAGAGTTTCGCTCACTACCCAGGCTGGAGTGCAATGGCGTGATCTCGGCTCACGGCAACCTCCGCCTCCTGGGTTCAGGCAATTCTCCTGCCTCAGCCTCCTGAGTAGCTGGGATTACAGGCACGCGCCACCATGCCCAGCTAATTTTTTGTATTTTTAGTAGAGACGGGGTTTCACCATGTTGACCAGGATAGTCTCCATCTCTTGACCTCGTGATCCACCCGCCTCGGCCTCCCAAAGTGCAGGGATTACAGACGTGAGCCACCGCGCCCAGCGAGTTCCCTGCTTTCAGTCAAGATGAAGAGGACCCAGAATAGCAGAAATCAAGAGAGGAGTATTTAATCACCAAAGACAAGGTGAGCAAATCAACTAACAAAGACAGTGGAAATGTACTAGTAATCAGAATACCCTGACCTACAGAGATCTGTGGGGGTGGCTAACTAATCGTGTTGTCCTTAGAAATGAAACAGACAAGCAGTTAACAAATCCCACTCTAAAGAGCCACAAAATATATGTTAGTCATTATGGGCCATATGGTCTGTTGCAACTACTCAATTCTGCTGTTGTAGCATAGAAAACATAAACAAATGAACACGGTTGCATTCTGATGAAACTTTACAGATGAACAACATGGCTTATGGGCCATGGTGTGCCAATCTCTGTACTTGAATACTGCTCTATCTTAAAACAAGTCTAGGCCGGGGGTGGTGGCTCACTCCTGTAATCCCAGCACTTTGGGAGGTGGGGGGACCACAAGGTCAAGAGATTGAGACCATCCTGGCCAACATGGTGAAACCTAGTCTCTACTAAAAATAAAAAAATTAGCTGGGCATGGCACCTGTAGTCCCAGCTGAGGCAGGATAATCACTTGAACCTGAAAGGCGGAGGCTGCAGTGAGCCAAGATTGTATCACTGCACTCCAGCCTGGTGAGAGAGTGAGACGCTGTCTCAAAAAAAAAAAAAAATTCTAAATTATGGTAGCCAAAAAATTGAGTTATCCCAGTGGATAATCATGACCTCTCATTCAATTATCACACCTAAATCATTCACAAATCAGGAACTTAGGTGATTAATTCAATTACAGCCATTTTACAAATTGTGATGTCTATACTAGAACCAATCAACATAATTCCTGTCATGTGGTATGCAGGTACTGACAGAGTTAATGTCTTTTCCCCATACCGATTTGAAAATAACAAAACTCAGTTACCTTTTACCTGGCAGGACCAACAATGTATCTTCACAGCATTGCCCCCAGGCTGTCAGTTCTCCAGGTCTTTGTCATAATATAGTTCCCAGAGAAAATGACATTCCATGAAACACCACATTGGCACACCATGTTGACACCACTATACTGATCATATCCAATGAGTAGGAAGTGGAAAATATATTTTTAAAAATTAGAGACAGGAAAAAAAAAGCCATACAAGGTGGCTCACGCCTATAATCCTGAACTTTAGGAGGCCGAGGTGGGTGGATCACGAGGCCAGGAGATCGAGACCATCCTGGCCATGATGAAACCCTGTCTTAAAAAAAAAAAGAAAGAAAGAAAAGAAAAAAAAATTAGAGACAGGGTCTTACTCTGTCACCCAGGCTGGATTACAGTGGTGTGATCACAGCTCACTGCAACCTCAAATTCCTGGGCTCAAGCAATCCTCCTGTGTCAGACTCCCAAATATGTGGGACTGCAGGCACATACTACCATGCCTGGCTAATAATTTTTTTTTTCTCTATAGACATGGGGTTTCACTATGTTGACCAGGCTAGTTTCAAACACCTGGCCTCAAGCAATCCTCCCACTTCAGCCTCCTAGTGTTAGGATTACAGGCATGAACCACTGTACCCTAACTGAAAATATCTCAGACGAGTTTATTAGAAACATGCAGCATTTATGATTTCAATATGGTAGTACAGAAGCAAATTAATTGGTTTCACTCCCCATCCAGAAAACCAAAACCAAATACACATTACGAAAATTATCACTAGCAATACCCCTGATCTCAAATATAAAAACTAGGCAGTGTCTGGGACTACAAAGTAAAAAAACTCCAAGGAGACGGTAAGAGAACCAAATTTCCATATGTGCGACCCTTTTCTTTAATCTGCCCAGCATCAAAAATGTGAAAAATTTCTACCGATTCAGTTTCTACAATGGAAATAACTGAGATCAAGGTGGGCAACCACCTTCTCCACCATCCTGGGTTCCCTGGTAAAAGATCAGCCCCTCCCTGTCTCAACCCACAGGAAGCATCACAAGTGCCTAAAGGGAGAAATATCCCTGAGGACACCCAGGGACAAAGAGGGGAGGCAGGACTCCCAATCCCAAGCCCTGGAAACTCTGTTTTATAACTTGGCCAAAGGAGAAACCAAATCAGAATGGCTATTCAGGAGGACCACACCATAGGGTATGCTACACAGGACCCTGGGCATGAACACAGCCAGCCTTCCCACACTGCTGGGATATGCCTTTGGTGTCTCCCCCATTCCAGATGGCAGTATTTTTGATTGTTTGCTAGAGCAGAGGCAAACGCAGGTGTAAGATTCCATCTAGTGCTGAAAAGAAGGCAGTGACCTAGAAAAATTTTAAAGAAAGAAAATCACTTTGGGAGGCAGACACAGCCAGATTGTTTGACAAACTCAGGAGTTTAAGACCAGCCTGGGCAACATGATGAAAATTCATTTCTAATAAAAAGCACAAAGAGTAGCCAGGTGTGGCGGTGTACACATCACCTACTCAGGAGGCTGAGGTCGGAGGACTGCTTCAGCCTAGGAGGTAGAGGCTGCAGTAAGCCATGACACCACTGTATTCCAGCCTGGGTGACAGAGACAGACCTTGTCTCTTAAAAAAAAAAAATCAAAAGGTAAATTAAAAATAATCTAAGTGGCTGGGCACAGTGACTCACACCTGTAATCCTAGCACTTTGAGAGGCCAAGGCAGGTGGATCACCTGAGGTCGGGAGTGCGAGACCAGCCTGATCAACATGGAGAAACTCTGTCTCTACTAAAAAAAACAAAATTAGCCAGGCATAGTGGTGCATGCCTGTAATCCTAGCTACTCAGGAGGCTGAGGCAAGAGAATGGCTTGAACCCTGGAAGTGAAGGTTGCAGTGAGCAGAGATCACGCCATTGCACTATAGCCTGGGCAACAAGAGAAAAACTCCATCTCAAAAAACAAACAAACAACAACAAAACGCTGGGCGCAGTGGCTCATGCCTGTAATTCCATCACTTTAGGAGGCCCAGGTGGGCGGATCACAAGGTCAGGAGATTGAGACCTTCCTGACCAACATGGTGAAACCCCATCTCTACTAGAAACACAAAAATTAGCTGGGCATGGTAGTGGGCGCCTGCAGTCCAAAATACTCAGAAGGCTGAGGCAGGAGAATCGCTTGAATCCGGGAGGTGGAGGTTGCAGTGAGCTGTGATCACAAAATTGGCACTCCAGCCTGGTGACTGGCAAGACTCCGTCTCAAAAAAATAAAAATAAAAAACCTATAAAATTATTACTAGAGGAAGACTAGTAACAATCTAGTTACTAGAAACAATGGGGAAACATCCAGGACATTGATCTGGGTGAAGATTTTTGGTAAGACAAAACAGCACAGGCAACAAGAGCAAAAATAAACACATGATATTACATCAAGCTAAAAAGCTTTTCCACGGCAAAAGAAACACATTAAAAAAGTGAAGAGACAATCTACAGTATGGGGGAAAATATTTACAAACTATCCACCTGACAAAGGATTAATAATCAGAATATATAAGGAACTCAAACAACTTGATAGCAAAAAAAAAAAAAATCTGATCCAAAAAAATCAGCAAAAGGTCAGAATAGATGTTTCTCAAAAAAAGACATACAAATAGCCAACAGCTATATGAAAAAATGCTCAACATCATTAACCATCAGAGAAATACAAATCACACATACCACAATGAGGTATCATCCCACCTCATTTAGAGGCTTTTACAAAAAAAAGACAGGGAATCATAAATGCTGATGAGGATGTGGTGAAAAGAAAATCTTTGTATGAAACTGGTGGGAATGTAAATTAGTACAGCCACTATAAAGAACAATATTCAGGCACTGTGGCTCATGCCTGTAAAATTATCACTAGCAATATCTCTGATCTCAAATAACTAAAAATAGTCCAGGCATGGTGGCTCACATGGTCAGGAGTTCAAGACTCAGCATCGCCAAGATGGTAAAACCCTGTCTCTACTAAAAATACTGAAATTAGCAGGGCATGGTGGCAGGAACCTGTAATCCCAGCTACTTGGGAGACTAAGGAAGAGAACTGCTTGAACCTGGGAGGCAGAGGTTGCAGTGAGCCAAGACTTCGTCGCCTGCACTCTAGCCTGGGCGACAGAGTGAGACTGTCTCCAAAAAAAAGAGAGAAAAAGAAAATAAAAACTAAAAATAGAACTATCAATAGAAATACCATCCGTAGGCCTCTTGAATTTTGGAGGCAACATTTACAGTTACACGTGCTTTTACGCCCCACACACTTGCCTATAGGGATTCTAGTTTCAACTGTACACCACAGCAATTTCAGGCTACAGTGCAGGATTCTAAAGCACTTGGTTCCCTTGATCCAGCAGACCCAATGATACTCAACGTGTCTACGTTAAATATCATGCTATTTATTGGAAGCCTCTGGCAGGCACCAACAGAAGATGCAGAGTACAGCCCTCTGGTATTCCACAGTAAATCCATGACTCTTATGCAGATTAACTTTTTCTTTTGTGGTTTGTCACTAGCACTGTGACAGAGAATGAACAACAAATCATGGGACATCAAGTCAGTAAGACAAAACTGAGTAACTTGAGACTTTATGGTCTCCAAAGCATGAAGTACATACTGTCAGCCCTCATCAAACACAGGTTGTCAGCTCCTCCTCTGGATCCAATTGCAAGTTTGTAGGAAATCCCATGAAATAAAGGCATATTTACACACACCATGAGAATCCAAAGAAATATTTGATTGTATGACTTTCTTTTTTTTTTTTGAGATGGAGTTTCGCTCTTGTTACCCAGGCTGGAGTGCAATGGCGCGCTCTTGGCTCACTGCAACCTCCAACTCCTGGGTTCAGGCAATTCTCCTGCCTCAGCCTCCTGAGTAGCTGGGATTACAGGCACGTGCCACCAGCTAATTTTTTGTATTTTTAGTAGAGACGGGGTTTCACCATGTTGACCGGGATGGTCTCCATCTCTTGACCTCGTGACCTCGTGATCCACCCGCCTCGGCCTCCTAAAGTGCTGGGATTACAGGCTTGAGCCACCGCGCCCGGCCTTGATTGCATGACTTTCTAAGAGAATGTGACGGCTGGGTACGGTGGCTCACGTCTGTAATCCTAGCACTTTGGGAGGCCGAGGTGGGTGGATCACCTGAGGTCAGGAGTTCAAGACCAGCCTGGCCATCATGGAGAAACCCCATCTTTAAAAACAAAACAAAAAAAAAAGAATGTGACTTTGTGAAAGTCAACATACTAGACAATAATAACTGTTCTAGTTAAACAGACACTGAAGACACTAGTACAATGCAAAAATCCTGAATGGATCTTAGATTCAAAAACACCTAAGAGCATATGTTGCATCAATGCGGAGAATTTTAGTTATTACACAAAGTCGACATTTCATGACGTTGTTTTTTATTTAAGTGAAATAGTAGTACTGTGGTTTTAGTATGACAATGCCTTTTTTTTTAGGAGACACATTACCAAGTAGTTAAAGGTCAAGTACGACGTGTGCAATTCATGCTCAGTTTACAGTCAAATTGTTCACCATAAGATTTATTTACTTGAGGAGAAAGAAAACAAGCACAATGCTAAAAAAAAATAAATAAATATACTAAACTGGGTGTGTTAGATGTTCAAGTTTTCCTTAGGATCAAATTTTTTGGAAAAAAAAAATGTAAAAACTACACTTAGACCAAACATGCTGTTAAGAATAAATTCTAGGGCCGGGTGCGGTGGCTCATGTATGTAATCCCAGCACTTTGGGAGGCCGAGGCGGGTGGATCACGAGGTCAGGAGATCGAGACCATCCTGGTCAACATGGTGAAACCCCGTCTCTACTAAAAATACAAAAAATTAGCTGGGCATGGTGGCGCGTGCCTGTAATCCCAGCTACTCAGGAGGCTGAGGGAGGAGAATTGCCTGAACCCAGGAGGCGGAGGTTGCGGTGAGCCGAGATCGCGCCATTGCACTCCAGCCTGGGTAACAAGAGCGAAACTCCGTCTCAAAAAAAAAGAATAAATTCTGTAGATACTACTTTATTACACTAATACTAGAATAATATTCTAATTATAATAATAAATAATCCTAGTATCAGTGTAATCAAACCTCCATCCTTTCTTCCTTGAGGCTCCTATCTTGAAGCTCTGTGGTAACTTCACATGAAGAGAACACGTATTACTGCCTTTCTTTTTTCTTTTTTTGAGACAGAGTTTTGCTCTTGTAACCTAGGCTGGAGTGAAGTGGCAGGATCTTGGCTCACTGAAACTTCCGCCCCCCTGGGTTCAAGCGATTCTCCTGCCTCAGCCTTCGGAGTAGCTGTGTAAGATATAATACAGTTCTCTGAATTTCTCTTCAAAAGTTCAGCCTGTTAACTTCCCTGGTCTTTGTTCTCAAACTCAACTTTCTTGTTCTTCATGTCTCCTTGCCTCTAGTTACTATAAACAACCTTCCTGTCAGCTCTAATCGATAACTCACATCTGTTCCCTTGGCTACCCACTCTACAACTATTCCACCCTTCAAAACCGCATGTCCCAACATTGTGACTCACACATCCCCCTTCCCTTCCTTATTTGGGGAAAATATTCACAAATAGCCAATAGGGTCAGTTTATACTCTGCAGTCCGACCCCAACTCTTGGGGGAGTATCATGGAGGTAGGAACCCTGCCTCAGAGATGAAACCCCTTACCCTCCCTTCTCCGGTGTGCTCCCGCCAATGCTCCATCCGCAAAACGCACCCTTCTGTAGAAATGCCTTGCTTAGAAAACTTTTGCCTGAATGCTGATTTCACTTTGCAGCACCGAGCATTTTATTTATCTCCAACAGCTGGGATTACAGGGGCCCCGCCACCACGCCTTGCTAAGTTTTGTATTTTTACTAGAGACAGGGTTTCACCATGTTGGCCTGGTTGGTCTGGGACTCCTGCCCTCAGGTGATACGCCGCCTTGGCTCCCAAAGTGCTGTGATTACAGGCGTGAGCCACCGCGCCCAGCCTGCCTTTCTTTAGTAGAAAGGCTTGGAGCTGGTAACAACTGGGGAAAAAATGAAGTCCAAGAAAATGAAAATGAAAAACTAAAGGCTTACAGTCTACACATGTTCATAATACATACAAAAACAGGCACACCCTAAACAACTATATTTTTTCCATCTGTATTTTCCATCTATATTTATGTGTCAAAAATATGTAAACGACATCAAACAACGCCAGACTCTCAGATGAGACATTTTTTAGCAAAGAATGGAAGTCAGACCTCTCCTGAAACCAGTCTTCTGCCGGTGCTCACCAGGAACACGCCGGAATCGCTAGGTTCCTGAGGTAGGAGGATGCGCGGCCGGAGCCAATCTCACTAGAAAGACAGAAATTCTCTTCCTTTCGGAAAGAAAAAATTCACAAAGGCTGCTTTCTAAGCTTTTGAAGAGGGGAGCACAGAGGATGGAAGCACTCCAGAAAACACCCCGCGGAAGCGGGACACACTTCCAACCCGATTCCTGACAGGGACCGACCGAGTGTGCCTACTATCGGAAGTGGCCGCGCCAGGAGTAAGGACAGCCCCTGGAGAAGCTAGTGAAACGAGCTGGATCCGAGAGGCTCCTGGGCGACCAGGCCCAATCCTTCCTTTGCGTCCCCGCTGCTACCTCCGGGACCCCGAAGCAGGCAGAACTCACCACAGCCGGGTAAACTTCGGCACCATAAAAGCGAAATGGCACTGAACACTCGGAGCCAGCGCCGGAAAAGACGGCGGTGATGCGATGACGTCACTTCCCTTCTGAGCTTCGGGCCAGGCGGCGCTCCGGGGCTGGAGTTTCAGCCTTTTACGACCGAGTCGAACACAGAACTTTTATTCTAGTTTTTTCCCGGGTGGGTGAGGACAGGGCCTCGAGTTGGCTCGCAGAGCGGGATGCAGAAACAAGTTCATAGAAAAAGGTTAGGTTAGAACTGGGTCTCTGGACGGAACTGTGGGTTGGGGCCCCTACTCGGGAGCGGTTTAGAGGTGGGACCCGGCCTAGCCCGCGGCTCAAGTGGCCTGATGGGCTGTAGGGCCAGGATGTGGCCTGGGACGCACCCCAGAAGATGCTCCTCCAAAGCTTTTCCCGGGTGGGGGCAGTGGTTCACGCCTGTAATTCCAGCTCTTTGGGAGACTAGGCAGGTGGATACCTTGAGTCCAAGAGTTCGAGACCAGCCTGAGCAAAATAGCAAGCCCCTATTTCTTTTTTTTTTTTTTTTTCTTGAGACGGAGTCTAGCTCTGTTGCACTCCCAGGCTGGAGTGCAATGGCGCGATCTTGGCTCACTGCAATCTCTGCCTCCCAGGTTCAATCGATCCTCCTGCCTCAACCCCGCCCCCAGCCCCCCAGCAGCTGGGATTACAGGCACGCGCCACCGTGCCTGGCTAATTTTTGTATTTTTAGTAGTGACGGGGTTTTGCCATGTTGGCCAGGCTGGTCTCCAACTCCTGGACCTCCGGTGATCCACCCGCCTGGGCCTCCCAAAGTGCTGGGATTACATTTAAACGCCCAGCCCGACCTGACTTTTTTTTTTTTTTTTTTGAGACGGAGTTTCGCTCTTGTTACCCAGGCTGGAGTGCAATGGCACGATCTCGGCTCACCGCAACCTCCACCTCCTGGGTTCAGGCAATTCTCCTGCCTCAGCCTCCTGAGTAGCTGGGATTACAGGCACGCACCACCATGCCCAGCTAATTACAGGCTTGAGCCAACACACGGTCTGTAATCCCAGCACTTTGGGAGGCCGAGGAGGGTGGATCACTAGGTCAAGAGATCGAGACCATCCTGGTCAACATGGTGAAACCCCGTCTCTACTAAAAATACAAAAAAAATTAGCTGGGCATTGTGGCGTGTGCCTGTAATCCCGGCTACTCAGGAGGCTGAGGCAGGAGAATTGCCTGAACCCAGGAGGTGGAGGTTGCGGTGAGCCGAGATCGTGCCATTGCACTCCAGCCTGGGTAACAAGAGCGAAACTCCGTCTCAAAAAAATAAATAAATAATAAAAAATAAAACACACACACACACACACACACACACACACAGAGCCAGGCCACCGCGCCAGCCCGATCCTGTCTCTATTAAAACACAAACACACACAAAACACACACACACACACACACATTATATATGGCCAGGCACGCTCTCAGCTGACTGAAATCTCCGCTCCTAGGTTCAAGTGATTCTCCTGCCTCAGCCTCACAAGTAGCTGGGATTACAGTCACTTGCCACTACACCTAGCTGATTTTTTGTATTTTTAGTAGAGACGGGCTTCACCATGTTAGCCAGGCTCATCTGAAACTCCTGACCTCGTGATTCACCCGTCTCGGCCTCACAAAATAGTGGGATTATAGGAGCCACCGCACCAGGTCACGTTTTCAATATGTTTTCTATAAATCTTTATTTATTTTATCTTCATCAAGTAAGTATTTCTGGCTGGGCACGGTGCCTCATGCCAGTAATTCCAGCACTTTGGGAGGCCAAGGTGGGAGGATCATTTGAGGCCAGGATTTTTAGACTAGTCTGGGCACACAGGAAGACACCATCTCTATTAAAAAAAAAAAATGTTTTTAATGTATTTCTTTTTTTGAGACAGAGTCTCACTGTCGCCCAGACTTAAGTGCAGTGACGAGATCTTGTCTCACTGTAGCCTCTGCTTCCAGGTTCAAGTGATTCTTCCGATTCTTCTGCCTCAGCCTCCTGAGTAGCTGTGACTACAGGCCCAGCTAATTTTTGTATTTTTAGTAGAGACAGGGTTTCACCATATTGGCCAGACTGGTCTCAAACTCCTAAACTGGTGATCCTCTTGCCTCAGCCTCCCAAAGTGCTGGGATTACAGGCATGAGCCACTGTGCTCAGACACAAATACGTATTTCTATTGTTATTTTTCTGATCTTACCACATGGGCAAGCACCACATTTCGTATGTTTTAAAATAGCACTGATACCAGACATACTCCCCACATTTATTCAAAAATATAATCCCAATAAAAATACCAAAAGTTTTTTCTGGAGTTAGGTACATTGATACTAAAAGTTGATGTGTAAGAACAAAATCTGATAATAACCAAGAAAAGTAAAACAAGACTGGGTGCGGTGGCTCACACATGTAATCCCAGTACTTTGGGAGGCTGAGGTGGATGGATCATGAGGTGAGGAGATGGAGACCATCCAGGCCAACATGGTGAAACCACATTGCTACTAAAAATGCAGAAATTAGCTGGGTGTGGTGGCATGCACTAGTAGTCCCAGCTACTTGGGAGGCTGAGGCAGGAGAATTGCTTGAACCCAGGAGGCAGAGGTTGCAGTGAGCCAAGATTGTGCCATTGCACTCCATTCTGGGGACAGAGGGAGACCTCGTGTCAAAAAAGAAAAACAGAAACAAAAGAAAAACTAAAGAAATGATGAATAACAGATATTAAAACATACTATTAGCAGCTTTCACACAATGGAAAGAATTAAATTATTGTAAAATAAAAGTAAAAAACAGGCCGGGCGCAGTGGCTCAAGCCTGTAATCTCAGCACTTTGGGAGGCCGAGGCAGGTGGATCACGAGGTCAAGAGATCGAGACCATCCTGGTCAACATGGTGAAACCCCGTCTCTACTAAAAATACAAAAAATTAGCTGGGCATGGTGGTGTGTGCCTGTAATCCCAGCTACTCGGGAGGCTGAGGCAGGAGAATTGCCTGAACCCAGGAGGCGGAGGTTGCGGTGAGCCAAGATCACACCATTGCACTCCAGCCTGGGCAACAAGAGTGAAACCCTGTCTCAAAAAAAATAATAAAAAATAATAAAAAACATACTACAAAGCCTCTATAATTAAAACTATGTGGTACTAGCACATGAAGCAGAAGCAGACTAATAAAATATCTAAAAATAGACTCATGAACATGTAGAAATTTCGTTTGTAAATGTGGTATTTTGCCAGGTGTGGTAGCTCATGCCTGTAATCCTAGCATTTTGGGAAGGCGAGGCAGGAAGATATTGAGTTTAAGAGTTCAAAACTAGCCTGGCCAACATAGTGAAACCCCATCTCTACTAAAAATACAAAAAATTGTCTGGGTATGGTGGCTCACACCTGTAATCCCAGCACTTTGGGAGGCCAAGGCGGATGAATCACCTGAGGTCAGGAGTTCCAGACCAGCCTAACCAACATGAAGAAACCCTGTCTCTACTAAAAATACAAAATTAGCTGGCTGTGATGGCGCAGGCCTATAATCCCAGCTATTCAAGAGGCTGAAGCAGGAGAATCACTTGAACCCGGGAGACAGAGGTTGCCGTGAGCCAAGATCATGCCATTGCACTCCAGGCTGGGCAAGAGCGAAACTCTCAAACAAAAAAAGTGATGTCTCAGATTGATGGGGCAAAAAATGTCATTTGTAAGGTCTAATATAGGTGGTTAGCCATTTGAGAAAAGATGAAATTAAAACTATACATCACAGCATATACAAGAATAAACTCTAAATGGACTAGGGATCTAAATGTGAAAAATAAAACCATACCCATATGTAGGGTGTTCAAGTGCTTTCTTGGCTGAGTAAGGAAAAAGATGTGACCACAAGGTGGCAGTAGCACACAAACTTTATTTGGGACGTGCTTTGACAGGTTAGCAGTGGTGGGAGGTAGCAAACAGCAAGAGTATCCACAGGCTTCTACTGGAGGGTTGCTGCTCAGAAAGAGTGGAAAGGAAGGGAGACTCCCAGAGGATAAAGGGAATGAAAGGGGTCTTATATGACTAAGTGACGATGCTCAGCAGCCTGGCAGCATTATCTTCCAGTTTAAAAGCTCTCAAGGGCCAGGCAAGGTGGCTCACTTGTAAACCTCATATAGATTGCCACCTTCACAACATCTCTTATCTTAGTCTGTGCACAGTTACCTAGTCGCTGTGGTATGTGATGATGTTTTCCCCCATGTTGCCGGCTGTATTGCTGAGAATCCAGGTTTATTCATTACAATGGGTGGGTCTCAATTTCTTATCCCTGAGGCCACCGCAACGATGCGGCGAGGCAAACCTCCTCACGGGAGAGGACTGGAACCCTGTTCCCTAGAGGAGAATGGGAATCGTGGACCAACTCCCAAATTTGTTAGTGGTAAAATTTTCGGTGCTGCAAAGAAATTAGCACTTGAATATGAATTTTCTCAACAGCAATTTTACTTTCTGCAGAAAGGGTGCTTCTCAGAAGCTTGATTGTCATGAGAGCACATCCAACAAAGAAAAGCAGAAAATTTTATTCCTGATGCATTGGGTCCTAACTGCTGTGTCCTGTCTGCATTGGCTGGAGCTAAACTGCACAATCTAGACTGATCCTGATTGGCTAAAAACTAAAAACTTTCCTAAGAGGTAAACGTGCGATGGAGACCAAAGAAAAAAAGAGGATTGCTTACAGGAAACTAGGAGAATAATATCATTTCCACATAAGGAAGAGGCATATGCTATAAGCCAGGAAATGCCTGGGCATGTTCAAACATGTCTGAGCAGGCTATAGGCCAAAACAAATAACTTCGTTAGATCAGGCATGGTGGCTCACGCCTGTAATCCTAGCACTTTGGGAGGCCGAGGTAGGTCGATCACCTGAGGTCAGGAGTTCAAGACCAGCCTGGCCATCATGGTGAAACTCCATCTTTAATCATAATAATAATAGGGCCAGGCGCGGTGGCTCACGCCTATAATCCCAGCACTTTGGGAGGCCGAGGCGGGTGGATCACGAGGTCAAGAGATCGAGACCATCCTGGTCAACATGGTGAAAGCCCATCTCTACTAAAAATACAAAAAATTAGCTGGGCATGGTGGCGCGTGCCTGTAATCCCAGCTACTCAGGAGGCTGAGGCAGGAGAATTGCCTGAACCCAGGAGGCGGAGGTTGCGGTGAGCCGAGATTGTGCCATTGCACTCCAGCCTGGGTAACAAGAGCGAAACTCCGTCTCAATAAATAAATAAATAAAATAATAATAATAATAATAACTTGGTTAAAGTACAAGGTATGGAATGTACTTATTTTCTTGCTATATTTAATGGCTACATAGGGCTTAACAAAGAGTTATTAGCAAAAAGCAAGGAAGCTTAAAGGAAATTAAATATAAAAAATTAGCTGGGTGTGGTGGCACATGTCTGTAATCCCAGCTACTTGGGAGGCTGAGGGAGGAAAATCACTTGAACCTGGGAGGAAGAGTTTGCAGTGAGCTGAGATCACACCACTGCACTCCAGCGTAGGTGACAAAATGAGACTCCATCTTAAAAAAAAAAAAATGGCAATCTCAATTTCATGTCATTTATTTCAGTTTCTCCTCTAGTATGAATTATCTTGTGTATAAGAACAATAATATCTGAAAACTTCCCATAACACCTCAGATTCATAGTTTATTCTTCCAGTGAGTATTTTCTGAGTCACCAAAGAAATATGTATTGCTAAAAATATTCCCAGGTTTTTGTATGTTTTCTTTGAGATGGAGTCTTGCTCTGTCACCCAGGCTGGAGTGCAGTGGTGCAATCTCAGCTTACTGCAACCTATGCCTCCTAGATTCACACAATTCTCTTGCCTCAGTCTCCCCAGTAGCTGGGATTATAGGCACCTGCTACCATGGTTGGCTAATTTTTATATTTTTAGTAGAGACAAGGTTTCACCATGTTGGCAGGCTGGTCTCAAAACTCCTGACCTCAAGTGATCAGCCTCCCGGAGTGCTGGGATAATAGAACTGAGCCACCACACCCAGCACATTCCCATATATTTACATTCATACAGCTTCTTTGCAGTGTGGATTTTCACATGTATAGTAAGACTTGTAAAACGGACGCAATATTTCCCTCATTCTGTATTATCAAGATTTCTCTCCAGTGTGAATGTGTGTGTGTGTGTGTGTGTGTGTGTATACATATATGAGAAGGCATTTGAATATTTTTTTTGAGACGGAGTTTCGCTCGTTGCCCAGGCTGGAGTGCAATGGTGCAATCTCGGCTCACAGTGACCTCCACCTCCTGGGATCAAGCAATTTTCCTGCCTCAGCCTCAAGTAGCTGGGATTACAGGCACCTACCACCATGCCCAGCTAATTTTGTATTTTTAGTAGAGATGGGGTTTCTCCATGTTGGTCAGTCTGATCTCGAACTCCCGATCTCAGATGATTGATTACAGGCATGAGCCCCCGGCGCCCAGCCAGGCATTCTCATATTTCTAACATTCATAATGTTTTTGGCCTCTTTGAAATTATGAAATATTAACCCATGAGGCAGAAGTAAAGCTTTCCCACATCTTACCTTCACAGGATTTCTCTCCAGTGCACGTTGAGTGACTTAGTAACACTGGAAGAATTTTTAACATTATCTTAAATTCATGAGGTTTCTTATACCTGAAACTGTCAGAAATTTCTGAAGGCTGTCCCAGATTTCTTACATATATAGGCTATCTGCCCACTGTGAGTTCTCTAATGTTGAGTTACTAAAAGGTATAAGAAGGAAGTGAAGAAAAAAAAGAAGAGAAAAGAAAAGAAAAAAGAAAGAAATGAAGATCTTCTTGTAGTCTTTACATTTGTAGGATTTCATCCACTGTGAATTCTCATGTGGATACTAAGTCCTGAGCACTAAGTAAATATTTTATCACATTCTTTACATACAGGAGTTTTTTCTCCAGTGTGTGTTATGAAGTGCTATTAAGGCTTGTGAAGTATTTTAAGGCTATCTTTCATTCTTACCTTCAATTGGCTTTTACAGTACTTTTTGGCATGAAAATATTATGCCGGGCACAGTGGCTCAGGCCTGTAATCCCAACACTTTGGGAGATTACAAGGCAGGCAGATCATGAGGTCAGGAGATTGAGACCACCCTGGCTAACACAGTAAAACCCCATCTCTACTAAAAATAGAAAAAGTTAGCTGGGGGTGGTGACACGTGCCTGTAGTCCCAGCTACTCCGGAGGCTGAGGCTGGAGAATTGCCTGAACCCAGGAGGCAGAGGCTGAAGTAAGCTGAGATTGTACCACTGCACTCCAGCCTGGGCAACAGAGCGAGACTCTGAATAAAAAAAAAAAAAGAAAAATAGTGAAAGAAACAAAGGCTTTATCACATCTTAGACCAGATTTTTCTCCCAAAGGTGAGTTCTTACACTTTATAAGGTGTGAAGAATTACTGCTCTCCGCTATTCCTTGTATTACTAGGACTTGTGTCCATGTTAAATTCATTTCTATTCTATAAGAAATTGAAGTTCAGTGAAGGTTCTTCATGTTTTTTACCTTCATATGATTTTTTCCAGAAGAGTTTAGATGTAAATACTAAGATCTGAGGAACACTTCAGGTTTTTTCCACAAGACTTAGTTCTTTGATGTTTAGCAAGTGCTGAAGATTGAAGTTTTTCCCACATTCTTTACATTCGTATGGTTTTGCTCCAGTGTGAGTGCGCATGTGAACATTAAGGCATGTGGAATATCTGAAGGCTTTCCCACATTCTTTACATGCATAAGGCTTTTCTCCTGTGTGTGTTCGCATGTGCATATTAAGATTTGTGGAACGAGCAAATGCTTTGCCACATTCCTTACATTCATAGGCCTTTTCTCCAGTGTGAGTTCTTAAATATTTGAGTACTAAGGCCTGAGGATTGAGCAAAAGCTTTCCCACATTCTTTGCATTCATATGGCTTCTCTCCGGTGTGAGTCCTTACATGTTGACTAAGCATTGAGGAATTATTAAAGGCTTTCCCACATTCTTCACACTCATAGGGCTTTTCTCCAGTGTGTGTTCTCATGTGTAAAACAAGTCCTGAGGAATGAGTAAAAGCTTTCCCACATTCTTTACATAAATATGGCTTCTTGCCACTGTGAATCCTTATATGTTTTGTAAGGTATGAGGAATGAATAAAAGCTTTTCCACACTCCTTATATTCATATGGCTTTTCTCCAGTGTGAATTCGTACGTGTAGAATAAGTCCTGTGGATCGAGTGAAGGCTTTTCCACATTCCATACATACATAGGGCTTCTTTCCACTGTGAACTCTTGTATGATCAGTAAGGGATGAAGAATGGGTGAAGGCTTTCCCACACTCCATACATTTGTATGGTTTTTCTCCAGTAAGAGTTCTGATGTGTAATTTAAGTCCTGTGGATTGAGTCAAAGCTTTCCCATATTCTTTACAGATATAGGGATTCTCTCCACTGTGAATTCTTCCATGTCCTATAAGGTATGAGGAATTACTGAAGGCTTTCCCACGTTTCTTACATACATGTTTGTCTCCATTGTGAGATCTTATATGTATCTTAAGGGATGACTGATTTAGAAAAGTTCTCCAACAATCTTTGCATTCACAAAATGTATCTTGTATATGAGTTTTATTCTGCCTAGTAAGATTTGGAAATTGGCTGAAGGCTTTTTTATGTTTAACATACTTAGGCGTTTTCCCCTCAACATGAGTTTTTTAATAAAAAAATATGAGGAAAGTTCTTTCTTAAGGCTTTTCCACTCTGATTATTCTCAGAAGTTTTTGCTCCAATGTGAGTTCTCATGTGAGCCATAAGAAAAGGGTGTTCACTAAAGACTTTTCCACAATGGTTAGAGTCATAGAGTTTCTCTGCAGTATTACTTCTCTCCTGTTGAGATATAAAAGATTAATAAAGACTTTCTCACATTCAGTATGGTAACAGAATTTCTCCCCATTCACAACATTTATGCATTGGAAATATCATATTTAAACATTTTAACACTCCAATTATATGTACAGAGTTCCAACCCCATTTTTTTTTTTTTTTTTTTTTTGAGATGGAGTTTCGCTCTTGTTACCCAGGCTGGAGTGCAATGGCGCGATCTCGGCTCACCGCAACCTCCGCCTCCTGGGTTCGGGCAATTCTCCTGCCTCAGCTTCCTAAGCAGCTGGGATTACAGGCACGCACCACCATGCCCAGCTAATTTTTTTTTGTATTTTTAGTAGAGACGGGGTTTCACCATGTTGACCAGGATGGTCTCGATCTCTTGACCTCGTGATCCACCCGCCTCGGCCTCCCAAAGTGCTGGGATTACAGGCTTGAGCCACCGCGCCCGGCCTCCAACCCCATTTTTAAGTTGAATAATAGGACAAGGCAAGCAGCCTGCCTATATTCTGTGTTCACAGAGCTACTCAATCTGATGACACACAGACACACACATATATACACACATAAATATATGTACGTGTGTATATATATATGTGTGTGTGTGTGTGTCTATATATGTATATATATTTTTTTCTTTTTTTGAGACAGACTTTCACTCTTGTCACCCAGGCTGGAGAGCAGTGGCACAGTCTCGACTCACAGCAAACTCTGCCTCCCTTGTTCAAGGGATTCTCATGCTTCAGCCTCCCAAGTAACTGGGATTACAAGCATGTGCCACTATGCCCGGCCAATTTTTCTGTTTTTAGTAGATACAGATTTTTGCTATGTTGGCCAGGCTGGTCTCCAACTCCTGGCCTCCAGTGATCTGCCTGCCTTGGCTTCCCAAAGTGCTGGGATTACAGGCATAAGCCACAGTATGTCTAAGATTATTTAGACTAAATTATAGGCTGGACACAGTGGCTCATACCTGTAACCCCAGCACTTTGGGATGCCAAGGCATGTGGATTGCTTTGAGCTCAGCAGTTTGAGACTAGCCTGGGCAACATGGTGAAACCCCATCTCAAAAAAAAAAAACAAAAAAATCAGCCAAGCATGGTGTCTCACACCTGTAGTCCCACCTAGTAAAATAAATTATCCGGGCTGGGCACGGTGGCTCACGCCTATAATCCCAGCACTTTGGGAGGCCGTGGCGGGTGGATCACGAGGTCAAGAGATCGAGACCATCCTGGTCAATAAGATGAAACCCCATCTCTACTAAAAATACAAAAATTAGCTGGGCATGGTGGTATGCGTCTGTAGTCCCAGCTACTCGGGAGGCTGAGGCAGGAGAATTGCTTGAACCCAGGAGGCGGAGGTTGTGGTGAGCTGAGATCGTGCCATTGCACTCCAGTCTGGGTAACAACAATGAAACTTTTTCTCAAAAAAATAGTAATAAAATAAAATAAATTATGCACCAAAAAATAAATAGCTGAGTCATATGTTTGTGGATGTTTATTTGTGAGATCTCTGAGAATAAACATGTTTATAGGCCGGGTGCAGTGGCTCACGCCTGTAATCCCAGCACTTTGGGAGGCCGAGGCGGGTGGATCACGAGGTCAAGAGATCGAGACCATCCTAGTCAACATGGTGAAACCCCATCTCTACTAAAAATACAAAAAATTAGCTGGGCATGGTGGTGCGTGCCTGTTATCCCAGCTACTCAGGAGGCTGAGGCAGTAGAATTGCCTGAACCCAGGAGGCAGAGGTTGCGGTGAGCCGAGATCGCGCCATTGCACTCCAGCCTGGGTAACAAGAGTGAAACTCCGTCTCAAAAAAAAAAAGAAACATGTTTGTAGTAAGTTTAGAGTGCTTCCCATATTCATGATATTCAGAGAATCTCTTCAGAGTCTGTTTTCTTTGGGTAAATGCCATTTTCCTCATGTAATTCTCGTTAATATTATCCTCCTTGTTCTAGAGTGGAAGATTTAATCCCCTGGAAATCTTACCAATTGTATTCCATCTGGTGATCTTTCTGCAGAAACATCTTGCAGCAGTGGGGAGCATTTGGTTTTGAGCTGCAAATCCAATTCTGAAATGAAGTGAAAAATGCAGCTTGTGAGAAAAATTGTGGAATAAAGTCATTAAAAAGCCTATGGGTTTGGGCACAGTGGTTCATGCCTGTAATCCTAGCACTTTGAGAGGCTGAGGCAGGTGGATCACTTGAGGACAGGAGTTCGAGACCAGCCTGGCCAACATGGTTAAACCTCATCTCTACTAAAACTATAAAAACAGTCAAGTGTGGTGGCACAGGCCTGTAATCCCAGCTACTCAGGATGCTGAGGCAGGACAATCGGCTTGAACCCTGGAGACAGAGGTTGCAGTGAACCGAGATCATGCCACTGTACTCCAGCCTGGGTGACAGAGTGAGACTCGGTCTCAAAAAAAGAAAAAAAGCCTGTGGAACAGAACTAGCATAATCAAATGTGGCAGAATGCAGAACTCCAGGGGTTCTTCCTACCACAGTACAACTAATCAGTTCAGAAAAGCTATCAGAATCAACTGTGCTGGGCCAAGCATGGTGGCTCATGCCTGTAATCACAGCACTTGTGTGAGGCTGAGGCAGGCAGATCACTTGAGGCCAGGAGTTTGAGACCAGCCTGGCAAACACTGTGAAGCGCTATCTCTACTAAAAATACTAAAACTGGCCAGGCATGGTGGCATGCACCTGTAATCCCAGCTACTCAAGTGGCTGAGTCACGAGAATTGCTTGAACCCCAGGAGGCAGAGGTTGCAGTGAGCCAAGATCGTGCCAATGTATTCCAGCCTGGGTGAGAGAGTGAGACTCTGTGTCCAAAAAAAAAATAAAATTATGCTAAGTGAAAGAAGCCAGACAGGAAAGGTTACATCGTATGATTCCATTTATACCAGATATACAGAAAGGGTAAATCCATAGAGAGAGAAAGCAAGTTAATATTTGCAGGGTAAGTGAGGAGTGACTGCTTGATGGGTACATACTTTCCTTTCGGTGTGATAGTAACGCTTAGAAACTAGGCCAAGCACGGTGGCTCACGCCTATAAACCCAGCGCTTTGGGAGGTGGAGGCAGGTGGATCGCTTGAGGTCAGGAGTTTGAGATCAGCCTGGCCAACATGCTGAAATTCCTTCTCTACCAAAAAACACAAAAATTAGCCAGGTGTGGTGGCATATGCCTATTGTCCTCGCTAGTCAGGAGGCTGAGGTGGGAGAATCACTTGAACCCAGGAAGCTGATGGGAGGTTGAAGTGAGCTGAGATGGCGCCACTGGGACTCCATCCTGGGCAACAGAGAAAGACCCTGTCTCAAAAGAAAAGAAAAGAGAAGAGAGAAGAAAGAAAGAAAAGAAAGAGAAAGAAAGACATGCTTTGAAACTAAAAAGAGCTGATGGCTGCACAACACTAAAATGGTAATTTTTATTTTTTTGAGGCAGAGTTTCGCTGTTGTTACCCAGACTGGAGTGCAATGGCATGATCTCGGCTCACCACAACCTCCGCCTCCTGGGTTCAAGCAATTCATCTGTCTCAGCCTCCCGAGTAGCTGGGACTACAGGCGTGCGCCACCATGCCCAGCTAATTTTTGTATTTTTAGTAGAGACGGGTTTTCACCTTGTTGACCAGGATGGTCTTGATCTCTTGACCTCGTGATCCACCCGCCTCGGCCTCCCAAAGTGCTGGGATTACAGGTGTGAGCCACCACGCCCGGCCAGAAAACTGTATGTTTTAATTTTTGGGGGGTGGTTTGAGACAAGATCTCACTTCATGCCCAGCTAATTTTTGTATTTTTAGTAGAGATGGGGTTTCACCATGTTGACCAGGATGGTCTCGATCTCTTGACCTCCTGATCCACCCGCCTCGGCCTCCCAAAGTGCTGGGATTATAGGCGTGAGCCACCGCGCCCGGCCGATAATTTTTTTTAAAGCAAAAAACTCCAGGCCCATGTAAACTTTTTTTTCCGTAAATTTTGTTTATGTAGTCAATGAGACGGGAAAAAGACATCATTGATGCAGCATCACAGTAGCCACTCCCGTCCGTGTCGGACATGGAGGACACTGAAACCCCACCCCCATCTGTGTCCTCACTGACACTGCGCCCTGTCTGTATCCTCACTGAGACTCCGCCCCCGTCTGTCCCCTCACTGAAACGCCGCCCTCCCCCCCCCCAACCGAGCTCTAGCTCCTGTGTGTCGGACATGGAGTCCCTGCCCCGTCTCTCCCGCTCACCGAGTTACGGCTGTCACTCACCGAGTCCCCGCCCCCGTAGTCCCTCACCAAGTCCCGGCGCAAGCTTCTCCGTCACCGATTTCCCGCCCCGTGTCTCTCCCTCACCAAGTCTCCACCTCCGTCTCCCCCTCCCTGCGACCCCGACCCCATTTGCCCCTCACCAAGTCTCCGCCCCCGTCGCCCCCTCACCGAGTCCTTGTGTAGGGCACGTTGGGCCCCACATTAGCTCTCATTCCTCGGTGCCTATATGGGGGGTTACCCACATCCCCGCCCTTATTTCGCTTTGGCTAAGTCCCTAGGCTCGTCTCCCCCTCACCGAGACCCCGCCCCCGTCTCCCGCTCACCGTGTCCCCTCCCCCATCTCCTCATCGAGATCCCCGCCCCATCTCCCGCCCTCCAGGTGACTAAGCCGCACTGAAGCCCCGCCTGGTCGCAGAGGCTCTAGCTGGGAAACACATTGGGCGACGGCGATTAAAAATGGCGGCGGCTAAAGGGCGGAAGGCGACGCTTTGGCCACGCGCACTTCCGATTCCCCTCTCAGGGCTCCGCGGGAGCTAAGAGCTCTGGACCGTCCCCCGAGGCCTGAGGAGTTGGGAGGGGCGGCGGCCGCATCCTCCAAAGCTTTGGGAAGAAGTTGGAGTTTCCGCGCAACCGAATCGGACTGCACCGCCGCCCTCCGGCTTCACTGGGGACTGTGAGAGCAGAACCCGGCAGGAGGACGAGGCAGGGGCGGAACCATGTTGGACCGAGTCGGTTGGGCTGCACCTCGAAATGCCCCTGCTCGCTTTCCTCTGCGTTTATGCCGCCTATACAAGGATGCACTGTTTCCAGGTGGTTTGTTACACAGCAGTGGATAACTGATACATTCTCTTCAGTATTATTTTTGTTTCTTTTTTTTTTTTTTTTGGAGACGGAGTTTCGCTCTTGTTACCCAGGCTGGAGTGCAATGGCGCGATCTCGGCTCACCGCAACCTCCGCCTCCTGGGTTCAGGTAATTCTCCTGCCTCAGCCTCCTGACTAGCTGGGATTACAGGCACGCACCACCGTGCCCAGCTAATTTTTTTGTATTTTTAGTAGAGATGGGGTTTCACCATGTTGACCAGGTTGGTCTCGATCTTTTGACCTCGTGATCCACCCGCCTCAGCCTCCCAAAGTGCTGGGATTACAGGCTTGAGCCACCGCGCCCGGCTATTTTTGTTTCATAATAAAAATAGTGAAGAGGGTTTATTTAGGTCAGGGTCTCCCTCTGTCGCCCAGGCTGGAGTGCAGTGGCGCGATCCTGGCTCACTGCAGCCTCGACCTCTTGGGCTCAAGCGATTCTCAGACCTCAGCCTCTGGAGTAGCTGGAACTACAGGCGCCGCCATTATGTCCAGCTACTTTTGTATTTTTAGTGTGTGTGTGGGGGGGTGTCGCCATATTGCCCAGGTTGGTCTCGAACTGTGGGTAACCCCCCCATCTGGGCACCTAGAAAGGAGAGCTAAGCAGATCCCCAGCACAATTAGTGCCTGAAAAATATAGTGTTACTACTCAGTTATTTCCTTTGTATAATCCTTTATACATAATCGTATATTATAGTTGGAACAGTTAGTACCTGAAGAATATCTTATTACTCAGTTATTTCCATATATACATATATAATATATAATTGTATCTTAGTTTATAGTAAGAGGAATGTCTAGAGCAGACACGGTACAGAGCATGAATTAAGGGAAAAACAGCTATACATATATAATTATATCTTTTTTATAGTCGGAGGAATGTCTAGAGCAGACACGGTGCAGAGCATGAATTAAGGGAAAGCCTGAAAGGGCACGTGCTACATGGCAGGCTGGCCCAGGCGGCAGCGTTCAGTATTGTAAAGATACCCATTGTATGTCATGCTTGGAGCAAGAGTCACTCCTCCTTTAAGAGAGTGGCAGTATCTTGCGTCCAGTTCTTGTGGAAAGCTGACCTCTAGCAGGCAATCCCTCCAGCGATGGAGGGCTTAAAACTCCTCCGGCATAATCATGCCTTGGTGACTGCTAACTCTTGCTATGTACTGACTCAGAGCATCCTCCTATGGAAATCACTGGAAGCTGCCGAGCAGGTGGCTCTGTACCTTGTCAGCTCTTTAGCTACTGTGCTGACTCAAAGCATCCTTCTATAGAATTCCTTAGAAGCAGCCTGCCCCTAGATAAGAGATGATGCACCCTGCACCCTCTTCACTGCACATGGCCCACCTCCTAGCCTAGATGAACTAATGGGGGTGGCCTCATTGCTTATCACTCACGTGAATGTCTTGACTCTATCATTATCTATCCTTAAAGACGACCTCAGTCACTACCCTGCCCCCTAACCTACACCCAATAAATACCTATAACCACGCCACCTATGAGCGGAGGCCCTTGCCTGTCTCCGCTCATAGGTGGCGTGGTCCCCCGAGCCCAGCTGTCTTCCAGTCCTTCTGTGCCTTGTCTCTTTTATTTCTCGGATCCTGCGCCTCAGCACAGCGATAAGGGACATCCCACGACGCTGTAGGGCTTGACCCTACATCGAACTCCTGAGCTCAAGCTACCCACCCGTCTTCGCCTCCCAAAGTGCTGGGACTACAGGAGTGAGCTGAGCCGCAGTCCCGGCCAGATAATGACGTTTTTAAAAGAAAAGTCCAGGCCCATGTAAATTTTTTTATATGGTTACCTGAACATAGGAAGTCCATGAGACTGGGAAAAAGGCGTAATTGACGCAACCTTCCAATAGCTGCCACCGTAGGTCGGTCACTGAGACCCCGCTCCCGTCTGTCTCCTCACTGAAACTCGGCCCCGCAAGCCCTCAACGAGATTTCGCTCCCGTGTGTCCAGACACCGAGTCCCCACCTACTCGGTCTCTCCCTCACCTACTCGGCCCCCCCATCTCCCGCTCACCGAGTGCCCTTCCCCGCCTACCCCTCAAGAGTGCCCGCCCCCGTCTCTCGGGAACGGAAACCTGCTGGAGTAAGAGGTGGGGGCGGGACCTCAAGGGACAGAGTCGGTTGGGCGGGACCTCAAAATGCCTCTGCTTGCTTTCCTCTGCGTTTTGCCGCGTGTACGAGGATGCGCTTTTTCCGGGTGATTTGCTATAAAGCAGTAGATATTTATTCCTAATAAAGTTTTAAAATAATTTTTTATACAAAAAGTAATAGTGAAGTGGCTCAAGCGATTCTCAGACCTCAGCCTCCCGAGTAACTGGAACTACAGGCGCCGCCATCACCCCCGGCTAATTTTTGTATTTTTGGTAGAGACCAGGTTTCACCGTTGATGCTCGAGCTAGTCTGAAACTTCTGAGCTCCAGCGATCCGCCTGCCTCGGCCTCCCAAAGTGCAGGGATCACAGGAGTGAGCCATCACGTCCAGCTCAATAATGATGATTTGTTTTTTCTTAAGACTTTGTTTTCTTTTTTTCTCCCTCCCCCCCACCCGTTGCCCCCATAATGGTGATTTTTTTAAATAAGAAAAAAAAAAAGACTCCGTCTCAAAAAAAAAAAATCCAGTCCCATGTAGATATTTTTCATATACTGACCTAAACAGTCAGTGACATTGGGAAATACGCATCACTGATGTCATCTCACAATACCTAGCCCTCATCTCTCCCACACTGAGACCCCGCCCCCGTCTCTGCCCACACCTAGACCCCACCCCCGTCTGGCCCCTCACTGACTCCCCTCCACCCACCCCTCGCCGAAGTCTCACCTCTTCTGTCTCCTCACCGAGTCCCAGCCCCGTCTCCCGCATCAGTGAGTCCTGGTCCTCCTATCCTCCTACGCGGAGTACCCACCTCCATCTCCACCCTCACCGAGACTCCACCTCGGTCTCCGCCTACACTGAATCCCCGCCCCCAATGCCCCTTCACCAAGACAGCGGCCCCATCTTCGCTCACCAGGACCCCGTCCCATTTACCCCTTCAGCGAGACCCCGCGCCCTTCTCCCGCGTCACCAAGACTCCGCCCCCGTCTCTTCCTCACTGAGTCCCCGCCCCTGTTTCTCCCTCACCGAGACCTCTACTCAGTCGTCGCTCACTGAGTCCCCGTCCCAGTCTCCCTCATCGACTTCCCGCCCCCCATCGACTCCCCGCCCCTTTCTACCCCTCACCGCGTCCCCGCCCCCGTCTTCCCCCTCACCGAGACCCCGCCGAGTCTCCGCTCACCGAGATCCCTTCCCCGTCTCTCCCGCTCCGAGTCCCCGCCCCGGTCTCTGCCTCATCGACTCCCCGCCCCTGTCTCCTCCTCACCAAATCTCTGCCCACGTCTCCCCATTCACGGAGACCCCGCCCCGTTTCCGCTCACCGAGACCCGGTCCCCGTCTCCCCCTCAGCACGACGCTACCTCGTCTCCCCCTCTCTGAGTCTTCGCCCGGGTCTCCCGCCCTACTGGTGTCGAAGCGGCACCTGAAGCCCCACCTGGTCTCAGGCTGATGCTGGGGAAACCGTTGGCTCAGCTGCGGTCACTGGAAAGGTGGCGCCCTTCTGGCCACGCGCGCCTCTGCTTCCCCTCACGGGGCTCTAAAGCGGCCGAAGGCTCTGGACCCCGCCTCACAAGCCTGAGGCGCTGGGAGGAGCTGCGGCCGCGTCCCCCACGACTCTAGGGGAGAAGTCCTAGTTTCTGCGCAGCCGACCGCGATTGGACGGCGTACCTGCGACTTCACTGGGGATCCAGGGGGCAGAACTTGGCGGGAAGTTGCGGCGGGACCTCGAAATGCCTCTGCCCGCTTTCCTCTGCGTTTATGCGGCTTGTACGAGGATGCGCTGTTTCCGCGTGGCTTATTATACAGCAGAGGATAACTGATATATCCCTGTTCATTATTATTTTTGCGGTTTTTTGGTGTGTGTGTGTGTGGTTTTTTTTTTTTTTTTTTTTTTGAGACTGAGTTTCTCTTTTGTTGCCCACACTGGACTGCAATGGCGTGATCTCGGCTCATTGCAAACTCCGCTTCCCGGATTCAAGCGATTCTCCTGCCTCAGCCTCCCGAGTAGCTGGGATTACAGGTGCCTGCCACCATGCCCGACTAATTTTTATATTTAGTAGAGACAGGGTTTATCCATGTTGGTCAGGCTGGTCTGGAACTCCCGACCTAAGGTAATCCGCCCGCCTCGGCCTCCCAAAGTGCTGGGATTATAGGCGTGAGCCACCGCGCCCGGCTATTTTTGCGTTTTTATAGGTCAGGATCTTCCTCTGTCGCACAGGCTGGAGTGCAGTGGCTCCTCACGGCTCAGTGAAACCTCCAATTCCTTGGCTCAAGCGATCTTTTCTCGAATTCTCCAGTAGCTGGGACTGCAAGCTAGTGACACCACAGCAGGCTAATTTTAAATTGTTCGTGGAGATGGGATGTCATACTATATTGCCCAGGCCGGTCGCGAAATCCTGAGCTCAATTGATCCTCTCCTCAGCATCCCTAAGTGCTGGGATTGCGGGTATGAACCACCACACCCGACCCATTCTTAACATCTCTCAACAAACTGACCAAGAGCATGTAAAAAAAATCTACAGCTAATATTGTAGTGAAATACTGAAAACTATTCTAAACACAGGACTACAGCAACGATGCCCACTCTCAAGGATTCTATCATGCATTGTAGTTACGACCACAAGCAGTGGCTCACACCTGAGATCCTAACACTTTGTGAGGCCATGGCAGGAAGATCCCTTTGAGTTCAGGAGTTTGAGACCAGCCTAAGCAACATGGCAAAACCCTGTATCAAAAACAAACAAAAACAAAAATTAGCCAGGCATGGTGATGCATGTCTATAGTCTCAGCTACTTTGGAGACTGACACAGGAGGCTCACTTGGGCCCCAGAGGGCAGAAGTTGTAGCAAGCTGAGATCTCCATTGCACTCCAGCTAGGCCGACAGAGTGAGGCCCTGTCTCAGGAAAAAAAAAAAAGGAGGAACATTATCTACATTATTTTTCTGCCATTATTTACAGACAACATAATTATCTAAGTGGGAGATCCAAAAGAATCTAAATTGTTACACATAAAGTGCAGGTTAGCAGGAATAGTGGGCTAAAAACTCAATATGCAAAAATACTATGTCCCCCTTTTTTTTAGACGGGAGTCTCGCTGTGTCACACAGTCTGGAATGCAGTGGCGAAATATTGACTTGCTGCAACTTCCACCTCCCTGGTTCAAGTGATTCTCCTGCCTTAGCCTCCTGAGTAGGTGGGATTACAGGTGTGTGCCACCACACCCAGCTAGTTTTTGTATTTTTTTGGTACAGACAGGGCTTCAGCATGTTGGCCAGGCTGGTCTTGAACTCCTGACCTCAGGTGATCCGCCCACCTCAGCATTCGGCATCCCAAAATGTTGGGATTACAGGCGTGAGTCACCTTGACTGGCCACCTTGTCTCTTTTAACAGCAATAAAATAACTACAAATAAAGACAACAAAAAAGTATGCAGTGCCTCTTAGGAGAAATTTGTAAAATACTATTGGAAGAGGTTGAAGGTGACCTAGATCAATGGATAGACCTTCCCTGTTGATGGGTTAGAGGTTTCAATATAAAGACTTGAAAGTTAACAAGTTTTCAATCAACATGTTTTGATGAAGAACCTGATCTTTTTTTTTTTTTTTTTTTTTTTTGAGATGGAGTTTCACTCTTGTTACCCAGGCTGGAGTGCAATGGCGCGATCTCGGCTCACCACAACCTCCACCTCCTGGGTTCAGGCAATTCTCCTGCCTCAGCCTCCTGAGTAGCTGGGATTACTGGTGCGCACCACCATGCCCAGCTAAGTTTTTGTATTTTTAGTAGAGACGGGGTTTCACCATGTTGACCAGGATGGTCTCGATTTCTTGACCTCGTGATCCACCCGCCTCGGCCTCCCAAAGTGCTGGGATTACAGGCTTGAGCCACCGCGCCCGGCCAGCTGTTTCTTTTTATTGCTGTGTTAAGAATGTAATGATTTACAAGGCAAATCAGGTGACATGCTGCTCTCTGCAGGAGACTCTGGGTATTACATGTCATCTCAAGCAGCTTGCTTTTTGAAACTGTTTTACTTAAGTAATTAATTATTGGGGGCGAGCGCGCCTGCGCGCAGGGAGGACTTTTCACGTGTCGCCAGGGCCGTGTCGCGGGTCTCTCCTTGCCGCGGTGCGCCAGAGCAGAGTACGAGTCTGAGGCTGAGGGAGTCATGGCAGGACAGGCGATTAGAAAGTTTCTCCCACTCTTTGACCGAGTATTGGTTGAAAGGAGTGCTGCTGAAACTGTAACCAAAGGAGGCATTATGCTTCCAGAAAAATCTCAAGGAAAAGTATTGCAAGCAACAGTAGTCGCTGTTGGATCGGGTTCTAAAGGAAAGGGTGGAGAGATTCAACCAGTTAGCGTGAAAGTTGGAGATAAAGTTCTTCTCCCAGAATATGGAGGCACCAAAGTAGTTCTAGATGACAAGGATTATTTCCTATTTAGAGATGGTGACATTCTTGGAAAGTACGTAGACTGAAATAAGTCATTATTGAAATGGCATCAATGTGAAGCTGCCCATTCCACTGAAGTTCTGAAATCTTTCATCATGTAAATAATTTCCATATCTCTCTTTTATAATAAACTAATGATAACTGATGACATTTAGTGTCTCCAAAATTGTTTCCTTGTACTGATATAAACATTTCCAAATAAAAATATATAAATGAAAAAAAGTAATTAATTATTTTTTGAGACAGAGATTCGCTCTGTTTGCCCAGGAGGCTTTGGGAGGCTGAGGCGGGTGGATCACGAGGTCAGGCATTCGAGATCAGCCTGGCTAACATGGGGAAACCTTATCACTACTAAAAATACAAAAAATTAGCCAGGGGTGGTGGCGGGTGCCTGTAACACCAGCTACTTGGGAGGCTGAGGTAGGAGAATCACTTGAACCTGGGAGATGGAGGTTGCAGTGAGTTGAGATCACGCCACTGCATTCCAGCCCTGGTGCCAATGCAAGACTCTGTCTTAAAAAAAAAAAAAAGTCAACCCTGGATATTGGTAAAGAGAGGCTTCATTCAAAAGATTATTGTAAGAGGGAGAAAAAACCTATTGCAATAGAGGGAGAGGCTCTATTACAATAAAGAGAACACTCAGACCAAAATAACTGCAAATGTCTCAAAGATTTGAAAGCAAGGGGCCTTTTTTTTTTTTTTTTTTTTTTCTTATTTTAGGGAGTAAAGCAAATCTCAGGGAATGTTGGTGTTTGAGTCGGTACTGTTCTGGATGTTTACATTAATTCCCACTAAAGTTTAGGGTCCTTGGAAAGATGAAGGAGGTTAATTGGATGTCTTTTTTGGCTTGGTGTGGTGGCTCACACCTATAATCTCAGCAGTTTGGGAGGCCAAGGTGAAAGGCAGGAGCCTGTATTCCCAGCTACTTGGAAGGCTGAGGCAGGAGAATCGCTTGAACCCGCTAGGCGGAGGTTGCAGTGAGCCGAGATCACGCCACTGCACTGCAGCCGGGGTGACAGAGTCTCAAAAAAAACGAAACAAACAAAAGCCCTGAAACTGTGTCCCCATGAAACACGTACTCCTCATTCCTCCTTCCCTGAACCCCTGGCACCCACCATTCTACTTTCTGTCTATACACATCAGACAGCCCAAGGGACCTTCTGTGAGTGGAATCACACAGTGTTTGTCCTTTTGTGTCTGGCTTATTTCACCGAGCATAATGTCCCCAAGTTTCTCCCATGTAGCCTAAGTCAGAATTTCCTTCCTGTTTAAGGTGAATAATATTCCATTGTATGGCTGGACCACATTATTGTTTATCTCATTTGCTGATTTTGCTTGGTTCTACTTCTTGGCTATAATGAATAATGGTGCTATAGACATGGTGGTCAAATATGTTGAGAGCCTGTTTTCCTTTCTTTTTGGTATATATCCAGAAGTGGGATTGCTAGATCGTGTGATAACACCAATTTTAATTTTTTGAACCACCACCATACTGGTTTTCATAGCTGCCGCACAATTTTATAGTATCACTAACAGTGTACAGGTGTGGTGGCTCACACTTGTAATCCCAGCACTTTGGGAGGCTGAGGCAGGTGAAGCACCTGAAGTCAGGAGCTCAGGACCAGACTGGCTACATGGTGAAACCCCATCTCTACTAAACACACACAGAAAAAATTAGCTGGGTGTGGCAGCATGCACTGTATTTCCAGCTACTCAGGAGGCTGAGGAAAGAGAAGTGCTTGAACACAGGAGGCGGAGGTTGGAGTGAGAGGTGGATCTCGCCACTGCTCTCTAGCCTGGGTGACAGAGCAAGACTCTGTCTCAAAAAAAAAAAAAAGTACAGGCTGCGCGTAGTGGCTGACACCTATAATCCAAGCACTTTGGAGGCCAAGGCGGGTGGATCACCTGAGGTTGGGAGTTCAAGACCAGCCTGACCAACATGGTGAAACCCCATCTCTACTAAAAAATACAAAAAAAAAAAAAAAAAAAAAAATTAGCTGGGCATAGTGGCCTGTGCCTGTAATCCCAGCTACTCAGAAGGCGGAGGCAGGAGAATTGCCTGAACCCAGGAGGCGGAGGTTGCGGTGAGCCGAGATCATGCCATTGCACTCCAGCCTGGGTAACAAGAGCAAAACTCCATCTCAAAAACAAACAAAAACTTTGGTGACCTGTACAACAAAGCTGGTTCTGCATGAATGAAACTCTTTCTCTATTGCAGTTTCCTATATTGATAAATCAACTGTAAGCAGTTATGTGGTTACAAGTTTGGTAACTCATGCCTATAATCCCAGCACTTTGGGAGCCCATGGAGGGAGGATTAACTGAGACCAGGAGTTGGAGACCAGCTTGGGCAACATAGTGACGTCCCATCTCTACAAAACAAAACAAAACAAAAAAATTAGCTGCGTGTGGTTGTGGGTGCCTGTAGTCCCAGCTACTCAGCAGGCTGAGGTGAAAGAATCGCTTGAGTCCAGGAATTTCAGACTAAAGTGTGCTATAACTGTGCCATTGCACACTAGTCTGGGTGAAAGAGCAAGATTTTCTCTAAAAAAAAAGAAAAAGAAAAAAAGAAAGAAAATCCATCAGCAGATAGCTCTTGGATCTGCCTTCACTTTAGCCTCAGACCATTCCACAACTCCTCTGTTCTCCCCTCCTACCAACTTACTTTCTTTCTTTCTTTTTTGAGATGGAGTCTCACTCTGTTGCCCATGCTGGAGTGCAGTGGCATGACCTTTGCTCACTGCAACCTCTGTCTCCTGGGTTCAAGCAATTCTTCTGCCTCAGCCTCCTAAGTAGCCAGGACTACAGGCACATGCCACCATGCCTGGCTAATTTTTGTATTCTTTTTTTTTTTTTTTTTTTTTTGAGACAGTCTTGTTCTGTCGCCAGGTGCCAGGCTGGAGTGCAGTGGCACAATCTCGGCTCACTGTGGTCTCCACCTCCCGGGTTCAAGCAATTCTCCTGCCTCAGCCTCCCAAGTAGCTAGGACTACAGGCACACACAACCATGCCCAGCTAATTTTTGTATTTTTTTTAGTAGAGACAGGGTTTCACCATGTTGGCCAGGATGGTCTCGATCTATTGACCTCGTGATCCACCTGCCTCAGCCTCCCAAAGTGTCAGGATTACAGGCATGAGCCACCACGCCTGGCCTAATTTTTGTATTTTTAATAGAGATGGGGTTTCATCATATTGGCCAGATTGGTCTTGAACTCCTGACCTCATGATCCACCCGCCTTGTCCTCCCAAAGTGCTGGGATTATAGGCATGAGCCACTACACCCGACCCTCTCCTACTAACTTTCAAACCACTTTCCTCTCATCAGGATTATTGCCTTAACTTTCCAATTTTGCCCCGATTCTACCTTTGATTCACAAGAGTTGTACAAATGACAGATAGATATTATTAAAATGTACATCAGATAATATTGCTCCAGTAACTGAGACTCTTCTGTGACTTTGCATTGCACTCGTAGTAAAACCCAAAATTTTTAGTTGTTCTCATGGCCCCGTATCATCTGACTGCTAATTCTCTGACTTCCTTCCTGCTAGTCTCCATCCTGTCCAACTCACTTAAACCATTTCAGACACTGGGCTTCTGCTGTTGCAGAAGCATTATCCTGCCTCGGGGCCCTTGCACTTGCTGTTCTGTCTTTCCTCGGAAATGAACAGACATGACTGGGCACAGTGGCTCATGCCTGTCACGCCACTGCACTCCAGTCTGGGCGATGAAGTAAGACCATGTCTCAAAATAAATAAATAAAATAAATATAAAATAATAACATAATAAACAATAAATTTCAGCTATTGTGATTATGGTTTGCCTTCATTAGAGGGCAGCCCTGAAGCCCCCAGCCCCTTATCTGGGAGAAGGCAATAATCAGGGGCACGGAGGTCTCAAAAGGAGAGCATCTCTGTCTGATGTTCTATCACCCCATCACCCCTTGGGGCAAGGCCCATGTTAGAAATCATTAAGGCAGAATGAGTTCTGCATAGGCTGAGCCCAGGAGGAAGACACTGGTAATTGGCAGTGTACCACAGATCAGGAGAGCCAAATGCTGAATCTTCAATTATTTTGTGAGCCAGTTGTTAAACTGTTGGTAGCTTGAAACCAGCTGTGATGAGACTGTTTACACCGTAGTAATTGGCAAATACTACAGATCAGGGCCTTCCTCCCCCACCTGCTAGCATTGTCCGTAAACACTTACCTGCTTCAAAATTAATGTCTGCTGGCCAGTCGCAGTGGCTCACACCTGTAATCCCAGCACTTTGAGAGGCCAAGGCAGGCGGATCACTTGAGGCCACGAGTTTGAGAACAGCCTGGCCAACATGTGAAATGCTGTCTCCTAAAAACACAAAAATTAGCCAGGTGTGGTGGCATGTGCCTGTAATCCCAGGTACTCAGGAGGCTGAGGCGGGCTGAGGCTTAAACCTGGGAGGCAGGGGTTGCAGTGAGCTGAGATCGCACCACTGCACTCCAGCCTGGGTGACAGAGTGAGACTCCATCTCCAAAAAACTAACAAAAACACTAAAATTAGTACCTGGTGCTCCCTTTCTATTGAAAAGGCAGGGAGGAGCAAGAAAGGGAGGAGAAAGCAGCTTTTTTCCCCTGGAGTTCTTCCAGATTGGGGCATCGGCAGTGCACTTCCAGAACCACCTGCAGAGTCCAGCACAGTGCTGGTGTTCAGTCACCCATCATATTCTCCCAAACTGACCCCAGCTCTCCAGCCACTTTGAGACTTCTCCAGTCTCTATGTTTCTACCTGATTCAACCCAGCCCCGGCTGTCCTGGGCTGGAGCTACCAGGGTTGGTCACAGCACTGGACAATCAGACCCTGACTAGGGCCACATTAGGGGCACACTCATACCCTAGTCCTCATGTGGCCAGATGGAGAAGGAGTTTCAGGTGAGGTGGCTCATGCCTGTAATCCCAGGACTTTGGGAGGCCAAGGCAGGAGAATCATTTGCACTCAGGAGTTATAGACCAGCCTGGGCAAAACGGTGAGACCCCATCACTACAAAAAAAATAAAAAATTAGCCAGGTGTGGTGACACACTCCTGTGGTCCCAGATACTCGGCAGGCTGAAGTAGGATGGCTCAAGCCCAGGAGTTCGAGACCAGCCTGGGCAACATAAGGAGACCCCCGTCTCTATTTATGTATGTATGTATGTATGTATTTTTATTTACTTTTTTTGAGACAGAGTTCCGCTCGTTACCCAGGATGGAGTGCAATGGCGCAATCTTGGCTCACCGCAACCTCCACCTCCTGGGTTCAGGCAATTCTCCTGCCTCAGCCTCCTGAGTAGCTGGGATTACAGGCATGTGCCACCATGCCCAGCTAATTTTTTGTATTTTTAGTAGAGACGGGGTTTCACCATGTTGACCAGGACGGTCTTGCTCTCTTGACCTTGTGATCCACCCGCCTCGGCCTCCCAAAGTGCTGGGATTACAGGCTTGAGCCTCCATGCCTGGCTATTTATTTATTTTTGAAACAGTCTCACTCTGTTGCCCAGGCTGGAGTGCAGTGATGTGATCTTAGCTCTCTGCAACCTCTCCCTACAGGGTTCAAGCAATTCTCCCGCTTCAGCCTCCCAAGTAGCTGAGATTACAGGCATTTGCCATCAGGTCCGGCTAATTTTTGTATTTATTTTTTTGAGACGGAGTTTCGCTGTTGTTACCCAGACTGGAGTGCAATGGCACGATCTCGGCTCACCGCAACCTCCGCCTCCTGGGTTCAGGCAATTCTCCTGCCTCAGCCTCCTGAAGAGCTGGGATTACAGGCACACGCCACCGTGCCCAGCTAATTTTTTTTTTTTTGTATCTTTAGTAGAGACAGGGTTCCACCTTGTTGACCAGGATGGTCTTGATCTCTTGACCTCGTGATCCACCCGCCTCGGCCTCCCAAAGTGCTGGGATTACAGGCTTGAGCCACTGCGCCCAGCCGACCAGGATGGTCTTGATCTCTTGACCTCGTGATCCACCCGCCTTGGCCTCCCAAAGTGCTGGGATTATAGGCGTGAGCCACTGCACCCAGCAATTTTTGTATTTTTAGTAGAGAAGGGATTTCACCATGTTGGTGAGGCTGGTCTCTAACTCCTGACCTCAGGTGATCCTCCTGCCTCGTGTCCCAAAGTGCTGGGTGTACAAGCATGAGACATTGTGCCCGGCCCCTGTCTCTATTAAAAAAGAGCGAGAGAGAGCAAGAGAGCAAGAGAAGGAATTTCTACTGCAACCCACAACTCTGAGTGGGAAGAGCATGGGAGAAACATCTCCAGCTCTTCTTCTCTGATGAGTGAGCTTAGAATAAGCAACCAAGTGCACTCAGCTCAGCCCTCTTCTCCAACCTGGCGGTAACCACCAGAGGAGGCACCCTGGCCTGCTGAGCAGGTGGCGAGCCCACAGAACTAGGGCTTAGCCACACACAACGTTCATCTCACGGATGGGCGCTCCTGATTACGGTCTGACACCTGCATCTTTCAAGTGGCTCAGGCTCAAAAGGCAGGAAAAGGAGTTGTTACTTACTGAACCCCTAAAACCTGAGCCATCTGCAAGGCCCTGCCCACTCTTGTCCCCATTATCTCCTTGTGTTTATTTTTTTGAGACAGGTTCTCACTCTGTCACCCAGGCGGCAGTGCAGTGGTGATCACAGCTCACTGAAACCTCTGAGTCCAAGCTCAAGCGACCCCCCCACCTCAGCCTCCGGAATAGCTGGGATAGCAGGGAGTAGCTGGGTAGGTACACACCACCAGACCTGGCTAATTTTTTTTGTAGAGATGGGTTTTCACCATGTTGCCCAAGCTGGTCTCAAATTCCTGAACGCCAAGTGATTCACCTGCCTCAGATGCCCCAAGCTGGTCTTGAATTCCTGGCCTCAAGTGATCCAACCACCTTGGCATCCTGAGGTGCTGGGATTACAGATGTGAGCCACCATGCCTGGCCTCAACCTCACTTTCAACGGCTCTTCCCTCTGCCACACCTACCTCCTTCTTTCTGTTTCTGGAAAATGCCACGTTCATTCTTATCTTAGCAGTGTTGGCCTTTCCTCTTCTCCCTTAGCTCTTCTGATGTTTGCTTTTTTTTCACCTCTCAGATCTCAGCACAGAGGCCTGCCCTGCTCACTCAACTATGCGAGTGTGCCTCCATCCTGTGACCCTGGTGTATTGTCCCAGAGTCTCCAAAATTACGTGGTGTCTCACGCCTGTAATTCCAGCACTTTGGGAGGCTGAGGCAGGTGAATCACCTGCGGTCAGGAGTTTGAGACCAACCTGGGCAATATGGCGAAACCCTGTCTCTACTAAAAATACAAAAAATTAGCCAGGTGTAGTGGCGGGCACCTGTAATCCCAGCTACTTGGGAGGCTGAGGCAGAAGAATTACTTGAACCCAGGAGGCAGAAGTTGCAGGGAGCCAAGATCGCAGCATTGCACTCCAGCTTAGGTGACAGAGTGGGACTCCATCCCCCCCAAAAAAATTAAAATATGGATCAGTTTACCTGTTTGTTGTCCTGTCTTCTCCATGAGATCTATGAGGGCAGGGTCTTGTCAGTCTGTTCATTGCTGTGGCCCCAGTTTCCCAGAACCTAGAACAGTGCCTGCAAAATAGGCAGAGCTCAAGAAACACTGGTTGAATAAATAAACTGAATACTTTTTGGGAAAAAAAAATTTTATTTAATAGCAAAATAATATATGTCTTGGAAAATACAGCATACAAAATACAGAAAATAGAATTGAGAACTTTTATAAGCATTTCAATAATCGAATCATGAGTCTCCGTTGCTGTCTCTCAGCGTCTCTTGCGTGCGCGTAGGTATATAAATGGTATATAGGCGTGTGGGTATGCATGCATAGTCCTTCTTAGGTACTCTTAAGGGGGCCCATTGGGTGCCCGTAAATCTTAACCTCACCCCTTCCTCATCCATCCTGTTCCTGAGGACGACCCTGAAGGTGACTCTTCATTGAGAGCCTCTGGAGGCTGAGAGCTTTTAGAGTAAGGCTTTACAATGTAATTATGAGGTAGCTATGATTGTCCTTATTTCAGGATGTGTAGGCTTCCGAGAGGCTGATGAGATGACCAAGGCCATACAGCTGGCAAACAGTGATTCCAATGGTCTGGAAGTCCCTGGGCCTCTGTCCTCTAAATCTGGGGCTTTCAGTTTCCTCAAGTCTGATTATCTGCCCTCTTCAAAGTGCTGCTCAGAGAGGCTGGGGCTCAACAATGAAAGCTAGGATGGGTCCTAGAGACGGTGGAGCAGTTACATCCACCAGTCCATGGACTCTTTGGGGCAAGCCCTGACAATGACCATACAGTGGGGCAGCCCCTTACACAGGATCTTCTCAGCCTCCTGACCCTCCCACCCCAGCCCCTGCAGCTCAAGCACTCTGAGCTTGGGCATGGTGAGGCAGGAGGAGAGGATTTCAGTGGGGGTTGGCATTTCTGGGGTAACAAGAGGACCCTGCAGGCACAGACTCTCCAGGGCCGGCATCCCCTCCAGGACAGCCAGACCAGGGGCAGAGAGGCCCCTCACGGTCAGCCGGATCTTCCGCACATCACGGAGGTGGCGGCTGATGGCCAGAAGGGTGCTATCAGCAGACAGGGTGCAGCCCACCACCTCGAGCCTCTGCAGGTAGCTGAGCTCCTGCAGGCTGGCATCCAACCCTGTCTCGGTTACACGGTAGGTACCACCCAGCACCAGTGAACGCAAGGCCCGGAAGCGCGTCAGGCCCTGCAGGTGCTCGTCACGGAAGGCAGGGACACGGTCCAGCACAATGCATTCAAGCAGGGGCAGCACGGTGGGGTCCTGCTGCTTGAGGAGCCAGGCCATGGAGATCTCACAGCTGTGCAGCTCCAGGGTCCTCAGGGTGCTAGGCAGGCTGGTGATGGGCACCATGCTCAGGTCGGCCACGTGCAGGCAGAGCCGCTGCAGGTTGGGGCACTTCTGCCCCAGGGCTCTCAACAGGGCAGGGGACAACTGGGGAGCCTGGGAGCCGGAGAACAGGTAACCACCCATCCGCAGGGAATGGAGCCGGGATCCCATGTACCTTCGAAGGAGGTGCCACATGACTTTAGGTCGCATCTGTTAAGAGCCAGAGATTGGGGTGACAGGGTGAGAGGTATGGAGTTTCCAAGGCCCCTGCCGGGCTGAAGACAGACATCCCTGGGTTGGGGGATTCTGGTACCTTGCTGAGCTTTTGCCCTTCCCTATACAGTCTCCTCCTCAGGTTCAACGAGACAATTTTAGTGCACCAACTTGCCTGCTAGAGCTTTGAACAAATCTTTTTTTTTTTTTTTTTGGAGACAGGTCTTGCTCTGTCACCCAGGCTGGAGTGCAGTGATGAGATGATGGCTCAAGGCAGCCTGGATCTCCTGGGCTCAAGTAATTCTCCCATTTCAGCTTCCCAAGTGGCTGTGACTACAGACACATGCCCAGCTAATTTTTGTTATTTTTAGTAGAGACAAGGTCTTGATATGTTGCCCAGGCTAGTCTTGAACACCTGGATTCAAGTGATCCTCCTGCCTCAGCCCCTCGAAGTGCTAGATCTGCAGGCGTAAGTCACTGCACTCGGCCACTTAGAATAAATCTGGTAGGGCAAAGAAAGATACTAACAGAATCTATCTTTAGTGATACATTCTGTTATTGTTTTTCTGGACTAAGAAAGAAAGCAAAGCAACCCACTGATATTTTACCCCCCACCTTTTTTTCCTGAGATGGAGTCTCACTTTGTTGCCCAGGCTGGACTGCAGTGGCACGATCTCAGTTCACTGCAACCTCCACACCCTGGAGTTCAAGCGATTCTCCTGTCTCAGCTTCCTGAGTAGCAGGGATTATAGGTGCCTGCCACTGTGCCTGGCTAATTTTTTTCTATTTTTAGTAGATAGAGATGGGGTTTCACCATCTTGGTCAGGCTGGTCTTGAACTCCTGACCTCGTGATCCACCCACCTTGGCCTCCCAAAGTGCTGGGATTACAGGCGTGAGCTACCGTGCCCAGCCTGTTTTACCCCTTTCTTAATGTTTACCAGTAGAAATAAGCAACACAGGATATAAATTTTAAAAGGTGAAAACTACCCAGAGTAAATTAAGTCGATGCTAAAAAAACAAAACAACAGGCCGGGCGCGGTGGCTCAAGCCTGTAATCCCAGCACTTTGGGAGGCCGAGGCGGGTGGATCACGAGGTCAAGAGTTCGAGACCATCCTGGTCAACATGGTGAAACCCCGTCTCTACTAAAAATACAAAAAATTAGCTGGGCACGGTGGCGTGTGCCTGTAATCCCAGCTACTCAGGAGGCTGAGGCAGGAGAATTGCCTGAACCCAGGAGGCGGAGGTTGCGGTGAGCCGAGATCGCGCCATTGCACTCCAGCCTGGGTAACGAGAGCGAAACTCCGTCTCAAAAAAAAAAAAAACAAATAAAAAGGCCGGGCATGGTGGCTCATGCTTGTAATCCCAGCACTTTGGGAGGCTGAGGTGGATGGACTGCCTGAGCTCAGGAGTTCAAGACCACCCTAGGCAACATGGCAAAAACCCTGTCTCTACTAAAAATAAATAAAAGCCAGGCATTACAGGTTCATTACGCCTGTAATCCCAGTACTTTGGAAGGCTGAGGCAGGTGGATCACTTGAGGTCAGGAGTTCAAGACCAGCCTGTCCAACACGGTGAAACCTCATCTCTACTTAAAATACAAAAATTAGCTGGGTATGGTGGGTGCCTGAAATCCCAGCTACTTGGGAGGCTGAGGCAGGAGAATTGATTGAATCTGGGAAGCAGAGATTGCAGTGGGTCAAGATTGAACCATTGCACTCCAGCTTGGGTGACAAGAGTGAAACTCCGTCTCAAAAAATAAATTCAAAAAATATAACTAAAAATAATAGCCAGGCACGGTGTTGGCATGAGAACCACCTCTGGGAAGCAGTGGCTGCAGTGAGCTGAGATCATACCACTGCACTCCTGCCTGGGCAACAGGGTGAGACTGTCTCCAAAAAAAAAAAAAAAAAAAAAAAAAAAAGCCGGGCGCACTGGCTCATGCCTGTAATCCCAGAATTTTTTTTTTTTTTTTTGAGACGGAGTTTCACTCTTGTCACCCAGACTGGAGTGCAATGGCACGATCTTGGCTCACCGCAACCTCCGCCTTCTGGGTTCAGGCAATTCTGCCTCAGCCTCCCGAGTAGCTGGGACTACAGGCGCGCACCACCATGCCCAGCTAATTTTTATATTTTTAGTAGAGACAGGGTTTCACCTTGTTGACCAGGATGGTCTCGATCTCTTGACCTTGTGATCCACCTGCCTCGGCCTCCCAAAGTGCTGGGATTATAGGTGTGAGCCACCGCGCCCAGCCAATAATCCCAGCATTTTGGGAGGCTGAGGTGGGTGGATCACGAGGTCAAGAGATCAAGACCATCCTGGTCAACATGGTGAAACCCCGTCTTGACTAAAAATACAAAAAATTAGCTGGGCATAGTGGCGTGTGCCTGTAATCCCAGCTACTCAGGAGGCTGAGGCAGGAGAATTGCCTGAACTCAGGAGGCGGAGGTTGCAGTGAGCCGAGATCGCGCCATTGCACTCCAGCCTGGGTAACAAGAGGGAAACTCCGTCTCAAAAAAAAAAAAAAAAAAAAAAAAAAAAAAATCACGGCCAAGCACGGTAGCCTGTAATCCCAGCACTTTGGGAGGCTGAGGCAAGCAGATCACCTGAGGTCAGGAGTTCAAGACTAACCTGACCAACAAAGAGAAACCCCAATTCTACTAAAAATACAAAATTAGCTGGGCATGGTGGCACATGCCTGTGATCCCAGCTACTCGGAAGGTTGAGGCAGGAAAATCGTTTGAACCCGGGAGGTGGAGGTTGCAATGATCTGAGATCGTACCATTGCACCAGACTGGGCAACAAGAATGAAGTGAAACTTTGTATCAAAAAAAAAAAGGAAAAAAAATCACAACCTGGTATAGTGAAAGCTACAAAAATCAACCCCAGGAAGTCAGACTTTGTAGAAAAAAAAAAAAAAAAAAAAAAAAAAAAAAAATATATATATATATATATATATATATATATATAAATTGATAGCACTGAGCTTATCATTATCAGTACATTTTATCTTAAAAAGAAAAAATTAGCAGGCTTACATATGCCTTTTATTGCTGGATTTCTCTACTAGGCATCATAGGGTCTAACAGAAAAAGGAAAATTGTCAAATAACATATTCTTCATGTGTGCTTACAAAGGTGTTTCTACATCAAACTCTTTCATTCACTGAAAGAAAACAGCTTATGATCAATCCTTAAGAAAGCATGCTTACAAAGCATGCATATGTAAACCTGTGTAATATGAACTGTATCAGTCTGTTTCCACACTGCTGATAAAGACATACCTGAGACTTGGAAGAAAAAGTTTTAATTGGACTTACAGTTCCACATGGCTGGGGAGACCTCAAAATCATGGCGGGAGGCAAAAGGCACTTCTTACATGGCGGCAGCAAGAGAAATGAGAAAGAAGGCTGGGCATGGTGGCTCACGCCTGTAATCCCAGCACTTTGGGTCACCAAGGTGGGTGGATCACAAGGTCAGGAGATCGAAACTGTCCTGGCCAACATGGTGAAACCCTGTTCTCTACTAAAATACAAAAAATTAGCTGGGTGTGGCGGCGCATCTGTAGTCCCGGCTACTCAGGAGGCTGAGGCAGGGGAATCGCTTGAACCTGGGAGGCGTAGGTTGCAGTGAGCCAAGATCATGCCACTGCACTCCAGCCTCAAAAAAGAGCAAGATTCCGTCTCAAAAAAAAAGAAAATGAGAAAGAAGTGAAAGCGGAAACTCCTGATAAACCCATCAGATCTCATGAGATTCAGTATCACAATAATAGCATGAGAAAGACCAGCCCCCGAGATTTCAATACCTCCCCCTGGGTCCCTCTCACAACATGTGGAAATTCTGGGAGATACAATTCAAGTTGAGATTTGGGTGGAGATGCAGCCAAACCATATCATCCCACCCCTGGCCCCTCCATGCCTCATGTCCTCACATTTTACAACCAATCATGCCTTTCCAATAGTCCCCCAAGGTCTTAACTCATTTCAGCATTAACCCAAAAGTCCACAGTCCAAAGTCTCATCTGAGACAAGACAAGTTCCTTCCACCTATGAGCCTATGAAATCAAAAGCTAGCTAGTTACTTCCTAGATACAATGGGGGTACAGGTATTGGGTAAATACAGCCATTCCAAATGGAAGAAATTGGCCAAAACAAAAGGGTTACAGGGCTCATGCAAGTCTGAAATCCAGCAGGGCAGCCAAATTTTAAAGCTCTAAAAAATGATCTCCTTTGATTCCAGGTCCCACATCCAGGTCATGCTGATGCAAGAGGTGTGTTCCCATGGTTTTGGGCAGCTCTACCCCTTGTGGCTTTACAGGGTACGGTCTCCCTCCCAGCTGCTTTCACAGGTTGGTGTTGAGTGTCTGAAGCTTTTCCAGATGAATGGTGCAAGCTGTAGGTGGATCTACCTTTCTGGAGTCTGGAGGACAGTGACCCTCTTCTCACAGCTCTAAGCAGTGTCCAGTAGGCACTAGGCAGGGTCCCAATAGGGACTGTGTGTGGGGGCTCTGACCCCACATTTCCCTTCCACACTGCCCTAGCAGAAGTTCTCCATGAGGGCCGCACCCCTGTAGCAAACTTTTGCCTGAACATTCAGGTGTTTCCATACATCTGAAATCTAGGCAGAGGTTCCCAAACCTCGATTCTTTTTTTATTTGAGACTGAGTTTTGTTCTTGTCACCCAGGCTGAAGTGCAATGGCACAATCTCATCACTGCAATCTCTACCTCCTGAGTTCAAGCAATTCTCCTGCCTCAGCCTCCTGAGTACCTGGGATTATAAGCATGTGCCACCATGCATTGTTTGTATTTTTAGTAGAGATGGGGTTTCACCATGTTGGCCAGGCTTGTCTCAAACTCTTGACCTCAAGTGATCTGTCCACCTTGGCCTCCCAAAGTGCTGGGATTACAGGCATGAGCCACTGTGCTCGGCCCCAAACCTCAATTCTTGACTTCTGTACACCAGCAGGCTCAAGACCACGTGGAATATACCAAGGCTTAGGGCTTCCATCCTCTGAAGCCACAGCCCAAGGTATATGTTGGCTGGAGCGGCTGGGACACAAGGCACCAAGTTCCTGGCTGCATGCAGCAGGGAAACCTGGGCCCAGCCCATGAAACCATTTTTTCCTCCTGGGCTTCCAGGCTTGTGATGGGAGGGGCTGCTGTGAAGGTCTCTGACATGGCCTGGAGACATTTTCCCCATGGTCCATTAGGCTCCTTGCAACTTATGCAAATTTCTGTAGCCAGCTTAAATTTTCCCCCAGAAAATAGGTTTTTCTTTTCTATCACATAGTCAGGCTGCAAATTTTGCAAACTTTTCTGTGTAGGGTGCCAGCCCCAACACACCACCCACAGGATACCCTGAGTTCAGTAGAGACAAAGGAATGAGAAAAAGACAGGTTAAGAATGCATAAAGTGGGACTGGGGGCCAGGAACAATAAACTGCAAAACTGGAGGCTGCAAAGGTCCCAAGCTTTGGTTTTCCACAGTATTTATTGAATACAATCACTTTATAGTGCAGATGGTGGGGTGAATTGGTGAAAGGGAGGCTGTGTGTCAAACATAAGATTGATAGCAGTGGCAGTTTATTCGAGTTTCTCAAGAGCTAAAAGCCTATGCTTATCTGTAGACAATGCAGCTGGTGGGAGCAGGCTTAGCAAGGAGCCTACATGTCTGGTTGCATTCCAGTGCTTCAAGGGAGTGTTATGTCCTTGGGCACTATGTTTAAAATATCAGAGCTTAGGTCACTCTGTACCTGGGAACATGCTGGCAATAGAGCGGCCTTCCTCCCCAGAGGCCTCCTGTGGCGTTCTGCAGTTTATTGCTCTTTTATACATTACTTATAACCAGTTTATGTAGGCACACTGTAAACCCTTCCTCCATGGCTGCTTCCCCTAACATATCTGCTCTGCTTCCCTTTTAAAACTGAATGCCTTTAACAGTACCCAAGTCACTTCTTGAATGCTTTGCTGCTTAAAAATTTCTTCCACCAGAGGCCGGGCGCAGTGGCCCATGCCTGTAATCCCAGCACTTTGGGAGGCTGAGGTGGTTGGATCACCTGAAGTCAGAAGTTCAAGACCAGCCTGGCCAACATGGTGAAACCCTGTCTCTACTAAAATACAAAAAATAGCCAGGCATGATGGCGGGTACTTTTAATCCCAGCTACTCAGGAGCCTGAGACAGGAGAATTGCTTGAACCAGGGAGATGGTGGTTGCAGTGAGCCAAAATCGCATCACTGCTTCTAGCCTGGGTAGCTGAGTGAGACTGTGTCTCAAAAAAAAAGAAATTTCTTCCACCAGATACCCTAAATCATCTTTCTTAAGTTAAAAGTTCCATAAATCTCTAGGGTAGAGGCAAAATGCCATCAGTCTCTTTGCTAAAACATAACAAGAGTCACCTTTACTCCAGTTCCCAACAAGTTCTCATCTCCATCTGAGACCACCTTCCGCCTTAGCCTGGACCTTATTGTCCATATCGCTATCAGCATTTTAGGCAAAGCATTCAACAAGTCTCTAGGGAGTTCTAAACTTTCCCACATTTTCCTGTCTCCTGAGCCCTCCAAAATGTTTCAGCCTCTGACTGTTGTTACCCAGTTCCAAAGTTGATTCCACATTTTTGGGTATCTTTTCAGCAATACCCCACTCTACTGGTACCAATTTACCGTATCAGTCTGTTTTCACACTGCTGATAAAGACATACCTGAGACTGGGAAGAAAAAGAGGTTTAGTGGACTTACAGTTCCACATGGCTGGGGCAATCTCAAAATCATGGCAGGAGGTGAAAGGCACTTCTTACATGGCAGCGGCAAGAGAAAATGAGAAAGAAGCAAAAGCAAAACCTCTGATAAACCCATCAGATCTTGTGAGACTTACTCACTATCACAAGAATAGCACTGAAGAGGGGAGATCCCATAAGTGTCAGGGCAGGAGCCAAAGGCCTCAGCCTATTTGGATGTAAATAATGAAGAAGAAAGTAACTAGAGATACAACCGTGGTAGTTATTAGTTATTCATAGGCGATCTTAGTTATTCATAGTTAATTTTAATTCTTTTACTAATGCCTCCCAGGTCAGAAGTGTGAACCTGGGGCAACATTGTGAAATGAATGACTCTAAGGCAAGACGATTTAAGCCCTCTGTCATGCCTGCCTAAGGGCTGCTGGAGGGTGCCTTGGCTGAGTGGCAGTGCCAGTGCCGGGAAAGTGCCCACAGTTTAGTCAGCTAGGGAAGAAGACGTCTAAAATAGCTCTTGTGGTGGGCCTGATGCTGTCAGGCAGGCCCGCAGACATCTGGGGGCTTAACTGTCTCTATGTGATGCTGTGCTTCAGGGGTCACTTTCCATGTCCACTCTCATGTTCTGCTTCTGGTTACTTTTTTTCTTAGAAGAGATAATCAGTAAAAGTAATATAAATCTTAGTGTCTTTTTTTTTTTTTTTTTTGAGACAGAGTCTTGTTCTGTTGCCCAGGCTGGAGTGCAGTGGCACAATCTCGGCTCACTGCAACCCCTGCATCCCAGGTTCAAGCAATTCCCCTGCCTCAGCCTCCTAAGTAGCTGGGATTACAGGTGCGTGACACCACGCCTGGCTAATTTTTTTGTATTTTAGTAGAGACGGGGTCTCACCATGTTGGCCAGGATGGTCTTCATCTCCTGACCTTGTGATCCACCTGCCTCGGCCTCCCAAAGTGTTAGGATTACAGGCAGGAGCCACTGCCCCCTCCTGTTCTTTCTTAACGAGTATGGAAAAGTACTGATGCATTATGCTCCTTAGCTCATCTCAGCTACCTGAAAGTCTTGAGCCCCTACCTGTAAGACATGTGATGTACTTGACCCTATCACTGCCACGCCCTATTCACCCTGCCCCCCAATCGTAGACCACCAAGGCCATGCCCAACCTGCACCCTAACTACCCTGCCCACAGATTTGCAACTCAATAAAAGTGGGAGCATCCAGGCATTTGGGGTTACTGCCAGACTCTGCCCTTTGGTTGGCAGTGGACCACAGGGCCCAAACTCTCTTTTCTCTATCTCTGTGTGTTGCGTCTTTTATTTCTACAATTTCTCACCTCCGCACCAGCAGGGAGGGGCTCACAGAACCCTGTAGGGCTGGACCCTACATAGCATGAGAAAGACAGGCCCTCATGATTCAATTACTTCCCTCTGGGTCCCTCCCACAACATGTGAGAATTCTGGGAGATACAATTTAAGTTGAGATTTGGATGGGGACACAGTCAAACCATATTATGAACTAAGACAGAAAGAAACATGTTCTAATGAATCTTTTCAGGAGGCTGAGGCAGAAAGATCGTGTGAACCCAGGAGACTGAGGCTGCAGTGAGCTATGATTTTGCCACTATACCCCACAGCCTGGGTGACAGTGAGATCTCATCTCAAAAAAATAAATTAGAAAAAGATAAACTGCAGAGCATAAATTTTATGGGCTACTTTTGACAGAGGAATCAAATCTTCCTGGCCAAATTTAGACTTGTGTAGGTTAGGGGAAATTGACTAATATAGTGGCCACTGAATGGTAACTCACAAGGGTAACAGTTAAAGTTGATAAAATTTTGCTGGGCGCGGTGGCTCAAGCCTGTAATCCCAGCACTTTGGGAGGCCGAGGCGGGTGGATCACAAGGTCAAGAAATCGAGACCATCCTGGTCAACATGGTGAAACCCCGTCTCGACTAAAAATACAAAAAATTAGCTGGGCATGGTGGCGCGTGCCTGTAATCCCAGCTACTCAGGAGGCTGAGGCAGGAGAATTGCTTGAACCCGGGAGGCGGAGATTGCGGTGAGCCGAGATCGCGCCATTGCACTCCAGCCTGGGTAACAAGAGCGAAACTCCGTCCAAAAATAAAATAAAATAAATAAAAATAAAAATAAAAATAAAAGTTGATAAAATTTTAAATGCATACAAAACCAATGTACAAATCAACTTTTCCTCACAAAACCAACGACTGAGAATACTCTTTAAGTTTCATAACATCAGTCCAGGTTCTGTAGCTCATACCTGTAATCCAGCTCTTTAGGAGACTGTAGGGGAACAACTTGAGATCAGGAGTTCGAGATCATCCTGGATAACATAGCAAGACTGTCCTTAAGAAAGGAACCTCAAAAGCAATGTTGTATGAAAGGGAGTTATAGATGGATATATACAGGAAAATAGTCTAAATAGTAGAATACTATCTAAAGAGTAGAACAGCATTACTGAAGTTTAGAAACACATGAATAATACTGTAATTGTTTACGGACACACACATATAAAGTAAGGTAAAAGGAAGGGTGCAAATCCACTTTACAATAGCAGTTATCTATGAACACGATTTCAAAAAGCGCAACAAATATATCTATAAATGTTTTGGGCCAGTTGCAGTGGCTCATGCCTGTAATCTGAGCACTTTGGGAGGCTAAGTTGGGAGGATTACTTGAGCCCAGAAGTTCAAGACCAGACTGAGCAACATAGTGAGACTATGTCTACACAAAATATAAAAAAATTAGCGGGTGTAGTGGTTAATGCCTATGGTCCCAGCTACTCAGGAGGCTGACATGAGAGGATCGCCTGAGTTTGGGAGGTCGAGGATGCAATCGCACCACTGCACTTCAGCTTGCACAGCAGAGCGAGACCCTATCTCAAAAACAATACAAAACAAAAATTTGGCAGGGTGCAGTGCCTCACGCATGTAATCCAAGCACCTTGGGAGGCCAAGGCAGGCAGGTCACAAGGTCAGGAGTTTGAGACCAGCCTGGCCAATATGGTGAAACCCCGTCTCTACTAAAAATACAAAAATTAGCCTGGAGGTGGAGGCGCGCGAAGTCCCAGCTACTCGGGAGGCTGAGGCAGGAAAATTGCTTGAACCCGGGAGGTGGAGGTTGCAGTGAGCCGAGATCGCGCCTCTGCACTCCAGCCTGGGTGACAGAGTGAGACTCCAGCTCAGAAAAAAACAACAAAACCCCAAAAAACCCCACTTGATAACATAGTAATAAATTAGCATTTATCGAATGATAAATATGTGCCAGACTGTTCTAAGCCCTTTCCCTGCATGATCTCAGTGAAGTCTCACAATATTATCCCCATTGCAGGGATGCAGAAAGGCCCTGAGGTAGAAGAGGAGGTAGCAGATGATGCTGGGATGGGCCCCGGACCATCTGACTCTAAATCCCCAACCTGGGCCCCACACACTGTCCTAGGGTGGGAGAAGTGGTCTTCGGGGTCCGGGCACCGCAACCACGGCCCAGGCCCGACCGGCCAGCCCCGCGTACCGTGTAGAGCGTCAAGTCGACATGTCGCCACAGCCACCGGTCGTCGACCAGCCTCTTCCAGCGGTGACAGACCCTGCGGGAGGGGACCCATGGTTAGAAGGATCCGCATCTCCCCGGGCCACATCCGCATCTCCAGGTGCCAGGTTCACCCTCCGCCCGGCTCTTCCCCCCCGCACCTGGAGATGCGGATCCGGTCCCGTACCGGGAGGTAAGAGAAAATTTCGAGCAGGACCGAGTCCGGCAGTTCGATCAAAGTCGCCATGATCCCGCCAACGCGCACTTCCGCTTCCGGTTAAGGAGACCCCCCGAGGGGTCCTCCTGGGGCCGCCGAGGTGGGGTTGACAAGGCGGCAGCTGCGACCTTCCCGTAACCCTCTGAGAAATTTGACTTTCCTCTCACTGGGAAGTGATTGGGTCCCAGGGCAGGACCAGACGCATCCGCGGATGCTGACCGGCTCCAGCTGTGAATGGGGACCAGAACCCAGCCTGGAAAGCGTGGCTGTGGCAGTGAGAGGCCTGGGGGACGTGGCCGAGGCGTGATTTGGCCCCAATTGGGAACTAAGACCAAGTCTGGAAGGCGGGCCTGGAGTGTGGCAAAGCTTGGGGCGGAGCTAGAGACTAGGACCAAGTTTGGAAGGCATGGCTGGGGTGGTGAGAAGGATGGAAGCTGGGTTTGAGACGAGAACCAAGCCCGGAAGGCGTGCGTGGGGGAGGCCCAGGGGCGGGACTAGAGATGAGAACCAAGCCTGGAAGGCGTTGCTGGAGTGGGGCGAGGCACGAGGGCGGGGCTAGAGAAACCGACCAAGTCCGGAAGGCGTGGCTGGAGGGGGCGAGGCCCCATTTTCCTCTTTCAGCAGCACTCCTCATCCCTTTCTTAACTCCTCACCCCACAGCTCAGCACCAAGACCCTGTGCTTGGGCGATCTTTGAATCAAGCACTGAGAAATTAGAACTTTTTTCAAAAAAGAACATTTCCTTTTCCACCCCCGCTGATTACAAAAGTAACATATGTTCAATGTCGGAAATCTGGAAAAACACCACTAAGAGGGAAAATAAGGCCGGTGTGGTGGCTCATGCCTGTAATTCCAGTACTTTGGAGGGATCACTTGAGGCCAGGAGTTTGAGACCAGGCTGGGCAACATAGTGAGGCAGTGTCTCTCCTAAAAGTAAAAAAATCAGCCATGCGTGGTGGTGCATGCCTGAAGTCCTAGCTACTTGGGAGGCTAAGGAAGGAAGATCTCTTGAGTCCGGAAGTTGGAGGCTGCAGTGAGCTATGATCATGCCACTGCACTCCAGCCTGTGGCAGAGTAAGACACTGACTCGAATGAGACTCTCAGTAATCCTGCCAGACAGTGGTAAGTATAGTAAATGCTTGTGCGACCCAGTATTTCTTTGTTTTTAAACGAAGTCTCACTCTGTTACCCAGGCTGGAGTGCAGTGGTGCGATCTCAGTTCACTGCAACCTCTGCCTCCCAGGTTCAGACAATTCTCCTGCCTCAGCCTCCCAAATACCTGGGATTACAGAGGCCCACCTCCATGCCCAACTAATTTTGGTATTTTTAGTAGATATGGGGTTTCACCAATTGGCCAGGCTGGTCTCGAACTCTTGATCTCAAGTGATCTGCCCGACTTGGTCTCCCAAAGTGCTGGGATTACAGGTGTGAGTCACTGTGCCTGGCTGTGACCTAGTATTTCTAAAAGAATGCAAAAATGTGCTGCTTCTAAACTTTCTCAGGCACATCAGCCCCCTCAGCTCACTTTTGACCTTCCAATCTGTTTTATCCTGGCTAGTCTCCCCAAAAGCAGAGGCGAGGGGTTTCCACAAGATGGGGCCAGTGGCAATTTCAAGGAAACACTAATTACCAGAGCAATCAGTCCAAAGCATTTATTAGGGAAACTTATAGAGTGCTCCAACAATCATCCAGACAGACAGGAAAGAAAAGGAGTATTCTACCGAGCTTAGAGCTGCAACTAAGGGGTCAGGACATGGAGTTTAGATGCACAGGTCAGCATGTCTGGTTTCCCTTACTATTTTGAGTAATGGACCACCTACTTTCTGGTGGGTGTCAGCTTGACCAAAACAGGAATGTGGAATCTTTCCCTGGGATGGGACGTTCCACAACCTTGGTCCTATCTTTAGATCTTTGTTTTTGTTACTGTTGGTTTTTTTTTTTTTTTTTTTTGGAGATGGAGTCTCGCTCTGTCACCCAGGCTGGAGTGCAATGGCGTGATCTGGGCTCACCGCAACCTCTGCCTCCTGGGTTCAAGCAATTCTCCTGCCTCAGCCTCCCAAGTAGTTGGGACTACAAGCACACACCACCACACCCAGATAATTTTTTGTATTTTAGTAGAGATGAGGTTTCACCGTGTTGCCCAGGCTGGTCTCAAACTCCTGAGCTCAGGTAATCATCCTGCCTCAGCCTCCCAAAGTGCCAGAATTACAGGTGTGAGTCACCATGCCCAGCCTATATTTATATTTTCAAGGCCAGTTTCTGGAATTATTTTATTTTATTTTTGAGACGGAGTTTCACTCTTGTTATCCAGGCTGGAGTGCAATGGCACGATCTCGGCTCACCGCAACCTCCGCCTCCTGGGTTCAAGCAATTCTTCTGCCTCAGCCTCCCGAGTAGTTGGGACTACAGGCGCACACCACCATGCCCAGCTAATTTTTGTATTTTTAGTAGAGATGGGGTTTCACCTTGTTGACCACCCCAGTTTCTGGAATTCTTTTTTTTTTTTTGAGACGGAGTTTCGCTGTTGTTGCCCAGGCTGGAGTGCAATGGTGTGATCTCGGCTCATCGCAACCTCCGCCTCCTGGGTTCAGGCAATTTTCTTGCCTCAGCCTCCTGAGTAGCTGGGATTACAGGTACGCGCCACCGTGCCCAGCTAATTTTTTGTACTTTTAGTAGAGACAGGGTTTCACCATGTTGACCAGGATAGTCTCGATCTCTTGACCTCATGATCCACCCACCTCAGCCTCCCAAAGTGCTGGGATTACAGGCGTGAGCCACCATGCCCAGCCCCAACTTGGAATTCTTAAGCAAAGTACACAGGTTAAGCATTATGAGAGCTCAGCATAAAACAGAAGAGAGATTGGGCACGGTGGCTCAAGCCTGTAACCCTGGCACTTTGGGAGGCTGAGGCAGGAGAATTACCTGAGCTCAGGAGTTTGAGACCAGCCTGGGCAACACAGTAAAACCTTGTCTCTACTAAAATACAAAAAATATTTTGGGAGGTCAAGGCTAGCAGATCACCTGAGGTTGGGACTTTGAGACCAGCCTGACCAACATGGAGAAATCCCATCTCTACCAAAAATACAAAATTAGCTGGGCATGGTGGCACATACCTGTAATCCCAGCTACTGGGATGGCTGAGGCATGAGAATTGCTTGAACCCAGGAGGCAGAGGTTGCAGTGAACCGAGATCGCACCATTGCACTCCAGCCTAGGTAACAAGAGCAAAACTCCATCCAAAAAAAAAGAAAAAGAAAGAAAAGAAAAACAGAAGAGAGTGATTGTTTCTCAACATGGACTAACATTTTCAATTACAGATTTCCTCACTGTCAATTTTTCGTTCCATTTCTAGGGAAAATGAGGTGCTGACTCCAGTCTGGTTACTTCCTGCTCGATGGAGGCATTGACTGGGAATTGTGGAATGAAAAAGATTAATATGACAGAGTATGCAATGTTTAGGTCCCTTTTCTAGGGGGAGGCAGGATTAAGGGCACTTGTTACAAATTGTTTAGCTTAATTAACCCCAAGGTAGATTCCAAGAATAACTAGTAATACAGGTAGCCCTAACCTTAATAAGTAGAGAGATTTAATTCCAGAAGGTATCCAGAATAGGCTAAAAACCCAGTTTTCTACCTCCTGGAGCAGAGGGGTGCGATGACCTAGGGTTTTGTTTTTTTGAGGCCAGAGTCACACTCTGTCACCCAGGTTGGAGTGCAGGGGTGGGATCTCAGCTCACTGTAACCTCCACCTCCCGGGTTCAAGGGACTCTCATGCCTCAGCCTCCCAAGTAGCTGGACTTATGGGTGCATGCCACTATGTGTGGTTTATTTTATTTTATTATTTTTTTATTTTTTTAATTTTTACTAGAGACAGGGTTTCACCATGTTGGCCAGGCTGGTCTTGAACTCCTGACCTCAGGTGATCTACCTGCCTCAGCCTCCCAAAGTGCTAGGATTACAGGCGTGAGCCACTGCACCTGGCCGGAGGTGGGGGGAGGATTGGAGAATTCTTAAACCACTGTAGCAGTATACTTCAACAATACTAAAAGGTTTTAGTTTCTGGATCCTGCCATTCAAAAGCAAATAATAGGTAATTTGCTGTAATTTGCTGTAATCCCAGCACATTGGGAGGTCGAGTCAGGAGGATCACTTGATGTCAGTTTGAGACCAGCCTGGACAACATGGTAAAACCCCATCTCTACTAAAAATACAAAAATTACCTAGGTGTGATGGCATGTGCCTGTAATCCCAGCTACTTAGGAGGCTGAGGCAGGAGAACCCCTTGAACCCGGGAGGTGGAGGTTGCAGTGAACTGATATCATGCCACTGCACTCCATTCTGGGCAACAGAGCGAGCCTGTGTCAAAAAAATTTTTTTGGCTGGGTGCAGTGGCTCACTCCTGTAATCCCAGCACTTTGGGACGCTGAGACGGGAACAACATCTGATGCCAGGAGTTGAAGATCAGCCTGGTCAACATGGTGAAACCTCGTCTCTACCTAAAAAATATAAAAATTAAGCTGGGGGTGGTGGCTCACACTTGTAATCCCAGCACTTTGGGAGGCCAAGGAGGGTGGCTTACAAGGTCAGGAGTTTGAAACCAGCCTGGCCAATATGGTGAAACCCCATTTCTACTAAAAATACAAAAATTAGCTGGGTATGTTAGTGCATGCCTGTAATTCCAGCTACTCAGAGAGGCTGAGGCAGAAGAATCGCTTGAACCCAGGAAGCGAAGTTTCAGTGAGACAAGAACCTGCCAATGTACTCCAGCCTGGATGACAGAGCAAAACTCTACTCCCCGCAAAAAGAAAGCCACACACACACAAATTAGTCGGTTGTGGTGGCGAGCACCTGTAATCCCAGCTACTTGGGAGGTTGAGGCAGGAAAATCTCTTGAACCCAGGAGGTGGAGGTTGTTGTGAGCTGAGATAGCGCCACTGCACTTGAGCCTGGGTGAGAGTGAGACTCCGTCTCAAAAAAAAATTTTTTTTTAAAGGCCAGATATCAGCCGGGCGCAGTGGCTCACGCCTGTAATCCCAGCATTTTGGGAGGCCGAGGCGGGCGGATCACAAGGTCAAGAGATCGAGACCATCCTGGCCATAGTGAAACCCTGTCTCTACTCAAAATACAAAAAAAAAATTAGCCGGGCGTGGTGGCACGTGCCTGTGGTCCCAGCTACTTGGGAGGCAGAGGCGGAAGAATCACTTGAACCCAGGCGGAGGTTGCAGTGAGCGGAGATTGCGCCACTGCACTCCAGCCTGGCGACAGACTAAGACTCTGTCTCGAAAAAAAAGGCCAGACATCGCCACAGGTAGCTACTGTATGGTTTCTTTATGTTACGGAAAGTGCGGATTTACTGAGTGCCAACTGAATACAGAATGGACTATTCTTCATGTGGATTCAGTAATGTGACTATACTCTCCCTCTTTCCCCCCCAGCCCTCTTTTCTCCTTTAAATACTGAAGCCCTCAAAATCATATTTGGAAAAAAGCATGGATCACAGATTGTTCCTGGGGTTTTGTGTTCCTTTTTTTTCCAGGCATGTCCTTAACCTTGTCTACATAAACCTCTCAATTTACTGAGACCTGTTTCAGATACTTTTTGGCTTATGAATTGTTTGACTGAATTGAGGGAGGAGTGTCCTTGTCCCCACCGGCTCTCACGAACCCAGAATCTGGTACAAAGTGCTCCCTGAAGATATAGATGCAGGATATTGTGTAATTGTGCAATGTTTCCAGCTTCCTCGCGGGCATTTAAGGTTGGTGACTGGTAGTGAGGCAGGAGAATATGGAAAATAAGGCAGGAGAATAGCAAAGGGAATTAAAAGCTGGATAAAGAGCAAAATAAGTCGAGAGTAGAAGCAAGGTGAAGGGGAGGGTGAGAAAGAAGGAAGATAAAAGGCAGAAGCCGAGCAGCCAAAACAAAAGGAAAATAAAAAACTGAGCAAGGATCCCATGGCCGGCAAAATCCAGACCAAACTAATAAGGGGCAGCTCTTCAGGGATAGGTAAGTGCATTAAAGACAGAAAGTACCCTTAACATAAGGATGATAATCAGCTCATTAGCGCTCATGCTTATGGAGGGTATATCACGCAAGAACTTAAAATTAATGCATGGAGGCGGCCCTCAAGAGCACAGAGGTCAAAGTTACTAAGCAACACACCTATCAATCAAAAAGGTAGACACTGGCTAGAGATTAGGCAGCCTTGGGAAGAAAAGAAAAAAAAAACACATAAAAAGAACCAAACTACACCAAGCTGGGGGTGATCTCATCTCGCAGAGGTGTCTGCTCTCCCTCTTCGATTGGAATACTGTGCTTACTAAGGTTGCTGCTTTGCTAACTGTGTGTCTCGTCCAAATCTTGTTCGGGACACCAAGAATCTGGAACTGTGAGGCACCATAAGGTAACAGCAGCTATTGGGCAGCGTGGAGTCTAGTCTAGGATCAGGCTTCGCCTACTGACTGGAGTCCACATCCCCACGGGACGCGACGGCCAGAGGGCAGAGGTGAGCAAAATGCTCACGAGGCCCAGCCCTGAATGAACCCAAGGGGTCAGAAGGGATAACTGCAGGGCTCGCATCTCCCACCCTCCGCCCTCGCTCCTCGTAGTAGCAGCAAGAGGCTTTGGGCTCAGGATCAGAAGGAGCTCATCTCGAACCCCGGGACCTTCTGGCGTCCTCATCAAGCGACCGAATCTCCCCGCAATGAACAATGGCTTCAAACGAGCTGGGAGCCGGCACCGACCTCTGGCTCTCGCTCCACACCCCTTCCCCGTCCCCACATCCGCCGAAGCCCCCGGTTCTACCCCGTGTGCCTACCCCAGGCGTTCCCGTGCCACGCCGTGCTTGGGACACCGAAACCGTACCTGGGAGCCGCAAGCACACTCCCTACCACAAACACGGAAGAACTTAATCCAGTGTTGACCACACCCCCTGGCCAGGGGCGGGGCTTCTGGCTCCGCACTTTTACTTCCGCTTCCGGTTCCCAGTGTTAACTGCGGCCGGGGTTCAGCGCTCGTTCGAGGAGCTAGTGGCGTCGGCAGGTTCGAGGCGATTCGAGGTGAGGGGGTCAAGCGGAGAGGCCCGGAGTCGGGGAAAGCTGTCGCGCCCCCGCCACCCAGGGTCTGGGGTCAGTGGCAGGTGAGGCCATGGGGTTTTGTGGCCGGGCCTTCTGGCGGCGAGAAGGAGTGGAGGCGCGGCTGCCTGGGGTTCGCGGTCTTGGGACGCGGGATTTGGGGCCTGGGAGTATTCGAGTCCGGGGGGTTGAGGGCAGAATGGAAGGCTCAGTAATCGGGATTTTTAGGGCCTGCGATTGGGAGACTTGTAAGCTGCTGCTTCTTGGCCTGGGAGACCCCTGAAAGTCTAACTCTGCTGCCTCCCACCCCCGCGCTCCTGTGTAGCTCCAGCTAGGATGATCGAGGTTGTTTGCAACGACCGTCTGGGGAAGAAGGTCCGCGTTAAATGCAAGTATCCACTGGCAGCCGAGAGGCAGTGGTACCCGCAGGGGTACTTGACGTGAGGCGGGTAACTCAATCTGTGTTGTCGGAGGGCTTTAGTTAAACCCGGGAGAGGCCGAGCGCGGTGGTTCATCCCTGTAATCCCAGCACTTCGGTAGGCCGAGGCGAGCTGATCACGGGGTTAAGAGATTGAGACCATTCTGGCCAACATATTTTTAGTCTCTACTAAAAATACAAAAATTAGCTGGGCCTATTGGCGGACGCCTGTAGTCCCAGCTACTTGAGAGGCTGATACAGGAAAATCGCTTGAATCCGGGAGACGGAGTTTGTAGTGAGCGGAGATCGTGCCACTGCATTCCAACCTGGCGACAGAGCAAGACTCCGTCTGAAAAAAAAAAAGGGGGGGGGGGAGAAGCGGGGATGGGGTTCTGGCAGATGGTATGCAGCCCCAGAATGTCCTCTTCCTTGTTCTACCGCTCCCATTTGCCTTAACTCCTCTGCGCCCAGCACGGATGATACCATCGGGGACCTTAAGAAGCTGATTGCAGCCCAAACTGGCACCCGTTGGAACAAGATTGTCCTGAAGAAGTGGTGAGTGCAGTGGTAGAGCCACGAGGTGGACCGGTCTAGGCCTGAAGGTTTTGGTTGTGGGAGCGCAGCAGGCAGCTCTTTGCTACCCTCAGTCTGCCTCCAGGCTGAAGAGCCTCTTTAGCCTTATCTCTTAAAGGTTTCTTTTTCTTAGGTACACGATTTTTAAGGACCACGTGTCTCTGGGGGACTGTATCCTTTGTGTGACTTTTTGAGGCAGCATCTACATACCCAGCCTCGGTTATCTTTGTTCAAAATTAAAGTCTGCATGAGATTATGCATATTAAGTGTTTAACTTACTATGTGGTACATGGTGAGCACTTAGAAAATAGGAGCTAGGTAATTATTTGGTTGGGGAGGAGGGTGGTTGACTGGTGAAATAGTTTGACTTCAAGTTCAAAATACTTATTTTTGAGCTCCACCTGAGTGCTGGACAGTAGGTCAAGGTGGAGTGAGACTCAGGCATATCTATTGTGCAGAAGGTACAGAACCTTATTATTATTTTTATTTATTTATTACAAAAAGAAATTTTTTTTTTAAGATAGGGTTTCACCATGTTGGTCAGGCTGGTCTTGAACTCCCAACCTCAGGTGATCCACCCACCTTGGCCTCCAAAGTGCTTGGATTACAGGCATGAGCCACCACACTGGCCACCTTATTTTACTTATTTAGTGTTTTGAGACAGTCTGGAGTGTAGTGGTGCGATCTTGGCTCACTGCAACCTCCACCTTCTGGGTTCAAGCAATTCTGCCTCATCCTCCCAAGAAGCTGGGATTACAGGCATGTGCCACCACTCCCTGCTAGTTTTTGTATTTTTTAGTAGAGATGGGGTTCCACCATGTTTGGCTTCAAGTGATCCTCCCACTTTGGCCTCCCAAATTGCTGGGATTGTAGGTATGAGCTATTGGGTCTGGCCTAGAAGGAACAGAAACTTTTTTTTTTTTGAGACAGAGTTTCACTCTTGTTGCCCAGGCTGGAGTGCAGAGGCACAATCTTGGCTCACTGCAGCCTCTACTTCCTGGGTTCAAGAAATTCTCTTGTCTCAGCCTCCCGAGTAGCTGGTATTACAGGCACCTGCCACCACGCCCAGCTAATTTTTTGTATTTTTAGTAGAGATGTGTTGGCCAGACTGGTCTCAAACTCCTGATGTCAAATGATCCATGGCTTGGCATACCAAAGTGCTGGAATTACAGGTGTGAGCCACAGTGCCCAGCCAGAATTTTTTTTTAATAGAAAAAACTTATTTATTTTTTTAAAAGATGGGGTTTCACCATGTTGGTCAGGCTGGTGTTGAACTCCTGACCTCAGGTGATCCGCCCGCCTTGGCCTCCAAAGTGTTTGGATTACAGGCGTGAGCCACCATGCCTGGCCCAGAAATTTTTTTGTAAAGTTTCAGTTCTCTCCAAATAAAAATGACCCAGTCCAAAATGGGCTTTTTTAGCCCTGGGCTGAGACCTTAGGCCACCCTGACCCAGCTGTGAATGAATGAAAGGAGTGGGGATGGAACACAAGGGTCAGGATTCCTTAACACCTTTCCTTCAGATGAAATCCACGATGGGATGAACCTGGAGCTTTATTATCAATAGAGGAGAATTCTCATCTTCCTGCTGCCCCACTCTCCCCTCCCATCCTCACCCCCCACACTGGGATAGATGCTTGTTTGTAAAAATTCACCTTAATAAAGACTTAGATGTTGCTTTGTTGTTGTCTCTTTGCATGAGAGCTGTCTAGTGATGGGTAGGTCAGTCGCTCTTTGGTCATTTCTGTATCATCAATGTGCATCTGCTAAAATAAGGGTTCCAAATCAACTGGATCCATGAGGGCAGAGTAGATCAGCAGGCCGGGAGTCTGAGGGAGCCCAAAGAGAGCTCTGGGCTTTGCTGTGGGTGTGCGAAGGTCAACAGGCCCTAGGATTATAGTTACCCTAATAGATCAAAGAGCCTCCAGGTAATGACAATAGATATAATTGTTAAGAATACAGATTCTGAAATCACACAGACCATGTGTGGAATGTCAGCTCTGCCACCAAACAGCTGAATGACCCTAGACACGTCTGCTTTCATTGGCATATTGTGAGGAGGTGTAGATGAGCTGGAAAGCATGTTTAAGCATCCACAGTTCCTGACACCTTTTGTTTTGTTTTGAGACAGGGTCTTACTCTGTCACCCAGGATGGAATGCAGTGGCTCGATCATAGCTCACTGCAGCCCTGATGAACTGGACTCACACAATCCTCCTGAATCAGCCTCCCAAGTAGCTGGAAGCCTGCTAATTGTTTTTTTTACTTTTGAGACATAGTCTTCCTCTGTTGTCCACGCTCGAGTGCAGTGGTGTGATCTTGGCTCACTGCAACCTCCGCCTCCCGGGTTCAAGTTTTTCTCCTGCCTCAGCCTCCTGAGCAGCTGGGACTACAGGTGCATACCTCCACACCCAGCTAGTTTTTGTATTTTGAGTAGAGATGGGGTTTCACCATGGTGGCCAGGATGATCTCCATTTCTTGACCTCATGATCTACTTGCTTCAGCCTCCCAAAATGCTGGGATTATAGGCATGAGCCACCATGCCTGGCCATGTCTGCTAATTTTTAATTTTTTTTTTGAGACAGTCTTGTTCTATCGCCCATGCTCACCACAACCTCTGCCTCCAGGGTTCAAGCGATTCTCCTGCCTCAGCCTTCCAAGTAGCTAGGAGTCATCATGCCTGCCTAATTTTATATTTTTAGTTGAGATGGGGTTTCTCCATGTTGGTCAGGCTGGTCTTGAACTCCTGACCTCAGGTGATCCGCCCACTTCAGCCTCCCAAATTATTGGGATTACAGGTGTGAGCCACTGTGCCCAGTAGAGATGGGGTTTCATCATGTTGGCTAGGCTGGTCTCAAACTCCTGACCTCAAGTCATCCAACTAGCTTGGCCTCCCAAACTGCTGGGATTACAGCTGTGAGCCACCTCACTTGGCATCTTAAAATTCTTTTGTAGAGGGTCTCCCTATGTTATAGAGGTTGTAGAGGTCTCATCTACACCTCCTCACAATATGCCAATGAAAGCAGACGTGCCTAGGGTCATTCAGCTGTTTGGTGGCAGAGTTGACGTTCCACACATGGTCTGTGTGATTTCAGAATCTGTATTCTTAACAATTAAATCTATTGTCATTACCTGGAGGCTCTTTGATCTATTAGGGTAACTATAATCCTAGGGCCTGTTGACCTTCGCACACCCACAGCAAAGCCCAGGATGTCTTGAACTCCTGGCCTCAGATGTTCAAGCCCTATGTTGCCCAGGATGGTCTTGAACTCCTGGCCTCAGATGATCCTCCAGCCTTGGCCTCCCAAAGTACTGAGATTATAGGCGTGAGCCATCAAGACAAAAATAAGGTCATAGTAGACAGTGAGGCAGTGTGGCACTGTAAGTGTGGCTACATGAGCCCAGCCTCAAGAGTCGGACCATCTAGATTTGAATTTTGATTGATCCTTAGCAATGGGATTCAGGCCCTGACACCCTCAGTTTCCTCCTCTAAAAAGGAGCACTACCATGGCACCCACATCTCAATGAGATTATACAATTAGAATTGCAGGATGCCTGGCACATAATGTTATTCACTGTATTCTTACTTTAGGTGTGGTAGATGAGACCAATTGTACCTCCTCCGTTCCCCTGGCAACAGTTCGTGTCAACCTTGTTCCTGTCCTGTTTTATTTATTATTTCTTTATTTAGTTTTTTAAATGGAGTCTCACTCTATCACCCAGGCTGGAATGCAGTGGTGCAGTCTTGGCTCACTGCAACCTCTGCCACCCAGGTCCAAGTCATTCTCCTGCCTCAACCTCCCAAGTAGCTGGGATTACAGGCACCTGCCACTGCACCCAGCCAATTTTTGTGTTGTAGAGACCAGGTGCCTGCCACTGCACCCAGCTAATTTTTGTATTTTTTTTTTTTATTAGAGACGGGGTTTCACCATCTTGGCCAGTCTGGTCTTGAACTCCCAACCTCGTGATCCACCCGCCTTGGCTTCCCAAAGTTCCTGGATTACAGGTGTGAGCCACTGCGCCTAGCCTGATGTTGGTTTCTCAGTGTCTGTACTTATTTTATACTTTACGGCAAGGTTTCTGAGCTTTGGCATTGTTGATACTTTGGGTTGGATTTTTTTTTTTTGAGACAGATTGTTGCTCTGTCCCCCAGGCTGGAGTGCAGTGGCAAGATCATGGCCAATTGCAGCCTCTTAACTCCTAGACTCAAAATATCATCCCACCTCAGCCTCCCAAGTAGTTGGGATTACAGGCACTGGCCACCACACCCACTGAATTTTTGTAGAGATGGGGTCTTGCCATATTGCCAAGGCTGTTCTCAAACTCTGGGCTCAAGTGATCCTCCTGCCTTGGCCTCCTAAAGCCCTGGATTACAGGTGTGAGCCACCACTGCCAGCCCTTGCATTGAATAATTCTTTTTGTAGGGGCTGTGCCTTGAAGGATGTTAGCAGCATCCTTGGCATCTAATACTGGATGCCAGTAGCCAGTAGCATCTCCTTGAAACTGTCTGAGTTTGTTGTAACAACCAAAAATATATCAAGATGTTGCCAAAAGTCCCTTGGGAAACAAAATTGCTACTAACTGAGAACTTTGTTCTGTTATTTAGTTGCCAATATTAGGGAAGGCTGGGTGAAGGGAACATGAAAACCCTACTGCTTTTGCAACTCCCCCATGTCTAAAATTATCTTTTTTAAAAAGTTATCTATTATTATGCTAATACAAGCTTGTAAAAAACTCAAAATGTTATATTAAAACTTAATATTTTTCGGCAGGGAGGGACGACGGAGTTTCACTCTTGTTGTCTAGTCTGTATTGCAGCTGCACGATCTAGGCTCACTGCAACCTCCGTCTCCTGGGTTCAAGCAATTCTCCTGCCTCAGCCTCCCGGGATAACAGGCATGTGCTACCACATCCAGATAATTTTGTATTTTAAGTAGAGACCAGGTTTCTCCATGTTGGTCAGACTGGTCTCAAACTCCCGACCTCAGGTGATCCCCCTGCCTCAGCCTCCCAAAGTGCTGGGATTACAGGCGTGAGCCACTATAAAAAAAACTTACTTTTTTTTTTTTTTTTTTTTTGAGACAAGAGTTTCATTCTTATCACCCAGGCTGAAGTGCAGTGGTGCAATCTGGGCTCACTGCAACCTCTGCCTCCTGGGTTTAAGCAATTCTCTTGTCTCAGCCTCTCGAATAGCTGAGATTATAGACTCCCACCACCATGCCCAGCTACTATTTGTATTTTTAGTAGACACAGGGTTTCACCATGTTGGCCAGGCTGGTCTCAAACTCCTCACTTAAAGTGATCCGCCCGCCTCCCAAAGTGCTGAGATTACAGGTGTGAGCCACTGCCCCTGCCACACCCAGCTAATTAAATTTTTTTTTTTTTTTTTTTTTTTTTTTTTTGTAGAGACAAGGTCTTGCTCTGTTGCCCAGGCTGGTCTCAAACTTAGGCTCAAGTGAACCTCCTGCCTCAGCCTCCCAAAGTGTTGGTATTATAGAAGGGAGCCACCAAGTATGGCTTGAGTGCTTTATGTGGATTAATTTAATCTACACGTTAAACAGAAGTATGTATTATTGCTTATCTCCCCTTTGCAGATGAGGAAACCAAAGTACAAAGTAACGTTAAGTAATCAGTTCAAGGTCACATAGCAAGTGGCAATGCCAGGCTTTAAACCCAAGTCTGACTCCAGACTTCTCTTAGCCTTCTTCTACATCCTTCGTCTCATTTGTTGTGGGCAGCTTTCCTTATGAGTTCACTTCACTGAACTTCATTCTGTTTAACGGTCACATAGGGGTCTATGCTACGTGAACTGTAGTTGAACTCTTCACTGTCAGTCTCTTCCAATCCCGTGTCTACCCACAGTTCCCCAACTCTGGGTCCCCAAATACCTTCTCTGTGTGCCCCAGGCTCTGCAGACTCTATTTTAAGATGGCTAAAACTGAGCTTATCTCCTCCCACCTGTACCTCCTCCGTGTTCTTATATGAATGTCAATGTCTGCACCCATCGGTCACCCAGGATGGAGGAAGGAGCCAGACTGCGAGGGAATAAGGGAAGTAAGTTTAAAAGGACGTGGAAGGCTTTTGGGTCCAGAGCATAGGGAAGAGGTTAGCCCTGCAAAATATAAAAGGGGCTGGGTTAGCTTTGGACATCTGGGGGAAACAGGTGGGAAGAGGGAGGATGGAGGAGCCAAATTTAAGCTTCGGGTACTTAGGTGCTCATCTCCAAGACAACTGCATTGCTATGGCAACAGCAGAGGCAGCCCCGCCCCGCCCAAGTACCTCCTCGGCCGCCGTTACCTCTGCACCAGCCAGATGCTGCCGCAAGGGAGGGCTGGGGGCTTGGGGAGCTCCGGGAACAGCTCAGAAAGGCGGGAGTTGCTGCTGCATTAGCCAATCTGTAAGTTATATTCCGCCTGGGTGGGCTCTGCGGCGAGACGCGCCAAGAAAGGGTCGGGAGTTTTTTGGCGCTCGCCAAAGGGCGTTGAGAAGGGCGGGCCCGCTTCGCTTCGAACCACTCAGGAGCCGGGAGAGCGAGTGGGCGGGGCTGCGCTGAGGCTGACCGGGGGCGGGGCTCGGGGATAATGTGGGAGGGTCCACCCAGTCCCTCTTCTACCCAATAGAGGGCCAGAAAGCCAATCCGGACGGTTGGGGTACCCAATGAGCGTCGCCGCCAGGCCCCGTTGCAGAGCGCGCCTAGCCAATCGGCGGTGGCGGTGGGCGGGCACGGGCGACAGGCGGCGCGGCTGAGGCGGAGCAGGCGCTGCGGCAGGAGGGAAGATGGCGGACGAGGAGAAGCTGCCGCCCGGCTGGGAGAAGCGCATGAGCCGCAGCTCAGGTGCCGCTGGGGTCGGGGCTGGGGCGGGACCGCGCGGGCCCGCGTAGGCAGGGCTCGAGCTCGCCCCTCAGGCGCGGCGGCAGCGCTGCCTCCCTCCCGTGGGGTCCTGGCTCCTCCGCGTCGTCCCGGGGGTAACGGCCCCGGCCCGCCCTGTTATGGGAGCTGCGAGCCTCAGAAGCCGCCGGGAAGCCACAGGAAGTTGAGGCAGGGGGTTGGGCGGGTGAGGGTCTGGGGAGGCCGGGGCGATGGCCTTGGTCCTGCCGGCCCGGCTGATACTTCTCGGCCTAACGCACCTGACGCCTGGGGGGATGTCTCTGCACTTGCGAGCCTGGGGGCACCCCTGGGAAGGGGACACCCCAGTACCTTGCATAGGGCGTGGGTTGTTGCCCAGCCTCGGGTCCATCATCCTACCACTGCTAACACCCCTACCGTGTACACCTAATGCTGAGTCTGCGACATCGCCAGTGACATTCTGCCAGACGATGGCCCCTGTGCTCATTCCGATTTAAGAGTTAGCCACAATGATAATATTGCCGGTAACCGGGCACGTTTGTCTCTATGTCAGGCGCTTTTAGTTCTGAATTACCACAACTCTGGGAGCCAGGTAGTTATTATTTCCATCTTACCAGTTAGGAAACTGAGGTCAGAACACTGAAGGAACTCGTCTAAGATCATTCATTTCAGGGGCCTGGGGTTGGATTAGGACCTAGGCAGTTTACTTCCAGATTCCCCTGCCCATGTCACTGCAAACTCTTGAGGAGCAGACCCAGTATCTGTGAGCAGGACCCGAGTCACTGCTGCCTCCAGAGCCCATGGCAATCACATTTGCAGTAATAATTCTCCTTGGTTGAGTGCCAGGTTCTGGTGAATGCTTTGCAAACATGGACTCTCGTATTAACCCCAGGATGTTTGATCTTATTTTCTCATCCCCATTTTTCAGATGAGAAAACTGAAGTGCAGGGAGATAGAACCCATTGCCAAGGTGTTTGAGTGAGTCAGTAGCTCAGCTGCATTTGCCCCTGGCATCCGTGCTCTCACCCACTCTGCTCTTGTCGAGCCCTGGCCTGTGGCTGGGACCTCCAGCATAAACTGGATGCTCTGGGCCCCTTTCTGCTATTTCTGCTCAGTTCAACCCAGATGGCTTCCTTTATGGGTGACACTCCATGTCACCCAGGTGAACTGTCAGCCTTTGGAATGACACCCAATAGGGTCTTTACTTCCAGCTTCTTGTTCATACCCTTCACTCCTTTGAACCCATCACTCCCTGGGTAACATCTCTACACCAATAATGCTGGTTCCCAGCTCTGCAACACTGCACTGGGTAATAACTAAGAGCAGAGCTTTCGGGTGTGACGTACCTGAGTACGGTTCCTGTCTCCCCCTGTGTGTGCCTGGAGCAGAGTAAACACTAAGGAAACTATACCCATTGATGCCATTCCCAGAGATGCAAAAGGTGAGGCCTCCATTTTGTCGCCTATGCAGTGGAGATAATAAAGGCTATCCCACTCTTAATGTGTGCCAGTTTCTATCCTAGCCATTTTGCAGATGTGTGAGCTAATTTAGTACTTTATTCTTACTGTTATTTTTTGGAGACGATCTCACTCAGTGGCTCAGGCTGACTCCCAGACTTAAAAAATCCTCCCACCTTAGCTTTTCAAATAGCTGGAGCACAGGCGCACACCACCATGCATGAATAACTTATTTTATTTTATTTATTTATTTTGAGATGATGTCTCGCCATCACCCAGGCTGGAGTGCAATGGCACGATCTCAGTCACTGCAACCTCTGCCTCCTGGGTTCAAGCGATTCTCCTGTCTCAGCCTCCTAAGTAGCTGGAATTACTGATGTGCCCCCCACCCCGCCCACCACACCTGGCTAATTTTATGTATCTTTTTTTTTTTGAGACGGAGTTTTGCTCTTGATACCCAGGTTGGAGTGCAATGGCGCAATCTCGGTTCACCACAACCTCCGCCTCCTGGGTTCAAGCAATTCTCCTGCCTCAGCCTCCCAAGTAGCTGAGACTACCAGCGCACGCCACCATGCCCAGCTAATTTTTGTATTTTTAGTAGAGACGGGGGTTTCACCTTGTTGACCAGGATGGTCTCGATCTCTTGACCTCGTGATCCACCAGCCTTGGCCTCCCAAAGTGCTGGGATTATAGGTGTCAGCCACCGCGCCCGGCCAATTTTTTGTATCTTTAGTAGAGACCAGATTTCACCATGTTGGCCATGTTGGTCTCGAACTCCTGACTTCCTGATCTACCTGCCTCAGCCTCCCAAAGTGCTGGGATTATAGGTGTGAACCACCATGCCCCCTTTTTTTTTCTTTTTTGGAGACAGAGTGCCCAGGCTGAAGTGCAATGGCACAATCTCGGCTCACTGCAACCTCCACCTCTTGGGTTCAAGCGGTTTTCCTGCCTCAGCCACCTGAGCAGCTGGGATTACAAGTGAACACCACCATACCCAGCTAATTTTTGTATTTTTAGTAGAGACAGTGTTTCACTATGCGAGGCAGGCAGGTCTCGAACTGACCTCGTGATCTGCCCGCCTCAGCTTCCCAGAGTACTGGGATTACAGGCATGAGCCCTGGCGTGCTCAGCTAATTTTGTATTTTTAGTAAAGACAGGGTTTCTCCATGTTGGTCAGGCTGGTCTTGAACTCCTGACATCAGGTGACCCGCCTGCCTCAGCCTTCCAAAGTGCTGGGATTACAGGCATGAGCCACCGTTGGCAGCACCTGGCCCAATTTTTAATTTGTTTATTTATATATTTATAGATGGAATTTCACTCTGTTGCCCAGGATGGAATACAGTGGCGTGATCTTGGCTCACTGCAACCTCTGCCTCCCGGGTTCAAGCGATTCTCCTGCCTCAACCTCCTGAGTAGCTGGGATTATAGGCGCCCGCGAACATGCCCACCTAATTTTTATATTTTTAGTAGAGATGAGGTTTCACTATGTTGACCAGGCTGATTTCTATCTCCTGACATCAGGTGATTCAGCTGCCTAAGCCTCTTAAAGTGCTGGGATTACAGGCGTGAGCCACTCTGGCCAGCCTTTTATTTATTTTTTTTGAGACAAAGTCTCACTCTATCACCCAGGCTAGAGTACAGTGGCATGATCTTGGCCCACTGTAGCCTCTGCCTTTTAGATTCAGGCGATTCTCCTGCCTCAGCTTCTCAAGTAGCTGGGATTACAGGTATACACCACCCTACCCGGCTAGTGTTTGTTTGTTTGTTTGAAACGGAGTTTCCCTCTTTGTGCCCAGGCTGGAGTGCAGTGGCACAATCTCAGCTCACTGCAACCTCTACCTCCTGAGTTGAAGCAATTCTCCTGCTTCAGCCTCCCAGTAGCTGGGATTACAGGCGCCTGCCACCATGCCCGGCTAATTTTTTTTTGTATTTTTAGTGGAGACAGGGTTTCACTTTGTTGGCCAGGCTGGTCTCAAACTCCTGACCTCAGGTGATCAACCCACCTCAGCCTCCCAAAGTGCTGGTACAGGCAAAAGTCACTGGGCCCAGCCAATGTTTGTATTTTTAGTAGAGACGGGATTACTCCATGTTGGCCAGGGAGGTCTCAATCTCCTGACCTCAGGTTATTCACCCCACTTTGGCCTCCCAAAGTGCTGGGATTACAGGCAAGAGCCATCGTACTTAGCCCTTTTTAAAATGTTAAAAAATTATTATTTCGTTATTTCAATGATCCTAAGGTAGGAACTGTTGTCTCCATTTGACAGGTGAGAAAACTGAAGCTCAGGGAAGGTAGATCACATTTGAACCCAGGTTCAGATTTGAACTCAGGCAGTCTGGCTGCTGAGTCCATGCTTGCAGTCACTCCCTCTTCCCCAGCTTCCTCTCTTCCATCACCCTGGGTTATTTTCCTCCTTGAGGTTATCAGTGATTGAAATTATCCTGTGTTTCGTTTACTTGTTTAGTGCCTGTCTGCTCTCACCTAGAATGTTAACTCTCTAAGGGCAGTGACTGTGTCCTGCCACATTGGCCCATAGCTGGAGAGCCTGTGGCATGTGGTGGACATGCCATGGATTTACTGAATGAAGGCACTACCCCAGGCCAGGCCCTTACCCTGGCTTCTGGCTGTGGGCCCAGGCAGTGTCCTGTGAGCACAGCCCCAGCTGAGTTCCTGCCTGCCCTCCCCTCCAGGCCGAGTGTACTACTTCAACCACATCACTAATGCCAGCCAGTGGGAGCGGCCCAGTGGCAACAGCAGCAGTGGTGGCAAAAACGGGCAGGGGGAGCCCACCAGGGTCCGCTGCTCACACCTGCTGGTGAAGCACAGCCAGTCAAGGCGGCCCTCGTCCTGGCGGCAGGAGAAGATCACCCGGACTAAGGAGGAGGCCCTGGAGCTTATCAACGGTGAGCAGGGCAAGGGCAGGGGCTTGGGAGGAGGTCTTGTTCCAGATGGGCCTTTGTAGAAGTCACACCAGACCCTTCACCCCAGCTTGCTCAGCTACCAGGAGTGGTGTTGGCCAACACAAAAATGTCAGTACGTGACCCTGACCTTCACAGCAGCCGTTCTCTTTCCCTTCCATCTGGCATTTGAGGGTGAGCCAGGTAAGGGCAGAGGACCCAGCCTGGGGGCTGGCAGACCCCGGTTCAGGTAGTAGTGTGCCTCTGTGAATTCTATGACCTTTGTGGCGGGGGGGACTCATGTCACCTCCCCTAGACTTAGCTTTCTCTGTAAAATGGGCATCTTCTGAGGATCACTGTGAAAGTTCCAGGGAATAAGGCAATGCATTTTGCTCAGTGGGCCCTCAGGTGTGGGAACTGTTGTCAATAGTAATATCATCCAGTAGGGGCCTGAGTCACATACGTAGATAGATCCAGAGAGAGCTGTCAGAAAGGTAGTGAGTGCATACAGGGCGTGGTGGCTCATGCCTGTAATCCCAGCACTTTGGGAGGTCTTGGAGGGCAGATCACCTGAGGTCAGGCCTGGCCAACATGGCAAAACCCCGTCTCTACTGAAAATACAAAAATGAGCTGGACGTGATTGTGCATGCCTATAATCCCAGCTGCTTGGGAGGCTAAGGCAAGAGAATCACTTGAAGCTGGGAGGTGGAGGTTGCAGTGAGGTGAGATTGCACCACTTCACTCCAGCCTGGGCAACAGAGTGAGACTCCATCTCAAAAAAGAAAGAAAAAAGAAGGGTAGTGAATGCCAGCAGAGCTAGTGAGTTAATTCTGACCTAAGGGAGGAAGCTATTCCCTTCTCTGTTCTGTCTTTCTTCTGCAGTCTGGCACTGGGGTGGCAAACTTTGAAGGCCAGATGATAAATATTTTAGGTTTTGTGGGCCATGCAGTCTCTGTCAGTTCTGCTTTGTAACGATAGCAGCCGTAACCAATATGTAACCAAGCACATGATCATGGCTATGTGCCAAGAAAACTTTATTATTTACAAAATCAGGCACGATTTGGCCTGCAGTCTGTCATTTGCAAAACCCTGTCTAAAGCTGTCCAGTTTGGCTGCCACTCCCCACGTGTGCTTTATCTGTGTAAATTAATTAAAATAAAGTAATATTACTGCTCAGATGCAGTGGCTCACACCTGTGATTCCAGCACTTTGGGAGGCCAAAACAGGAGGATCACTTGAGCCCGAAAAATACAAAAATTAGCTGGACGTGTTGGTACACACCTGTAGTACCAGCTACTCGGGTGACTGAGGTGAGAGGATCCCTTGAGCCCAGGAGGCAGAGGTTGTAGTGAGCTGAGATCGTGCTAGCACACTCCAGCCAAGGTGACGGAGCAAAACCCTCTCTTAAGATAATATCAAAAACTGTTTCTTAATTACACTGGTCATACTTTAGCTGCTGGCTGGCATCTTGGACAGCGGGAATATAAAACATTTCCATTCTTATTAGCTGGGCATGGTGGCGTGTGCCTGTAATCCCAGCTATTCAGGAGGCTGAGGCAGGAGAATTGCCTGAACCCAGGAGGCGGAGGTTGCGGTGAGCCGAGATTGCGCCATTGCACTCCAGCCTGGGTAACAAGAGTGAAACTCCGTCTCAAAAAAAAAAAAAAAATTTCCATTCTTGCAGCAAGTTGTGTCTGACAGCCTTTCTCAGAGTCTCCAGAACCCTCATGGGCTGTCCCTGCTTCAAACAACCCATCTCTCAACCATGTCCAGACAGCCTGGGTTCCTGTGCAGCTCTGCCAGGTCCTGGCTACGGGATCTTGAGTGAGTTACTTAACATCTCTGGACCTCAATCTTTTTCTCCTTCTTTTGAGACAGGGTCATGCTCTGTCACCCAGGCTGGAGTGCAGTGATCATACCTCACTGCGGCCTTGACATTCCTGGGGTCAGGTGATCCTCCCACCTCAGCCTTCCAAATAGCTGGGACCGTGGGCTCATAACACCACACCTTGCTAATTTATTTATTTATTTTGTTGGTTTGTTTTTTTGAGACAGAGTCTGGCTCTGTCACCCAGGCTAGAGTGCTGTGGTGCGATCTTGGCTCACTGCAACCTCCGCCTCCCAGGTTCAAGCAATTATTCCTGTCTTAGCCTCCCGAGTAGCTGGGATTACAGGCGCCCACCACCATGCCCAGCTAAGTTTTTGTATTTTTTAGTAGAGACAGGGTTTCCCCATGTTGGCCAGGCTAGTCTCGAACTCCTGACCTCAGGTTATCCACCCACCTTGGCCTCTCAAAGTCCTGGGATTACAGACCTGAGCCGCCGCACTTGGCCAATTTTTGTGTTTTCAGTAGAGACAGGATTTCACCCTGTTGCCCAGGCTGGTCTCAAACTCCTGGATTCAAGTGAGCCTTCCACCTCAGCCTCCTAAAGTGCTGGGATGACAGGCGTGAGCCACCCGCCTGGCCATCAGTCTTTTTGATTTATAAAATTAGAATTAGAATAATAGGACCCACCTCACAGGGTTGTTGTGAGGGCTCCTAGCTAATACAGTAAAACCTGAATAACAGCTTCTGGCATCGGTAAATGTTCTGTCATTGTTAGCGGTCACTGTGATTGCAGTTGTTGGTTGTGGTAGCACAGGGCCTGGCAGAGTGTATACTCGGTTAGTGTTCGCTGTGGTTTTACTCTCATCACTTGGTCCAGTCCTGGCCTTTAGGATGTTACTTCATACACATAACCCCAATGTGGCATCTAGCACAATAAGTGGCACCTGCTAGCTTTATATGTAAGTACAGTAGAGAGAAGCCAAGTTCTTGCACACAGTCTTGAAGGCTGATTAAAGAGCCAGGCTCCTGACCTCTGAGGGCAGGGACTGGAACTCTTTCCTCTGTATTGCCATCCTGCCACACAAAGCCTGGCCTGGAGTCAGTCTCCCAGCTTTGTTTTGTGAGCCAGTAGGAAGCAAGAAGGATTCCTGACAGAGGACAGGGCAGAAATAAATGCCTAGAGCTAGGGTGTAGCCAGGACTCTGGGGATGGCTTTGCAGGGAGCTAGGGGGTGGTGAGACCCTTCACAGGCAGATCTCAGCTGAGTTGAGGGAGGGTCCTTGTCAGATGAGGAGGTTGGGTTTTTTCCTGGAGGCAGGAGGACATATCGTGGCCATGTGGGATGAGGAGAGGAACCGAGTAGTGCTTTGCTTTCAGGAATGATCTGTGAAGCTAGAATGTCAAGGGACAGGGAAGCTGGAAGGTCCAGAAGGTTCTGGCTGCCCCAGGGCAAGAGGTAGAAGTTGGGGAGAAGCCAGGAGAGAATCTCAAGATGATCCCTTGGGTCTCCACAGCTCTAGCGGTCTCTGTTCTGAGGCTTCCAGACCCAATAAGAGTGAGCAGGAGGGCATGGCATTTGGGGATGAAGAGGCATGGGGTGGGCTCCTGGGGGTCAGCAGAGTAGCCAGGCACAGGACAGAGCTGCTCTGGGAGATCCTGGTGAGAGCTGGCAGAAGGCTGAAGCCAATGGGGGCAGTGAGGATAGTGAGGAGGGCATGGGTCTGGGTGTGGTGGTCAAGAGCATCTCCCCAATCTCTGGGTTGGACAGGTGTGCCTGATAAGCAGCCAGGCCCTGGGGCCTCGCCGTAGGTACCTGCAGATTCGAGAATGTCAGCAGGAGCCCCACCTGCGCACCTGGTGGAAGCTGTGGAAGGAATTGCAACAAGAGGCGGTGTGACTTGAACTTGGTGGCTGGGAGTAGAGGAAGAAGTGAGAGGGAGAAGACCTGAGAGAGATTCAGGAGGCAGGATGGAGAGGACTGGGTAATGGATTAGGTGGGCAGGGGTGGGGTACCTGGGAGAGGGTCAGGGCAGAACAGCGTGGCCCACCCTGGGCTTGTACACCTCTGAATTCCAGTGCCAGTTGTGTGGTCTTCATTCCCTGAGCCTCAGTTGCCTCATCTGTAGAATGGGGAGAGGGTGGCTATGAGGATCCAGGAGTGATGGGCTCAGTGGCTGGTGCATTCTGTGTGGTGGAGCCTCAACATCAGTCATTCGGGTGTGTATGGTGGGGGAGCTGAAGTCAAGTCAAGGCCTCTGCTCACAGGGCAGTTCCTGCTGCCACCTCACAGCCCATAGAAAGAGTTCTGGATAGGACCACAGGAGGCCTGGTGGACTCAGCACACAGATGATAACCTTGGCCCCCAACCTCCCTCTCCTGGCCTCGGTATCCTCCTGCCTGAGAAAGGGCTGGGGCAGATCCCCTCAGGGGTCATTAGGAGGGTACAGTGAGGTGGCCCTGGCTGAGGTGTACTCGGTAACAGATACTCATGTGTGGCATCAGTGAGGGCATTGGGCACCTGGGCCTTGTTTTCTCTTGTATGAAGTGGATGTTCTCCCCCTGCCTTGGGCTTGTGCCAGGTGATCATGATTTGGGCAGCGCACTCCCCAGCTGGCAACAGGGCTGAGTCTCATCATTGCCCATTTAGATCTGGTGCTCCGCCTTTGCCTTGAAGGGACAGGCTGCCCACAGCGAGAGCCAGGGCCTCCATGTTTTCTTCTGAGACTCCTTTTCCCAGCATTGGCTCCTCTGCAGCTGCTGGGCTACAGCCAAAGGCTGTCAGGGATCCGAGAGAGTCATTGCCACTGTCCTTGTCTAAGGAGGATGGGCCATGGAGAAGCCCTCTCTGCCTGCTCTCCACCCCTCACATGCCCAGGGCCTGGAGGGTCCCAGGGAGGCTGAGACTATGAGCAGCCATCCTACCCACATACCCATCCCAGCATCCAGGTCAGCCCCTTGGCCCCAGTGTCCCTAAGGTCACTGACACCCTTTGAGTCTGCTGGGCTCTGGCCAGCCTCTAGCCCCTCCTGCTGGATTTTGGTCTTCTCAAACCTGAGCCTGTCACCTCTTTCCCCGACCAGACACCTTCCCCTGTGGTGCCTGGGCAGCCTCAGGGAGGTATGCTGGAAGCAGGGTACTGATCTGGCAAGTCAGAGGAGAGAGCACGTCTCGAAACCTTTTTGGGGTCAAGGACCACCCAATTTGTTCCCTCCCACCTAGGTCACTGCAGTACATTAGCTTGGACTGTTGTAACAAAATACCACAGACTGTGTGACTTAAAGAACGGTCTGTGGTATTTTGCTTATCACAGTACCTCCGGAGGACAGAAGTCCATAATCCTGGCACCCTCAGATTCTGTTCCTGGCGAGAACCCCCTTCCTGGCTTCTAGACTGCTCCCCTCTCACTGTGTGCTCACATGGCGTTCTCCAGGCGCATGTGCATGGAGTGAAGAAATACGAGCTCTTTGGTATCTCTTCTTATAAGGACACTAATCCTGGCCAGGTGTGGTGGCTCATGCCTGTAATCCCAGCACTTTAGGAGACTGAGGTGGGTGCATCACCTGAGGTCAGGAGTTCAAGACCAGCCTGGCCAATGTGGCAAAACCCTGTTTCTACTAAAAATACTAAAAAAAAAAGTAGCCAGATGTTGTGACACATGCCTGTAATCCTAGCTACTTGGGAGGGTGAGGCAGGAGGATCGCTTGAACCTGGGAGGCAGAGGTCGAAGTAAGCCAAGATTGCACCACTGCACCCCAACCTGGGTGACAGAACATACCCTGTCTCAAAAAAAAAAAAGGGATGCTAATCCTGTTGGATCAGGGCCCCATTTAACCCTATGACCTCATTTAACCCTAGTTACTTTCCTGAAGTCCCCATCTCCAAATGCAGCCACACTGGGGGTTAGGGCTTTAACACATTAATTTGGGGTGACACAAACATTGAGTCCATAATGGATGGGCAGCTTGGATCTGTCAGGGGCCTGCTCTGCACCAGCCACTGCTTGAGTAGTCACTGATTCACTACATGGAACAGCCTCCAATGTGGGAGTAGCTGATATCCCATTTTACAGGCCAATTGAGTGAGACTCCAAGAAGTAAAGTCACCTGCCAGACTCTCATTGTTCAGGAGTGGCAGAGCTAGGATCTGAACCCGACAGAGTCCAGACTCAGCACTTGCAATGTATCCTCCTGGGCTTTGGGGATAGATACACTGTAAGCAGACTGAATGGGGTTTGCCAGCACAGACAGGGGCCATTCTGTTTTGCATACAATTTCAGGGGTCCTGAACACCTTGAAGCAGGTGGAGGTCACTGCTCCAGACTGAGAGCTCCTGGAGAGGCTGCCCTGTGTCTATGTGGTTTTAAGCTGGACCATATTGAATCAGGATGGGGCTCCAGCACCCAACAGCACCCATTAAATTTCATGAGTTTTGGTGCCATCATGCAAGGTTGGGACATGTCCTGGAGGAGGCCCTGAAGTGTGACCTTAGGGTTGCAGCCTGAGTTTCAGGCAGACAGGGCATGAGACTCCAGCATTTCTGCTTCAAGCCCTGTGGTGGGTCCCTGTCTCCCTCCTTTCCCATGACCTATTTCTGTCTCATTTATTCATGAACGTCTTGAACATTCCTGAACACCTGTTTTGTGCACAGTGCTGGGTGCTGGGGGTACAGCAATGAACAAGGCCAACCTGGCAGCCTTTGTTCCTACACTATGAGGCGGTCAAGCAACCCACCAATAGGACGGTGGTAATCGTAGCACCCAGGGGAAGGCACCTCACACAATGGGGACTTAGGGGAGGCTTCTGGGGGGGGACCAGAGGATAGCTGGTGTTTCAGGTAGGACATGAGGTTTAAACCAAGGCCTGAGAGGCAGGGGAGCAGGGTGTGAGTAGGAGGACATCATTGTTTGGGGGTCGGGTACAGGCTAAGCTAACAAGACACACAGGACCAAACTCCTCAAGGTCAGCCTCAGAGAGAAGGAATTCAGGAAGAAAGTGCTTTTCTTTTTTTTTTCTTTTTGAGATGGAATTTTGCTCTTGTTGCCCAGGCTGGAGTGTACTCCTGGGTTCAAGAGTGCTTTTTTAAAAAAGTCATCTCAGCTACTTGGGAGGCTGAGGCAGGAGGATTGCTGGAGCCCAGGGGTTCGAGGTCAGCCTGGGCAATATAGTGAGACCCCATCTCTGCAAAAGGAAAACAAACAGTCATTGTAGGCTCCCATCAAAGCAGAGAGAGCTGGCAGGTCAGAGGCAGATCTGGGTGATGTGAGCTATGGGGGCGCCAAAGTGTGGCTTTTATTTGTTTAGCAGTATGGCTTGTACACTGTGTGGGTTAGAACAACTTTGGGTGGGCTGTCCAATTTCAGGGATCCCTGTGGTTGTGCCCCCATTCGTGGCTGCTGGGGGCTGTGACAAGGTGATGCTTGTTCAGAGCCTGGCTTCTTAGATGCTCAGGGCCTGCAGACAGTCCTGCTTCCCCGAGGCAGGTGGATACCCCAGGGGGTACCATGCAGTCAAGACCTGGCTGGGTTAGTGGTCCAGACAGAAGAGGGGCCAGGGGACTCCAGTGCTGTGTGCCTAAGGCCACGGAGATACCTAGAAGTCCAGGGAGAAGAGGGGTAGGAGGGGGTCCTAGCAACATCTGGTTCAGTTTGGAGTCACTGGTGGATATATCTGGCACACAGGGGTACCCCTGGCAGCCCTGGAAGTGGCATCATGGGCAGAAGCCACTGCAGTGTGTCATCCCAAGAGAAGCTGGGACCCTGTATGGCATCGATGTCCCTGTAAGATAGGCATCACACAGTGCCCCACAGTGGTGGCCAGATCTGACCAAGACACGTGGGCTGGGAGGGCCAGGGATGGGGGAGCAGAGTAGTAGAGGCTGCGTCATCCCTGGGATGCAGTTCCCACAGAGGGAAGAATAATGACAGCAAGGGATGTTTTTCAGGGTCTTGCTTGGTGCCGGGCACTGTGCTGTGTGTCCCAGCTGCTGGCACAAGACTGACTGTCAGGCTGAGGGTCAAAGGGATGTCCGGTGGGCGTGGCAGGTCCTGGCATGCAACTCATACCGGGACACTGGTGGCTGCCATGACATGCAGCCCAACAGGGAGCTAAGGCTGTGTTCTCACGGTGGTACCATTTCCACAGTAGTCCCAAGCAGGTCAGAGTGTGAGGCTGAGGGGCCCTGGGGGCACTTGGATGAGTTCATTGTGTTCAGCAGATGCCACGGCTGGGTGTCCAAGCCTCCCAGCACTGGCTAGGTCACCCAGCAGTGTCCCCGTGGCCTTCAGCAGGCTCCAGGCGGGTGTGTCAGCTGTGTGTCCTGGGCAGGTCAGCCAGCAGGTGTATCACAGCCTCATTTAGGTCAGAGGAGCAATGGACAGAAGTCAGGGTGACATTAAGAAACCCCCTACCGAATGTGTCAGGTTGACCCTCACACTGGAGAGAACTGGAGTCCCTGCCACTGTTAGGCCATCGGGTGTACAGGGTGGGTGCAGGTCACCCAGGGGGCTGCCCTGACTTGCTGGGGCTTTGCGCTGCTGGCCTAGGGAGGACACTGGAAGGGACACCCATTCATGTCAGAGCAAAAGGATTGGGGGTAGGGCAGGCTTTGTCCCATGATCACCTGCCCGGTGGCAGCCTGAAGTCAGGAAGGTGGCAGGCCGTTCCTCCTCTCCTGGCACATGCACAAGTGTGCATACACACAGTTGCTCACACACATTCACACCCCACACACCACATGCACACACACTCAGCCCTTCCCACTTGGCTGTCGAAACATGAGTCACTCAGATGCTACTGTGTTGTCTTCTTGCCCCCTCTGCTGGCAGCCCTGTTCCTCCTTCCTCCACCAGCCCTGGCCTCCCCTTCCTCCTAGAGATTCAGACCTGATGGGCTGGTTTGGGCCACCCAGGGCGGGGCCATCCTGAGTTCTGCTAGCAGGCAGACTGTAGGTGTGAAGCTGGGAGAAGAGCTTTGTCGCCTACCTCTGGGACTCTGGGACCCACGGTCTTCAAGTGTCCCTTGCAAAGCCCACCAGGGTGCCTCAGAGGCCTTTCCCAGTGCCAGGCTGTTCTTCCCAGATGGAACAGCATGGGAGGGCTGCCGTGGCAGTGCTGGGCCCTCCCTGGACAGCTCTCCTACCTCTGCCCAGGGGATCCTGGGGGCCCAGCCCCCTGCCTGGGTCAGCCTCTCCCTGCCTCCCCCTCTTCTCTGGACTGTCCAGCTTAGATATAGATTTTCCCTCAAGTGTGTGTGTGCGTGTGTGTGTGTGTGCGCGCGTGCTGAGTGACAGTGGGAGCAGGGGTGTGAGACTCACAGGGTGGCAGGACTCATGGATGACTGGTGGGGTGCACCAAGTGTTGATGCACGTGAAGGTGCATCTTCTTGGGTGAGGACAGGTGTGACTGTGGGGGCAAGTGTGTGTGAGGAGAAGGGTTGTGGGGAGCATGTGCACTTGTAGGGGGAGGCTTTCCAAGTGAAGTGCTGCCCCCCTCCCACCCAGCTCTGGAGCCCTCCATCCCGTTTGGTCAGGTGCCCCTGCCCCTGACCTGGCACTCCCATTCCATTCCATGTCCGCAGGCTACATCCAGAAGATCAAGTCAGGAGAGGAGGACTTTGAGTCTCTGGCCTCACAATTCAGCGACTGCAGCTCAGCCAAGGCCAGGGGAGACCTGGGCGCCTTTAGCAGAGGTGCGCAAGGAATGGGCTTCACTAGGTCTGGGGACCCTCTCCTCTCTAAGGGGTAGAGGCTGGGAGGGTCTGGGCACTGGGCTCCAAGGTGCCACACGGCCCTTCAGGGTCCAGCAGGTGGCAGCACAGCCCCTTCCTCAGTCTTCAGAGTCTGCCCTGCTGGGCAGGGTCGGGGCCACACGGTGGGGGCTGCAGAGCTTTCTTCCTGGCATCGTCTCTATCCTGGGCCCACCAAGGCAGCTGCGTCCTGTCCTCTGCCTCTTCCTTTGGGGGTTTAAGCCTGGGTTCCCTGAGAGTCCCAGGGAATGTTCCCCAGAATCCCTCTGGGCGGGGGGAGGTGGCCCTGAGTTTAGGCCTGTCTGGCCAGGACAGTGGAAATCAGGGGCAGAGGAGACCAAGCATCCTCCTTTTCCTTCCCAGGGTCTGCCAGGCTGGGGTGTGGGGTGCAGGCATCTGAGGGGTGTGGGGGTCCAGCATGGGGCCAGCAGCTTCCCCCCTGCTCTGAGGAGGCTGGTAGGACAGACGACCTGGCAGGGCTGGGAACCGGGCCCAGGGAGATGAGTTCACTATCGAAGCGACCCCTAAACGCGCAGCAGTGGCTGCAGCCCTGCCTGCCATCCTTCATGCTGTCCTCGGGCTTCCTGGGGCCTCTTTAATGGCCCTGCCGCCCCCAGCTGGGCCACCACTCAGCACCGGCAATAAACATGGTGACGGATGAGTGTGGATGAGTGTGAGGCTCAGTGCAGGCAGGAGCCCCATCTGTTGTGGCTGCCACCCGCCCTGCCTTATCCTGGCCTCTGGCAACCCCACCTTGACACCCCACCATCCCTCCCGGCTCCCAGGTCAGATGCAGAAGCCATTTGAAGACGCCTCGTTTGCGCTGCGAACAGGAGAGATGAGCGGGCCTGTGTTCACGGATTCTGGCATCCACATCATTCTCCGCACAGAGTGAGGGTGGGGAGCCCAGGCCTGGCCTCTGGGTGGGGCAGGGCGGCTGGGCCCGCCAGCTCCCCCACTGCCTGCCGGCCAGTGGTCAAACCCCCTACTCCCTGCCATCGTCAAACAGTATTTATTGTTCCCAAAATGGCTGGGAGGGGGCCCTTCCAGATTGGGGGCCCTAAAGTCCCCACTCCCTGTCTATTCCCAGTTGGGGCTGCAACTGCCAGGCTCTCCCTTAAGGAATTGACTTCAGCAGGGGTGGGAGGCACCCAGAACCAGGGCAGTGTGGTGGGAGGGGTGTTCCAAAGAGAAGGCCTGGTCAGCAGAGCCGCCCCGTGTCTCCCCAGGTCCTGGAGGCAGACCCGAGGGCTGAGTTGTTTCTAGTTAGGCCACGCTCCTCTGTTCAGTTGCAAAAGCAAACACTCGTGTGGCCCAGCAGTGGGCCCTCTGAGCAACCGTGCAGCACCCTTTTACCCCCAATTAAACACCCAGAACCACTACTATGCTCTCTTGTCTCATTTCTCCCCAGGGAAGCATAGGGGGCACCATGTCACTGGGAGGGGATCACAATCCCCCATCCTAAGGGTCCCAGCTGTGCGTTCTCCCTCAAGAGGCTCCCCCTTGCCCTGGGCCAGGGGGAGTCCCAGCAGCTGGCTCTCAGGGACATGGGCACCGCTTAGCCGCCCAGCACCCTGATACCTGCTTCCCTGGCATCTCAGGTGCTTCTGGAAGGTTCATGGGTCCAGCCCAGCACCCACTGCAGCTGTGGTTACCATGACAACAGGGCCCTCCGGGACTGGAGGGGGCTCCTGCAGGGAGGGGGATGGGAGCAGACACAGCTTCCAGTGCCTGAAGTGGGACAGGGGATCCTGGGGTGGGTGGTGAGGAGATGGGGTCCCCCACCAGTGTTGGAGCTGTGGGTGTGGCCTGTCTGATCCCCATCCCCTGTTCAGTCAGTAAGCTGTGGGGTCTGTTGGATGGAGAAGTGGTTATGCCTGCACACCCTATTCCCCCTCCACTTGATGGGGACCAACCCAGATTGCGGGGCTGCCTGGCTGGCATTGCTTAGGGACCTGAGCAACTAAAGCTCAGCCCCAGGGGACCTCCCCTCCCCCAAGTGCTGAGTTTCTAATAAAGGCTGAGCCTCATAAACAATCACCTGCGCCTGCTCCCATCTGGCTGGCTTCGGGAGCAATCGCTCACTTGCCTGCTGCCTGCCTGCTGGAGCGTTTGTCATTAAGAAGGTTTAATGGGTTTCCTTTCAGCTCCAGAGGGCAGGGGAGACCGGCTGCATGGCTACACCACCAGGCAGAATGTTCTCTCATCCTCGCCTGGTGGAGTGGGGTGGGGGGTGAGGCAGCAGCCTCACCATTCACACCAACAGTTGGATGTTGGGGAAGTGACTACACCCCTTCTGGAACAGTGGAGGCCCTGGGTCTGGAAGGATCGGAAATTAGTGGCTGGGGCCCAGAGGGTTTGCTGAGTTCCACTCCAAGGTGAAAAATGGGCTTTGTGTCCTGACTGTGTCAGCAGCAGGGTCCAGGAAGGCTGTGCATCATCCTGTGTGGGAGCCGCTGCCCCCACACCTGTGTGTGTGTGTTTGCCCAAGATTGTGTAGGGCCATGTGACAATCATGGTTGTTCCTGTGTCTGTCCTGTGTGATTCCGGGAGTCCCCCTGTCTGGGTGTGACCACCTGCCCCCTCCAGGCCCCCCCGCACTTGTCTGTGCAGTGGCCAAAACCCAAATGAGAATGTCACTGTTAGGTAAGCATGCCACCAGAGCCCACTTCTGGGCCAGTGATTCATTATTAAGCAGCTTCACATTCCCTCATCTCCCACCCACCCCCTCCTGCCTGGAACAGGAGCATAAATCCCAGGCCTTTAGGTTGGCAACACTGTAGTCTTCCCTACTGCCATCTTTTACAGGCACCTCCCAGGCCAGACCCACCCCAAGGGGGCAATCTCCATGTGCCCCAGACTTCTGTGGCTGCTGGGAAGGGCTGGAGCAGGTCACCTTGGGGGAAACAGGGTTACTGCTCCAGGATTGGAGTTGGCTTCCCTGTACCCATGTTTGTGACGGGAGGGAAAGTCAATGAATTAACAGTGGACAGCCAAAGACGCACACATGCACACAGATTGATCCTGGCTTGGGAAATGTTAGCCTGCCCATCCTTGTTTGGAACAAAAGCCACAAACTCAAAAGGAGCACTGAGCGTCTGTGTGTCTCTGTGCGTGTGAGTGTGTGTGTGTGTGTGAGAGAGAGAGAGAGAGAGAGATCTCTCTGAGGACCTGATATGATGGACACAACACCACCCAGCCCCAATCTCAGTGTGAGAAAGTGGCTCCCCAACACTCAGCATATCGTGGACAAAGATTGTACAGCCTTGTTTCTCTACCTTTCTTTGGGAGAATCCAGTATCTAAGGTCAATAAACCACTCCGTCCCCTCCCTGTGGAGACCCTCTGCCTCCAAATAAATGTAAATTGGGGTGGGAGTTGGGGGGGATACAGATGTTCTAGATGTCCAGCTTTGTGCTGCTTTTCATTTCATTTTTTTCAGCAGGTATAGAGTAAAGTGCCTCTCCACGTGCTAATCCGGGAATGAATCCTTTTTCTGATGTCAAACATACTCGTTTAAATGGAAATTAATTGCTTTTCTTGAGGATTTCTCTAAAAATTGGTTTTAAATGAGTACATTAGGCAGTCCCATTTATTATTCATTGGTTTCGTTCCCAATATGGCCCCAGTATCCAAGTTCCCGGAGATGCCAGCACAGATCAGAGATAATTTAATCAGGGAAGCCATTAATTAGAGATGGGGAGCGCCCCCTCTGCAGCCTCAGCGGAATGGGGGTCTGGGCCAGTGGGGCTCTTTAAATGTTTCTGTTCTGGATTCAATAGGGACCACCCATTGGGGGTCAACATGGGGCAGGATCACCCGGGCAGCACCCCCTACCTTCATTCTTGGGTCACTTAGCCCCAAGGATGATGCTCCTCACCTTCCTTTTCTGTTCTTTTGAGACGGAATTTCCCTCTTGTTGCCCAGGCTGGAGTGCAATGGTGAGATCTCTGCTCACTGCAACCTTCACCTCTTGCCTGAACCTCCCGAGTAGCTGGGATTACAGGCATGCCCCACCATGCCTGGATAATTTTGTATTTTTAGTGGAGACGGGGTTTTCCATGTTGGCCAGGCTGGTCTCGAATTCCCGACCTCAGGCGATCCGCCCACCTCGGCCTCCCAAAGTGCTGGGATTACAGGCGTGAGCCACCAAGGTGCTCCTCACCTTTCTTGTACCCCTCCCAGCTAGCCTGGCTGTACCCCTTAGGCACACCTCAGGCAGGCCTTCAGACAGACCTAGCTCATGTAAAGCCCTCATCTGGTTCTTCTCCTCCCCTGCCTTTAGCCAGATCTCTAAGGCTGCTGAGGACTTAGCTTTTCCTTTTTTATTTTTTAAATTGAGACAAGACCTCACTCTGTGGCCCAGAGTGCAATGCAGTGTCACTCATGGTTCACTGCAGCCTTGAATTCCTGGGCTCGAGATCCTCCACCTCAGCCTCCTGAGTAGCTGAGACTGTAGGTGCACACCACCACACCTGGCTAATTTTGTAAATTTTTTTTAGAGATGGGGTCTTGCTATGTTGCCTGGTCTTGAACTCCTGGGCTCAAGCAGTCCTTTCACCTCAGCCTCCCAAAGTGCTGGGATGACACACACGAGCTGCTGTATCTGGCCCACTCCTGGTTCAGTCCCTTCCTGTCTCCTCCCCCATACTCTTCTTTCCTGCCTCGAGTTTCGCTGTTGTTACCCAGACTGGAATGCAATGGCATGATCTCGGCTCACCGCAACCTCCGCCTCCTGGTTCAAGCAATTCTCCTGCCTCAGCCTCCCGAGTAGCTGGGACTACAGGCACGCACCAACATGCCCAGCTAATTTTTGTAGTTTTAGTAGAGACGGGGTTTCCCCTTGTTGACCAGGATGGTCTCAATCTCTTGACCTTGTGATCCACCCGCCTTGGCCTCCCAAAGTGCTGGGATTACAAGTGTGAGCCACCGCACCCGGCCCCAAAACTTCCTTTCTTTTCCTCTTCTTCCCCTCCAAGAGTTCTGGTCCCCCAATAAGGGCTCTCCCTGCCTAATCCCTCTTCCAGGCAAATGGGCTCCAAGTGTAGGGTGTGAGTGTGTTCAACTGAAGGCACCTGAGTGCCCCTTTAGGCTGTTTCTAGTTTTTTTGTGATTAGTTAACTCAGCACAGATGTGATTTGTTTAAAAGCAAATTTTGAAATTACAAAGCAACAAGAGAAAAAAAGGAAAAATTCAGCTGGCCCCTACTTTTTTTCCCCCCAGCATCTTTTCATTCAATTCAATGGAGCCCCTACTCTTTTATACTCAGCTTCTTAAAAGCCAGCCCAACTGTTAAAAATCCATTAAAAGGCCGGGTGAGGTGGCTGACGCCTGTAATCCTAGCACTTTAGGAGACTGAGGTGGGCAGATCACCTGAGGTCGGGAGTTTGAGATCAGCCTGGCTAACGTGGAGAAACCCCATCTCTACTAAAAATACATAATTAGCTGGGTGTGGTGGCACACGCCTGTAATCCCAGCTACTTGGGAGGCTGAGGCAGGAGAATTGCTTGAACCCGGGAGGCGGAGGTTGTGGTGAGCCGAGTTGGCGCCATTGCCCTCCTGGGCAACAAGAGCAAAACTCCATCTCAAAAAAAAAAAAGAAAATTGTCAGACTGGCTGGGCGCAGTGACTAACGCCTGTAATCCCAACACTTTGGGAAGCCAAGGTGGGTGGACCACTTGAGCCCAGGAGTTCAAGACCAGCCTGGACAACATGGTGAAACCCCAATCTCTACTAAAAATACAAAAATTAGCCTGGTGTGGTGGTGCACACCTGTAATCACAGCTACTCGGGAGGCTGAGGCATAAGAATCACTTGAACCTGGGAAGCAGAGGTTGCAGTGAGCTGAGATCATGCCACTGCACTCCAGCCTGGGTGGCAGAGCTAGACTGTCTCAAAAAAGAAAAAATGTCCAGACCACTTAGTAATGCATCAAGAGTGATCGGAGAGTGGCAATCCAGTGACAGGAGAATACTCATTTGAGGCTAATTTTCACCGTTCTGCTAGAATTCTCGGTTGTTTTGACCAAACTGCTTTTAAATGAATTGCTTTTGATCAAAACAACTTTGGATTGGGTCTCCTCACCCATCTCCCCAAAGGGCTGGCCCTGGGGAACCCCTTGCCCCCAATTTGCTTAAGCTTGGGTCATGGAATAAGAGGATCCTCAATGGAGAGGGATCTCCAGGCTTGGACTTCATGGCCACCTCCACCTCTGCCCCTGTTGGACACACAGAGCCACTGAAGCATCAAATGTCAAAGGTCCCGTTTATTCCGGCAAACCGGAAAGAAAAAGTGTAAATAAAAAAAGAAACAGATCCATGCACTCAACTCCTGGGGGTGGGGGTGTGGAGTGAGGGATGAGGAATGGGTGGGAAGCAAGGAGGGAGGGATGGAAGGACAGAGTGAAAGAGGCAGAGACAGGGAAAGAGAACTGGAGAACCAGAGCCATAAAGAAAAAGACATCCACAAAAAGGCAGAAAGAAAGAAGTGATGTTTTAAAAGCAGAGATCAATAAAGGAGAATAGGGGATATTGAGAAAATAGAAATACACAGGCAGAACAAAAGCCTGGCAAAAAGTGGGGGAGAGAGGGTGTGACAGAGACAGAGAGATCACCCTTGAGGGATACAGGCAGAATGAAAGGGGACCCCTGCCCCCAGAGGCCCCCCAGGCAGCAGCCTGAGCCATGGTAGTGGCTCAGGGGTCCCCAGAGGTGCTGATGACGTGGAACAGGGTGACGTTGTAGAGCACCTGGTGGCCGTTGTTCCAGGTATAGAGGGCGCGCTCCCGGGGATTGTAATCCAGCATTGAGATGTGGGAATACTGGTTGTGGAAGGGCACGTCCGTGTACTCATAACTGGACGTGTTGGTGAAATAGGCGAAGTAGACCTTGGCCCCGGCCAGGTGGGAGTTGGTCACGTAGAGCACACCGCAGATCATGAAGGCCTCGCCAGCACTGCGCTTGGGGTAGCCGGTGTCCCAGGACCGCATGACCTCGAGCGTGTGCGGGTCCAGCCGGCTGACCACGATGTTGCCCGCATTCTGGTTGGTGGTGTACACGGCCCAGAGCCCACTCTCGTCCACCATGAAGTCCATGTCGGAGAAGCCGCCCCAGGAGTAGGGGAAGGTGTTGTTGTAACCGGCACCTGGAAGGCTCCTTTGCACCAGCACGGAGCGTGAGCGGAAGTGGTATTTGACCACCACGTTGCTCTGGTACTTGTTATAGAACAGGGAGCCGTTGTACACCACGTGGCCTGTGCCTGCCCATGGCTGGGGCAGCAGGTGCTGGATAAAGTTCTGGCCTTTGATGAAGTCTCCCAGGGTGCGGAACTCCAGGACCCGGCGGCCCTTGTAATAGCCATCCATGTACCAGACCTATGGAGCAGCTGCTGGTCACTGGGGGTACCACCACCAATGACCCAAGGGTCCCAGCACCAGCCACAGCCATTAGAGATCAACAATCACTGAGTGGTCATTAGTCATAGGAATTCTGTTGACCATTCATGACCAATTATGGCTCTAGTGGGATCATTATCATCTCATGGTGGCAGCATTAATCATAGGCAATGAATTAAAGAGACGTCTTATCACTCAGTGGCTGTCCAGTGACCACTAAGCATCCGATATCCGGGGAATTCCTGGGCTCAGTGAGTCCCCAGGGGTTGTGGTTCCTTGGGGAACTGCATGGCCCCACTGGGACCACAATCCCAGTGAGTGCTATTGGTCTTTTCTTTTTTAGACAAGGTCTCACTCTGTTTCCCAGGCCGGAGTGCAGTGGCACAATCACAGCTCACTGCAGCCTCAACCTCCCAGACTCAAGCAATCCTCCCACCTCAGCCCCTTGAAGAGTGGGTATGTCACCAGGTCTGCCTAATTTTTTCTATCTTTAGTAGAGACAAGGTCTCACAATGTTGCCCAGGCTGGTCTCAAACTCCTGAGCTCAAGCAATCTGCCTGCCTTGGCCTCCTAAAGTGCTGGGATTACAGACATGAGCTACTACACGTGGCCACTACTGGTCTTAAAATAGCCTCTAAGTGGACAACGCTTCATCCCAAAGGACCCAGACATCACTGCAGCCCCTGGGGACTCACTGGGCCCAGGAATTCCCTGGTCATTAGATACTGGATGGTTAGCGGTCACTGGACAGCCACTGAATGTTATAAGACATCACTTGAATTCATTGCATGGTTAACCCTGTCACCACGAGGTGACCAGGTGTGTCATCACCATTTTCATTATCATCATAGTTGTCATCATATTAACTAGCATTTGTTTTTGTTTTTGTTTGTTTGTTTGTTTTGTGAGAAAGTGCCTGCAGATTTTTTGGTTTTATTTTGGAAATGGAGTTTCGCTCTTGTCCAGGCTGGAGTGCAATGATGGCTCACTGCAACCTCTGCCTCCAGGGTTCAAGCGATGCTCCTGTCTTAGCCTCCCAAATAGCTGGGATTACAGCATGAGCCACCACGATGGGCTAATTTTGTATTTTTAGTAGAGACAGGGTTTATCCATGTTGGTCAGGCTGGTCTCGAACTCCTGACCTCAGGTGATCTGCCCGCCTTGGCCTCCCAAAGTGTTGGGATTACAGGCATGAGCCACCATGCCTGGCCGTTAACTAGCATTTGTAAGTGCCCTTACTAGTGCTGGTTATCGAGTTAAGAATCTTTTTTTTTTTTTTTGAGATGGAGTTTCGCTCTCGTTACCCAGGCTGGAGTGCAATGGCGCGATCTCGGCTCACCGCAACCTCCACCTCCTGGGTTCAGGCAATTCTCCTGCCTCAGCCTCCTGAGTAGCCGGGATTACAGGCATGCACCACCATGCCCAGCTAATTTTTTGTATTTTTAGTAGAGACGGGGTTTCACCATGTTGACCAGAATGGTCTCGATCTCTTGACCTCGTGATCCACCCGCCTCGGCCTCCCAAAGTGCTGGGATTACAGGCGTGAACCACCGCGCCTGGCCTCGAGCTAAGAATCTTAAAAATTGCAAGGCTGATATCCTGACCCATTTTGAAGATAAGGAAATTGAGGCTTAGAGATGTTAAGAAACCTGTCCAGATTTCCCTAGCTAAGTGGTGGAACTGGAATGGAAATCTAAATCTGATTCCCAAACCAGCCACTTGGTTGAATTCCCATACTCCCTGAGAGGTCAGCGATTGTGGTGGGATGGTGGCTAGTTACTACTTGTAATCTCTGACACCCAGTGGCCACCTGGAAACCAATAGCAATCACTGGGAAGGTCACTGTTGCAGGATCATCACTGGGCAAGTTCATGGATGGTTCTTTTTTTTAATTTATATTTTTCGAGACTCACTGTTACAACGCAGGCTGGAGTGCAGTGGCGTGATCTTGGCTCACTGCAACCTCCACCTCTCAGGTTCAAGCGATTCTCCTGCCTCAGCCTCCTGAGTAGCTGGGATTACAGGCATCCACCATCATGCTCAGCTATTTTTGTTGTATTTTTAGTAGAGATGGGGTTTCAACATGTTGGCCAGGCTGGTCTTGAACTCCTGACCTCAACTGATCCGCCCATCTTGGCCTCCCAAAGTGCTTGGATTACAGGCATGAGCCACCACACCCAGCCTCACGGATGGTTCTTGTGTGTCTAGGTGATGGGCAGTCATGACCGTGGAAGCCACTAGAAGTCTAAACTTCACTGAGCAGTGTTTGGTGAAAGACATCTCTTGTCCTTGGGAAGGCACTGGTCATTGGGTCATTGGACATCAATAATCCCTGAGAACTGGTCAGTAGAACTCAGTAACCGTTAGTAACTGGAGGTCAACAGACTTTGGGACTTTGGGATTCATAGGGCTGAAAAGCCCTTGGTCACTTAGGGGTTGCTAGACAGGGAGGTCCAATGGCCCTGGGAGATCCAGGACACTTTGGGCTACAAGACAGTCATCAGTGTGGACTCCCTGGGCACCTATAGGCAGTCAGAGGCTCTGTCTCTCCCCGGCCCTGACCCCAGGGGTGGGCGCAGTCACTTACCCGGCTATCCGCACTGGGGGCCATCGTGTCAGTCATCCAGGAGCCAAAGCGGGATCCCATGGCCCGAACAGTGATGGGGTTACTGACCCCGGTCAGCTTCCCACAGCCTGTGAGGCAAGAACAGGGGGAATGAGGATGGGAAAGGGAACAGCCCAAGAGAGGCTCGACAAAGATGAAGTGTTATGATCAAGTTGGGGAGAGCTGGGACCAGGGGTGAGGTAAGATTAAATAATCTGGTCCCAATATGTTGTTGAGTTGTGAGTGAGGGGTTGGAGGCCAAGGGCCAGGGCCATTTCCAGCTTCTGGGCTCAGGTGTGGCCTTAGGTAGGAAGGTCAAGGGTTGAGATTTAGAAGTTAGAGGTCAAAACTGTGCCCAGCTTCTAGGCACAAACAGATGATATTGGAGTTGGGTGTGGCAATCAGAGATCAGGGGTCAGGGTCAAGGGCCAAGGCATACCCAGCTTCTGGGCACAGGCGTGGAGCCGGGCCTCCAGGGCCATCACCCGCTGCTGCAGGTCCTCGTACCCGTAGGCACCCATCTCCTCCTGGATGGCCGCCAGGCTGCCGGAGAGATTCCTCACCTCCTCCCGCAAGCGTACAATGGTCCGTGTGTCTGTCTTGTACTGCTCCAGGACTGAGCTCAGGGGCAACAGCTCCGTCATCCTGTCCTTCAGCTCCTGTGCCCCAAGATGGAACCATGGCCACGCCTGACCCCTGGCCTTTGACCCAGACATAACCCCAACCTCCGACTCATAACTTAACCCTTTGTCTTTGATACATACCTGGCCCTTGACATTTGGTTCAGACTGGACCCTAGATTATTCCCAGACACAACCCCACTGTAGAAACTAATGGATACCAAATCCCAGTCATTCCTTTGATCTCTGGCCTGGACCCAGGAGGACCCACCTGGAAGCTCTTGGCCGAGAGGGACCCATCAGCCGCCCTGAGCCGCGCATCCAAGCTCCGCATGAGGGTCTCCATGCCGCGTACATACTGGAGGTCACGATATGTCCGCAACTCAAGGACTTCCATGGACTGGGAGACATTCTGGACCTAGGAATGGGGACAACTGAAGGGACCAGACCTCCTTCCCCAAACCTCAACCCAGAGATGTTACAGATAAGAGCTGGCGGGACCAGAGGCTGCACAAACACCAGACCAACGAGGCCACTTTCTCCTCCCCTGAGCTTACCAGCAGCTTCCCAATCACCTGCTCAAACCATCCATCCATCCCTCCCTCCTACCTACTGGCTCCCATCTGGTCCACCCACCACCACCTCTCACCTCCTCCCTAGTCTCCTAGTTCCACCTTCATCCCTTGTAGTCAATTCTCCACACAGCAGACAGAAAGAACTTTCAAAACAGAGATTAGATCACCTTCCTCCTCCACAGATCCTGCGCTGGCTGGTCCTGTCCCCACCCACCCACTTTGTCTCTCTCCATCCTCACAGACTCTAAGCTCCTTCTTTCTGCAGGTCTTTGCACTTGCTGGTCCCTCTACCTGGAGTGCTGTTGCCTGCATGTTCCCATGACTGGCTCCTTCTTACCTTTCAGAGTTCTGGTCCAGCATCCCTGGCTCAAAGCATCCTTCCCTAACCACCCTGTCCCAGGTAGCCGCTTACTCACTTTCCTCTTGCCTGGTCATTTCCTTCCCAGCTGTGACTACGTAGAACATTCTTATCCATCTGCCTCCTTCAGGTGGGACCCTCAGAGACAGAGGCTGCATCCAGCTTGTCCACAACTTAATCTCCAGTGCCCAGCACTGGCCTGGAGTAGAGGCTCAATAAGTACTTTTTGGCTGAATGAGTAAAATAAACTTCCCTTATGCTGGCCTCTCCTCACCCAAACTGAGAGCCCCCAGCTCCCACCTCCACCTGGCTACAGTGAATCCACCTGAATAAGGTGAACTCCCCTGGCTAAGGCAGACTCATTTGGCTAAGGTGAACTCTACCCGGCTAAGGTAGACTCCACCTGGCTAAGGTGAACACCATACTTGGCTAAGGCAGACTCTCACCTGGTTAAGGTGAACTCCACCTGACTAAGGTGATCATCTGGCTAAGGCAGCCACCTTGTTAAGGTGAACTCCATCTGCCTTAAGTAGACTCTCACCTGCCTAAGGTAGATTCCCACCAGCTTCACCTGACTAAAGTGGACTCTACCTGGCTAAGGTAAACTCGGTCAGAGTCACCACTGGATGCTTGTTGAAATACAGACTTTCCTGTACAGTTATTCACATGACACTTGGAAGCTCTCAGAAGCCTGGCAGCCTAATACCCACCCTGGATGCCACAACACATTTTTTTTTTTTTTTTGAGACGGAGTTTCGCTCTTGTTACCCAGGCTGGAGTGCAATGGTGCAATCTCGGCTCACCGCAACCGCCGCCTCCTGGGTTCAGGCAATTCTTCTGCCTCAGCCTCCTGAGTAGCTGGGATTACAGGCACGCGCCACCATGCCCAGATAATTTTTGTATTTTTAGTAGAGACGGGGTTTCACCATGTTGGTCAGGCTGGTCTCGAACTTCTGACCTCAAGTGATTCACCTGCCTTGGCCTCCCAAAGTGCTGGGATTACAGGTGTGAGCCACTGCGTGCTGGCCCAGGGAACTGTTTCCTATTGACGATGATCAGAGGTAGAAGGAAGCTTTTGTAGGAACCCTTGAACAGGCTGGACATGGTGGCTCATGTCTGTAATCGCAGCACTTAGGGAGGCCAAGGCAGGTGGATCACCTGAGGTCAGGAGTTCAAGACCAGCCTGACCAACATGGGGAAACCCTGTCTCTACTAAAAATACAAAAATTAGCTGGGTGTGGTGGCACACGCCTGTAATCCCAGCTACAAGGGAGGCTGCGGCAGGAGAATCTCTTGAACCCGAGAGGTGGAGGTTGCAGTAAGCTGAGATTGCACCTCTGTACTCCAGCACCTGGGGTGACAGAGTGCGACTACATCTCAAAAAAAAAAAGCATTGAACAGATATTGGATAAAGTATCCATTTGGGCATGGTGGCTGACGCCTATAATCCCAGCACTTTGGGAGGCTGAGGCAGGAGGATCACTTGAGCCCAGGAGATTGAGACTAGTCTGGGCAACATAGGGAGATCCCATCTCTACAAAAAAATACAAAAATTAGCAACGAGTGGTAGTGTATGCCTGTAGTCCTAGTTACTCAGAGGCTGAGGAGTTGGGATTGCTTGATCCCAGAAGTTTGAGGCTTCAGTGAGTTGATCGTGCCACTGCACTGTGGGTACGAGAGTGAGACCGTGTCAAAATGAAAAAAAAAAAAAGGATCTGCTTGGAGAGGAGCTGGATTATCAGCCAGCTCTGAATAATCTGCATAGCTGAATATGGCCACTGGCTGACCTGGATGGGTCCAGAGGGTGGGACGAAAACTGGGACATTTTCCCAGCTGCCCCCAGGGCACCTGGAAGGTTCTCACCTTCTCCATCAGTTGCCGCAGCTCCCGACTCCTGCCGTCTCGAGAGCAGGTACTCTGCGCCGGGATCACGGCTGTGCAGATGCATTTCCCATCGGGGGCCTGGGCCGAGGTGTACAGCTGCCAGCCCTCTTCTGGGCTCTGGAAGAGAGTCTGCAGAGAGGTGTGGGGGTGGTCAGAGAGTAGGATCCCAATAAGCGTCTCGCCTCACCCTTGCTGGGACAGGAAGGGGGCCTGAGGAGCCCCTTTGCGGGGCTCCAGGCTTATGCCAGCGCCTGCTGTGTGTGGTCTCAGTCCCTCCTTAAGGAGCCTCATTTTACAGATGGCAAGACTGAGGTGCAGAGGAACTAAGGAACACAGCAAGGAATTGGAGGCCTCAACCCTTCTCCCAGACCAGATTTCATTCTCTCACACAGATTCACACACACACAACACTGTCTCCATCACTGCCGTTAGAGATCCACTCAACCCCCAAACCCGGACCACCTCTCTGCTTCCCCAGCCCACCATGACATATAGGCTCTGGAGCTATCTCGGGACCATGTAATGTTTTGTTGTTGTTGTTTGTTTTTGAGACATTGTCTTGCCCTGTTGCCCAGGCTGGAGTGCAGTGGCGCCATCTTGGCTCCCTGTAACCTCTGCCTCCAGAGTTCAAGTGATTCTCCTGCCTCAGCCTCCCGAATAGCAGGAATTACAGGCGCCTGCCACTATGCCCAGCTAATTTTTGTATTTTTAGGAGAGGTGGAGTTTTACCATGTTCGCCAGGCTCGTCTCCAACACCTGGCCTCCACTCCAGCCTGGGTAATAGAGTGAGACTGTGTCAAGAGTTAAAAAATGGGTCTGATCTCAGGTGATCCGCCCCCCTCAGCCTCCCAAACTGCTGGCATGAGCCACAGCGCCCAGCCATCAGGGCCACTAAATGTTAAGTGCAACCCTGCTGTGCCCCCACCCCACCTGGAGCCGCCCAGGTAAGGTAATGGCCAAAGTGAGACAAAATGCTCAGATAATCCAGTGATCAGTTATGGCTTTGTTTCCCAAGCCATGCTCCTTGCAACACTGGTAATCTTACCAGGTGGGCTGGAAAAAGGATGCTCTGTGGTCAAATAAATGTGTGTCTTACCGGGTGAAACAAATTTTGTTACTGTAGGACTTATCAGAGCCTTAGAAATGCTAACATGGGAACTCTAGACACAAGATAGTCATAAACTTCCAAACCGATTAGAAGATATCTATGAGGCAGGTGGATCACCTGAGTTCAGGAGTTGAAGACCAGCCTGGCCAACATGGTGAAACCCTATCTCTAGTAAAAATACAAAAATTAGCTGGGCATAGTGGTGGGCGCTTGTAATTTCAGCTACTTGGGAGGCTGAGGCAGGAGAATCACTTGAACCTGGGAGGTGGAGGTTGCAGTGAGCTGAGATTGCACCACTGAACTCCAGCCTGGGCGACAGAGCAAGACACTGTTTCACAAAAACAAAAAAGAAAGAAAAAGAAAAAAAAAGAAAAAAGACCACCCTGGCCAATACAGCAAGACCTCCTCTCTACTAAAAATTAAAATAAAAAAAAATTAGAGATGGGTGTGGTGGCTCATGCCTGTAATCCCAGCACTTTGGGAGGCCGGAGGCAGGCAGATCACGAGGTCAGGAATTCAAGACCAGCCTGACCAACATGGTGAAACCCCATCTCTACTAAAAATACAAAAAAAAATTAGCTGGTATGGTGGCGCGCTCCTGTAATCCCAGCTACTCAGGAGGCTGAGGCAGGAGAATCGCTTGAACCTGGGAGACGGAGGTTGCAGTGAGCCAAGAGCACACCACTGCACTCCAGCCTGGGCAACAGAGTGAGACTCCATCTCAAAAAAAAAAAAATTAGCTGCAAGTAGTGTCATGCATCTGTGGTCCCAGCTACTTGGAAGACTGAGGCAGGAGGACTGCTTGAGTCCAGGAAGTTGAGGCTGCAGTGAGCTCTGGCTGTGCCACTGCACTCCAGTCTGGGTGACGGAGTCACACCCCATATCTTAAAAAAATAGGAAAGACGCCTGGTGCGGTGGCTCATGCCTATAATCCTAGCACTTTGGGAGGCCAAGGAGGGTGGATCACCTGAGGTCAGGAGTTCGAGACCAGCTTGGCCAACATGGTGAAATCCCATCTCTACTAAAAATACAACAATTAGCCAGGCATGGTGGTGGATGCCTGTAATCCCAGCTACTTGGGAGGGAGAATTGCTTGAAGCCGGGGCAGTGGGGGTGGAGGTTGCAGTGAGCTGAGATGGCACCACTTCACTCCAGCCTGGGCAAAAGAGCAAAACTCCGTCTCTCTCTCTCACACACACACACACACAAAAGGATGTGGGTGGATGTGAGGGTTGTGGGGTGACTGACTTGGGTTTGCAAACCTAGGTGTCATTTGTTCAAAAGCTGAAGTATTTGTTCAAGACCTGAAGGAAGTGAGGGAGGAGCCATTTGGATGTCTGGGGAAGGGGTTCCAGGCAGAGAGAACAAGTGGAAAGTCCCTGGGGCAGGACCATGCCTGGTGTGTTTGTGAAACAAGGAAGAGGCCCATGTGCCTGGAGCAGAATGATTAAGGGGTAAGTGGAGGCAGATGAGGGAAGGGAGGTGATGGGGGCAAGGTCTTGTGGGAAGCAGTGAGGGCTTCGGGTTCTGCTCTGAGGAAGCAGGAGCCATGGAGGGTTCTGAGCAGAGGTGGGATGTGCCCTTACTTGGGTGTTGTTTGCAGTGACTTCTGGATGCTCTAGGGGTGAGGGAGGAAGGCCAGGGCAGGGGTGACTGCACGGATCCAGGCAGGCAATGATGGGTAGTGGCCATAGAGGTGGAACAAATGGAAGATCCTGGTCCTATTCCAGGATGCATTCTTACAGGCATGGAAGACATTCTCATAAAAATAAAAAAACCCAGTGTTTTAAAGAGAAACAAAGCACCACAATTATTGATCATTTGCACAGCCGTTACCAGATCTCCCAGCAGAACCGGTGCCGTGAGCTGCAGCACAGATAAACCAAGCTGTGAATTATGAGCAATCCCGGGGACTCCGACTATTAGCCCACCTTTTTCTCTCCCACTCAATCAAGTCTTTTTTTTTAAGCGTTATTGGAATGTGAGCAAATGATATAATTGTACAAATTGTACAGATGAGCTTGACTCCCCCACTAATCTATAAGGAAAACAAGCCATTCATAAACGCCAGCTGAAACTATTATAGTCCTTCTTTGAGCCTTAGTACGCCCTTCCTAAATGGGGGGAACCCGTTCTTTGTAAGTTGCACATCCTAAGCCCTGGCAGAGGAGCACAGTAACTCACTTTCTCCGCCTTCCTTTTACTCAGGTAGGAGCTGGATGGAACTAGCATTCACTGCAGGTGTGCCCAGGATTGGCCACGGCCAAGGGCTTTCTCTGATGGTCAGAGCCCACCCTGCCCTTGCATGGTGCCATGCAGAAAATACACCCAGCAATCCTCAACGATGACCCACAAGCATTAGTGATCAATACCACCCCTCTCGCCTCCCTGGTGGGAAAGAACTCAAAGGTGTGTGTTCCATGAAACCTCCCAAGGGAAACCATTAGTTGGTGACCCCAGTCAACCACAGCAGCAACCTGCTCATTACTTCTCTTTTATTTATTTTATTTTATTTATTTATTTATTCTTTGTTTGAGACGGAGTTTCGCTGTTGTTACCCAGACTGGAGTGCAATGGCACGATCTCGGCTCACCACAACCTCTGCCTCCTGGGTTCAGGCAATTCTCCTGCCTCCACCTCCTGAGTAGCTGGGATTACAGGCATGCACCACCATGTCCAGCTAACTTTTGTATTTTTAGTAGAGACGGGGTTTCACCTTGTTGACCAGGATGGTCTCGATCTCTTGACCTTGTGATCCACCCGCCTTGGCCTCCCAAAGTGCTGGGATTATAGGCGTGAGCCACCGCGCCTGGCTCATTTTTTTTTAATTTTTGAGACGGACTCTTGCTTTGTCACCCAGGCTGGAGTACAGTGGTGTGATCTCAGCTCACTGCAACCTCCACCTTCTAGGTTTAAGCAATTTTCATGTCTCAGCCTCCCAAGTAGCCGAGATTATAGTCACCCAACTCCACGTCTGGCTAACTTTTGTATTTTTAGTAGACATGAGGTTTTACCATGTTGGCCAGGCTGGTTGAACTCCTGGCCTCAAGTGATCTGCCCGCCTTGGCCTCCCAAAGTGCTGGGGTAGCAGGCGAGAGCCATCATGCCCAGCATGTTTGTTTTTCTTTTCTTTTCTTTTTTTTTTTGAGACGGAGTTTTGCTCGTTACCTAGGCTGGAGTGCAATGGCGTGATCTTGGCTCACCGCAACCTCCGCCTCCTGGGTTCAGGCAATTCTCCTGCCTCCGCCTCCTGAGTAGCTGGGATTACAGGCACGCGCCACCATGCCCAGCTAATTTTTTGTATTTTTAGTAGAAACAGGGTTTCACCATGTTGACCAGGATGGTCTCGATCTCTTGACCTTGTGATCCACCTGCCTCGGCCTCCCAAAGTGCTGGGATTACAGGCTTGAGCCACTGCACCTGGCCTTATTTTTGTTTTGTTTTTTGAGACGGAGTTTCCCTCTTGTTACCTAGGCTGGAGTTCAGTGGTGAGATCTCAGCTCATTGCAACCTTCACCTCCTGGGTTCAAGCGATTCTCCTGCCTCAGCCTCTAAAGTAGCTGGGATTACAGGTGCCTGACACCATGTCCAGCTAAATTTTTTTTGTATCTTTAGAAGAAACGGGGTTTCACCATGTTGGCCAGGCTGGTCTCAAACTCCTGACCTCAGGTGATCCGCCCGCCTCAGTCTCCCAAAGCGCTAGGATTGCAGGCGTGAGCCACCATGCCTGGCCTGTTTTTCTTAAGATGAGGTCTTGCTGTCACCCAGGACTGGGTCTTGCTGTCGCCCTCCCCTGGAGTGCAGTGGTGCAATCCTAGCTTACTGCAGCCTCGAACTCCTGGGTTTAAGCCATCTCCTCCCACCTCTGCCTCCTGAGTAGCTGGGACTACCGGCAGGTACCACCACACCCAGCTTTTTTCCTTTTGTAGAGATGGAGTCTCACTTTGTTGCCCAGGCTGGTCTTGAACTCCTGGGCTCAAGCGATCTGCCTGCTTCAGCCTCCCAAAGTGCTGGGATTATGGGTGTGCCTGGCATACTTATTAACTCTCCCTGCATGAGCATGAGTTTTCTTCACTCCTCTCTCACTTCTCTGCTCCCCTACTGGTTCTTCCTTGGGTTTTTTAGGTGAATACTTGCACTTAAATCCTCCCTGAAGGAACATGACCTAAGACAACAAGGATGGCTCAGTACAAGAGGAATACCCAAAGAAAGCCTGCCCTTTGTTTCTGGGATAATCCAGAACTCTTCCACTTCCCTTCTTCCTTTTTTTTTTTTTTTTTGAGACAGAGTTTTGCTCTTGTTACCCAGACTGGAGTGCAATGGCACAATCTCAGCTCACCGCAACCTCCGCCTCCTGGGTTCAAGCAATTCTCCTGCCACAGCCTCCCAAGTAGCTGGGACTACAGGCACGCGCCACCATGCCCAGCTAATTTTTGTATTTTTAGTAAAGACGGGGTTTCACCTCATTGACCAAGATGGTCTCAATCACTTGACCTCGTGATCCACCCGCCTCAGCCTCCCAAAGTGCTGGGATTATAGGCATGAGCCACTGTACCCGGCAGTTTTTGTATTTTTAGTAGAGACAGGGTTTCACCATGTTGGCCAGGCTGGTCTCGAACTGCTGACCTCAAGTGATCCACCCACCTTAGCCTCCCAAAGTGCTGGGATTAAAGACATAAACCAACAAGCCCAGACCTCCCTTCTTGAGAAACCCAATTCTTAAAAAAGAAACAACAAGAAAAACATCAAACAGGAGCCCAAGCATCCCTGCCCCTCCTCCCCTGGCTCTGCTCCCCAAGCAATTTAGACAGAACCCCCCAAGGAATATCTTTTGTGTAGAGACAAAGCGCCCAGTTCAATGTAATTAACATCTTCCTACATTTCCTAGCTTGTCCTTTGAAGCAAACAAGCCATTTTCTCTCGACAGAGGAAACATTGAATTGTAAAAGAGAAGCAAGATTTAAGTGGTGCAGAAAGAAGGCCTCCGTGGCTTTCCTAAAATAATTGTCTGCGTTGGGCGCATCTCACCGGAGTGTTCTCTGCAGCAGTGTAATTAAATGCCTGGGTTTCGGCTGCCAGATCTCAGCGTGCAGAGGTCCTGAGTTTTGCCCATTGGGTTTAAGTTCAGATATGCAGTCAATGCATGTCTCTAGGAACCAGTGGAATGTTCTGGAAGGTTCCACGTGCTAGCTCTTCCAGACTGGGTCTAGCTTGGAAACAAAGTCAGGAGCTCTTGGCAGTCAGAAGACAAGGGAGAAACAGAGAGTGTCCTACTCTAAGGGAAGGGCGTATAACAGCAGGTCTAAGAACACAGGCATTTTCCAGCTTAGAAATCCGTGGTCTAGCATCCTGTCTCACCCCGGACTTGGCAGATGTACTAAAGAAGCCAACCCACTCTTGTTTTTGTTTTTTTTTTAGATAGGGTCTTGCTCTGTTGCCTAGGCTGGAGTGCAGTGGCATGATCTCGGCTCACTGCAGCCTCCACTTCCCTTACTCAAGCAATCCTCCCACCTCAGCCTCCTGAGTAGCTAGGACTACAGGCGTGTACATCACAACTGGCCATTTTTTTGTAGAGACATGGGGAGGGTCTCACTATGTTTCCTAGGCTGGTCTTGAACTCCTGGGCTAAAGAGATCCACCTGCCTTGGCCTCCCAAAGTGCTAAGATTACAGGCGTGAGCTACTGCGCTAGCCCTGCCAACCTGCTCTGTCTTTGCTGAGCTCTTGGTTTACTGTTTAATATTCCTGCTATTGGGCTTTAAGAGTGAACCTATGTACTCAAGTAGCTGTTCCTCAAATCGTCTTTTCTGGCTGAAATATTTCAAACACTTTTGCTGAGCCTGCCCCAATTATAAACACCAGTCTCTAAAACAGGTCCAGGATTAACTGAGTAGGACACACGCAGGACAAGTTTTTCTTGCTGTTGGGAACAGGGATCATCGTCTCCTACCACTCCACCACCTGTATCTTGGTTCAAAAACAATTCCTGGCTGGGCGCGGTGGCTCACGCCTGTAATGCAAGCACTTTGGGAGGCCGAGGCAAGTGGATCACAAGGTCAGGAGATCGAGACCATCCTGGTCAACATGGTGAAACCCTGTCTCTTTAAAAATACAAAAAATTAGCTGGGTATGGTGGTGCGTGCCTGTAGTCCCAGCTACTCAGGAGGCTGAGGCAGGAGAATTGCCTGAACCCAGGAGGCGGAGGTTGCGGTGAGCCTAGATCGCGCCATTGCACTCCAGCCTGGGTAACAAGAGCGAAACTCTGTCTCAAAAAAACAAAAACAAAAACAAAAACCAATTCCTGATGTACGGGTGTGGTGGCTCATGCCTATAATCCCAGCACTTTGGCTGAGGCGGGCAGGCGGATCACCTGAGGTTAGGAGTTCAAGACCAGCCTGGCCAACATGGTAAAACCCTGTCTCTACTAAAAATACAAAAAATTAGCCGGGTGTCGTGGCAGGTGCCATTGAACTCCAGCTTGGGCAACAGAGTGAGACTCCATCTCAAAAATACAAAACAAAAAAACAATTCCTGGTGCTTCCCTGGGGACGGAGGCATTGCTACAGGGTCCTGGCGACAGCAGGAGCATGGGCTATCAGGAAGTGGCCAACAGGAAGAGAGCACGCGCCTGCCTCTTAATAAAATGAGGCTATTATTGTGTTTGAGGCTGGATAATTTAATCAGGAAGCCAAGGTAGCTTGGGGCTTACATATTTATTTGTGCCCTGCCTTGTTCCAGAGAGGACTCTAAGTGGTTTACAAGGATATGTAAAATACCATAAGATAGCTCCAATTAAATATGAGAGCAGGGATTAGATATTTTTGGAGGGCAGCCTGCCAGTCCACAGCCAAGCCTTTAAAGTTCCTGCAATTTGGCTGTTATTCGGCCAATCCATAGCTAAGACTTCAGCCCGTGGACACTGTGTGGATAAGCATCTGATTGCTACAAGTGTGATACCCGGCTTTTTGCCCGCTAAAACTAACTCTCCTTTTCCCTGACTAAAAGCTGTTCAGGCTCTATGTTAGCCTTTTTGAGCTGAACAGACTTCATCTTGGCTTCTTCATTTTAGTAACCTTCTCCCCTTTAAGTATGTAAGTATAGTATAAAGCAAGGTCAGACTGACTCTGGGCACCCAGAAATGGCTTTGTTGATAAGAGGCGGAGTAAAGTGGTGTCAGCAAAGCCTGGAAATGCAGCTGCAGAGAGCGCCCAGAGCCCGCCTTTGTTGTTGTATGTCTTTCTTTTTTTTTTTTTTTTTGAGACGGAGTTTTGCTCTTGTTACCCAGGCTGGAGTGCAATGGCGTGATCTTGGCTCACCGCAACCTCCGCCTCCTGGGTTCAGGCAATTCTCCTGCCTCAGCCTCCTGAGTAGCTGGGATTACAGGCACGCGCCACCGTGCCCAGCTAATTTTTTGTATTTTTAGTAGAGACGGGGTTTCACCATGTTGACCAGGATGGTCTCGATCTCTTGACCTTGTGATCCACCCGCCTCGGCCTCCCAAAGTGCTACAATTATAGGCGTGAGCCACCGTGCCCGGCTAAGTTGTATGTCTTTCATGACAGCTGTACTCCTCACACCTGGCACTGTTTTCTTTCTTATGTACCAGTTTTTAACTTTTTGCTTACTCTGCCTGTGTGAAAACTTTGTTTCAGTTAGGTTCCCCGCTTCCTGTTAAAATTAGTGTAAAAAAGACCACCTAACTTTTTCTTCGGGGCCGAGAGAATTTTGGGTGTTGCCACTCTCTGTCGCCGGCTTAATAAAGGGTTCATTCATTCTCAGAGTGTGGCTCATTCCTTGACTTGCTCAGGTACAACACGAGGGAGGTTCATTAAGCATTGTTTAAAATTGGACAATTAGAAATTATTTTGATCTAAAGCTATTACACATGCTAGAAAAAGAAAAAAAGATTTTTTCTTTGAGACAGGGTCTTGCTCTATCACCCAGGCTGGAGTACAGTGGCGCGATCATAGTTCACCGTGGCCTTGATGTCCTAGGTCTGAAGCTTTCCTCCCACCTCAGTCTCCTGAGTAGCTCAGACTACAGGTGTGAGCCACTACACCAGGCTAATCTATTTTTTTTTTTTTTTTGAGACAGAGTCTCACTCTGTTGCCCAGGCTGGAGTGCAATGGTGTGATCTCGGCTCACTGCAACCTCTGCCTCCAGGGTTCCAGTGATTCTCCTGCCTCAGCCTCCCCAGTAGCTGGGATTACAGACACCTGCCATTATGCCTGGCTAATTTTTTGTATTTTTATAGAGATGGGGTTTTCACCATGTTGGTCAGGCTGGTCTTGAACTCCTGACCTAAGGTGATTTGGGAGCAAAGTGTTGGGATTACAGGTGTGAGCCACTGCTCCCAGCCCAGGCTAGTTTTTAAAAATATTTTTTGTAGAGACAGGGTCTGGCTATGTTTCCCAGTCTGGTCTCAAATTCCTGGGCTCAAGCGATTCTCCTGCCTTGGCCTCCCAAACTATTGGGATTGCAGGCGTGAGGCACTGTGCCCAGCCAATTTACAAATTTATGATACATCTACAGAATGGGATACTGTGCAGTCATTAAACATTAGGGATTAATGGAGATTTTAATCACCATATTTCAATTTATCGTATTTTCCAAGTTTTCTACAACAAACGTGTATTGCTCTTTTTTTGAGATGGATTTTCACTCTTGTTGCCCAAACTGGAGTGCAATGGCACTATCTCAGCTCACCACAACCTCTGCCTCCTGGGTTCAAGCGATTCTCCTGCCTCAGCCTCTTGAGTAGCTGGGATTACAGGCATGTACCACCATGCACGGCTAATTTTGTATTTTTAGTAGACATGGGGTTTCCATGTTGTTCAAAAACTCCCAACCTCAGGTGATCCACCCATCTCAGACTCCCAAAATGCTGGGATTGCAGGTGTGAGCCACCGTGCCTGGCCCATATATTGTTCTTATAAAGATTTTTAGGGCCGGTGCTGTGGCTCACGCCTGTAATCTCAACACTTTGGGAAGCCAAGACAGGAGAATCACTTGAGCCCAGGCGTTTGAGACCAGCCTGGGCAACACAGTAAAACCCCCATCTCTACAGAAAATTTAAAATTTGGCTGAGCATGATGGCACATGCCTACAGTCCCAGCTACTCTGGAAGCTGAAGTAGGAGGATCACTTGAGTCCAGGAGTTCAAGGCTGCTTAGCTATGAAGGTGCCACTATATTCCAGCCTGGGTGACAAAGTGAGACCCTGTCTCAAAAGATAAAAAAAAAAGATTTTTAAAAGTCCTTCAATTTTTTTTTTTTTTTTTGGCAAGGGAGAAAAAAATGAAAAACAAAAGCAGGGACATAAGACAGAGCCAGAAACGAGGCTAAGAAAAACTCATCCCTTAAAAACCTGAACAATCAGCATATGGCCGGGCCATAAGTTTGGCTCCAAGCTCCTTAGCAGCCAACTCAAAAAGGGAAAGCTGGTCATTTATGCGGTTCTCAGTGTCCTGAAACAAAAGTACACCAGATGCTCAGGAGAAAGCTCAATTATTTTTGGCAGGGATTTCTCCCACAGTCCTCCCAAAAAGGATTCCACGTGATGTCACCAGCATCTCTCTGGGCAATATCCTTACGATAGAAGTGACTAGCTTCCTCTAGATGTTTCTTATTCCTCCTGGGATGGTAGAGTAGGGCCAACTGGTAAGAGCAGGGTCCTGGAGTCAGGCTGCCTAGGTTTAAGTTCTAGCTTCACCATTCCACTTGCTGTGTGACGGCAGTGAAGTGGCTTAACCTCTCTGTGTCTTTCTTAGTTTTTTCTTTCTTTTTTTTTTTTGAGACTAAGTTTCACTCTTGTTGCCCAGGCTGGAGTGCAATGGCGTGATCTCTGCTCGGTGGCAACCTCTGCCACCTGGGTTCAAGCAATTCTCCTGCCTCAGCCTCCCGAGTAGCTGGGACTACAGGCATGTGCCACCATGCCCAGCTAATTTTGCATTTTTAGTAGAGATGGGGTTTCTCCATGTTGGTCAGGCTGGTCTTGAACTCCTGACCTCAGGTGATCCGCCCGCCTCAGCCTCCCAAAGTGCTGTGATTACAGGCGTGAGCCACCATGCCCTTACTCCTTATAGTGCAAGGCTGGGAGGAAGGCACTGTCATTATCTCCTTTTGACAGGTGAAGAAACTAGGAAACAGAGAGGTCCCAGTTCTTTGCCAGGTGTGGTGGCTCACGCCTGTAATCCCAGCACTTGGGAGGCCATGTTGGACAGATCACTTGAGGTCAGGAGTTCGACACCAGCCTGGCCAACATGGCAAAACCCCATCTCTACTGAAAATACAAATAATTAGTTGGGCATGGTGGTGAGTGTCTGTAATCTCAGCTACTTGGGAGGCTGAGACAAGAGAATCGCTTGAACTTGGGAGGTAGAGGTTACAGTGAGCTGAGATGGTGCCACTGCAGTCCAGCCTGGGCAACAGAGCAAGACCTTGTCTGAGAAAAAAAAAACAAGTCTGGGCGCAGTGGCTCACACCTGTAAACCCAGCACTTTCGGAGGCTGAGGCAGGCAGATCATGAGGTCAGGAGTTCGAGACCACTATGACCAACATGGTGAAACCCCGTCTCTACTGAAAATACAAAAGAAATAGCTGGGCATGGTAGTGTGCACCTGTAATCCCAGCTACTCAGCAGGCTGAGGCAGGAGAATCGCTTGAACCCGGGAGGCGGAGGTTGCAGTGAGCTGAGATCATGCCATTGCACTCTAGCCTGGGCAATAGAGTAAGACTCTGTCTCAAATAAAGTTTAAAAAAAAGAAAAAAGGGGGCCGGGCGTGGTGGCTCACGCCTATAATCTCAGCACTTTGGGAGGCCGAGGCGGGTGGCTCACGAGGTCAAGAGATCAAGACCATCCTGGTCAACATGGTGAAACTCCATCTCTACCAAAACTACAAAAAAAAAATTAGCTGGGCATGGTGGCGTGTGCCTGTAATCCCAGCTACTCAGGAGGCTGAGGCAGGAGAATTGCCTGAACCCAGGAGGTGGAGGTTGCGGTGAGCCAAGATCGCGCCATTGCACTCCAGCCTGGGTAACAAGAGCAAAACTCCATCTCAAAAAAAAAAAAAAAAAAAGCCTCTATGCCAAAGCATCACTGCTTGTAAGTGGTGTAGATGGAATTTGAACACAGGCCATCTGGCTCCACAGTCTACACTGGTTTGCGGCACAACTCCTGTCCTCCTCCAAGCCCTGATCACAGCCACCATGAAGAGGGCCTCACTGGTGGGAACGCTGGCTCCAACCTGCCTCTGCCCTGGTTCAGGAATCAGCAGGGAGGCATGAGTTTTGTTTGCTTTGCAAACAATTCATCCCTGATCCCCAGAATCTGGCACGAGGAGCGTTTGTTGAATGAGGATGCGTATGGACCAGTGGGACAGAGAGCAATCACCTTCGCAGATCTACCGTGAATTTCCCCTTTCTGCCACGGAGCTGGCTTCTGTTGTTTGTTCTGGGGAAGGGGCACCTGAGATTAGGCTGCAGACAGGTACCCAGTAGGCTAGGCAGGGGCTGTGGCTTCTCTCTGTCTGTGGGGATGGCAGGAGGGCTGTGAAGAATGATGAAGGATATGCCTGTCTGCTACGTCTCAGCATGACAGGGGGCTATGTCCCTTTGGAAAGCTTGAGATAATAGCAGCCTGCTCTTGTCAAACCTTGAAGTATTGGGCAAATTTCCCTTGAGTGATAAGCTTGACAGGCCTTAAAGAAGATATCAGCCAGGTGCTGTGGCTCATGCCTGCAATCCCAGCCCTTCTGGAGGCCAAGGTGGGTGGATGGTTTGAGCTGAGGAGTTCGAGACCAGCCTGGGCAACATGGTGAGACCCCGTCTCTACCAAAAATACAAAATAATTTAGCCAGGTATGGCCCCAGTTCCTCTGGAGGCAGAGGAGGGGGGATCACCTGAGTGTTGGAGGCAGAGGTTGTAGTGAGCTGAGTGCACTGCACTCCAACTGGGTGACAGAGCAAGAACCTGTCTCAAAAAAAAAAAGTTATCAGCTTGTCTGTGCCATGCTGGAATTCTGGGAACCACCAGGGGCCTCCCTCAGCCTGAGAGGCTGGGGTTTTGCCTAGAAGAGCCTTGTGGCTGAGGGAGGGGTCAGGATAGAAAGTAGTTGTGAGTCTACACATTCATTCATTCATTCATTCATCCATCCACTGATTCATCCATCCAATCATCCATTTACTTATATTTATTCATACAGCCAACCATCTATCCATCCATTCATTCATCTGCCCATCATTTATCTATTTACCCATTCATTCATTCATCCACCCAGCCAACCATCCATTCACTCATATTCATTCAACCAACCATCCATCCATCCATTCATTCATTCATCTGTCCATGCATCCATCCACAAGTTCTACTCCCATTCTGAATTTCATATTTAACTTAACACATATAGAGTGCACTGTTCTAAGTTGCCTTACAAATATTACCAATATTTGATTCTTAGAGCCCCATCTCATGGTACCTATTAATACTAGCTCCATTCTGCAGACAGGAAAACTGAGATAGAGAAAGGTCAAGTTGCCCAAACTCACAGAGCTGGGATTTAGATGTCAGCCTATCAGACTCTCAGCCACTATGCTGGGAAGACAAGAGTCACTTCCTTCAGGGTCTCATTCTGTCTCGCAGGCTGGAGTGCAGTGGTGCAATCATGGTGCGATCACTGCTCACTACAACCTCCACCTCCCAGGCTCAAGCCATCCTCTCACTTCAGCCTCGTGAGTAGCTGGGACTACAGGTGCACACTACCATGCCGGGCTAATTTTTGTATTTATTTTAGAGATGGGGTTTCATCATGTTGCCCAGGCTGGTCTTGAACTCCTGGGTTCAAGGGATCCACCTGCCTCAGCCTCCCAGAGTGCTGGGTTTACAGCACACCTGGCCGACCATTTTTTTGTTTTAATTCACCTGGGTGCAGGTGGACTAAGGCCAAAAAGGGCGTTAGCCAACATTTTTGGTTTTTTCTTTTTTTTTTTGAGACGGAGTTTCGTTCTTGTTACCCAGGCTGGAGTGCAATGGCGTGATCTCGGCTCACCGCAACCTCTGCCTCCTGGGTTCAGGCAATTCTCCTGCCTCAGCCTCCTGAGTAGCTGGGATTACAGGCACACGCCATCGTGCCCAGCTAATTTTTTGTATTTTTAGTAGAGATGGGGTTTCACTATGTTGACCAGGATGGTCTCGATCTCTTGACCTCGTGATCCACCCACCTCGGCCTCCCAAAGTGCTGGGATTACATTTTTGGTTTTTTAAGAGACAAGGTCTCAAGCAGTTGCCCAAGCTGGAGTGCAGTGAGATGACCATAGCTCACTGCATCTTCAGCTTCCCAGGCTCAAGCAATTCTCTTGCTTCAGCCTGCTGAGTAGCTGGGAGCACAGATGTGTGTCATCACACCCTGACACCTTGATACATTAAAAAAAAACTTTTTTTTTTTTTTTTTTGCGACGGAGTTTTGCTCTTGTTACCCAGGCTGGAGTGCAATGGCGCGATCTCAGCTCACCGCAACCTCCGCCTCCTGGGTTCAGGCAATTCTCCTGCCTCAGCCTCCTGAGTAGCTGGGATTACAGGCACACGCCACCAAGCCCAGCTAATTTTTTGTATTTTTAGTAGAGACGGGGTTTCACCATGTTGACCAGGATGGTCTCGATCTCTTGACCTCATGATCCACCCGCCTCGGCCTCCCAAAGTGCTGGGATTACAGGCTTGAGCCACCGCGCCTGGCCTAAAAAAAAACTTTTTTTTGAGACAAGGTCTTGCTCTGTCCTCAGGCTGTGCCCTCCACTGGTGTGACCATGGCTCACTGCAGCATCAACCTCCCAGACTCAAGCAATCCTTTCACCTCAGCCTCCCAAGTAGCTGGGACTATCGATGTGCACTATCACGCCTGGCTAATTTTTTTTGGACCAGTGGGACAGAGAGCAAACACCTTCACAGATCTACCTGCTAAATTTTTAACACAGGATCTCGCTATGTTGCCCAGGCTAGTCTCAAACTTCTGGCCTTAAGCAATCCTCCCATCTCAGTCTCCCGAAGCACTGAAATTACAGGTGTGAGTCACCGTACCCACCTAATCAACTTTTACTTTTGGAATAAATTTAGGTTTATAGGAAAGTTACAAAGATAATACAGAGAGCTCCTGCATGCCCCCTCATCCTGTCTTCCCTATTATTACAGCTTACATAACCACGGCACACTTGTCACAACTAAGAAATCAACATCCATGCATTCATTACTATTAGCTAAACTCCAGACTTTATTCAGATTCCCCAGTTTTCCCACTTGAGTCCTTTTTCTGGTCCAGAATCTAATCCAGGATCCCACGTTGCATTGAGTCACCACATGTACTTAGACTCCTCTGGTCTATGACTGTTTCTGTCTTGTTTTTTCTGACCTTGACAGATTGGAGGATTACTGTCCAGGGAGTTTTAGAGAATGCCCCACTGGCCTTTTTTTTTTTTTTTTTTTTTTTTTTAAGAGATGGGGTCTCTATCACTATGTTGCCCAGGCTGGACTCACACTCCTGGCCTCAAATGATCCTCCTGCATAAGCCTTCCAAAGTGGTAGGATTACGGATGTGAGCCATCATGCCCAACCACCACTGGCTTTTATTTATTTATTTTTGAGAAAGAGTCTCGCTCTGTCACCCAGGCTGGAGTGCAGCGGCGCCATCTTGGCTCACTTCAACCTCTTCCTTCTGGGTTCAAGCGATTTTTCTGCCTCAGCCTCCCCAAGTAGCTGGGACTACAGGTGTCTACCACCATGCCTGGCTAATTTTTGTATTTTTAGTAAACATGGGGTTTCACCATGTTGGCCAGGCTGTTCTCAAACTCCTGACCTCAAGTGATCTACCCATCTTGGCCTCCCGAAGTGCTGCGATTACAGGTGTGAGCCACTGCACTCAGTCTTTTATTCTGTCTCTTGATACAGCAAGAGACAGAGTCTTGCTGTGTTGCCCAGACTGGTCTTAAACTCCTGAGCTCAAGTGATCCTCATGCCTCGGACTCCCAAAGTGATGGGATTACACGCATGAGCTACTGCGCCCATCCCCTACTGCCTTTTCAGGGCAGGAACTGGGGCCTTACTTCGCTGGCCATTTCCACAGGTTCTAGCCCAATGCAGTAGCTGCTTCAGACACTTCCTAAATGAACAAATATTGAATGGCCATCACTGAGAGCTTTATCTTCCTGTCCTCCCAGTTCAGCAGGCATCCCTGCCAGAGGCTAGATCTGGAAGAGTTCACGGAGAAATAAAAGCTCTTCTCCTTTCAGAAAGATTCGTTTTTGATCCTTTCTTTGTAGACATCAAGGATTCATTTCTTTAATATTTAAGGGCTTTTGTACCAAAGAGAAGCAGCCGCATTTGCATCAGTCTCATTTTTTCAAGGCAGGCGAGAGAGATCTTCCTAGCAAGATGGGGTTTCTTCCTTCATGGAGCTGTCACTTGATTTATCTGCTTCTCCTTCTCCAGCCTTTGGGCCTCTGGCAGGGGGCAGGGAGGAGTGAGGGTTCTGGAATGATCCACAGACTCTGATGTCCTCTCTGCCACAGCCCAAGGAAGCTTAATTAGAACCTCGCCAATTTGCCAGGACTAAGGCTGCCTTAGGAGCTGGTGCAGGAGCCTGGCTGGGGATGAAGATGAATTAGCAGCTTTTTTTTTTGAGACAGGCTGGAGTGCAGTGGCGTGGTCATGGCTCACTGCAGCTTTGACCTCCCCGGCTCAGGTGATCCTCCCACCTCAGCCTCCCAGGTAGCTGGAACCACAGACACTTACCACCACACCTGGTTGGTTATTTTATTTTATTTTTTTTAGTAGAGACAGGGTCTCATTATGTTACCTAGATTGGTCTGAGCTCAAGCCATCCTCCCACCTCGGCCGCCCAGAGGTGCTGGCATGAGCCACTGCACCTGGCCCGAATTAGCAGTTTTCCTTCCTGTCCCTCTGAATAGCTCAATAGTTACCACAGGGACCAAAAGCCTGCCTTTGGGTACACAGAGCATGTCCCTTTTCTAGCATTAGCTGGTCAGAAGTGGGAATCCCTTTAGCCACGCAGGCCTGCAGGTCTCGCTTTTTATTTCTCAGCCCCGGGAGGCCAAGCTGAAGGCAGAGAATCTAAAGAAGCTGTCCTCGGCGAGGTCATCTCCCCACCACCAAGGTCTCCGCTGCTGAGAGACACTGTGGCCCCAATTTAATCTCTGGCCTGAAGTTTTTCAAACGTAAAAATGAGCCTGGGTGAGCTTTTCAGATTCTTCCTTCTACTCACAGGAATTCAATTTCTGGCCTGGATATAAATTTGCAGCCATCAGCGCCCACAGTAGGGGCTGGGGCCAGGCGCGTTGGTGGAGGATGGATTTTTGAAATCAATCTGTCAGCGCATGGAAAAGGTCGTCATGGGGGAAATTTATCTTCTGTGGCTGGCTGAGGCGTTTCGCCCCGATAGCCAGGGACACCCCTGCACAAAATGGAGGTATTAGCTGCAAGGCTTACAGGCTGGAAGGAGGCCTCAAAGGCTGGTCAGCACAGCCAGGAGGTGACATTGATCAACCTGCCTGCTAATAACAATGACAGCCAGGTACCCGGACTCCTGAAAACCCACCTCCAAGGGCTCCTTCATGCTGGTTCCCTGTGTGCTCCTGGGTGTGGCAAGTCCACTCTGGGTCCAAACCTTTTGTCCCTTGGCTACACCTCCAAAAAATTCCAGGGTGTCAAAGAAATGAGTCTCAAAGGCATTCAATTCCCCCAGTGGTGATGGGAGGATGTGGTCATTAAGGGTCTCCTAGGTTCCGCCTCAGTTCTGCTGTGTGACCTTGGGCTAGTGACTTAGCCATCCTGTGCCTTCATTCCCCCAGTTAGAATATATGGCTAACAATGGTACTGATGTCACGAGGGGGTTGTTAATATAATTAGAATGGCCTCACATCATGTTATGGTTTCAATGTGTCCCCCTAAAATTCATGTGTTGGAAAATTAATCCATTTTATTTATTTTTCAAGTGAAAGCAAGTTTATTACAGAAGTAAAGAAGCAGACTGGGTGTGGTGGCTCACGCCTGTGATCCTGGCACTTTGGGAGGCCAAGGCAGGCGGATTGCCTGAGCTCAAGATTCAAAACCAGCCTGGGCAACATGGTGAAACTTCATCTCTACTAAAATACAAAAAAAAAAATTAGCTGAGTGTGGCAGTGTGCACCTGTAGTCCCGGCTACTTGGAAGGCTGAGGCAGGAGGCTACTTGGAGGTGGAGGCAACCTCCACCTGCTTGAACCAGGAGGTGGAGGTTGCAGTGAGCCAAGATTGTGCCACTGCACTCCAGCCTGGGCGACAGAGCGAGACTCTGTCTCCTCCCAAAAAAGACTTAAAAAAAAAGAAAAAAGAAGCAGAAGAATAGCTACTTCAGAGGCTGGATATGGTGGCTCATACCTGTAATCCCAACACTTTGGAAGGTCAAGGCAGGCAGATCACTTAAGGCCAGGAGTTCAAGACCAGCCTGGCTAACATGGAGAAATCTTGTCTCTAGTTAAAATACAAAAATTAGCCAGGCGTGATGGTGGGGGCTTGTAATCCCAACTACTCGAGAGGCTTAGGCACGAGAATGGCCTGAACCAGGAGGCAAAGGTTGCAGTGAGCCAGGATCACGCCACTACATTCCAGTCTTGGTGACAGAGTAAGACTCTGTCTCAAAAAAAAAAAAAGTTAACAGTGTTGAGAGATAGGACCTTTAAAGAGGAAGTCAGGATGAATCAAAACCATTATAAGGGCTGTGGGTTAGTTATCACAGGAGTGGGATATGGATAAAAAGAATGAGTTTAGCTCAATTTCCTTTCTCTGTGTCACTTCCACCTTCAGCCCTTTGGCCATGGGATGACCTTTGCCAGAGGCTGGTACATGTCTTTGGACTTCCCAGCCTCCAGAACGGGAGAAATAAATTTTTCTTTTGATAAGAAAAATTAATTGATAAACTGATCGATTATTTCACAGATGAGGTCTGGCTCTGTTTTCCAGGCTGGAGTGCAATGATGCAGTCCTGACTCACTGCAGTCTCAACATTTCAGGCTCAACTGATTCTCCTGCCTCAGCCTCCTGAGTAGCTGGGACTACAGGCACATGCCACCACATCTGGTATGTAGACATGGGGTCTGGCCACATTGCCCAGGCTGGTCTTGAAACTCCTGGGTTCAAGCAACCCTCCCACCTCAGCTAAGTGCTGGGATTACAGGCGTGAGCCACCACACCCAGCTCTTTATAAATTACTCAATCTGTGGTAGTCTGTTATAGTAACAGCAAACAGGCTGGGACACATAACGCAATGTGACATTCAAGGGAGTGTGACAGAATTGCTTATGGAATAAAAATAAGCAAATGGGTGCTGACTGGAAACACAAAAAGGTGGGCCGGACTGTCAGCTTCAAAACTGGCTCTGTATTACCCCAGGCAAGTGACTCTCTCTGAGCTTCAGTTTCATTTCTTTTTTTGTTGTTCTTTGTTTGAGACAGAGTTTCACTCTTGTTGCCCAGCCTGGAGTGCAATGGCATGATCTCAGCTCACTGCAACCTGCACCTCCCAGGTTCAAGCGATTCTCCTGTCTCAGCCTCCAGAGTGGCTGGGATTACAGGTATGAGCCACACTGCACCTGGCATCAGTTTCATTTCCCTAACAGGGAAACTGGCAGTAGGCGATGAGATGAACCTGTTGGCTTTTGAGGGTTCTGAGAGAGATTGCTCAGGAAATGCCAGCAGCTGTTTTCCTTGCAAGGGCAGATAGGACAGCACCCTCCAGGGCTTCCCCACATTCACAGATAAGCAAGGAAGAAAGAAAAGGGAAGAGGCAATTACAACAGGGTATGACAAGTGTGGCCTTGCTGGGGAAGCACACAAGGCTGGAAGAGCTGAGCCGGCTCCAGAGAGCCTGGGTTTTTTGTTTGAGACTCAGTAGCTCAGGCTGGAGCACAGTGGTGCAATCATCGCTCATTGCAGCCTCAACCTCCTGGGCTCAAGTGATCTTCCCACCTCAGCCTCCTGAGTCGCTGGGTGATATGGTTTGGATCTATGTCCCCGTCCAAATCTCATGTCAAATTGTAATTCCCAATGTTGGAAGAGGGGCCTGGTGGGAGGTGACTGGATCATGGGGCCAGATTTTCCCCTTGCTGTTCTTGTGATAGGGAGTGAGTTCTCATGAGATCTCATTGTTTAAGTGTGTAGCGCCGGGCACACAGTGGCTCACGCCTCTAATCCCAGCACTTTGGGAGGCCGAGATGGGCAGATCACAAGGTCAGGAGTTCAAGATGAGCCTGGCCAACGTAGTGAAATGCCTGTCTCTACTAAAAATACAAAAATTAGCTGGGCATGGTGACACGTGCCTGTATTCCCTCTACTCGGAAGGCTGAGGCAGGAGAATCGCTTGAACCCGGGAAGTGGAGGTTGCAGTGAGCCGAGATTGCATCACTGCACTCCAGCTTGGGCAACAGAGTGAGACTTTGTCAAAAAAATAAATAAAATAAAATGAAATAAAAGTGTGTAGCACCTCCCACTTCTCTCTCTTGTTCCTGTGTAAGAGCCCCCGGCTTCCCTTTCGCCCTCTGCCATGAATGTCAGTTTCCTGAGGCCTCCCCAGCTATGGTTCCTGTACAGCCTGTAGAACTGTGAGCCAATTAAACCTCTTTTATTTATAAATTGCCCAGTATCAGGTATTTCTTTAGGGTAGCATGAGAATGAACTAATACATTGGGGCTTCAGGTGTGCGCCACCACTCCTGGCTAATTTTTTTTTAAATTTAAAAACATTAAATTTAAATTTTAAGAGCCTGGGCTATGTTGCTGAGGCTGGTCTTCAACTCTTTCTTTTGTTTGTTTTTTGAGGTAGAGTCTTGCTCTGTTGCCAAGGCTGGCGCCATCTCAGCTCACCACAACCTTAGCCTCCTGCGTTCAAGTGATTCTTCTGGCTCAGCATTTCAAGTAGCTGGGACTACAGGTGCATACCACCATGCCTGGCTAATTTTTATATTTTTAGTAGAGATGGAGTTTCATCATGTTGGCCAGACTGGTCTCGAACTCCTGACCTCAGGTGATCCGCCCAACTTGGCCTCCCAAAGTGCTAGGGTTACAGGTATAAGCCACCATGCCCACCGTGGTCTTGAACTCTTGAGCTCAAGTGATCCTCCCACCGCTGCCTCCCACAGTGCCTGGATTACAGGTGTGAGCCACCATGTCTGACCCAGAGCATGGTTTTGAGGGTGTAGCAATGGCCTTTTGGAAGAAGCAATAGATAAGCCTATGAATGTAGGAACGAGAGTCAGCATGGGCAAAGGCAGGGAGGGCAAAGCATCCGTTCATCCCGGAAATATTTACTGGCACATACCTACTATGTGCCAGCCACTGTCCTAGGCATTGGGGTCACTACTGTCTAGGAGACCAGCAGACATCCCCACCCTCATGAAACTTTTGCTTTAGTAGGAAGGGGCACAGCAAATGGGGGACCTGAAAGTTGTTCAATGAGGAGTTCAGGCAAGGTGTGGTGGGGCACATCTGTAATCCCAGTACTTTAGGAGGTTGAGGTGGGAGGATCACTTTCTACCAGGAGCAAGGCTGCAGTGAGCTGTGATCACACCACTGCACTCCAGCCTGGGCAACAGAGTGAGACCCCATCCCTAAAAATAAATAAATAATACAAATAAATAAAAGAGGAGACGAGGGCCGGGCGCGGTGGCTCACGCCTGTCATCGCAGCACTTTGGGAGGCCAAGGTGGGCAGATAACGAAGTCAGGATTTCAAGACTAGCCTGGCCAACATAGTGAAACCCCATCTCTACTAAAAATAAAAAATAAAAAATTTAATTTAAAAATTAGCCGGGCATGGTGGTGGGTGCCTGTCGTCTCAGCTACTCGGGAGGCTGAGGCAGTAGAATCGCTTGAACCTGGGAGGCGAAGGTTGCAGTGAGCCGAGATTGTGCCTCTGCACTTCAGCCTGGGCGATACCGTGGGACTCCATCTCAAAAAAAAAAAAAGAGATGAAGACACAGATACACATAGACATATAGGAAAAGACTATATGAAGATACGGTAGGAAAGTGGCCACCTGCAAGCCAATGAGAGGCCTCAAAAGAAACCAATGCTGCCCATGCCTTGATTTCAGAATTCAAGCTTCTAAGAGTATGAGAAATTAAATTTCTGCTGCTTAAGCCACCTAGCCCGAAGCACTGCATGACAGCAGACCTAGATCGCACACAGATTCCTGCAGCTTCGGCCCTCTCTCTGTGGCCTGGGGGTAGCAATAGCTCCTCTCAGCTGCAGATCCAAGGGATTTTCTGAGACAATCCTCTTCTGTCACCCAGGCTGGAGTGCAGTGACTTGATGTTGGCTCACTGCAGCCTCTGCCTCCCAGGTTCAAGCAATTCTCCTGCCTCAGCCTCCCAAGCAGCTGAGATTACAGGCACCTGCTCCCACACCCGGCTAATTTTTGTATTTTTACTAGAGACAAGGTTTTGCCATGCTAGCCAGGCTGGCCTCAAACTCCAGACCTCAAGTGATCCACCCGCTTCAGCCTCCCCAAGTGCTGGGATTCCAGATGTGAGCCCCGAGCCTGGCCTTGTTCCTTCTTTTAACCCCGCCCACATCTCTGAAAATAGTCATTTCATTGAATTCTCCTCTGGAATCCTTTTTGAACGTGCTATGCTTTTTCCTGGGACCCTGCCTGATACAGTGATGCTGGGCAGGAGCCTGGCCAGGCAGGGCTACTGAGAGGTGGACTTGGGGGTGGGAAACTTCCAAGGGCATGTATATGAGTTTGCTCGGGCTGCCTTCGCTGAGTATCCCAGGCTGGGTGGCATACACAACAAAAATGCATTGTCTCACAGTTCTGGAGGCTGGAAGAAGAGGTCCAGGCACTGGAGCCTTGACCTCTTGGACTCAAGGGATCCTCTCAGCTTAGCCTCCTGAGTAGCTGGGACTACAGGTGCATGCCACCATGTCCCACTAATTTTTAATTCTTTTTTTTTTTTTTTACAGTTGGGGGTCTTGTGGCCCAGGCTGGTCTTGAACTCCTGGTGTCAAGTGATCCTCCCACCTCAGCCTCCCAAAGTGCTGGGATGACAGGTGTGAGCCATTGTACCCAGATCTAATCTCCTTTTCTTATACGGCCATGAGTCATGTTGGATTAGGGCCCATTCCAAGGACACCATTTTAATTTAATCACCTCTTAAGAAAAAAAAAAAACCCATCTCCAAATATAGTCACATTCATTGTGAGGTACTGGGTGTTAAGCATTAAACATATGGGCTGGCGTGGTGGCTCACGCCTGTAATCCCAACACTGTGGGAGGAGGCCGAGGCGGGTGGATGGCTTGAGCCCAGGCAATTGCTTGAGACCAGCCTGGGCAACATGGCAAAACCTCATCTCTACAAGAATACAAAAATTAGCCAGGCATGGTGGCTTGCACAGTAGTCCCAGCTACTCCAGAGGCTGAGAAGGGAGGATCACCTCAGCTCAAGGAGGTCAGGGCGACAGAGTGAGACCCTGTCTCAAAAAATAGAATAGGCTGGGCGTGGTGGCTCATGCCTGCAATCCAAGCACTTTGGAGGCCAAGGTGGGCAGATCACCTGAGGTCAGGAGTTCAAGACCAGCCTGACCAACATGGTGAAACCCCGTCTTAAAAAATACATAAATAAATAAAAATAAAAAATAAATCATGATGGTTTTCTCTCCTTTAAAAAAAGAAAAAGAAAAAAGAAAAAAAATTAAAAAAAATAAAACACATTAATTTTGGGGGAGCAGAAGCACACAATTCAGCTCATAGCTGTGTGTAAGTGGGGTAAGAATGTGGTCAGGGGCTGGGCAGTGGCTCACAGTGGTAATCTCAACACTTTGGGAGGCCGAGGTGGGTGGATCACTTGAGCTCAGGAGTTTGAGACCAGCCTGGGTAACATAGTGAGAGTGAGATGCCATCTCTACAAAAAATAAAAAAATTAGCTGGGCATGGTGGTGCACGCCTGTGGCCTCAGCAACTCGGGAGGCTGAGGTGGGAGTATTGCTTGAGCTCAGGAGTGAGCTATGATTGTGCCACTGCATTCTACCCTGGGCAACAGAGCAAGACCCTGTCTGTTAAAAAAAAAAAAAAAAAAAAAAAAAAGCTGGGCACGATGGCTCACACCTGTAATCCCACCACTTTGGGAGGCCAAGGTAGGTGGATCACATGAGGTTAGGAGTTTGAGACCAGCCTGGCCAGCATGGGAAAACTCTGTCTCTACTAAAAAAAAGTTAGCCAGGCATGGTAGCAAGTGCCTGTAGTCCCAGCTACTCAGGAGGCTGAGGCAGGAGAATCACTTGAACCCATGGGTGGAGGTTACAGTGAGCCGAGATCACGCCACTGCACTCTGCACACCAGCCTGAGTGAGACTCCGTCAAAGAAAAATAAAATGTGGCCAAGAAGGAGATCATGAAAGGTGAACCAACCAGGGCAAAATACAGGCAGATAAATCCAACAAATTCCAGGTATGCATATCCAGGCTAATTCATCCCATCCCTCTAACATCCTCCCATCCCATCCCATTCCAAGACTTTCAAAGGAATCAATCTCAGAGGCAGAAAACAGCTCCAGCCTGGAGGCAGGCACGTCCTCTGTTTGGAGGGGAGGGGGCAGTGGCGGCCACCTGGGTCACCAGAGCCCTTTGTTAGTGAGAATGGGCCACTTGAAAGAAAATCAATCCTGGCTAAGCACTGAGCAGCTGCTCCCAGCCAAAGCTGCCAGAGAGAGGCCCTTGGCCCTCCAGCCCCTCCAGGGCTGGGAGTGGAGCCAGAGGAGGCTGAGGACTGTTCTGCCAGGTGGCAGGACTCAGCAGGCCTTCAATCAGCCTGCATTGTACCCGCCAGCGCCTGAATCCATCCCCGGCTGAGCACGCACTTCAGTATCACCTCTAGCCACGGCATTCACCAAAGAGCACCATCCAGCACATAGTAATATCTTCACCAGCCCAGCCAAGCACTGCCTGTGTGCCAGGCATTTTGCATGCAGGATGTGTGCATGGGGGACCTCACGCGCCACCGCCTGGCTGTGACCTCAGATAAGTGACTTGAACCTCATGGTACGCCAGTTTCCCTATCTGTAAAACGAGGCAAACAGCAGCATCCACCTCTCAGGGCGGTCGCAGAGGTTGGATGAATGCCTGCACACACACAGCTTAAAATCAGTCTTGGCTGGACATGGTGGCCATAATGGCAGCACTTTGGGAAGCTGGGGCGAAAGGATGGCTTGAGCCCAGGAATTTGAGACCACCCTGGGTAACATAGTGAGACCTCCGCCTCTACCAAAAATACATAGATTAGCCAGGTGTGGTGGTGCGCACCGTAATCCCGGCTACTTGGGAGGCTGATGGAGGAGGATCACCCAACATGGGGAGGTTGACTCTGCAGTGAGCTGTGATCATGTCATTGTACTCCAGTCTGGGCGACCAGTTTGAAGATCCTCACAGAGGAATAGGATCAGCATGAAAATACACCTTCTTCCTCTCCCTGTCCTCTGACTTCACCTGGCACTCTCACTAATCCATGATCTCCACTCTTCGGCCCCCTCCAAAACCCTTAAAAACCCTAGCTACAAACTCCTTAGGATGGCCAGGTGAGGTGGCTCATGCCTGTAATCCCATACATAGTAGATGCTCAATAAATATTTATATAATTTTCCTAACCTTGAGGCAATGTTGTTTGCCTTATATATTAAATGGTAGAGGCCAGGAGTGGTGGCTTACACCTGTAATCCCAGCACTTTGGGAGACCAAGGCAGGCGGATCACCTGAGGTTGGGAGTTCGAGACCAGACTGGCCAACATGGTGAAACCCTGTCTGTAAAAAAAATACAAAAAAATTAGCCAGGCATGGTGGTGCATGGTTGTAAACCCAGCTACTCAGGAGGCTGATGTAGGAGCATCACTTGAACCCAGGAGGTGGAGGTTGCAGTGAGCCGAGATCGTACTACTGCAGTCCAGTCCCAGGTCTATGGAACTGCAGAGATACTGGTATTTCTATAGCTAGGACTCCCCAGTTCTAGGCATTCTTCAAGGCTTGTAACAAACATCACCACCTCCAGGAAGCCTTCTCCATCCTCTTAGGTCTATGTTCCTTCCTGTGCATGTCTCCACAGCTCCCTGTCCCTTCCCTCTTACAAGATCCTTATATTTTATTCATTTCCTTGCCTGGTGGGTGTCTGCCTGCCCCATTAGGATGTGAGCTCCAAATGGCAGGGCCGAGTCTTTCTTATTCTCTGCTATGGCCTCAACACCAGCAGATGCAGCAGAGAATGGACAGGCATCAAGGCATGAATGAACGAATGCTTCCTGTACACTCCAAGCTTTCCATGTGGCCCCTCCCTCCCCGACTCCCCAACACCTTCTGTCTGCTCTTTTCCTCCTTATCCCCTTACAGGGTAGATATAGGGGCTCTGGGTTTTGAAGAGGTCCTGGGGTCAAAGGTAGTTGAGTATAGCTGTGCAGCACATGGACCCCAGAGGCTGACAACTTGAAATTCAAATGCCAGCTTCTCTTTCTAGCTGTGTGACCTTGGGCAAGTGACTTACCCTGTCTGTGCCTCACATTCCTCACCTGCAAAATGGGACTGATAGTGGCACCTTACTGTTGAGTGAGTGATTCTGACCTGTTTAGAGGCAATGTCTCTTCCTTTTGCTCCCTTCTGCAATTCCCAGACTGGGAGACAGAGGGCTGAGTCTCCGGCAGTTAATGATTCCAGAAAAAAAATCTCAGCTGTGTGAGAGACGCCTCAGTGCCAAGTTGGCCTGGTTTTCATCTTGAGAGAACTGAGAAGAGGGTCTGGTGTCAGACATCCACACTGTGATTGGCATAAATGCCTGGTGCTCCTATGACCCCCCTCGTTAGGGGCAGGGGTGTGGGAGATGTTTTTGGGGCTGTGCCCAGAGCTCTGCCTAGATGTACCCACCCTGCAGCTGCTGAGCATGGAGGCTCATTGCTAGCAGCTGTGATCTTTTCTGGAGACCTGCCCATGGCTTTTGAGACTGCCTTGGAGATGCCTGGGATGTGTCACCTACCCCCAGGCAGCTAATGACTGATGCAGAGGTAAAAAGTCCACCGCTTGTCTCATGGTGGGATAAATCCACAGCGCCCTTTCGGATCAAGCCAAGCCAGGACTTTACCTAGGATCTCATCTTTGCTCAATCCATTCTCTTCCAGGTCCTGCTCCCCTCGCCCCTGCCCCCACTTTCAATGATGTGCCCCAAGGTCAGGCAGGGTGGCTTATGCCTGTAATCCCAGCACTTTGGGAGGCCAAGACAGGAGGATCACTTGAGCTCAGGAGTTCAAGACCAGGCTACGCAACACAGCAAGACCCTGTCTCTATAAAAGATTAAAAAATTAGCCAGGTGTGGTGGTGCACATCTGCAGCTACTTGGGAGGCTATGGTGGGAGAATAGCTTGAGCTCAGAAGGTTGAGGCTGCAGTGAGCCATGATTGCACCCGTGCACTCCAGCCTGGGCAACAGAGCAAGACCCTGTCTCAAAAAAAAGAAAAAAAAAAATCATGTGCTGGAAACGTACATCTCTAGTCTGGTCCTCAGGAACCCAACCTAAGATGGGGGAAACGATGAACATTCAACCTGAGAGTATTTATGTTGGTGTCCCTCCAGGCTCACATTCACACCTGGCACCGAGTTCTGTCATTTCCACCTAAATTGGCAATCCATCCTATTTCCATTTAAATAGGCAATACATCCCTCGCAACCCTGAGAGCAGCCCGTGCTTCAAAATGCATCCCCAGCTCTGCCCAGTCCACTTCATCTACATGTGCGGGCCCCGTCATGCTCCACGGCCAGCCCTGATGCATTTTTCTGCATGAGACTCATCACGCTCCCTGCCCCACCTTACATTCATCTTGTTTCTTTTTCTTTTTTTAATCTCAGCCCACTGAAACGTCTGCCTCGTGGGTTCAAGCGATTCTCCTGCCTCAGCCTCCCCAGTAGCTGAGATTACAGGCGTGTGCCACCACCCTGGTTAAGTTTTGTATTTTTTTTTCTTGAGACAGAGTTTCACTCTTGTTGACCAGGCTGAAGTGCAATAGCACAGTCTTGGGTCACTGCAACCTCTGCCTCCCAGGTTCAAGCGATTCTCCTGATTCAGCCTCCCAAGTAGCCAGGATTACAGGTGCCTGCCTCCATGCCTAGCTAATTTTTGTATTTTTAGTAGAGATAAGAGTTTCACCATGTTGGCCAGGCTGGTCTCAAACTCCAGACCTCAAGTGATCCACCCCCACTTGGCCTCCCAATGTACTGAGATTACAGGCATGAGCCACTGCGCCCAGCTCACCCTCTCTTTCTCTTACACCAATGCATCAGCCTTAGCTTTAGAATCTACCAATTGCTCCACCCTCTCGATGGCCATCTCTGTGGTCAAGCCCCTGGCATTGCTCACCTGAACCAGCACAGTTCATCCCTGCCGTGGTCTTCCAGTTCCCCCTACTTGCCTCCACAGTCTGCTTTCCCCACAGCAGCCAGAGAGCACCTGTGAACACCTGAATCATGATGGGTCTCTCCTGCGCTGAGAGCCCTCCATGGCTCCCATTTCCCCTGGGGTTAAAAGCCCAACTCCTCAGCTGAGCGCAGTAGCTCACACCTGCAATCCCAGTATTTTGAGACAGGCAGGAGGATCAATTGAGCCCAGGAGTTTGAGACCAGCCTAGGCAACATAGTGAGATCCGATCTCTACAAAAAATATAAAAATTAGCTGGATGTGGTAGCATGTGCCTTTAGTCCCTGCTACACAGGAGGCTGAAGCAGGAGGATCTCTTGAGCCTGGGAGATTGAGGCTGTGGTTAGCCATGATCTCTCCTTGTCTCAAAAAGGAAAAAGAAGAAAAAGTTTTTTCTTTAGTAGAGTTCTCCCCAAGGAACGTAAATCCTGCACAATCTGCCCCATCACCTCCCTGCCCCCACTTCCTTCCACTCTCCCTCTTGCTCACTCTGTTCCAGCCACTCTGCTCCTGCAAAATGCCAAACATGCTTCCTTTATACCACCTCTTGGCACTGGCTGCTCCCTCTGCCTAGAATGTCCTTCCGCCTCCTTCAGATCCTTACTGAAATGTTCTTTCAAAAGACCTTCCCTGGTGGCCAGGTGCGGTGGGGCTCACACCTGTAATCCCAGCACTTTGGGAGGCCGAGGCAGGTGGATCACTTGAGGTCAGGAGTTTGAGACCAGCCTGGCCAACATGGTGAAACCTTGTCTCAAATAAAAATACAAAAATTAGCCAGGCGTGATGGTGGGCACCTGTAATCCCAGTCACTCGGTAGGCTGAGGTGGGAGAATCACTTGAGCCTGGGAGGCGGAGGCTGAGGTGAGCTGAGATCATGCCACTGCACTCCAGCCTGGGTGACAGAGTGAGACCCTGTCTCAAAAAATGACAACAACAGCAACAACAAAAACAAAAACCTTTCCCGATCCCCCCACCCCCGCCAGAACTACAAGTGCTCCAGCATCCCTCATCCACTTCCCTACTCCATTCGTTTCCGCCACATCATTTATGCATTAATTTTGCAAATTATCTTTCTTCCCCTCCAGAATGTCAGGCAGAAGTTTTTACCTGTTTTTGTTCACTGCTGTGTTGCCAGCACTTAAAATAGATCATCTTGCACACAACAAGCACCTGGAATCCATTTGTTATTTTTAAACTCTGCACAACCACCACCATATGAGGTAGGAACTCTTGGTGTGCCCCTTATGTGGGTGAGGAAACTGAGGCCCAGAGAAGGGAGGTGCCGTGCTTGGGTCGTGGGTCAGGGAGTGAGCTGTGGCCATGTGTCTCTTCACGGTGTATATGTGTGAAACTGTGTTTTTTGGTTTTGTTTTTTGTTTTTGAGATAGGCTCTTGCTCTGTCGCCCAGGCTGGAGTGCAGTGGCGTGATCACAGCTCACAGCAGCCTCGATCTCCCAGGATCAAGCAATCCTCCCACCTCAGCCAAGTAGCCAGGGGTACAGGTACATGCCACCATGCCCAGCAAACGTTTGAATTTTTTTTTTTTTTTGAGATGGAGTCTTGCTCTGTCACCCAGGCTGGAGTGCAGTGGCGCCATTTCAGCTCACTGAAACCTCTACCTCCTGGGTTCAGGCAATTCTCCTGCATCCAAGCAATTCTTCCGCCTCAGCCTCCTTAGTAACTGGGATTACAGGCATGTGCCACCATGCCCGGCTAATTTTTGTATTTTTAATAGAGATGGGGTTTCTCCATTTTAGTCAGGTTGGTCTCAAACTCCTGACCTTGTGATACACCCACCTTGGCCTCCCAAAGTGTTGGGATTACAGGCGTGAGCCACCATGCCAAACATCTGTTGTTGTTTTTTTTAGAGATGGGGTCTCACTATGTTGCCCAGGCTGGTCTTGAACTCCTGGGCTTAAGCGATCCACCTGCCTCTGCCTCCCAAAGTGTTGGGATTACAGGCATGAGCCACTGTGCCCAGCCCAACTGTGTTTTGTGCAGATGCAGTGTGAGTGGCTACATTGGCCTGAATGTGGACAAAGGAGGAAGTGTTCAGGTTCCCTTTGCATTGGGGTGTCTGTGAGTGGAAGGAGGCAGTGGGCCAGACCCAAGCAGGTGTGAACACGTGTCTGTGTGTTCGGTTGGGCATGAATGTGTGTGTGTGCCAGTGCAGGGATGGGAAATTGTGCGTCCACAGTGAAGCTGTGTGTATGTGTGTGAAGGGGAGGCTCTGTGAGCCTTGGATGGGGCTGGAGCCGCAGTTGAAGCAATGTTGTGGGTGAGGGAAGAACCCCACCAGCCACAGGCCTGTTATTTATAGATGAATCCTGGTTCATAAATTCCAAAAAAATTTTTTTTATCTCCCTCACTGCCAGGCCCCTATAAATATTCATGAGTTTCCTGCCTTGGAATATTTGAGTAGTCAGAAGGATTGGGGAGGAGAGGGGAAGACGAAGGGTCCCCGGTGGCACCAGATCATGTGGGTCAGGCCAACAGGGGCCCCTCCAGCTTTGCCTTCTCTTCCCTTGGCTCCCCCTTTCCAAGTTGCAGCTGGCAAGATGGGAAGGCACTTGGCTGATAGAGAGATCTACCAGTGCCTATTATTATTCTTCCCCAGTGTCTGTGGAAAAATACCACCCACTCCGGGGGCAGAGGAGGTGTCTGCACTGTTTTCTCAGCTCCAGCTCTAGCTGCGGCTTGGAAACTCATTACCTCTGGGACCCCAAGCTCAGCAAGGACAGGGAGATCCCTCTGATGTATCTGAAGCTAAAGGAAGACTCTAGGCGGGAGGCACTGTCGCTCCTGCCCTGCCTCAAGGAAGGAAACAGGTCATGAGAATGGGCGCCTGTGAAAAAGAATAAAGTGTTTGTGTGTGGACATATCCACAGGAGTGAGTAACTCTTGGAACGTGTAAGAGACTGCAGTAGTCAATAGAACTGTTGACAAATTTTCTAGTTCTTTTCTCTTGGGCACATGATGTGTCTGTAGGACTTCCCCAGTGTGACACATGACTTCCTTTAGCCAATGCCATGTAAGCAGCAGTGACTTCCAGGTGAATACTTTAAGAGCCAGTGTGGACCAGGTGTGGTGGCTCACACCTGTAACCCCAGCACTTTGGGAAGCCATAGCAGGAGAAATACTCTAGGCCAGGAATTTGAGACCAGCCTGGGCAACATAGCAGGACCCACATTCTACAAAATATTTTAAAAAGTAATCGGGCATGGAGGGGAACAACTGTTATTTCCAGCTACTCAGGAGGCTGAGGCAGGAGGATTGTTTAAGCCCAGGAGCTGGAGGCAGCAGTGAGCTGCGATCACACCACTGCACTCCAGTCTGGGCACAGAGCAAGACCCTGTCTCTGAAAAAAATGAAGAAAAAAAAGCCAAGCCAGTGTGCAATGCCACAGTCTTCCCTCAGCAACTGCACACGTGCATGTTGGCTCATGCCTGTAATCCCAGCACTTTGGGGGACTGGGGGACACAGATCACCTGAGGTCAGGAGTTCAAGACCACTTGGCCAACATGGTGAAACCCAGTCTCTACTAAAAATACAAAAATTAGCCGGGCCTGGTGGCAGGCACCTGTAATCCCAGCTACCTGGAGGGCTGAAGCAGGGGAATCACTTGAACCTGGGAGGCAGAGGTTGCAGTGAGCTGAGATTGCGCCACTGCACTCCAGCCTGGGCGATAAGAGTCAGACTCTGTCCAAAACAAAACAAACAAAAAAAAGTGCATGTTGGGACCAGGCATGGTGGATCACACCTGTAATCCCAGCACTTTGGGAGGCTGAGGTGGGTCGATCACTCTTGAGGTCGGGAACTCAAGACTAGCCCAGCCAACATGGCGAAACGCTGTCTCCACTAAAAATACAAAAATTAGCCAGGTGTGGTGGCACATGCCTGTAGTCCCAGCTACTTGGGAGGCTGAGGCAAGAGTATCGCTTGAACCAGGAGGCAGAAGTTGCAGTGAGTTGAGATGGCACCACTGCACTCCAGCCTGGGCAACAGAGTGAGACTCTGTCTCAAAAAAAAAAAAGTGCATGTTGGTCATGTTGGTATGAAGCCTCCATCACTGGGTGGGCGTCCCCGGATGGCCAGACTAGGCAGAGACCCTGCCAACCCTCATGTATCATGAGCAAAATCTCATCTGGTTGTACTTACCTTCTGAGACTTGGGGGCTGTTTTTTTACACAGCAAAACCTAGCTTATGCTGACTGGCACAGAGCCAGTGACTGAGACTCAGGTGTGGCAGTCTGTGTTTATGTGATCAAGAACACACATGAGCATGTAGTCATCTATAGGCTTATGTGTGTGAGGCTTAAGTGTATAAAACAATGCATAAGAATGTATAAAATAGGATGGTGTCAGATGGTATATGTGAGTGAGAAAACTCCAGGGGCCTGTTCTCCGAGAACACCATGACCCAGGAGTCATGCGCTATTGCAGATGTGAAACTGGCATAGTAAGGAAGGCTACATCTGAGTGTGCCAGTTGGCTGGTGGTGTGTTTATAAGACCGTGATGTGGTCTGTACATGTGTGTGCAAGGGTTTGGGTTGTCACTGTGCATGTCTGTGCCACATGTGTTGCTGTGTATTGGAGGCATGTACATGGGTTTGTGTGACTGTGTATGTGTACATATCTGCTGCTGTGTGAATATGTGATATCCTGGGTGTAACAGTGTGACAGCTTATGTGGAGTGGTGGCATCACTCAAGCCAACACCAGAGGGAGGGACAGCCACCCTGGGTATCCCTAGTGCAGTTGGCTCATGGGCCTGAGCTGGCTCAATCTTGGATCTTAGGATGACCTGGCACTGGGAAATAAAATTCTGGCTGGCTGTGGTGGCTCATGCCTGTAATCCCAGCACCTTGGGAGGCCGAGATGGGTGGATCAATTGAGGCCAGGAGTTTGGGACCAGACTGGCCAACATGGCAAAACCCTGTCTCTACTAAAAATTCAAAAATTATCTGGGTGTGGTGATGGGTGCCCGTAGTTCCAGCTACTCAGGAGGCTGAGGTGGGAGGATTGCTTGAACCCAGGTGGCAGAGGTTGCAGAGAACCAAGATGGCACCTCTGCACTCCAGCCTGGGTGACAGAGTGAGACACTGTGTCAAATAAAATAATAAAATAAAAATAAAATTCTCTTTCCCTCATGAGTCTTGGGACATTCTGAGTCATCTGCAATGGCCATTCATCCCAGAGGCACTCAACAGTCTGGGTGACTCGGCTCAGCAAGTAGGGAGAGCAAACCTGTTCCACAACTTCTCTAAGATAAGCTCATTTTCTGGTTCTATCCTCATGAGGTTCTGGTCTATCTCAGGATGTGCATCCAGCCCGGGTCTGTCTCAGGACAGGGGTCCAGCCCTGGTCTGTCTCAGGATGTGGGTTCAGCCCTGGTCTGTCTCAGGACGGGGGTTCAGCCCTGGTCTGTCTCAGGATGGGGGTCCAGCCCTGGTCTGTCTCAGGATGGGGGTTCAGCCCTGGTCTGTCTCAGGATGTGGGTCCAGCCCTGGTCCGCCTCAGGATAGGGGTCCAGCCCTGGTCCGTCTCAGGATGGGGGTCCAGCCCTGGTCCGTCTCAGGATGGGGGTCCAGCCCTGGTCCGTCTCAGGATGTGGGTCCAGCCCTGGTCCGTCTCAGGATGGGGGTCCAGCCCTGGTCTGTCTCAGGATGTGGGTCCAGCCCTGATCTGTCTCAGGATAGGGGTTCAGCCCTGGTCCGTCTCAGGATGTGGGTTCAGCCCTGGTCCGTCTCAGGATGTGGGTCCAGCCCTGGTCTGTCTCAGGATGGGGGTTCTGGTCTGTCTCAGGATGTGGGTCCAGCCCTGGTCCGTCTCAGGATGTGGGTCCAGCCCTGGTCCGTCTCAGGATGTGGGTCCAGCCCTGGTCCGTCTCAGGATGGGGGTCCAGCCCTGGTCCGTCTCAGGATGGGGGTCCAGCCCTGGTCCGTCTCAGGATGGGGGTCCAGCCCTGGTCCGTCTCAGGATGGGGGTCCAGCCCTGGTCCGTCTCAGGATGGGGGTTCAGCCCTGGTCCGTCTCAGGATGGGGGTCCAGCCCTGGTCTGTCTCATGATGGGGGTTCTGGTCTGTCTCAGGATGGGGGTTCAGCCCTGGTCTATCTCAGAATTCAAGTTAAACTCCGGTCTCTCTCAGTCCTGGGTTTGGTCTTGTCCATCTCAAGTCCACAGTGTAGCCCTGATCTGCCCAGGACTCAGATTTGGTCCTGGTCTCCTTCATCTCCTAGAACCAAGTTTCTCTTTGGTCTCTCCCTAGAGCCCAGTTTAGCCTCTGTCTGTCCACAGCTTGGCTTGACTCTAGTTTGTCAGAGTCAAACCATGAGGCATCCTTTTTTTTTTTTTTTGAGACAGAGTCTCGCTCTGTTGCCCAGGCTGGAGTGCAATGGCACAATCTCAACTCATGCAGCATCCACCTCCCGGGTTAAAGCGATTCTCCTGTCTCAGCCTCCTGAGTAGCTTGGATTACAGGTGCCCACCACCATGCGCAGCTAATTTTTGTATCTTTATAGAGACTGGGTTTCACCATGTTGGGCAGGCTGGTCTGGAACTCCCAACCTCAGGTGATACTCCTATCTCCACCTCCCAAAGTGCTGGGATTACAGGTGTGAGCCACTATACCCGGCCAACCATGGAGCAACTTAACACCTCAGGGATATATCCCTGTTCTGTTCCAGGACTTGAATGAATCTCGTCTTGGAGCCTGAGCTGAGCCTGTTTTATCTCAGTACCTGGGTGCACCTTGCCTGGGTAGAAAGTTCACAATCAGGTGGGAATTTCATAGATGTTTCCTCTTCCTGGGCACTTTCTCACATGTGGAGCACTTCTCTTAAAGTGCTCAGGGCCTCTTGGGTGAACGCCTACTGCAAATGATTGCTGTGTCTCAGGATTAATGAGGGTAAGGGGATTTCATTTCTCCAATGCCATCATGTAAAATTCATTAAAGCGGATTTCGCAAGTCTATTTCAAGGATTATTACCAGGGTTTCTTGATGAGCTATTACATACAGCATAAATCTTCAAGAGGTTTCAAGACTTTACAAGAACCCATCCTGAGTGTCACCTCATAGATACTAGAGTTGGACATCTCTCTACTGAGCTCTCCCCAGCCTCAGATGCCAAATCTCAGGTCAGGAGTTCAGGAGAGAGCATTGAAGAGGGTTTTCTAGGTTAGGCATGTTGGCTCACTCCTGTAATCCCAGCGACTTTGGAAGGTTGAGGCAGGCGGATCAGTTGAGGCCAGGAGTTTGAGACCCGCATGGCCAACATGATAAAACCCTGTCTCTACTAGAAATACAAAAAGTAGCCAGGCATAGTGGTGCACACCTGTAGTCCAAGCTACTCAGGAGGCTGAGGCAGGAGAATCGCTTGAACCCGGGAGGTGGAGGTTGTGGTGAGCCGAGATCGCTCCACCACACTCAAGCCTGGGTGACAGAGCGAAACTCTGTCTCAAAAAAACAAAAAACCTACCATCACCTGAGGCCAGGGAGGTTGAGGCTGCAGTGAAACCAAGATCATGCCACTGTGCCCCAGCCTGGCCAACAGAGTGAGACTCTCTCTTGAAAATAATAATAAAATAATAAAATAAGATCACTTCCCACTCCCCGGTTGAGAACGACAGCTCTAGACTTAGCCTTGTGTTTTCTCTTTATCTTTCTCTAAGGAGTCTTACCCTTACCAAAGCATCCTTTGACACCTGTGTGTATATATGTCCTTAGAGCTCCAATGCATACATTCATCATCTGACTCCTTGACCACTCCCCCTGCCCCACATATCTTTAACGCATCTCAAACACAATGTGCTCAAACTGAAGTGCACAGCCTTCCCTCTCAAAACTAGTTCTTATCCGATATTCCTTATGCCACCATCTCCATCCTCCCCACCCCTGGGTCAGTGGGTCAGACACCCAGGCATTACCCTCACCCTCATTTTATCCGTCACCAAATCCTGCCGACCTTAACTCCTACATATCTTTAGAATTCATGCATCCCTCTTCATCTCTATCACCACACAATGGTCCAAGCCACTTTGACAATTCGGCAAGTCTAGGCTGTGCGTGGTGGCTCATGCCTGTAATCCCAGCACTTTGGGAGGCAGACGTGGGAGGATTGCTTGATCCCAGGAGTTTGAGACCAGCCTGTGCAACATACTAGGACCCCAACTTTAAAAAAAAAAACTTTTTTTTTTTTGAGATGGAGTTTCGCCCTTGTTACTCAGGCTGGAGTGCAATGGCACGATCTTGGCTCACCACAACCTCCGCCTCCTGGGTGCAGGCAATTCTCCTGCCTCAGCCTCCTGAGTAGCTGGGATTACAGGCTTGCGCCACCATGCCCAGCTAATTTTTTGTATTTTTAGTAGAGACGGGGTTTCACCTTGTTGACCAGGATGGTCTCGATCTCTTGACCTTGTGATCCACCCGCCTCGGCCTCCCAAAGTGCTGGGATTACAGGCTTGAGCCACCGTGCCCGGCCAAAACTTTTTTTTAATTAAATGGATGTGGTGGCAAATGCCTATAGTCCCAGCTACTAAGGAGGCTGAGGCGGGTGGATCACTTGAGCCTGAGAAGTCAAGGCTGCAATGAGCCGTGATCACACAACTACACTCCAGCCTGGGTGACACAGTGAGACCCTGTCTCAAAAACAAGTAAATAAATAATTGTAAAACATGACACAAAATTTAAATAAAAACAAAAGAAAGTCTATTTAGTCTACCTCAATCTACCTTTTTTTCTTGTCAATAACTCTACACATGGGAGCTTCTGGGAAATTTTATTTATTTTTATTATTTATTTATTTATTTATTTTATTTTTTTTTTTTGCCAATCATTGAGAGCTTGTAAGGTTGCTGAGGTTGGTTGGCCTTGAACTCTTGGCCTCGCCTTCGCAAGCGCCACGACATCCGGCTGGAGCCACTTTGGGCCCCTATTTATTTATTTTTTATAGACGGAATCTTGCTCTGTTACCCAGGCTGGAGTGCAGGGGCATGATCTCAGCTCGCTGCAACCTCCGTCTCCCAGGTTCAAGTGATTCTCCTGCCACAGCCTCCCGAGTAGCTGGGATTACAGGCACCTGCCACCACACCTGGTTAATTTTTGTATTTTAGTAGAGATGGGGTTTCGCCATGTTAACGAGGCTGGTCTCAAACTCCTGACCTCAGGTGATCACCCACCCTGGCCTCCGAAAGTCAGGAAACTTCACAATGCAGGTGTGATCATATTATCCTCCCAGCTAAAACCACATTGGTGGATTCCTTTTATTCTTAGGATAGAGATAAAACTCCTTAACAAGAGCCTGTGGGTCTGCACTTGACTGACTTCTCTGCTTTCATCTGGTACTGTCTCCTTGCTCCCAGGCCTTCTTTACTTTATTTTGTTTTATTTATTTATTTATTTTTGAGACGATGTCTCACTCTGTCGCCCAGACTGGAGTGCAGTAGCACAATCTCGGCTCACCGAAACCTCAGCCTCCAGGTTCAAGCGATTCTCCTGCCTCAGCCTCCTGAGTAGCTGGGAATAGAGGCACCTGCCACCATGCCTGGCTAATTTTTGTATTTTTAGTTAGACTGGGTTTCACCATATTGGCCAGGCTAGTCTTGAACTCTTGACCTTGTGATCCTCTGGCCTTGGCCTCCCAAAGTGCTGGGATTACAGGCCTGATCCACCTCACCTGGACTTGCAAGGCCTGCTTTAGTCCATCACATTTTCCATCCCTCCTCTCACCCCAGGGCCTTTGCATAAGCAATTTCCTCTGCCCAGAGCATCCTTTCCTCTGCATCAGATCTCAGCTCTTGCTTCCTCTGACTTCTAAATTACATCAGATCTCCTTATTAGAAGCTCCTAGAGCACCAAGAATCTTTCCCTCAAAGCTGTTATCACAGCTGCTAATTATATTTATTTGCAAGTACATAATCATCACCTACCTCCCTGTTTTGCAGGAAACGCCACAAATCCACATCTGTTTGGTTGAACGTAATTTCTCCCTTAAAAGCACATAAGAAATCCTCAGAAATACTTGTTGAGGGTGCAGTGGCTCACGCCTGTAATCCCAGCAGTTTCGGAGGCTGAGATGGGTGGATCACTTGAGCCAGGAGTTCAAGACCAGCCTGGGAAACATAGTGAGACCCTGTTTCTACAAAAAATTAGAGGATGTGGGCCAGGCGCAGTGGCTCACGCCTATAATCCCAGCACTTTGGGAGGCCAAGATGAGTGGATCACCTGAGGTCAGGAGTTTGAGACCAGCCTGGTCAACATGGTAAAACCCCATCTCTACTAAAAATGCAAAAATTAGCCAGGCATGGAGGTGTGTACCTGTAAGCTCAGCTACTCAGGAGGCTGAGGGAGGAGAATTGCTTGAACCCAGAGGCGGCGGTTACAGTGAGCCAAGATGGCGCCACTGTACTCCAGGCTGGGTGACAGACTGAGACTTCATCTCAAAAAAAAACAAAAACTAGAGGGCATGATGGTGTGAGCCTGTAGTCCCAGCTACTTGGGAGGCTGAGGTGGGAGGATCACCTGAGCCTGGGGAGATCGAGGCTGTAGAGAGCTGGCATGGTGCCACTGCACTTCAGCCTGGATGACAGAATGAGACCCTGTCTCAAAAATAAAATGAAATAAAAATAAAATAAAGACAAAATACTTGTTGAATAAATAAACACACGGATGGATAAACAGCTCCACTATTTTCAGGATCTAGTCTGAGTGACTTGGCCTGGCATTTAAGGCTCTCCATGAACTCAGGGGCTTTGCTCCCTCCCGGTCTTGGTAAATAAAGGTCAGAGCAAAAACCCAAGGGCATGAGATGCCAGGTGGGGAATAATAATTCAGCAAATGCAGGAAGTCAGAAGAACAGTGAGCAAGACAATTCAGGACCCTCCACGTAAATCTTGGAGGAGACGCTAGCTTTCTTTCCACGGAGCATGGAAGGGAGTTCAGATCATCGTTACTTCCTGGCTATTAACCTGTCTGATGTCGGTTCTGCCTTAATTCTCCTTGTCTTTTATTTTCTTTTTATTTTTAGACAGGGTCTTGCTCTGTCACCAAGGCTGCAACCTTGGCCTCCTGAGCTCAAGCAGTCCTCCCGCACGTCAGCCTTCCAAGTAGCTGAGACTATAGATGCAGGCTACTGTGCCCAGCTAACTTTTTTTTTTTTTGAGACGAAGTTTGGCTCTTGTTGCCCAGGCTGAAGTGCAATGGTGCCATCTTGGCTCACTGCAAACTCCGTCTCCCAGGTTCAAGCAATTTTCTTGCCTCAGCCTCCCAAGTAGCTGGGATTACAGGTGCCCATCACCACACCTGGCTAATTTTTTCTACTTTTAGTAGAGATGGAGTTTCACCAGGTTGGTCAGGCTGTTTTGGAACTCTGGACCTCTAGTGATCCACCTGCCTCAGCCTCCCAAAATGCTGGGATTACAGGTATGAGCCACCACTCCTGGCAAAAAATATTTGTTTTAAAATATTAGCTGGGGCTGGATGCGGTGAATCACTTATGTCTCCCTAGCCACCACACCATTCCTGTGTTCCTCTTTCCCCATTTCATCACATCTGATCCATCAGCAAGTGTTGACGGCTCTACTTCTGAGCTGTAGCAATCTGCCCACTACTCAACATTCCAGCTGCCACTGTTCTGGTTCAGACAACACTGGGTTTGCTTGGTCCTTCTGCTTCCACTCTCACCCCCAGGAATCCATTACCCAACCCAGCAGCTAGAGAGATCTTTAAATAATGTGAATCAGATCCAGTCCCTCCTCCCCACTGCAAATTGTCTAGTAGCTTCTCACTGCATTTAGAATAAAAGCCAACAGCTTTGGGAAGCCAAGGTGGGTGGATCACTTGAGGTCAGGAGTTCAAGACCAGCCCGGCCAACATGGCAAAACCCCACCTCTACTAAAATACAAAAATTAGCTGGGCGTAGTGGCAGCCACCTGTAATCCAAGCTACTTGGGAAGGTGAGGCAGGAGAATCACTGGAACCCAGGAGGTAGAGGCTGCAGTGAGCCGAGATCACGCCACTGCACTCCAGCCTGGGTGACAGAGCAAGATTCCCATCTCAAGGAAAAAAAAAAACAAAAGAGCTTACCCCAGTGACCCGACATAATGGGGCTCCCCAACTCATACTCTCTCCCATCTACCTGTTATGTTCTTCTCTTTTCTTCTTTGAGACAGAGGCTTGCTCTCTCACCCAAGCAGGAGTACAGTGGTGCAACCATGGCTCACTGCAGCCTCGGCCTCCTGGGCTCCAGTAGTCCTCCCATTTCAGCCTCCCAAGTAGCTGGGACTACAGGTGCACACCACCATGCCTGACTAATTGTCTCACGTGTCCCCCTGGCAGGTAGTAGGTGCATAATAAACATTTGTTAACTGAATTGATAAATGAGTGAATGATGGTTTTCAAACTCCCTGGAGCCCTAGCTATTGGGTTTTTGGGTTTTTTTTGTTTCTTTGCTTGTTTGTTTTTGAGACAGAGTCTCACTATGGCTCACCCAGGCTGGAGTGCAGTGGTGTGATCTCTGCTCACTGCAGCCTCCATCTCCTGGGTTCAAGCATTTCTTGTGCCTCAGCCTCCCAAGTAGCTAGGATTATAGGTGTCTGCCACCACACCTGGCTAATTTTTCTATTTTTAGTAGAGACAGGGTTTTGCCATGTTGGCCAGGCTGGTCTCGAACCCCTGACCTCAAGTGATCTGTCCACTTCCGCCTCCCAAAGCACTGGGCTTCAGCGATAGTTTCTTATTTATTGGTTTGCTATTGGTCTCCTCCCACAACAATGCCAGTTTCACAAGAGCAAGTGCCCTTGTCTCACATGTCCACCTGGCACATAGTAGGTGCATAATAATGGCTTTGAGTCCCTGGAGTCTGAGCTACTGGGTTTTGTGAGATTCCCTGTATTCCTTACATAAAGCTCCTATTTCCCTGGGCTGGTTAGGAGGCTTTCAAGTCCAAACAGACTCTCTGATTCCCACCCACCCCCTGGCCGACAGGAGGAAAATGAAAATGAAGAGAAGTGTCAAGGAAGAGCTAAGTGCTGAGAGAGGAAACCTGGGAAGGGGAGGAGCGGGGCGACTTGAAAGGATGGACCTTCTCCAGCTGGAGCAGGGAAGGAGAGAAACTGATGGAGCTGCAAGGCTGGGGCAACATCGAGGTGGATGCAGGCACAGGCAGAGGTGTGAGAAAAGCCTGGAAGATTAGACAGAAAAGGGCTGGGATGTTTGCACTGCACTGACGGAGAACATTCATGATAGTAATCATGATTCGACTCAATAAAAACCACGCTCTCTACCATGCACGGCGCACCAAGCACCATTCTACGAACTGGCCCCTGTGGCAGGGTGGAGGGAAGGTGTGAAATGTGATAGGGGTAGGGGAGGGACCCACCTAAGAAAGGCTGGGGAAACACTTTCTGTGGCTGAGGCAGGAGGATCACTTGAGCCTGGGAGTTTGAGAGCAGCTTGGACAACATAGTAAAACCCTGTCTCTACAAAAAAAGTAAAAATTAGCTGAGTATGGTGGTGCATGCCTATAGTCCCAACTATTTGGGAGGCTGAGGTAGGAGGATGGCTTGAGCCCAGGAGGTTGAGGCTGCAGTGAGCTATGACTGCACCACCGCATCGCAGCCTGGGTGACAGAGCAAGACCTTGTTTCAAGAGAGGAGAGGGGAGGAAAGGGAAGGGGAGGGAAGGGGAGGGGAGGGGAGGGAGGGAGGGAAGGGAAGGGGAGAGGGGAGGGAAGGAAGGAAGGGAGGAAAGGAGAGAAGGAAGGAAAGAGAGAGAAAGAAAGAAAAAGAGAGGGAGGGAAGGAGGAAAGGAGAGTAGGAAAGAAGGAAAGAAAGGGGAAAAAGGAAGGAAGGAAGGAAGGAAGCTGGGTACAGTGGCCTGTGCCTGTAATTCCAACTGCTTGGGAGGCTGAGGCCTTAGAATTGCTTGAGCCTGGAAGGTGGAGGTTGCCGTGAGCTGAGATCACGTCAGTATATGCCAGCCTGGGGGAGAGTGAAACTGTATATATACTAACGGTTGGTGTGGTGAGCAAGGCTGTGCTCGGGCTCTGTGTTCCTGGCTCACTACCCAGGACGGCTGAGTACCCAGACACGCACCTGACTAAACTTCCTCTGTGCTCTTTTGAAAAGAGACTGAGGGCGCTTCTGAGGCCAACTTTGTTGGCTTTGAGATCTCGCTTTGCCAGAAGTTCAGAGAATTTCTGGAGATTTGGTTATTCGTGTTCCAAAAGAGTAGCATGTAGGCATTTGAGCGCTCAGGGATTCTGCAACCAGCTGTGGATGCCTGTGATGTTTATCCACAGGCGCCTGTGAATTCCCCATGTACATACGTGGCCTGTGACTAGCCATGTACATACGTGCGCATCAGTGGAATCCAGGAAAATGCTGTTGTGCATTTTCCTGGAGGAGATGTGTGTCTGTGCGCTGTTGCTGACAGCAATAAACATTCCTTTTGTTCATAGGTGTTCACGACCATTCTATTTCCATAGTTTCTGTGTACAGTTCATGAGCCCACAAGTCAAACTGCGTAATGACTTTATATACTGATTCTATATTGAGTACACTGGATATATTTGTGTTTACTTGCCTTTATCCCTTTTTTTGAGATGGAGTCTTGCTCTGTCATCCAGGCTGGAGTGCAACAGCATGATCTTGGCTCACTACAACCTCCACCTTTTAGGTTCAAGCGATTCTCCTGCCTCAGCCTGCCGAGTAGCTGGGATTACAGGTGCCCACCACCATACCCGGCTAATTTTTGTATTTTAGTAGAGATGGGTTTTCACCATGTTGGCCAGGCTGCTCTTCAACTCCTGACCTCAAGTGATCTGCCTGCCGTGGCCTCGCAAAGTGCTGAGATTACAGGTGTAAGCCCAGAAGTTTAAGACCAGGTGGGAGGATCGCCCAGCCTTTTTTGTTTTTGTTTCTTTGTTTGTTTGTGTTTTTTAGAGACAAGTTCTCACTCTGTCACCCAGGCTGGAGTGCTGCTACAATCGTAACTCACTGCAGCCTCGACTTCCTGAGTAGCTGGGATTACAGGCATGCATCACCATGCCTAGCAAATTTTTTATATTTTTTGTTGTAGAAAGGATCTCCCTGTGTTGCCCAGGCTGGTCTTGAACTCCTGAGCTCAAGTGATCCTCCCACCTAGTCCTCCCAGGTAGCTGGGACCACAGGTATGTACCACCACACCCTACTAATTTTTGTACTTTTTGTACAGAGAGCCCCAATTTCCTGAGTAGCTGGAATTACAGGCATGCACCACCATGCCTGGCTAATGTTTACATATTTTGTGGTAGAGACAGGATCTCACTATGTTGCTCAGGCTGGTCTTGAACTCCTGGGCTCAAGCAATCCTCCCACCTCGGCCCTCTAGGAGCTGGGATTACAGGTATATGCCACTGCACCTGGACATTGCTTCTATCCTTGATAACTCGTGTACTTGTGCCACTCTGCAGCTATGCACAGAAGTGCACATACCCATATGCACAAATAGCTCTGCCATGGGTGCCAGTGTGTGAGCCCATCACACAGGTGAACGCCTCCCTAGGAACACCCATGGCCCTCTCTGTGCTCTCCTGAGCAGCCAGGTACACACATATATGCCCACCGGGAGCTACACACATGTCATTCACTAATGTGTTATCCATCCACCCAGAAGCCACACACTTGGGTCCATTCAAGTAACTGTGCCCTTCCATGCATAACTCTCCACACTCATCTGTGTCCAGCTGCCCGTATCCACGAACATTCCTACGCTCCTTTCAGGAGGAACTGGCATCTGTATGCATCTGTCAGCTGCCATCTCCCCAACGAACTCATTAGCATTACAGTGAGACCTGAAATATTCCTGCAGAACTTCTGCTCTCCTAATAAGCCTGATGTCCTGCTGAGGTCACACAGCACTTGCAAGGGCTAACGGAGCCAGCCTTGGCCAGCAGGTTTAGGGAACCCTGGACTCCTGGAATAGCCAGAGAATGCACTCCCAAGAAGAAACAAATTTCCTTTTCTCCTCACTGCACCAAGTTCCCCAGCCAGCATCTATCTGCAGAAACAAAGTCACATTTCGAGATACGTTTTTGGCCCCAATACCATCCTGGCATCACACTAAAGGCTATATCTACTTGTTATTCTACTGAAAGTTGCATTACTCTGATGGGCAATACACTGAGGGCTGCATTACCAGACTTGTCATTATACTGAAGCCCACATCACTATGATGGGCACTACACTGAGGGCTGCATTACCCCACTTGTCATTATACTGAAGCCCACATCACTATGATGGGCACTACACTGAGGGTTGCATCATCAGACCTGTCTGAACCACCCTTACTGTGTGTGTATGTGTGTGTGTGTGTGTATGTGTGTGTTTTGTTTTGTTTTTGAGATAGAGTCTTGCTGTGTCATCCAGGCTGGAATGCAGTGGCACAATCTTGGCTCACTGCAACCTCCGTCACCTTGGTTCAAGCAATTCTCCTGCCTCAGTCTCCCATGTAGCTGGGATTACAGGTATGTACTCCCATGTAGCTGGGATTACAGGTATGTACCACCATGTCCAGCTAATTTTTGTATTTTTAGTAGAAATGGGGTTTCACCATGTTGGCCAGGCTGGTCTCGAACTCCTGACCTCAGGTGATCCACCCATGTTGGCCTCCCAAAGTGCTGGGATTACAGGCATGAGAAACTGTGCCCAGCCCAGGCTGAGTATTATATTGAGGGCTTCAAAACCAGAAAACTACACTTAAGAGGCAACACTTTCCCTCAGCACTGGTAGCTCCTCTGTGTGGGGTGAAGGGGCAAGCAGAAGTGGGGTTGAGAAATGACTCTGGGGGGCCTGTGAGAACTAGAGAGAGGAGGAAAACTGGGGATTCTGAAGCCACACACTGGGGCAGGGAAGCAGAGGACAGAAAGCAACTATTACATCAAGAGTTGGAATTCTGGCCAGGTATGTTGGCTCACACATGTAATCCCAACACTTTGGGAGGCCAAGGTGGGAGGATCACTTGAGAACAGGAATTTGAGACCAGCCTGGGCCACATATGAGCTCTATCTCAACACAAAATTTAAAAATTAGCCAGGTGGCCAGGCATAACCAGGTGGCCCAGCACTTTGGGAGGCCGAGGTGGGTGGATCACCTAAGATCAGGAGTTCAAGACCAGCCTGGCCAATGTGGTGAAAACCTGTCTCCACTGAAAATACTAAAACTTAGCCAGGCGTAGTAGCTGGTGCCTTTAATCCCAGATACTCAGGAGGCTGAGACTGGAGAATCACTTGAACCGGGGAGGAGAGGTTGCAATGAGCTGAGATCATGTCATTGCACTGCAGCCTAGACAACAAGAGCAAAACTCTGTCTAAAAAAAAAATTAGCATAGTGTGGTGGTGCACAGCTGTAGTCCCAGCTATTTGGGAGGCTCAGGCAGGAGGATCACTTGAGTACAGGACGTCAAGGCCGCAGTGAGCTATGATCATGCCCTTGCACTCCAGTCTAGGTAACAGAGTGAGACCCTGTCTTGGGAGAAAAATAAAAAAGTTGGAACTCAACCTTCCTAAGCCCTAGTGCTAAAGGGGCTAGAAAGATTCAGACTGGTTCCTCTTAGAAGTGGTAGATCCTTGTCCTGTCTCTGCTACTCCTCCAAGGAGCCCCTGCCAAAAACCTACCTTGCCATGCTCTTGAGAAGAGATGCTTTACCTGTAAGTACAGGTCTTGGCAGCTTGGCACAAGAGCTATACCCTGAGCAGCCCCAACAGGTACCACATCCTCAAATGTGCACCACATACCCCATGGCACCGCCACACAGTCAGACCTGCCTTTGCCACACTCAGACATTCCACACACAAGACACGCTCTAATCTACGCCAACACGTCCCTTGGGTCCAGACACAGCCGATGGCCATCAGATTCCCTTTACATGAAGAGGCATGCTCACCATGAAGACACACTCAAACATGCTATGACATGCTCTGACACGCAGGGGCGTGCACAGACTCCCAAGCACGCTTTTGCGGAGGCCAGGCAGGTCTCCAGCCTCTGCCAGAGTCTCCACGCCAGTGGCCACCTTGCCCTTCCAGATGGATTGATGGGGCGGCTCGGAGAAGGCTGCTATAAATTAAACATTGAGACACTGTCTGAGCACCAGGCTCTGCTATCCACTCATTGGATGGTTCCCTCCCAGGAGGCTGCGGGCACGCGGGGTGGGGGGAGAGGGCAGGGGAAGTGGCTCGCTTAATTAATTAGTCCTAATTGAGATATCTTTGCAAATGTCCCTTTATTGAAGGACACCATTCCATCCGTTTCCTGGGAATTTGTCACCTCTATGTGTCTCTGGCCCCTGAGTATCACAGAAATAAATGGTAAGACAAGAAAGAGCGCTCCCAAGAGCTGCTGGAATCTTAGCTGTGTTTCTGATCATGACAGTGGTACCGAGGGACATGCAGGAAGGCTCAGAGATTCACAGAGATCCAGGCGGAGGGACAGAGAGATGAGGCAAAGGGAGATGCGGAAATACAAACCGAACTGCAGAGTCAGACGCAGACTCTGATATGCAGGAAGAGAGAGACGCAGGCAAAGAAACTTTGCAACTGGGAGGACCAGAGCAGGGACAGACGGACGCGAGGCTGGGCAGACAAACCTCTCCTCTGCCTTTTCCTGCCTGGCTTGGCCTCCCCCATCTCCCGATCCATTCTCTGCAGTGGCAGCGGTAACAATCAGGCCTGATTCCTTTTGGCCCTAGCTACCCTCCCCTTCCCTCTCCCTCCCCCAATCACTCCTGCAATCATCTCCCTTGTTCAAAATGAGCTTCTGCAGCTGCAGCCCAGGCAGCTGTTCCATCTTGGAGCCAGTACTGGGCCTGGTGGCTGGGTCCTAGAGGGACGCCCTCCTGAGTGGCAGCAGGGGAGAGGGAATGGTGCTAGGGGGGCAGTGGAGGTAAGGGGTCACATGGAGTGTGGGAGCCCACCTCCATCTCCAGTCAATGCTTAGCCCCATCACCAGCATACCCAGGGGGTCCAGACACCCCCAACACCTCTCTCTGGGGCCTTCAAGAGAGGTGGTCTGAGGCCAGCCATGGTCGCTCACACCTGTAATCTCAGCACTTTGTGAGGCTGAGGTGGGCAGATCACTTGAGGTCAGATGTTTGAGACCAGCCTGGCCAACATGGTTCAAACCCCATCTCTACTAAAAATACAAAAATTAGCCGGGCATGGTGGCGTACGCCTGTAGTCCCAGCTACCCAGGAGGCTGAGGCAGGAGAATCACTTGAACCTGGGAGGCAACTGAGGGAGGTTGCATTGAGCCAAGACTTGTCAGTACACTCCAGCCTGGGTGAGAGTGAGATTCCATCTCAAAATAAATGAATGAATGAATGAGAGAAGTAGTCTGGGTCATCCTGCTTCTATCACCAAATCCTTCTTAACATCCAACACAGGTCCTGGCCCTAGAGTCTCTCTGGTCCAAGAATTCTGGTCTGTTTCCCATGGTCCCTGTCGGCGTCCTATGGTGAGATGGAAACAGAATCCCAGAGACAGAGACAGACAGATGCAGAGAGACAGACACGAAAGAGATAAAGAGACAGATAAATGCATGGTGGCTCATGCCTGTAATCCCAGCAGTTTGGGAGGCCAAGGCAGGTGGATCACTTGAGGTCAGGAGTTTGAGACCAGCCTGGCCAACATGGCGAAATCCCGTCTTTACTAAAAATACAAAAAAATTAGCTGGGCTAATTTTGGTGGCAGACGCCTGTAATCCCAGCTACTTGGGAGGCTGAGGCAGGAGAAGCACTTGAACCCAGGAGGCAGAGGTTGCCGTGAGCAAAGACTGTATCACTGTACTCCAGCCTGGGCGACAGAGCAAGACTCTGTCTCAAAAAAATAAAATAAAAATTAAAAAACATCTAAAGTCCCTGCAAGATCCCTCTGCCCATGACATGATATGGCTCTCATCACCTCCCTTCCCTCACCTCCTCTCTCTCTTCCCCTTGCTCACTATGCTCCAGACATGGGCCTCCTCCCTGTTCCTTCAATACGCCAGGCAAGGTCTTGCCTCAGGGCCTTTACAGGGCTGTTCCCTCCACATGTAACTCTCTGCCTCCCCAAATCCTCCCTCTCTCCCGTCACAGCCTTTTGTCTCTTGCATATATGTTACTTCCTCAGAGAGGCCACTCTACCTAATTTTTCTCTTATTCTTTTTTTTTAAGAGATGAAGTTCCTGGGTGCAGGCTGGAGTGCAATGGCACGATCTCGGCTCATCGCAACCTCTGTCTCCCGGGTTCAAGAGATTCTCCTGCCTCAGCCTCCCAAGCAGCTGGGATTACAGGCATGTGCCACCACGCCCAGCTAATTTTGTATTTTTAGTGGAGATGGGGTTTCTCCGTGTTAGTCAGGCTGGTCTCGAACTCCTGACCTCAAGTGCCCACCCACCTTGGCGTCCCAAAGTGCTGGGATTGCAGGCATGTGCCACCGCACCCAGCCTGTTGTTGTTGCTATTGTTGTTGAGATAGAATTTCACTGTCACCCAGGCTGAAGTGCAGGTGCAATCCTAGCTCACTGCAGCCTCCAACTCCTGGGTTCAAGCAAACCTCATGCTTCACCCTGAGTGGCTGTGACTACAGGTGGGTACCAGGATGCCCAGCTAATTCTTTTTATTTATGTATTTCTTTCGATGGATTTTTGCTCTTGTTACCCAAGCTGCAGTGTAATGGCTCGATCTTGGCTCAGTACAACTTCTGACTCCTGAGTTCCCCTGCCTCACCCTACTGAGTAGCCGGGATTACAGGTGGCCCCCGTCCCCATGCCTGGCTAATTTTTGTATTTCTAGTAGAGACTGAGTTTCACCATGTTGGCCAGGCTGGTCTTGATCTCCCAACCTCAGGTGATCCACCTACCTTGGCCTCCCAAAGCGCTGGGATTACAGGCATGAGCCACTGTACCCAGCTAAAAATTTATTTTCTTTTTGTGTAGAGATGGGGTCTTGTTATATTGCCCAGGCTGGTCTCAAACTCCTGGCCTTAAGCAATCTTCCCACCTAGACCTCCCAAAGTGCTGGGGTTACACATGTGAGCCACTGTGCTAGGCCCATTTTAATTTTTTTGTAGAAACAGGATCTTGCTATGTTGCCCAGACTGGTCTCGAACTCTTGGCCTCAGCAATCTTCCCACTCCTGCCTCCCAAAGCTTGAGAATTACAGGCATGAGCCCCGGTGTCACTCTAAGTGCTTTTTGCTGAGAGCTGCTCAGCCCCTCCCTATTCTTCCCATGAAGCAAAAGGTCCCCCTAAAATAGCACACTCCTCCCCATCACCTCTTCCTTCTCTCCAGGAGGACGGGATAGTTAAGGGTATAACATGCAAGATTCAGGTATTTCACTTCAAGCCCTGAAATGATGGCCATGGCTGGCAATACAGCTGACAGCTCTTAGTCCGGTCCTGGATTTATGATCCCCAGGTGAGGAGCCATTCCGCGTAAGGCTCCCGTCTCTTCACAGGGATGGTTTACGGCTGGGAGTTGGCCAAAGGTTGTAGCAGCAGCTTCCCAGAGATGGTCTATAACCACAGGAGAGCTAAGCTGCTTCTGCAATTCAGGAGGAGGAAGCCAGAGAGAAGCTGGACCTTAGAGGCTCTAGGCTCACCCCCACCACACCACTGGGTCCTTTTCAAAGCCAAATACCAGCATCCAACCCTCCTCCTCCTGACTTTGGAATCCACACTGCTTCGTTTCCTAAACCCCTCAGCCTCCCTGATATTGGTGCGCTCACCTTCTGACATCTCCTCCTAACTGAGCACCTACTATGTGCCTGGTCACCTCCCATTTGTTCTCTCCAATCCTGAGGAAGGTGAAATTGATTTAGACACTTGAGAAACATTTATTACAGGCTTGGCTAGAAGGGCAAACAAAACAACCCCTCCTTACTAAACACCTACTATGTGCCCATTACTTGTTTGTTTCCGTTTGAAGGAGGAATACACAAATCCTTAGGAAAGTTTGATTGTAGATTCAGTCATTTGACAAATACTTATTGTAGGCCTACTATGCGTCATGCCTTAGGGTTCACTAGTGAGCAAAACACAGACATCTTCAAGGATCTTACAGTCTCATGAAGACTCTAAATTCCCCCTGACTAATAAGGAAATAGAATCCCAGCTTCTCAGGAGGCTAAGACCGGAGAATGACTTAAGTCCAGGAGTTCCAGATTTCAGTGAGCTGTGGTTGTACCATTGCACTCCAGCCTAGGTGACAGAGTGAGACTCTTTCTCTAAAAATAAAAAAAATAATAATAATAATAATCATCATCATCATCATCATCATCACAGTAAGGAAACGGGGGCTTAGAGAAATTAAAGTCACACAGCTAGTAAATTAAAGGACCAGAATTCAAACCCAAAGATATGTTTAACTCAAACATCTTATCACTAACTGAGCATCTGTTATCTTAGGCACTGAGCTGGGGGTTTTCAAACATAAAAATGCTTGACATTTTTATGTATGAAAATCACCAAAAGCATTTTTATGTATGGCACTTGACAGTCTTGTGGACTAGGCCAGGTGCTGGTGGCTCCTGCCTGCAATCCCAGCATTTTGGGAGGCTGAGGTTGGAGGATCCCTTGAGACCAGGAGTTCAAGACCAGCCTGGGCAAACATGGTGAGCCTTCATCTCTTAAAGAAAATAGTTTTGTGGAATAAATAAAACGGACGGAAGGACAGATGAATGGATGGAGAGGTTAGATGGATGGTGGAAGGATGGATGCATAGAATATAGAAATAGAGATGGTTAGATGATAAATAATTGGTCAATGGAGGGATTGATGAATGCATGGATAAGAGATGGATGGATAGAAGAATGAATCCATGAAAGGACAGAGAGACAAATGACAAATCATGGAAAGATGGAAAGAGAGGTGTGGAAGGATAAAGGGATGGATGTGTGAAAAGATGGATGTACAGACGGACGGACAGATGGAATAATGGGTGGGTGTATGAGTGAATGGATAGAGAGATGGAGAGCAAGGGAGATGGAAGGATGGGCATGAAAATGGATGGGTAGATGAAATAATGGATGGATAGATGGATGGACTGATGAATAATAGGTGGGTGGATGAATGAATGAATGGAGATGGATAGCAAGACAGACGGAAGGATGCACGTAAAAACAGATAAAATAACGGATGAAAGGGTGGATGGATGAAGAGATACATAGAAGGGTGAAAGGATGGGAATTTGAACAGCAGGTCTCTGCTACCACAATTCTGTGAGGTGAGACATCATTCCTGGTTTATAGATGAGAAAACAATAGCTCAGAGTGACAAAGTCACTGGCCAGAGTCATAGAGTAAGTTGGGGACAAAATCAAGGTTTCAACATAGGTCTATCAGACTCCCAAGATAGACATCCTTATGTCACAGTCCCCTCCCAGCCCTCACCCTGAGTACCTTAACATCTCACTTCCCAGTTCCCTTTTGACAAAGTATAATCAGACTGAGGGATGGGGTGGAATCGGGGATGGGAAAGCCACTGGCTTTCGGCAGGTGAATTCATGGAAGCATTGGATGAAGGTGCTGTTAGCTACGAATGGGCCAGAGTAGAGATCAGGTCTGTTTGGGCAAACATATACACATTTATGGAAAACACACAGCACACAGAGCATCCTACCCGCATGCCTACAAGGCAGGCACACACACACACATTCATAAATACACATTTGCACTTATATACACAAACTTACAAAGACCTATCTGTCCACACATATGCACACAAAGATACTTGCAAACACACGTCTGCACAGGTACACACACGAAACCATAACTCATAGACATGCTTACACAGTTATGTATACATTCTGCAGACATACCATATACACACATTTACACACACCTGCACAGAACACATGTACACAGACACACGCTTTCGATGGTGGTGGAGGGAAATTTAGCTTCGGATTTCAATGAGATACCATCTCTCTCCCTTCTCAGATGACAACAGCAAGAAGCCTGTGTCATACTCATGTATAACGAGTCATATGCACACATGTAATCTTGTAACAATGCAAATACACACACAGATATACACACACAGATATGTCCACACCCAGGCACAGTCACTCTGGGACACACCCACACTCATTCTGGGATGTGCCCTCACACACAAGAAGACACATCCAGACCCCATGCCGGCAATGCACATCAACTTTCTCCACTCCCATTCCCCCAATATACACATAGAAACACGTACATATAGACACACCAGGACATACCCAAAAAACAGCACTTGACATGACAGACACACAGAAACACACCGCTTCACACTTCGGCTGTGAATCTGAGAATCTGGCCCAAAAGCTCTCACCTGTGTCAAGCCTAATACCACCCCCACCAGGGGTTGGACAAAGCCTTCTCAAATGTCCCCACCACCACCCACGACCCTAGGGAGCAAATTCTTTGCCCCTAGCAAAGAGAGAGAAAGAAGCTTCACGATGACCATTTGGGGCTAAGCAAGGGAGGGTTGGTAAAGTTGGAGCTAAAGAAAGGGAGCCCCACGCATCCCAGCCTGGGTTTGGGGGACGATTTGGGAGGAGTCCCCCAAACAGTTGGAAGGGGAGTGTGGCTGCCAGAGGGTGGTGGAGTGGGAGGTGAGGGGCAAATCTGGAGGCAGCCCAGGGAAGTTTGCAATGAAGGAAGCCCCTCCCCTCTCTCCCCAGGACACCACCAGGAACCCGAAGGAGTTCTCTCCTCTCCCAACCCAGGGAAGCTCTGAGGTGGGGAAGCTGGAAGATAAAGGCACAAAGGGGGATGGGATGGGATGGGATGGGAAGGCGCAATCCCGGAGCTCCTGGAGGCAGCGTCAGCTCCGGCCCCAGTCTGCGCCCAGTCTACCTCCCAGGGAGGGTGAGTTATGGGGATAAATATTCAGCACATGGCGAGGCAAGAATGGAGGCGGGGATGCAGGGGAGAGAAAAAGAGAGACAAAAAGAGATACAAACTCTCAGACAGTGCCACAGAGCCAGAGCCAGAAATATTAATAGAAAGAGACCCAGAGACGCAAAGCAGGGGAAATGAATAGAGACAGAACTACTCAGAGACACCGAGACGCAGCCGGGCAGAGATCCTGAAGGTGGAAGCACTCGGAGACCCCTGGATCCTCCCCTCTTTCAGGGCCAGAGTCCCTTGCGTCTCACCCTTCCGCTGCACCCCGTTCAGCCCGGACCCAGCTCAATTCCGCAGCCCTTGTCGCCTCCGCCCTGGGGCCGGAGCGAGCCTGGTACGATGTTGGCGCTCAGACATTGCTCACTAATAATAATAATAATCAATAATAACAGCAAGAACCATGCTAAATGGCTCGGAGGTGGCTGGGGGTCCCAGGGCTCATTCTGCCTCCACGTCAGACCCTGGAGCCCCGAGAAGGCGTCCCCTACCCAGGCGCGCAGGGCAGGGTCGTGGGGAGCACGGAGGTTGGGGGGAACAGGTGGGGGCCCCCGGGGGCTGCGGCGGCGGCAGCGGCGTTGGCGCGGGCACCACGCCCCCCGGGAGCGCCCCCCTCCCGGCGGCCACTCACGATTTTCTCGGAGGCACCCGCACGGGACACGGTGCCGTTGAGCCCCACGAGCGAGGGCAGCGTCTGCGACATCCAGTTGGTGACCATGGCCATGGTGCTCAGCACGGCCCCGATCTTGAGCAGCGGCACCGACATCGCGCCCTCGCCTCATGCCCCGCGGCCGCCCGCCGCTTGTCCCTGCTCCGGCCCGCCGCGGGGCGCTCCGGCCCTAGCCACCCAGACGCCCCGGGGGACTTGGGAGAGGGGGCCCGAGCGCGAGCTGCGGGGCGGGGGGCGGGTCCGGGCCGGGACTGGGGGGGACTAGGGGACGCGGGCTGCGGCTCGGCGCGCCTGGCGGGCTCCTCTTATAAAGCGCCGGCTCGGCCCCCCGCCCCCTCCCGCGCCTCCGTGCCGGGCACTTCCAGCCGCCGTGACGTCACGGCTCCGGCCTGGAGCCCGGCGGGGGGTGGGGGGGCGCCCAGAGCGCCCTCACCCCCAACCCGGCGGCCTCGCTCGCCACTCGCCGGGGACCGCTCACGGGGTGGGGGACATCCCCCAGTGGCATTCCCCAAGCGCCCCACACCCACCGCGGTGGCATCCCCAGCCCCGCCCCCCCAGCGGTATTCCCGCCCCCTCCCCAGGCGGTGTTCCCGGGCCCCCTCCCGCGCTCAGCCCCTCTCCGAGCCCCAGCCGCGGACCCCGCCAATAAAGACGCACTTGGCCCACCCAACGCGGTCAGGGGGCCGGACTCGCAAGTCCCCACCCACCTACTGTTGGGACATCCACCCTGACTCCCTAAAACCTCGGAGAGCCGGCACTGGGGGGCGTGGGGGGCGACACGCTCGTGCGCTCCCATGAATCGGGTTTCCAAGGGTCTCCTTTAGCTGGGGGAAGGGGCTTCCTTCCCGGCACCGCTATCACTCTAGGGATCCCTCGGTCATTTCGGGCCCCCAGGGTGGCGTGATCCAGGGCCAGCAGACGCAATTGCTTGGGTGCAGGTGCGGTCGTGGGGTCATTTCAGCCGGGGGAGGAGTTCCCACGACTACCAAGGGCAGCTTCCTACCCAGGGACCGCGGAGACCCAGCACGCAGCTTTAAGGAGGCGAGTCCCGGGCCGGTGTAGACTCGCAACTTGAACTTGGGGTAGGGGCGGGGCACTCACACTTCGGACCTTCCTCGCGACCCCGGGAACCCGCTCCGGGCCCGCCCGCTCGGGGGAGCGGGAAGCGCAGTGCCCTCGCCGCCCACCCGTCCGCCCACGCACCAGCCGGCGGCGGCGGCTGCGGGGCAGCGGAGAGGAGCGCCTGGCGGGTTTTAATTTCCTCTGTTTTGCCTGCACTCACGCCCCCTCCTGGCGTCCCCGCATCACCTCCCGCCGCCGCCGCCGCCGTCGCCCTCAGCCCGCGGCCGCCGCCGTCTGGAGGCGGCGATGACTCAGGACTTTCCAGGCGGTAGCCCCGGGCTGAGGGCTAGGGCTCGGGAGAAGCGCCAAACATGACAGGGGAGTGGGGCAGGGGATCCGGAACGGTCTTTTTTTCTGAGCTGGACAACACCGAGATGCAGGTGTAACCTACAGTGATGCCTGTTCGTCTCTGCCTCAGTTTCCCCATCTGCCAAGTGGGTAATGGAAACCTAACATCTGTAAAGGATTTGGTTATCCTGAGAATCAGGTAATTTACTGAGCATCTACTATGTCCCAGGCACTGTGAACAACAGACAAAAATGCCCGTGTGAAATTGAATATTCTTTTTCTTTCTTTCTTTTTATTCACCTGGGTGCAGGTGGGCTAAGGCAGAAAAGGGCGTTAGCCCTTTTTCTTTTTCTTTTTTTAAAGTAGAGATGGGCATCTCGCTATGTTGCCTAGGCTGGTCTTGGACTCCTGGCCTCAATCGATCCTCCCACCTTGTCCTCCCAAAATGTTGGGATTCCAGGAGTGAGTCTCCAGGCCAGATGTAAAGATGAACATTCTAGTGGGTGAGACAGTCAAGAAATAGAGGGAAAAGGTTAAGTACTTAGGATATTAGGAGGAGGGGGAAGTAAACTTTAAACAGGGTGATTGGAGAAAGGTGCGTTTAAGCAGAGACCTGAAGAAAGTGGGGAAGAGAACCATCTGGATATCTGGGGAAAGAGAGTTCCAGGGAACAGGAACCGCAAGTGCAAAGGCCCTGAGGCAGGAGTGTTCAAGGACCAGGAGGAGGCCGGGGAGGGTGGAGTGAGCCAGGGGAGAATAAAGGATGATGATGTTTGTAAAATTCTTGAGGAGTGTCTGGGACATGGTAGGTTTTTCAAGTAGTAGCTGCCATTGCTATTATTTGAAGCCGGGCAGAGTAGCTCACACCTGTAATCCCAGCACTTTGGGAGGCCGAGGCAGGTGGATCACTTGAGGCCAGGAGTTTGAGACCAGCCTGGCCAACATGATGAAACCCCCATCTCTACTAAAAATACAATAATTAGTCGGGTATGATGGCACATGCCTGTAATCCCAGATACTCGGGAGGTTGAGGTGGGATAATCACTTGAACCTAGGTGGTGGAGGTTGCAGTGAGCCAAGATCAAGCCTGGGCAACAGACAGAGTGAGGCCCTGTCTCCAAAAAAAGAAAAAAAGAAAGATGAGTTCTTGCCAGCTCGTTCCAAAGCTTTCATTGATGAGTGAACACTTTGCAGATGCATGGCTAACCACTGCTGCAACATCCGTGAACAGTACAGTGACACCCCTGTTTCCAGGTGAGGCAACTGAGCTCAGAGAGGAGAGGTGCCCAGTTCAGGGGAACCCAGCAGGGAAGTGGGGGCCCAGGTTTTGAATCCAGATCTGTCTGATTTCAGACCCCCAAGACCAACTGGGCTCCCGGCCTCCTGGCTTAGACAATTTGGACCCCAGAGATACTTTCTCACCCTCTGGCCACGGGTGCTGTGGGAAACTGCCTTAGTTCAGTGCATCCAAGCTTATCCAAGGAGTGTGAGTTTGCACTTGCTTGCATTTAATTCCTCGCCTGCCACCTCCCCCATGTTTCCAAAACTCCTCTCACCAAAGGTGCCAATTTGCCAGGTGCCCACCCTCATGCCAGTCCTCATTAGGTCATTCTCACAGTAAGTCGGTCTCAGTACACCATCACCTTCTTGAAACTCCTTTTCCCTTGACTTTCAGAGACAACCTATCACTTCCCAGTTCTGCATCCACCTCTCTGGCTGTGCCGTGGCTGTCTGCTACTGCTCCCTAAAAGTCTGTAACTCTCAGGGCTTTGTCCTAGGTTCCCTGCCCCTCTCATTTGCCTGGACCACCATACCCACTCTCAATGTTTTGGCTCCACCTGGGATGCTCCTACCTCAGGACCTTTGAACTTCCTGTTCCCTCCGCCCAAAACATTATCACCAAGGATGCCCACACAGCTTGTTCCTCTACTTGTTTTTTCTTTTTTGGGGGACAGAGTCTCGATCTGTCGCCAGGCTGGAGGGCAGTGCCACGATCTCGGCTCACTACAACCTCCACCTCCTGCGTTCAAGCGATCCTCCCACCTCACCTTCCTGAGTAGCTCAGACTACAGGTGCACACAACCATGCCCAGCTAATTTTTGTATTTTTAATAGAGATGGGGTTTCACCATGTTGGTCAGGCTGGTCTCGAATTCCTGACCCTCAGGTGATCCACCCACCTCAGCCTCCCAAAGTGCTGAGATTACGGGCATGAGCCACCGTGCCCTGCCTAATTAATGTATTTTTAAGGGGTAGGGTCTTGCTCTGTCACCCAGGCTGGAGTGCAGTGGTTGAATCATAGCCCAATGCAGCCTTTGACTCCTAGGCTGAAGTCATCCTCCCACCTCAGCCTCCCTAGTAGCTGGGATTACAGTTGCAAACCACCACTCCCAGCCCTTTATTTAATTTATATCTCTGCTCTGTCATGGTGTGGGTCAGAGCCATGCCTGTCCTTCCCCCAGAAAACTACATTTCCCAGATTTCACTGCATACTGGCTGCCTGTTCAGTTTATCCAATGGGAGGCAACGGAGGGAGATCGGAGGTTGGAGAGGAAGGGAGAAGCCAGGATGTTTCTCCCCTCTGTTACTGCTTGGGGTGGAGGGTGTTTCCCGACAGTGGCTACGCCTCCTCCATCATCCCAGTTCCCACCCAAGGGTCTCTTCCTCATCACATGCCCTCTTTGCCATATCCCTCCTACAGCTTTCTGCTGGAGCTTATTTCGGATTTCCTCATCATCCCATGTGGCTTCTCAACTCTTTGTTCTCCCACGTAACCAATTCCCTGTGTTAAATTCCCCCTCGACTGGGCGTGGTGGCTCATGCCTGTAATTGTGGCACTTTGGGAGGCTGAGGCGGATGGATCACTTGAGGGTCAGGAGTTTGAGACCATCCTGGTCAACATGTTGAAACCCTGTCTCTACTAAAAATACCAAAAAAAAAAAAAAAAAAAAATTAGCTGGGCACAGTGGCGCGTGCCTGTAATCCCAGCTACTCAGGAGGCTGAGGCAGGAGAATTGCCTGAACCTAGGAGGCGGAGGGTGCGGTGAGCCAAGATCGCACCATTGCACTCCAGCCTGGGTAACAAGAGCAAAACTCCGTCTCAAAAAAAAACCACATAAATTAGCCAGGAGTGGTGGCACATGTCTATAATCCCAGCTACTTGGGAGGCTGAGGCAGGAGAATGGCTTGAATCCAGGAAGGAGAGGGTGCAGTGAGGCAAGATTGCGCCACTGCACTCTAGTCTGGGCAACAAGAGCAAAAATTTGTCTCAAAATATAAATAAATAAATGCAGTGGCTCATGCCTGTAATCCCAGCACTTTGGGACACTGAAGCGGGCAGATCACAAGGTCAGGGGTTCTAAACTAGCCTGACCAACATGTAAAACCTCGTCTCTACTTAAAAATACAAAAATTAGCAGGGTGTAGTGGCGCGCACCTGTAATCCCAGCTACTTGGGAGGCTGAGGCAGGAGAATTGCTTGAACCCAGGAGGCAGAATTTGCAGTGAACCAAGAGCATGTCATTGCACTCCAGCCTGGGCAACAGAGTGAGACTCCGTCTCAAAAAATAAATAAATAAAAATACATACATACATACATAAAAATAAACTCCCCCTCTCTGAAACACGTAGAGTGGTTTGTTTCCCTAACAAGACCCTCAGTGATATGGCGATCTTATCTAAAAGACTGTCCCTGGTCACCTCATCTACAATCGGAGCCCCCCACCACTCTGTCACTTACCCTACTTTAGTTCTTTTTTTCCTGGTTTGTTTTGAGATAGAGTCTTGCTCTGTTGCCCATGTTGGAGTGCAGTGGCACAATCTCTGCTCACTGCAACCTCCATCTCCTGGGTTCCAGTGATTCTCACTCAGCCTCCTGAGTAGCTGGGTTTACAGGCGCATGCCACCATGCCTGGCTAATTTTTGTATTTTTAGCAGAGATGAGGTTTCACCATATTGGTCAGGCTGGTCTCGAACTCCTGACCTCTAGAGATCCGCCCACCTCGGCTTCCCAAAGTGCTGGGATTACAGGTGTGTGCCACCTTGCCCGGCCACTTTAGTTCTTTCATCATTTTTTATTTTTTAAGGCTGGGGGATTAGGGGGTGTCTCACTCTGTTGCCCAGGCTGGAGTACAGTGGTGCAATCATAGGTCACTGTAACTTCAAACTCCTGGGCTCAAGTGATCCTCCCACTTCAGCCTCCAGAATAGCTGAGATTACAGAGGCACACCACCTTGCCCAGCTAATTTTTTAAGTTTTCTGTAAAGACAGAGTCTCACTATGTTGCCCAGGCTGGTCTCAAACTCTTGGGCTCAGGCAATCCACCCGCCTCAACCTCTCAAAACGCTGGGATTGTACGCATGAGCCACCACGCCAGACCCTAAAAGCTTTTTTTAAAGACCCAACAATTCCATCTACCCAAGAGAAACCAAAGCATATGTCCACGAAAAGACCTACACATGAATATTCATAGCAGCATTTGTCGTAATGAACAATCCCAATACCCATCAACTGGTGAATGAATAAATACAAATTGCGGTACATCCATACAATGGAATGCCATTCAGCCATAAAAAGGAACATGCTCCTGATATATGCCACAATGTGGACAATCCTCAGAAACGTTTTGCCAAGTAAAAGGAGCCAGACGCCAAAGGCCACATAGTTTATAATTCTATTTATACAAAATGTCCAGGGAAAGGAAATCAATACAGACAGAAAGTAGACGAGAGATTGCCTGGAACTGGGGGTGGCAGTGAAGATGGAATGCAAATAGGCATGGGGACGTTTTGGGGGTGATGAAAATGTTCTGATACTGGATCAGGGTGATGGCTGCACAACTCTGTAAATTTACGAAAAGTCATTGAATTGCATGCTTACACAGGTGAATTTTATGGTCTGTAAATTATACCTCTATAAAACTGCTAAAAAGAGGAGATCCACCAGGTGTGGTAGCTCATGCCTGTCATCCCAGCACTTTGGGCTGCTGAAGTGGGAGAATTGCTTGAAGCCAGGCGTTCGAGACCAGCCTGGGCAACACAGTGAGACCTCTTCTCTTCCAATTTTTTGTTTGTTTGTTTTTGAGCCAGAGTCTTGCTCTGTCACTCAGGCTGAAGTGCAGTGGCACCATCTTGGCTCATTGCAACCTTCCCCTCCCAGTTCAAGTGATTCCCTTGCCTCAGCCTTCCTAGTAGCTGGGATTACAGGCACGCGCCACCTCGCCTGGCTAATTTTTTTTTTTTTTTTTTTTTTTTTTTTTTGCCAATCAATGAGAGCTTGTAAGGTTGCTGAGGTTGGTTGGCCTTGAACTCTTGGCCTCGCCTTCGCAAGCGCCACGACATCCGGCCGGAGCCACTTTGGGCCCCAATTTTTGTATTTTTAGTAGAGACAGGGTTTTGCTATGTTGGCCAGGCTGGTCTCGAACTCCTGACCTCAGGTGATCCACCTGCCTCAGCCTCCCAAAGTGCTGGGATTACAGGCATGAACCACCACACCCGGCCCCTGCCAAAAAAAAAATCTTTTCTTTAAGACAGAGTCTTGCTCTGTCGTGCAGGCTGGAGTGCAATGGCAAGATCTTGGCTCACTGCAACTTCTGCCTCCAGGGTTTAAGTGATTCTGGTGCCTCAGCCTCCTGAGTAGCTGAGATTACAGACATTTGTGCCACCATGCCTGGCTAATTTTTGTATTATCTTTTTTTAGTAGAGACAGGGTTTTGCCTTATTGGCCAGGCTGGTCTCAAACTCCTGACCTCAGGTGATCCGCCCACCTCTGCTTCCCGAAGTGCTGGGATTTTGATTACAGGTATGAGCCACCGCACCTGACCCTACCTCCCAATTTTTTTTAGGTAGCTGGGCATGGTGGCATGTCTTTGTAGTCCCAGCTACTTGAAAGGCTAAGGAGGGAGGATTGCTTAAGCTCAAGAGTTTGAGGCTGCAGTGAGCAATGATGGCACCACTGCGCTCCAGCCTGGGCAACAGACCAAGACCCTGTCTCTACCAAAGAAGGAGGCATTTTTTGTTTTTGAGATGGAGTTTCACTCTTGTTGCCTAGGCTGGAGTGCAATGGCGTGCTCTTGGCTCACCAAAAAAAAGCAGTTCTCCTGCCTCAGCCTCCTTTTTTAACCCCCCCATTACTTCAAGAAGTCAGCCTCCTGAGTAGCTGGGATTACAGGCATGCACCACCACACGTGGCTAATTTTGTGTTTTTTTGTTTGTTTGTTTTTGAGATGGAGTTTCGCTCTTGTTACCCAGGCTGGAGTGCAATGGTGCGATCTCGGCTCACCGCAGCCTCTGCCTCCTGGGTTGAGGCAATTCTCCTGCCTCAGCCTCCTTAGTAGCTGGGATTACAGGCACGCACCACCATGCCCAGCTAATTTTTTGTATTTTTAATAGAGACGGGGTTTCACCATGTTGACCAGGATGGTCTTGATCTCTTGACTTCATGATCCACCTGCCTCGGCCTCCCAAAGTGCTGGGATTACAGGCATCAGCCACCGTGCCCGGCCCTAATTTTGTATTTTTAGTAGAGATGGGGTTTCTCCATGTTGGTCAGGCTGGTATTAAACTCCCAACCTCAGGTGATCTGCCCACCTCGGCCTCTCAAAGTGCTGGGATTATAGGCGTGAGCCATGGTGCCCAGCTGGGGAAGGCATTTTTAAACTTTCCCTGCAAGCTCCCTTTTTGAGGTGGCCTGCACTGTACTAACACAAGAATAAGTGTCTCCTTAAATTTTGAGCCCAAGATTCCTTCCTTACATCACCTTGGTCCTGGCAATGATGTACCCATGGTCAGAAATGAGAGATTATTTACTTTTCACCCCTCACCTTCCTTATCCAAACCAGCACCACAGCCAGCTAATCCTGATGCAGAAATATCTCAAGAAAGTGACCCCTCTTCCCCATCATCACTGGGGGCATCACGCTAGTAAACCACTGAAAAAAGTTTCTTCTGGGGCCAGGTGCAGTGGCTCGTGCCTGTAATCCCAGCACTTTGGGAGGCTGAGGTGGGTGGATCACAAGGTCGAGAGATCCAGACCATACTGGCCAACACGGTGAAACCGCATCTCTACTAAAAATTAAAAAAAAAAATAGCTGGGCATGGTGGCAAGTGCCTGTAGTCCCAGCTACTCAGGAGGCTGAAGCAGGAGAATCACTTGAACCTGGGAGGCAGATGTTGCAGTGCGCCAAGATCATGCCATTGCATTCTAGCCCGGGCAACAAGAGAGAAACTCAGTCTAAAAAAAAAAAAAAGAAATTTAGCTGGGCGCAGTGGTGCACGCCCGCAATCTCAGCTACTTGGAAGGCTGAGGCAGGAGAATCGTTTGAACCTGGGAGGTGGAGGTTGCAGAGGTCACACTGCTGCATTCCAGCCTGGACGACAGAGTGAGACTCCATACCCACAAAAAACATTTCCCTTGAAATTCCCAGGAGGTAAAAAATTCATAACTGCAGGAAAAATACCAATAATTGCTGAGGTTTATTTAGCACTATCCTGTGCCAGACGCCATTTGCAGCAAAGTACGTGTCATAACTCATTTAACCCTCAGAATACCCCTATGCAACAGACAGAATTATAATTCCCTTTTGTTTGTTTTGGGGTTTTCTTTGTTGTAGTTTTGAAACAGGGTTTGGCCTACCCTGTCACCCAGGCTAGAGTGCAGCTGCATGATCAGAGTTCACTGCAGCCTCAACCTCCCCGGCTTAAGAGATCCTCCTGCATCAGACTCCCAAGTAGCTGGGAACTACAGCGCATGCCACCATACTTGGCTAATTTTTTTTAATTTTAATTTTTGGTAGAGACATTGTTGCCACATTGCCCAGGCTGGTCTCGAACTTCTGGGCTCAAGCCATCCCCTTGCCTCAGCTTTCCACAATGCTGGGAAGATCACAAGGTCAAGAGATCCAGACCACCCAGCTAGGCAAAGATTTTTAAAACAGGACACTAACAAGCACTAGCCATGAAAGAAAAAATAATTTAAACCACATTAAAATTAAGAAATCCTGGCTGAGTGCAGTGGCTCACACCTGTAACCCCAGCACTTTGGGAGGCCAGGGTGGAAGGATGGCTTGAGTTTAGGAGTTTAAGACCAGCCTGGCCATCATGGTGAAACCCCATCTAAAAAATAAGTAAAAAGAAAAAGAAAAAGAAAGACAACAGCAAGTGTTGGTGAGGATATGGAGCAACTGGAACACTTCATACACTACTGGTGGAAGAGTACACTGTGACCCTTTGGAAGAGTTTCTGAAACTTTGGGAGGCTGTACAGCAGTTTCTCCCCATGACTCTGCAATTCCACTCCTACGAATTTACAGTTGAGCTTCATGATTCAAAAATTCCAGATTGGCAAATTTGCCTACTTGTTGCAATTTGTTTATACTCTAAGATCAATACACACTGGGGCTTTTGTGGTCATTTGTGGACATGCAGTGATAATTCTTTTTTTCTTTAGAAACAGGGTGGAGTTGCCAGGTGTAGCCGCTCATATCTATAATCCCAGTACTTTGGGAGGCCAAGGTGGACAGATCCTTAAGGTCAGGAGTTCAATAACCAGCCTGGTCAACATAGTGAAACCCCATCTCTACTAAAAATATAAAAATTAGCCAGGTATGGTAGGTGCATGGCTGTAATGCCAGAAGCTTGGGAAGCTGACGTATGAGAATTGAATCCAGGAGGCAGAGATTGCAGTGAGCCAAGATTGTGCCACTGCACTCCAGCCTAGGTGACACAGTAAGACTGTCTCAGAAAAAAAAAAAAAAAAAGAAGAAAGAAACAGGGTAGAGTGCAGTGGTGGAATCATAGCTCATTGCAGCCTTTACCTCCTGGGCTCAAGCAATCCTCCCAAGTAGCTGGGACTACAGGCAGGCAGCACCATGCTTAGCTAATGCCTGTAATCCCAGCACTGTGGGAGACTGAGGCGGGAGGATCACCTGAGGTCAGGAGTTCAAGACCAGCCTGGCCAACATGCCAAAACCCCATCTCTACTAAAAATATAAAAATTAGCTGGGTGTGGTGGCATGTGCCTATAGTCCCAGCTTCTCGGGAGGCTGATGCACAAGAATCGCTTGAACCCAGGAGGTGGAGGTTGCAGTGAGTCAAGATCGCACCACTCAATTCCAGCCTGGGAAACAGAGTGAGACACCATCTCTGTCTTTTTTCTTTTTTGTAGAGATGGGACTGGGCTGAAGCCATTCTTCCATCCTGGCCACCCAAAGTACCAGGATTACAGGCGTGAGCCATTGCACCCAGCCTGACAACATGCTTCAGTTACCTGACACGCACCTTCCCCGCTGAGGTCTCATGAGACACGCTGTGTTCTTGCTCCAGCTCTGAAACTACACGCAAGCATCTTTTTTACGCTCCATTTAGTGCCAGGCTTTTCATATTTTTGTGCTGTTTGTTGATGACTTTGCTATCTTCAATGGCCCCCACGCACGGTGCCAAAGTGTAGTCTAGTGTTTCGAAGTGCAAGAAGGCTGTGATGTGTCTCACGGAGAAAAAAACGTGTTAGAGAAGCTTCATTCAGGCATCAGATCTAGTGCTATTGGCCAGGAGTTCAATGTTAATGAATCAAATATATATATATACACACATGATATATATATCTGATTTATATATATACATATGATATTCTAAAACAGAAACACACATAACACAAAGTTACGGCTGGGCGCCATGGCTTATGCCTGTAATCCCAGCACTTTGCGAGGCTGAGGCAGGCGGGTGGTTTGAGCCCAGGAATTCGAGACCAGCCTGGGCAACACAGTGAAATCCCCACCTCTACAAAAAATTCACCAGGCGTGGCCATGTGTAGTCCCAGCTACTAAGGGTTTTGGGAGGCTGAGGTGGGAGAATGGCTTAAGTCCAGAAGACTGCATTCTAGCCTGGCTGACAGGGTGAGACCCTGTTTAAACAAAACAAAACAAAACAAGTTATATATTATTCAGTTGCCAAAAACGTTGTGGTCAGAAGTTTTCAGACAGAAATAACAGGTGTTGGTGAGGAAATGGAAAAACAGGAACCCTCTGTAAAATAGTGCACCTGCTATGGAAAATATTATTGTACTTCCTCAAAAACTTAAAGCATAGTTACTTTTTTTTTTTTGAGACAGGATCTTACCCTGTCACCCAGACAGTGGTATAATCATGGCTCACTGTAGCCCTGACCTCCTGGGCTCAAGTGATCCTCCCACCTCAGCCTCCCAAGTACCTGGGACCACAAGCACAGCTAATTCTTGTATTTATTGTAGAGACAGGGTTCACCATGTTGCTAAAGCTGCTCTCAAACTCCTGGGCTCAAGCAATCCGCCCACCTCAGCCTCCTAATTGCTGGGATTACAGGTGTGAGCCGCCATGCCCGGCCCAGCAACACCACTTCTGAATATGTACACAAAAGAATTGAATCCAGTGTCTCAAAGAGATATTTGTATACCCATGATCATAGCAGTATCATTCAAAAAAGCCCAAAGGTGAAAACAAACAGGCCAGGTGCAGGGGCTCACACCTGTAATCCCAGCACTTTGAGAGGCTGAGGTGAGGGGACTGCTTCAGGCCATGAGTTCAAGACCTGCTTGAGCAAGATGACAAGAACCCATCTCTACAAAACAAATGAGTAACTGGGCGCAGTGGCTCACACCTGTAATCCTAGCACTTTGGGAGGCCCAGGTGGATGGATCACAAGGTCAGGAGTTCAAGACCACCCTGGCCAAGATGGTGAATCCCTATGTCTACTAAAAATACAAAAAAAAAAAAAAAAAAAAAAAAAGCCAGGCATGGTGGTAGCCACCTGTAATCCCAGCTACTTGGGAGGCTGAGGCAGAGAACTTCTTGAACTCGGGAAGCAGAGGCTGCAGTGAGCAGAGATTGTGCTACTGCACTCCAACCTGGGCAACAGAGGGAGACTCCGTCTCAAAAAAAATAAAAAAAAATAAAAAAAAATTGTGGCTGGGTGTGGTGGCTCACACCTGTAATCCAAGAACTTTGGAGGCCAAGGTGGGCGGATCACCTGAGGTCGGGGGTTCAAGACCAGCCTGACCAACATGGTGAAACCCCATCTTAAAAAAAATAAAAATAAAAAGTTAAAAAAATTGAAAAAAATAAAAAATAAATTTAAGAATTAGCCAGGTGTGATGGCACGCACCTATAGTCCCAGCTACTCGGGAGGCTGAGGTGAGAAGATTCCTTGAGCTCAGGAGATCAAGGCCACAGTGAGCTATGATGGTGCCACTGCACTCCAGCCTGAGTGACAGAAAGATACCTCATCTCTAAAATTAAAATTTTTAATATATACGAAATAGAAATGGGGTTTCACCATGTTGGCCAAGCTGGTATTGAACTCTTGACCTTAGGAGATCCACCCGCTTTGGCCTCCCAAAGTGTTGGGATTACAGGCATGAGCCACCGTGCCCAGCCCAAAACTTTTTTTTTTTAAAGGTGAAAACAACCCAGTGTCTATTTATTGATGAATGAAGGATAAATAAAATGTGGTGTATCCATAAAATGGAATATGATTCAGCCTTTAAAAGGACAGAAATTCTAGGCTGGGTGTGGTGGCTCACACCTACAATCCTATCACTTTGTAAGGTTGAGGCAGGCGGATCACTTGAGGTCAGGAGTTCAAAACCAGTCTGGCCAACATGATGAAACCCTGTCTCTACTAAAAATATGAAAAAAATTAGCCAGGTATGGTGGGACATGCCTGTCAGCTACTTGGGAGGCTGAGGCAGGATTGCTTGAACCCAGGAGGCAGAGGTTGCAGTGAGCCGAGATTATCCCACTGCACTCCAGCCTGGGCGACAGAGAGAGCCTGTCTCCAAAAAAAAAAAAAAAAAAAAAGATGGAAATTCTGACACATGCTACGACATGGATGAAGCTTGAGGACATTATTCTAAGCGGTATATACCAGACACGATCAAGACAAATACTGTGTGGTTCCACTCATGGGGTCCCTAGAGCCATCAGGTTCATAGAGACAGAAAGTAGAATGGTGGGTGCCAGGGGCTGAGGGAGGGGCATGGGGAGTTGGTGTTTCACGGGGGCGGAGTTTCAGTTTTATAAGATAAGATTTCTGGAAATTGGTTGCATAACAATGTGAGTGTATTTAACATTACTGAACTGTACACTTAAAAAATGACTAAGGTGATAAATTTTATACTATGTATATTTTACTGCAATTAAAAAATTTTAAAGTCTTCCATTTAAACGCACACACCCTCTTCTATGAGTCACTATTATCAGCTCAATAAATTCTAGGCCAAGTGTAGTGGCTCCTGCCTCTAATCCCAGCACTTTGGGAGGCTAAAGAGGGAGATCTTATGAGCCAAGGAGTTCAAGACCAGCCTGGACAATACAGTGAGACCCTGTCTCTAGAAAAAATTTTTTTAATTATGTGGGCATGGTGGCACATGCCTGTGGTCCCAGTAATTCAGGTGGCTGAGGTGGAAGGATTGCCTGAGCACGGGAGTTTGAGGCTGCAGTGAGTTGTGATCACACCACTGCACTCCAGCCTGAGCAACAGAGCAAGAATCAATCTCTAAAAATAAATAGATAGGGCTGCGCATGGTGGCTGATGCCTGTAATTCCAGCACTATGGTAGACCGAGGCAGGCAAATCACAGGTCAGGAGTTTGAGACCAGCCTGGCCAACATGGCGAAACCCCTAAAAATACAAAAGTTAGTCACGCATGGTGTCGGGCGCCTGTAATCCCAGTTACTCGGGAGGCTGAGGCAGGAGAATTGCTTGAACTTGAGATGGGGAGCTTGCAATGAGCTGAGATCATGCCATTACACTCCAGTCTGGGTGACAGAGTGAGACTCCATCTCGAAAAAATATAAAGAAATAAATTCTGGGGCCCAAAGTGGCTCCGGCCGGATGTCGTGGTGCTTGCGAAGGCGAGGCCAAGAGTTCAAGGCCAACCAACCTCAGCAACCTTATAAACTCTCATTGATTAGCAAAAAAAAAAAAAAAAGAAAGAAATTCTAACATCCTTAACACAGCTTTTGAAGCCTTTACAGTCAAATCACAACCTCCCTTTTCAAGCTCACTTCCCTTTTCCTATCTGCACCCACCATAGGCATCAATCACATGCTACCCTAGTTCCCATTTCCAGACACATGGTTAGAACCATGTGTAAAATGGGCCGGGCGCAGTGGCTCACGCCTGTAATCCCAGCACTTTGGGAGGCCGAGGCGGGTGGATCACAAGGTCAAGAGATCGAGACCATCCTGGTCAACATGGTGAAACCCCGTCTCTACTAAAAATACAAAAAATTAGCTGGGCATGGTGGCGCGTGCCTGTAATCCCAGATACTCAGGAGGCTGAGGCAGGAGAATTGCCTGAACCCAGGACTCGGGGTAGCGGTGAGCCGAGATCACACCATTGCACTCTGGCCTGGGTAACAAGAGTGAAACTCCATCTCAAAAAAAAAAAAAAAAAAGAACCATGTGTAAAATAACAGTAAAGCCACCAGGTCTTGTCAGCATGACCAACAACTTCCTTCAGCATCCACCCTCCAGTCTTAACTCACTCATCCTTCAAGGCCCACCTCAAATGCCACCTCCCCCAGGAAGCCCGCTTGACTCTTGACATCTGACACTTTGTACCATGTATCTGCTGCATCTGTTTCCCAAATTTGGCAACTGACAGCCACTCAGAGTGGACTGCGTCATGTCCCTCCCTCCTGAGTGAGTGCCTCTATCAGGGTCTTTCTCATAGAAATTACTACAGAAATGGCCAGGTGCGGAGGCTCACGCCTGTAATTCTAGCACTTTGGGAGTATGAGACAGGCAGATCACAAGGTCAAGAGATCAAAACCATCCTGGCCAACATGGTGACACCCTGTCTCTACTAAAAATATAAAAATTAGCCGAGTGTGGTGGCATGTGCCTGTAGTCCCAGCTACTCAGGAGGCTGAGGCAGGAAAATCGCTTGAACCCAGGAGGTGGAGGTTGCAGTGAGCCGAGATCACACCACTGCACTCCAGCCTGGGCGATAGAGTGAGACTCTGTCTGAAAAAAATAATAGGCTGGGCGCGGTGGCTCACGCCTATAATCCCAGCACTTTGGGAGGCCGAGGTGGGTGGATCACAGGTCAAGAGATCGAGACCATCCTGGTCAACATGGTGAAACCCCGTCTCTACTAAAAATACAAAAATTAGCTGGGCATGGTGGTACGCGCCTGTAGTCCCAGCTACTCGGGAGGCTGAGGCAGGAGAATTGCTTGAACCCAGAAGGCGGAGGTTGCGGTGAGCCGAGATCGTGCCATTGCACTCCAGTCTAGGTAACAACAGCAAAACTCCGTCTCAAAAAATAATAATAATAATAAAAATAAATATAAAAATAATAAAAAAAAATAAAATAAATGAAAACAGCACATTACTGCCTCCCAAGCATTGACACTGAATCCTGGAGCTACAAAGTCACTACTCACACCGGCCACTGGGCCCATCAGAAATCCACACGTACCCATATGGTTGGCCTACATGGATGCAGTCACTGGTGTGATGATGATACAAGCATGTCCCTCTGCATGCACACAGCCACGAAACATACACATACACACATGACGCCACAGACACATGCCTAGGGGCCAAAATTACAGTGAGGCGAATTGTGCAAGTACAGAGGTGGAGCCCACATTTATTTAAAATTTTGATTTTGTTCATCATAGATTTCTTTTGCATTAATTTAGACTTTCTTAAAACATTCCATTAAAATATTATTTTAGTTACTGGGTTTTTTTTTTTTTTGCATCCCCTTAAATTTTGCATGATAGGCCAGGGACAGTGGCTCAAGCCTGTAATCCCAGCACTTTGGGAGGCCGAGGCAGGTGGATCACGAGGTCAAAAGATCGAGACCATCCCGGTCAACATGGTGAAACCCCATCTCTACTAAAAATTCAAAAAATTAGCTGGGCATGGTGGTGCATGCCTGTAATCCCAGCTACTCAGGAGGCTGAGGCAGGAGAATTGCCTGAACCCAGGAGGCAGAGGTTGCGGTGAGCCGAGATCGGGCCACTGCACTCCAGCCTGGGTAGCAAGAGCTAAAACTCCGTCTCAAAAAAAAAAAAAAAAAAAAAAAAGAGCTGGGCGAGGTGGCTCACGCCTGTAATCCTAGCACTTTGGGAGGCTGAGGTGGGTGGATCACCTGAGATCAGGAGTTCAAGACCAGCCTGGCCATCATGGTGAAACCCCATTTAAAAAAAAAAATTTTTTTTTGCACGATACCTGAATACTGTACCATGTACTTGTCACTCTAGCTATTCAGGAGGCTGAGGCAGAAGAATCACTTGAGCCCAGGAGTTGGAGGCTCCAGTGAGCTCTGATTACACCACTGCACTCCAGCATGCAAGACCCCGTCATAGAAACAGGCCGGGCACAGTGGTTCATGCCTGTAATCCCAGCCCTTTGGGAGGCCATCTGAGATCAGGAGTTCGGGACCAGCCTGGCCAACGTGGTGAAACCCCGTCTCTACTAAAAATACAAATAAATAATTAAATAAAAATTAGCCAGGTGTGGCGACGCGCGCCTGAAATCCCAGCTACTTGGGAGGCTGAGGCAGGAGAATCGCTTGAATCCTAGAGGCAAAGATTACAGTCAGCTGAGATTGCACCACTGCCCTCCAGTCTAGGCAGCACAGCAACACTCCATCTCCAAAAACTCATCATCATCATCATCATCATCATCATCAAATTTTCAGACTCTTTTCTTTTTTTTGAGATGGAGTTTCGCTCTTGTTACCCAGGCTGGAGTGCAATGGCCCGATCTCGGCTCGCCGCAACCTCCGCCTCCTGGGTTTACGCAATTCTCCTGCCTCAGCCTCCTGAGTAGCTGGGATTACAGGCACGCACCACCGTGCCCAGCTAATTTTTTGTATTTTTAGTAGAGACGGGGGTTTCACCATGTTGACCATGATGGTCTCGATCTCCTGACCTCGTGATCCACCCGCCTCGGCCTCCCAAAGTGCTGGGATTACAGGCTTAAGCCACCGCGCCCGGCCATCATCATCAAATTGTAAACATGTTTGCACCCGCGGCGAGCATCTCACCCGTTTTACCGTGACCTGGGCAGCCCCATCCCACATACTCACATGCAAACGCACAGGTGCAAAAACCACATACCTTCTCACCTTAGTCACAGAGACGCACAGAGTCCCCGAACAAACCTCATTCTACCACTAGATGGCGCTCAAGCTCCACAATATTAAACAACTCCACGGGGCTACACTAACTCAGAGTCTTTAAATCTCCTCGTACTTCCCTCCCCTGGAACACTCACATGCTCTAAAGGAGCCTCAGGTGAGCAGCGTCTTGCCCCTAAATAGCAGTGCCGTATCAGGGTGGAATTTCAGGCACGGGTAAAGAAGATGGGTTTTCTTCGTTTTTTAAGGAGACAGAGTCTCACTGTGTTACCCAAGCTGGAGTGCAGTCGTGCGATCATAGCTCACTGCAGCCTTGAACTCCCAGGCTCAAGTGATCCTCACACCTCATCCTCCTGAGTAGAACTACAAGCCTGGCCAACTTTTTACAAAGTTACTGTAAAAACCGGGCACGGAGGCTCACACCTGTAATCCCAGCACTTTGGGAGGCCGAGGCAGGTGGACCACTTGAGGTCAGGAGTTCGAGACCAGCCTGGTCAACATGGTGAAACCCTATCTCTACTAAAAATACAAAAATTAGCCGGATGTGGTGGCACACCCCTGCAGTCCCAGCTACTCAGGAGGCTGAGGCACAAGAATCTTGTGAGCCTGGGAGGCAGAGGTTACAGTGAGCTGAAATAATCACACCACTATACTCCAGCATGGGTGGCAGAACAAGACTCCATCTCAAAAACAAAAAAAAAAAAGAAAGAAAAAGAAAGAAAGAGTTATTGTAGAGATGGGATCTTGCTGTATTGCTCAGGCTGGTCTCAAACTCCCGGCCTGAAGAGACCCTCTGGCTTTGGTCTCCCAAAATGCTGGGATCACAGGTGTCAGCCATCACATCTGGCCTGAAGAACAGGTTTTCTTGGTGCCTTTGATCCAGGAGCAAGTGTTCCTCTGATACTCTCTTGATACAAGAATCCTGTGGTTGAGAAAGAAAGACACTCTGTGTGTGTGACAGGGTCCATCCATTCATTCAGCAGGTATTTCTTGAGCATTTACTGTGTGTCAGCCTCTGTTCTAGACACTGGAGAAACAACAAAGCTGGCTGAACCCTAATAAACTGCCGCTCTAGTGGGGAAATAGACAATGACTGATTAGAAGAATCACAGAAATGTGGAAAGGAGGGCTATAAAGAAAAACATGGCCAGGCACGTGGCTCACACCTGTAATCCAGCACTTTGAGCATCAGATCCCCTGAGATCAGGAGTTTGAGACCAGCCTGGCCAACGTAGTGAAATCCTATCTACTAAAAATACAAAAAAACTAGCCAGGCATGGGGTGACACGTGCCTGCAATCCCAGCTACTCAGGAGGATGAGGCAGGAGAATCGCTTGAACCCGTGCGGCAAAGGTTGCAGTGAGCTGAGATCATGCCACTGCACTCCAGCCTGGGCAAGAGTGAGACTCAGTCTCAAAAAATACAAGCAAAAAAAAAAAAAAAAGAAGAAGAAGAAGAAAGAAAAGAAAAATAACATGGAGTAAGCCCTCAGAAAGGGGCAGAAGGGGACTATTTTACCCCTAACTGTCCAGGATGGGCCTCTTGGAGGAGGTGACATTTAAGCAGAAATCAGAGAGTTACTGGGAGGAACAGTGTTGCAGGAAGAGGGAACAACAAGTGCGAAGTTCCCTCCTCCTGCAACACTCCCTGAGGCACGTTATCTAAACTGAATTATTCCCTCTCCCCATCCTCTGCAGGCCCCAGGGAAGAGTTGGCCCCAAACGCAGGTAGTGCCAATGATGTAGCTAGATCTGAGGGAGGACTTCCCAGGGATCAGGAAGGCATCTTTTCCGTAAGGAAAATAGTGGGGCTCAGAACTATCAAGCTCTCTCGTAGTCCCAAGTGTCTCCCAGGCCAGAACCAAGAACATTTTGGATAGACCCTGGATGGATGGACAATGCCTCTGACAGGCCCTGCTTTCCTGCTCTCTGGGTCAAATCCAAACTTCTGCCTACAGCTTACAAGTTCCTAAGTGGTCTGGCTTCCCTGGTCTCATCTCCCCCCACCTCCCCATTACTCACTCCTCTCCAGGGACACCAGCATCCACACTGCTCCTGAAACTCACCAAGCTTATTCTTACCTCAGAGTCTTTGCAACTTCCGTTCCTCCCACCTTGAATGCTCTTCCCCTGGACACTCACAAGGCTCCCTCTTACCTCCTTCAGATGTCACCTCAAATGGCACCTCCTTAGAGACACATTCCCTGACCACACCAGCTCAAATAGCCCCCACACTCTTACTTTATTTATTTATTTATTTATTTATTTATTTGATACAGAGTCTTGATCTGTTGCCCAGGCTGGAGTGCAGTGGCATAACCTCGGCTCACTGCAAGCTCCACCTCCTGAGTTCAAGCAGTGCTCCTGCCTCAGCCTCCCGAGTAGCTAGGACTACAGGGGTGCACCATGCCCAGCTAATTTTTGTATTTTTAGTAGAGACGGGGTTTCACCACATTGGCCGGGCTGGTCTCAAACTCCTGACCTCAAGCGATCCACCCACTTTGGTCTCCCAAAGTTCTAGGATTATAGGCATAAGCCTCTGTGCCTGGCTGCTATCACGCTAATCTTTTTTTTTTTTTTGAGACGGAGTTTTGCTCTTGTTGCCCAGGCTGGAGTGCAATGGCATGATCTTGGCTCACCACAACCTCTGCCTCCTGAGTTCAAGGGATTCTCCTGCCTCAGCCTCCAAAGTAGCTGGGATTACAGGCATACACCACCACACCCAGCTAACTTTGTATTTTTAGGAGAGATGGGGTTTCACCATTTTGGTCAGGCTGGTCTGGAACTCCTGACCTCATGATCCGCCTGCCTCGGCCTCCCAAAGTGCTGGGATTACAGGGGTGAGCCACCGCACCCGGCCTAATCTTCTATACCTTAACTGTTATTCTTCATGCAACCTGCATTGCATTATATGTGTACTTAGTTGTAGACACTATTACATAGTTATTCCGTTATTTTCTGTCTCCTCTGCTAGGTCAACTCTGGGAGAGCAGAGATTTGACTCGTTTGGTGGCTGTATGACCAGTGCATAATCATATCTGTTCATTGAATGGATTAGTGAGTGATTTCTAGGAAGAACCCCTGGGCCCATCAGGGACAGGGAAGAAGTCTTTGGAAAGTGACGGAGGGAGCGAAGACGGGGCAGAGCATTCTTTCTGCAGACCCCTTCTTTCCCTGGGGTGCCAGGCTGGGTGGGCCAACACCAAGGGGGTGTATGGGGCGCCGGCGCTGTTTCACAACCATGTAATTCCCGCGGTAGCCGCCTGGAGACACTGCAGCCTGCAGCAGAATTCCACCAGCCCCGCCCTAATGGTTACCTCATTTGGCCCCGCCTCCACTGACCTCGTTAGCCCCGCCTCCACTGACCTCGTTAGCCCCGCCCCCAAGCAACTCCCTCCCAGCCCTGGGGGCTGTAGGATTCACCCTCCAATTGCACCTCTGGCAGCAAACTCTGGCACCCTAGCCAATCTTGGTGAGAAGGCAGAAAATCTAGGGTCCTTCTAGCAGAGGGTGGAGGAGAGAAGCCCCAGGGAGGTGGCTCCAAGGATAATTCAACTTGATTCCTGGTTCATTTTTTTTCCAGAGGTTTCTCGAGTGTATGCCTCTTTTGGTCTGTCTCTCTCAGGTGTGTCTCTTTGCTTCTCTTGGGCTCACACGTCCAGAGTACCTACTGTGTGCGGCCTGATGCCTGTCGCTGGGTACACTCCCTATCCCACCCAGCGCGTGGGTGCTGAGATTCGTGGGGAAACGGAGGAGCGAGGGAGGAGACCCTACAACCTCTCCTCGTGGCCTGGAAATCCTTCTATCTGGAGTCTAACCTCCATTCCTCCTAACATCCGCCTCCGGATGAGTATAAGGGTCTGATTCTTTTCTTGATTGAGGAAAGGGAAGGTGCCCAGATTGCCTTTCTTCTTTGGATCTACCTAAAAAACCAGCGCCTTCACGGACGCTGTCCACACCTATGGAGTGGATTGTTTAACAAGAGGGTAATCGTGTGGGCTCAGGAGCCAGACTGCCTTGGTTCAGTCCCACCTGTCACTCTAGAGCTTGAGCAAGTGATTTAACTTTTCTGTGCCTCAGTTTCCCCATCTATAAAATGAGGGTAACAATACCATGCCCTAGTAGGGAGGAGGCAGAGGGGGTTAAATGCCTTAGTGTTAAATGCCTATGTGAGGGGTGCTGTGTGGTTGAAACAGCACCCCTCACATAAGCACGTAATAAATGATCACTGTTATAATGACTATTTTATTATTTTTGATCCCAGCTTCCCTGTGAACTCCTACAGATCTGAGAACTTGGGGGTGCTCTCAACCCCAGGATGGAGGAGGAGAGGGGCTTTCCAATAGCAAAAGAGAGCTTGGATGCCCCACATTTTGCAAGGCTCCCTGAACGTGCCCAAGAGAGGGGTGCCATGGGGAGAGAGACCTGCTTCTGTAAGGGCATGAATGGTGTGTGCGAGGCACCAAGAGACACACACACACGTGCATGGATGAACACGTTTGCACACACAGCGCTTGCACACACACACACACACACACACCCTTTTAGAGTGATTTACCCAAAGGCACAGAATAGCACATGCTCACTCCAAGGCTCTCACACAGCCACACACCTGGCCACACACGTACTGTACAACACCCAGTCATCTGGAGTCAGTCATGAGGACACGGTCACACACAGACTCTGTCTCACGTACCGATCACACCCCAACTCATGCACTAGTTGGACAACCCCCTCCCCCACGGCTACGGCCACACACACAAACTCCCCCCGCCCCGCCGTCACACCCAACCACGACACAAAGACACACACGTTTACCCTGCACCCCCACAGCATTTCACACTAGTCCCCGTCAGTCACCCTCATGTGAGTACCGCCCCCAGCCCCACACTAGGTGGGGTGCAGGCGAGGAGTGGGGGGCTTCGGAAACTGGGCGTCTCGACCCCGATGAGGAAGTCAAGGGTAAGCGACCACCCCCTCCAGAGCCCCCTGAAGTTTCCCTCCCAACCCCATTCAGCTCCACTGAGATGGCGGGGTGGGGGCTCCAGGTCATGGAGGGGTTGAGAACCCCAAAGATGCCACCCCCTCAAAGCAGCTCAGCTTGAGGCTGGATTTGAAGCCCCCCTTGTCCTCTCCCAAGCCAGAAAGTGCACGTCGCGGCCCCTCCCCCGCTGCGACCCCGGCCCCTCGCCGCCCAGCAGCTGGGGGGCTCGTGGAGCCTCCCGACCCCGTTTCTCCTGGAACCCTCCGCGCCCCCCTCCCTCCCGGAGCCGCCCGCGCCCGCACCTGCCCGCCGGGCCCCTACCTGTCCGGCCAGGCCTGAGCATAGCAGCAGCAGCAGCGGCAGGGGGACCGTGAGCGGCCACATGACGCGCCCCCGGCCCGGCGTCCCGACCCCCGCCCGCCCTAGCGGTGCCTTGGCTCGGGGACCGCCACCAGGCGCGACCCCGCCCGCCCGGCCGGGGCGACCCTGAGCCGCCGCCTCCCCCCGCCTAGCCGGCGGCCGGGATGCCGCCCCACCCCCGCCCCCTTGCTCGCTCGGAGTCTTTGTTGCGGGCTCCGCCCCCCGCCCCGCCCCCAGCTCCTCCTCGGGAGCAGCTCCATCAGGGTCGGGTTGGGGGGGCCGCGGGACGGGGAAGTGGGGGAGCCAGTACCGGCGAGGGGACCTGAGGACAAGACTCGGCAGCGCCCCCCAACCCCCAGGCCATTCCGGGAGCGGGTCGCGGAGGTGGGGGAGGGGTGCCCGTCACGTGTTTGTAAATTTCACTCTCCAGGGGGCATTTCCCACCTTGCAGGAGGGAGGGGGATGAATGGTTGGGGGAGAGTAGGAGGATGAAGGCCTGGTAGCAGAGAAGAGAATGATGAACGCCCCCTCCCTAGAAACTCGAGTCAACAGGGAAACTGAGGCAGGGTCTGAAATTGGAAGTTGGAGGAGGGGTCAATGCCAGGACAAGAGGGGCGGGGCAGAGATGGAAACCGGGAATAAGAGGAAAAAATTGGGGTTGTGGGAACAGGAGACCGAGAAACAGGCAAGAGGCAGATAGAGATGGCCACGTGGGTGGGCCTGGCCCCCAAAGGGGGCGTCTCCTTTTCACTCTCCCCGGGCGCCCCATTCCCCCACCGGCCCTCCCGCTGGAAGCCTCCCCGCCTCCGCCACACCTGGAAGAGTTTCTCCTCGCTCCTGTTTCAATAGCCCAAGATGAAAGACCACATCCCCCGAGAGAATCAAAATATTAACACCGCCTCCACGCTAAGTCATTTGCATATGAAGGGCGTCCTTGTCTGGCCTCTCTTTCGGGAGGCTTTCCAGCCTTTCTCTGCCTCTCACTCCTCCAAAAGTGTCTCTAGTCGTCTTCCTTCCCCACAACCCCTCCTGGGATTTGGATGTGTTGGGCGGCGGGGCAAGTAAATCAGATTAGAAAGAAATCAAGCACAAAATATGCGAGACCAGAAAGCCTGGCAATTTTGTGACCCTGATACCAGTGGGCTAGAAGAGGTCTCCCCAGACGCTGGTGGGACCTCGACCCCAGCTGATGTCTAGGCTCTTGATACCGTCGCAAGAATGAATTCAAGGAGGAATCAGAAAATAATGAAAGATCGGAGATTTTTTGTTAAGGAAAAAGTCTACACTTAAGAAAAGGGAGGCTGGGCGCGGTGGCTCACGCCTGTAATCCCAGCACTTTGGGAGGCCGAGGTGGGCATATCACCCGAGGTCGGGAGTGTGAGACCAGTCTGACCAACATGGAGAAATCCCGTCTCTACTAAAAATACAAAATTAGCTGGATGTGGTGGCTCACGCCTGTAATCCCAGCTACACAGGAGGCTGAGACAGGAGAATCACTTGAACAAAGTGGAGGTTGAGGTGAGCAGAGATCTCGCCATTGCACTCCAGCCTGGGCAACAAGAGCAAAACTCTGTCTCAAAAAAAAAAAAAAGAAAGAAAGAAAGAAAAGAAAAGGGAGTGGGCATACTCAAGAGAGAAATGTGCAAGGTGGTTTGGGGGTGCCACCTGTAGGTGTCCCTTTAGCCAAGGGACAGAATATTCATGAAAACTGGAAAAATAGGTGGAGTGTGGTGCCACCCATCTTTACACCCAATTTGGGTGTCCCTGGAACTGTCGCAGGCGCTGGTGCATGGGTAATTTAGTATTTTAATGAATTCATAATGAGATCCTAGGTGAAACCTAGGTAGAACCCAGCACCATATTGGGTCCAGTAGGTCTTGGCCAGCTTGGTCTACACCTGGTTTTCAGTGTCTCATCAGCCCATAGCCTCTGGTCATGTGAAATGGCTGCCGGTGACCACCCTGTATCATTCCTGTCTCAACCCTACTGGGGATAAAAGATGTTACTGATGGTTTTGTCAGGTCAACGAGAAAGCGCTTGGTGTCCCACAGACCTCGGTTCAACCCTGGTGCTGACACTTCCTGGCCATGTGACCTCAGGGAAAAGGCTTTCCCTCTTTTAGAAGCCCTGTTTTTTGCAGAGTTATTGGGAGACATCTGTGACTCTAAGCAAAGAGAGCACCTAGGCAGCACTCACTCCCCAGCATGCACTGCAACAACCAACTATGTGCTGGATTGAGGACATTCATCATGGGATATGGACACAAAATAGAGTCCGAGCCTAGGAAGACATCCCATTTATTCTTCTCTCTCTCTCTCTTTTTTTTTTTTGCAGTGGCTCAATCTTGGCTCACTGCAACCTCCACCTTCCAGGTTCCAGGGATTCTCCTGCCTCAGCCTTTCAAGTAGCCGGGATTACAGATGCCTACCACCATGCCTGGCTAATTTTTTGTATTTTCAGTAGAGACAGGGTTTCATCATTGGCCAGGCTTGTCTCAAACTCCCAAACTCAGGTGATCCGCCTGCCTCACCCTCCTAAAGTGCAGGGATTACAGGCATGAGCCACCACACCCAGGCTTTTCTTCTATCTCCTTTTCCCAAATGGGAGATGGTCCTTTGTGGGCCCCTCAGGCCAAGCCTGCAGTTGGCATTGCATAGAAGGAGGACATTGCTTGGTGAAACCCACAAGCTCTTGACCAAGAGTGGGTCTCATGGTGCTTGCCTCATGAGTGCTGCATTTCAGGACCATGAACAGTGTCCTCCTTGGGCTCTGGTCACTGAGTTGGTCACGGTTACAGCTAAGCTATGGCCTGTGTTGTATGGTTGGAATTTGGTCAATACACACTTAGATCTATTCCCCACTTTTCCCCTGCTCCCCTCTGTATTGGGGCAATGGCCCCTACAAATGGTTTTCCATGTTCTCTGCAAACTACATCTCCCAAGCTTCCTTGCATCTGGTTAGGCTCAGCCAATAGGAGGTCTGGAGGGAGATTGGAGGGCGCCAAGAAAGGAGAAACCAGAGAATGTCTCTCCCTCCCCTTTGAGTGTCTCTAGGATGGCTCCTGTGCTTCCCCTGTGGTCTCAGTCCCATTAGGTAGCCCCCACCATGGTGGTGGAGGGACAGGTGACTGGCTAGGTGACTGAAGCTCCTGGGTTCAGGTAACTGCCACCTCCCTTTATTGTTTCAATCCTTGCAAAGATGATAGCCAGCAATTAGAGTTGATTCACCTTTTCCACTTTGCTCTTAAAACCTACCTAATAGGGCTGGGTGCGGTGGCTCATGCCTGTAATCCCAACACTCTGGGAGACTGAGGTGACTGGATCACCTGAGGTCAGGTGTTCGAGACCAGCCTGGCCAACATGGCAAAACCCCGTCTCTACTAAAAATACAAAAAATTAGCCAGGGATTGTTAGCAGGCACCTCTAATCCCAGCTACTCAGGAGGCTGAGGCAGGAGAATCACTTGAACCTGGAAAGCGGAGGTTGCAGTGAGCTGAGACTGCACCACTGCACACCAGCCTGGGCAACAAGAGCGAAACTCCGTCTCAAAAAAGAAAAGCACAAAAACAAAAAAACCCTACCTAACATCGGCTGGGTTCCAGGGCTAACACTTCTAATCCCAACACTTTGGGAGGCCAAGGCAGGTGGATTGTTTGAACCAAGGAGTTCAAGACCATCCTGCTCAACATGGTGTAGACTCGTCTCTACCAAAAATACAAAAATGAGCCAGGCAGGGTGGTGCACACCTGTAGTCTCAGCAACTCAGGAGTCTGAGGTGGGAGGATCACTTGAGACTGAGAGGTTGAGGCTGCAGTGAGCTACGATTACTCCACCGCACTCAAGCCTCGGCAACAGAGTGAGACCCCGTCTCAAAAAAAAACCTACAGAAACAAACAAATGGTAATTAAAAACTACCTAATACCTCTGTGTGTGGCTAATTCCCCATATTAAATTCTCTCTAATGAATTTCCTGGCGTGGGTTGTTCTTCTGATGGGACCTGAGCCAATGCATTCAATGGCATTAGCCATTGGCAGGTATGGTTAGCGGCCCTCTGGGTGTCCTGATGCTGCTGTGCTTTGTGTCCGATTGAACCTGGATCACCATATCGATCAGGCTGGTCTAGAACTCCCGAACTCAGCTGGTCATTCTTGGTTGTGTTGTGGTCAGTGTGGTGATCAGCACTGCAGTCGGTTTCCTGGTTACACTGTGCTCTGTCCCAGTGCTGTGGTCCTTGTCCTGAGCTTGCTTTAGATAGAGACCTGGCCAAACTATGGTCAAAATTATGATCGAGTCATGCCGCATTCAAAGTCACACTCGGCATCCTGGCTGCACTGTTATCAGCTTCAAGGTCAGCTCTGCGGTCAACGTTAAGAAGAGTGAATTGGCCGGGCGCGGTGGCTCACGCCTATAATCCCAGCACTTTGGGAGGCTGAGGCGGGTGGATCACGAGGTCAAGAGATCGAGACCATCCTGGTCAACGAGGTGAAACCTCATCTCTACTAAAAATACAAAAATTAGCTGGGCATGGTGGTACACGCCTGTAGTCCCAGCTACTCGGGAGGCTGAGGCAGGAGAATTGCTTGAACCCAGAAGGTGGAGGTTGCAGTGAGCTGAGATTGTGCCACTGCACTCCAGTCTGGGTAACAACAGTGAAACTCCATCTAAAAAAAAAAAAAAAAATAGTGAAACTCAAGTTGAATTGGATTAAGAAAAAATATATATTGGCTTATATAACTAAAATTAAAATAAGGGTAGTGGAATTCAGGCATGGTTGGATCCCGGAGTTCTGTTACATCATCAGGATTCTGTCTGTATTATTCATCTCTCATTTCTCATTCCATGCTGTCTTCCGGGAAGGATTCACTTTTAGCCAAGAGATGACAAAGCTGGTTTCGAGTAGCATCAGCAGCATCAGCAAAATAATTGTAGTTATTATTATAGTTGTGTGCCCATCCTGAACCAATCATGTGTTCAGAGGACTTGACTGTGTGCCTTGACTAGATCTGGCTCACAGATCACCCCCAAGGAGCCAGAGAGTGCAGTGAGCCTTATTCAACCTACATTGGATAGGAAATGGGAGGTAAAGGGGGATATAGAATGTTGATCATTAAAAGAGAGAAAGGACACTGTACAAGCAAAACTAAAATATAGAGTTGGGGGTGACTCTCGGTACCATTTCAGCCTCCTAGTATGCATTTCTTATTACACAGCCTGCAAAGCTGAAATACTTCTAGACTCCCTTGCAGCTAAACTTCTGTGTGCCAATTAGATTTGATCCATTAGAAGCAAGAGAAGTGGGTGGTGGAAGAGGGTGGAATTAATCTTCCTGCTCTGCTGGTAGAGGCAGCTGCTAAGCACAATTGGGAGACATTACATTTTCCTGCAGGAATGTTCCTGTTTCCAGTTGTCAGCTTTTGTTGAGAGGCCATTGCAGTAACAATAATGGCAGCCTCCGTATCTCTAAATTGCAGCTTTACTGGTGTTTTCATTGTTTGTTTTGTTGTTGCTGTTGTAGTTTTTTTTTTTTTTTTTTCTGAGACGGAGTTTTGCTCTTGTTACCCAGGCTGGAGTGCAATGGTGCGATCTTGGCTCACCGCAACCTCCGCCTCCTGGGTTCAGGCAATTCTCCTGCCTCAGCCTCCTGAGTAGCTGGGATTACAGGCACGTGCCACAATGCCCAGCTAATTTTTTGTATTTTTCATAGAGACGGGGTTTCACCATGTTAACCAGGATGGTCTTGATCTCTTGACCTTGTGATCCACCTGCCTCGGCCTCCCAAAGTACTGGGATTACAGGCTTGAGCCACTGCGCCCGGCTTGTTTCTGAGACAGAGTCTTACTGTGTCACCCAGGCTGGAAGGCTAGAGTGAAGGGATGGGATCTTCGCTCACTGCAACCTCCCCCTCCCAGGCTCAGCAATCCTTCCATCTCAGCCCACCCGAGTAAGTGGGACTACAGTTACATGCCACCACACCTGGCTAATTTTTTTGTATTTTCTGTAGAGATGGAGTCTCTCCATCTGCCTTGGCTTGTCTCAAACTCCTGGGCTTAAGGGATCCACCCACCTTGGCCTTCCAAAGTGTTGGGATTACAGACATGAGCCACCTCACCTGGCCATGTTGTTCCTTTTTATGGCTGGATAATATTCCATTGTATGGATATATCCCACATTTTGTTCACTAATTAAGATGATGTAGTCTTTTTTTTTTTTTTTTTTTTTTGAGATGGAGTTTCACTCTTGTTGCCCAGGCTGGAGTGCAATGGCATGATCTCAGCTCACCACAACCTCTGCCTCCTAGGTTCAAGCTGTTCTCCTGCCTCAGCCTCCCAAGTAGCTGCGATTACAGGTATGCACCACCACACCCAGCTAATTTTATATTTTTAGTAGAGACAGGGTTTCTCTGTGTTGATCAGGCTGGTTTTGAACTCCTGACCTCAGGTGATCTGCTCGCCTCGGCCCCCCAAAGTGCTATGATTATGGGTGTGAGCCACTGCGCCCAGCCAGTGATGTAGTCTTAAACTCAAAGATCCCCACCCCAGGGGATCATTCCCCACCTTCCTGCTAATGATAGAGGCAGAAGCTCCTGCATGTGATGGTTTTTGTTTTTGTTTTGAAATGGAGTCTCGCTCTGTTGCCCAGGCTGGAGTGCAGTGTGCAATCTCAGCTCACCGCAACCTCTGCCTCCTGGATTCAGGCTGTTCTTCTGCTTCAGCCTCCTGAGTAACTGGAATTACAGGCTTGTGCCACCACATCCAGCTAATTTTTTGTATTTTTAGTATACATGAGGTTTCACCATGTTGGCCAGGCTGGTCTTGAACTTCTGACTTCAAGTGATCTTCCTGCCTTGGCCTCCCAAAGGGATAGGATTACAGGCATGAGCCATTGTGCGCGGCCGGGAGGTGATATTTTGTAGCGGTCATTCTGTAGGCTTTCCCTAGATGCCTATCCTCCAGCCTTGGTTGTGTAAGCACCAAGTTCCCTGGTTTTGGTTCTCCTTTCCTGCAGCTAAACCCAGGTTGATATGTGCTTGGAGGGTTCGTTCCTCTTATCTGACTGAAGAGAACCTCATAATTCAGGAAGCCCTAATACTCCAAGCTACTCGTGACCTACCTACTCAGTACTCCCCCAGACCGTGCTGGAAGCCTCTTTAACACCAACCCTCCTGACTCACTGAGCTCCACTGAAGCACTCAACACTGGGATACATCCTTTCCATATATTACTTCCTTGAGTTATTTTTAATTTTAATTTTTATTTTTGAGACGAAGTCTCACCTTGTCACCCAGTCTGGAGGGCAATGGCATGATCTCAGCTTCCTGCAACCTCCACCTCTTGGGTTCAAGTGATTCTCCTGACTCAGCTTCCTGAGTAGCTGGGATTATAGGCAGCCACCACCACGCCCAGCTAAATTTTTTGTAGCTTTAATAGAAATGGGGTTTCACCATGTTGGCCCTCGAACTCCTGAACTCGTGATTTGCCCACCTTGGCCTCCCAAAATGCTGGAATTACAGGCATGAGCCACCACGCCAGGCTACTTCCTTGAGTTCTTACAACAACCCTATAGGGCCGGGCGTGGTGGCTCAAGCCTGTAATCCCAGCACTCTGGGAGGCCGAGGCGGGTGGATCACGAGGTCAAGAGATCAAGACCATCCTGGTTAACATGGTGAAACCCCATCTCTACTAAAAATACAAAAATTAGCTGGGCATAGTGGCGCGTGCCTGTAATCCCAGCTACTCAGGAGGCTGAGGCAGGAGAATTGCCTGAACCCAGGAGGTGGAAGTTGCGGTGAGCCGAGATTGCGCCATTGCACTCCAGCCTGGGTAACAAGCGAAACTCCGTCTCAAAAAAAAAAAAAAAAACAAAGCCGGGCGCGGTGGCTCAAGCCTGTAATCCCAGCACTCTGGGAGGCCGCGGCGGGTGGATCACGAGGTCAAGAGATCGAGACCATCCTGGTCAACATGGTGAAACCCCGTCTCTACTAAAAATACAAAAAAAAAAAAAAATTAGCTGGGCATAGTGGTGTGTGCCTGTAATCCCAGCTACTCAGGAGGCTGAGGCAGGAGAATTGCCTGAACCCAGGAGGCGGAGGTTGCGGTGAGCCGAGATCCCGCCATTGCACTCCAGCCTGGGTAACAAGCGAAACTCCGTCTCAAAGAAAACAAAAACAAAAACAAATAAACAAAAAAACCCTATAGGGTAGGCATTATTATCCTCCATTTAAAAATGCAGGCCAGGTGCAGTGGTTCATACCTGTAATCCCAGTACTTTGGAAGGTGGAGGAGTGCAGAATCACTCGAGCTCAGGAGTTTGAGACCAGCCTGGCAACATGGCAAAACCCGTCTCTACAACAAATACAAAAAGTAGCCAGCCATGGTGGCTTGTGCCTGTAATACCAGCTACTTGGGAGGCTGAGGAGGGAGGATCATTTGAGCCCAGGGTGTCGAGGCTGCAGTGAGCTGTGAGACCCTGTCTCTAATAAATAAATAAATGAAAAGTTTGAGGCTCAGAGAAGTTAGGTAATTTGCCCGAGGTCACCCAGCTATAAAGGGCAGACACAGGATTCAGACTCAGCTCTGTCTGACTCAAAGCCAAGCTACTGGCTGGGTGCAGTGGCTTGCACCTGTATTCCCGACACTTCGGGAGGCCAAGGTGGAAGGATCACTTGAGCCCAGGAGTTCTAAGCTGCAGTGACCTGTGATGGTGCCACCATACTCCAGCTTGGGTGACCAAGTAAGACCTTGTCTCTTTTCTTTTTTTCAGAAGAAAAATAAAAGGAAAGTAGTTGGGGTCTTGCCCAGATAATTCTTTTAATTAACGAGAGCCTGTCTCCACTAAAAATAAAAAATTTTCTGAGCATGGTGCCTTGTGCCTGTAGTCCCACCTACTTTGGAGGCTGAAGCACAAGGATTGCTTGAGCCTGAGAGATTGAGGCTGCAGTGAACTGACTGCACCATTGCACTCCAGCCTTGGCAACAGAGTGAGACCTTGTCTCAAAAAAGAAAGAAAGAAAGAAAGGGGCCGGACGTGGTGGCTCACGCCTGTAATCCCAACAAGATTTGGGAGGCAAAAGTGAGTGGATCACTTGAGGTCAGAAGTTCGAGACTAGCCGGGCCAACACAGTGAAACCCCGTCTCTACTAAAAATACAAAAATTAGCTGGGCATGGTGGTGCGCGCCTGTAATCCCTGCCACTTGGGAGGCTGGGGCAGAATTGCTTGAACGCTGGAGGTGGAGCTTTCAGGGAGCTGAGATCACTATACTCCAGCCTGGGTGACAGAGCAAGACAAAAGAAAGAAAGAGAGAGAGAAAGAAGAAAGAAAAGGAGAGAGGAGAAGGGAGGGAGGGAGAAAGAGAAAGAGAGGAAAGAAGGAAGGAAAGAGGAAGGAAGGAAAGACAGAAAGAAAAAAAGAAAATACACACACACACACACACAAAACCCAGAATTCAGACACAGCTCACACACAGGTCCCCAGTATAGACATATTTAGACATCCGTTTATGCAAACACCCACAATACCATCACACAAAACAGGCAGGCAGTTTGTATTACCAACACACTCTTGCAGAGACATGCAGACAGAAGCACAGAATTTGTACAAAGCACGGTCACAGTGTCTGATCCATAACTCAGACACGGAGTCACGCCCACAGAGGCGCAGTAGAGGCAGAGAGTTCACATAAACTAACAGACCCGTGGGGACCCAGGACGCAGCCCTCCTCTGACACGAGGACGCCAGGCCAGGGCAGCGTGGGAATGAGGCTATGAGGAGGGAGTGAGGTGGAGGGGATGACTCAGGAGGCCTCTCTGGGGGAGGAGGAGGAGGGAAGGAAGGAGGAGGGCAGGCATCCAGCACATTTGGTTCCTATTAGGGGCCTGGGAATTGAGGCAGGAGCTGGCGGGACAAGGAGACCCAGGAACGCTTCCCAGCCTTAGCAAAGCAGGAAGGAGCAAGGCCCTGATCTCAGGCTATGCGGCCGGAACTTGGCTCAGAACCGCAGCCAGCCGTTCCTAAGGCAGAGTCATCTGCCCCAAGCCAGGCCCAGTGGGGGGGCTCGTTTCCACCCCCATAGTCCTGGAGAGGGCTTCTTTCTTTTTCCCGTCCTTCCCTCCTTCTTTCCTCTCTCTCTCTCTCCCCCTCCTTCCTTCCTTCCTCCTTTTCTTCCTTTCCTTTCTTTTGTTTTCTTTTTCTTTTTGTTAAGATGCAGTCTTGCTCTGTCGCCCAGGCTAAAATGCAGTGGCATGATCTCGGCTCACTGCAACCTCCGCCTCCTGGGTTCAGGCAATTCTCTGGCCTCAGCCTCCTGAGAGCTGGGATTATAGGCATCTGCCACCATGCCCAGCTAATTTTTGTATTTTTAGTAGAGACGGGTTTTCTCCTGTTGGCCAGGTTGGTCTCCAACTCCTGACTTCAAGTGATCTGCCTGCCTCAGCCTCCCAAAGGGCTGTGAGCCACTGAGCCCAGACCCTTTCTTTTTTAGAGACAGGGTCTTACTCTGTCACCCAGGCTGAAGTACAGTAGCACGATCACAGCTCATTGTAGCTCAACATTCCCAGGTTCAGGTGATCCTCCTACCTCAGCCTGAGTAGCTGGTACCACAGGTTCGTACCACTACCACGCCCAGCTAATTTTTGCATTTTTTGTAGAGATGAGGTTTCAGGCCTGGCATGGTGGATCACACCTGTAATCCCAGCACTTTGGGAGGCCGAGGCAGGGGGATCACGAGGTCAGGAGACTGGGACCATACTGGCTAATATGGTGAAACCCCATCTCTACTAAAAATACAAAAAAATAGCTGGATGTGGTGGCGCATGCCTGTAGTCCCAGCTACTCAGGAGGCTGAGGCAGGAGAATTGCTTGAACCTAGGAGGCGGAGGTTGCAGTGAGCCAAGATTGCACCATTGCACTCCAACTTGGGTGACAGAGTGAGGCTCTGTCTCAAAACAAAAATAAAAGAGAGATAGCGTTTCACCATGTTGCCCAGGCTGGTCTGGTTTTGAACTCCTGGGCTCAAGTGATAACTCAGCTTGGCCTCCTAGAATGTTGGGATTACAGGCATGAGCCACCCCTCTTGACCTTCTTTTTTTGACAGGGTCTTGCTCTGTTGCCTAGTCTGGAGTGCAGTGGTGCAGTCATAGCTCACTGCAGCCTCGACCTCCTGGGCTCAAGCTATCCTGGAAAGGGTTTCATAAGGGAGGAAAGTGACATTCAGAAAGGTGAAGCAACTTGCCCGAGGTCAGACAGCAAGGACGTGTAGGAGCTAGGATTCAAGCCCATCTCTCTGTGCAGCCTCCTTTCCCATCCTGTGGTAGAGGCAAAGAAAGATCAAGCACTGATGCCTGGACCAGCTGCACTGGATTTATGGCTATGAAAAAGCCAGCTCTGGCCGGGCACGGTGGCTCTTGCCTATAATTCCAGCGCTTTGGGAGGCCAAGACAGATGGATCACTTGAGGCCAGGAGTTTGAGACCAGCCTGGCCAACATGATGAAACCCCATATCTACTAAAAATACAAAAACTAGCCAGGAGTGGTGGCAGGTGCCTGTAATCCCAGCTACTTGGGAGGGTGAGGCACGAGAATCACTTGAATCCAGGGGGTGGATGTTGCAGTAGCTGAGATCACACCACTGCACTCCAGCCTGGGAAACAGAGTGAGACTCCGTCAAAAAGAAAGAGAGAGAGAGAGAGAGAGAGAGAGATAGGGAAGGCCAGGCACAGTGGCTAAAGCTTGTAATCCCAGCACTTTGGGAGGCTAAGGCAGGCAGATCTCAAGGTCAGGAGTTCGAGACCAGCCTGGCCAAGACAGTGAAACCCCATCTCTACTAAAAATACAAAAATTAGCTAGGCATGGTGGTGGGCGCCTGTAGATCCAGCTACTCGGGAGGCTGTGGCAGGAGAGTTGCTTGAACCCAGGAGGTGGAGGTTGCGGTGAGCCGAGATTACGTCATTGCATGCCATCCTGGGTGACAGAGTTAGATTCTGTCTCAAAAGAGAGAGAGAGAGAAAGCCAGCCCCATCCTCAAACAACTTAGAGTCAAGAGTGTGGCGTGAGCACGCGTAGATGAGGTTCTCTGGGCATGTATGGGAGGTCCTGATGTAGCCTGGGTTGTTTGGCATCGGGGCAGACACTGACACCTGAAGGATGTGGAGGACTAGCAGGGCTCCATGGGCAGTGAAAAGACCCAGTACAAATGCCCTGGGGCTGCAAGGTTCAGAGGGTGAGGTCACCTGGTGAGATGGTGACAAGGGAGGCCTCAGCTTCTAGGTTGGAGGACTTGGGTTTACTTAGGGTCCATAGGGAAGACTCGGGAGAGTGGTGAGAGGAAAGGGACAGGGTGACGTCTGGGTGACCAGCACGAAATCCAAACCCAGGATAGCTGAACATGTGCTTCCCCCTCAACCCAGAATTTCCATTCTTAGCAAGCTATACAACCTAGAGACATTTATCTATGTGCGCAAAAGACACACTCGGTGGCCGGGTGCAGTGGCTCATGCCTGCAATCCCAGCTACTCAGGAGTCTGACGCTGGAGAATCACTTGAACCCAGGAGGCAGAGGTTTCGGTGAGCGGAGATGGTGCCACTGTACTCCAGCCTGGGCAACAAGAGCGAAACTCCGTCTCAACAACAACAACAAAACCAACCAAACAAACAGAAAAATTAGCTGGGCATGGTGATTTGCACTTTCTACTTGGGAGACTGAGGTGGGAGGATCACTTGAGCCCAGGAGTTGAAGGCTGCAGTGAGCTATGATGGCACCACTGCAACCCCAGCCTGGGTAACAGAGCAAGACCCTGTCTCTTTAAAAAAAAAGGGGGGGGAGGGGAGAGGGGAGAGGGGAGGGATAGCATTAGGAGAAATACCTAATGCAGATGATGGGGTGATGGATGCCATAAACCACCACGGCACATCTATACCTATGTAACAAACCTGCACGTTCTGCACATTTACCCCAGAACCTAAAGTATTAAAAAAAAAAAGACACATGCCAGAATGTTTAATAGAAACAAAAATGAAGAAAACTTAAAAGTTCAGGAAGAGAATGAATAACTAGTTCAGAGGTAAGGTCACACACTGCAATTAAAAAGACAGGCTAAGGCCAGGTGTGGTGGCTCACACCTGTAATCCCAGCACTGTGGGAGGACAAGGTGGGTGGATCATCTGAGGTCAGGAGTTTGAAGCCAGTTTGTTCTCTTTAGTAGAGACCTTGTCTCTCCTAAAAATACAAAAATTAGGCTGGGCGCGGTGGCTCAAGCCTGTAATCCCAGCACTTTGGGAGGCCGAGGTGGGTGGATCACGAGGTCAAGAGATTGAGACCATTCTGGTCAACATGCTGAAACCCCGTCTCTAAAAATACAAAAAATTAGCTGGGCACGGTGGTGCGTGCCTGTAATCCCAGCTACTCAGGAGGCTGAGGCAGGAGAATTGCCTGAACCCAGGAGGCGGAGGTTGCGGTGAGCCGAGATTGCGCCATTGTACTCCAGCCTGGGTAACAAGAGTGAAACTCTGTCTCAAAAAAAAAAAAAAAAAAAAAAAAAATACAAAAATTAGCCAGGTTTGGTGCAGATGCCTGTAATCCCAGTTACTCAGGAGGCTGAGGTAGGAGAATCACTTGAACCTGGGAGGCAGAGGTTGCAGTAAGCCAAGATTGTACCACTGCACTCCAGCCTGGGTGACAAAGCAAGACTCCATCTCAAAAAAAAAAAAAAAAAAAAAAGACAGGCTAAGAAATACTTGTATCACCAGGGTGTGGTGGCTCACACCTGTAATCCCAGTACTTAGGGAAACCAAAGTGGGTGGATTGCTTGAGGCCAAGAGTTTCAGACCAGTCTGGGCAACATAGTGAGACCCTATCTCTACAAAAATTAGCTGGGGGTGGTGGTGTGTACCTGTAGTCCCAGATACTTGGGAGGCTGAAGTGGGGTGGTTGCTTGACCCTGGGAGGTCAAGGCTGCAGTGAGCTATGATTGCACCACTGCACTTTAGCCTGGGCAACAGAGCAAGACTGTCTAACAGAGAGAGAGAGAGAGAGGAGACAGAGAAATACTTGTATTTACAAGGAGATGTTGTTGTACTGGCCCGAGCATAGAAAGTCAACACCAAGACAAAAGTATGCCAAATTGCAGCCACGGAGGACTCGCGTTTCTCCAACCCGTGGCCCTGAAAGGAGGGTGTCAAGACCTTTTATACCCGTAAAAATTATCTTGGGAGTGAGGGCGGGGGTGCGGGGGTGGGGGTGAGGGGCTTCAGACATTCCAAGGGCTAGTGGATTCTGCAAATCACCTTCTTGGGGGAGATGAGGGTGAGGGGCTCCGGACTCTCCGAGGGCCAGGGGACTTTTTGACATTCTGGTTGTTACTTAAGTGGTTCACAAAAGTCAAGATTTGCATTCGTTTACACATTGTCTGGGTAGGTGGCGATCACAGTCCTTAATTACTTATTCACATTTGGGTTACAGAGAGCAGTTTCAACAGAAAGCCGAGGTGTGGTTGAGGTCCGCAGTTTTGTGGGGCTTTTACCATGTCACAATGTAAAACCTCCAGTTGAGCTAACAAAGCAAGTGGCAAAAGAACATGTTCAGGCTGGGCACGGTGGCTCATGCCTGTAATTCCAGCACTTCGGGAGACTGAGGCAGGCAGATCATGAGGTCAGGAGTTCGAGACCAGCCTGACCAACATGATGAAACCCTGTCTCTGCTAAAAATACAAAAACTGGCTGGGCTTGGTGGCACATGCCTGTAATCCCAGATACTCTGGAGGCTGAGGCAAAAGAATCACCTGAATTCAGGAGATGGAGGTCGCAATGAACCAAGATTGCACCATTATACTCCAGCCTGGTGACAGAGTGAGATTCCATCTCAGCACCCACCTGTAATCCCAGCTACTTGGGGGGCTCAGGTACGAGAATCGCTTGAACCTGGGAGGCGGAGGTTGCAATGAACAGAGATTGCACCATTGCATGTCAGCCTGGGTGACAGAGCAAGACTCCTCCGTCAAAAAAAAAGAAGAGAGAAAGAATTAAAACAATTTTAAGGGGGAAAAGCAAAAAGGAGGGGAAGGAGGAAGGGAAAAATAGCTGGTGAGAGAGGAGGCAATGAGGCAAGTGGTTTCATTCTTGTGAGGCTTTGATTACTGCTTAGTGAATCTGCATTTTACATGTGAAAAGAGGGGTAGAGGAAAAGTCGATTATGCAACCCGCTCTAGCTCAGTAAATCTACATTTTACATAAAACAAAGTAAGCAAGTGAAATTACAGCTATCTGCTTGGAACAAAAGGAAGGCAGTTTTCGTCTGACTCAGTTCCCAAGCTTCACTTCTCCCTTCTGCCACAGTTGAGTTTGGAGCCCCAGGATTCAGTTTTCCTTTCACAGATGGGTGTGTGCGACTGTGTGTGTGCCTTGCATTGGTGCCAGTGTGTCTGAACCTGGCTGAGAATGTCAGGTGTGTATGGGGATCTGGGATATGACCTGCAGTGTGGCAGGGGTGACAAGAGAAAAGTCTGACTTTGAGGGTCCTTGGTTCCGGTATGTAATTGTGGGTGAATGTCCCCATCAAAGTTGTGGCCAGGCTCAGGGGCTCACATCTGTAACTCCTGACCTCAGGGAGAATCACCTGAGGTCAGGAGTTTGAGAACAGCCTGGCCAACATGGTGAAACCCTGTCCTATTAAAAATACAAAAAATTAGCTGGGCTTGGTGGTGGGTGTCTGTAATCCCAGCTACTTGGGAGGCTGAGGCACGAGAATCGCTTGAACCCGGGAGGTGGGGGTTGCAGTGAGCTGAGATGGCGCCATTGCACTCCAGTCTGGGCAACAAGAGTGATACTCTGTCTCAAAAAACAAAAAACAAAAACAGGTGTGGTGACTCACACCTGTAGTTCCAGCTACTCAGGAGGCTAAGGCAGGAGAATCGCTTGAACCTGGGAGGCAGAGGTTGCAAGATTGTGCCACTGCACTACAGCCTGGGCAACAGAGCCGGACTCCATCTCAAAAAAATGAAACGAAGTTGGCCAGGCGCGGTGGCTCACGCCTATAATCCCAGCACTTTGGGAGGCCGAGGCGGGTGGATCACAAGGTCAAGAGATCAAGACCATCCTGGTCAACAAGGTGAAACCCCGTCTCTACTAAAAATACAAAAATTAGCTGGGCATAGTGGCGCGTGCCTGTAATCCCAGCTACTCAGGAGGCCGAGGCAGGAGAATTGCTTGAACTCAGGAGGCAAACGTTGCGGTGAGCCGAGATCGCGCCATTGCACTCCAGCCTGGGTAACAAGAGCGAAACTCCATCTCAAAAAAAAAAAGAAACGAAGTTGTAAGTATGCATGTGTAAAATTTTCTGCTAGGCCTGGCACCATGGCTCACACCTGTCATCCCAGCACTTACAGGGGCTGAGGCAAGAGAATCACTTGAGTCCAGGAGTTCCAGACCAGCCTGGGCACCATAGTGAGGCCTTGTCTCTACAAAAGATTTAAAAATTAGGTGGGCGTGGTAGCATGAGCCTGTGGTCCCAGCTACTCAGGAGGCTGAGATGTGAGGATCTCTTGAGCCTGGGATATTGAGGCTCTACTCCAGCCTGGGCAACAGAACAAGACCCTGTCTCAAAAATAATAATAACAACAACAAAAGAATTAGCTGGGCATGGGTGCTGTGCACCTGTAGTCACAGCTATTAGGGAGGCTGAGGCAGGAGGATTGCTTAAGGCCAGGAATTTGAGGCTGCAGTGAGCTATGATCAAGACACTGAACTTGACAGAACAGGACCCTTAGTGGGGAGTGGTGTCATGCACCTGTGGCCCCAGCTACCCTGGAGGCTGAGGCAGGAGGATGACTTGAGCAGGGGAGGTTGAAGCTGCAGTGAGCCATGATTGCACCACTGCACTCCAGCCTGGTGACACAGCAAGACCCCAACTCCTAAATAAACTCCCCTACCATATCCCCCCACACCACAACCATCTCTGTATAAAGCCACGGGTGGCCCCTACTCTGGCCGCTCTGCCCTGCCCCGCCCCCACCTGGAACACTGGGTGTCAATAATCGCTCAGGGAGCACTAGCAATGTGATTAATTACAATGCTAAATACACAAATGAGCTGGGGGTTTTCCGGGCAGCCGCCTGGGTGCTGGCGCTGACGCTGAATAAACACAAGGAGCTCAGCAAGGCCCAGAATTCCCTTCTCACACCTGCCTCAATTAACCTTTCATTTACAGGGTCGGGTTTCTCATTCATTAACGAGCTTTGGGCTCATTAAGGAGTCCTCATTAAATTCTGTATAAATTGCTCCTCCCTTCCAAAACGCCTGCACCAGGATTTTTGAGACAGGCCGACCTGCATTCAAATGCCTGGCTATGTGCTGTGGGCAGACACCACCTCTCTGAGCCTGTTTTCTTCCTGTAAAATGAAAACAAACAGGGATGGGGCCATGGGGGTGAGTGCCCCATGGCTCATGCCTGAAATCCCTACACTTTGGGAGGCCAAGGAGGGAAGATCACCTGAGGACAGGAGTTTGAGACCAGCCTGAGCAACACAGCAAGACCCATTCTCAAAAAAAAAAAAAAATTAGCTGAGCATGGTGAAGTGCACCTGCAGTCTCAGCTACTCAGGAGGCTGAGGCAAGAGGGTTCATTGAGACCAGGTGTTGGAGGCTGCATAAGCTATGATCACACCACTGCACTTCAGCCTAGGCAACAGAGCAAGACTCTGTTTCAAAATAAAAGGCTGAGGTTAGGAGTTCAGGACCAGCCTGGACAACATAGTGAAACTCCCGTCTCTACTAAAGATACAAAAATTATCTGGGCGTGGTGGCACCCGCCTGTAGTCTCAGCTGCTTAGGAGGCTGAGACAGGATAATTGCTTGAACCCAGAAGGTGAAGGCTACAGTGAGTCGAGATCATACCACTGCTCTCCAGCCATCCAGCCTTGGCAACAGAGCAAGACTCTGTCTTAAAAAAAAATTGGCTGAGCCGGGTGGCTCATGCCTGTTATCCCAGCACTTTGGGAGGCGTAGGCAGGTGAATCACCTAAAGTCAGGAGTTTGAGACCAGCCTGGCCAACATGATAAAACCCTGTCTCTACTAAAAATACAAAAGTTAGCTGGGTGTGGTGGTGGGCACCTGTAATCCCAGCTACTCGGGAGGCTGAGGCAGGAGAATCGCTCAGGAGGCGCAGATTGCTGTGAGCTGAGATCGCACCATTCCACTCCAGCCTGAGCAACAAAAGGGAAACTCCGTCTCAACAAATGAAATAAAATAATAATAAAATAATATAAATAAAAATAAAAGGAATGGGAGATTTAAAGTGGACTGTGATAAGTAAGAGAATACATGTAAAGTGCTGAGCCCAGGAATGTAATTTTGAAAAACAGCAATGGCCAGAATTCCCTTGAGAGAGAATGGCTTTTTGTTTAGCAAAATGGTTTTTTGTTGTTGTTGTTCTGTTTTGTTTTAGAGATGGGATAAAGCCAGGCACGATTGGCTCATGCCTGTAATCCCAGCACTTTGGGAGTCCAAGGTGGGCAGATCCCTTGAGGTGAGGAGTTCGAGACCAGCCTAACCAACATGGAGAAACCCCATCTCTACTAAAAATACAAAATTAGCCGGGCGTGGTGGTGCATGCCTGCAATCCAAGCTACTCCGGTGGCTGAGGCAGAAGTATTTCTTGAACCCAGGAGGCGGAGGTTGCGGTGAGCCGAGATCACATCACTGTACTCCAGCCTGGGCAAAAGAGCAAGACTCAGTCTCAAAAAAAAAAAAAAAAAAAAACAAGGAGGTAAGGTAAGATCTTGCTATTTGCCCATATGGACTTGAACTCCCAGGCTCCAACTGACTCCAGATCTCCCCGCTTAGGCTCCTAAATAGCTGGGGCTACAGGTGCATGTCATTATGCCCAGCTCTGTTCAGCAGAATCTGTTAGTGGTCTTCATCACTTTCTAGTTCTAGACTTTGAATAAATTATTCCACCTCTCTCTCTTTTTCAGTTTCCTTATCTGCACCATGGAGATAATAATAGAACATCCCTCAAACATTGTTATGTGGGATAAAAAAATTAATTGAGGGAAAACATTTGCTGAACAGTGTCTGGCATATGGACAACAAGGCAACTATGATTAAGATTAACAGTGTTAGCTGAGGCCAGGCATAGTGGCTCACGCCTGTGAGCCCAGCAATTTGGAAAGCTGAGGTTGAAGGATCCCTTGAGCCCAGGAGCTTGAGACCAGCTTGGGCAACACAGTGAGACCCTGTCTCTTAAAAAAAGTTTAGGTCAGGAGCCCAAAGTGGCTCCGGCCGGATGTCGTGGCGCTTGTGAAGGCGAGGCCAAGAGTTCAAGGCCAACCAACCTCAGCAACCTTACACGCTCTCATTGATTGGCAAAAAAAAAAAAAAAAAAAAAAAAAAGTTTAGGTCGGGCGCGGTGGCTCATGCCTGTAATCCTAGTACTTTGGGAGGCCAAGGTGGGTGGATCACCTGAGGTCAGGAGTTCAAGACCAGCCTGGCCATCATGGTGAAATCCTATCTTAAAAAATAAAAATAAAAAAATACAAAGTTTAGGCCGGGTGCAGTGGCTCAAGCCTGTAATCCCAGCACTTTTGGAGGCCAAGGTGGGTGGATCACAAGGTCAAGAGATTGAGACCATCCTGGTCAACATGGTGAAACCCTGTCGCTACTAAAAATACAAAAAATTAGCTGGGCATGGTGGCGCGTGCCTATAATCCCAGCTACTCAGGAGGCTGAGGCAGGAGAATTGCCTGAACCCAGGAGGTGGAGATTGTGGTGAGCCGAGATCGCACCATTGCACTCTAGCCTGGGTAACAAGAGCGAAACTCCGTCTCAAAAAAAAAAAAAATTAAAAGTTTAAAAATTAGGCCTGGCGCAGTGGCTCACACTTGTAGTCACTTTGGGAGGCCGAAGTGGGCAGATCACAAGGTCAGGAGTTCGAGACCAGCCTGGCCAACATGGTGAAACCCCGTCTCTACTAAAAATACAAAAATTAGCCGGGTATGGTGGTGCGTGCCTGTCGTCCCAGCTACTCAGGAGACTGAGGCAGGAGAATCACTTGAACCCTAGAGACAGAGGTTTCAGTGAGTCAAGATCACACTACTGCAAAACTCCATCTCAAAAAAAAAAAAAAAGTTTAAAAATTAGCTGGGCGTGGTGGCACATGCCTGCAGTCCTAGCTATTTGAGAGGTTGAGGTGGGAGGATCACCTGAGCCCAGGATTTGGTGACTGCAGTGAGCTATGATCGCACCACTGCGCTCCAGCCTGGGCAACAGAGCAAGATGCTGCCTCTAAATAATAATAATAATAATAATATTTTAAAAAACAGTATTTAATCATATTTACATCATAATTTAACTATTACAAACATAATGAATGAATGAATCGTCAACCTCTGGGCGCCAACAGTCTTCCTGGAGTCAGGACTCTTATCAATGGTTCAATGAAGGAGGGAATCCAGGACAAGTTTTCAGGTGGCCCTAGGGGGCTGGTGGCAGGAGTAGTAGGGCAAGACAGTCTTGGGTTTGAGGGAGAAAACTCGAAGTCCAAAGCCTCTACCCACCCAATTCCACCTGACCCAACTCAACATGCACCCGTTCTCCATTACTCCTAATGAAACTCAATCCAACTGCCCATCAACTGATGAACGAATAAGCCAAACGTGGCAGACGACTGAATTTACTTGACAATAAAAAGGAATGAAGTGCTGATGATGCATGCTGCAAATAAACCCGGAAACCGGCTGGGCACTGTGGCGCGTGCTTGTAATCCCAGGTTGAGGTGGGCGGATCACTTGAGGCCAGGAGTTCGAGGCCAGCCTGGCCGACATGGTGAAACCCCCTTTTTACTAAAAATATAAAAATTAGCCAGGGATGGTGGTGCGTGCCTGTAATCCCAGCTACTGGGGAGGCTGAGACAGGAGAATTGCTTGAACCCTGGAGGTGGAGGTTGCAGTGAGCTGAGGTTGTACCACTGCACTGTAGCCTGGGTGACAGAGGGAGACTATGCCTCAAAAACAAACAAAAAAACCCTATAAAGCATTTTGCTGAAAATGCCAGACACAAAGGGCCACATATTGTGATTCCATTTATTTTTATTTATTCTTTTTTTTTTTTTTTTTTTAAGAGACATGGTCTTGCTCTGTTGCCCAGGCTGGAGTACAGTGGGATGATCACAGCTCACTGCAGCCTCCAACTCCTGGGCTCCAGTGATTCTCCCTCCTTAGCCTCCTGAGTAGCTGGGACTGCAGATGTGCACCATCGTACCTGGCTAATGTTTTTACTTTCTATTTTTGTAAAGATGGGGTCTTGCTATGTTGCTCAGGCTGGTATGGAACTCCTGGCCTCATGCCATCCTCCTGCCTTGGCCTCCCAAAGTGCTGGGATCACTCAGCCTGATTCCATTGTATGAAATGGACATTTCAGTCCACAATAGGCAAATCCTTAGGGAAAGAAACCAGATTCATGGTTGCCTACAGCTGGGAGGTTGGAAAGAGATGAGGAGTGACCACTAATGGGTATAGGATTTCTTTTGGGGGTGATGAAAATTCTAAAATTGATTGTGGTGATGGTTACACAAGTCTGTGAATGTACTAAAAACCATTTAATTACACAGCTTAGATGGGTGAATTCACGGTATGTGAATTCTATCTCAATAAAAAAATCAAAGAACACACCTCAAACCAAGATCTAATTCCTAATTCGAATCATCCCAAACCAAACTCTCTCTCTCTCTCTTTTTTTTTTTTTTTTTTTTCAGACAAAGTCTTGCTGTGGTGTTACCAAGTCTGGAGCACAGTGGTACAGTCTCAGCTCACTGCAGCCTCTGCCTCCTAAGCTCAAGTGACCCTCCAACCTCAGCCTCCTGAGTAGCTGGGACCACAGGCATGCTCCTCCATGTGCAGCTAATTAAAATTATATATATATATATATATATATGCTGGGTGAGGTGGCTCATGCCTGTAATCTCAGCACTTTTGGAGGCTGAGTTGGGTGGATCACAAGGTCAGGAGTTCGAGACCAGCCTGATCAACATGGTGAAACCCTGTCTCTACTAAAATATAAAAATCAGCCGGGTGTGGTGGTAGGCACCTATAATCCCATCTATTCAGGAGGCTGAGGCAGGAGACTCACTTGAACCTGGGAGACAGAGGTTGCAGTGAGCTGAGATCACGCCAGTGCACTCCAGCCTGGCGGACAGAGCTAGACACCACCTCAAAAAAATAAATAAATAAATAAATAAAGAGGCCAAACTTCTGGTTTAAGCTGACTTGGGCCTCCCAGCTCAAGCTATTTTCAACTTTTTTTCTAGGAGCCTGGGTGAATAAATAGGCCTATAATCTCCAGTGAGTCTCATTACAATTGGAGTCTCAAAAGACATACCTGATTAATATAGGTGGTAACAGGTACGTCAGATGAGACAAGAGCGAGACCCCAAGAGAGATATATCACACACCAGATGAAAGAGATCAGGCATTGGGAGAGGTGGCTCATGCCTGTCATCTCAGCAGCTCAGGAGCCTGAGGAAGGGGGATCGCTTGAGGCCAGGAGTTTGAGTCCAGCCTGGGCAACAAAGCAAGGCACCATCTCTACATACACAAACACACACACACACACAAAATGAACAAAATCCCAGCTGGGTGTGATGGTGCATGTCTGTGGTCCCAGGTATTCAGGAGGCTGAGGAAGGAGGATCACTTGAGTCCAAGAGTTGGAGGCTGCAGTGAGCCAGGATCATGCCCTTGCACTCCAGCCTGGGCAACAAAATGAGATCCAGTCTCTAAAAACGAACAAAGGCCAGGCACAGTGGCTCACGCCTGTAATCCCAGCACTTTGGGAGGCCGAGGCAGATGGATCACCTGAGGTCAAGGGTTCAAGACCAGCCTGGCCAACATGGTGAAACCCTGTGTTTACTAAAAATACAAAAAATTGGCCAGGCGCGGTGGCTCACACCTATAATCCCAGCACTTTGGGAGGCCAAGGCAGGTGGATCATGAGGTCAAGAGATCGAGACCATCCTGGTCAACATGGTGAAACTCCGTCTCTACTGAAAATACAAAAATTAGCTGGGCATGGTGGTACACGCCTGTAGTTTCAGCTACTCGGGAGGCTGAGGCAGGAGAATTGCTTGAACCCAGGAGGGGGAGGTTGCAATGAGCCAAGATCGTGCCATTGCACTCCAGCCTGTAAGACAGAGCGAGACTCTGTCTCAGAAATAAATAAACAAACAAAAATAAAAACAAAAAAATGAAAAAAAAGAAACAGAGACAGACACACAGTTCATCGGTTTATTCTCAGATTTGAGATGCAAATTATGCCCTATCGCCTGGGGACGGGAGGCTGGGCTTGGGCTGGAACCTCTCATCATATCCCAGCCTTCCCTAAGGAGGAAGCAGATGAAATCTACAACAGGAGGCTATTTTCCCCTTTAATACAGACCCAGGTATAAATAGGACAGCACCATTAGGATCCTGATTCACTCCCCACCATCTTGGTCCCCAAACCACCTGGCATGGCAAGGTGAGCCTGGGCAGGTGGGGAGAACGGGGAGTAGATTTGCAGAGCTGGGCTGAGGCAGGAGAAGAAACACAGCTCAGTCAAGGGAAGTCCCACTTCCCTCTGTAGTCTGACTTCAGCCCTTTCACCGTGGAAGTAGAAAGGATCAAAGGGGGGGGGGTCCCAGCCTGGGATCAGGAGACATCCAGTGCTTAACTCTGGGGAGGGGTAGCACCAAAAGGTGTGAAAGGCAGGCATTGGGGGTCGGTGGGGGGGACATCTTCATCAGCTCTGAGTTAGAAGCTCATTGCATGGGAGTTCAAGGGGTGGGGGTGGAGGCTTGGGTGGGAAGGGAGGGGAGAAAGAGCCAGACTGCAGTTTGCCACATGAAATGGGGTGGGAGGAGGCTGGACCTTTGGGCCAGGGAAACCCAGCCACCAGTGCCCTGGAAAGGAGAAGGAATGACTAACCATGATGAGTGAAGTCACATCCCATTGGCTCCAGAGTCACAGGTAACGATAAATAGGGTGGCTTCAAAGCCTCAGCACCAAATGCACCCCATTTTGGGGCTCCCTTATGATCCCTCCCACCCCAAACACTCTCAGCTGCTGAAGCAGACAGGGCCCAGTTCAAATCCAAACTTCTGGTTCATCTGGCCAAAGTCAGTGGCTGCCACATCCCACAGGGGCAGAAATCCGGCTCGAGAAGAGCTGAATTCGAAAATGGTCTTTGTCTGTCCTTTCCGGAGCTGTCCACAGAGAAGACAGGGATGGCGAGTTAGGGGGAGGGTGGCTGAGGTCTTGCCTCCCCTCTCCAGCTGGCCTCTGCCCCACCCTCTTACCCGGCAGCCGTCCTGGGGGACGCTGACGGTGGCTGCTGCCGTCTGGTTGAAGGACAGCTCCTCTCCATTGGTGCCAAGAAAGCGGGCGGAGCGGCTGTGGTCACCTGTGGCTTGGTCCAGCCAGGCAGCCGCATTCTGGCAGGAGTAGGTGAAGCTCTGGCGAGCTGTGGCACTCAGCAGTTTCAGGAAGTTTAGCTGCACGACATTCACTGGGGACCCGTCGGCGTCCACATAGGAGAACTGGTGGGAGGAGGTCAAGGCAGAGGGGGAAGGGGTTCCATGAGCCTCTACGCTTTCTGCAGAACCACACCCCCCAATCTCCACCCGCTGGCAGAGCAGCCACCCCTCCCATGTTGCCATCTCGGAGGAGGTCCCTCCAGCCTCCTGGAGATCCCTGGCAGAACTGCAAAAGTCACCTGAGCATCCACCCCATCCCCCTCTCCATCCAGGGGGTCTCCATGCCCACTCCACCTGACCTCCCAAATTTTGATTGCTTCATCCACCAATCCAGGAATTTTTTATTTTTTTTGAGACAGAGTCTCGCTCTGTCGCCCAGGCTGGAGTGCAGTGGCGCTATCTCGGCTCACTGCAACCTCTGCCTCCTGGTGTTTAAGCAGTTCTCTCCCTCAGCCCCCTGAGTAGCTGGGACTACAGGCACTCACCACCATGTCCAGCTAATTTTTGTATTTTTAGTAGAGACAGGGTTTGACTATCTTGGCCAGGCTGGTCTTGAACTCCTGACCTCGTGATCTACCCGTCTTGGTCTCCCAAAGTGCTGGGATTACAGGTATGCACCATTTCAGGGTTTTAACACACTCATTCCCACCCAGAAGCCACAACTCTACCTCCACTCTTGTGAGCTGCTGGATCTATAGACCTCACTATCTCCTAAACACCTGATTTCTGCCCTGTCCAATATGGCAGCCACGTGTCTAATGACCATGTGGCTTTTGAGCACTTGAAATGTGGCTGATTCGAAGGAGGGAGTTTTTTTTTAACTTTATTTAATTTTTTCCCCTTTTTTTTGGGTGGAGGTTGGGGTCTCGCTCTTTCACCCAGGGGTGAGTGCACTGGCACAATCCCAGCCCACTCCAGCCTCCATCTCCTAGCCTCAAGTTATCCTCCCATCTTGGCCTCCCAAGTAGCTGGGACTACAGGTGCACACCACCATGCCTGGCTGGCACGTTTTTTTCTTTTTTTTTTCCACTCTGTTGACCAGGCTGAAGTGTACTGGTGCGATCTCAGCTCACTGTAACTACCTCCCGAGTTCAAGCGATTCTCCTGCTTCAGCCTCCCAAGTAGCTGGGACTACAGGCATGCTCCACCATGCCTGGCTAATTTTTATATTTTTAATAGAGACAGGGTTTCACCATGTTGGCCAGGATGGTCTCGATTCCTTGACCTTGTGATCCACCCACCTCGGCCTCCCAAAGTGCTGGGATTACAGGCGTGAGCCACCATGCCCAGCTGCCTGGCTAGGGCTTTTTTTTTTCAACTTCATTTAAGTTTTTTACAAAAAAAATTCATAACTAATGACTGAGCTTCAATCCAGTTATCAGAAAGCTTATGCTTGGAACAACTTGAGTCTGAATCTACTTTTTGAACTGTTGTCAATGGTTTTATGAAATCTAAATATAGATCAAGTATTCCCAATAAAATTTAGCATTCAAATTGTGATGTAAAATCTGCATCAGATTTTGAAAAGCTAATATGAAAAAATACAAAATATCTTAATAATGCTTTTTGTTTGTTTGTTTTGAGGCGGCATCTTGCTCTGTTGCCCAGGCTGGAGTGCAGTGGCACGGTCCTGGCTCACTCCAACCTCCGCCTCCTTGGTTCAAGCAATTCTCCTGCCTCAACCTCCCGAGTAGCTGGAATTATAGGCATGTGCCACCATGCCCAGCTAATTTTTTGTATTTTTAGTAAAGATGGGTTTTTATCATGTTGGCCAGGCTGGTCTCAAACTCCTGACGTCAAGTGATCCACCCGCCTCAGCCTCCCAAAGTGCTGGGAATACAGGCAGGAGCCATTGTGTCCAGCCATGTGGCTTTTTCTTCTTCAAATTCACCAGATCCTGTCTTGACTCTGAGCCTTTGCATATGCCATTCCCTCTCCCTGGAACACTTGTTCTTGTCCTTCCTAGCTTGCTAACACAATACCTTCTGTTTTTTTGTTTGTTTTTGAGACAGAGTCTTGCTCTGTCAACCAGGCTGGAGTGTAGTGGCGTGATCTTGGCTCACTGCCACCTCCGCCTCCCAGGTTCAATAATTCTCTGCCTCAGCCTCCTGAGCAGTTGGGATTATAGGCACCTGCCGCCACATCCAGTTTTTTCTTCTTCTTCTTCTTCTTTTTTTTTTTTTTGAGACGGAGTTTCACTCTTGTTGCCCAGGCTGGAGTGCAGTGGAGCACTGTCAGTTCGCCACAACCTGCGCCTCCCAGATACAAGTGATTCTCCTGCCTCAGCTTCCCAAGTAGCTAGGATTACAGGCATGTGCTACCACGACCAGCTAATTTTGTATTTTTAGTAGTAGAGACGGGGTTTCTCCATATTGGTCAGGCTGGTCTTGAACTCCTAACCTCATGATTCACCCGCATTGGCCTCCTAAAGTGCTGGGATTACAGGTGTGAGCCATTGCACCCAGCCACACAATGCATTCTTTAGGCTTCGGATGAGCTGTGATCTCTACCAGGAAGCCTTCTGGTCTTTCCAGCACTGCCTCTGAATTTCCACCATGCCCTGTGCTTCCCCTGTCCTGGCATCATCATTCTTTATGATAATTGACTGCCTGTTATGCATCTGATGCTGCCGCCACCCCACCTCCAGCCTGCAATCCCTAGGAAGGTAGAGGAGAGTCTATCCTGTTCATCTCACCTCTAAGAACCCATCCCTCAACCACCCCCCTGCTGGTTTCCATCCCTTTCCATGCTACCCCCACCTCGGCCTCTGGTGACTCACCTTCTTCCCTCGACGGAATGTGCTATACCAACCTCCAGGCTTTTCCTTGGACCAGGAGGCCAATTTCACCTGGAGGAGAAAGGGGAGGGTCACTTAGCAGATGCCCTTGGTGCCACCTAGATCCTATCTGCATTTGCCTCTTCACACCAAAGGCTGTAGACTGTGACTATGTCAGGATGTTCTCTGGCTTCTGGGACAAATGGGCTCTGCCAGTGCACAATCAGGGAAAGGGGGTTCATGCCCCTGAGGCAGCCCTCACCCAATGACTGATGAGAGTTGGTGGATAAATACCCCAGGTCCCTTGCCTCCAAGGGGGGTAACTCTCAGGTGCCTGTGCTATACAGTCTCCAAGGGTTCCCCAGTGGGACTGAGCTCTGGGTCCCCAGATGATACCATTTTATTTTATTTATTTGTTTTTGAGGCAGGGGCTCACTCTATCACTCAGGCTGAAATCCAGTGACATAATCTTAGCTCACTGCAGCTTCAAACTCCTGGGCTTTGAAGCAATCCTCCCACTGCAGCCTCCTGAGTAGCTGCAACTACAGGCGTGTACCATGCCCAGCTTTTTAATTTTTTTTTTTTTTTTTTTTTGAGAGTCTTATTCTGTCACCCAGGCTGGAGTGCAGTGGTGTGATCACTGGCTCACTGCAGCCTTGTCCTCCAAAGTTCAAGCCATCCTCTGATCTCAGCCTCCTAAGTAGCTGGGACAATAGGAATATGCCACCGTGCCTGGATTTTTTTTTTTTTTTAAGAGCTGGGGTCTTTCTATGTCACCCAGGCTGGTCTTGAACTCCTGAGCTCAAGTGATCCTCCCACCTCAGCCTCCCAAAGTGCTGGAATTACATGTATGAACCACTGTGCCTGGCCCCAGCCTCTCCCTTTAGGCCAGTAGAAGGTAAGCAGGTGAATGAAGAGGAGGCCCTCAGATGTTAGCAACTGTTTAGGGATCAAGGCCTACACTCCAGGCCCAGGAAGTGGGAAGTCCAAGGTTGTCTAAATTCCCATCCACTGGGCATCTGAACTCGCACTAAACCAGGGGAAGATAGACCAGTTAAAAATAACAACATGGGGCTGGGTGAGGTGGCTCAAACCTGTAATCTCAGCACTTTGGGAGGCCAAAATGGGCGGATCACTTGAGGCCAGGAGTTTGAGACCAGTCTGGCCAATATGGTGAAACCCCCTCTCTACTAAAAATACAAAAATGAACTGGGTGTGGTGGCAGGCGCCCGGCCAATTTTTTAATTTTTGTAGAAACGGGGTTTTGCCATGTTGCTCAGGCTGGTCTTGAACTCTTGACTCAAGCAATCCACCCGCCTCAGCCTCTGAAAATGCTGAGATTATAGGCCTGTGCCACCACGCTGGCCTGATTTTTTTTCTTTTTGATCCTCTGCTGTAGTCTTAGCTATTGAGACAGGACTTGGTATACAGTAAGTGCTCAATAAATGTCAGTTCAAGGATACCATCGCAGACAAGGTGGGGGTGGGGGTGAGGAGCAGGGAACAGCCCTTCTTGGGGAGGGGGTGAGAGGTTTGGGGCACTCACAATCTCAAACTTCTTGTCGGGATACAGGCAGGTCTCTCCTCCCGCCGTGAAATTGCAAAAAACCCTGAACGAGTCCCGCGCGCAGCCCTGGTTGGGGTCAATCCAGTATTCCCCTGCCGCAGAGCCAGGCAGGGTGGGTGAGTCCGGGTGGACCCGACGGACCCCTCCCCCACCCCCATCACATCCCAGTGGCGGGGGAACCGGACCTCACCATCAGGCAGGTGCGGGTGGTTGCGGTGCAGCTCGTGGCACACAAGGCCCGGGCGCTCCGCAGTGCCGGGAGGACGCTGCAGCTGCTCCAGCTCCAAGCTCAGCGACGTGAGCGAGGCCAGCACCTCCTCCAGGCCGCCCTCCACGAATGGGAGCGGGACTGGGACCGAGCGCCGGCGCCTGCGCAGCCCATGCAGCTCGGCAGGGGGACCCTGGGCGTGGGGGATGGGGACCGAGGAGAAGAGAGGGGAGATGGGGGAGGGACAGACGGGAGAAAGAGAGACAGGCAGAGATGAAGAGGGAGAGAGACAAACAAGGGGCAGAGACAGAGAAAGGAGAGATAAGCAGACAGGGAGAGACACACAGGAAAGAGACAGATTCAGAGATGGGGAGAAGCCAGGTTGTAAGAGGACAAAATAGAAAACCGCAAGAAAAACAGACACCGAGGGAGAGAGAGCAGGAAAGAGAGAAGAGATGAAATAGTGGCGTAAGGGAGCCAGAGACAGGTAAAGGAGATGGAGAGAGACGGGAAGGGAGAGATGGGGTCGGAGAGACAAGACCCAGGTCAGAGCCCCCATGGGTGTTCCCCTAAACCCCTCTCCCAGCCCAGACCTTCCTTGGTATTTTGCAGGGAACTGCCCTCTTCACCTACATCCCCTGAACACCAGTGTGTGCCTGGCCCAGTGCTGGGCACACCCTCTGGGGACACCCAGACATAGTCCTTGCTCTCCCCCACGGCCTTGGTGCCCAGCCCCCTCTCCCTGGGGAACTCACTGGGGGGCCTGGGGGGCCTGCAGGTCCGGTGTCTCCACGGGGTCCCATGGAACCCTGTAGGGAGAAGTCACTTGGAGGGTAAGCTCTGTCTTTGGAGACCCTTCCCACCAACATACCAACACACCCACACCCACACCCACACACACACACACACACACACAGACTTGGGGAAAGGACATAGTTTTCAGTACTATGAGACACAAATTTTCCTTCCTTCCTTCCTTCCCCTTCCCCTTCCCCTTCCTTCCTTCCTTCTTCACTAGAGTGCAGTGGCACGATCTTGGCTCACTGCAACCTCTGTCTCCTGGGTTCAAGCGATTCTCCTGCCTCAGCTTCCTGAGTAGCCGTGATTACAGGCGCCCACCAGGATGCCCAGCTAATTTTTGTATTTTTAGTAGAGACGGGGTTTCACCATGTTGGTCAGGCTGGTCTCTAACTCCTGACCTCGTGATCAGCCCGCCTCAACCTCCCAAAGTGCTGGGATTACAAGCGGGAGCCACCGCAGCCAGCCACAAATTTTCATGTTTTAATGTCTCTGAAATCAGCATCTTAAAAACTTTGGCAAGTCACCGTTTACTTGGCAGAACTGTTTTCTTCCCTAGCAGTTTATAAAATAATGGCACATCTTATAAATGACGGCATTTTGGATCTGATGAAATACAACAGTAGGTGTTGAATAAATATTTGTCAAAGGCACGATGGCATGAATAAAGAAAGAAACGAAGGCAGAGGCGTGGAGGGTTCTCATGCAGTGGAGGGGATGGGAGCTGGGCTGCACAAGCCCAGGGAAGGAGGGTGTACTCACCGGAGACCCCTTTGAGCCTTTCTGTCCCAGAGGGCCCTGTGGGGCACAAACAGGGAGAGCTGAGGTCCTGGCCTAGTCCACCATAGTGACCTCATCCCACAAAAGATTCCCTTCATACTCACCACCATGCCTGGGGGCCCAGGGTGGCCCAGAGAGCCGATGGGACCAGGGGGACCCTTGGGAAAGGACATCAGGGTCAGTATTGGTGGGGTACACCCTATTGCCCTGACAGATCCCCTAGACAAGCCTTCAGTCCCATCCAAGGAAGACCCAAACCCCAGGCAAGCCTCCAATTCCCCAACAGAGAGACCTCAAACCCCAGACCCAGCCTCCAACTTGCCAGTTCCCAGATACAACCCCCTATTTTCCCCAGACACATCCTTACGAAATCCAGACCCACGTTTCCCGGACCCCACACCCACAGTCTCCCAACAGGTCCTCCACCCACCCCCTCCTTCAAACATATTTCTCCCACTCAGGGCAGAACACTCACAGGGTCTCCCTTGGGGCCAGGAGGTCCCTGCACGCCTGGTAAGCCCTGATCTCCTTTCTCACCAGCTTCCCCCGAGGGGCCAATGAGACCAATCAATCCAATGTGGCCCTGGAGGACAAAAGAGGCACAGACAGGGGAGGACATGGGAGGATGCAGGAGATTTTTCTCCTAGAGCCTTAGGGTGATGAGTTTGGGAGCAGAGGATGCCCTAATCTCCCAGCCCCTGGCCAGGGAGGGAGGGAAAAAGGGGAGGAGATGGGGAAGAGAATAATGGAATGATATTCTTACCTTTTCCCCCTTGGGGCCAGCATCTCCCTTCAGCCCTGGGAGGCCAGAGGGCCCCTGGAAGGAGAGCAATGGTCAGTGAGGGAGTCTCAAATGTGAACACTCAAGGTCTGTGTGGGTGGCTGGGGGACGGTCACATGGGAAATGATGCACACTTCAAATGGGAATGATCAGGGATGGAGTCAAAGCATGGTTAGCGTAGGCCAAGGTGGGCTGATGAGAGCCAATGAGGGGTTGATTGCAGGATGGACAATGTGAGTGGTCAGTGGCCAAGGTCAGCATGGATGATCAGTGTAGACCGTCAGGGTGGAGGGTCGGTGTGCTCAGTGTAGATCATCAAAGTGGAGGATCAGAGCAGAGGGTTAGTAGAGATGGGCAGTGTAGACCATCAGGGTGGAGGGTCAGAGCAGAAAGTTAGTAGACACAGACAGTACGGACATTCAGACGGTCAGTGAGGGTCAGCCTGCACCGATGCTGACTAGGTGGTCACTGGGTGCCCAGATTGGTCCTCAGAGCCAGGACCTCAGGGATAAGCAAGTCTCTTACCAGAGGGCCGGGAGGGCCCATCCGTCCAGGGGATCCCAGGAGGCCTGGTTCGCCCTGAGGATGAAACAGAATATGGGGTGGGCTTCACCCTGCCAGAACCCAGTGTGGACCGCCCCCCACCATGCACCAGAGGCAGCCTCTCCAGATGGTGATGGGATTGCAAGCTGGGAGCAGGTGCGGGGGAGGGGCTGGACCTACCCTGTCCCACCCCTGCTTCACCCCACTCACCACAGGGCCAGGGATCCCTCGAAGACCTTCAGGCCCCACACGTCCAGGAGGCCCTCGAGCCCCCATTGGACCTGTCTTCCCTGGGGGCCCGTCCGGACCTGGCTCTCCCTGGAATGGACAGAGGCAACGGAGGAGGCCAGAGTCAGAGGATTCCTGCCTCCTGATCCATAGCCAAGAACTACCCAGGACCCAGAATGGAGTCTGTGGGGTGAGTGGTCACAGGTCTGTCCTTACCTGGTGGCCCCACTATTGGCCCTTCCCCTTTTCAGAGGGACTCACCTTGGCACCTTTCTCCCCTTCTCTGCCTTCTCGACCCATGCGGCCTGAAGGACCCTGGGAAGGGAAAGACAGTGAGGGGGCGTTAGGGGCTGACTGAGGGTCTGAGGGGTGACTGGGGGCTGTGGGGTGACTGGGAATCTGTAAGGTGAGTGGGGGCTGTGGGTGAGTGGAGTCTGTTGGTGAGTGGGGGCTGTGGGGTGAATGGAGTCTGTGGGGTGAGTGGAGTCTGTAAAGTGAGTGGAGTCTGTGGGTGATGGGGGCTATGGGGTGAATGGAGTCTGTGGGTGATAGGGGCTGTGGGGTGAGTGGAGTCTGTAAGGTGAGTGGGGGCTGTGGGTGAATGAAGTCTGTGGGTGACGGGGGCTGTGGGTTGAGTGGGGGCTGTGGGGTGAGTGGGGTCTGTAAAGTGAGTGGAGTCTGTGGGTGATGGGGGCTGTGGGGTGGAGTCTGTGGGGTGAGTAGGGTCTGTGGGTGATGGGGGCTATGGGGTGAGTGGAGTCTGTGGGGTGAGTGGGGTCTGTGGGTGATGGGGACTATAGGGTGAATGGAGTCTGTGGGGTGAGTAGGGTCTGTGGGTGATGGGGGCTATGGGGTGAGTGGAGTCTGTGGGGTGAGTGGAGTCTGTGGGGTGAGTGGGGACTGTGGGTGAATGGAGTCTGTGGGTGATGGGGGCTGTGGGGTGAGTGGGGGCTGTGGGGTAAATGGAGTCTGTGGGGTGAGTGGGGGGTGTGGGGTGAGTGGAGTCTGTGGGGTGAGTGGGGTCTGTAAGGTGAGTGGGGGCTGTGGGTGAATGGAGTCTGTGGGTGATGGGGGCTGTGGGGTGAGTGGGGGCTGTCGGGTAAATGGAGTCTGTGGGGTGAGTGGGGGCTGTGGGGTGAGTGGAGTCTGCGGGTGATGGGGGCTGTGGAGTGAGTGGGGTCTGTAAGGTGAGTGGGGGCTGTGGGGTGAATGGAGTCTGTGGGGTAAGTGGGGGCTGTGGGTGAGTGGGGGCTATGGGGTGAATGGAGTCTGTGGGGTGAGTGGGGTCTGTAAGGTGAGTGGGGGCTGTGGGGTGAGTGGAGTCTGTGGGGTGAGTGGAGTCTGTAAGGTGAGTGGGGGCTTTGGGGTGAGTGGAGTCTGTGGGGTGAGTGGGGTCTGTAAGGTGAGTGGGGGCTGTGGGGTGAGTGGGGTCTGTAAGGTGAGTGGGGGCTGTGGGGTGAGTGGGGTCTGTAAGGTGAGTGGGGGCTGTGGGGTGAGTGGGGTCTGTAAGGTGAGTGGGGGCTGTGAGGTGAGTGGGGGCTATGGGGAGGTCAGGGATCCAGGAGGTGGCTCATCACTTACCCTCTTGCCGGGGGGCCCAGGGGCGCCGGGTTCCCCAGAAGCTCCAGGTGGGCCCTGGAGGAGACAAGGGCACCCGCTGTGGTCTCAGCTAATATTTGAGCCTCACTGTTTTGGGACAGCCTTCCCCAGGCATCACTCCCACCTCCCACCTGCTCCCTCAAGCTGTTCACATTCCTGGGGGTCCCCAGAGAGGTGAAGCAGGAGCATCTGCAGGGGCCTCGGGTACCCCACTAGCCCACTCCCCTGCCCCCCAATTTACTCACTCATTAGCTTCCCAACCCCCCTCCCAGCACCACACCCTCTGTTCCCCACTCACCGGCCCCCCAACGTCACCAGGGTCTCCCTTCTCCCCTGGGGAACCGTCTATGCCCTGCATGGGGGGAAGACAGAGTTGGGTGGGGTAATGAGGGTTCGTGAGAATTTGGGGTGGGGCTGGGAGGCAAATGAAGGTTATTGGTTCCACTGTCAGTGCCCAGGTCTGTGGGGGTGGGGAGATGGGGACAAAATCAGGAAACATGCCAGGATTGGGGAGGGGTGGGGGTCACACTCACTGAAACTCCAGGGTCTCCTGGGGGCCCTAGATCTCCAGGGAGCCCTGTGGGGCCCTGGAACACAGAACGATTAATAATCACATCTCTGAATTGTTGAGCAATCATGCATTTATGAAACAGATCAACTGTATCCAGGAACAGTTTGCTTTCTGGGGACACATTCTTGAGCAAAACATAAAATCCCTGGCCTGGTAGAGCAAACATTCTCCCATTTCATGGGTGCAGGCTCCGAGCTAAGAATGCTGCATGCATGGTGTCACTGCAGCCTCCTCACAGCCTCCCAGCTTGGGACTCACAGAGAAAACTGGCCATTCACTTGTCTATCCATTCATTCATTCATTCATTCATGTATCCACACACTCAGAGAAGGGACATTCTGAATGATGAGACTCAAGTGGAGGTTCCAACGATGTTAAAGCCCCTCCCTGACTTCCACCCACCCCAGACCCTACTGTGGTGGCAAAAGGGCCTCAACCTTCACCTCAACACCAAATCCCACATTCACTCCCAATGTGACCCAATTCAACCTTCACCTTTACAACAGGGTTAGAATGATTCACTGTGAGATCACCTTTCATGCCATACAATGATGTATAACCACTGTACATACATGTTTCTTTGGGGTGTGTGTGTGTATTTTCTTTTTAGTAGAGACAGGGTTTCACCATATTGGCCAGGCTGGTCTTGAACTTCTGACCTTGTGATCTGCCCACCTTGGCCTCCGAAAGTGCTGGGATTACAGGTGTGAGCCACTGTGTCCGGCCATTTCTGTTTCATTCACACATTTATTCACTAATTTACTCATTCATCCATCTATCCATCCATCCATCTATCCATTCACTCATCTATTCAGTAATTTTGTTCACTTATGCATCTATCCATTCATTCAGTCATCCATTCACTCATTCACTCACTCATTTGTCCATTTGGCCACTCATGTATTCATCCATTCATTCACATTCATGCATCATTAATTTACTTGTTCATCCATTAATTTACTCATTCGTTCATTCATTCACCATTTATTCATTCGCATATTCATCTATCCACTGATTTATTCACTTGTCCATTCATCAATTCACTCATTCATCCATTCATCCACTTATTTATTGAGATGAAGTCTCGCTCTGTTGCCCAGGGTGGAGTGCAGTGGCAGGATCTCGGCTCACTGCAACCTCTAACTCCCAGGTTCAAGCATTTCTCCTGCCTCAGCCTCCTGAGTAGCTGGGACTACAGGCACATGCTGCCATGCCTGGATAATTGTCGTATCTCTTTTAGTTGAGACAGGGTTTCACCATATTGGCCAGGCTGGTCTCGAACTCCTGACCTTGTGATCCACCCGCCTTGGCCTCCCAAAGTGCTGGGATTACAGGCGTGAGACACCGAGCCTGGCCACTTGTTTATTAATCCATCCATCCACCCATTTGTTCATTCATCCATGTTCTGGAGGTTGCTTATGAAATCAGTAAAAAGTTTGGGAGAGCTTCAAGCACACTCAAGCACCCCCTCACATGTCTGCCTCCAATTCCCCCCAGGACTCACCATGTTCCCTTTGGCTCCATCCTCTCCAGGGGGACCTTTCTTGCCTGGGGGTCCAGCAGCTCCAGATGGGCCTGAGTCCCCCTTTTCGCCAACGTCTCCTTTGGGCCCCTTGACAGAAACAGGTCAGAGGTCAGAGTGGCCTGGACTGTCCAGGGATCAAGGATCAGCATACTTGGATTCAGGCATTGGGTGGTCTGGGACCTTTCTGGGGTCAGGGTTCAGAGTAGACTAGGCTGTCCAAGGATCAAAGGTCAGAAGGAGCTAGGACTTATGACAGTGAAAGGTCAGGATAGTATAGGTGCCCACTGGTTAGGTGCAAGGTTGGCCTAGCCCATGTGCTGCCCTTGAGTGAATTAGAAGAGGGGCCCCCTCTGGGCAACTCATCCTCAAGTCAGGACTCATGACTCAGATTTGAGCCCTCACCTATCCTCTGGGCCATGCAGTCTTGTGCAGTGTGCAACCTGCAGAACTGTACATAGCAGCCCTGTCTGAGACCTTCCAGGTGTCCTTCCTCAAGGTAATCAGGGATGCCCACAGGACAGGGGTGAGTGGATGACCTTCGACTGCACAGAGGTCAAGGTGGCCCAAGATGCCCAGAGGTCAGGGGTTCCCTGAGATGAGTGCAGGGACCACATCACATAGTCACTCACCGGGATGCCCGGGGCTCCTGGAGGCCCTGGGTCTCCAGCCTCCCCTGGCTCACCCTGCAAGAGGCAAAGTGAGGATGGGGAGAGGTCCCATCCTAGCAGACAGGGAGGGGCTCCCCAGAATGGCCCTGCCCCGTAGGACTGGATTTGCCTCTTCCCCCCCATGCAGCCCCTGCTTTCCCCCCGCTCACCTTCTCACCCACAGCGCCTGGCTGACCAACTCCTCCAGGCAGCCCTGGAGTGCCCTGGAGAGACAGCAAGGGATAAGAGTGGGACTGTGGAATCCCAACATCCTCTTACTAGGAAATGGGTGTCCCCATCTCTGAACCATCTTGGCCCCCCAAAAGTTCTCACCTCTGATCCACTGGGGCCTTGGGGACCCCGAGGACCTGGAGCTCCATGGGGACCCTGTGAAAGGGTCAGAATAGTATCCAGTGACTCCATGGCCCCCAAAAGGCCACGGTGACCACAGATACCACTCTCGATGCTGGTTACCCTTGAGGACCTTAAAATGACAATGTCCCTCAAATGAATCTAATGCCTCCCATAACCCTATAACGCCACCGTCGTCCCCCCACCCCCAACCTTTCCCTGGGAGTGCATACCATGGACCCAACGTCTCCAACCTCCCCTTTCTCTCCAGAAGGGCCTGGCAGCCCCTGTGGAACAAAGAAGCAAGATTGGGGCACCAGGTAGGGAGACTCAGAGGTGCCAACCCCAAACCCAGACACCTACCTGCAATCCAGGAGGGCCAATCACCCCCACAAAGCCTCTGACTCCATCATCTCCTTTTTGCCCAAAGAGGCCTGGAGGTCCCCGGCGCCCCTGAGCCCCGTCTGCTCCCTGGAAGAACGCAGACAGGGTCATATTTGGGATCTGGGTCAGGGATTAGTGTAGAGTGAAGCTCAAGGGTCAGGACTGAGGTTAAGGGTCGGAGTCGGGGTTCAGATTAAGTTCAGGGAGGGTCAGGGTTGAGTTTGGAGTTGGGGTCCAGGTTAAGGAACGGGGCTTGGGAATGAAGTCAAGGGTTGACTCAAGGTGTTAAGCAGTGAGTTGGATGTGCAACTGAGGTTCAGTTCACAGGCAGGATTCAAATGGGGTTGAGATGGGATTTAGTGTTGGGTTTAAGGTTGGGGCCAGGGTCATGTTCAAAGTTTGAGTTCAGGTCTGGGGTCAGCATTGGAAGTGTGGGTCAGAGTCGGGGTTAAAAATAGGGCTGTATGTTCCTATAGTATGGTAATAAACAAACAAAAAGGACAGGTCTGGGTCATGGCTTGTTTAAGAGATTTGTTTGGTTGGTTGTTTTTGCTTGTTTCCTTTTTTTTTTTTTTTTTTGAGACGGAGTTTCGCTGTTGTTACCCAGGCTGGAGTGCAATGGCGCAATCTCAGCTCACTGCAACCTCCACCTCCTGGGTTCAGGCAATTCTCCTGCCTCAGCCTCCTGAGTAGCTGGGACTACAGGTGCGCACCACCATGCCCAGTTAATTTTTGTATTTTTAGTAGAGACGAGGTTTCACCTTGTTGACCAGCATGGTCTCGATCTCTTGACCTTGTGATCCACCCACCTCAGCCTCCCAAGTGCTGGGATTATAGGCATGAGCCACCGTGCCCAGCCTGTTTCATTTTGTTTTAAGAAGGAGTCTCACTCTGTCATCCAGGCTAGAGTGCAGTGGCACGACCTTGGCTCACTGCAACCTCTGCCTCCCCGATTCAAGCAATTCTCCTGTTACAGCCTCCTGAGTAGCTGGGATTACAGGCGCCTGCCACCAAGTCCAACTAATTTTTTTTGTATTTTTAGTAGAGATGGGGTTTCGCTATTTGGCCAGGCTGGTCTCGAACTCCTGACCTCAGGTGATCCACCCGCCTTGGCCTGCGAAAGTACTGGGATTACAGGCAGGAGCGGCCACACCTGGCCGAAGATAAGGTTTGAGTAGGACTGAGGTTAAGGTCATGAGCAGAGTTGAGATGGGGCTAAAATGGGGTTCAGAGCTGGGTTTAGGTTGGAACTGAGTCCAATTGTAGGGTTGAATTCACATTGGGCATCAATATACAGGGGCAGATTAAGGTTAAGGATGAGGTCAAGACTGAATCAGACTCTGGGGGTGCGTTCACATTGGGTGTTGGTATTGAGGGGAAGACATGGTTGGGTTGGGATTGAGTCAGACTCTGGGGGTGAGTTCACACCGGGTGTCGGCATTGGGGGGAAGACATGGTTGGGTTGGGATTGAGTCAGACTCTGGGGGTGAGTTCACACCGGGTGTCGGCATTGGGGGAGGACCAGGGTTGGGTTTAGGGTTGCGATTGAGTCGGTGTTTCCACTGTCATTTGCTCCCAGTATCCCTTCCCATCAAGGGTCCAGAGAAGGACAACAAAGCTGTGAGCACTCACTGGGGGACCTGGGTGTCCTGCTGGACCCCGAATCCCTGCTGGTCCAGGTGGGCCCTGGGAGAACAGGAAACAGAATAAAAACTCCCTCAGGTTTAAGATCAGAGAGAGCACTGGATATATCAATCACCACCTCCCTGCCCACACCCTTCATGAGAACAACTTCCCCTACCCGGCAGCAACAGCTGCATCCCCCCAAATCCTGGCTTCTTAGCCACCAGCTAATGGGACCAGAGACAGACATCTGTCCTAAGCCCAGCTCTGGCCATCAGGACCTTTCCCCACAAGTTCTACCAAGACCAGGGGCAAAGCTGGCTCAGTGATGGGAGACACTGGAGCTGATGTTCTGGGGGGAAGTTGGGAATCAGATGCCTCAGTGCCTGCCATGCGGAGTCACAGGTAGAGGGAAGGACGTGTCACTAAGAAGGGAGAAGGAGGTCACCCCCACCTCAGTGCCTTTCCAGTTCTTCAGGAGCCCCAGCTATCCTTATCCTGTCTATAGTTGGGTTCTGTGGCCCCATTGCTCCAGGCAGCTCAAGTACCTTTGGTTGCATGTAGGTGTCAAGATGGTGCCTGGGAAGGCAGAAAACTCCACGGCCTCTCCTACCCATAGAAATGATCTCTACACATCCCTGGCCTCCTCTCTCTTCTGCTACCTGCCCACCCCGCCTCACTGGGGATCTCCACTCACCGCATCTCCTTTATCGCCTTTGATCCCCTTGTGACCAGGGGCGCCCACGTCCCCCTGCAGAGGAAATGGGATGAAGGACCCAGCTTCCATTCACCCCCATTCTCCCCTGGACCCTTTCTCTCTGTGAACCTCTCACCTTGTCCCCTTCCTCGCCAGAAGGCCCAGCAGCTCCAGGGGGTCCCAGAGGCCCTAAGGGCCCTGGGATCCCATCTTTGCCAGTGGCACCAGGGGGACCACGTTCTCCCTGTTGTGGGGAATGGAAAGGGGGATGTCAGGGCAGGAATGTCCTGCAGGAGCCCAGTCCTGGGATGTGGCAGGGCCAGACCCTGAGGGGGCCTAGGAATGGGATGGGCAGGTCACTTACTGGGGACCCCTTCTCGCCTGCAGGCCCAACAGGGCCTTGGTTGCCACTTTGGCCAGGAAGTCCAATGCCTCCTGCTGGGCCCAGAGGACCCCGCTCACCAGGGGAGCCCTGAAAACAGAGGCGACAGATCAAGAATAATATCAGTAGTAGCCCTCCTTTATGGAGGGTTTTTAAGCCACCAGGTACTGAGTTCTGTGATTATCAGGACGGTATCTAACTTATTCCCTTCCTGCAGCAGCCAGAGGTGCCTGTGAGCATGTGAGAGGCAAGGCACGTTCCTCTTGTGCTCAAGAACACTCCATGGTTCCCATATCATTTAGAGCAAAAGCCAAAGTCCTCCTGGCAGCCTATACACACACACAGACACACACATATAAATATACACATACATGTATTTATATACATATACACACATACGTATTTATACACACACATACACACATATGTATTTATATACATATATACACACAATACATATGTAAATACATATGTATTGTGTGTATGTATATATGTATATATATGTGTATGTATGTATTGGTAGAGACAGAGTCTGCTATGTTACCCAGGCTGGCCTCAAACTCCTGGGCTCCAGCAATCCTCCAGCCTCAGCCTCCCAAAGCATGGATCACAAGCATGAGCCACCACACCTGGCCCAAGAAAAAGGGTTTTTATGTTGGTGGCCAACATACGGGTAAGTATTTGTTGGATAAATCGTCTCATTGAGGCTTGTGATCATACTTGAGATGAGGCTTCTCATCATGGCTATTTTACAGACAAGGAAACTGAGGCTTGCCAAGGAATACAACTGCCCAGCCAGTGAGCAACAGAACTGATCTCGGCTCACTGCAACCTCCACCGCCCAGGTTCAAGAGATTCTCCTGCCTCAGCCTCCAGAGTAGCTGGGATTACAGGCATCCACCACCATGTCCGGCTAATTTTTGTATTTTGAGTAGAAACAGGTTTCCACCATGTTGGTCAGGCTGGTCTCAAACTCCTGACCTCAACTGATCCACCCACCTTGGTCTCCATCATGGGTTTTATCATGACAATGTCAAGCTTCCAAGACACCTTGAGTCCCCTCCACCCTGCCCCCTCCCCAGCACATAGGGTTATACTTACATTGGCCCCGACGGGCCCTGGGGGTCCTTTGTCACCCTTCAAACCAGTAGGTCCCTGAAGGAGATAATTTACAGTCAAGAGACTCCCAAGGGTGTCCCCAAGTCCTGACTTCCTCTAGGGGGAGCTCACAGTCCTCACCCTTCTCCTGGGACCAGACACTGAGCTTTGAGGGGTCTGCCTTTCCCAGTTCCCACCACCATTTTTTTTTCTTTCATCATTTCCCCTACTCTAAATGCCATTCCCCCATCCCCCTGTGGCCCCCCCCATCCTTTCCTTCTCTAAGGACATGCAAGAGGGTCTCCAAAGATACTCACCGGGTCCCCAGGGGTCCCCTTGGGGCCGGGAAAGCCCCTGGGTCCAGCTGGCCCTTCCTTCCCAAGGGGTCCTGGTGGTCCTAGTTCCCCCTGAGGACGTGGAAAGGAGTGAAGTCAAGCTCCAGGGAGGGGCTGTCTCTTCCCAGTCTGTGACTCAGGGCCCCTCCCCCACGAGACTGATTCTGAGCCCTTGGTTGATCTTGGATGTTCAGCCACGATCTCCAGTAGACAGTGTCTCACCTTGGCTCCCTCTCTGCCTTCCAGGCCAGGAAGACCTTGTTCACCAGGAGGTCCAGGGGGGCCCGGAGGCCCCCTTTCACCCAGAGGTCCCACTTCTCCTGTCTTTCCCTGGTGAGGAAGAAGGCTCCTCTTGAGTGAGGGTGGCCTGGGGGAGACGCTCAGGTGTCCAGCTGCCTTCTAAATATCCCCCAACTGATACAAAACAAGTGAATTTTAAGGAGTCCATGCTGACCTGAGGGCCCAAGACACCAGCTGGTCCAGGTGGGCCTGTCTGACCTTGGAAGCCCTAGAGAGAAAAATTAAATGGGGAGAGGGGGTGTTACATGGGGAAGGGATGGGGGAGAGGGAGACGGGGAAGGCCTGATAGGATCAGGAATCTGGCCAGGCGCAGTGGCTCACGCCTGTAATCCCAGCACTTTGGGAAGTCGAGGTGGGTGGGGTCACTCGAAGCCAAGAGTTCGAGACCAGCCTGGCCAACATGATGAAGCCCCGTCTCTACTAAAAACACAAAAAATAGCCAGGCATGGTGGCACATGCCTGTAGTCTCACTCGAGAGGCTGAGGCAGGAGAAATGCTTGAACCCCGGAGGCGAAGGTTGCAGTGAGCTGAGATCGCCCTACTGCACTCTAGCCTGAGCAACAGAGCGAGACTCCATCCCATTAAAAAAAAAAAAAAAAGGATCAGGTTATCAAAGGTTGAGGGGTTACTCACCAATTCTCCTCTCTGTCCAGGGTGCCCTGGTCTTCCATCTTTACCTTGGTGACCCTGGGAGATGAGGTAGGAAAGAGTTGGGGCACAGATTCAGGGCTTCCTCCCTTCCCACATCCTCCACCCGCCCGATCCACAATGAGGGTGACATCACTCACAGGGGGGCCCTTTGGCCCGGGGAATCCTGGAGGGCCTTGCAGACCAGGGAGGCCCTGAAATGGAACCGAAGTCATTATCTCATCCCTCCTGCCTGACTGCCCACTCCCTGAGCCTGACACAGCAACAACAGGAGACAGCACATACTGAGTGTTTACTGCATGCCAGGCACGAGGCAGGGCATTCTCCACATAGCAAGTCATTTTATTCACTACCGCAGCCCTTTAGGATGGAGACTAAGGTTACTTCCATTATACAGAGGAGAAAACTAAGGCACAGAGAGGTTAAGTGTCTTGCCCAATGTCACACAGTAGGTGAGTGGCAGAGTCAGGACTTGAACTCATGGCTCTCTGACTTCAAAGGCTGTGCTCCTTCTTTTTTCTTTTTTAATGATGGAGTCTTGCTCTGTCACCCAAGTTGGAGTGCAGTGGTGTAATCATAGCTCACTGCAGCTTCCAACTCCTGGGCTCAAGTGATGCTCTCATCTCAGCCTCCTGAGTAGCTGGAACTATACGCAGGCACCACCATGCCCAATGAAGCTGTGGTCTTCCCACTGCATTATAATGTCTCTTCATCTCTTGGGTTTGTCCTCCACTCAGAATCTCTCTCTCTCTCTCTCTCTCTCTCTCTCTCTCTCTCTCTCTCTCTCACACACACACACACACACACACTCACCTTTTCTCCAGGGATCCCAGGGGACCCGTCCTGGCCCACATCGCCCTAGGACAGAGTAAATGAGACTCAGGCCCCAGAACAAACTCAACTGAGAAAAATTGGGAGGGACTAGCTGAGCCTGGGGCATGGGGGGCCTTGATCGCCCAACCATCCCATACCTTGGGGCCTGGTTGCCCTGTGGCACCTGGTTGCCCCCTCTCTCCACGGGAGCCCTGAGTAAAAAAAAAAAAAAAACGGCAAAGATCAGATGTGAGGTGGTGGGGGAGCCTGGGAGATGGGACGAGTCTTCCAGGTCCCCTCCTTTTGTGACTCCCTCTCCCACCCCACCAGGGTCATTGATATAACCGAAACCCTTTCCCTGCCCACTGATGATCCCTCCACCACCTCTCCTTCCCAGCCCTGTCCCGAAGTCCCAGCGGGGTAGGGGAACTCTCTATTTTCTTACTGGTGGTCCCCGCTCTCCTTCCAGCCCTGGCTGTCCTGCCTTTCCCTGAAAATAAATTGTAAGAGAAAGCAGAAGAGAATTAGAGTGCAAAGGCAGGACACAAACACAAAACGGCACCTAGTCACAGACCCGGAAAGGTATCAGCCACACATTCATTCACAAGCCTTTCAGTCATATACACACACACAAATACAACTTATACTCACAGCCACACAAAATCACAAACACACAATTACAGCTCTCATTGCATCTACAGAGTCCAAATGTGCAAGCATGTTTGCCCACAGACATATTTATCATAGCTGTGCAGTATGCATACATGATCGCATGCAATCATGGCATGCATTTGGCAACCCATAGCCTGAAGATGAGACACAGAACTCATCATGCAATAGATCTTTTGTACACATGTATACCCACTGTAAACACATGCAAGCCTGGATTCATCTGAGGACCTTGTCCTGGTAAGCACAGCAGCACACGTACACTCATGTACATATATACAATGTTCATCAACACTGTTACAATACACACATGGCAACACGAATACAATACATGCCTGGATACACATCAGTGTGCACAGAAGCACACATGTGTAGACACATGTCCTTTCACATGTGTGTACAAGCTTCTTGCACACATTTATGCCCACCATCATGCTCTTGTTTGCCCAGGCACAGGCCTGCAGGCTGCAGTACTCAAACCCTGTCTGATCTATGTTGAAAGACACATGAAACACACATACATGTACTTACAGTCATATTTACGGTAATACCATGTGTGATCACCTACATGTGTCATGCATTGCATATAATAGCATGCGTGCACACAAGTGCTTCCAGACATAGACACAGACACCCAGGGTCCACCCGTCATCAGGCACATCCATACATGCTGTTCCCCTCGGACAAGTTTGCCCCTCTCCCTTACCCTGGTCATGACTCACCGACTTCCCTTTCTCTCCTATGGGTCCCAGGGGCCCGGGAAATCCAACAGATCCCTGAGCGGAGAGAATTAGAAAGAAGACATGAGGGTGAAGAGTGAGTGGTGCATGGAATTGACCCCTCATATCGTCCTTTGGGGCATTTCCAGGTCACTGATTCCAGAAGCTTCCTTGGTCTCTAGCTCCAGCCCCCTCAAAGGCAGCCCTCTTCTCTCCTCTCCCTTCCTCTCCTCCCTTCTTATTTCACTCCAGCAAAACTGACCTCCTTGATGTTCCTTGGGCACACCAGTATGTTCCTGCCTCAGGGTCTTTGCACTGGCTGCTCTCTTTGCCTAAAATGCTGTTCTCCTAGGTCTCCACACAGTCAGCCACTCCTGGCCATTTAGGTCTCATTCAGATGTCACCTCCTGAGAATGCCTTTCTTCTACCATCCTGACATTCACACATTGCCCAAGTCACCCTCTGTCTGTCACATTGTGCTATTTTGTTTTCCCAAGAACTCTTGCATTGAAATGACTCTAATTCACTCACTTATTCAATGCCTGTTTTCCTTCACTGGGACATAGCTCACTGGTCTTACTCCCCACTGCCTGGCACACAGTGAATGCTTTTTAATATTTGTTAACTGACTCCAGTCCATGCTGGAGGAAGCTTCCCTCCACTTGGGGGAAGATATCAGAGGCTCTGATATCCTCTCACACTCTTCACTGTGCAAACTGAGTTCAGATCAGAAAAGAGATTTGCTAAGTCACCTGGGTGCGGGTAGCATCCAGCCTCAAATTCCATTCCACGCTCCCTCTACCCTCCCTTCCCATCTGGGGGCTCCATGGTCCCTATACTCATTTTTTTCCCTTTTTTTAGAGACAGAGTCTCACTTTGTCACCCAGGCTGGAGTGCAGTGGTACAATCATAGCTCACTGCAGCCTCCACCTTCTTGACTCAAGTGATCCTCCTACCTCAACCTCCTGAATAGCTGGGACTACAGGTGCACGCCACCATGCCCAGCTAATTTTTAAAATAATTTTTTAGTAGATATGAGGTCTCACTATGTTGCCCAGGCTGGTCTTGAACTCCTGGCCTCTAGTGATTCTCCCACCTCAGCCTCTGAAAGTGCTGGGATTGCAGGTGTGAGCCACCACACCTGGCCCCTACACTCTTCAAGGATCCTGCACACATGCACACAAGGACTTTCTAAAATCTTAGTCTATGCCAGGTACAGTGGCTTATGTTTGTAATCCCAGCACTTTGGGAGGCTGAAATAGGAGAATCACTTGAAGTTGGGAGTTTGAGACCAGCTTGGGCAACATAGCAAGATGCTGTCTCTGCAAAAAACTTAAAAAATCATTAGGCATGGTGGTGTGTGCCTGTGGTTCCCAGCTACTCAGGAGGCTGAGGCATGAGGACTCTTGAGTCCAAAAATTGGAGGCTGCAATGAGCTATGATTGTACTACTGTACTCGAGCCTGAATGACAGAGTGACACCCTGTCTGAAAGAAAAGAAAGATAAAAATAAAAGAAAGAAAGAAAAAATAAAAGAGAGAGGGAGAGAGAGAGGGAGAGAGGGAGGGAAGGAGGGAAAGAAGGAAGAGTGGAAAGAAGAAAGGAAGGAAGGAAGGAAGGAAAAGTTATCTATAAAACTAAGTTAAAAGATTTTTCACGATCATTAAAAAGAAAAAAGAAAAAACTAGTTAAAGGGAAAGGATTCAATGTGAAGGGAAATCACACACACACAAAAGTGCTGTCAAATTCAATGTAGTTCCATAGAGCAAAAAGATGGGACTCTGGGAGAATTCTGCACTAAAATATCTTCCCAAATGTCTTTTTTTTTTTTTCTTGAGACAGAGTCTCACTCTGTTGCCTAGGGTGGAGTGAGTGGCACGATCTCAGCTCACTACAACCTCCAATTCCTGGGCTCAAGCAATTCTCCTGCCACAGCCTCCGGGTAGCTGGGATTATAGGTGCCCTCCACCATGCCCAGCTAATTTTTGTATTTTTAGTAGAGATGAGGTTCCACCATGTTGGCCAGGGGGGTGGTGAACTCCTGACCTCAGGTGATCCACCCGCCTTGGCCTCCCAAAGTGCTGAAATTACAGGTGTGAACCACTGTGCCTGGCCCCAAATGTCTTTACGTTCCTGCTCTACTCTGTAGAAACAGAACTCATCAGTGATATAATATGCATATAGTTTCGGCAGAAAAATGAATCTCATCAGTATCCTCACCCATCAAAAGCGGCAAACAAATGTTACGTTTTTATGTAAGTATGTTTCTGCATAAGTACATTTGACTACAAGTTATAATTAATTCAAGATATGTAAGATGTGTATTTTATGATTCTATGATTCTCCCCCTTAACTGACTGTTGGTGAATGAAACTTAATCATGCCAAATAAAAGGATTCTACAGTTTTATAATCATTGTCATTGTCACCATTATCAACATTATTATAATCAAATTGATGACGTGGAAATTACGGGGATGTTTCACAGCAGAGAAAACAGGCTCAAGAAACTTGCCCAATATCACGTAGCAGGTAAGAGGGTATTTGAGCCCAAGTCTGTCCGATGCCAAAGCTCATTTTTTTTTTTTTTTTTTTTTTGAAATGAAGGGAGGCTCACTCCATTGCCCAGGCTGGAGTGCAATGGTGCAATCTTGGCTCACTGCAATCTCCGCCTCCTGGGTTCAAGCAATTCCCTGGCTCAGCCTCCAGAGTAGCTGGGATTACAGGCACCCAACACCATATCTGGCTAATTTTTGTATTCTTAGTAGAGACGGGGTTTCACAATCTTGGCTAGACTGGTCTTGAATTCCTGACCTCGAGATCCACCCTCCTCAGCCTCCCAAAGTTCTGGGAGCAACTGTGCCCAGCACCAAAGCTCACTTTTTGAAAAAATTTTTTGAGACAGAGTCACCCAGGCTGGGGTGCAGTGGCTCCATCATAGCTCACTGCAGCCTCAATCTCCCTAGGCTCAGGTGATCCTCACATCTCAGCCTCCCAAGCAGCTAGGTAACTGGGACCGCATTTGGCTATTTTTTTTTTAAGATGATATCTCCTTTTATCACCAGGCTGGAGTGCAATGGTGTGATCTTGGCTCACCACAACCTCCGCCTCCTGAGTTCAAGCAATTCTCCTGCCTCAGCCTCCTGAGTAGCTGGGACTACAGGCACGTGCCACCATGCCCAGCTAATTTCTGTATTTTTAGTAGAGACGGGGTTTCACCTTGTTGACCAGGATGGTCTCAATCTCTTGACCTTGTGATCCACCCGCCTCGGCCTCCCAAAGTGCTGGGATTATAGGTGTGAGCCACTGTGCCTTGCCTAGTGGTACACTCCTGGCTCGCCGCAACCTTTGCCTCCTGGGCTCAAACAATTCTTCTGCCTCAGCCTCCCGGGTAGCTGGGATTACAAGTGCCTGCTACCAAGCCTGGCTAATTTTTTTGTATTTTTAGTAGAGATGGGGTTTTACCACATTGGCCAGGCTGGTCTTGAACTCCTGATCTCAAGTGATCCATCTGCCTCTGCCTCCCACAGTGTTAGGATTACAGGCATGAGCTACCACTCCCAGACACATCTGGCTAATTTTTGTATGTTTTTGTAGAGACAATGTTTAGCCTTGTTGTCTATTCTGGTCTTGAACTCCTGGGCTCAAGCAACCCTCCCACCTCAGCCTCTCAGGGCTCTGGGATTACAGGCATGAGCCACTCTGCCTGGGCAAAGCCCATATTTTACATCTTTCAATGACCCTTGGGGTGGGCAGCTCATCCCCCAAGACCACAGCCTGGGCCCCCAGATGTTAGTCTCTGAATCCTGCCCATCCCCAACTCTACCGCCAACCCCAGCTTCCTACCTTAGATCCAGGACGTCCTGGATAACCTGGGAGGCCTGGCACCCCAAGCTTGCCCTGCAGAGAGATTATGGGACAAAGGTGAGAAATTGCAACCTGGAGGTCAGAGGCAGAAAGGTCAGGCTGGCTGGGGCATGGTGAATGGGCTAGTGGAATGGGAGTCGGGGAAACAAGTTTCAAGTCCTGGCTCCTGCCTGCTAGGGGCACATCCTTGGGCAGGCCATTCAGCCATTCCAAGCCTCAGTTTTCCTTGTCTGTAAAATGGGATGAAAATGCCTATTGCACGTGGCGGTTATGGAGATAAACACCTAAGTTACGTGCAATCAATTGTTCTGTAATGCTGAGTTGAGGAATTACGATGACAAGGTTTGTAGCAGCCTCCTGATGTCGGAGGTATAATAAAAGGCAAGGGCCAAGGGCAGAGGGAAAAGGTTGGGGACACCCTGACTGTGGGAGGCTGGAGGCTGGAGTCATTTACCTTCTCCCCAGCTGAGCCCGGGGGCCCCTCCTCTCCAGCCAGCCCCTCCTGCCCCTTTGGCCCCTCGGGACCATCCTCTCCCCGGGGACCTGGGGCTCCAGGCTTCCCCTGGAAGAGAAAGGAGAATCTTTAATATTAATCTTTTGTCCTTCCTGCTCTGTCTAGCTCCAGGTCATCCCCTCTCTGTCTTCCCCCAGCCCCACAGAACCACACCACCCCTCATCTGCAGCTGGTCTTACCCGATCACCTTTGAGTCCCACATCACCCTTGAAGCCCGGGAAGCCATCCTCTCCCTGGTGGGAGAGACAGAGGCCAGCAGTGAGGGCCTCGGGGAAGGGATGCCACCAGGACCCTATGACTGGGGGTCCTTCTCCCCGAATGAATTCCTTCTCTTCTCACCTTCTCGCCTTTCTCCCCCTGGAGGCCCCGGTTCCCTGAAGTGCCCTGAAAAATAAAAAAGCTCTCAAGTCTCTGCCCTGCTTAAGAAGGACCCCAAACTCAGTCCTCTGCTCTAAAGCAGCCAGGACAGTCCCAAAAGGATGCTAGGCAGAAGCTGGGAGGGACAGCTTCAGAAGAAATGATCTTTCCCCGGAGGCCCCTCCCTCCCCACTGGAGGCCTCCCAAGGTCATCTGTGCGGGGGTGTGTGGGGACGGCCAAATTTCCAAGTTAGTGATTCCGGTCTCCTGGAGACACTTTGTCCACAGTTCCTTCTGGCAGGAGAAGGAAGATGAGCATTCCGGGCCCGGACCTCATTATACAGGCAAAGGAATGTTCCCCATGCCGGCTACAAGGCGACTCTGTGCTTGGCTAAGGAGAGAAAGCTCAGTGCAAGTCTGGATGCTGCTCACACCCAGTTCTGAAAACTGTACTTGGCTACGATGTATCTGAGCTCAGCAATGAAACACTTGGTGTGGTTAGTCTCCAGTCACAGAGAAATTCACTTGATCGAAATGTAATTGCGCTGATGGCCCCACAACAGTTGCTCTCTAGCTTTGGCTACGATGCAACCAAACTCAACTACAACATGGGGGTAAAGTAATGGAACTACGGGCTGGGCATGGTGGTTCATGCCTGTAATCCCAACTTTTTGGGAGGCAGAGGCAGGAAGATCGCTTGAGCCCAGAAGTTCCAGATCAGCCTGGGCAACATGGGAAAACTTCATCTCTACAAAAAGTACAAAAAAAAAAAAAAGCCGGATATGGTGACATGCGCCTGTAGTTCCAGCTACCTGGGAGGGTGAGGTGGGAGGACTGATTGAGGCTGGGACTCCAGGCTTCATGAGCAAACTGTGATGGTGGTACTGTATTCCTGCATGGACAACAGCCCTGTCTCAACCATCATCATCATCATCAAACGAAAAAACTGCCAAGCCTGATGGCACACGCCTATAGTCCTAGCTATTCAGGAGGCTAACGTGAGGGGATTACTTAGCCCAGGATTTCAAGGCTACAGTGAGCCAGTATTATGCTACTATACTCCAGCCTGGTCAACAGAGAAGACTAGGTCTCTATAAAATAAAATATTTTTAAAAAAGATTTTTAAAATGTAACTATGCCTGGCTACAATGTAACTCTGAGGGTGATGCTTGCCAGACTCTGTGGCCTGCTGCAGTGTAGCTGATTCCTTGATTACAGTGTGACGAAGCTTGTCTAATGCACACATGTTCAGGTAAATTACATCTGTACTTGGCTACAATGTCAATGAACTCAGCTTCCGTATGAACGTGAACTCTAATGCCCCTGTACCTCTATTTAGCCAGGGTGCAGCTCTTGGCTTAACTCAGCATTACCGTGCTTGTAGATTATATGATTTTGAGCTTGGGTTAGAACACAATCCTAGGGCCAGATGCAGTGGTTTATGCCTGCAATCCAGCGCTTTGGGAGGCCAAGGCAGGCAGATCACCTGAGGTCGGGAGTTCGAGACCAATCTGGCCAACATGGTGAAAGCCTTCCTCCACTAAAAATACAAAAATCAGGCAGGTGTGCAGGCACATGCCTTTAGTTCCAGCTCCTTGGGAGGCTGAGGCAAGAGAATTCCTTGAACCTGGGAGGAGGGAGAGGTTGCAGTGAGCCAAGATGGCTCCACTGTACTCCAGCCTGGCCACAAACTCTGTCTCAAAAAATAAAGAAAAAAAAAAAAAAAAAGAAATGTGTTCAGCCTCTAATGGGCTTAACTCTTCTCAACAAGGTGACGATCATGCTGTAAGGCTGTCCTTGGCTGTGCAGCTCCAAACCCCACTCCCACTACATCTGGCCTGTGTGATTCCCTTCTGCACACATCCAGAAGTTTCCAATGGAGCTGCATCCCTGAACCCAAAGCTGGTAAATCACTCTTACTTGCAAGCCCCCAATATCACCTACCTTTACTCCTCGAGGTCCAGGATAGCCCGGAGGGCCTGCCGACCCTGGTGGACCCTGGGAGGAAGATAAGGTCAGTGCCATTCTACTAGCCAATCCTTTCCACATTCTGAGAGCCCCCATCGCTCTCCTCTGTGGCCCCTGACTCCAGGCCCTGCCATCTAATCCTCATCCTCAATCCAGTCTAACCTCCTGGTCACTCACCTGGGCCCCTTTCTCTCCTGTGGGGCCCTCATGGCCTGGGTGACCCTGGGGAAGAAACATTCTAAGTTATCAGAGGCCAAAATTTGCCATTCCAATTCCCAAGCTTCCCCTTTCTCCTTCCTCCTTTTCCCAGCTCCTGGTTCTCACCGGAGGGCCATCAGCTCCTGGGAGGCCTGGAATTCCTGGGTTTCCAGGGGGACCCTGAAAGAAGATGAACAGCAGGGGAGAGACAGAGGTGTTCAGGGCCCTGGACACCACCAAGATCAGATCTACTTAGACATGCAGCCACCTCAAGGTTAAGGAAGAAGCAAACCCCACTGGCCAGGAAATCTCTCTCAGCTCTGCCCAAGCTTGCTGTGTGACCCCAGACAAGCCCATTTCCCTCTCTGATCCTCAGAAATCCTTTGCCTCTGGGAGGGTTGCAAGGGGAACATAGAAACAGTACAAGACTGATGGCACAACAGGATGACTATGTCAATACTAATTTTTTTATGAGATGGAGTCTTACTCTGTCACCCAGGCTGGCATGCAGTGGCACGATCTCAGCTCATTGCAACATCTTCCCAGGTTCAAGTGATTCTCTTGCCTCAGCCTCTCGAGTAGCTGGGACTATAGTGCCTGGCTAATTTTTGTAATTTTATTAGAGAAGGGGTTCACCATGTTGGCCAGGCTGGTCTTGAACTCCTGACCTCAAGTGATCCACCCACCTCAGCCTCAAAAGTACTGGGATTACAGGCGTGAGCAACCATGCCCAGCTTCTGTAATAATTTAATTGTACATTTAAAAATAACTAAAAGAAACCAGGCACAGGGGCTCATACCTGTAATCCCACCACTTTGGGAGGCCCAGGAGAGCAAATTACCTGAGGTCAGGAGTTCGAGACCAGCCTGGCTAACATGGTGAAACCCCTTCTCTAATAAAATTGCAAAAATCAGCTGGGCGTAATGGTGGTCACCTGTAATCCCAGCTATTCGGGAGGCTGAGGTAAGAAAATAATTTGAACTGGGAGGCAGAGGTTGCAGCAAACTGAGGTCACACCATTGCCCTACAGCCTGGACAACAAGAGTGAAGCTTCGTCTCAAAAAAAAAAAAAAACTAAACTAAACTAAAACTGAAAGAGTACAATTGGGCTGGGTGTGGTGGCTCATACCTGTAATCCCAGCACTTTGGCAGTTGGAGGTAGGAGGATCATGAAGTCAGCAGTTTGAGACCAGCCTGACCAACATGGTGAAACCCCATCTCTACTAAAAATACAAAAATTAGCTGGGCATGGTGGTGAACACCTGTAATCCCAGCTACTTAGGAGGCCAAGGCAGGAGAATTGTTTGAACCTGGGAGGTGGAGATTGCAGTGAGCCAAGATCGCACCACTGCACTCCAGCCTGGGCGACAGAGTGAGACTTCATCTCAAAAAAAAAAGGCCAGGAATGTTGGCTCATGCCTGTAATCCCAGCACTTTTGGAGGCCAAGGTGGGCTGATCACCTGAGCTTGGGAGTTCGAGACCAGCCTAACCAACATGGAGAAACCCAGTCTCTACTAAAAATACAAAAAATTAGCCAGGTATGTTGGCAGGCACCTGTAGTCCCAGCTACTCGGGAGGCTGAGGCCAGAGAACTGCTTGAACCCAGAAGGCAGAGGTTGCGGTGAGCTGAGATCGCACCATTGCACTCCAGCCTGGGCAACAAGAGTGAAACTCTGTCTCAAAACAAACAAACAAAAAGTAGAATTGGACTGTTTGTAACACAGAGGATAAATACTTGAGGATGGTTACCCCATTCTCATTCTCCATGACATGATTATTACGCATTGCAGGCCTGCATCAAAACATCTCATGTACTCCAGAAGTATATATATACACTTACTATGTACCCACAAAAATAATAAAATTAAATTAAAACGGTGCAAAAAACATGTTGAAACAGAGGCTTTCTGACCACACCCCTTTCTTTAAAACTGCCAGCTGGGCATAATGACTCTCGCCTGTAATTCCAGCACTTTGGGAGGCCAAGGCAGATGAGGTGCTTGAGCCCAGGAGTTTAAGAGCAGTCTGGGCGACATAGGGGGACCCCATTTCTACCAAAAAGGAAAAAAAGAAAACTTAGCCAGTCATTCTGGCATGAACCGGTCCCAGCTACTCAGGTGGCTGAGGTGGGAGAATCACCTGAGCCCGGGGAAGTGAAGGCTGCAGTGAGGCACTATCGCACCACTGCACTCCAGCCTGGGCGACACAGTGAGAAAGAAATAAAAACCAAAAATGAAAGATATGTGCAGAAAGATGTCTGTCTGCCAGGGAAGGCGGAAGCAGATGTCCCAGGAAACAAAGATGAGACCACGGGGCCTGTGCATGTTGGTAATACCTTCTGTGACAGGCTTCTGTGGGCTCTCTGTATCCTGACAATATCCCTTATGTGAGCTAGCCTTGGTGGGTTTCTGTTTCTTGCAACCAATTCTTCCCCAACAAGGACACTTTGTAACTCTGGGCTGGCTTAGGGAATGTCGCAATTTATCACTATCCAGAGCTAACAGAGGAGCCCTGATGGGAAGATTTCCCTGGCAACAGAGTTGAAGGAAGGAGACTTGAGGAGGTCATGGTAGGTGGAGCTGTCATTCACCTTCTCCCCAGGAGTGCCAATGAGTCCCTGGGGGCCCGGGATTCCCTGGGGACAGAAAAAGAAGATGAGGGAAGGCATAAGAAAGAAGGATTATAAATCGTTCTATAATAAAGACACATGCACACATATGTTCATTGCGGCACTGTTTACAATAGCAAAGACCTGGAACCAACACAAATGCCCATTGATGAGAGACTAGACAAAGAAAATGTGGCACATGTACACCATGGAATATTATGCAGCCATAAAAATCGACGAGTTCATTTCCTTTGTAGGGACATGGATTAATCTGGAAACCATCATTCTCAGCAAACTGACACAAGAACAGAAAACCAAATACCGCATGTTCTCACTCACAGGCGGGTGTTGAACAATGAGAACACGTGGATGCAGGGAGGGGAGCATCACACACAGGGGTCTCTTGGTGGGTGGGAGGCTAGGGGAGGAACAGCAGGGGGTGGGGAGGTTGGGGAGAGAACACTGGGAGAAATGCCTGATGTAGGTGATGAGGGGATGGAGACATCAAACCACCATGGCACGTGTGTACCTATGCAACAACCCTGCAAGATGTGCACATGTTCCCGAGAACTTAAAGTACAATAATTAAAAAAAGAAGAAGAAAAGAAAGAAGCGATGAGTGCAAAGGTTGGGAAGCCTGGGCATGGCCTAAGGTCTTAACTGACCACTCCCATGCCCCGTTATTGGGAAAGAGAGTTCAAACCTGGGACCCGTGGTTTCCCTGTTGTCCTGGAGGGCCTGGTTCTCCTGGAGGACCCTAGGGAGAAAGTGGGGCTTCAGTGAAGCTGAGAGGGATCCTGGTGTTGAGGCCTCAGTCAGGGAAGGGAATAGGAATGTGGACAATCGGGGGGTCTGAGTGTCAGAAGGATCAGGGGTAAGAGGGCACAGGACACATACCACATTGCCTTTGGCACCAGGAGCACCGTCAATTCCAGTTACACCCTAGGAGAAAAAAGAAAATGAGACCAGGACAGAGCAATAAGCTGGGAGCCAGTCTGAGACACCGAGAGATACAGGTGGAAAGGTGAGCAGGGCTGGGTGTGGTGGCTCATACTTGTAATCCCAGCACTTTGGGAGGCTGAGGCAGGCAGATCACCTGAGGTTGCAAGTTCAAGACCAGCCTGGCCAACATGGTGAAACCCTGTCTCTGCTAAAAATACAAAAATTAGCTGGGTGTGGTGGAGCATGCCTGTAATCCCAGCTAATCGGGAGGCTGAGGCAGAAGAATAGCTTGAATTTGGGAGGCAGAGGTTTCAGTGAGCAGAGATCATGCCATTGCACTCCAGCCTGGGCAACAAGAGCAAAGCTCAAGAAACAAAGAAAGAGAGAGAGAGAGGGAGGGAGGGAGAAAGAGAGGGAGAGAGGGAGGAAGGGAGGGAGGGAGGGAGGGAGGGAGGGAGGGAGGGAGGAAGGAAGGAAGGAAGGAAGGAAGGAAGGAAGGAAGGAAGGAAGGAAGGAAGGAAGGAAGGGGGTCGGGCACTGTGGCTCACACCTGTAATCCCAGCACTTTGGGAGGCCAAGGCAGGTGGATCATGAGGTCAGGAGTTCAAGACCAGCCTGGCCAACATGATGAAACCCTGCGTCTACTAAAAATACAAAAAATTAGCCAGCGTGGTGGCATGTATCTGTAATCCCAGCTACTCAGGAGGCTGAGGCAGAATAACTTGAACCTGTGAGGTGGAGGTTGCAGTGAGTGGAGATCACGTCACTGCACTCCAGCCTGGGTGACAGAGCGAGACTCCATCTTGGAAACAAAAAGAAAAGAAAAAGAAAGAAAGGTTAGCAGGCAGAGAAGCCAGCCACAGAAATGGACATGCGGGGGGCAGAAAAGTGAGGGAAAAAAAGATAGACAGGGGCCAGGAATGGTGGCTCAGGCCTGTAATCCCAGCAGTTTGGGAGGATTGCTTGAGGCCAGGAGTTCGAGACCAGCCTGGACAACATGGTGAAACCTCGTCTGAACTAAAAATACAAAAATTAGCCAGGCATGGTGCCAGCACCTGTAGTCCTAGCTACTTGGGAGGCTGAGGCACGAGAATCGCTTGAATCTAGGAGGCGGAGGTTGCAGAGAGCCAAGATCTTGCCACTGCACTCCAGCCCGGGTGACAGAGTAAGATCCTATCTCAAGAAAACAAACAAACAAACAAAAAGACAGACAGGGATGCGGAGAGCTAATGACACTCACCGGGCGACCCACGACGCCAGGGGAGCCTCTGGGGCCAATCAGTCCTCGGGGACCCTGAAAGGAAGCAGGGAAATTATCTCTACATGGCCTTGTGAGTTCCAGGGGGCCTTTGAGTCCTGGGGCTGACTCCCTCCCCTGCACCAAGCAAGGGGCCCGGGGATCCCTGATACTCACCGGCTCCCCAGCCTGGCCAGTGGGCCCTGGAGGTCCCTCTGGTCCCTGTGGGAAAGCATCATTACTTGGCAGCAGGAAGGTACAACCCTCAGAGAGCCACCTCCCTCATCTGGGCAGCCCCTTCCAGGAGGTCTCTGAGTTAGACCAAGATTCCTGGGAACCTGCAGACTAAGTGCATGGGATTCCATTCAGGCCCCTGACTCCAATCCTGGACCTACAACTCTCACCTCCTAACCCCACAATTTGTCCCCACCCAGCTCTCAAGCTGGCCACTGAGACCTCCAGATCTTCTTCTCTGATTCTTATTCAGGCTTCCAAACTTACCCTCCAAACCAGGCCCTAATTCTGTTCCAAACTTACCCTCTCACCATCCTCTCCTGGAGGACCAGGTTGTCCCACATGGCCAAAGTCACCCTGAAGCGAGGAACAGAGAAGAGTTCAGAGTGCAAGGCTGTGGGTGGAGAGGCCAGTCCCCTTGGGAAGGCAGGTGGGGTGTGAGGAGTGAAGACAGGCCTCATGACTCTGATACTGAGGGAGGAGAAGGGGGCTTGAATATTGGGAGGAGGTCTCAGGGAGGGACCTCACACACTCACCCTTTGGCCCTTCTCACCAGGCAGCCCTGGGAGGCCATCGAAGCCACGATCACCCTGTCCAGAGACACCAGTGAGCCTTGAACCTATAAGCCTGACAGCCCCCACTGAGTCTTATCTCAGCTCCATCACCTACCTTAGGTCCAGTGTCCCCTGGGAGGCCCCGAGCCCCATCTGCTCCAGGGCGGCCCTATGGAGAAAGTGAGCCCAGAAGTCAAGAATGAACCTCCCCTGTAACCCTCCCCCGAAGTAGGAACCCAACTTCTTCATCATCAACATCATCAAGATTTTTTTTTTTTTTGAGATGGGGTCTCACTCTCTCACTCAGGTCAGAGTGCAGTGGCGCGATCTCAGCTCACTGCAGCCCCAGCCTGCTGAGTAGCTGGGACCACAGGTGCATGCCACCATGCCTGGCTAATTTTTTTTGTATTTTTGATAGAGATGGTGGGGGTTTCACCCTGTTGCTCAGGCTGATCTCGAACTCCTGAGCTCAAGCGATCCACCACCTCAACCTCCCAGACTGCTGGGATCACAGGCACAAGCCACCACGCCCAGGGTAAGATATTATTTTTTTAAATGTATTTATGTATTTTAGAGCTGAGGTCTTGCTCTCTTGCCCAGGCTGGTGTAGTGACCATGACTCAATGCATCTTTGAACTCCTGGCTCAAGCCTCCCTCCCACCTCAGCCTCACAAGTAGCTGGGACTAGAGGTGTGCACCACCATGCCTGGCTAATTGCTTATTTCTGTTTTGTGTAGAGACCGGGTTTTGCCATGTTGCCCAGGCTGGTCTGAACCTCCTGGGCTCAAGTCATCCTTTCGCCTCAGCCTTCCAAAGTGCTGGAATTACAGATATGAGCTGCTGTGCCATGGCCGATTTATTTATTTATTTATTTTTGAGATGCAGTCTCACTCTGTTGCCCAGGCTGGAAATCTCTCTCTCTCTCTCTCTATATATATATAAACCCATGGTCACATGTCACTGAACAACAGGGATACGCTCTGGAAATGCAGCAGTGGGCAATTTTGTCATTATGTGAATATCACAGAATGCACATACACAGCCCTGGATGGTACTGCCTACTACACACCTAAGCTATGTGGTATAACCTACGGCTGCCGGGCTACAAATTTGGACAATAGGTGACTGTACCGAATACCACAGGCAATTGTAACACTATAGTAAGTATTTGTATGTCCAAACATACCCAAACATAGAAATGGTACAGTAAAAATGCACTGTTATAATTTCATGGGACCATCACCTTATTTATTTATTTTTAATTTTTTTGAGACAGTCTCACTCTGTTGCCCAGCCTGGAGTGCAGTGGCTCACTGCAACCTCCACCTCCCGGATTCAAGCCATTCTCATGCCTCAGCCTCCTGAGTAGTTGGGGTTACAGGTGCAAGCTGCCATGCCCGGCTAATTTTTGTAATTTTAGTAGAGACGGGGTTTCCTCATATTGCCCAGGCTGATCTCAAACTCCTGACCTCAAGTGATCCACCTGCCTTGGCCTCCCAAAGTGCTGGGATTACAGGCATGAGCCACCGCGCCCGGTCAATCATCTTACAAGCATCATTATATCATTATGTGGTGCGTGACTCGATCTGGAATCGGCTTCCTCGCCATTCCCTTCTGTGTGGCGGGCCTCTTTTTTGCCATGCTGCTTTTTCCACTTCCCCACCTGTTCATCTGTTATACTTCAGATCCCAGGGCAAGCGTCACTCCTGCAGCAAGTCCTTTCTGACTCTGCAGCCTGCCACACACTCAGTGGAGCTGCCATTCCTTGCCTTCCACACTCTTGTCCCACTCATGACACCAGCAGACCCCAAGGTCACAAAGCCAAGGCTCCTGTTGGGTGTTGAGGGATGGATAAGGGGTGGTCTGGGAACCTGGCTGTCACTCACCATCTTGCCCACTCGGCCAGGGGGTCCATGAGGTCCCTGTAGGCCTCGGGGACCCTAGAAGAAAGAGAAAGGAGGAAGGAAAGGAAAACAAGAAGGAAAAGGGACTTATTTTATTGTATTTTTTTTTTAAAAATTAGAAATGGGGTCTTGCTATACTGCCCAGGCTGGACACCTGGGCTCAAGTGATACTCCCTCCTCAGCCTCCCCAGCTTGGAGGGACACATTTATTTATTGTAGAGATAGGGTCTCCCTATGTTGCCCAGCCTGGTCTTGAACTCCTGGCCTCAAGCAATTCTCCCACCTTGGCCTCCCAAAGTGCTAAGATTACAGGCATGAGCCACCGTTCTCTGGGAAAGTCAGTAATTGCAACAGTATTCCCAGCCCCTGTGGCATTTTCCCCATCCAGCACTATATCCTGTGGTCCTGGGGGAAGGCGCTTCCCATCCGATTCCACCCCATCTCCGCCAGTCTCACCTGTGGCCCTGCCACTCCTGCCTCTCCTTTCAGACCTGGATGTCCGGGAAGACCCTTAAGGGAAGAGAGATGGAGGAGTGTGGTTTGAAGGAAATGATCCTTTTCCTCAGACGCACGCACCACCTCCTCCATGCAGCCCCTTACTCACCACGGGGCCTGGGCGCCCAGTGAGCCCCACTGGTCCAGGGGGGCCTTTCATAGAAAGCTGGAAAGACAGAGGAGTCAGAGCCTGGGGTCTTCCACAAGACCTCCAACATTCCCCACAGAGGCATCTACAGGAGAAAAATATCCCCCTTTTCCTGCCCAGCCCCTCCTTACACCGGGCCTCTGTCACTCTCTGGGGTTCCTCCCACTGTGTCCACGCCCTGCACTCACCTGGGTCTGCTGCAGAACTGCCTGAGCCTGGGCCTGCTGGAAGGAGACTGGGGGTCCTTTAAAGGAGCCGCCTGCAAACAGGAACTGAGGGGAATTTAGTGGTGTGAGGAGCCCCCGGGAGAGGGACTCCAGACCCCTCCTGGATCAGGACTCCAGTCCCCAAGATTGGGCCACTCCATCTCCTTACCGGCATCATGATCACTGTGCCCGGTGGGCCCCGGATCCCGTCAACGCCGGGGATTCCTGGGAGGCCAGCAGGGCCCTGAGAGAGGGACGGGGGCAGAGAGATGGAGACAGGGAGAGAGGAGACAGAGAAAGTGAGGACAGGGAAGGCAGAGAAGGATGAGACAGGAAGAGAGAGGGAGGGAGAGATGGAGAGAGAGACAGAATCAAAGCGGGATAGTGCAGCAGAGAAAGAGAAATAGAAGGGGAAAGGAAAAGAGATGGAGACAGAGAGACACAGAGAAGAGGAGGGAGAGAGAGAAGGATGGAGGTAGAGGGATAGACATACAGAGAGAGAAACGAGACAGAAAAGGCAGGGAAAGAGAGACAGAGATGGAGAAATAGAGGCAAAGATAGAGATGGAGGGAGGGAGAGAGACAGAGACCAACAGAGAGACAGAAGAGATGAAGAGACAGAGTCACAACAAGAGAAAGACAGAGATGAAAGACACTCAGAAACAGAGAGAGACAGAAGAAAAGCAGAGTAGGCCAGCAGAGACACAAGGGGAGCCCGAGTAGTTAACAGATGGGAGACAGAGAGCAGAAGACGTCAGTGCCAGCCCTGGGATGGTGCTCCTGAGCGCCGCGCCCACAGATCCGTGTTCAGACCCTCATGCTCCCAGCCCAAAACCTCACTCCTCTAAGAAGAATGCACCCCAGGGGCAGTCTCTTACCGGTAGTCCAGGGTCTCCAGGGAATCCTGGGGGTCCGGGAGGGCCTGAGGGGCCAACCACCCCCTGGTGGGGACAGAGAAACAGGAGTCACAGGAAGTGAAAGTTCGAGTCAGGCTGACTTTCAACCTACCACTGACTCTGACCTCAGGCTGACCTACCTACCCTAGTACAGACCCACTCCAACTCCCCTCATGCAACGCTGACCCGCGCTCACCCCCAACGCCACTCTCTCACCCCTCCTCTTTTTAGAGGCAGTCTCACTCTGTCTCCCAGGCTGGAGTGAAGCAACATGATCACAGCTCACTGCAGCCTCCAGCTCCTGGGCTCAAGAAATCCTTCTGCCACAGCCCCCCAAGTAGCCGGGAGTATAGGTGAGTATCACTATTTTTTTTAATAGGTGGCTATTGTTAAAGAGATGGGGTCTTGCTATATTGCCCAGTCTCTATATTGTTTATCCTCCCTATTTTGACTCATCCTTTAAGCCTCCAATGTCCGCTACCTTCCACTTGGCCAAGCAACATTACACTCCAACTCCTCACTCCAGGGGCTCAAACACCCCTCTGCTGAAAGGGAAAGACTGGAAGAAGGAAACAGCCATGACTTACTCGGGGTCCTGGGGCTCCTGGAGGTCCCTCAAACTGCTGCCCCTGAAGGAAGAAATGAGCATGACTCCTGTCATCATGAACCCCTCAACCCCCTCGCAGTCCGGACCCCTTACCTGTTCAATCACTGCCGGCTCTCCTTTTGCTCCTTTCTGTCCAGCACCCTGGGGCGGGGTTGGGGGAAATGAGAGAAAAGAGATGTGAACTTGGACATAAACCCCTCAGCTATCTGATCTCTCTCTCTCTCTCTCTCTCACACACACACACACACACACACATACACACACACACACACACACACACACACACGGGGGCCACCCTCAGAGCCTGCTCTGCTCTCCTGTAACCAATATGCACTGAGAAGCTCAGCCCCCCGCATCCACCTGCTGACCCTGCATCAAGGTGAGGAGCATGAACTCCAGGGCCTGCTGCCCAGTAGTGATCCTGCATCTGCCTCTTACTAACCGAGTGATGTTGGGAAACAGTCAACCCCTATGATCACTTACAGGTCATTGGTCCACGTGTAAAGCCAGTGGATGAATGATGACGTGTATATTGCATGCAAAGATGAATGAGCTAAAACAATGCCTGGCACACACCAAGCGCTCCAGGTAACAAGGTAACGAGGGAAAGTTAGTTACAGCCCTGTGCCTCCCCTGTGAAACACCAAGCCTTGCCCCTTCCTTCCTTCCTTCCTTCCTTCCTTGCTTCCTTCCTTCTTTTCTTCCTTCCTTCTTTCTCTTTCTCTCTTTCTTTCCAATGGAGTCTCGCTCTCTCCCCAGGCTGGAGTGCAATGGCGTAATCTTGGCTCACTGCAACCTCTGCCTCCTGGGTTCTAGCAATTCTTCTGCCTCAGCCTCTTGAGTAGCTGAGATTACAGGCACCCACCACCACGCCTGGCTAATATTTGTATTTTTAGTAGAGACGGGGTTTCACCATATTGGCCAGGCTGGTCTTGAACTCCTGACCTCAGGTGATCCACCCACCTCAGCCTCCCAAAGTGCTGGGATCACAGGTGTGAGCCACTGTGCCTGGCTCCTTCTTTCCTTCTTTTTGTTTTTGAGACAGGGTCACTGTATTGCTCAGGCAGGATTTTCCTTTTTTTTCCCTCCCTCCCTTCCTTCTTTCTCTTTCTTTTTTTTAAGACAGGTTCACTCTATTGCCCAGGTTAGAGGGCAGGGGTATAATCATGGCTCACTGTAGCCTCAATCTTCTCAGACTCAGGTGTCCTTGATCCCTCATCAGCCTCCTGAGTAGCTGGGACCACAGGAGCACGCACCATCATACCCAGCTAATTTTTTTTTTTTTTTTTTTTTTTTTTTGTAGAGACAGGGTCTTGCTATGTTGCCTGGGCTGAATTCAAACTTCTGGGCTCATGTGATCCTCCCACCTCAGCCTCCCAAAGGGTTGGAATTACAAGTGTGAGGCACTATGCCTGGCCTCTTTTCTTTCCTCTAGAGACAGGGTCTTGCTCTGCCACTCAGCCTGGAGTACAGTGGTATGATCACAGCTCCCTGCAGCCTCCACCTCCCAGACTCAAGCAATCCTCCCAATTCAGCTGGGACCAGTCTTGGGCTCAAGTGATCTTTCCACCTCAACCTACCAAATTGCTGAGATTATTGGTGTGCGTCATCGTACCCGGCCTCAGTTACCTCTTGATTTCTTCCCCCTACCCTTAACATAAAAAGAGCCTACCGGCCAGGCACAATGGCTCACACCTGTAATCCTAGAACTTTGGGAGGCTGAGGTGGGTGGATCACCTGAGGTCAGGAGTTTGAGACCAGCCTGACCAACATGGCAAAACCCTGTCTCTATTAAAAAATACAAAAATTAGCTGGGTGTGGTGACACCTGCCTGTAATCCCAGCTACTCAGGAAGCTAAGGCTGGACAATCACTTGAACCCGGGAGTTGGAGGTTGCAGGAACCTGCTTTTCCTCCCAGCCAGCAGAGGGAACCATCGTGGATGGAGGAGGCGCTGAGATTGGCTGGCCCAGGAGCCCAGTGGTCAAGGTCAAGGTCGGACACTCAGGGCCAGCACCACTGCACTCCAGCTTGGGTGACAAAGCAAGACTCTGTTGCAAAGAAAAAAAAAGTTTGTACTGACTTGAGGTGGTGCTTCAGAACAACAGTCCACTGTCTTCTTGGTTTGCTGTCTGTTGGAATAAACCCGCTTTTCCTCCCACCAATTCTCATCTCTATTGTTTTCCTTTCAAACATCAAGCCACTGAGCTTGGGTTGTTACATCAAAAGTGTATCCACCTTTCTCCACCTCCAGCAGCAAGACCAAGACAAGCATGTCCCAAATCGGTCCACTTCTCTCCCTCCCTCCCTCCCATCTTCCTCCAGGCAGATCACATTCCGGACTGCGGACTGCAGGCGTCGGGCTTCCCTGCTGCCCCTCTGGCTCCCTCTACTGTCCATGTGCCATTCAGCAGCCAGAGAGAGTTTTTTTGTCAAGAGATGGGCGGGACGGTCGCGGGGGTGGTCTCACTATGTTGCCCAGGCTGGCCTCGAACTCCCGGCCTCAAGAGATCCTCCGGTCTCAGCCTCTCAAAGCACTGGGATTACAGGCGAGGGCCACCGCCCCTGGCCCAGAGGGAGCTTTTAAAGCTCCAATATCGTATTCTTTTACAGGTGCTCAAGCGGCTTCTCCTGGCACTTGGACTAAAAGCCAAAACTGCAAAAAGCCAGAGTCAACTATCAGCAGAGTGCCTGACATGAGCAGCTGCAGAAGTCAAAGGAGAGACTGAGGCCTTTTGCAGCTCCAGGTAAAAATCCCTTCCAAGCCCACGAGATGCGACAAAAGTAAATAAATAAAATAACACAGGAACAGAAAACCAAATACCACATGTTCTCACTTATGAGCGGGAGCTAAATGATGAAAACACATGGACACATAGAGGGGAGCAACAGACACGGGGGCCTGGTAGAGGGTGGAGGGTGGGAGGAGGGAGAGGGTCAGTAAAAATAACTAATGGGTAACAGTTTAATACCTGAGTGATGAAATAACCTGTACAACAAACCCCCATGACACAAGTTTACCTATGTAACAAGCCTACACTTATACCCCTGAACTTAAAAGTTAAAAAATAAAAACATTTAAAAATTAAATTAAATTAAACATATATAGGCTGGGCGCGGTGGCTCATGCCTGTAATCCCAGCACTTTGGGAGGCCGAGGCACACGGATCATGAGGTCAAGAGATCGAGACCATCCTGGTCAACATGGTGAAACCCCATCTCTACTAAAAATACAAAAAAAAACTAGCTGGGCATGGTGGTGCCTGCCTGTAGTCCCAGCTACTCGGGAGGCTGAGGCAGGAGAATTACCTGAACCCAGGAGGCGGAGGTTGCGGTGAGCTGATATCGCACCATTGCACTCCAGCCTGGGTAACAAAAGTGAAACTCCACCTAAATATATATATATATATACACATATATATATATGTGTGTGTGTGTGTGTGTGTGTGTGTGTGTATATATATATATATATATATATTTTTTTTTTTTTTTTTTTTTTTCTGAGATGGAGTCTCACTCTTTTGCCCAGGCTGGAGTGCAGTGGCACGATCTTGGCTCATTGCAGCCTCCACCTCCTGGGTTCAGTCAATTCTCCTGCCTCAGCCTCCTGGGTAACTGGAATTACAGGCAGCTACAACCATGCCTGGCAATCTTTTGTATTTTTAGTAGACATGGGTTTCACCATGTTGGTCAGGCTGGTCTCAATCTCCTGACCTCAACTGATCCACCCGCCTTGGCCTCCCAAAGTGCTGGGATTACAGGCTGGAGCCACTGCACCCTGCCTAAATAAATAAATTTTTTCAAAAAATTTAAAAAAGGAATCCCAGGTTTTAAAACTTAACCCCAGCCACCTAGACTCACAGGAAAGATCTGGAACTGAGTCTGAGATGGGTGTTCTGCTGCCCGGAAGTCAGGCCCCATGGTGGAATCACCTCCTTCTTCATCTTCCCTGGTTGCCTCGGTCTCTGGGGTCCCCAGCTCGGTTCCACTGTCAGGGTCCAAGCTCCCCTGAGAACATTAGGACAGACCAAAGTTTTCCCTAACCTCCTTATTGTCTGCCACCCCCCAACCCTTGGGGTCTCCCCACTTCCAGCCCCAACCAACCTCTAGGATGGTGGCATTGAGGCCAGTAGTCACAGTGGAGGTGATGACCAATGGCATGGGGGTCGGAGGCAGATTTGGAGGTGGAGTCTCTGTCTTGGGGATGTCAGTGGAGGTCTGGAACAGGGATTGAGGCAGCCTTGGGCCTGGGGTCAAGGCAATCAAGACATCATCCCCAGGAGCTCCCAGTCTGGGGACAGGGCCAGAGAAGGCTTCCAAAAGAGCACCAGCAGAGACAGAAGTGTGCTGGCTGGACCAGGGCTGCCAGCAGAGGGAGCTATCATGGATGGAGGAGGCGCTGAGACTGGCTGGCCCAGGAGGCCAGGGGTCAAGGTCAAGGTCCGATACTCAGGGCCAGGCTCCCGGAAGCCTGTCCCACATGTCCTCTCCAAGGCAGAATTCAGCAGCCAACCAGCCAGGCCACAGTCAGAGAGGGAGTGGTGACTCCTTCTGGCCTGGACAGCTGCAGAGGAACTGGGTCAGGGCGAGGGCGGGGGGGAGGGGTGTGGGAAGAGGGTGGTAGGGTCCCAGGTGAGGGGACGAGGCTGAGGAAGGGGCTAGAGAAGGGCCCACTACTCCTGAGGTCTGTATTCTGGGCCAAGAAGATCTGGAACTGAGATGCAGTGCAACCAGTGACACCCCCCCAGCCACAGACCCCAAGCAATGACCCCCACCCAGGACCCCCCAACCCAGTGACCCACCAAGAATGACCTGCATCAACAAAACCCAATGATTCTAGAATCAATGACCCATAAAAAATCCCTCCCACTCCCATCAATGGCCTCAACCCATCACTCCTCCATTCAGTGATTTTCCCAACCAGTAATCTCAACCAGTGACACGATCTTGACTATTAGCACTAACTAGTGACTCTCCAACTAATAACCCCCAACAGTGACCCCTAATCAATTGTTCCTCTAACCAGTGATGCTTCAGCAATGAACACCCATACATGAGCCCAACAAAAGCATCCTAACCAATGACCCCCAAGCAGTAATTTCACCTATCGATGACTTCCTAACTAATAATCTCTCAGGGACTCCCAAACTAATTACTCCATCCTTGACCCCCTGAAAATCACTCTTCCAACTTGTGGCCCCGCTGAGAGACCCCACTATGACTTCCAGTCAGTGACCACCCACAGACGACCCCCTGTCACTGATCCTAAACTAGGGAGGGACATCAGTAACGCCAATAATGGTTTCTATCAATGACCTTCCACAGTGATCCCCAGCTAAGTGCACCCCAAACACTGACCTCAATTAATATCCCCCTAAATTATTCCCCCTTACCCAGCCATCTCTATCAGGGAAGCCAAATAGTGCTCCCGACTAATGACTCCCAATGAATAACCGTCCTCACAGATGGGAGAGCTGATGAGATAGGACCCACCCCCACCCTGTCATCAGTCACCCTGGCAGTCATCAGTCAGCTGAGAGAAGTCAGAGCTCATGGATCACAGACCGAGAAAAAGATCATAGATCGAGGGACCAGAGATTAGTGGCGATCGGAGGCTAGAAGTCAAGCACCGAGACCGGAAGTCAGACGGTCAAGACCGGAAGTCAGGCAGCCAGGCAGAAGTCAGGTGGTCAAAACCAGAAGTGAGCGGTCTCGGGGCTCCTACCTGGTTTTCCAGGGAGTCAGGAGGTGGACTTGAGGTCGAAATTTCCTTGTTCTTCTTTTTCCTGCCCTTCCCCTTGCGGCCTCGCCCTTTCTTCCTCCCCTTTCCCTTCCCCTTCCGCCGAGGACGAGGGGTTTCTGGTTCACCCTGGGGAGCCTGAGAGGAGGGTCCCAGTCAGGTCTAGAGCATTCCTCCAGCAGAGACCCCATCATTCAGGTCACCTGGGGTGAGGCTTGCTCATGGCCCCTGGGTCTTCACTCAGCCCTGTGACCTGCAGTCAAGGTTATTCATGTAACTTGGGGTCAAGTTGGCTCAGGAATATGACTTGAGGTCAGAGTCATTCGTGCCTGGGATCTGTTTGAGGTAATGGGCCTCTTAGTGCCACGTCTGGGGGATGAGAATTCACTCTTTCCAGGGATCTGTAGCCTGGGAGGACCCAGCCTGTGTCCTGAGGTCAGGAGTGACACAGCCCCTCACTCACCTCTGTGGCTGCCGGCACAAGGCTGTCACAGCCGGGGAGGTACCGCTCACAAGCCTGGAAGGCAGCCTGAGGATCTGGACTTATCAGCAGCTCCTGAATGTCTCCCTGGGGGTCAGGGGAAGACAAGGCATAGGCTTACTCTGACCCCCATTCCCCAGCAGTCCTGCCCACCTCCTGGCACCAAGGTGTGATGCTCCCTGACTCAGAGCATGCTAACTGTAAGGAGGAGGTGACCCCATCGCAGCCCTAGTAATCCCTCTACCCCCTGTAACTAAGAGAAGAAAAGATCCTATGGGGGCACACCCGATCCCGCCCACAAGCCACAGCGCACACGTCTGCCCCACTGGAGGTGCGTTGGTTCCTTCACTCTCAGGAACAAGTTGAGCCAGGTGCCCTTCTGTGTACTGGGGATATGGAGAAGCATGAGACAGATCAAGTCCCTGGCCTCGCAGAGGTGACACACATCACGGTCACACAGAGCTGACAACAGTCCCCACACCCAGAACACACATCACACAGCCACACAACACCGCTGCTTACCGGCTCCCAAAGTCATAACTGCCCACACACAATCACACACTATCACAGCAACCAGGACCATCTCAGGTCACAGATTCAGATGCAGGACACCACCAGATCTTTCCACAAAAGCCAAGTAGGTGTCGTCACAATTTATGGTCTTGGCCGGGCTCAGTGGCTCATGCCTGTGATCCCAGCACTTTGGGAATTCAACACGGGTGGATCACCTGAGGTCAGAAGTTTGAGACCAGCCTGGCCAACATTGCAAAACCTCATCTCTACTAAAAATTCAAAAATTAGCCAGGCGTGGTGGCGCATGGCTGTAAACCCAGCTACTCGGGAGGCTGACAATCTCTTGAAACCATAAGAGGGAGGTTGCAGTGAGCTGAGATCCAGCCACTACACTCCAGCCTGGGTGACAGAGTGAAACTCCATCTCAAAAAAAAGTGTATATATATATATTTTATATAATATATATATTTTATATAATATATATATTATATATGTTTTATATAATATGTTTTATATAATATATTATATATGTTTTATATAATATATATGTTTTATATATGTTATATATGTTTTATATAATATATATTATATGTTTTATATAATATATATGTTTTATATAATATATATACATAAACAAGTGTGCACTCGATTCCCTCAGCTTCCTGGGGATAGAAGCTTCACACCTTCCTTCTCCAATATCCTCTCCAAATTCAGGCTGTAGGCAAAACATCCCACCCTGTGCCTCAGGTTTTCCCATCACTGAACTCCTACCTCAAAAGTCTTCTCCCCAAGGTCCTGGGTCCCCAGCATAGTGAGTCCGGCTATGCTGATGAATCGGGGGCCATGGCCCAAGACAGGGGGCTGAGCTTCACAGTCAGTGACCAGGGTCACCATCCCACCATCTATGCTGACTGCCACACGGTGCCACCTGCAAAGGGATGGCCTCAGTGTGGGTCTCCTCTCCCCGCCCCCTCATCCACAGACCCCCGCCAACTCTCCCCATGCTCACCTTCCATCTGTGAGGTTGACCTGCTGGGGGAGGGGGCGGAAGGGGCCACCTAGGAGATCCAGGGCTGGCCCCAGTGCCAGGCCCAACTGCCGGGCACCCGTTTCATCATAAATGGACAGCAGGACAGACTGATTGGCTGGCTGGCCCCGCAAGGTGATCAGCAGGGAGAAGTTCTCAGGAAAGTGGCCATCTGGGTGGGCAGAGGGAATGGGGCAGCTCAGATGGCTCGGAAGTGTCTCCCTCCAGGGTGATCCCCAGGCCCTCTACTCTGACTTACCTGGAAAGAGTTCCCACGTGGGGATGCCGAGCGTGCTGGCCTGGCCCACTCTGAATGCCCGGTCACCCTCTGGAGTCCTCTGGGGACAGAAGCCAGGAACCTCAGGGACCCCAGCCTGGCCTCCCCGCACACCCATGGCCTTCAGCACATCCACAGGATCTGCAGCAGAGAGAAGGTGAGGGGGCAGAGGTGGGGAGCAGCTAGAACAAGCCCAGGACTCCAGGATAGAGGCTCAGTGGTTTTTTGGGGGGCTCAGACTCTCCCTCCCTCCCCCAACCATGTGTTTGTGGCTCAGAAAGAAGGAGCAAGCCCTGGCCCTCAGCAACCCCCCCCCACCTCACCACCGCACAGATGTTCCGACCTCATCAGCCTGTTGACTCTGGGTTTTTCTCCCCCTCAGTTTTTGGTGAGAAAAAAAGTTGACCTAGTTCTGGGATGAATCAAAGCTTCCTTGCCTAAGTAAGCCCCAGAGTGGAACTGTCACCCTCTTCCCACTCCCCTGCACAGGCTGCCTAGGGCTACATCCCAGGCCTGGAACCCCCTTGCCAGGGGAAACCCACATGGAGAGGAGGGGCTTCTACTGTGTTTTCTTCCCCCACTTCCTCCCTCTCTCTAACCTCCTCCTTTGACCTCCATCACCCACAACCTCTTCCTTTTGACTACGGCCACTTTGGAGCTCTTTCCCCTGACCACTCTTCCTCTGATCGTGCCCACTAACTTCTCTTTCTGGTTACCCCCTCTAACCCTCTGATCTTCTGCCCGACCCCAGCCTATTCCCTCTGATCTCCTTTTTCTGCCTGACGGTAACCTCCTCCCTCTGACTTTCCCCTCTGATCTCCTCTCCTCCGATTTTTCCTTCTGACTTCCTCCCTCTGACATTCTCTTCCGGCCTCCTCCCTCTGATTTTCCACTTTGACCTCCTCCCTCTGAGCCTCATCTCTGACCTCCTCCCTCTGACTTTCCCATCTGATCTCCTCCCCTCTGATTTTCCCCTCTGACATCCTCCCTCTAACATTTGCTTCTGACCTCCTCACTCTTACGCTCCTCTCTGACCTCCTCCCTCTGACTACCCCTGACCTTCTCTTACTACCTATTTAGATCTCCTCCATCTGACCTGTAAGCTCTTCATTTCATCTCTCTGACCTCCTTCTGACAAGCTGTCTCTGATAACCTCCAGGCCTCCCCTCTCTGACCCTCTCCCTCTTTCATCCCAGCTAATGAGAGGACTGGTCTAGTCCAACAGTTCCTAATCTAGGCCATGCTACCAGCCCCACCCCAACAGGCAGCCCAGCCAGTGCTAAGTGGAACCACATGGCTGGGGCAGGGGAGGGTGGGGGCTTCCCCTGGGCCCCAAGCCCCTGCCTGAACCCCCTTCCCCCACCCTCAGCAAACTGTCCCACTGACCCCCTGTCCCAGCCTCTTGGCAGAAGCTGGATTCTGTAGAAGCTGGATTCTGCAGAATCTGCCATGACCTCACCCCTGGGGGTGGCTCTGCTGATCTCACCACGGGGAGCTGGGGAGGGGGGGGCAATGGTACAAGACGTTGGGGAGGCAGGGGCTTGGATGAAGGACCCCATTCCCATCCTTCCTAGGTCAGAACTCTCATTTTCCAGACTCCTCGGAGGCCTGTTTCAGTCTCTGTTTTCTCTTGCCTCCAATCTCCTCTGTCCATCCCTGCCCGCCCTCTCGCTGTCCCACTTTCTGTGCCTGTCTTTCCAGGCCTCTATCTGTGTCCAAGTCTGTCTTTCATTCTCTCTCTCTTTTCTCAGTCTCTCTCTCTCTCCACCTTTCTTTCCCAACCCATCACCCCAGCCCCCATCCCTAATTGCCTGTTTTGTGGCTGGGCTGTCATTAAGAGAAATCTGGGTTGCAGCCCCCTGGGGCTGAGATCTGGGCTCCCAGGCTCTGCTGACCACAAGAGTCACTCCCCCACGGAATAATCATCCCAGCTGCGCCATCTCAGGCTGGAGCCCAGGGGAGGATTGAGATCAAAGACCTCACCTAGCCTGGAGGCCCTCCCCTGACCCCAGACCCCAGCCCCTCTGCAGGGGAAAGAGGGTCTTCCCTCAACTACCACTCATTTACATTAAGAAAGTCCTTCCCAGGCCGGGTGCGGTGGCTCTCGCCTGTAATCCCAGCACTTTGGGAGGCTGAGGCTGGTGGATCACGAGGTCAAGAGATCGAGACCATCCTAGTCAACATGGTGAAACCCCGTCTCTACTAAAAATACAAAAAATTAGCTGGGCATGGTGGCACGTGCCTGTAATCCCAGCTACTCAGCTACTCAGGAGGCTGAGGCAGAAGAATTGCCTGAACCCAGGAGGCAGAGGTTGCGGTGAGCCGAGATCGTGCCATTGCACTCCAGCCTGGGTAACAAGGGCGAAACTCCGTCTCAAAAAGAAAAGAAAAGAAAAGAAAAGAAAGTCCTTCCCGGCATCCAACTCAAAGATCTCCTGCTTGAAACTTGTGCCCCTTCTGGAATGACCTTTCAGAAACTGACCGCCTTTTCTTTTCAGAGCTGGCTTTATGACAAAAAGGCACACAAGTGGCATTGAGTCTTGCCTTCAGGGACAGGGCGTGGCGGGGGGGGGTCTGTCGGGGGCCCAGTCTGCCTCCTGCCACTCTCCCCTGTGCTGGTCAGGGCCCTCAGGGAGATGCTGGGTGGGGTCTGGGATGTGGAGGGACAGAGGCAGGGACTGGGTCAGGGCATGACTGGGAATCCCCCCCCCAGGTATGCAGGTGAGAGAGCATTGGTGTATGTGAAAATATGAGCATGAGTGTGTGTGCAAATATGTGTATGTGCACGAGATTGTGTGAGCGTGGGTGAGTCTGAATGGGCCAGGCAGAGAATGGCTGGTCATGTCATTTCTCTAGGTGTCAGTGTGTGCAAATGTTTGGCTTCTAATGGAGGGATTAGGTGCAGTTGCTTGGCGTGTAGCCATGCTGTGCTTGCAGTGAGCCTGCAGGTGAGTCTGTAACACCTGGGACTGCTGATGAGGGAGTGCTGCTCTGTGAGAGTATGACCCAGTCGGCAAGTGGGTGATGGATTGTGAATGCTGACCGTATTTGTTTGGATGCCAGGGGCAGCATGTGTGAGAATTTGAGCGCGTGGGAGGGTCATAAAAGCTGGTTCCATGTGGCGGGTGGCTGAAGGGGGTTGCCTGGACACGGTGTTTCACATTCCTAGTGTCCCAGGGGACTTATATTCAGCGTGAGATTGCACGACCCTGTGGATGTGTGAGCATGGGAATGGGGCATAGGCCAATCAGGAACAAACCACATGTACAGGCACCTCCCTGGACTCCAAAGTGAGAAGTGTGCTGTGGTGTGTGTGTGTGTGTGTGTGTGTGTGTGTGTGTTGGGAGACTGAGCTCACCTTAGAAAGGGATTTCCAGGAGGGCCTAGACTGGGGTCTCTCAGATAAGGGAAGCCCCATCTTCACCACTTGAGAAGTCACGCCATCCCCTGACTCTCGGAGCACCCCCAACTCCGAATCCTGCGGGGCGGGTCAGGGCGCCCAGCCAGATGCGAGCAGCTGGGCGTGCGTCAGTGCTGACTCACCCCATCCGGCGGCCCCCGGGACCCCTGGGGGGCCCCTGAGAAACTCCTCGGGAAAAACACCCAAGGCTCCAGCAACTGGGGTTAGGGGGAGCAACTTCCACTCCCGCCCCGCCCCGCCCTGCGTCCCGCCCCGCCCCGCCTCGCCTCGCCCCTCACCGCGGCCCTCCCCCGAGGCCCTGTCCATGGTGCTGATAGTGGCTCTGGGGAACGCGGGGTGGGGGAGGGAGCAAGAGGGAGGGAGAAGATGGGCGCGCGCCAATTTGGGGCAGAGGAGGAAAAGGGAGAATGGCGTGAAGCCGTTTAAAGAGACGCAAAGGAAACTGTGTTACCGAACATCACCCTATACTCGTCCCCACTCAACTTCACCCTCACGGGCAATTATTTGCACCCCAAAATCACAACTACACCCCTCATAGGGGCACTCAGAGACACACAATCACACCCACAACCACACACATGGTTACCCTCGAAAATCAGCACATAGATAAGCACACACGTGCATACTCACCTGTCGCAATACACGCACTCAGCACTGCCCTTCTACTCATAGTCACACTATCGGCATCAAGCCCCCAGGCAAGCACACACGCAACTTCACTCCAAGTGCACACACATGGCTACACACACATGCACACACGCACGCACCTGCACACTGCATGCATTCCCACGCGCCCGCCAGAAAACGCAGTCACACATCCCCACCCCCACCCCCGAGCTGTCACACCCACAAATCGCCCAAAGTCGGACACTCAGGCGCCCACATCACACCGGGGCCGCACACAGCACGCACACCCTCCCCCTCTACGCCCCTCCGCCCCTCGCTGTTTTAGGGCCTCTCTGAGTGGCGCACCCTGGATCCCATCTCTTCCCTCCCGGCTCACCGGCCTGCGTCCCGGGCAGAAGCTGCAGCGCGGCCAGGAGCAGGCAGAGACCGGCCCGCGGCTGGCCCAGGCCCCGGCGGTTCTCCATCCCGGCGGAGCCCACGGGCAAGGCGGGGGACCGGACGGGGCGGCAGCGAGGCGCGGCGACTCCTCGGGCTCTGTGCAGTCACTTACGGCGGCCGCTTCTCTCGGGGTCCGCGGGAAACTGCTGCCCGAGACCCCGCCCCGGCCTCGCCCTGCGCTCCAGAGCCCGGCCAGGCGGGGCTTGTTGGAGGAGGGCCGCTGACAGCTGGACGGGGAAATTGGGAAACTGCTGAGCGCTGATTGGCCGGCTGGGATGGATCCCAGAGCCAGGAGCTGGGTTGTTCCTGCCCCACCCCATAGAGGAGGAGAAGGGTCACTTCCACCCAGCCCTAGAGTTCCAGTCTTACCCCAGAACTTTTCGGCCTAGGAGATGGAGACCTTAGCCTCATTCAAACCTTCAGCCTCCATGCAGGCCCTAGAATTAGGGAGAGGCGCAGCTTTATACCAAATCTTTTAAATTTTATTTTTACAATTTATTTTGGAGGCAGAGTCTTGCTCTGTCACCCAGACTGGAGTGCAGTGGTACAATCATAGCTCACTGCAGCCTCCAACTCCTGGGTTCAAACCATCCTCCTGCCTCAACCTCCTGAGAACCAGGGACCACAGGCACACAGTACCACACTCAGCTAATTAAAAAATACATTTTGGCTGGGCGCAGTGGCTCACGCCTGTAATCCTAACACTTTGGGAGGCCGAGGCGGGTGGATCACCTAAGGTCGGGAGTTCGAGACCAGCCTGACCAACAAGAAGAAACCCCTGTGTCTACTTAAAAGTGCAAAACTAGCCGGGTGTGGTGGCGCGTGCCTGTAATCCCAGCTACTTGGGAGGCTGAAGCAGGAGAATCACTTGAACCTGGGAGGTGACGGTTGCGGTGAGCTGAGATCATGCCATTGCACCCCAGCCTGGGCAACAAGAGCGAAACTCCGTGTCCAGGAAAAAAAAAAAAAAGAAGAAGAAGTATTTTGTAGAGACTGGGGTCTTGCTATGCAGCCCTGGCTGGTCTTGAACTTCTGGTCTCAAGCGATCCTACAGCCTTGCCCTCCCAAAAGGCTGGAATTACAAGCATGAACTACCCCACCTGGCCCCAAGTCCTTTCTGCTTCACTTAGACCCCCAAGTGGGGTCCCAACCTCACCCTGAACTCTCACTCACCTACCTGCTTTATCCTCAGTCCCTTACCTGCAAAATAGGAGGTACCAGCCTCAGCCCCAAAGCCTTTCTTCAGGCCCCTAAGGGGTCCTCATCCCACCTCAAACCTTGTCCAGATCCCAAGTGGGGTCCCCAGATTTATCCCAAATTTTCATCTCTCCACTCAAATCCCTGAGTCACGTATCCTGGCCCCAAATTCTCACCACAGATCCCAGAACACAGTTTTCACTTTCCCCCAGATTCTTGATTTCTCAAATAAAGGATCTCACCTCCATCTCTAACCTTCATCTCCCCCGACCCCGAGCCAGGCCTCCAAATGGATGCCCCAGCCCCAATCCCAAATCCCCACCAAATAGGGGAGTCCAAGCTGGGTGCAGTGGCTCACGCCTATAATCCCAGCACTTTGAGAAGTCCAGGTGGCCAGGTTGCTTGAGTCCAGGAGTTAGAGACCAGTCTAGCCAACATGTCAAAACTCCATCTCTACTAAAAACACAAAAATTAGCCAGGCGTGGTGGCTGGCACCTGTGGTCCTAGCTACTTGGGAGGATGAAGCGAGAGGATCACTTGAACCCAGAAAGTGGAGTTGTAGTAAGGCCGAGATTTGCCACTGCACTCCAACCTGGGCAACAGAGCGAGACTCTGTCTCAAAAAAAAAAAAAAAAAAAAAAAAAAGGCGTCGAGGGGGGCTGGGGTGTGAGAATCTGGCCCTGTCACAAAGCAGGGCACAGCTACCTGTGAGGAAGGGGTGGATTCTTGCCATTCTTGGGGTGAGGCAGAGGTCCCCCTCACTGTGCTGGGTCCCCCACCTGCAGCATGAAGAGGCCCCCAGGGAGTCAAATAGAGATTTTGTGCAACTGGACAAGCACAGACACGAAGGATGAGAGGGTGCTTCCCCAGGGAAAGGAGGAGCCAAAAGGCGTATCCTGAGCCCTGAACTGCTCCCCAACCCTGCTCCCCCCACCCCTGCCCCAGGGGAACAGTGAGACGCAGGCAGAGCCTCCCTCCTGGCCTCTGACTCCCCAGACAAAGAGTCTCTGTGTCCCTGAAGAGGAGGGGGTGGGGCCCCATCAGGCCTGACGGGGAGTTGGGGGGCCCCCCCAGGGTAGGAGGAGGAGAGGGACTCTGTAAGCTGCTCCTCCTCCTCCCTCTACAGGGACATCCGAGGCTGAGACTTCTCCAACTAAAAGGCTCTCACAAAATTCCTGCCCTGCCCTGCCTTGCTGGAAGTTCTTCCTGTAGTCTAACTGCTTCTTCTGACAGTTCTACACCACTTCCCTCCATGAAACCACACTTCTGGATCCACATTCTCTGTCACCTTCTCTCATTCTCTCCCTTCAATCAGAGATTCTTTCGAGAATACAGACACTAATTCCCCCCAGCTTTCACAAAAACTCTCCCAGTACTAAATAATTTACACTCGGCCGGGCTCAGAGGCTCACCCCTGTAGTCTCAGCACTTTAGGAGGCTGAGGCGGCTGAACCACTTGAGGTCAGGAGTTCAAGACCAGCTTGGCCAACATGGTGAAACCTTATCTTTATTAAAAATACAAAAATTAGCTGAGTGTGGTGGCAAGTCCCTGTAGTCCCAGCTACGCGGGAGGCTGAGACAGGAGAATCACTTGACCCCAAGAGGCAGAGGTTGCAGTGAGCTGAGATTGCACCACAGCACTCCAGCCTGGGTGACAAGAGCAAGATTCTGTCTGAAAAATAAATAAATAAATAAAATAATAATTTACACTCATAATAAAAATAAAAATCAAGAAAACAGGCTGGGTGCGGTGGCTCACGCCTGTAATCCCAGCACTTTGGGAGGCCAAGGTGGGCAGATCATGAGGTCAGGAGTTCAAGACCAGCCTGACCAATATGGTGAAACCCCATCTCTACTAGAAATACAAAAAATTAGCTGGGCATGATGGGGCACGCCTGTATTCCCAGCTGCTCAGGAGGCTGAAGCAGGAGAATCACCTGAGCCCAGGAGGCAGAGATGGCAGTGAGTTGCGGTTGTGCCATTGCACTCCAGACAGAGCAACAGAATGAGACTCCGTCTCAAAAAATAAAATAAAATAAAATAATAAGAAAACAGTTTACAAATGGCCAAGGCAAGAGCATCACTGGAGACCAAGAATTTGAGTCCAGTCTCAGCAACTTAGCAAGATCCCATGTCTAAAACAAAATTTAAAAAACTAGCTGGGCATGGTAGTGGGCACTGGTAGCCCCAGCTACTCTGGAGGCTGAGGCGGGAGGATTGCTTGAGGCTGCAGTGAGCTATAATGGTGCCACTGCACTCCAGCTTGAGTCACAGAGCAAGACCCTGTCTCTTAAAAACAAACAAACAAACAAACAAACTAAAACCAGTGATGCGTATAAAAGGTGGAGAAGAAATTTTGGGCAGATGAAGAAAACGAGGTGCAGAGAAGATTTGAGATTCTCTCTAACTGCCTCTTCAGGGTCAGTTCAGAATCCACGGTCTCCGGGGGAGGGTAGGGGCTTCTCCCTGCAGGGGATCTGTGGGAGGGGGTTAGGAGGGAGCAGATGAGCCCAGGATGAATGGTGAGTCAGGTGCTGCCCGGCAGAGGTCACGAGTCCAGGGAGGGGATCAACATGGCCGCTGCACCCCGGACTGTACTGATCTCCGGCTGCTCATCAGGAATTGGTCTGGAACTTGCAGTGCAGCTGGCCCATGACCCGAAGAAGCGCTACCAGGGTAAGAGGTGCAGGGTGGTGCTAGGAGGCGGCAGGGTGCAGATGGCTTCCCCAGCACTGTCTCCCCTACCTATCCATTCCAGCTGCGCTTGTGGGCTTGCGAGGACCCAGCAGGCATGGGGTCTTCCTCTCCCTCCGGGAATCATCCCCTCATCCTGCAAATATTTCTTGAGCACCTTCTGGGTGTTCTGAATGCTGGCAACACAACTGGGGATGAAATAGACAAAAATCTCAGCCCTCAGGATGCATGTCATAGAGCTGGGGTATGAGAGGGAGGATGGGAGATAAACAGATGAAAAGAAATTGTTGCTATACCTGATGGGAATACGTACTAAGAAACAAAATAAAGCATGCCAAGAGCGGTGGGTGGTGTTTTTAGAAGGGTTTCACTAGGGCACTTCCTAGGTTGGAATAATTACTACCCTGATGCTCACTCCTCCACCTCTCCCCAGATTACTGCTTTTAATGAGATAAGCTTCTTAAGTGTTCCTGACCTTGGGGGTTGAAGGGATGGCCTTCTAGTTCTAGGCACTTGCCCCTCTGCAGCTCTGACATAAATCCCTGGGGTCTGCATCCTCACCAACCAGGAGAACCCCTGACCCAGACGAGCACACTGCAGTCCAAGTGGGCAAAGGGTTGTTAGTTACAAGGAGGCGACTGGGGGTGAGGGCACTGCCCCAGTTGGCAGGGCTGCTTCTCCCAGCCCTCTGTCCTCTGTTTTAGAGAGGACAGAGCTTTGAGCGTGAGAGCCTGAATGCCAGTGTGCAGGGAAGAACGTGTGTCCCTCTGGGCAGGCAGATGGGTGTATGAACCTGCTGGAGGCTCATGCTGATTGAACTTTTACAATGCACCAGGATGCATTCTAAGTGCCGGCATCCAGGAAGTCATTTAAGCCTCACCTCACGCCTGTGAGGCAGGCACTGTCAGCCACCCCAATTTATTATTATTTTATTATTTATTTATTTGTTTGTTTGTTTTGAGTCAGAGTCTCATTCTGTTGCCCAGGCTGAGTGCAGTGGTGCAATCTCAGCTCACTGCAACCTCCACCTCCCAGGCTCAAGTGATTTTCATGCCTCAGCCTCCTGAGTAGCTGGGACTACAGTCACACGCCACCACGCCCGGCTAATCAGCCTCCTGAGTATCTGGGACTACCAGCACGCGCCACCATGCCCGGCTAATTTTTTGTATTTTTAGTAGATGGGGTTTCACCATGTTGGCCAGACCAGTCTCGAACTCCTGGCTTCAGTTGATCTGCCCGCCTTGGCCTCCCAAAGTGCTGGGATTACAGGTGTGAGCCACCGTGTCCAACTGCCCCATTTTAGAAGTGAGGAAACTGAGGCGCAGACTGTCAAAGGTCTTTACTCAAGGTCTCTCAGCTGCAAAGTGGCAGAGCTGGGATTTGAACTCAGGCAATCCATCCCTTGCATCCATGTTTGCCACTAAATCGCATGTAGACGCAAGTGGCCTCATTCATGTGGCTGCTACCCATGAATCACACTGGCCCAAAGACAAGATGCAAATGCCCCCAGGAGTGTTCATGGGTGATTATGGGTGCACACGTGGGGGGATATCAAACATGTATGCTGGGGCAAGTCCAGAGTACATATTCTGAGGTCCTGCTTAAGAGCATAAGCTTGAGGCCAGGCGCAGTGGTTCACTCCTAAAATCCCAGCACTTTGGGAGGCTGAGGCAGGTGGATCACCTGAGGTCAGGAGTTCAAGACCAGCCTGGCCAACATGGTGAAACCCCTTCTCTACTAAAAATACGAAAATTAGCCAGGCATAGTGGCACGTACCTATAATCCCAGCTAGGTGGGAGGCTAAGGCAGGAGAATGGCAGAGGTTGCAGTGAGCTGAGATTGCGCCACCACCCAGCATGGGCAACAAGAGCTAGATTCTGTCTTAAAAAAAAAAAGAGAGAGAGCGAAAGCATGAGCTTGGCTGTGCACTGGGGTTCTCTGGCCCCTCATGCCTGCAATTCCAGCACTTGGGGAGAATGAGATGGGCAGATCATCTGAGGTTGGAGACCAGCCTGACCAATAGGTGAAACCCTCTCTCTACTAAAAATATGAAAAATTAGCTGGGCATGGTGGTGGGGGCCTGTAATCCCAGCTACTCAGGAGGCTGAGGCAGGGAAATCACTTGGGAGACGGAGGTTGCCGTTAGCCGAGATAGCACCATTGCACTCCAGCCTGGGAAACAAGAGTGCAAGAGTGAATCTCCTTTAAAAAAATGTGGCTATTCACTTGAGTGTTTATATATGTACATATGTTGGCTATAGGTGTGTATGCATTTTTTTATGGCAATCTGTTTTATGTTTATATATTTTATTGTCTTACCTACTAGGCTATAAATTCCATGAAGGCAGACACTCTATTTATTGATTGATTTTTGAGACTGAGTCTCACTCTGTTACCAGGCTGGAGTGCAGTGGCATGATCTTGGCTCACTATAACTGTCACCTCCAGGTTCAAGCAATTCTCCTGCTCTGCCTCCTGAGTAGCTGGGATTACAGGTGCCTGCCACCATGCCCAGATAATTTTTTGTATTTTTAGTAGAGATAGAGTTTCACCGTATTGGTCAGGCTGGTCTCCAACCTCAGATGATCTGCCTGCCTCATCCTCCCCACGTGGTGGGAGGATGCCTGCCTCAGCCTCCCGAGTAGCTGGGATTACAGGCACGTGCCACCACACCTAGCAAAGTTTTGTATTATTAGTAGAGATGAGGTTTCACCATGTTGGTCGGATGCTCTCAATCTCTTGACCTTGTGATCCAGCTGCCCAGGCCTCCCAGAGAGCTGGGATTACAGGTGTGAGCCATCTTGCCTGGACTTATTCTTTTATTGTTTGAGTCAGGGTTTCACTCTGTCACCCAGGCTGGAGTGCAGTGGCTCCGTCTTGGCTCACTGCACCCTCAAACTCCTGGGCTCACGCAATCCTTCCATTGCAGCCTCCCAAGTAGCCTGGACTACAGGTGGGGGCCACCCACCACACCCGGCTAATTTGTATATATATTTTTTGTAGAGATGGGATCTCGCTTTACTTGTCCAGGCTGGTCTCGAACTCCTGGGGTCAAGCCACTCTCCCACCTTGCCCTCCCAAAGTGTCAGGATTACAGGCGTGAGCCACCACGCCCGGCTGACTTTATCTTATTTCATGCCATAGCCTCAGCACCTAGAATAGGGCATAGTGTGTAGTAGATGCTCAATAAATGTCTGTTGAACTCATGGTTGGCAGGATGGATATAGGTATGTGGAGATGCGTGTACACAAGTGTGCATTTGTTGGCTGAGTGATAATGTATGTGTGTAAACTGTGACTTCTCATGCAAGATCCCAGAAACACGCAAGCCCTCACCCAGGGGAAAGGAGCTCAGTGCCTGTCCCTGTTCTACTCTTGCCCCCAGTGGTGGCCACTATGAGGGACCTGAGGAAGAAGGACACACTGGAGGCTGCTGCTGGGGAGGCTCTGGGGCAGACCCTCACTGTGGCCCAGCTGGACGTGTGCAGCGATGAGTCGGTGGCCCAGTGTCTCAGCTGCATCCAGGGAGAAGTGGACGTGCTGGGTGAGAGTCACAGCCCCTGGTTCACTAAGCCCCATCCTGGTCTGAGTATAGACCCTCAATACGGCCAGGTCTGAGCACCAGCTCTCTGGCTTCTTCAGCAGTCTCTAAACCTGGACAGAAGGGGTAGATCGGTTGGCCAAGATGGGTAGACAGATGGTCCTACCACTGATTTACTAAGGGCTGGGTGCAGTGGCTCACACCTGTAATCCTAGCACTTTGGGAGGCTAAGATAGGAGGATTGCTGGAGCCCAGGAGTTCAAGAACAGCCTGAGCAAAATAATGAGACTCTACAAAAAAAATTAAAACTTAGCCAGGCATAGTGGTGCATGCCTAATCACAGCTACCCAGGAGGCCAAGGTGGGAGGATCCCTTGAGCCCAGGGGTTTGAGGCTCCAGTGAGTTACGATAGAGTCAGTCTGGGAGACAGAGCAAGACCTTGTCTCAAAAATCAATTTTTTTTTTGAGATGGAGTCTCGCTCTCCGTCCGGTGGCATGATCTTGGCTCACTGCAACCACCACCTCCCAGGTTCAAGCGATTCTCCTCCCTCACCTCCAGAGTAGCTGAGATTACAGACACCTGCCACCATGTCCAGCTAATTGTTGTATTTTCAGTAGAGACGAGGTCTCACCATGTTGGCCAGGCTGGTCTCAAGCGCCTGACCTCAAGTGATCTCCCCACCTTGGCCTCCCAGAGTGCTGGAATTACAGGCGTGTACCACCACACCTGGCCAAAAATGAATTTTTTTAAAAGAAAAATATTAGAGACACTAGTAACAAACAGAGGCCTGGGTGGGGCGGATTTTGTGAAATAGAAATTCTCACATATGGAGAAAGTCATATGTGGTTGGGAAAATTACTTGGATGAGTCACTTGGGGAAGACAGTATGATGCAGAAATAAGTCATAAGGTCCCTAAACCTTCGAAGGAGGGTGGGTGTTGCTGTGTTGATGTGATTTGGGGTTGGAATTGAATTGCTCCTGCATTAAGGGGGACGCTATCCCCAGCAGCCCTTCCTCCCACCCAGGGCTGAGGATCCTCTATGACAAACGCTAAACTGTGTTCAAAGATCATCAAGGTTTCAGCCGGGCTTGGTGGCTCACACCTGTAATCCCAGCACTTTGGGAGGCTAAGGCAGGTGGATCACGAGGTCAGGAGTTTGAGACTGGCCTGATCAACATGATGAAACCCTGTCTCTACTAAAAATACAAAAAAATTAGCTGGGCATGGTGGCGCATGCCTGTAACCCCAGCTACTTGGGAGGCTGAGGCAGGAGAATCGCTTGAACCCGTGAGGTGGAGTTTGCAGTGAGCCAAGATCATGCCATTGCACTCCAGCCTAGGCAACAAAGCAAGACTCTATCTCAATAAATAAATAAATAAAGATCACCAAGGTTTCCAAGGTTTCATGTTTGTCCACTTAAGATACCGTGGACGTGGAGTACGGGATGGGGTGATTCAGAGAGTGTCTGGAAGTGATGCTAGGGGGATGAGGGATTTGAGGTAACCCTCAGTGCCTCTTCTCTTAGTGAATAATGCCGGAATGGGCCTGGTGGGGCCCCTGGAGGGGCTCAGCCTCGATGCCATGCAGAATGTCTTTGACACCAACTTTTTCGGAGCTGTCCGTCTGGTCAAAGCTGTGCTTCCAGGCATGAAGAGGAGGCGGCAGGGCCACATTGTGGTCATCAGCAGTGTCATGGGGCTGCAGGGTGAGCTGTGGGGACCCGCCCCTGGAAATCCCAGCAGTGTCTGACCCTCTCCAGACTGGAAGGATGGCAAATGGGTTTTAGATCATATTCTAAATTAGCCTGGAGCCCGGGTGTGGTGGTTCACGCCTATAATCCTAGCATTTTGGGGGGCTGAAACGGGCGGATTGCCTGAGCTCAGGAGTTCGAGACTAGCCTGGGCAACATGGTGAAAGCCTGTTTCTAGTAAAATACAAAAAAATCAGCCAAATGTGGTGGGCACATGCCTGTAATCACAGCTATTCAGGAGGCTGAGGCAGGAGAATTGCTTGATCTCGGGGGGCGGAAGCTGCACTCCAGCCTGGACAACAGAGCAAGACTCCATCTTCAAAAAGAAAAACATGGAAAAATCAGCCGAGCATGGTTGTGTGTGCCTGTAGTCCCAGCTACTCAGGATCACTGGAGTAGTGATCACTGTGCTGATCACTGTGCTGAAGTGGGAGGATCACTAACGCCCAGAAGTTCAAGGCTGCAGTGAGCCGTGACTGTGCCACAGCAGCCCGGCCTGCTGGACAGAGTAACGCCAAGCAAGGAAGGAAGGAAAAGAAAGAGGGAGAAAGAAAGAACAAAAGATAGAAAGAGAAAGAGAGAGAGAAAGAAAGAGGGAGAAAGAGAGAAAGAGACAAGGATCCCATTGAAGAGAAAATGGATGGGATTCCATGTCCATGGGGCACAAAGGTTTTGAGAATGGAGGGAAATAGGGGAGTTTCCTGAGACCAGGTGGAGCTGGAAGGAGGTGGCACCTGAGAACAACCTTGTCCTGACCCCGTATGACCCCACCCCACACACAATGCCATACAGCCATCATCTTGGCACCAGATATCTACCTCTCTGGTCCCCACATCCTCGATGCTCTGTCTCCCAAAGACCCCATCACCTGGAACCCACAAAGCCTATCTCCCAGACCCCCAAAGAGGTTTCCTCCCTCTGACCCTCACAGGTGTCATCTTCAACGATGTCTATGCTGCCTCCAAGTTCGCCCTGGAGGGATTCTTCGAAAGCTTGGCTATCCAACTGCTGCACTTCAACATCTTGTGAGGCGGGCACATGGGCACATGGGGGTTGGAGGCCGGGCTGGGGAGTTGGAATCGAAACGGGGAAAGACAATGAAGCTGGGTGCAGCGGCTCACACCTGTAATCCCAGCACTTTGAGAGGCTGAAATGGGAGGATCGCTTGAAGCAAGGAGTTTGAGACCAGCCTAGGCAACATATCGAGACCCCATCTCAACAAAAAACTTAAAAATTATCCAAGGGTGGTGGTGTGTGTACCTGCAGTCCCAGCTACTTCGGAGGCTGAGGGAGGAGGATTACTTGAGTCTAGGAGTTGGAGGCTGCAGTGAGTTAGGATCATGCCACTGCACTCCAGCCAGGGCAACAGAGTAAGACCTGTCTCTTAAAAAAAAATTGGAGGCCGGGCGCGGTGGCTCACGCCTGTAATCCCAGCACTCTGAGAGGCTGAGGCGGGTGGATCACCTGAGGTCGGGAGTTCAAGACCAGCCTGACCAACATGATGAAACCCTGTCTTTAAAAAATAAAAATAAAAAATAATTGGACAAAATAGGGCAGGGAGTGGTTGAGCCGTCAGACTCACACTACCCCTGCCCGGTCACAGCATCTCCTTGGTGGAGCCAGGCCCCGTGGTCACTGAGTTTGAGGGGAAGCTTCTGGCGCAGGTTTCTACAGCTGAGTTCCCAGGCACTGACCCTGACACCCTGCACTACTTCCGGGACCTCTACCTCCCAGCCTCCAGGGAACTGTTTCGCTCCGTGGGACAGAGCCCACAGGACGTGGTTCAGGTGAGTGAGGGGCCCAGAGCCCCAAGATGTGGCTCAGATATGTTTCGGGGAGAGGCCCTCCCTGGGTCCCAGCACTCAGGGGCTCCACCCTGCAGGCCATTATCAAGGTCATCGGCTCGACTCGACCACCCCTGCGCCAACAGACCAACATCCGCTACTCGCCGCTGACCATGCTCAAAAACGTGGACTCCTCCGGCAGCCTGTACGTGCGAACCACCCACTGCCTCCTCTTTCGCTGTCCACGCCTCCTCAGCCTCGGCCTTCGATGTCTGTCCTGTGGCTGTCTCCCAGCCCGGGTGCGGCCAAGATGAGCCGAACAGAGCCTCACGATCCCCACCCCTTAACAACCAGATCTCTTCATTCCATGTCTAATTCAGAGGCTGAGCAGACTCTTCATGCATTCATTCACTCTGCAAACTCCTCTCTGCTCTGTGCCTGGATGTGGCTAGAATCCCAGAAAGGCCTCAATTTTCAGGCATAGACACCTCTGTGGTCACAGTTGGAATAGAGAGAGGGACCCCGGGAACTTGGGCTGGGGAGCCCAGAGCAGGAAGTGGTAGCTGTCTCTGGGAAAGCAAGGGCGGCTTCCTGGAGGAAGAGGCATTGTTATGACCCTTGAAGGATGAGACAGACTCTTCCTCATTCAACCTCATGACTTCATAATCCTCGGCCTGAGAATACAGGAATGATTCATAACTCCCACTCCCCACCCCTGTGCATACACCAGAGCTCTGTAGACCAAGGGGACACTCCTGGTTACACACCCCATCAGCAAAATGTATTTGAGCACACACCAGCAATGTATGTATATTTTTTCCATTAAATATATATTTATAATCACAAGTCATAGTTACATTTACTATTTAATGAAGCTCGATTTCTTAAAATTAAATAAAAAATTAAAAAGCCAGTTGAACTACTGGCTCCAAAGAGACAGAGAGAGAGAAAGAAAGACAGAGAAAGCAAGCCAGCAGGCAAGCAAGCCAGGCATGGTGGCTCATGCCTGTAATCCCAGCACTTTGGGAGGCTGAGGCAGGCAGATCACTTGAGGCCAGGAGTTCGAGATCAGCCTGGCCGACATAGTGAAACTCTCTCTCTACTAAAAATACAAAAATCAGCTGGGCGTGGTGGCAGGTGCCTGTAATCCCAGCTACTAGGGAGGCTGAGGCATGAGAATCACTTGAACCCAGGAGGCAGAGGTTGCAGTGAGGCCAAGATCACGCCACTGCACTCCGGCCTGGGCGGCAGAGCCAGACTCTGTCTGAAGAAAATAAAACAGAAACTCATGAAAGAATAAACAGACTTTTGTATATCCTTATAAAGGAATGAAATTCTGACACATGGGTGAGTACTGAGAACACCAAGCTGAGTGAAATAAACCAGATAGAAGATTCCACTTATCTGAGAGGCCTAAAGTAGTCAAATCCATCGAGCTGGAAAGTCACACAGTGGGCGCCTGGGACAGAGGGAGGATGGAATGGGGAATCTGTGTTTCAAGGGGACAGAGTTTCGGTCTGGGAAGCGGATGAAGTTCTGGAGATGGACAGCAGTGAGGGTTGCACCCCAATGTGAATGTACCTAAGGCCGCTGATCTGTACACTTATAAATGGTTAAAATGGTAGTTACTGTTTTTTTGGAGACAGTCTCGCCCCATCACCCAGGCTAGAGTGCAGTGGCACAATCTCAGCTCACTGTAACCTCTGCCTCCTGGGTTCAGGCGATTCTCCTGCCTCAGCCTCCAGAGTAGCTGGGAACTACAGGCGTGTGCCACTATGCCCAGCTGATTTTTTTATTTTTAGTAGAGATGGGGTTTTTCCATGTTGGTCAGGCTGCTCTCAAACTCCCAACCTCAGGTGATCCTCCCGCCTTGGTCTCCGAAAGTGCTGGGATTATAGGCGTGAGCCACCATGCCCAGCCAAAAACGATAAATTTTGTAGTGCACATATTTTACCACAATTTTATTTTTATTTTATTTATTTATTTATTTATTTGAGACGGAGTTTTGCTGTTGTTACCCAGACTGGAGTGCAATGGCATGATCTCGGCTCACCGCAACCTCCACCTTCTGGGTTCAAGCAATTCTCCTGCCTCAGCCTCCCAAGTAGCTGGGACTACAGGCGCGCACCACCATGCCCAGCTAATTTTTGTATTTTTAGTAGAGACGGGGTTTCACCTTGTTGACCAGGATGGTCTCGATCTGTTGACCTTGTGATCCACCCGCCTCGGCCTCCCAAAGTGCTGGGACTATAGGTGTGAGCCACTGTGCCCAGCCTTTTACCACAATTTTAAAACAGACATGGAGAGTTTTAGTTTAAACAAACTGAATATAGGCCAGGCACGGTGACTCATGCCTGTAATCCTAGCACTTTGGGAGACTGAGGCAGGTGCATCACCTCAGGTCAGGAGTTCGAGACCAGTTTGGCCAACATGACTAAACCCCATTTCTACTAAAAATACAAAAATTAGCTAGGCACGGTGGTAGGTGCCTGTAATCCCAGCTACTCAGGAGGCTGAGGCAGGAGAATTGCTTGAACCCAGAAGGTGAAGGTTGCAGTGAGCCAAGACTGCCCCACTGCACTTCAGCCTGGGTGACAGAGTGAGACTCTGTCTCAAAACAAAAAACACACAAACAAAAAAACTGAATATATACTTTAAAAAATTTTTTTCACTAAAAGCATCATACTATATAAATGAATGTGAACTTTACTTGTTACCTTCAATCATGTATACCTTGGAGGATATTTTTTTCTTTTTTGAGACAGGGTCTTGCTCTGTCCCCCCAGGTTAGAATGCAGTGGCATGATCTCAGCTCACTGCATCCTCCGCCTTCCTGGGTTCAAGCGATTCTCCTACTTCAGCCTCCTGAGTAACTAGGACTACAGGCACCTGCCACCATGCCTGGCTGATTTTTGTATTTTTAGTAGAGATGGGGTTGCACCATGTTGGCCAGGCTGGTCTCAAACTCCTAACTGATTCACCCTCCTCGGTCTCCCAAAGTGCTGGGATTCCAGGCGTGAGCCACTGTGCCCGGCCAGAGGATTTCCCCTATCAGCCCAAGCAGACATCCTCGTTCTTTCCAGATCTGCAGTATATTCCACTGTGTAGATGAACCATAATTCATGCAGCCCTTCCTCTACTGACAGATCTCTGGTTCTCTCCAAATGTTTGCTATTACATAGATGACTGCAGTGGCAGGCCTTGTCCCCTCTCACACATGTGCAAGAGTTTCTGGTATGAGATTATTTGGCCAAAGAATCTATGCATTGGTGATTTTCCTGAACATGATCAGTCTCGCGTCCTTCCTGGAGGACCAATGTCCATATGTCAGCCTCCTTGCTTGGTGGGCTGGAGTTCAATGGTGTGATCTTGGCTCACTGCAACCTCCACCTCCCAAGTTCACATGATTCTCCTGTCTCATCCTCCTGAGCAGCTGGAACTACAGGCACACACCACTACACACAGCTAATTTTTTATACTTTTAGTAGAGACGGGGTTTCTTTTCTTTTTTTTTTTTTTGAGACGGAGTTTCGCTGTTGTTGCCCAGGCTGGAGTGCAATGGCGCATTCTCGGCTCACCGCAACCTCCGCCTCCTGGGTTCAAACAATTCTCCTGTCTCAGCCTCCCAAGTAGCTGGGATTACAGGCATGTGCCACCATGCCCGGCTAATTTTTTGTATTTAGTAGAGACAGGGTTTCACCATGTTTGCCAGGATGGTCTCGATCTCTTGACCTCATGATCCACCCGCCTTGGCCTCCCAAAGTGCTGGGATTACAGGCTTGAGCCACCGTGCCCGGCCCGAGACAGGGTTTCACTATGTTGGCCAGACTGGTCTTGAACTCCTGACCTCATGATCTGCCCATCTCGGCCTCCCAGAGTGCTGGGATTACAGGAGTAACCCACCACACCTGGCTCATGCTTCATTTTTGGTGGACATTCTGATCACACCTTTGCCCAATTTATTTTCTGTTGGATTGTTGATGCTTTTATTATTAATTTCTAGAAACTTTATATATTGAAGAAATTAAGGAATCTGTGATATGAAGTGCAGATCTTTCATTCCCAGTTTGCTTTTTTTTTTTTTTTTTTTTTTTTTTTATCTGTTATGTTTGGCCTGACTGGGCGCAGTGGCTCAGTCCTGTAATCCCAGCACTTTGGGAGGCTGAGGCAGGTGAATCACGAGGTCAGGAGTTCAAGACCAGCCTGACCAACATGGTGAAACTCCATCTCTACTAAAAATACAAAAATTAGCCAGGCGAGGTGGTGCACGCCTATAATCCCAGCTACTCAGGAGGCTGAGGCAGAAGAATTGCTTGAACTGGGGAGGTGGAGGTTGCAGTGAGCTGAGATCACATCAATGCATTCCAGCCTGGGTGACAAAATGAGACTCCATCTCAAAAAAAAAAATGTTTGGACTTATTCTATTTATTTATTTAATTTTGAAATTTTTTCCTAGCCGGAGTCTTGTTCTGTCACTCAGGCTGGAGTGCAATGGCGCAATCTCAGCTCACTGCAACCTCTGCCTCCCAGGTTTAAACAATTCTCCTGCCTCAGCCTCCCAGCCTTACTTTTATGTTGTGGAATTATTATTATTGTTATTACACTTTTAAATTTCAAGACCCAGTAACAAAGGACGTACTGATAGCACAGTGGTTCACACAGGTAATCCCAACACCGGGAGGTGAAGCCAAAAAAATCACTTGACATCAGGATTTTGAGACCAGCCTGGGCAGCACAGCAAAACCCATTCTCTACAAATAATTTCAAAAGTAGCCCGGTGTGGTAGCATGCCCCTGCAGTCTCAGCTACTCAGGAGGTTGAGGTGGGAGGATCCCTTGCATCCAAGAGTTGGAGGCTGCAGTGAGCTATGACTGAACCATTGCACTTCAGCCTGCTGAGAGAGACAGACCCCATCTCAAATAAATAAATAAATAAAATAAGAAAGGACATACCCAGACTGATTCTGTTAAAACACAAAGATGGCCGGGCACGGTGGCTCACACCTATAATCCCAGCACTTTGGGAGGCTGAGGCGGGCAGAACATAAGGTCAAGAGATAAAGACCATCCTGGCCAACAAGATGAAACTCGTCTCTACTAAAAATATAAAAATCAGCCGGGCGTGGTGGCATGCACCTGTAGTCCCAGCTACTCGAGAGGCTGAGGCAGAGGTTATAGTGAGCCTAGATAGTGCCACTGCCCTCCAGCCAGGAGGCAGAGCGAGGCTACTTCTCAAAAAAACAAAACAAAAACAACAACAAACAAACAAACAAAAAAAAAACAAAAAGTACAAAGATAATGTCAATCCTCTTTTCAAAACTCCCCAGTGGCTTCTCCTCTTATTTATAGTTTTTTTTTTTTTGAAACAGGGTCTTGCTCTGTCATCAGATTGGAGTGTAGTGGTGCAGCCTCAACCTGCTCGGCTCAGAAGACCTTCCCACCTCAGCCTCCTGAGTAGCTGGAACCACAGGTGCATGCCACCACACCTAGCTAACTTTTAAAAAACTTTTTGTAGAGAGGGAGGTCTCAGTATGTTGCCCAGGCTGGTATTAAACTCTTGGTCTCAAGTGATCTTTCTGCCTTGGTCTCCCAAAGTGCTGGGATTACAGGTGTGAGCCGCCATGCCTGGCATGCTTCCCTCTTATTTAGACTCAGATCAAAACTACACCATCTGACCACTGAATATTTGTCTCAAATTATCTCCTGCTTCTCCCCATCCCCCACGCATTCCAGCAACACTGACCTCTTTGCTTTGCCATTTCGTCTTTCACCCTTTTTTAGAGACAGGGTCTCACTCTGTCACCCAGGTTGGGGTGCAGTGGCACAATCATAGTTCACTGCAACCTCAAACTCCTGGACTCGAGTGATCCTCCAGCTTTGGCCTCCTAAATTGCTTGTCTTACAGGTGTGAGCCACCATGCCTGGCCTCCTTGCTGTTTCTTAAACACTCCAACCTCAAGGCCTTTGCACTTGCTGTTTCCTCTTCATAGAATGTTTTCCCCAAATATCCACAAGGCTCCCTCCTTCACTTCCTTCATTTGCTCAGATATCACCTCCTCCATGAAGGCCTCCAGGATCACCATAAAATATCACACTGTCCCTTTATTCTCTTACCTGTTTTATTTCCCATCATCTGACATGGTTCTCTCTCTTTTCTTTCCTTCTCCCCTTCCTTCCTTCCTTCCCTCGTTTTTCTTTTCTTTTTCCTTCCTTCTCTTTCTTTCATATATACATATATAAACAAGGGCCTTGCTTTATTGAGCAGGCTGCTCTTGAACTCCTGGGTTCAAGCGACCCTTCCACCTCCGCCTCCCAAAGTGCTGGGATTACAGACATGCCTGGCAAGCATATACTACTATGCTATACTTGTATCTTACCGGCACCAGCCCCCAGAACGTCAGCTCCACGGGCAGGGGACTGTTGTCTCTTTTCTCTACTCTCATCATCAGCACTGTGGAAATGAACAAATGACTCAGTGAGCCTGGGCTGGGGACTGGAAGTGACCAAGCTGGCACATCCTGGCAGTGAAGTCCACACTGAGAAGCTCCTGACACCTCCCTGACCTGGACAAGACAGGGTACTTCTCTGACCCTCGGTTTCTTCATCTGTGAAATGGAGCTTGCCAGGAGAAAGTCCTACTAAGTGCTGGGAACGTAGTCGGTGTCTAAAAAATTAGAGCCCTTAATAGTTATGTTGATGGTAGCCTTATTCCTTGTTCTCCTGGGCCCTGCCCGGCCTTTCCTGGGAAGCTCTGAGCTAAAAGCCCTGGAGGAGGGAGTAAAACCAGAGGCTGCATCTCTGTAAGGACACATCCCGGCAAGGCCGCCCCTCCCGCCCGTCCCTCCCTCCTCGATTTAAACTCCGGGTCCCCGGGAGGGGAAGGCGGACGGAATCTGAGCGGCAGGCGCAGCTGCTCCCGGCGGGCGGCCAAGGTCCCCTCCCTCCAGCACCGGCATTCCTGCGGGAGGGGCCGAGAGCAGCTGTTCGCCTGGCCGGAGGCTGTCTGGCGCCCTCTGGTGTCCAAGTGCGAGAGGCCACGTGGACTTGAGCAGGAGCCGCCGGTCTGTCCCAGGCCACTGTCTGCAGCTCAGGTGGACCTGGGTGGGGCTAGGTCCATCCTCTACCTTTCTGGGGTTCCCTTTACCTTCCGGGTTCACGAACTCAGTTTCCATCACGAAACTTGCTGTGGGACCCTGGGCAAGACGCTCAACCTCCCTGTGCCACAGTTTCTCAGCTGTGCAATTTGGGATAGGATTCTTCACCTTTTTAGTGCTGTTTTTCTTTTCCTTTTTTTTTTTTTTTTTTTTTTTTTTGAGACGGAGTTTCGCTGTTGTTACCCAGACTGGAGTGCAATGGCACGATCTCGGCTCACCACAACCTCCGCCTTCTGGGTTCAAGCAATTCTCCTGCCTCAGCCTCCCAAGTAGCTGGGACTACAGGTGCGTACCACCATGCCCAGCTAATTTTTGTATTTTTAGTAGAGACAGGGTTTCACCTTGTTGACCAGGATGGTCTTGATCTCTTGACCTTGTGATCCACCCGCCTCGGCCTCCCAAAGTGCTGGGATTATAGGCGTGAGCCACCGCGCCCGGCTGCTGTTCTTTTTCTTTCTTTCTTTCTTTCTTTCTTTCTTTCTTTCTTTCTTTCTTTCTTTCTTTCTTTCTTTCTTTCTTTCTTTCTTTTTCTTTCTTTCTTTTCTTTCTTTCCTTCCTTCTTTCTTTTCTTTCCTTCTCTCTTTCTTTCTTTTTTTGAGACCGAGTTTCACTCTTGTTACCCAGGCTGGAGTGCAATGGCGCGATCTCGGCTCCCTGCAACCTCCGCCTCCTGGGTTCAGGCAATTCTCCTGCCTCAGCCTCCTGAGTAGCTGGGATTACAGGCATGCGCCACCATGCCCAGCTAATTTTTTGTATTTTTAGTAGAGATGGGGTTTCACCATGTTGACCAGGATGGTCTCGATCTCTTGACCTCGTGATCCACCCGCCTCAGCCTCCCAAAGTGCTGGGATTACAGGCGTGAACCACCGTGCCCGGCCCCTCTTTCTTTCTTTTTTCTTTCTTTCTTCTTCTTTTCTCCTCTTTCTCTTTCTTTATCTATTTATTATAGAGATGGGGCTTTACTGTGTTGCCCAGGCTGGTCTCAAAGTCCTGAGCTCAAGCAATCCTCCCACTTTGGCCTCCCCAAATGCTGGGATTACAAGAATGAGCCACCACCCCCGGTTGCCTCCGTTGTTTTTTTTTTTTCTTTATTCTTTTTTTTAACTTTGGGGACAGGGTCTCACTCTGTCACCCAAGCCAGAGTGCAGCGTCAGGACTGCTGTTCAGGGCAGCCTTGACTCCTGTGCTCAAGCAATCCTCCCACCTCAGCCCCCTAGTAGTTGGGATTACAGGCAAACACCGTTATATGAAGCTAATTAAAAAAAAAATTGTAGAGTAGGGTCAGCTATTTTGCCCAGGCTGGTCTCGAACTCCTGGTCTCAAGCGATCCTCCCGGCTCTGCCTCCCAAAGCGCTGGATTCCAGGTGTCAGCCACTGAGCATGAAGAGTTTTTTCATCTGTAAAACAGGCCAGTGGTGATCCTTAATTCATTAGATTGCTGAGAGGATTGAAAGAGACAGTCCAGGTGAATGTGGCTACATAAAATACACACTCCTGGCCGGGCGCCATGGCTTACACCTGTCATCCAGGACTTTGGGAGGCCAAGGCCGGAGGATCACTTGAGCCAGGAGTTCAAGACCAGACTAGGCAACATAGAGAGACCCCCCCCCGTCTCTATCAAAAATACAAAAAAAAAAAAATAGCTGGGCATGGTGGTGCCCGCCTGTAGTCCAGGCAACTTAGGAGGCTGAGGTGGGAGGATGACTTGCATCCAGGAAGTCAAGACTGCAGTGAGCTATGGCTGTGCTCCTGCACTCCAGCCTGGGTGACAGAGGGAGACTGTCTCTAAAAACAAAAACTAAAAAAAAATTGTTTTTTTTTGAGACGGAATTTCTCTGTTGTTACCCAGACTGGAGTGCAATGGCACGATCTCGGCTCACCACAACCTCCACCTCCTGGGTTCAAGCAATTCTCCTGCCTCAGCCTCCCAAGTAGCTGGGACTACAGGTGCACACCACCATGCCCAGCTATTTTTTTTTTTTTTTGTATTTTTGATAGAGACAGGGTTTCACCTTGTTGACCAGGATGGTCTCGATTTCTTGACCTCATGATCCACCCGCCTCGGCCTCCCAAAGTGCTGGGATTATAGGTGTGAGCCACCGCGCCCAGCCTAAAAAAAATTTTTTTAATGGCTCAGATTGTTCTACCTGGAAATTCTCATGGTGTAGATAGAGACACTGGTACTGGGAGACAGGGCCCAGACTGGAGGAAAAGAAAGGGACCGTGGAGAGAGCCAGCTGACGCCCCTTGCCTCTGGACAATTGCCTATCCCAGACACCTGCAATCCCTGCTCCCAACGAAGGGGGAATGTGAACACCTGCTGAAGGGGAACTCTCACCCCCAGCCCAGGCAGAGCTCAACAGAACCACTGAAGGCCGGGCGTGGTGGCTCACGCCTGTAATCCAGGTACTTTGGGAGGCCGAGCTGGGCGGATTACCTGAGGTCAGGATTTTGAGACCAGCCTGACCAACATGGTGAAACCCCGTCTCTGCTAAAAATACAAAAATTAGCTGGGTGTGGTGGTGGGCATCTTTAATTTCAGCTACTCATGAGGCTGAGACAGGAGAATTGCTTGAACCTGGAAGGCAGAGATTGCAGAGAGCCAAGATTGTGCTATTGCACTCCATCCTGGGTGACAAAGCGAGACTCCATTTTAACAAACAAAAACAAGACCGGGCGCAGTGGCTCACGCCTGTAACCCCAGCACTTTGGGAGGCCGAGGCGGGTGGATCACTTGAGGTCTGGAGTTCAAGACCAGCCTGGCCAACATGGTGAAATCCTGCCTGTACTAAAAATTCAAAAAATTAGCTGGGTGTGGATGATGCACACCTGTAATCCTAATCACTCAGGAGGCTGAGGCGGGAGAATGGCTTGAACCTGAGATTGCAGTGAACCAAGAGCGCACCACTGCACTCCAACCTGGGCAACAGACTGAGATGTCTCAAAAAAAAAAAAAAAAAAGTGGCTGGGCACAGTGGCTCACACCCATAATCCCGGCACTTTGGGAAGCCAAGGTGGGTGGATCATGAGGTCAGGAATTTGGGACCAGCCTGACCGACATGGTGAAATCCTGTCTCTACTAAAAATACAAAATTAGCTGGGCGTGGTGGTGTGCACTTGTAATCCCAGCTACTCAGCAGGCTGAGGCAGGAGAATCGGTTGAACCTGGGAGGTGGAGATTGCAGTGAGCCAAGATCGCACCACTGCACTCCAGCCTGGACGACAGAGCAAGACTCTATCTCAAAAAAAAAAAAAGTACATTATCATTTAGTAGGGGGATCAGGAACCCTTCAATAGGCTAAATTTCCCAAGCTGCTGAATTGACATCACTATAGCGGGTAGAGTCAAACACACTCATCATCAAGCCCAGCTGCCTCTTAGAGGCAGACACCACCAAGTCATCTCAACATTGTATTTAATAAGCCCACTAAACAGTGAGAATTATTTGAGGACAGAGAAAGCCTTTTTCCAGGAATGCTTCAAGCATGATGTGTTTTCTTCCCTGGTTTAATATGTATAATTTGCCTTCTGGAAAAGGAACCCAGAGACTCTGGCATGACTTAGGAAACAATAGACAATGGTCACAATTTACTAAGCGGAATTGCCTCCTGCAAGGATGGAGAAATCCGTGTAGTGCAAGGACTTGAACCCCAGAAAGAGGACTTTGACCCGTGGATTTCTCAGGAGGTTCCGTTATGGTGGGTCCTGAGGCCAGATGGTCAAATGCCACATGGCTGCTCACACCTGGAATTGGGAAATAGGGAAAAAATGCCAGCACTGACCCTATTTGGGCAGCTGCTCTGTTTTGCCAATTTCACAAGGGCAAAAGTAGGGAAAATCCATCCAGGCTAGGGAAGAAAGATGTTTGCCCCTCCTCCTGTCAGCCAATCGCAACCAAGCCCTGAGTTGTGTCCTGGGTGTGCAAACCTCCTTGCTGGGTGAGGGGAGGGCTTTAGGATAAGACCTTCATGGTCTTCATGGCCAGGCATGGTGGCTCACACCTGTAATCCCAGAATTTTAGGAGGCCGAGGCGGGCGGATCACTTGAGGTCAGGAGTTCAAGACCAGCCTGGCCAACATGGTGAAAGCCCGTCTCTATTAAAAATACAAAAATTAAGGCCGGGCGCGGTGGCTCAAGCCTGTAATCCCAGCACTTTGGGAGGCCGAGGTGGGTGGATCACAAGGTCAAGAGATCGAGACCATCCTGGTCAACATGGTGAAACCCTGTCTCTACTAAAAATACAAAAAATTAGCTGGACACGGTGGTGTGCGCCTGTAGTCCCAGCTACTCGGGAGGCTGAGGCAGGAGAATTGCCTGAACCCAGGAGGCGGAGGTTGCGGTGAGCCGAGATCGTGCCATTGCACTCCAGCCTGGGTAACGAGCGAAACTCCGTCTCAAAAAAAAGATAAATAAATAAAAATAAATAAAATAAAAATACAAAAATTAGTCAGGTGTACTGGCGTATGCATGTAATCTCAGCTACTTGGGAGGCTGAGGCCTGAGATTCACTTGAATTCAGGAGGCAGAGGTTGCAGTGAGCTGAGATTGCGCCATTGCATTCCAGCCTGGATGACAGAGCCAGACTCCATTTCAAAAAAAAAAAAAAAAGGATTAGACCCTCATGGCTCATGGGGCAGGCAATTCTCCTACCACTCTGGCCCCTGAGGAAAGGGACTGGGGTACTTCTCAATGCATCTGACCCAAGCCTCTTTTGGAGGCTTGGCTGGAAAGTGAGAAACACCCCCGACTCCACCCCATTGGATTTACAGGAATTCTTGCCCCACACTTGTTTAGATATTAACTCAGCCACGACAAGCCAAGGCAAACAGTCCAGGGCCGGGGCAGACGAGAGGACAGACATCTGCAGCCTGTGGCCACCCATCACCCTGCCAGCTGCCATGGACGTGCCCTGGCCCCTGGGGTGGATTCTGCTTCTCTTGGGAAGCCCCCTTACCCAAGCTGAGCCTCTGTGAGTCTGGGGAATGGAGGGGCAAAGCTGGCTTCCTGCACATCCAATGTCTGTGATTCCAGCTTGTAACTCCTGTTCCGTGTCACTTTCCCTACTCAAGTCCCTTACTGCCACTGTGTTTATCTACCGGCAGGTACATCCTGGTGACCCCCTGAGTCCTGAGGGTCGGCAGTCCAGAGAACATCCACATTCAGGCCCATTCTGACTCCAGGCAGCCCCTCACAAGGACCCTGGAGGTGAACCTCACAGTGTGGGACTTCCCCAGGAAGAAGACGGTGTTGGCAAGGAACCAGCTCATTCTCTCACCAGGAAACAACTTTATGGGCCAGGCACCTGTGACGGTATGTGACAGGCTGGGATGGGTGACCACAAAGTGAGGCTCTGGGTCAGCAATAAAGGCAGAAAGGGGCAGACTCTGGGTCTGGAGAGTAGATGCAGGCTCCAAAGTACTTACTTTACTGCTCCTCTCGCACCCTGTCCATTTAGAAGTCGAATGTCCTTAAGCCTGGGCTCCGAGAACCCTCCATTAGCCCATTTGATGCCTCTGCATGAATTATAAAAGGTGCCTTCTGTTGGTAGCTTGGGAAGCTGAGCAAGGACTGGATTCCGTCCTTCCCTTGGCTGGGTGCTCTTGTGTAGTGAGCAACCTGCACAACTGCACGTGGCAACAGAGCTCCCAAAGACAGAGCCAGAAGACCTTCAGTCAATTGCTCCTTCCAGGATCTGTCCCAGGGCTTTGCCCCCAGCCAGGGAGACCCCAGCAGAGCCTGAGGAGTATGGGTCTCTCTCTCTCTCTCTCTCTCTCTCTCTCTCTCTCTCTCTCTCTCAGGTTCCTGAGAGCCTGGTATACCCCCCACAACCAGGGCAGCAATATGTCATCATCCACGCAACTTGGGCACCCACTTCAGTCTCGTCATTCATGGAGAAGATGGTGCTGGTGGCTCCTCATGCTGGCTACATCTTCATCCAGACGGACAAGACCATCTACACCCCTGAGCACTTGGGTACAGCCCTGAGGCCCTTGGCCTGGGGCAGTCACTGGCTCTCATCCCTAGTCTCTCCCAATGTCTGAGATACTCCCATCCCTAAAACCTTCTCCACCTCCCAAGATTTCTCTCTGCATAAATGGCGCCCCCCACAGCCCAAGATCCCAACTCTCTCTCTCTCTCTCTCTCTTTTCCTTCCTCTACCCAATACTCAGAGTTCTCCTTCTCCCCCAGTTCAGTACCGGGTGTTCACTGTGAACCACAGGATGGACCCTGTGACCAGGATATTCACTCTGGACATCAAGGTGGTCTTTCCCGATGGGGGGGTGAATCCAGGACACGGGTTACATGGTGTGCTGCCCCCAGGGCTGTCCCAGAGGGCAGTCACCAGCACCAGCCCCTGTCCCCACAGAACCCGAATGGAATCACTGTGACTAGCCAGAGTGTGTTGGCCAAGGATGGCTTCTTTTACAGCTCTTTTCACCTCCCAGAGCTTGTCAGGTGCCCTGGTCAGGTCTGGGAGCCCAAGGGGTGTCAAGGGAAGCTGTCATTCTCTGTCTCCATCTCTCTTAACTTTCTGTGCCTCAGTTTGGGGACTTGGACCATCGAAGCCCACTACCAATGTGCACCCAAGCAGAGGTTCAAGGCTGCCTTTGATGTGAAGGAATATGGTGAGAAGGGTGTGGGTGGTGTAGGCAAGATGAACACGCCAGGGACGGGACTGGGATGGAAGGGAGGTTTCAGGGGGAGCCTCTGCTGTGAACCAGGACCTGAGCTGGGTGCTGAGCGCTGCGTGCTGGTGTTCCAGACCTTGGGGGTTGGCAGAGCCACCGAGGAAGGAGCAGGACTGGGAGGGAATGAGGGAGTGGATGCAATACTGAGGGTGCCCATGGCTTTTTTTTTTTTCTCCTAGTCCTCCCATCTTTTGAGGTCCAGCTGATCCCAAACAGGACTTTCTTCTCCCTCAACGATGAGGCTCTGGGCATTGATATCCAGGCTCGGTGAGCCCCTTCCTCCCAGCCCTGCCAGAGGACCAGGGACACAAAAATCGAGTGCACAGAAACAAGTGCCAGGTGTGGTAGCTCATACCTGCAATCCAAGAGCTTTGGGAGCTCTAGGCAGGAGGATCACTTGAGGCCAGGAGTTCAAGACCAGCCTGGACAACATGGTAAAATTTCTTCTCTACAAAAAATATACAAAAATCAGCAGCCGGGCATGGTGGATCATGCCTGTAATCCCAGCACTTTGGGAGGCCAAGGCGGGCAGATCATGAGGTCAAGAGATCAAGAGCATTCTGGCCAACGTGGTGAAACCCCTTCTCTACTAAAAATACAAAAATTAACCGGGCATGGTGGAATGTGCCTGTGGTCCCCGCTACTTGGGAGGCTGAGGCAGGAGAATCACTTGAACCCGGGAGGCGGAGGTTGTAGTGAGTGGAGATTGCACCACTGCGCTCCAGCCTGGCAACAGAGCAAGACTTTGTCACACACACAAAAAAAAGTTAGCTGGCTGGCTGGGCACGGTGGCTCACGCCTGTAATCCCAGCACTTTGGAAGATCAAGGCCATCCTGGCTAACATAGTGAAACTCTGTCTCTACTAAAAATACAAAATTAGCTGGGTGTGGTGGCGGGTGCCTATAGTCCCAGCTACTCAGGAGGCCGAGGCAGGAGAATCACTTGAAACAAGGAGGTGGAGGTTGCAGTAAGTGGAGATTGTGCCACTGCACTCCATCCTGGTGACAGAGTGAGACTCCATCTCAAAACAAAACAAACAAACAAAAAAAATTGCTGGGCATGGTGGCACACACCTGTAGTCCTAAGTACTCAAGGACTACTGAGGTGGGAGAATCGCTTGAACCCAAGAGGCGGAAGTTGCAGTGAGCCAAGATTGCACCACTGTACTCTAGCCTGGGTGACAGAGTGAGACTCTGTCTCAAAAAAAAAAAAAAAATTAGCCGGGCATGGTGGTGTTTGTTGTTTCCATTACTAGGGAGGCTGAGGTGGAAGGATCACTTGAGCCCAGGAGGTAAAGGTTGCAGTGAGCCAAGATTGTGCCACTGCACTCCAGTTTGGGTGACAGAGCAAGACCCTGTTGCAAAAAAAGAAAAGAGAAGAGAAGAAGCAAGCCACTTCTGTAGCACTTAGGGTGGCAGACATACTCTTCTCCCACCCACGAGATATTCTGGGCCACCTATGTTGTCCTGTGAGGTTGTGCAGACCATGTCTGCCACCTGTGAGGTCGTATTTCTTCAAGTCTATGCAGTTGTACAGACCACCTTGTCTACCCGATGGAGTTATACTGAGTCTCATCTTGCCTGCCACTTCACAGTTTAGACCACCTCTGAAAGTCCATGGGGTGGTGCAGGCTACCTTGGCCAGCGTGAGATTGTCCAGACCATCTCTGCAGCTCTACGAGATGGCAAATGTGTCATTTGTGTTTCGCAGACCATCTGCATAGCTCTATGAGGTTGTTCAGGCAATGCTGTCCACCAGAGGTTGACGGGCTATGTCTGCCACTTCTGGACATTATATGTAACGTCCACAAATCATTTCTGCAGCTCTGACATGCCACATAGGCCACTGGTTTCCCTGGTGAGGCTGCACAGGCCACTTCATAGGTTGCCCAGACTTCTTGTGGCTTTATGTAGTCTTAAGTCCACCTCTACCATCTTGGGAGATGGCACAGACCACATCTGCAACCCATCAAGGCTTTATGGGATATATTCTTCACTTCCCAGAGTTCTGTGTGTCATCAGTGAAACCATCTGAGTTTCCAGGGGCTACCTCTGCCCCTCCCAGTTGTGCACAGCCATCTCCGAAGCAACATGAGGCCTGTGGGTGCTTCAGAGACAGTAGGATGATCCTTCATCCCCCGCCCCAGGTATATATTTAACAAGCCGGTGGACGGACATGCTCTGGTCATCTTCGGGGTGAAGTTGGATTCCCGCCGGATCCTTATCCAAAGCTCCCTGCAGAGGGTGGAGGTGACTGAATCCCGGCCCCTCCCCGACCTCCAATCCACTCCACCCTCTATCACTCCCCAAGGAACCATGTCTCTTCCTCTCTCTTATCCTACAAACAGATCTCTGAAGGCCTGGGCCACATCTCTCTCCAGAAGGACATGCTGACGTCCACATTCCAAGGCCCAGAAAAGGACTTCATTGGAGGCTCAATCTTTGTCAATGTCACCGTGTTCTCCTCAGGTGCCACCCTTGCCTAGGCCCCTGACTGAGGACAGGACATGGTGTTCTTGCCCAATACAGACACTCAACCCACGTGGCCTTGGGCCATTAGAGAAATGGGAAAACACCAGAAGGGGTGGAAGGAGCTGAAATGACATTATTGTCTTTCTCTGCCTTTACCAAGTTGGGGCTCCCATGCTAATCCCACCACTCACTCAGGAAATTGACCCCCTCACGAACTCTATGGTCCCCCTGTCTCTACAGGGGGTGAGATGGTGCAAGCCGAGACCTCAGGGGTGAAGATCGTCCAGAGCCCATACAACATCAAGTTCACCAGGACACCCCAGTATTTCAAGCCAGGAATGCCCTTCCACTTTCGGGTCAGAGTCTGGACTCACCACAATCAGGGACTCAGGGCCCCCTCCCCAAAACAGACCTCCCACAAGGAGACAAAAACCCACACTGGACTCACCTGTATCCAACTCATCCGAAAGTTGAATTCATCGTGTTCCCCAGACTAACCCCAGAGTCCCCCCAAGCCTTAACCCAGGTACCCCCAAAGCACAGTGACGGCTCCAGAATTTTTCTACGGAGAAATTACCTCCGTCACCTCTATTAGAGGCCACAATCAGGCTGGAAGGTGGTGTTTGAGGGTTTATCTAAGAGGCTGCATTTGCACGGTAAAGCATGCACTTTTCACATATGTTAATTTCAATGGGCATTGGGAAGGCCAGGAATATCCTTTGGCATCAGTCCTATTTCACATTTCCTGCAGGCCCTCCGTGTGTCCTCCGTCCCTCCACTCTGTCTTTCCACTCACCATGGGCTCCCAAACACCCAGGGTAACCACGTGTGTTTGTACACTGCAAAGCTCTAGGGGGCGCCATTCATAAAAACTCTAATACGAATGGTGCCCCTGTGTTTAGTGCATCGCTTATATAGTTGTACAAAGCAATCCTACTCATAGCCGGGCGCGGTGGCTCAAGCCTGTAATCCCAGCACTTTGGGAGGCCGAGGCAGGTGGATCACGAGGTCAAGAGATCGAGACCATCATGGTCAACGTGGTGAAACGCCATCTCTACTAAATACAAAAAATTAGCTGGGCATGGTGGCGCGTGCCTGTAATCCCAGTTACTAAGGAGGCTGAGGCAGGAAAATTGCCTGAACCCAGGAGCGGAGGTGGCAGTGAGCCAAGATCGCACCATTGCACTCCAGCCTGGGTAACAAGAGCAAAACTCCATCTCAAAAAAAAAAAAAAAGCAATTCTACTCAGATCACATTCCAGTCTCACCTCTCACACCGGGCCACCCCAGGCTTTTTCTTCACCTCACCCCAGATTCCACCCCAGGTCTTCGTCTCAAATCCTGATGGATCCCCGGCTTCCAGAGTCCTTGTCCACTCCCAAAACCAAAAAGTGTACACCTCGACTGAGGGTTTGGCCTCTCTGACCGTCAACACAGATGGAAATATGGACAAGCTCCCCGTCCAGGTACCAACTTGACAAGGCAAGGAGGGTGGGGTTGGAGCTGTGTGAGTTGGAAGGGTTGGGGTTTACTTGCCCATCACCTTCCCCAGGTGAAAACTGAACAATCTCTTCGGCCAGAAGAGCAGGCTTCAGCCAGGATGACAGCTTGGCCTTACTTGACTCAGGATTCATCAGGGAACTTCCTACACATTGAAGTAAAGACATTGGACACAGAGGTTGGCGGCAGCATCCAGCTGAGCCTCAACACAAGGCACCAGAACCCTGAAACCAAGGACAGGATCACTCACTTCACCATCCTGGTGAGGCACTAGGACCAGTATCTGCGTCAAGGAATTCTTTCCTTGGAAAAACCTTGACTTGCTGGGTTGGAGAAACTATGAAAAAATATGTGAAGATGGGAAAATCTTGAGTGAGCTCATATCAAGAGGCCGAAGCAAAGAGACTATGTGCCTCCACTGTGGGCTGGGACAGCTTCAGGGAAAGACTGAAGCTGCCCTACCCTTCTCATCCTTGATCTAACCTTTTCTCCAAGGTCCTGAGTAAGGGCCAGATCGTGAGTGCTAAACATGAGCTAAAAGCCCAGGGGAGTGTCTACACGTCAGCCATTATTGATGTGACTTCAGAGATGCTGCCCTCCTTCCGCATTCTGGCCTTTTATTTACTTCCCAGAGGAGTAAGCCAGAACCCTGAGCTGGTGGCTGATTCCATATGGATTGATGTGATCGACAGATGCATGGGGACGGTAAGACAAACTCCTTACAGTTCGTGCATCAGCATCATAAAGACCCAGAAAGGGTCTGTACAAGTGTAGGCATTCCCAAACCGGAAGCCAGGGGAGAGAGGGGGAATATCTGGCCCAAAGAGCTCAACACAAAGTATGGCGATGATGCTAGTGAATAAATATAGAGTTGGGATTAGCCTAGTGGAGTTCCCAGATGCTCCGTCAGCGCAGCAGGGGACATAAACTTGAATGTGGACTTGTACAGTCTACGATTACCTTTTCCTGACATCTCTCTTTTTCTTGGTTCAGTTGAAAGTTGGCTTGAAGAATAATGGATTATTCCAGCCTTTGGAGCCCAACAGCCTAGTGGAACTGAAGGTGACAGGTGATGCAGAAGCCACAGTGGGGCTGGTGGCTGTGGACAAGGCTGTCTATGCCTTGAACAGCAAACACAAGCTCACTCAGAAGAAGGTAAGAGCATGTGGTCTTTGGGCCAAGATATCGCCAGGATGTTCTAGCTGGAACCTCAGCTTCTTCAGCCGTAAAGAGGACAGCATCAGTGTAAGGATTCAAGGAGATGGTACAGAGTCTAATGACTGAAAGGTGATAAGAGCTCAAAAAATGGGAGATAGTATGAGAATTATTATTTGAGCCTGCAGTTCCCATACACCACTGCTCCTTTCATGGAGGAGTCATGTAGATCTCACATCCAGGTTCCTCTCTTGTCCTCTAGGTCTGGGATGCGGTGGAAGAACATGACATTGGCTGCACAGCAGGAAGTGGGAAAGACAGATTTGCTGTGTTCAAGGATGCTGGATTGGACCTGAAAATCAGCACAGGAATGGATAGCCTGGCAAGCTCAGGTATAGGCTTGGAGGGGTGGACAGGAGGAGGGCAGGAACGGGGGCAGTGCTGCCTAGTGGGGTTTAGTGTCAAACAGTTATGGGCTGTAATCCAGATCCTGTCACTTACCATGGGCCAGTCACATTTCTCTCTGAGTCTTGATTTCCTTGTCCATAAAATGGAGATAATAATAGAATTAACTCACAGTGTGTTGGTTAAGACGGGGTTAGCCATGTGTATCAAAGATACAAACTAACAGTAGGTTAAACAGGTAGTTTATTTCTCATTCAGTAACACTAGAAAGGTCATCCTGGGACTCGGACTCCTTGTAGGAGTCCATCCATGCCAGGCAGCAGAGTGAAGGGAAGTGGGAAGGGGAGGACACTTCCGCATCTCACTGGTCAGAATTCAGTCACATGGCCCCACCTAAGTGCAAGAGAGGCTAGGAAATGTAGTCTTTTTCTGAGTGATCTATACAAGATGGAGGCTTAGTTGCCACAGATGAGAGATGATAAGGATTTGGAGACAACTAAGAGTGTCTTCTCTCAGGAAAAATCATAATATTAATAACAGTTCTTATTCATTTACATGCCAGACTCAGTGCTAAGTACTTGTATATGCATGATCTCATCGATAGAACTATGATTATGCCCATTTTATGTCACTGGGGAAATTAGCACCCAGACAGGTTAAGTGACTTGCTGAAAATCTCCCAGCTTTTAAGCGACAAGTCTTGAATATAGGAGGCTATCAGATGAAACTAAGTGATACATATAAAGCACTGGACATACAGCAAACACCCAATGAACATAATCAAGAATGTTGATAATGATCTTGGCAATTTTCTCTCATCATTCCCTCTGATCCTCAGACTGGCCCTGCCCCCAGGACCTTCCTCCCAGCCGCCATCACCGCTCCCTGAAGAGGATGGAGACAAAGAGGAATGCAGGTCAGTGTCAAAGCTGCATGTCTCCCCCCATCTCCCCAACCTACTGTATCCATCAGGGCTTAGAACAGGACACCCAAACCACTCTAGGTATTTCTAGCAGAGAGGGATCTAATGGGGGGAGTTTAGTTCTAGCAAAATCATTAGATGGGCTATTGGGGTGGACGTTGGAAGGCTGCTTGCTGGGACTCAAGATAACCCCATTTCAGTCTTGCAATCCATGAAATATCAAGAAACTGCTGCCAATATCTCTCATAAGGCTGGTAGGTTGATAATGAAACATGGACTCATGCCCATTACAAAAACACACACAGACTGGAGCCCACCCATCAGCTACCACTGCTGCAGGAAAAATGGTTTCTGCTTCTCTTCTATCTCCCAGATCTCTCATGAGAGCATCTCAGTGGCTGCATCTAATCCCATTCAGAACCCCAGCAGCAAGGCAGTATGGGGAATGTAGTTTTCAGACGTCTAGCCTCTGTGGTACAGGAAGGAATGTAGACAAAAGGAGAAAGAGGTCTTCAGTGTCATTGGACAATATATAAACTGCCATCCTGAAGACTAGAGTGTGGACCAGAAGAAGGGGCTTTGAGCCTGGAGTCAGCGGAAGATGGGAGGCAGCACTGGGTGGTGTTAGAGGCATGGAATCTGAGGCTGGCACAGTGGCTCACTCCTGTAAACTCAGCACTTTGGAAGGCCAAGAGTAGGTGGATCACTTGAGGTCAGGAGTTCAAGACCAGCCTGGCCAACATGGTGAAACGCTGTTTCTACTAAAAATACAAAAATAAGTCAGGTGTGGTGATGGGCACCTGTAATCCCAGCTATACGGGAAGCTTAGGCATGAGAATCGCTTGAACCCGAGAGGCAGAGGTTGCAGTGATCCGACATTGCACCACTGCACTCCAGCCTGGGTGACAGAGCAAGACTTCATCTCTCTCTTTTTTTTTTTAAAGATGGGTTTTCACCATGATGGCCAGGCTGGTTTTGAACTCCCGACCTCAGGTGATCCACCCACCTCAGCCTCCCAAAGTGCTAGGATTACAGGTGTGAGCCACCACACCCGGCCGCAAGACTTCATCTAAAAAAAAAAAGGCAGTATGGATTCTGCCACTTGCAAGCCTTGACTTTAGGCAAATGAACTCACCTCTCTGTGGCTCAGCTTCCTTGTCAGAAGCTCACCATGTGAGTTCAGAAAGAGCACAGGTAAGGCATTAGACATAGCATCTGCCACAGAGTTATCGCTACATGGCGGCAAGGGGTGCATAGCATCAAGGTGAATGGGTCCTAGCTTCTTAGATCCTGCCCAACCCCTCCTCTTTCCCTCCAATCCGCAGTGAACAAGTTTAACACAGAGCTCGAGCAAAAGTGCTGTAAGGCTGGGCTCCAGGAGAGCCCGGTGGGGCTGTCCTGTGAGGAGAGAACCTGGCATGTCCGCCACGGTCCAGCCTGTGTGGCTGCTTTCCTGGACTGCTGCCATCTGTCTGAGACCCTGACTCGGGAGGCTCGAGAGGATCAGCTGCTTCTCGGGACAAGTGAGGGGCCCATGGCAGGAGATGCAGGGTGGGAGTTTTGTGGAGGGATACAGTGACACAGGACAGGCTAAGGGGTGATATGGGCCATGGGGGATTGGAGAAGAGGACCCCACAAGGATTCTGGCGGAACACGGAAGAAACATGAAGGAGACTCCGCCTCACACCTGCTCCCTGCAGCGGATGAAGAGGAGGACTTGGATGATCTCTTTGAGGATGACATGCCTGTACGGACCCTGTTCCCCGAGAGTTGGCTCTGGAGGAAGTTCACTCTGCCAAAGAGTGACTCGGGGTAGGACATCAGCCCCCACGCCAGAATCTGGTCCCAGGTCCTTGCAATCATCAGTGGATGCTGGTCAGGGACAGTGACCCCAGCAGTGACGTTGAGCCTCAGGACAGTCCCACAATGGGGAAAATATCTTAACGGGTTCCCTAAAAAGTTGATGACCCTCTGGTGATGTTGTCACTAATGAGATGACCTGATGATTCTCAATAGTGACCATAACCCCTGCATGGTGACCCCAACCCAGAGACTCTGTCCATGTAACACAAACTCAGTGATGTCCCCTCACTCCCAGCAGCATCTCTCACTACCCCATCTCTGTGAACATGCCGGATTCCATCACCACGTGGCAGTTTGTGGCGGTCAGCCTCAAGGCTGGTCAAGGTGATCCCCAGCAAGCCCAGTGCTAAGGGAATGTGGGTATGGAGACCCTACCCAGCCTCTGCTTAAACCCAGTGCCCTCCTGGCTGTAGGTCTCTGTGTCTCTGACCCCTTTGAGCTCACAGTTATGAAATCCTTCTTCGTGGACCTTAAGTTGCCCCACTCCGTGATCAGGAACGAGCAGGTGCAGATCCAAGCCGTGTTGCACAATTTCAGGAATCGTCAGGCCAAGGTGAATCCCCTGAGCCCTCAACTTCCTGCCAAAATCTCTGCTAGTGTGTATTTTATTTTATGTTTAAATTATTTGTATTTGTTTATTGAGATGGAGTCTTGCTCTGTTGCCCAAGATGGAATGTAGTGGTGTGATCTCGGCTCACTGCAACCTCCACCTCCAGGGTTCAAGTGATTCTCCTACCTCAGCCTTCCAAGTAGCTGGAACTACAGGCATGCACCACCATGCCCAGTTAATTTTTGTATTTTTGGTAGAGACAAGGTTTCACCATGTCGGCCAGGCTGGTCTCGAACCCCTGACCTCAAGTGATCTGCCCGCCTCAGCCTCCCAAAGTGCTGGGATTACAGGGCGAGCCACTGTGCCCAGCCTATTTTATTTATTTATTTTTTGAGATGGAGTTTTCTCTGTTACCCAGGCTGGAGTGCAGCGGTGTGATCTCAGTTCAACCTCCGTCTCCCGGGTTCACGCAATTCTCCTACCTCAACCTCCTGAGTAGCTGGGACTACAGGTGCCCGCCGCCACACCTGGCTAATTTTTGTATTTTTAGTAGAGACAGGGTTTTGCCATGTTGGCCAGGCTGATCTCAAACTCACAACTTCAAGTGATCCACCTGCCTCAGCCTCCCAAAGTGCTGGGATTACAGGTGTGAACCACTGCACCCAGGCTATTTTATTTTATTTTTGGAAACAGAGTTTCACTCTGTTGCCCAGACTAGAGTACAGTGGCACAATCTCAGCTCGCTGCAACCTCACCTCACAGGTTCAAGTGATTCTCGTGCCTCAGCCTCCCCAGTAGCTGGGGTCACAGATGTGTGCCACCACACCTGGCTAATTTTTAGTATTTTGAGCAGAGACAGAATTTTGCTGGTTTCCCAGGGTGGTCTCAAACTCCTGAGCTCAGGCAATCCACCCTCCTTGGCCTCTGTGTTAGGATTACAGGCGGGAGCCACCATACCCAGCCTGTTAGTGTGTTTTAGAAAAGGAAATTGGTTTTTATTAATTCCCACGGGTCAGTGAAGTGGAGGCTGCTTTGGAATATCTAAGGTATTCTCCTATTTAGCCAGGCATATTGGTGCACACCTGTATTTCAGCTACTTGAGAGGCTGAGGTAGGAGGATGGCTTGAGCCCAGGAGATTAAGGTTGCAGTGAGCTGTGATTGCACCACTGCACTCCAGCCTGGGTGACAGAGTGAGACCTTGTCTCTACAGAAAGTCATTTTAAGAAGGTTAGTTAGCCAGGCTTGATGGAATGCACCTGCGGTCCCAGCTACTCAGGAAGCGAAAGCAGGAGGATCGCTTGACCCCAGGAGTTCCAGGCTGCACTGAGTCCTATTTGTGCCACTCCACTCCAATCTGGGTGATACAGCAAGACAAAGGAAGAGAGGAAGGAGGGAAGAAGGAAGGGAGGGAGGGAGGGAGGGAGGGAGGGAGGAAGGGATTAATTTAAACCTCACGACAACCCCATCATGGGTACTATTATTGTTCTTGGTTTAGAGATAAGGAAATTGAAGCACAGAGAGGTTAAAGGGCTTGCCTGGAGTCACACGGCACATAAATGGCAGATGGGGCTCTGACTCAGGCTGGGTCTGTGGTCCCCATCACTAGGCTTCACTGTCACCTGCTTGAGCATCTCAGGGCAGGGAGGGGACTGTGACACTAGGGTCCTGGACCACGCCATGCATCGATACCCCCTCCCTTTGCCCATTCTGCTCTAGGTCCGAGTGGAGTTCCCCCACAAGGAGCCGCTGTGCAGTGCATCAAAGCCAGGAGCGCCGTCCCGCCAGGTGGTGGTCATGCCCCCCACCTCCTCCAAGATCGTACCCTTTGTTCTTCTCCCTCTGGAGATAGGCAAAGTGGACGTGGAGGTCAAGGCTGTGGGCTACGGGATCCAGGACCACGTGAAGAAGACACTCTTGGTCCGGGTAATGGGCACCCCCAGCTCCCTAGCTGCTGGTGCAGACAGCGGGGCTTCCACCAGGTTCAGGCTGTGTGATCGTGGATGGGGCAGGTGGGCCCAGGATGGATAAACAGGGCTCCTAGATGGGAGTGAGGTGAGAGAGAACGAATCTGAAAGTTCAGTTGGTCGGCCAAGTGCGGGGGTTTACACCAGTAATCTCAGTAGTTTGGGAGACCGAGGAGGGTAGATCATCTGAGGTCAGGAGTTCGAGACCAGCCTGGCCAACATGGTGAAACCCCATCTCTACTAAAAATACAAAATTAACTGGGCATGGTGGTGCACACCTGTAGTCCCAGCTACTCCGGAGGCTGAGGCAGGAGAATTGCCTGAACCCAGGAGGCTGAGGTTGCGGTAAGCCGAGATCGCACCATTGCACTCCAGCCTGGGTGACAGAGTGAGGCTCCATCTTAAAAAAAAAAAAAAAAAAAAAAAAAAAAAAAAAAAACACAAAGAAAAAAAAGTTTAGTCAGTGGACTGATATGAGGGGCTCACAAGACCCCACTTCAAAGGAGTCAGGCCTGGGATCAAATCTAGTCTGCTTTGTGACCTTGGGCAACTTACTTAACTTCTGTGTTCTGAGCCTCCATTTCTTTGTTTGCAGGATGAGGGTAATTAGCATACCAAGGAATGATCAGAGAGTTGCAGAAATGACCACTAACCAGTGTATGGTCCGTCAAAAATACTTTATTAGGCTGGGTGTGCTGGCTCATGCCTGTAATCCCAGCACTTTGGGGGGGCCAAGGCGGGTGAATCATGAGGTCAGGAGTTCAAGACTAGCCTGGCCAACATACTGAAACCCCATCTCTACTAAAAATACAAAAAAATTAGCTGGGTATGGTGGTGGGTGCCCGTAATCTCAGTTACTCGGGAGGCTGAGGCAGGAGAATCTCACTTGAACGTGGGAGGCAGAGGTTGCAGTGAGCCAAGATCGCACCACTGTCGCCTGGGCGACAGTGCAGGACTCTGTCTAATTAAAAAAAAAATTAGTCTGGTGTGATGGTACACACCTGTAGTCCCAGTTACTCAAAAAGCCGAGAGGGGATTGCTTGAGCCCATGAAATTGAGCCTGAGGCTGAGATCAAGCCACTGCACACCAGCCTGGGTGACAGAGCAAGACCCTTTCTCTGAAAAACAAACGAACAAAAAATTTTATTTACTTTACAAACACATGTTTACTGCTTAGGATATAGGTGCTTAAGAATATTAACTCCGTCAGCTGTAGTGGCACCCTCCTGTATTCCCAGCTATTTGGGAGGCTGAAGTGGGAGGATCATTTGAGCACAGAAATTTGAGTCTAGCCTGGGCAACCTAGAGAGAACCTTCTCTGAAAAAAAAACAAAACAAAAAACATTAACTGGGCCAGCCATGGTGGTTCATGCCTGTAGTCCCAGCACTTTGGGAGGCCGAAGTAGGTGAATCACGTCAGACCAAGAGTTCAAGACCAGCCTGGCCAACATAGCTTAACCCCATCTCTACTAAAAATACAAAAATTGGCCTGGTGTGGTGGTGAGCACCTGTAATCCCAGCTACTCAGTAGGCTGAGGCACAAGAATCACTTGAACCCGGGATTTTTTAAGAACCTGTCTCAAAAAAAAATTAATTCAGTCCTCCAAACAACCCTCTGAGGTAGGGACAATTATTAACCCCTTTTTACACATGAGAAAACTGGGGCAGAGAGAGGGTAAGTAATTTTCCCAAGGACACACAGCTAGGAAGCAGAAGAGCTGGGATTTGAACCCAGGTATTTGGGCTCCAGAGTCTGTGCTTATCATAGCCCAGCAATGCCTCCTCTCACCATCACTGCATTGTCATTATTACTGTGGCTGCTGTTTCTGCTTTTGACTTATATCCTCCTCTCGTCCCTCAGGCAGGGGGTCAGATTCAGCAAATGTCCCGTAGTATCCTCCTGAACCCCCAAGGTTTGTGAGCTCTGCAGGGGACATGTGAGATCCTGGGGCCATGCTGGGAAGGAGGAGGGAGTGGGCATGAGGGGGCGTGCCCAGGTGGGAATCCCCAGCCCCAGACCCTACTTGTCACAGAAGGTTATGCTGCTTCAGGTCGGACCCAGACAGAACTGGTGCCAAGACAGGAGTTCTTGAACATGGTACCTGACACGCAGGCAGAAGTGTTTATCAGCGTTCAAGGTGCTGGGGGACACAGGGATGTGGGGAGGGCTGGCACTGGGTCCTCTAAGGTCCATGAGTTATCAGGGCCGGAGGAACTGGGGGTGGCCATGTGGGGTGATCAGTGAACCATGGTGGCGTAGGCAGAGGCCACTCCCAGGGTCACCCAACTCACCCACCTGACAGGTGACATCCTTGGTGAGACGATTGTGGGCAGCCTGACACCTGAAGAGATGCAGCAGCTGCTGCGGGTCCCCACGGGCTGCCCTGAGCAGACACTGAGCTCCCTGATGCCTGTCGTCATCCTGACCCACTATTTGGATGCCACCGGCCAGTGGGGCAAGGTCGGGGTGGAGCACAGGGACCAGGTGATGAAGAATATTGTCAGCGGTGAGAGCAGGAACCCTCCTGGGCCTCCATGGGGGTACCTGGGGCTCTCCCGGAGGGTGGCTGGGGCACCCCCAAGATTGGGGAAATCGTGGGATGACCCCCGGCCTCAGGCACTAACACCCAAACTGTGACTCCTCCTCCAGACTACAACTTGATACTAAGTTCCCCAAGGTCACTCCATGACTGACACACCTGTGGGACTTCTTCACCCTGACATCTTCCAGGCTTCAATTTTTTTTTTTTTTTTTTTTTTTTTGCAGTGGAGTCTCACTCTGTCACCCAGGCTGGGGTGCAGTGGTGTGATCTCAGCTCACTGCAACCTCCGCCTCCCGGGTTCAAGCCCTCCTGCCTCAGCCTCCTGAGTAGCTGGGATTACAGATGGCTGCCACCATGCCCATGAATTTTTGCATTTTAATTAATTAATTAATTTATTTTGAGATGCAGTCTCACTATTTATTTATTTATTTTGAGATACAGTCTCACTGTCTCCCAGACTGGAGTGTAGTGGTGGATTTCGACTCACTTAAACCTCTGCCTCCTGAGTTCGATCGATTCTCCTGCCTTGGCCTCCTGCAGAGCTGGAATTACAGGTGCCAGCCATCACAGCCGGCTCAATTTTGGATTGTTTGTAGAGATGGGGTTTTGCCATGTTGGTCAGGCTACTCTTGAACTCCTGACCTCAGGTGATCCCCCTGCCATGGCTTCCCAAAGTGCTGGAATTACAGATGTGAGCCATTGCACACAGCCTCCAGGCTTCAGTCTCATGACAGGAACCCTGACTTCTCCCAAAAAGCCACCCTGCCAGAGGATGTTATCTCGGACCCTGCTCCAGGTTACACTCCCTCAGTGCTACTCCCAGGGAATCCCAGGGAACACCCAGGCAGCAAACCCCAGAATAACCCCAGGGAGTGGCCCCTTGGTTGCACCTGGATGCTGACACCTCCCCAGGTTACAACCGAACACCCCAGGGAGCAACCAGAGAGGAACACCCCTGGTAACACCCACAGACCTCTGAGCTAATTGTTCCCAGGTTACCTCAGACTCCAGCGTTTCCTCCAAGTCTTCTCAAGCAGTAACCCCTCAGGTAACATCCAGATACTGTCACCCCAATGCGCCAAACAAACAGTAAACCACTGAGCACGGTGGCTCACGCCTGTAATCCCAGCACTTTGGGAGGCCGAGGTGGGCAGATCACAAGGTCAGGAAATCGAGACCATCCTCAGGGAGGAGAATCACTTGAACCTGTGAGTCGGAGGTTGCAGGGAGCCAAGATCACACCACTGCACTCCAGCCTGGGCATTCCCAAGCTGTATATAAGGTGGGCCAAACTTTTAAAAAGTAAAAAATTTGAAAAGAAAGAAAAGGGCCGGGCGCAGTGGCTCATGCCTGTAATCCAAGCACTTTGGAGGCCAAGGTGGGCGGATCACCTGAGGTCGGGAGTTCAAGACCAGCCTGACCAACATGGTGAAACCCCGTCTCTACTAAAAATACAAAAAATTAGCTGGGCACGGTGGCGCGTGCCTGTAATCCCAGCTACTCAGGAGGCTGAGGCAGGAGAATTGCCTGAACCCAGGAGGCGGAGGTTGCGGTGAGCCGAGATCGCGCCATTGCACTCCAGCCTGGGTAACAAGAACGAAACTCCGCCTCAAAATGATAATAATAATAATAATATAAAATAAAGAAAAGGAAAGAAAAGAAAAAGGAGAACTTTCAGGTAGCGCCCCTCCCAGGTTGCATGTGGACAACACCTTCTATGATTTCTTCCAGCAGCAACTCCAAGGCTGGCATGCCCTGCCCCAGAGTCCCTGAGGTGAAGGTCACCTGTGTTATACCCAGACACAACTGCCTCCTGGGTCCCTCAAAGTCATTCCTGAGCCCTGCCCTTCACTTATGCCTGGGCCCTAAACCCCCCTCCAGAGTACACCTGGACAGTAGGTCACCCCTTCTAGATGACCTCCAGGTGTGACACCCCCATGTCACCTCCAGTCCCTGCCCACCAGGTTCTACCTGTAACACTGATTGTCCCTCCAAGCCCTGCTCTGTTTCCCCAGGGTACACCCAGATGCTGACCCACCGGAGTTCAGACGGCACCTACCACACCTCCAAGGGGAACCCAGGAAGCACCTGGTGAGGATGACCCTGTCTCTCCTGCCACTGTCACCCTCGAAGCCCAAGGGGCCAGCCTGGGGCCTGATGTCCCAGGAGCATCCACGCTGCAGTCTTGGGGTCTTGGGGTGTCCAGTGCATTGTGCACTGGCAGACCTGGGCAGCGGTGAATGGCAGGGGTCCACCTGGGAGGGTATGTATGGCCCATGGTGTAGACTCCCCTGTCCCAGAGCCCCCTTGGCTGCCGTTCACAGGTGTCACCCTCGCTCTCTCCCAACAGGCTTACAAACTATGTGTTCCGTGTCTTTGCCCTGGCCTACCCTACGATGACGACCAGCGTGCTTGATCTGCCCTCTCTCTGTGCCATGGCCAACTGGCTCATCATCGACAGGCAGGCGGAGGACGGGCACTTCCTGGAGAAGGGCCCTGTGGTCATGACATCCATGCAGGTAGTCCCAGCCTTCCCTGCCCAGGCCATTCAAACCCATCAGCAGGGCTCTGTGCACTAAGAGGGGGATTTCAGGCTCCCAATCTGTTCTTGGGCAGATGAGAACAGGAGAGGTGAGGTTCAGCACCAAGGATCACACCCGCCCTGGTCTGAACCACCTCGTGCTCTGTTAGAATGTGGGTGAGGCTGGGCACATCTGGGAACCCGTCTATTCCTCATCCCCACATCAAGCAGTGGCCTTCCCTGGCCCTCCTCCCTTGGAGACTGTGTCCTCCCCAGCTTGCACACCCATCTCCACCAGGAGTCCCTTTACTCCAGCATCCAGAGAAGTCTTTCAAATGCAGTCTGGCAGGTCTCTCCCCTGCTCAAACACCTGCTGTGGCTCACAGCTACCTTTATCTTTATCTCCTCCTAGGCCTAACCTCACCACTCCCTGCTCACTATGCACACTTAACCATTCATGGGCTCTTCCAACTCTCCCCCAAAAAGGGCTTTTGCTGTCCTCTCTGCATGCATCAGGCCAAATTATTATTATTATTAATTATTTTGAGAAAGAGTTCCACTCTGTCACCCAGACTGCAATGCAGTGGCATGATCTCAACTCACTGCAACCTCCACCTCCCGGATTCAAGTGATTCTTATGCCTCGGCCACCCAAGTAGCTGAGATTACAGGCATGTGCCACCGCGCCCAGCTAATTTTTACCTTTTTGTTTTAGTAGACGTGGGTTTTCGCCATGTTGTCCAGGCTGGTCTCAAACTTCTGGCCACAAGTGATCTGCCTGCCTCAGCCTCTCAAAGTTCTGGCATTACAGACATGAACCACAGTGCCCAGCCTATTATTATTATTTTTAGAGACAGGATCTTGTTCTGTCACCCAGGCTGGAATGCAGTGGCACAATCATAGCTCAGAACAGCCTCAAACTTCTGAGCTCAAGAGATCCTCCTGCCTCAGCCCCCTCAGTGGTTGGGACTACAGGTGCACACCACCATTCCTGGCTAATTTTTTTTTTTTTGAGACGGAGTCTTGCTCTTTTGCCCAGGCTGGAGTGGTGGGATCTCAGCTCACTGCAGCTTCTGCCTCCCAGGTTCAAGTGATTTTCCTGCCTCAGCCTCCTGAGTAGCTGGGACTACAGGTGCCCACCACCACACCTGCTAATTTTTGTACTTTTAGTAGAGACAGGGTTTCACCATGTTGGCCAGCCTGGTCTCAAACTCCTGACCTCAGATGATCCACCCACCTCAGCCTCCCAAAGTGCTGTGATTACAGCCGTGAGCCATCACCCCTGGCCCTGACATGACCTTCTTATAAGGACATCCATCATTAGACAGGGTCTTCTCTAATCCAGCATGACCTCTTTTTAATTTTAATCACATCCTCAAAGGCCTCATTTCCAAATAAGATCACATCTTGAGGTCCTGCATGAACACGAATTTTGGGGGACACTATTCAAGTCCGGACAAGAGGTGAGGGTGGAAGCTGGGGTACTAAAGAGATGTTTGAACCCTGACTTGGCCATTTCCTAGAAATGGGAAGTCTTTGCCACTCTGACCCTGTTTTCTCATCAGGAAAATGGGGCTGCTGCCAGAATGCTCTGAGATGGTGTACAGAGCTCAGTCTCTTGGGTTGATACCATTTTGTTTGTTTCTTTGTTTTGTTTTGTTTTTAGAGATGGGGTTTTACCATGTTGGTCAGGCTGGTCTCAAACTCCCCACTTCAGGTGATCCACCCATCTCAGCCTCCCAAAGTGCTGCGGTTACAAGCATGAGCCACCATGCCTGGCCTTGTTTTGTTTTTGAGACAGAGTTTCGCTCTGTCATCCAGGCTAGAGTGTAAGGGCACAATCTTGGCTCACTGCACCTTCCACCTCCCGGGTTCAAGCAATTCTCCTGCCTCAGCCTCCCCAGCAACTGGGCTTACAGGCACCCACCATCATAACCAACTAATTTTTATATTTTTGTAGGGACAGGGTTGCACCATGTTGGCCAGGCTGATCTCAAGCTCCTGACCTCAGGTGATCCTACTGCTGCAGCCTCCCAAAGTGCTGGGATTGCAGGTGTGAGCCACCGCGCCCGGCTGATGGCTTTTGTTAGTAGGGCAGACCCCAGGGAGGGAAACCTCTCCTCTCTGTCTTCATCCCACCTCCACCATTATCCAGCCCAGAGCTGGGTGCCTGGAAGCTTCTCAGGGTCAGACAGGAGATGAGGAAGGCATTGCCAAGATGCTGAGGGGATCACATGGGGGACTCTGCATCATCCACAGGGTGGCTACCAAGGCTCCGAGGCGAACATATCCCTCACGGCTCTTGTCGTGATAGCCCTGGATGAGGGAAAGGAGTTGTGCAGCCAGGTGATACCGGTAGGATCCCGGAGAGGAGGGCAGGATCTGTGGGGTCCTCCAGCCCCAGCACCTGGAACGCTCTTCCACCCTCATGGCCCTCTGGGTCCCTCTAACTCCCAGACTTCTTTCCTCTGGTGATCTCCCTCTGGCCTCCTCCCTCTGACCCTCTAGAATTTGATGACCAGCATCGAGCGAGCCCGTGACTTCCTGGAGAGAAAACTCCCCAACATTCAGACAACATTTGCCATAGCCACAGTATCCTACGCACTGGCCCTCGCCAACAGCCCCCGGGCCAACGACCGCCTGGACAGCTTTGCCAGCCATGGTGGGTGTGGACACTTCTTACTCAACCTCAGTCGTGGAGTGGGGAGGGGGTGACCTCAAACCCAGAAAGGTGTCACTCATCACTTAGTGTTTCCTGAGCACCCACTCTGTGTCAACTCTTGAGCTCAAACCCTGTGAGACAAAAGTAAGCAACACTGATAAGGTCCCCGCCCTCAACGGTCCTACAGTCCTTGGGAGAGACAATCAGAAGACAGGTCACTATATAATTCCAAACTGAATCCAGGAGCAGTGGCTAATGCCTGTAATCCCAGAACTTTGGGAGGACGAGGCAGGAGGATCACCTGAGGTCAGGACTTCGAGACCAGCCTGGTCAACATGGTGAAACTCTGTCTCTACTAAAAATATAAAAATTAGCCAGGCATGGTGGCAGTTGCCTGTAATCCCAGCTATTCAGGAGGCTGACACAGGAGACTCACTTGAACCCAAGAGGCAGAGTTTGCACTGAGCTGAGATTGCACCACTGCACTCCAGCCTGGATGACAGGAGACTCTGCCTCAAAATAATGATGACAATAATAATAATAATAATTCCAAACTGAGACAAGCACTGAGATGATAACACACAAGGTGGGTAGGAGAGATAGCAATGGGAGGGGAGTACAGATTGGGGGGCCAAGATGAAAGATGGAAAGACATACCTGCTAGGTGTGGTGGCTCATGTCTGTAATCCCAGCCACTTGGGAGGCTGAGACAGGAGGATTGCTTGAGGCCAGGAGTTTGTGACCAAACTGAGCAACATAGTGAGACCCCATCTCTAAAAAAAAAAAGTTTGTGATTAGCTGGCTGTGGTGGTATGTACCTGTAGTCCCAGCTACTAGGGAGGCTAAGGCAGGAGGATCACTTGAGTCCAGAAGGTCAAGTCTGCGGTGAGCTGTGATCACCCCACTGCACTCAAGCCTGGGCAACAGAGCAAGACTCTGTCTCTATATAAAAATAAAAAAGGCTGGGCATGGTGGCTCATGCCTGTAATCCCTGCACTTTGGGAGGCCAAGGAGGGCAGCTCACAAGGTCAGGTGTTCGAGACCAGCCTGACCAACATGGTGAAACCCCATCTCTACTAAAAGTATAAAAATTATCCAGGCATGCTACTCAGGAGGCTGAGGCAGGAGAATCGCTGGAACTTGGGAGGTAGAGGTTGCAGTGACCTGAGATCTCGCCACTCTACTCCAGCCTCAGCGACAGAGCAAGACTCTCAAAAAAACCTTATTTTTAAGGTACACCTTCATGAAAGACCATGGACATTCCAAGCAAAGGGAACAGCACAAGTAAACACCCTGAGGTGGAAAGAGTGCTTGGTGTTGTCAAGCACTCTTGACAAGGAGGGGTTTTTTTTGTTTTGTTTTGTTTTTGATTTTTTTTTTTTTTTTAGACAGAGTCTCTCGCTCTGTCACCCAGGCTAGAGTGCAATGGCACGATGTCGGCTCACTGCAACCATCCACCTCCTGGGTTCAAGCAATTCTCCTGCCTCAGCCTCCCAAGTAACTGGGACTACAGGCACCCACCACCATGCCTGGCTAACTTTTGTATTTTTAGTAGAGATGGGGTTTCACCATATTGGCCAGGTTGGCCTCAAATTCCTGACTCTAAGATCCACCTGCCTCAGCCTCCCAAAGTGCTGAGATTACAGATGTGAGCCACCAAGCCCAGCAGGATGGAGAGGTTATAAAACCTTCCCCTCGTTGATTCTACCTCATCCCCAAGGGTCCATATCCCATCTGCTACATTTCACAAGTCAGAGAAAGTGGAGCTAGGTCAATTTGCATGCAGTGGGACTGGAGGGACCTAAAGGAACTTTTACCATTTTTGTTTGTTTGTTTATTTTGTGAGACAGAGTCTCACTGTTGTCACCCAGGCTGGAGTGCAATGGCATGATGGCTCACTGCAACCTCCACCTCCCAGGTTCAAGCGATTCTCCTGCCTCAACCTCCTGAGTAGCTGGGATTATAGGTGCCCACCACCACGCCCAACTAACTTTTTTCTATTTTTAGTAGAGACCAGGTTTCACCATATTGGCCAGGCTAGTCTAGAACTCCTGACCTCAGGTGATCCGCCTGCCTCGGCCTCCCAGAGTTCTGGGATTATAAGTATGTCACCACGCCCAGCCAGGAACTTTTTTTTTTTTAACTCAATTTCTCCATTGGTAAATAGAGTCCTGTCTCCTAGGGTCGTTCTGAAAATTGAATGTCCACGTTTCCTTAGCAAAGAGCTTCACATAAAGTAGGTGATGAGGGCTGGGCACGGTGGCTCATGCCTGTAATCCCAACATTTTGGGAGGTCAAAGTGAGAGAATGGCTTGAGGCCAGGAGTTCGAAACCAGCCTGGACAACATAATGAGAACCACCCCCACCCCCCCTACAAAAATAAAAATAAAGTAGGTGATCAGTAAGATGACAGATGAGAAAACTGGGCCAGATGGCACAAGGAGAGAGCAGGTTAAGGTGGGCAGGCCCAGCTCTGGGTGACAAGCCGGGCGTCCCTATTTCTAGACAAAACCCACTGGCCAGTGGATGAGCAGAAGCTGGGCCCCCTGTACACTGTTGAGGCCACGGCCTATGCGCTCATGCAGAAGCTGGAGCTTGGCCGGCACAATGAGACACACCCCATCGCCAAGTGGCTACTAGAGAAGCGGGAGCTTGGAGGAGGCTTCGGGTCCACCCAGGTGATGGGGACCTCCGGGAGGTGGGGACCGGGGTCGCTAGCCAAGGTGCTGACGTGCCCAGCCCAAGGGGGCAATGGGGGGGCTGTCCTTGGTCCTGACGCGCCGCCCAATGGCTTCTCGGGTGCTGTCTGTGGTGCTGATCCACATACCCCCCCCCCCCGCCCCCCACACACACACACCTCCCCACCCCATTCCAATACCCAGACCACGGTAGTGGCCCTTGAAGCTCTGACCCGCTTCCGCGAAGATGTTCCCTTCGAGGGTGTCCAGGATCTCCGTGTCCAGATCAGTGCCCCCAAGAGAGCCTTGAATGTGAATTGGCAGATTGATGACAACAATGCCTACCAGCAGCGGTCAGCAAAGGTATGGCACTGAGGGGCAGGCCAGAGTCCACACAGAAGTAGCATTGGAGATGAGGCCATGCATCATGTCCCTGCCGATCTTCCTCCTCAAGATGATATCATAAGCGTTGGAAATGTGGCTATACTGTCAATGTATTGATTCATTTATTCCACCAACATTTCCTGAGCATCTACTATGTACCAATGAATCTCCTAGGCATTGGGGTTATGTTGTGAAAGATCCATGGTCCCTGCTCTTATGGAATGTATGATCTAGAAGGAAATGGGCCTGGCACGGTGGCTTATGTCTGTGATCCCAGTACTCTGAGAGGCCCAGGTGGATGGATCACCTGAGGTCAGGAGTTCGAGACCATTCTGGTCAACATAGTGAAACTCCATGTCTACTAAAAATACAAAAATTAACCGGACATGGGCATGCCTGCAATTCCAGCTACTTGGGAGGCTGAGGCAGGAGAATTGCTTGAACCCAGGAGGCAGAGGTTGCAGTGAGCCGAGGTCACCTGAGAGTGAGACTTTGTCTCAAAATATAAATAAATAAATAAATAAAAAGAAATGACACCTTGGGCAACATAGCGAGACCCCATCTCTACGAAAAAAGAAGAGAAGTAAAACAACCAGTCTACGGTCATGTATTGTTTAGTGGATGTCTTGGACAAATAGTTGTCAAGACGAAGAAAGCAGAGGGAAAGGAAGACTGTTCCTCCTTCTCCTCCCCCTCCCCCTCCTCCTCACCCCTCCTCCCCGTTCTCCTCCTCCCTCCTCTCCTTCTCCCCCTCCCCTTTCTCCTCCTCCTCCTCCCCCTCCCCCTCTTCCTCCTCCCCCTCCCCTTCTCCCCCTCCCCTTTCTCCTCCTCTTCCTCCTCCTCCTCCTCCTTCTTCTGCTTTTGAGACAGAGTCTCACTCACCCGCCCAGGCTGGAGTGCAGTGGCACAATCTTGGCTCACCGCAACCTTCACCCTCCTGGATTCAAGCAATTCTCCTGTGTCAGCCTCCCCAGTAGCTGGGATTACAGGCACGTACTACCATGCCTGGCTATGTTTTGTATTTTTAGTAGAGATGGGGTTTCACCACGGTGGCCAGACTGGTCTTGTAGTCCTGGCCTCATGTGATCCCCTGCCTTGGCTTCCCAAAGTTCTGGGATTCCAGGCATGAACCACTGTTCTCGGCCTAGGAAGAATGTTTCTGACATAGGGAACAGCATAGAGTGGAGACCCAGAGCCAGTCAGGCCCAAGAGTGGTCAGAAGGGAGAACAGCAGATAAAGCCGGCTATCAGGAGGCTTTGAAGCTAGCATGGCTCAGCAGTGAGGGCTGCAAGGCCATGGCTTAATTAGGACCTGATCCTATAGGCAGTGAGATTTCGGTGACTGGCTGTGATTTTTTTTAATTAATTAATTAATTTATTTATTTATTTAGTTGTTGTTTCTTGTTTTTTAGAGACAGGGTCCCGCTCTGTTGCCCAGGCTGGAGTGCAGTGGCACAAACATAGCTCACAGCAGCCTCGAATTCCTGGGCTCAGGCAATCCTCCTGCCTTAGCCTCCTGAGTAGCTGGGACTACAGACATGCACCACCTTGCCCGACTCGAGTTTTAGTGTTTTTTGTTTGTTTGTTTGTTTGTTTTTGTAGTGATGGAGTCTAGCTAAATTGCCCAGGCATATTTTGAACTCCTGGGCTCAAGCAATCCTCCCCCCTTGGCCTCCTGCATTGCTGGGATTACAGACGTGAGCCACTACGTTTGGCTTGGCTGTGGATTTTAAAAATTTTATTCTGGCTGATGTAAGAAGAATGAAGTGAGGAAAACAAGAGTAGCTGCAGATGAAGATAGAGATTAGACTGGCGGTTGCCAGAGGATAGGAAGTGTAGGAAGAAAGGCAGGGAGGAAAAGAAGTTGATTAATGGATGCAAACATATGGTTAGATAGAAGAAATAAGACCGAACATTTGATAGATTAGTAGGGTGACTGTAGTTTACAATAATCTACTGCATATTTCAAAATAGCTGGAAGAAAAGAGTTAGAATGATTTTAGCATAAAGAAAAGGCAAATATTTAGGGTGATGGATATCTGAGGTACACTGATCTGATCTTTACACATTATATGAATGAGATTCATTATCACATGTGCCTTGAAACTATGTACATCCATTATGCATCAATTTTTTTTTTTTTGAGATGGAGTTTCGCTCTGTTGCCCAGGCTGGAGTGCAATGGCACAGTCTCAGCTTACTGCAGCCTCCACCTCCTGGGGTCAAGTGATTCTCCTGCCTCAGCCTCCCAAGTAGCTGGGATTTACAAGCACCTGCCACTACACCCAGCTAATTTTTGTATATTTTAGTAGAGACAGGTTTTCATCATGTTGGCCAGGCTGCTCGAACTCCTGACCTCAAGTGATCCACCCACCCCGGCCTCCCAAAGTGCTGGGATTATAGGCATGAGCCACTGTACCTGGCCCATTATGCATCTATTAGAAAAAGCAAAGAAAAATAGAGAGGTGCAGAGATGCCAGTGAGAAGGGGTTCATAGGAGCTCCATGCACAGGAACCTTGGAAATGTTACAAAGAGAACAGATTCCAGGGATGCACATTAGGACACAGCCTGAGCCAAGGCGGCCGGATCACCTGAGGTTGGGAGTTCGAGACCAGGCTGGCCAACATGCTAAAATGCTGTCTCTATTAAAAATACCAAAATTAGCTAGGCATGGTGGCACATGCCTGTAATCCCAACTACTCAGGAGACTGAAGCAGGAGGATTGCTTAAACCTGAGAGACAGAGACTGCAGTGAGCTGGGATTGTGCCACTGCACTCCAGCCTGGATGACAAAGCAAGACTCTTGTCTCAAAAAAAAAAAAAAAGGCTGGGCGCAGTGACTCGCACCTGTAATCCCAACACTTTTGGAAGTCTGAGGTGGGTGGGTGGATCACTTGAGGCCAGGAGTTCAAGACCAGTCTGGGCAACATAGTTAGATCCTGTCTCTACAGAAAAATACAAAAAAACAAAATTAGCCAGGCGTGGTGTCATATGCCTGTAGTCTCAGCTACTTGGGAGGCCAAGACAGGAGGATTGCTTTAGCTCAGAAGGCAGAGGCTGCAGTGAGCTGAGATCACACCACTGCACTCCAGCCTAGGCTACAGACTGAGACCCAGCATCAAAAAGAAAAAAAATGGGCTAAATGAGCAGTTCCAGTTGATCTAGGAGAGTGTAGACACCACAAATGCTTTCTGAAGAGGGAAAAAAAAAACCATCTGCATGTAGAGAGATGGAAAATTAATCACCAGGTCCCAGGTTAGGGAATAACCGAGGCCCTGGTGACAGTTCAGGCTCCACATCCCCCTGCACTTGACCCTCACTTTGCTGCCTCCTCCACCCTTAAATCTTCCTCTTTGTTCTTTTCAGTTCCTTGCCCAGGACGATCTAGAGATCAAAGCCAGTGGCAGCGGGAGAGGCACCATCTCGGTAGGTCTTGAATTCTACCAAAGCAGTTTGTTCCGGCTGCTGCAACAAAATAGACTGGGTGGTTTATAAACAATAGAAGTTGACTCAGCATGTGGCTCATGCCTGCAATTCCAGCATTTTGGGAGGCCCACGTGGGAAAATTGCTTGAGCCCAGGAGTTCAAGACCCACCGGGGCAAGAGAGTGAGACTCTGTCTCTACAAAAAATGGAAAAATTGGCTGGGCATGGTGGCACATGTCTGTAGTCACAGCTACTCAAGAGGCTGAGGTGGGAGGATTGCATGAGCCCAGGAGGTGGTAGCTGCAGTAAATCGTGATTCGGACCCTGCATTTTACCCTGGATGACAGAGTGAGATTTGGAGGGAAGGAGGGGAGGGAGGAGGGGAGGGAGGGAGGAAGGAAGGAAGGAGGGAGGAAGGGAGGAAGGAAAGAAGGAAGGAAGAAAAGAAGGAAGGAAGGAAAGAAAAGAAAGCAAGAAGGAAGGAAGGAAGAAAGGGAGGGAGGGAAGAAAGGAAGAAAGAAAGGTATGAAGGAAGGAAGGAAAAAATAAAGAAAAGAAAAAAGAGACTGGGTGCAGTGGCTCAAGCCTGTAATCCCAGCACTTTGGGAGGCCAAGGTGGGCAGGTCACCAGAGGTTGGGAGTTCAAGACCAGCCTGACCAACATGGAGAAACCCTGTCTCTAGTAAAAAATACAAGATTAGCCAGGCATGGTAGTGGATTGTAATATTCCAGCTACTCAGGAGGCTGAGACAGGAGAGTCACTTGAACCCAGGAGACAGAGGTTGCGGTGACCTGAGATTGTGACATTGTACTCCAGTCTGGGCAACAAGAGTAAAACTCAAAGAAAGAAAGGGAGAAAAATAAAAAACAAAAAAAAGAAAAAAAGAAAGAGAGGGAGGGAGGAGGGAGGGAGGGAGGAAAGAAGGAAGGAAGGAAAGAAAAAAAAGAAATATTTATTGCTCACAGTTCTCAAGGCCAGGAACTTCAAGATCAAGACACTCTCTGTTTCATAGATGGTGTCTTCTTGCTATGTCCTCACATGATAGAAGGGGCCAGGAAGGCCAGGCAAGGTGGCTCGTGTCTATAACACTAGCAGTTTGTTAGACCGAGATGGGAGGATCATTTAAGGGCAGGAGTGCAAGACCAGCCTGGGCAACATAGTGAGTCCTTGTGTCTACAAAAATAAAAATAAAAAATTATCCAGGTGTGTTGGCATGTGCTTGTAATCCCAGCTACTCAGGAGGCTGAGGTGGGAGGATTGGTTGACCCCAGAAGGTCGAGGCTACAGTGAGCTGTAATTGCACCACTGCACTCCAGCCTGGGCAACACAGCAAGACCCTGTCTCCAAAAAAAGGAAGGTGTGAGGAAGCTTTTTGAGGGTTGCTTTTACAAGAGCCCTAATCCCATGCAGGAGAACATCACCCTTGTGATGTAATCATCCCCCAAAGACCCTATTTCCAAACACCATCACACTGGTGATTAGTTTTCAGCACGTGAACCTGGGAAGGCACAAACATTCAGCTCATAGCCCCCATCTTGAGATTCCTTTTTTTTTTTTTTTTTTTTTAAGATGGAGTCTCACTCTGTCACCCAGGCTGGAGTGCAGTGGCACGATCTTGGCTCACTGCAGCCTCCGCCTCCCGGATTCAAGGTACTCTCCTGTCTCAGCCTCCTGAGTAGCTGGGACTACAGTGTGTGTCATCATGCCCAGCTTTTTGTATTTTTAGTGGAGACGGGGTTTCACCATGTTAGCCAGGATGGTATCGATCTCCTGACCTTATGATCCACCCACCTTGGCCTCCCAAAGTGCTGGGATTACAGGTGTGAGCCACAGCACCCGGCCCCGTCTTGAGATTCTTAGCTTGGACCCCAGGGCTTCCCTAGCTGATGGGGCTACAGACAAGCCCTAGATTCCACAGCAAGATCAAAATCATCAATAATTTTAGCTATCATTTAGGGCACTGCTGTTTGCTAGGTATCAAGCTAAGGACACCTCAAAGCTACCTAGGAAGTTGGTAAGTTCATTCTACAGCTGGAGAGACAGAATCAGAATGGCCTTCATTTGTTCTAAATCAAGAGCTAGGACAGGTAGAGGACCAGCTGTCCTGGGACCCCTCTGCCTTCCCCCCACCATGCTGAGTCCCTCAGCAGATGTCCCCTTGCTTTTCTCTCCCAAGGGAAGATTTTCCCTCCAGTATGCCTCCCAAGGCCCAGAAGATAACTCCACCCTTCCTCCAAAATCTCAGCTAGTGCCTGGGACCCAGGGATGTCTAATTCTTCTTTATGATTTTATTTTGACTATCATTCATTAAGCACATTTATTGCTGGATAGAGGCATTTAACTTTTTTTTTTTTTTTTGAGACTGAGTCTTGTTCTGTTGCCCAGGCTGGAGTGCAGTGGCATGATTGCAGCTCACTGCAACCTCTGCTTCCCGGGTTCGAGTGATTCTCCTGCTTCAGCCCCCCAAGTAGCTGGAACTACAGGCACATGCCCAGCTAATTTTTGTATTTTTAGTAGAGATGAGGTTTTACCATGTTGTCCAGGCTGGTCTTAAACTTTTGACCTCAAGTGATCCGCCCACCTCGGCCTCCCGAAGTGCTGGGATTTACAGGCATGAGCCACTGTGCCTGGCCCATTCAACAAATATTTAGTGAGCATTTACTGTGCGCTGGGTCATTTATGAGTCCCAGGAAGACAGACATGAGCAACAACAAAAAATATTCCTGGCTGGGCATGGTGGTTTACTCCTGTAATCCCAGCACTTTGGGAGGCTGAGGCAGGCGGATCACTTGAGATCAGGAGTTCGAGACCAGCCTGGCCAACATAGTGAAACCCTGTCTCTACTAAAAATGCCAAAAAAAAAATTAGCCAGGCACGGTGGCAGGCACCTGTAATCCCAGCTACTCAGCAGGCTGAGGCAGGAGAACTGCTTGAAACCAGGAGATGGAGAGCTAGACTCCAGATAGTGCTGTGGCCACTGCACCTAGGAATTGACGGGGCATTCTTGCAGTAAATTCCCCACATGGCCAGAGACCTGGGAAGTCAAAGATTGGGGTGCAAGGCAAAGGCAGTGGGCGGGGAAGGGCTCTGACAGCCCCCTTTCCTGGCCTGGCAGATCCTGACCACGTACCACAAGTCCCCAGCGTCCTGAGAAGACAATTGCAACCTGTACCAACTGAATGCGACTCTCCACAGTGTTCCAGAAGGTGAGCCCGGACCCAGGAATGCCTAATCCTTGTTCTTTGTTATTTTATTTTTTTGGCCTTCGGGGATTTTTTTTGAGATGGAGTCTTGCTCTGTCACCCGGACTGGACTGCAGCGGTGTGATCTCAGCTCACTGCAACCTCTGCCTCCTAAGTTTAAGAGATTCCTGTACCTCAGCCTCACGAGTAGCTGGGACTACAGGAGATGCCACCACACCCGGTTAATTTATGTATTTTTAGTAGAGATGGGATTTTACCACGTTGGCCAGACTGGTCTCGAACTCCTGACCTCAAGTGATCTGCCCACCTTGGCTTCCCAAAGTGCTGGTATTACAGCTGTGAGCCACTGCACCCAGCCTATTATTTTATTTGACTATCATTCATTAAGCACATTTATCATGTAATGCAGTCATTCAACAAATATTTAGTGAGGACAGTCATGGTGGCTCATGCCTGTAATCTCAGCACTTTGGGAAGCTAAGGCAGGATGGTCACTTGAGCACAGGAGTCCCAGACCAGCCTGGGGAACATAGCAAGACCCAACCTCTTAAAAAAAAAAAAATTAGCCAGATGTGGTAGTGTACCCCTGTAGTCCCAATACTTTGGGAGGCCAAGGCAGGGTGTCACTTGAGGATAGGAGTTTGAGACCAGCCTGGGCAACCTAGCAAGACCCCATCTCTAAAAAGAAAATTAAGTTAGCTGGATGTGGCGGTGTGCACCTGTAGTCCCAGCTACTGAGGGGTGAGGCAGGAGGATTGCTTGAGCCCAGGAGTTAGACGCTGCAGTGAGCTCTTATCACCACACTGCACTCCAGCTCAGGTGATAGAGTAATATCCTGTCTCTAATCAATTTTGAATAGAAACAACATTTTAGTGAGCACTCGCTGTGTGTTGGCTCATTTATAAGCCCCGGCAACATAGGCATGAACAAGAAAAATATTCCTTTTTTTCCAAGAAGTCACATTCTAGTGGGGAGAGACAAACAATACATAAATTGTAACATATTATACTCATACTATTATTTATTTACAACCTAAAGAAATAAATCTAGGCTGGGCACCATGGCTCACACCTGTAATCCCAGCACTTTTCAAGGCCAGGGCAGGAGGGTCACTTAAGGCCAGGATTTCAAAACCTGGGCAACATAGCAAGATCCTATCTCTATAAAAAAATTGTTACCCATGCATGGTGGTGGGGACCTGTAGTCTTATCTACTCAGAAGGCTGAGGCAGGAGGACTGCAGGCCAGGAGGTTTAGCCTACAGTGAGCTATGATTCCACCACTGCACTTCAGTCCGAACCACAGAGTGAGACCATGTCTGTAAGAAATACAAATAAATACATATATATTAAAAACAATCAGGCCGGGCACAGTGGCTCACGCCTGTCATCCTAGCACTTTGGGAGGCCAAGGCAGGCGGATCATGAGGTCAGGAGATCGAGACCATCCTGGCTAACATGGTGAAACCCCATCTCTACTAAAAATATTAAAAATTAGGCAGGTGTGGTGTGCGCCTGTAGTCCCAGCTACTCAGAAGGCTGAGGCAGGAGGATTGCTTGAACCCAGGAGAGAGAGGTTGCAGTGAGCCGACTGTGCCACTGCACTCTAGCCTGGGTGTCAGAGTAAGACCCCATCTCAAAAAAAAAAATCAGTGTATAGCATAATAGCAGGTGGTAACAAGTCTGTAAAAAATAGAGTAGAAAGGCCGGGCACAGTGGCTCACAGCTGTAATCCCAGCACTTTGGGAGGCTGAAGCAGGTAGATCACCTGAGGTCAAGAGTTCAATATCAGCCTGATCAACATAGTGAAATGCCATCTCTGCTCAAAATATATAAATTAGCTGGGCATGGTGCCTGGATCCTGTAATCCCAGCTACTTGGGAGGCTGAGGCAGGGGAATCACTTGAACCTGGGAGGTGGATGTTGCAGTGATCTGAGATGGTGCCATTTCACTCCAGCCTGGGCAACAGAGCAGGACTCCATCATAAATAAATAGATAAATAAATAAATAAAGTAGTTGCTTATAGTCATTACTGGAGATAGCGGAAAAAAAAGAGAATAAATAAAGTAGGAAAAGGTGATGCAGGCTTTGGGATGATCCACGAAAAGCCCTCTGAGGATATGGCATATGAGCTGAGATAAGAAAGAAGGGAGAGACTCAGCCATGAAGGATCTGAGGGAAGAGCATTCCAGGCAGACAGAACAGCAGGTGCAAAGGCCCTGGGGCAGAAACGAGCTCATCATGTTTGAGAAATAACGAGGAGGCCTGTGTAGCTACAGGAGGAGCCAGGGTAGAGTTTTAGAAGCAGTTGGAAAGCTGATGGGGGAAGATGGTGTAGGGACTTGTTAGCCACAGCGAGGACTTCGGCTTTTGTTCTGAGTAAGGTGGGAGCCATAGAAGTTTCCGAACAGAGAAGGAACGTGACCTACCACAGTTTTGCACAGGCTCCCTCTGATCTGACCACTCTGGGGGAAATAGACTGTAGAGGGTGAGGGTGGGAGCCAGATGAACAGGAAGGAGGTGACTGCACTGGTCCTACGGGAGATGGTGGAGGCCGGGCCAGATTAGGGGCTCTGGAGATTTTCAGAAACAGTGGGCTGGGAAGTGGCTCAGCCCCGTTATTCCAACACTTTGGGAGGCAGAGGCAGGAGTATCGCTTGAGTTTAGGAGTTCAAGACCAGCCTGAGTAACATAGGAAGACCCCCATCTCTACAAAAAAATTAGCTGGACATGGTGATACGTGCCTGTGGTCCCAGCTTCTCAAGAAGTTGAGGTGGGAGGATCGCTTGAGCCCAGGAGGTTGAGGCTGCAGTGAGTCATGATTGCACCATTGCACTCTAGCCTGGGCAACAGAGTAAGACCCTCTCTTAAAAGAAAAACAAGGCCGGGCGCGGTGGCTCAAGCCTGTAATCCCAGCACTTTGGGAGCCCGAGGCGGGTGGATCCCGAGGTTAAGAGATCGAGACCAACCTGGTCAACATGGTGAAACCCCGTCTCTACTAAAAATACAAAAAAAAAAAAATTAGCTGAGCATGGTGGCGTGTGCCTGTAATCCCAGCTACTCAGGAGGCTGAGGCGAGAGAATTGCCTGAACCCAGGAGGTGGAGGTTGTGGTGAGCCGAGATCATGCCATTGCACTCCAGCCTGGGTAACAAGAGCGAAACTCCGTCTCAAAAAAAAAAAAAAAAAAGAAAACAAAAAAACAGAAATAGTTGAATTCCCCAGTTCCCAGTCTGGGGCACCAAGAAGGAGAGAGGGCTATTGGAGCTCACTGTGCAAGTAAGGAGAACAAGCCTCACCAGTCCCATGAACTGTAGGGACTAAACATGACCCAGGCTTTGGTTTTTGCCCGATTTCTTAATAATAATAGTTCCAAAGCACTGATGAGGCACCATGCAGAGGGTTTTACTTACATTAACTGATTTAACCCTCATAACACCCTGCTGGGTTGGGAATGTTATGACCCCCTCACAGATGAGTAAACTGAAGCACAGAGAGGTTCAGCAACTTGCTTAAGTCACACAGCAGAGTCAGGATTAGAATCCAAGAAGCTGGCTCCAGAGAATGCACTTGATCACTGCGCTCCCCAGCCTCTAAAATGCTGCCTTCTCTCTGCAGAGAATAAAAAGGGAGAGGAGACTTTTCGGCTCCGGATGGAAACAAGGTCAGGGCACCAGGATCTCGAACTGGGCGGGAGGAGGGTCTCACTTTCTGCCATCCAGATTCCTTATCGGCCCTCCCTGTGTGCTGAGTGGATGGTGGAAACCAGCCGGGCTTGCTTCTCCATGCCTGTTCCCCATTCTGTCCCTGCCTCCTGCCATGTCTGCGTGTCCTCAGATGACATGCTCTGTGACTCAGATGCCCAGAGCTCATTCCAAGCCCTGAAGCTCTCCCCATGGTTTTCATCTTCTTCAGGCACCCGAGCCCCTACCCCAGTCCTGCCCTGTCCCATACCTCCCTTGCCCAGGTCTGCTTCAAATACAAATATTATTGGGCACCTACTGTGTACCAGGCCCTGTTCTTGGAGCTAGGGACCCAGCTATGAGCAAGGCAGCCTCTCCTTGCCCTGGCGAAGCCCACAGTCTATCAGGAGAGACAGACAATCATCAAATAATCACACAGAACCAATATGAAATGGCAACTATGATTTTCATGTGGCAAAGGAGAGGTTTACAGAGTCATGGGAAGCAAATCAGAGAATAATCTGGGCCCGGCGCGGTAGCTTATGCTGTAATCCCAGCACTTTGGAAAGCCAAGAGGATCACTTAAGCCCAGGAGTTTGAGGCCAGCCTGGGCAACATAGCAAGACCCCATCTCTAAAAAAGAAAAAGTTCAAAAATTAGCGAGGCATGGTGGCGCATGCCTATAGTCCCAGAGGCTCTCAAGGCTGAGACAGAGGATCGCTTGAGCCCAGGAAGCTGAGGCTACAGGGAGCCATGATTGAGCCACTGCACTCCAGCCTGGGTGACCCTGTCTCAAAAAGAAAAAAAAAAATGAATGATCTGGTATGTCTGGGGTGTAGGTTGGGGAAGGCTTCCCAGAGGGAGTGATACATCAGCTAAGGTGGAAAACATGAGGGGTATTTCAGGATGAAAAGGCAGAAGTGAGGGTTCCAGGCCGAGTGAACAGCATGTGCAAAGGTCTGGTGGCAGGAGAGGGAACAAGGCTAACAGTGATCAAATGAAGGCTGAGGTGGGAGGAGGTGACGTGAAAGGGTGTCAGGACTGAGGGAAGGCCTTTGGTCATTGAAGCAAGGAGGCGACACAGTCAGATCTCTGCTTGCTAGAGCTCTGTTGTGCATGGCAAAGGGAACATGGCGAGACCTGAGAGGGAGGCTACTGCACTAGACTGAGCAAGGGATGATGGCAGTGGGGAGAGATTGGGGCTGTGAACTCCCAGGTTCCAGGACAATCGAGAGGCCACGATGACCATCATGGAGGTCTCCCTGCTCACCGGCTTCTACCCCAACCAGGATGACCTCAAACAGGTAATGCAGACCCCACCTGCCTGCTTCCTGAGTAACAGTCCCATACTTCCCACGTGGGTGCAGGGCAGTGTCTACTCAAGGCAAGACTCCGGAGTTATAATGCCCCAGTGTCACTTCTGGTTGACTCCCTGCATGGCCTCAACCAAATCTTTTTCCTCCTGGGGCCTCAGTTTCCCCAAGAGTGGGGTTGATTGGACAAAGGCCGGAGCTCTAGGGCTGGGGGCCTTGGAGGCTGTCAGCACCCTCCAGTGTCTGCCCTCTGTCCCAGCTCACGAGTGATGTGGAGAGGTACGCCTTTCAGTATGAAACCAAGACAAGTACCAGCGACAGTACTGTTGTCCTCTACCTGGAGAAGGTGAGGAAGGCCGGGTGCCCTCCACTAGAGGCGTGTGGGCACCCTGGGGGCTGGAGAACCCAAGGTCAGCCCCCTGGGAGGGTTTTGCAGGGAGCCAGGCCCTCTGAGGTTAGCTCCTCTGGTTGCAATTCCTATGATTAAGGCCACATGGTCCATGGTCATGGCCACTGCCAACAGCCAAGGCCTCATGGTCAGTGCCACAAGGTCAGTGGCCCATGGTCAGTGGCCCTGGTCAGCTCAGACAAGACTGTTCTCTCCAGCTCTCCCATGAGAAAAACACAGTGCTGGGCTTTCGGGTTCACAGGATGCTGCAGGCAGAGTTCCTGCAGGCCGCCCTAATCACCATCTATGACTACTACGAGCCTTGTAAGGAGGGGCCCCGCGCAGAGGGAGGAGGCCTGCAAAGGACAGGGCCAGAAGCCAGAGGATGAGAGACTGGGCATTGCCCAAAGGGGCGGGGCCTGGGTGGGCATAAGGGGCGTGGCCTTCTGGGATTGCCGTGGGTAGGCGGGGCCAGGAAGGAGATGGGGCAAAGTTGAAGGTGGACTGGGCATGGCCTGCAGGGAATGGGTGGGAAAGGGGCAGGCTCTTTTGAGTGGGCGTGGCCTGTCGATGGAGGTGGCTGGGCATGGCCCTTCAAAGTGAGGTTTGCAGTGGGCAGGGCCAGGAATAGGGGAAGGTCTGGGAGGACCTGGAGGGCACAGCCCAGGGACTAGGAGGGGCAGGAGGGAGCCTGGACTCGGCCCTTTGGAGGATGGGGAGGGCAAGGGCAGGGCCCGGAGGGGAGAGGTAAACACTGAATCCCCAGGAATTCTGGCCCAACGACCTCTTCCCCAACCCTCCACCCACAGCCCGGAGGTGCAGCACTTTCTACAACCTGCCCACAGAGCAATCTTCCCTGCAAAAGATCTGCCACAAAGACGTCTGCAGATGTGCAGAGGGTGAGATGTACCGAGAGTGAGCTTCATGCCACCGGGCTGGGGCTGTCAGGTTGTGGGGGGAGGGTAGATCCAGGACGCCTTCAAGCCTCCTCCTGGCCTTAGTCTGCTCTGAATTTAGACAGAAAGAGACAAAGCCAAAGAGAGACAGAAACAAGGCACAGAGAGACAAAGATTGTCACACATGCTCGCGCACTGCCAAAGAACAAATGACAGGGAGACAGAAAGACACAAAGAGACAGAGAAGGGAGAAATAGACAAGAAAGGGACCAAAGGCCGGGTGCGGTGGCTCCCGCCTGTCATCCCAGCACTTTGGGAGGCCGAGGCAGATGGATCATGACGTCAAGAGATCGAGACCATCCTGGCCAACATAGTGAAACCCCGTCTCTACTAAAAATACAAAAATTAGCTGGGTGTGGTGGTGAGCACCTGTACTTTCAGCTACTCCAGAGGCTAAGAGAGGAGAATTGCTTGAACCTGGGAGGCAGAGGTTGCAGTGAGCCGAGATCTCACCATCACACTCCAGCCTGGCAACAGAGCGAGACTCCGTCTCAAAAAAAAAAAAAAAAAAAAACCAAATGACCAGGCCAGGTGCAGTGGCTCACACCTGTAATCCCAGGATTCTGGAAGGCTGAGGCGGGCAAATCATGAGGTTGATAGATCAAGACCATCCTGACCAACATGGTGAAACCCTGTCTTTACTAACAACACAAACTTCAGCTGAGTGTGGTGGCACACACCTGTAGTCCCAGCTACTCAGGAGATTGAGGCACAAGAATCGCTTGAATCTGGGAGGCGGCAGTTGCAGTGAACTGAGATCACACCACTGCACTCCAGCCTGGGTGACAGAGCAAGACTCTGTCTAGAAAAATAAATAAATTGGCAAGTATGATGGCTCACATACCTGTCATCCCAACACCCTGGGAGGCCGAGATGAGAGGATTGCTTCAGCTCAGGAGTTTGAGACCAACCTGGCTAACATAGTAAGACTCCATTTTTTTTTTTTTTGAGACTGAGTCTCTCTCTGTCACCAGGCTGGAGTGCAGTTGGATGATCTTGGCTCACTGCAACCTCTGTCTCCCTGATTCAAGTGATTCTCCTGCCTCAGCCTCCTGAGTAGCTGGAACTACAGGCACATGCCACCTCACCCAGCTAACTTTTGTATTTTTAGCAGACACGGGGTTTCACCATGTTGACCAGGATGGTCTCGATCTCTTGACCTTGTGATCCACCTGCCTCAGCCTCCCAAAGTGCTGGGATTACAGGCGTGAGCCACCCCGCCCAGCCTCCATCTCTTAAAAAAAAAATAAAAAGAGGCCGGGCGAGGTGGTTCACGCCTATAATCCTAGCACTTTGGGAGGCCGAGGCAGGTGGATCACAAGGTCAAGAGATCGAGACCATCCTGGTCAACAAGGTGAAACCCCGTCTCTACTAAAAATACAAAAATTAGCTGGGTATGGTGGTGCGCGCCTGAAATCCCAGTTACTCGGGAGGCTGAGGCAGGAGAATTGCTTGAACCCAGGAGGCGGAGGTTGCGGCGGACCAAGATCATGCCATTGCACTCCAGTCTGGGTAACAACAGTGAAACTCCATCTCAAAAAAATAAAATAATAATAAAAAGAAAAAAAAAGAAGGAACAAAGGAAGGGAAGAAAAAGAAAATATATAGAGAGAGCCCCACAGACTAGAAAGGCCAGATCCAGAGACCCAAGGGTCCCAGGCCTGAGGGCTGAAGGGAGGTAGGGGGGCAAATAGGAGGAAGTCCCCTGTCCCAGTGCAGCCAGAGCAGCCACCCGCCTGACCCTGCAGGACAGTGCCCATCCCTGCGGAAGCCCAGTGTCCAACTGAGGCAGGAGGAGCTCCAGATAGCAGCATGTGAGACAGGCGTGGATTTTGGTGAGTGTGGGGAATGGCAGGGGACAGGCAGAGCCCACCTGCAGGCCAGATGCCATCATGACACCCTCCTGCCCTCCCCTTTCCCCAGTGTACAAGACAAAGCTGGAATCTGTGGAGGTCTCTGCCTCCAACCCTTACGTCTATTACAACATGCAGCTTGAAGACATCATTAAGTGGTATGATGACACTTTGACAGGTGACAAAGGAGGAATCCCAGTGTGGAGTCATGCTGGAGGTCCACCCTGGGGGTCCCAGTGTGTGGGAGGGTCCAACCTCTGCATGCACACACACTGGGTTTTCTCCAGGCACGGACCCTGCCACACCTCTCAGCATGAAGAAATTTGTCTCCCACACCACCTGCCACGACTCCCTGGGGCTGCAAGAACAGGAATCATACCTCATCATGGGCCAGACATCAGACCTGTGGAGAATCAAATCTGGGTACGTGAGGGGCTCCATCTCTCCTGTGGACTCAGGCCTGGTCTCTCTTCTCTACCCTCAACCCAGCCTTCAGTTCCACAATTTTTGCTGGACCTACCACAAGAGAGAGCTCAGATTTCAGGGTGGCCCTGAATGGAGGTACAAGTTGTGCACTGCACAACTCCAGGAAGTACCATTCATACAGTGCAACCTCCATCTCACTGCAACCTCCATCTCTGGGTTCAAGTGCCTCAGCCTCCCAAGTAGCTGGGATTACAGACATGTGCCACCACTCCTGGCTAGTTTTTGTACTTTTAGTAGAGATAGGATTTCATCATGTTGTCCAGGCTGGTCTCAAACTCCTGGCCTCAAGAGATCCGCCCATCTCAGCCTCCCAAAATGCTGGGATTATAGGCGTTAGCCAACACACTCAGCCAGGGAAGTATTTTGTAATTCCCAGTGATTTGGGCTAAGAGGCTGGAAGACCAGAGAGGGCCCTAGGGTGTGGACACTGCAGGCTAAGGCTCTGGGAGGCTGAGTCAAGAGGATCATTTGAGGACAGGAGTTCAACACCAGCCTGGGCAACACAGCAAGACCCCCGTGTCTACTAAAAATAAAAATAAATTAGCCAAGGGGCAGGGCAGGGAGGTCCCCGTGTCTCCAGGGCACCAGGCTCTCCTCAGCTGCTTGCTGTCTCTGGCCCACAGTTACAGCTACGTCCTGGGCAGGGAGACGTTCCTCATGCTTTGGCCAGCAGACAGAGACGCCAGCGAGGAAGAATTGCGGGGCCAACTGGAGGAATTTTCCGAATATATGCGCACCCACGGCTGCGAGTCCTGAGCCTCTTCTGCTTTCAGGAAGTTGTCACCAGGCAGCTCTGGGCCACTGGGTTTAACCCCAAATAAAGAGCACAGGATGTCACACGCAAACCCTGGACATTTTCACCAGAGGCCTTGTACAACTTGCCCCAGCACGGCGGGGACCTGTCTCCTGTCTGCTCCCTTTCTTGCTCCATTCTAATCACACTGGGCTCCCTTGCATCCCTCCAACACCCACCTCAGCAGGGAGATAATTCCTAGTGCTGGGCTTCTGCACCCACTCTTCCTCACCCAGGCACACCCCTCCCCCAAAGGCGGCTTGGCTTGAACCATTCTTTTGTGTGGGTTCTGTTTAATGTCACCTCTGGCCGGGCATGGTGGTACAGGCCTGTAATCCCAGCTCTTTGGGAGGCTGAGGTGGGTGGATCACTTGAAGTCAGGAGTTCAAGACCACCTTGGCCAACATGGTTAAACACCATCTCTACTAAAAATACAAACAGTAGCTGGGCGTGGTGGCAAACACTGTAATCCTAACTACTCGGGAGGCTGAGGAAAGAGAATCACTTGAACCTGGGAGGTGGAGATTCCGGTGAGCCGAGATTGTCCCACTGTACTCCAGCCTGGGTGACAGAGCAAGACTAAGTCTTAAATGAATAAATAGGTTAAGACACCTTCTCAGGCAGAGTGCAGTGGCTCGCACCTGAAATCCCAGCACTTTGTGAGGCTGAGTCAAGAGGATCATTTGAGGACAGGAGTTCAACACCAGCCTGGGCAACACAGCAAGACCCCCGTGTCTACTAAAAATAAAAATAAATTAGCCAGGCCTTGTGGTGCATGCCTGTAGTCCCAGCTACTTGGGAGGCTGAGGCAGGAAGATCACTTGAGCCCAGGAGTTTGAGACCAGCCTGGGCAACATAGTGACACCCCAATCTCTCTCTCTCTCTATATATATATATAAAATGAAACCTGTCATATTGGCATAAGCCTATAGTCCCAGCTACTTGGGAGGCTGAGGTTGGAGGACCGTTTGAGTCCTGCATTTCAAGGCTGCAGTGAGTTACTATCATGCCACTGCACTCTAGCCTGGGTGACAGAGCAAGATCCTGTCTCTAGGAAAAATAAAAAAAGGGTAACTTCTTTCATAACACGCCTAAAATAGACTCCCTCCTGTCACTCTCCCTCCCCTCACCCTGCTTTTTTTTTTTCTTTTCAGGCAGAATCTTGCTCTGTCACCCAGGCTGAAGTGCGGCTGGAGTGCGGTAGTGCGATCTTGGCTCACTGCAACCTCCGCCTCCCCAGTTCAAGGGATTCTCCTGCCTCGGCCTGTCAAGTAGCTGGGACTACAGGGGTACACCACCATGCCCAGCTAATTTTTTTCTGTTTTTTTTTTTGAGATGGAGTCTCACTCTGTCACCCAGGCTGGAGTGCAGTGATGTGATTTCGGCTCATTGCAACCTCCACCTCCTGGGTTTAAGTGACTCTTCTCTCTCAGCCTCCTGAGTAGCTTGGATTACAGGCACCTGCCACCATGCCCAGCTACTTTTTGTGTATTTTTAGTAGAGATGTGGTTTTACCATGTTGGCCAGGCTGGTCTCGAACTCCTGACCTCAGGTAATCCACCCACCTTGGCCTCCCAAAGTGCTTGGATTACAGGCATGAGTCACTGCACTAAGACTACATTCTTTATCTGTGTTTTTGCTGTCTGTTTCCCCTCCTAGGCTGGGAGCCCCAGGAGAGCAGGGAGGCTGCCTGTCTTAGCCACGGTTATAATCACAGACACTCAGGGCCTGGCACATAATAGCTGCTGATTTTACTCAATGAATGATTGAAGAAGTAAAAGAGAGAGTGAGAAAGAAGAAAGGGAGGGAAGGAAAGAAAGATAAAAGGATGGAGGGAGAGGTGGGAGGAGGGAAGGAGGAAGGAAGGGAAGGAAAAAGGGAAGGAGGGAGAGAGAGAAAAAAGAGAGAGAAGGATACAGGAAGGGAGGGGAGAGGAGGGAATAAAGGAAGGAAAGAAAGAGGGCAGGCAAACTGGCTTATGGCCTGTTTCTGTACAGCCCTCAGCTAAGGGCTTTTTTTTTTTAACTTTTATTTTTATTTATTTATTTGAGACAGCCTCACTCTCGTCCCCCAGGCTGGAATGCTGGAGCGCAATGGGTGATCTCAGTCCTTTACAACCTCCGCCTCCTGAGTTCAAGTGATTTTCCTGCCTCAGCCTCTCCAGTAGCTGGGATTACAGGCACCCGCCACCAAGCCTGGCTAATTTTTCTATGTTTGGTAAAGACAAGCTCTTGCCATGTTAGCCAGGCTGGTCTCAAACGCCTGACCTCAGGTGATCCACCTGCCTTGGCCTCCCAAAGTGCCGGGATTACAGGTGTGAGCCACCACGCCCAGCCTTTTTAAAAAATATATTTTTAAAGGATTGATCAACAACAACAACAACAGGCTGGACATGGTGGCTCCTGCCTGTAAGCCCAACACTTTGGGAGGATGAGGTAGGAGAATTGCTTGAGGCCAGAAGTCCATGATCCACCTAAACAAGAGCCAGGCATGGTGGTGGTGTGCACCTGTAGTCCCAACAACTTGAGAGGCTGAGGAGGGAGGATCACTTGAGCAGCTTTAGGCTGCAGTGAGCTATGATCACACCACTGCACTCCAGTCTGGGCAACAGAGTGAGACCTGTCTCTGAAAAATAAATATAAACAAACAAAGAAGAATGTGCAACCGAGAACCTATGTGGCCTGAAAACCTAAAATACTTATTATTCTGTCCTTTATAGGAAAAAAATGCCTACTTCTGAGTTAGGGCATTTGTTATCTATCAAATCACCTCAAAACATAGAGGCTTTTTTTTTCCTTTTGTATCCAGCACAAAACATAGAGCCTTAAAACAATAAATATTTATTATTATTATCATTTCATTTCTGAGTTAGGAATTCACAGACAGTGGTTTAGTTGGAGAGTTTGGCTCAGAGTCTCTCATGAGGTTGCAGTCAAGATATCAGTGGGGGGCAGCTGTCATCTGAAGGCTTGACTGGGGCTGGAGGACCCACCTCCAAGGTAGTTCACTCACATGACTGGCAAGTTGGTGGCGGTTGGTGGTGAGAGGCTTCAGGTCCATGCCATGTAGATTTCTCCATAGAGCCCTATGGAGAGGCTATGGAGAGGAAGCTGCTTGAGCTTCCTCACAATATGGGAGCTGGCTTTCCAAAAGCCAATATTCCAAGAGAAAGAGCAGAGGGAGGTACAGTGCCTTTTATGACCTAGCCTTGGGAGTCACACACCATCATTTCTAAAACATCCTATTGGTTACATGAGCCAGTATTATTCAGCATGGGTGTAGACTACACAAGGCATAACTACTGGGAGGCAGGGTTCACTAGGGGAATACGTTTTAGTTGGCTGTGGTATCCAGTCCATTTAATGTGCTGCAGGATTTGGTTTGTTAACATTTTGTTGAGGATTTTTGCATCTATATTCATAAGGGATGTGGGTCTGTAGTTTTCTCTTCTTGTGGTATCATTGTCTGGAATGCTGGCCCCATAAGATGTGTTAAGAAATATTAAGAAATATTCTCTCCTCCTCCTGGGCATGATGGCTCACATGTGTAGTCACAGGACTTTGGGAGTCTGAGTCAGGCAGATCACTTGAATCCAAGAGTTCCAAACCAGCCTGGGTAACATGGAAAAACCCTGTCTGTACAAAAAAAAAAATAAATAACAATTAGCCAGGCTTAGTGGTGTGTGCCTATAGTCCCAGCTACTTTGGAGGCTGAGGTGGCAGGATGGCTTGAACCTGGAAGGTTGAGGCTACAGTGAGCTGTGATCACACAACTGCATTCCAGCTTGAGTGACAGTGTATCCAAGAAAAAGGGGGCAGGGAGAGAGACAGAGAGAGAGAGAGAGAGAGAGAGAGAGAGAGACCAGGTGTGATGGCTCACTCCTGTAATTCCAACAATTTGGGAGGCTGAGGCAGGAGGACAACTTGAACCCAGGAATTTGAGACTAGCCTGGGCAACAAAGTGAGACCCTGTCTCTGCAAAAAATTAAGAAATTAGCCAGATGTGGTGGCGTATGTCTGTAGTCCCAGCTACATGGGAGGCAGGAGGATTGCTTGAGCCCAGAAGGTCAAGGCTGCAGTGAATCTTTCACACCACTGCACTCCAGCCTGGGCAGCAGAGTAAGACTCTGTCTCAGAAAAAAAAAAAAAAGGAAGGAAGGAAAGAGAAAGATGAAGGAAGGAAGGAAAAAAGGAAGAAAAAAAAGGAAGGAAGGAAGGTTGGTTCCTTTATCTTCTACTTGTTGGAAGCATTTGAAAATAATGTGTACTTAAATTATCGGTAGACTTCATCACTTAAGCCATTCAGTCATGCCCTTTTCTTGTTTGGAGGTTTTTGATTACTAATTCTAGCTTTTATTACAGGTCTGTTGAGATTTTCTATTTCTTCTTAAGTCAGTTTTATGTGTTTCTAGAAATGTGTTCATCTAGATAGATTATCGGATTTCTCAGTGAATAATTGTTCATAGCATTCTCTTATAATCCTTTGAATTTCTGTTAGGTCAGTAGTAATGTCTCTATTTTCATTTACAATTTTAGTTATTTGCACCTTTTTTTCCTTTGTCAGTATTGCTAAAGGTTTGTCAGTTTTATTTATCTTTTTTAAAAAACCAACTTTCGGTTTCATTGAGTCTTTAAATCTCTCCACTATTTTTCTCTTTTCTTTCTTCCTTTTTTTTTTTTTTATATATGGGTTCTTGCTATGTTGCCAAAGCTGGTCTCGAATTCCTGGAATCAAGTGATTTCCCATTCCTCAGCCTCCCAAAGTGCAGAGATTACAGGCATGAGCCACTACACCTAGCTAACCTGTTTACTTTTTAAATTTTAGCTTTTATTCATTTTTTTTTTTTTTTTTTTTTTTGAGACGGAGTTTTGCTCTTGTTACCCAGGCTGGAGTGCAATGGCGCAATCTCGGCTCACTGCAACCTCTGTCTCCTGGGTTCAGGCAATTCTCCTGCCTCAGCCTCCTGAGTAGCTGGGATTACAGGCATGCGCCACCATGCCCAGCTAATTTTTTGTATTTTTAGTAGAGTCGGGGTTTCACCATGTTGACCAGGATGGTCTCGATCTCTTGACCTCGTGATCCACCCGCCTTGGCCTCCCAAAGTGCTGGGATTACAGGCTTGAGCCACCGCTTTTATTCATTTTTATGGATAGGTTCCCACTCTGTCACCTAGGCTGGAGTGCAGTGGCATGATCATGGCTTGCTGCAGCCCTGAACTCCTGGGCTCAAGTGATCCCCCTGCCTCAGGTCCCTGAGGAGCTCCCCTAGGTGGGAGCTGCTGAGCCTGGCCTATACTTACTATCTTTTTAGGATACATGACGACAAGAAGATTCTCCCAAAGGCAGACATATAGAAAAGAAAACTGGTGCCGGGCATAGTGGCCTAAAATGGTGGCTTATGCCTATAATCCCAGCACTTTGGGAGACAAAGGCAGGCAGGTCACCTGAGGTCAGGAGTTCAAGACCAGCCTGGCCAACATGGTGAAACCCCGTCTCTACTAAAAATACAAAAAAAATTAGCCAGGTGTGGTGGCAGGTGCCTGCAAGCCCAGTTACTCAGGAGGCTGAGGCAGAAGAATCCCTTGAACCCGGGAGGCAGAGGTTGCAGTGAGCTGAGACTGCGCCACTACACTCCAGCCTGGGCAATAAAGTGAGACTCTGTCTCAAATAAAGGAAGGAAGGATGGAAGGAAGGAAAGAAGGAAGGGAGAGAGAAAGGAGAGAGAAGAAAGAAAGAGAGAGAGAAAGAAAGAAAGAAGGAAGGAAGGAAGGAAGGAAAGAAAGAAAGAAAAAAGAAAGAAAGAAAGAAAGACCCCCAGAACCAGAATGTACACATCCTCCATCTCCTATTCTTCAACATGGAAAACACTTCAATGGCCACGGAAAAAAGTATGTAATGTTTTTTACCATGCGTGCGTACACAGGGACTTCGTCCTTCTAAATCAAACACTTCTTCATGTTTAACTAACTTGTTTGGAGGAGGGGTCCAACACGCTTTGCTTTTGCAATCAGAAAAGGAAAAAAGGGCAGAGGGTCGTGCTTAGAGGTGAGGGAATGCTAGCCACAAATTTAAAATTTCAAAATGTAAAGTAGAAAGAGGTGACGCTGTCTGGACATCCTATATCCCAGAGTTACAGGCCTGGTGTTGCACCAACTGCCTTTTCTTCAGTGCTTTGCCTCGGAGACTTCTGGCCTTGGTTTTCCTCCAGAACGTAGGATCAATGATTAACAATGGATGTTTCTGTGGTCAGGAGCTGAGATGTGGCAGCAAATTGGAGTGAAGGACTGTTTCCCACAGGCCACGCCTTAGGTAACACAAGATAAACCAAGGTGGTGGGTGTGGTGGCTCACACCTGTAGTCCCAGCACTTTGGGAGGCTGAGGTGGGAGGATCACTTGATCCAGAAGGTGAAGGCCGCGGTGAGCTATGATCACACCACTGCACACCATCCTGGTGACGCGGCAAGTTCCTATCCCCCCAGAAAGGAAGAAAGTGGCCTGATGTGGTGGCTCATGCCTATAATCCCAGCACTTTGGGAGGCTGAGGCAGACGTATCTCTTGAGGCCAGGAGTTCGAGGCCAGCCTGGCCAACATGGCAAAACCCTGTCTCTACTAAAGATACAAAATTAGCCGGGCATGGTGGTGCACGCCTGTAATCCCAGCTACTACTCGGGAGGCTGATGCATGAGAATCCCTTGAACCTAGGAGGCAGAGGTAGCAGTGATGTAAGATCGTGTCACTGCACTCCAGCCTGGGCGACAGAGCAAGACTCTGTTTCAAAAAAGAAAGAAAGAAAATAGGAAGGGGGAGAGGGAAGGAGAGAGGAAGGGAGGGAGGTTGGTTAGGGACTGTGTGGTTCCAAAGCATGCCCCCTTCATATCTACAATTCTCAACCTAAATTCCAGCTTGAAGGAGTTTGCAGTCAGTTGGCCTGAGTTCAAATCCTGGCTATACCACTTATAAGCTGGCTGTCCACATGATTTGCTTAATCTCTTGGAGGCTCAGTTTCTTCCTCTGTAAGGGCCAATCATGCCTAAGCCAGAAGATCCTCAGGCCGAGGGCGTAACCTGCAGAGAGCCTGACACCTAGTGGGCCCCAGATACACTCAGGGCATTTCTTTTAGCCGTTGTCATTTCTCCACTCACAAACTCATTTGAGCAGAGCTCCACCAAACAGGTCCCTCAGCTTTTGCCCATAAGGTATTCCTGGAGAAGTATATGAAGCTGATTTCACAAGACTCAAACAATAGATTTCTGTGCTACAAAGGATGTTCCATTTACTGAGAACTACTCAAATTATAAAATCCCAAATTACTTCTTACATCTTAGGCGTTCGTTGTCAAAGATAGTGTCCAGGGTTTCATCCATGTTATTTTTAAAAATTAATTGGCTTTATCTTATTGGGTATTTTTTTTTTTCTCATAAAAATGATAGATTAGGCCGGGCGCAGTGGCTCATGCCTATAATCCCAGCACTTTGGGAGGCCGAGGTGGTTGGATCACGAGGTCAAGAGATCGAGACCATCCTGGTCAACATAGTGAAACCCCGTCTCTACTAAAAATACAAAAATTAGCTGGGCATGGTGGCGCGTGCCTGTCATCCCAGTTACTCAGGAGGCTGAGGCAGGAGAATTGCCTGAACCCAGGAGGCGGAGGTTGTGGTGAGCAGAGATCGCGCCATTGCAGTCCAGCCTGGGTAACAAGAGCGAAACTCCGTCTCAAAAAAAAAAAAAAAAGATAGATTAGATGCTTGTTGCAAGAAAAATTCAAACCAGGTGCAGTGGTTCATGCCTGTAATTTCAGGACTTTGGGGTCCCAAGGAGGGAGGGTCACTTGAGCCCGGGAGATCAAGATCAGCCTGAGCAATATAATGAGACCCTGTTTCTACAAAAAAAAAGAAAAAAAAAAAATGGCCAGGAGCAGTGGCTCACACCTGTAATCCCAGAACTTTGGGAGGCCAAGGTGGGTGGATCACCTGAGGTTAGGAGTTGGAGACCAGCCTGGAAACCCTGTCTCTACTAAAAATAGAAAATTAGCCAGGCGTGGTGGCCCATGCCTGTAATTCCAGCTACTGAGGCAGGAGAATCACTTGAACCTGGGAGGCAGAGGTTGCAGTGAGCCAAGATCATGCCTTTGCAGTCCAGCCTGGGCAACAAGAGCAACACTCCATGTCAAAAACAAAAAAATTAGCTGACATGATGGTGCACACCTATCATCACAGCCGCTTGGGAGACTGAAGCAGGAGTATCACTGAAGCCCAGGAATTCAAGGCTGCAGTGAGCTATGATGTTGACGTGGCATACCAACCTGGGTGGCAGAGTGAGACTCCGTATTCAAAAAAAAAAGAGGTCGGGTACGATGGCTCAGTCCTGTAATCCCGGCACTTCGGGAGGCCAAGGTGGGTGGATCACCTGAGGTCAGGAGTTCCAGACCAGCCTGGCCAACATGATCAAACCCCATCTCTACTAAAAATACAAAATATTAGCTGGGCATGGTGGCTGGCACTTGTAATCCTGGCTACTTGGGTGGCTGAAGCAGGAGAATCACTTGAACCCAGGAGGTGGAGGTTGCAGTGAATCGAGATCACACCATTTCACTCCAGCCTGGGCAACAAAAGTGAAATTCTGTCTCAAAAAAAAAAAAAAGAAGGTGACAGAAAATGAGAGACTCGGTTAATCCAGCATGCTTAATAGTTTAGTAGCAGATTTTTCCATGGTGCCCTTTCCAAAAGGTTTCACCAATGGATGTTGTCTCCAATGATTTGGGAAATTTCTCATTTCCCTACACCTTCTCCAGTTCTGCGCATTCTCGATCAATTTTTCATTTGACTCAACTGGAGTGGGAAATTGACTAGATTGTGAAAAGCACGCACATGCTCCAGTGATCTCCATTTCCTCCACTATATATATATATATATATATATATATATATATATATATATATATATATTTTTTTTTTTTTTTTGAGATGGAGTCTCACTCTGTCATCCAGGCTGGAGCATAGTGGTGCAATCTCGGCTCACTGCAACCTCCGCCTCCCAGGTTCAAGCAATTCTCCCACCTCAGCCTCCTGAGTAGTTGGGATTACAGGCATGCCCCACCACACTCGGCTACTTTTTGTATTTTTAGTAGAGACGGGGTTTTGCCATGTTGGCCAGGCTGGTTTCAAACTGCTGGCCTCAAGTGATCTGCCCACCTTGGCCTCCTAAAGTACTGGGATTACAGGCGTGAGCCACCTGCCCAGCCTTCTTCCACAATTAACACACAGTCACTCAGCTTAAGCTTCCAAGGGTCCAGTTCCAGGTCAAGATTCGTTGCTTTTTTTTTTTTTTTTTTTTGAGACAGAATCTCACTCTTTCACCCAGGCTGGAGTGCAGTGACATAATCTCGGCTCACTGCAACCTTCACCTCCTGGGTTCAAGTGATTCTCCTGCCTCCACCTCCCAAATAGCTGGGATTACAGGCACCAACCACCACACCCAGCTAATTTTTGTAATTTTAGTAGAGAGGGGGTTTCACTATGTTAGCCAGGCTGGTCTGGAATTCCTGACCTCAGGTGATCCAGCCTCCTTGGCCTCCCAAAGTGCTGGGATTACAAGAGTGAGCCACCGTGCTCAGCCAATAATTTTTAAATTTGTTGTAGGGATGGGGTCTCACGATGTTGCCCAGGCTGGCCTTGAAATCCTGGCCTCAAGTGATCCTCCTGCCTTGGCCTCCCAAAGTACTGGGATTATAGGCATGAGCCACTGTGCCCAGCCAATGAGCTTTTAATGTACACCATTTGGCAGAAGTGATGCTATGTGACTTTCAGGCTAGATCATAAAATGATACAACTTCCACCTGGCTCTCTGGTGTGCTCAGGCCAGCTGCCATGCTGGGAGTACACTCAAGCCACTCAAGCATATTGGGAAGAATCGAGGCATTCCACCAATAACAGCAGCCATCGGCATGCCCTGGAAGTGAGCCTCCTTGGAAGCAGATTCTCCAGCCCCAGTCAAATCTTCAGATGATGGAAGCCCTGGCCAACTCTTTAACTGCAACCTTCTCAGAGGCCCTGAGCCAGAACAGCCCAGCAAAGTCATTTCTCAAGCCTGAGCTACAAAGACTACATAACATCATAAGGATTGACCAGGCAGTGACTTATGCCTGAAATCCCAGCACTATGGGAGGCCAAGGTGGGAGGATCACTTGAGCCTAGGGGTTCAACACCAACCTGGGCAATATATCGAGATCCCCTGTCTCTACACAAAGTATAAAAATTAGCTGGGCGTGGTGGCACATGCATGTAGTCCCAGCTTCTCAGGAGGCTGAGGCAGGAAAATCACTTGAACCTGGAAGGCAGAGGCTGCAGTGAGCTGAGATTGTGCCACTACACTGCAACCTGGGTAGCAGAGCAAGACTCTGTCTCAAAACAAATACAAAAGAAGCAACAACAAAATAACAAACAAACAAATTAGCCAGATGTGGTGGCATGCACCTGCAGTCCCAGCTACTCAGAAGGCCAAGGCGGGAGGGCTGCTTGAACTCAGGAGGTTGAGGCTGCAGCAGAGCTATGACTGTGCCACTGCACTCCAGCGTGGACAACAGAGTGAGACCCTGTCCCTTTTAAAAAAAATGCCAGCTCTCCAAGGGCAGGGATCTTTGTTTTGTTTGCTGCCATGTCCACAGTGCCTGGAACAGCATCTGGAATAGAGTAGATGCTCTATATGGTTGCCGCAGTGATTACAACCTAACAGACCTTTGATCTTCATATTCTGTCCAAAAAATAAAAATAAAAAAATTACAAAACCTAGTAGATCTGATTTGTATCAGGGCTAGATCAGACTCTGACCTGTTTCCTGCCCACCCAGTGCCCACCCCGACCAGTGGATGGGACACAGCTATGACCTCCCCCTACACTGGGCAAATAGATTAGTAACTGGCAACTATGGTGGGAGATCCCTTCCAAACCTCCTCAGGATAAAATCCCAGGTCCTCTGTGCAGTCCACAGCCCCCATCCCTGCCTAGAATTGCATCATTCAGCCACGAAGAATCATGAACTGCTTGTAGTTTGCAAGTATAGTAGTCTCCAGGGTGGAGTACATGCACCCTATAAACAAAGCTTTGGAGTTCAACTGGAAAACATTAGAATATCTAGATTTGGGGGGTTTTATTGCTTATTTTCAGTTTTTAAAAATAACTAATTTTTTTTTTTTTTGAGATGGAGTTTCGCTCTTGTTACCCAGGCTGGACTGCAATGGCGTGATCTCGGCTCACTACAACCTCTGCCTCCTGGGTTCAGGCAATTCTCCTGCCTCAGCCTCCTGAGTAGCTGAGATTACAGGCACGCGCCACCATGCCCAGCTAATTTTTTTTGTATCTTTAGTAGAGACGGGGTTTCACCGTATTGACCAGGATGGTCTCGATCTCTTGACCTCGTGATCCACCCGCCTCGGCCTCCCAAAGTGCTGGGATTACAGGCTTGAGACACCGCGCCCGGCCAAAAATAACTAGTTTTTTTCAGAGACAAGGTCTTACTATGTTGCCCAGGCTGTTTTGAATGCCTGGCCTTAAGTGCTTCTCCCACCTTGACCTCCCAAAGTGCTACATGCCCAGCTTCATCTATCTGTTTTTTTGAGAGTCTTGTTCTGTCACCCAGGCTAGAGTGCAAGCAGTGGCATAAGCTCAGCTCACTGCAACCTCTCCCGCCCGATTCAAGCAATTGTCCTACATCAGCCTCCCAAGAAGCTGGAATTGTAGGCATGCACCACCATGCCCAGCTAATTTTTGTATTTTTAGTAGGGATAGGTTTTCACCATGTTGGCCAAGCTGGTCTCAAACTCCTGGCCTCAAGTGATCCACCCGCCTCAGATTCCCGAAGTGTTGGGATTACAGGCGTGAGCCACCAAGCCCAGCCCTCACGTATAGTTTTAAATCTGCAGTTTTCTGGTTTTCTTGAGATGAAGTTTTGCTCTTATTGCCAAGGCTGGAGTGCAATGGCACGATTTCAGCTCACTGCAACCTCCGCCTCCTGGGTTCAAGCGATTCTCCTGCCTCAGCCTCCCAAGTAGCTGAGATTACAGTTTTCTTTTCTCTTCTTCTTCTTCTTCTTTTTTTTTTTTTTTTTTTTGAGAGAGTTTCACTCTTGCTGCTCAGGCTGGAGTGCAATGGTGTGATCTTGGCTCACTGCAACCTCCACTTCCTGGGCTCAAGCGATCCTCCTGTCTCAGCTTCCTGAGTAGCTGGGATTACAGGTCTGTGCCAACATGCCCGGCTAACTTTTTTGTATTTGTAGTAGAGATGGGGTTTCATCATATTGGTCAGGCTGGTCTCGAGCTCCTCACCTCAGATGATCCACCCACCTCTGCCTCTGGAAGTGTGGGGATTGCAGGTGTGAGCCACCGAGTCGGCTTTTTTTTTTTTGAGATAGTCTTGCTCTGTCACCAGGCTGCAGTGCAGTGGCATGATCTCGGCTCACTGCAACATCTGCTTCCCAGGTTCAAGCAATTCTCCTGCCTCAGCCTCTTGAGTAGCTGGGATTATAAGTGCATGCCTCCACGCCCAGCTAATTTTTTGTATTTTTAGTACAGACGGGATTTCACCATGTTGGCCAGCATGGTCTCTATCTCTTGACCTTGTGCTCCACGCCTGAACCAGTTTTTTGTTTACTAAAGAACATATCTTTCGGCCAATGTAGAGGCTCACACCTGTAATGCCAGCAATTTGGGAAGCCAAGGGGGAGGAACACGAGATCAGGAGTTTGAGACCAGCCTGACCAACATAGTGAAACCCCATCTCTACTAAAAATACACAAAATTAGCCAGGTGTGGTAGCAGGCACCTGTAATCCCAACTACTTGGGAGGCTGAGGCAGGAGAATCACTTGAACCCAGGAGGTGGAGGTTGTAGTGAGCCCAGATCTCACCATTGCACTCCAGCTCAGGCGACAGTGTGAGACTCCATCTCAAAAAAAAAAATATATATATATATATATGTATATATATTTCTATAATAAAGACACTGTTATATAACAATTTACAGAATATATTGATATAATTGTATTTGTATATAATTTATAAATAATATCCATCTTTGAGGCCAGGAGTTTGAGACCAGCCTGGGCAACATAGCAAGACCCCATCTCTACCAAAATAAAATTTGAAAATTAGCCAGGAATAGTGGCATAAGCCAGTAGTCCCAGCTACTTAGGAGGCTGAGGCAGCAGGATCATTTGAGCCTAGGAGTTCAAGGTTGCAGTGAGCCATGATTAAGCCACTGCACTCCAGCCTGGGCAACAGAGCAAGACCTTGTCTCAAAAGATATAAATAAATAAATAAATAAACAAACATCCATCTGGGGGTGGAGCTTTAACAGTTTTACCTATAGGGGTGTCCAATGGAGAAAAAATTTGGAGTCATTGAACACAATGCTATTTTGCCACTCAGAAAGCATCTGGCAGTCATATTTGGTAGTCACCACGGGGAGAGTGGGGAGCCATTGGCATCTAGTGGGTGGAGCCCAGGGATGCTGTTAAATGTTCCCCATAACAGGACAGTCCTCCACACAAAGAACTAGGCAGCCCAAATTGTCAAGCGTGCTGGGCTTAAGAAACCCTTGCCCGAGCGCCCCAGACTTAGTCTTGCTTTGGGGGCTCCGCAGGCTGCTTCATCTCCCCACTCTGTTCCTCCCCCAGACCTCCAATTCCAGTGACGCTGTACAAAGCATCCCCTCCTCCAACGAAGCAGCCATCTCTGATGTCCCCAGGCTGGGCCAGAGCCCCACCACCCTAGGGCTCCCAGATGCATCCTGTACTATGTTCGAATTGTCCCGGCCCACCGCATTCTCAACCATGGCAGATTCCCTGGATCCCTGAGACAGCCGGATTCTACCGGGTTACTAGAGACCAAGAATCTGTATTTTTCTCAAGCACCGCTCCCCGCACCACACACACACTGCCTGCCCCATCAAGGGCACACAGCAGGTGGCCCAGTGCTAGTTGAGCGCCTACTGCAAGCCAGGCGCTATTACGCGATCCACTCGGGAATCTTGGCACAGGCTCCACTCCATGGTGTAGACACCAGGATCTTCCCCATTTCACAGAGGAGTAAACTGAGGCTCAAAGAAGTGACCGTAGCGGGACAGAGACTCAGGGCAGGAAAAGGGCCCAGGTCCTCAGAAGCTCCAGATTCCCGGGGGAGGAGGGAGGACAGAGAGGAGGGTGATGGACTGGGAGAGCGCGCGCTGGGTGGGGGGGCGCGGGGCCTCGCCGAGGCCTTCCGATGCAGCCCCGCCCCCACGAGGGACGTGAAGACGCGGACCCCGCGCAGCGTGGGGACATGTGACCGACTGCAGAGGCCGCGCCGCCTCCCCCGCCCGAGGTCTGCGCGCTCCGCCGCAGGGTGCAGACCCGGGGCGCCCGCCTGGGTTTGGGGCGCAAGAGCAGAGGCGGAGCCAGGGCGGAGCCAGCGCGCCCGGTCCCCCCCGAACCGAAAGCGAAACAGGGGCCGGGGAGGAAGGGCGGAGCCGGCCCCGAGGCACCGCCCCCTGCCCTGCGCGGCTGCTGGACCGACGGGCGCGCCCAGGTAGGGGGGCGGCTGAGCCGCGCAGTGCGGACCCCCGCGGGGACCTGCGCCGCCGCCACCATGTCTCAGGAAGGTGTGGAGGTAGGAGATGGCTACGGCTGGTCCGGGGGGGAGCCGCGACAGAGCCTGAGGAGCGGCCAGGAGGCGCGGAAGGGGCTTCGCAGTTCCTGGGGACCCCCATCCTAGAACCCCAGATCCTTACCCCTGCCTGCTCGCCTCCCTTGAAAAGGAAAGTGACTCCCACGTTTCCCCAGAGCAAAATGAGGCCTCCCTGAGGAAAAGCGGGGGCTGCAGGGTCAAAGGTCAGAGGCCAGAGATAACCTGGCCGACCCCCCACCTTAGGCTGGGACGCTCGCCCCGGCCCGCGCCCTCCCCCAACGCCCTGTGGGGACTTTGGCTTTTTCCAGGAAATGCCGTAGAGGGATGGGGGGGGCGGCGGAGGCCAAAACCAAGGGTCAAGTTCAGGCCGGTAGAACGGTGCCTAGTAATGGGGGAGGGAAGATCGCGCGTCCCCTTCCCCCACCGGAGCCCCGGTGTCCCCATCCCAGCTGGAGAAGAGCGTCCGGCGCCTCCGGGAGAAGTTTCATGGAAAGGTATCCTCCAAGAAGGCGGGGGCTCTGATGAGGAAATTCGGCAGCGACCACACGGGAGTGGGGCGCTCCATCGTGTACGGTGAGGCTGAGGGGCCCTGGGCCTGGTGCGGGGACCGCGCGTGGGATCGCCGAGGGGGCGTGGTGTAGGGAGAGGCGTTGAGATCACCTCCCCTGGAGATCCCAGCTTGGGGGAGGCTCTGCGTCGCGGCTCTGGGTGGCCTGGAACTCCCACAGACCCTTCAAAGGCCCTTCCCTTATACGCACTCTCCCCCGCAGGGGTAAAGCAAAAAGATGGCCAAGAACTGAGTAACGACCTCGATGCCCAGGTAACCCCTCCCCTCTCAAAGGACTGGGTCACGGGAGGGAGAGCAAGAGGGGACCTGACCCGTTCATGGTGACCCTCCTCTGAAACAGCAGGGACCAGGCATTGTCGTCTGCAACTTCTGCCCAATCTTTCACTTTTTCACCTCTCTGTCGTTTGCGTTTGCGAGGCCAGGGAGCCTGCAAACATTAGGCGCTCATTATGTGCTGATTGTATTCAATGGGGGAGAGAGAGCCATATAACTAGGCAAGGAAAGGAGCCAGGATTATTGCCATGGTAGGGGAACCCCAGAGGTCAGAGAAGGCTTCCTGGAGGAGGACGTACCAAGTCTTAAAGGATGGGGTGGAGTGAGCCCTAGGAGGGGAAGCCAGGGGTCTTGGAGTGGGGGAGGGAATGGTATGAGCAAAGACTGGAAGTGGGGAAGGGTTGTTAGTGGCAGTCCCTAAAAAGGCTGTGATGAGCAGGGGATTGGGGAGGAGAGAGAGGTGGGGAAATGGAACCCTTGTGTTGAGTGAGTGAGCGAGTGAGTGAATGAATGAATGAATGAATGAATGGCTTTGAAGCACAGGTGCAACGTGGCTACTTTGCTTCTTTGACAGCTTTGGTGATGGGAACACTGTGGATTTCACCTGCCTGAAAGGCTTAGTGTAGGGCTGTTAAAGAGTATAATAAAATATGTATCATAGTCTACATTTACACATAGAAAAGTATGATAAAAATATAGCAGAGCGGCTGGGTGCAGTGGCTCATGCCTGTAATCCCAGCACTTTGGGAGGTAGAGGCGGGCAGATCACTTGAGGTCAGGAGTTCGAGATTAGCCTGGCTAACATGGTGAAACCCCGTATCTGCTAAAAACACAAAAAATTAGCTGGGCGTGGTGGTGCATGCCTGCAATCGCAGCTACTTGGGAGGCTGAGGCAGGAGAATCACTTGAATCCGAGAGGCGGAGGTTGCAGTGAGCCGAGATCATGCCATTGCTCTCCAGCCTGGGTGACAAGAGCAAAACTCGATCTCAAAAATAAAATAATAATAACAATAACAGAGGGTGGCATTGATTGAGTACTTCCCACATGGCGAGACTCCAGGAATTGATTTATTTCATCACCACAGTGACCCAGGAGACAGGTCCTATTATTTATCATCCCCATTACACAGACAAAGAAACTGAGGCTTAAGTCACTTGCCAGGTTCTCTCGGCAAGCAGGTGGCAGCTGAGATTTGAACCCTGGCCACCTGGAGTCAGAGCCTGAGCTCTGACATGCCTGTCAGTCAGTGGGAACCCAGGGGACAGGGAGTGGCTTGCCCAGGTCCCCACAACTGGAAGTGAAAGAGTTAGGATTCAAACCTGAATCTCTCTCAATCCAGATTCCCACCACTTATCCCTGGCACAGTGTGGCCTCAAAGGGGTGATGCATCACAACACCAACAAGCATGTAGCATTTGCAGGCAGGAAGTGAGTATGGGGGTCAGGCTGGCCTCACTCAGGCAAGTTCTCCACTAAGCCTCAGTTTCCCCAGTGCAGCAATAATGTCACAGGTGTGCCCACTTCTCAGGGCTGCTATGAGGACAACTGAGACCACACACCTGGCTCTCAGTAAGTGGGCAGTGCTCTGTGAGTTCCTGGTGACTTAGGGGCACCCCATTCTCCTTGTAGCCAGGCCCCTACCCCAGCAAACAGGGGTGGAAAGAGGCCTGAGCCCCATCCCCCGTTTCTGCCCCTGCTATCCCCACCCAGGACCCACCAGAAGATATGAAACAGGACCGAGACATTGAGGTGAGTTGGTGGCTGTGGCTAGGGCTGGGGAAGTGGGGAGGAGGACATCTGCAGGCACAGAAGCATGTCCATTAGGAAAGGAGGGGAGACATTCACTAGGGCAGGAGGAAGACCCCTCTGTAGGGAGAGAAGGGCTGATGTTTATGTTGGTACAGAGGGGGTGACCCCAGGGGGAGGGTACAGTGAGCTGAGATCGTGCCACTGCACTCCAGCCTGACAACAGAGCGAAACTCCATCTCAAAAAAAATAAAAGAAGAAAAAGGGGTGGCCCCGCCCCCGCCTCATAACCACCTGCCCCATTCCCGCCCCATTCCACAGGCAGTGGCGACCTCCCTCCTGCCACTGACAGAAGCCAACCTACGCATGTTTCAACGGGCCCAGGACGACCTTATCCCAGCTGTGGACCGGCAGTTCGCCTGCTCCTCCTGCGACCACGTCTGGTGGCGCCGCGTGCCCCAGCGGAAGGAGGTGACAACCCACAACTTAACCTTGACTTTGACTGTCCTGAACTCCACTCCCAACTCCCATCCTCAGTGACTGTACCTCTGACCTAATGGGCTTCAGTCACTGAGAGTCCAATCTCTGACCTCCAAACTCAGAGCGCAGCCCTGATCTCTGATCCCAACCCCTGGCCCAGGACTGGACTTCTGACCTTCAACGTGAGAAGCCCAATAACCCCTTACCCCAGAGCCTGACCCCGACCCCACAGTTGAACAGCTACTACAGAAGTCAAACTTGACCAGGTGCAGTGGCTCGCGGCTGCAATCTCAGTGCTTTAGGAGGCTAAGCAGGGAGGATTGCTTGAGCCCAGGAGTTTGAGACCAGCCTGGGTGATAGAGCAAGACCTTGTCTCCAAAGAAAAATTTTTGGGGGCCAGGTGCCGTGGCTCACGCCTGTAATCCCAGCACTTTGGGACGCCAAGGTGGGTGGATCATGAGGTCAGGAGTTCAAGACCCGCCTGTTCAAGATGGTGAAACCCTGTCTCTACTAAAATATACAAAAAGTAACCAAGCCTGGTGGCGGGCACCTGTAATCCCAGCTACTCAGAAGGCTGAGGCAGGAGAAGAGCTTAAACCTGGGAGGCGAAGGTTGCAGTGAGCCGAGATTGCACCACTACACTCCAGCCTGGGTGACAGGGCGAGAAAAGAAAAAAATTTTTTAAGAGATGGAGTCTTGTTCTGTCACCCAGGCTGGAGTACGTACAGCAGTGTGATCATAGCTCACTGCAGCCTCCACCTCCTGGGCTCAGGTGATCCTCCCACCTCAGCCTCCCAAGTAGCTGGGACTACAGGCCTGCACCATCATACTTGGCTAATTTTTATATTTGTATGTGTGTATGTGGAGATGGGGTTTTGCCACGTTGCCCAAGTGGTCTCAGACTCCTGGGCTCAAGCAGTCTACTGCCTCGGTCTCCCAAAGCGCTAGGATTATAGGCATGAGCCACTGCACCTGGCAAAAAATTTTTTTAATTAGCTGGGAGTGGTGGTGTGTGCCTGTGGTCCCAACTCCTCAGGAGGCTGAGGTGTGAGGCTTGTTTGAGCCTGGGAGGTTGAGACTGTAGTGAGCCATGATCACAACACTGCATTCCAGCCTGGGTGACAGAGCAAGACTCTGTCTCTTTAAAAAAGAAAAGAAACCAAATTTAACCTCAAAAACACAGCCCCAAATCTGGCCTCTGAACCTCCTGACCAGTAGTTTGCTTCTGTTCAACACTTAAGTCTTTCAAAAGAGGCAGAAAGCGGAGATGTGTAGTGTTTGCCAATTTCCATGGTGTAAATATTCCCACCATGGTCAATATCAGGCTATGGATGTAAAGTCACTGATTGAGTTGCCTTGCTCAAGCTCAGGCCAGCCGCTGCAGCACACTGTTACCCCTGACCCTTGGTCCCCTCTCCACACCCTCCTCCCCACCACTACCAGGTATCCCGGTGCCGGAAATGCCGGAAGCGCTACGAGCCAGTGCCAGCCGACAAGATGTGGGGCCTGGCTGAGTTCCACTGCCCGAAGTGTCGGCACAACTTCCGGTGAGGGCGCTGACCCCCAGCTCCCCTTCAGCCCTGCCCCACCCCAGCCCTGCCCCTCCCTGCCCTGGCCCCACCCTGGCCCAGCCTCGCCCTCGGACCCTCACAGCCCTGCCCGCCCCCAGGGGCTGGGCACAGATGGGGTCCCCGTCTCCCTGCTACGGGTGTGGCTTCCCCGTGTATCCAACACGGATCCTCCCCCCGCGCTGGGACCGGGACACGGATCGCCGCAGCACCCACACTCACTCCTGCTCAGCTGCTGACTGCTACAACCGTCGAGGTGAGGCTCTTCTCCCCTAACAGCCTGGGCAGTCTTCATCCCCTTTTGTCCCTTTAAGTCCCCAAATCTCCATTCAGTCCACTTCATCTCCCACAGCAGCAGCCACTGCTTCCAGGTGGCCTCCGTGGCTCCCCAGTCTCCGTGGTCTTGCCCACAAGGCTCTGAGGTTTCACCCCAGTGGCCCATGCCTGAGGGTCCCCATGGCCTCTGCCCCCATGGTCTCTGGGTTTGGGGCCCCTGTTTTGTCCCCTGTAGTCTCAGGTGACTCCCCATGCCCCTGGGTCTCCTGTATCTTCAACACCTCTGAATGTCTGGTCACTCTGGTCCCTGTATCTTGTGGCCTCAGCTCCTCCCTACAGCCCCGAATGGCCTCAGCCCCCTCCTCCTCAGACTCTCCCAAGACCTCAAGCCCAAGGCCAGCAACACCTTTCCCTCCCTAGAGCCCCACGTGCCTGGGACGTCCTGTGCTCACCCCAAGAGCCGGAAGCAGAACCACCTGCCCAAAGTGCTCCACCCCAGCAACCCTCACATCAGCAGTGGCTCCACTGTGGCCACCTGCTTGAGCCAGGGGGGCCTCCTGGAAGACCTGGACAACCTCATCCTGGAGGACCTGAGAGAGGAGGAGGAGGAGGAGGAAGAGGAGGTGGAAGAAGAGGAGGGCGGGCCCAGGGAGTGACCCCTGCCAGGTGCAGGCACAAACCAGACACGGTCTGTGGCTACTTTGTGTTATTATAAGATATGAGCTCAAACCGAGATATGAATGACCTTGGGGAGCCATCTGGGGCCGAGATATTGGCAGGGGGGGATTCCTGGGTCCCATTTGCAGTGCCCAGGGTCACAGATCCACGGAGGGGAAGTTCCGTGGGACCCATTGGCACTGAGCCACAAAGAAAGTGTGGCCAGGACAACTTGGCTCCTGCTGACCAATGTCCCCTGGAGCCTAGGGGATAGAGGAACAGAGTCACAGCCTCAGGGGCCGGATGAGCATGGCGGCCTTCCTGAGAGAGTATGCCCCGCCATGAAACTCAGCCCAGTAGACACCATCCTGGTAGCGGCTTCGGTAGTGGCCGCCACGGTGCCACACACCATTGAGGTTGGAGTGGGCACAGGCATGGTACCACCAGCCTCCCCGCTGGTACAGGGCACAGTTACCTGAGGGGAGAGAGAGAGAGAGAGAGAGAGAGAGAGAGTCCATGTCCCCTTATCAGAATAAAAGCCTCTATCTGCACCTCACAGTGTAAGGCTTTTGCCAGGCATCCCCTGGCCCCTCCTATTTTTATTCAATACAAGCCCTGATCTTCCATCTTCTCAACAAAATAGGAGCCCTGGGCCCCCAATTTTCTTCCAAGTAATAGCCTTAATTCCTTCCCTATCTCCTTACCAAAGTACAAGTCATATCTTTCCCACCTTCTCTGCAAACTAGGAGTCTACTGCTTATTCCTTTATCAAATGAAAGTAATTATCTACTTCCTTTCTAAAATAAGAGTACTAGCTCTCACCCTCTGCCCTTCACCCAAACAGGAGTCTTGATTCCGTTTTTTTTTTTTTGCCTCATCAGAGAAGGAATCTGGGCTCCCTGTCCCCTCACCAGAATAAAAGTACTGTCCCTTGTTCTCTTGACAGAATAAAAGCTTGCTTATCTTAATACTTAAAGAGGGGCATCTTACCTACCCCATCTCCTTTTATTCCCACACCAAAACAGGAGTCTCATCTCCCCTATCCTCCCACCAGAATAAGAGTTCTCCTTACCAGAATAGGAGTCTCGGTCCCTATCCATGGTGCTGAAGGGCTTGTCGTTATGCCAAGAAAGAGAATCTCCAGCATCACCATGGTATTGGCCAAGCCGCAGGCGGTAGTGGTCACTCTCGGGTTCCAGGGAGAAGCCATCATAGTGGGCACGTGCTCTACGGCCTCCCCAGTCCTCCAGGAGCACCAGCAGCTCATGGTCTTCACGGCTGGTCAGCTGATACACAGGTTCAAGGCCCAGCCAGTATTCTCCATCTGGCTGCCCAAAGCCCACCTGGAAGGGCAGGAAAGTCAGGAGGCCAGAACAGGCTCCCTCCCCTGCCCTGCCCCTGCCCGCCTGTGCCCACCTTGTAGTGCTGCCAGGTAGTGAAGAAGTTGACTGAACCATCCTGCCTCCGCTGGATCACAGTCCAGCCTCCACCCTCCAGCTGCTGCTCACACCATACTGACACCACGTGCCGGCCCACTCGCAGTTCATACACTCCGCTCTGTTCATGCCCTGCCTGTCGGGCCTCTGCACAATCCTGCCATGGGCCTGTAGGCACAGCGATATGGGGAGGCACAGTCTGGGCTGACCAGTCCCTTCATGGAGCAAGAGTTGAGATTCTCACAGGTCCTCTCACCAGAATAAGAGTCCTGCCTCTCCAACTTTTCTACCAAAGAGTCCTGCCTCTCCCATGTCCTCACCACAATAAGAGGCCTGCCTCTCCCATTTCCTCACCAGAATCCAAGCCTCAATAGCCATTTCCTTACCTAAGACTCTGGGTCCCTTGTCTCTAACCAGAGGAAATGGCAAGTCTGGGATTCTTCAACCCTGGTTTTTTAATGGTCTCCTCACCAGAATATAAGTCCTGAACATAGTACTCTGAACCAGCTCAAATGCTTACCAAAGTAGCAGTGCTAAATCTACCATTGCCTCACTAAAATAAGAGTCCCTCTTCCCTTTCTTGTTTCTCCTATTTTCACTCCTAAGAAGTTTGGTCTTTTTTAAAATCAGAATAAGAGTATTATTTATTCCAGTCCTATCACAATGAGAGAAATCTACCACTAAAATCCTGACTCCTCAATTTCCCTCTACCCACAGTTCCTCAGCCCTGCTGTCAACTTACCTGCAGGCTTGGTAGGGACAGCAGGGTGAACTGCAGGCATGAGAGAAGCCAGGGGCTCCTGCTGTCTCGGGATTTGGTCTCTCTGGGGCTCTGGGGCCGAGTCCAGCCTCCTTCTGCTGTCATTGGTGCTACCCACAAGACTGACTGGAACCACAGGTACCAGTGGTGGTGGGGGCAGGACCTAAGGTAACAGAGAAAGTCAGGTAATTGCACTAACCGTCAGGCCAGAAGGCCTGGTCTCAGGGGCAGGGATGGTGGACAAATCTCCCAGTTCCCAAATGACGTGACATCTGGCAGTGGGGTGTCCCAGTCCTAGGAATGATCCTCCCCAAAGGCTAAACAACTTGGCTTTAAAGTGCAGACAGGCCGGCAGAAGTGGCTCACGCCTGTAATCCCAGCATTTTGGGAGGCCGAGGTGGGCGGATCACCTGAGGTCAGGAGTTTGAGACCAGCCTGACCAACATGGTGAAACCCTGTCTCTACCAAAAATACAAAAAATTTAGCTGGATGTGATGGCGTGCGCCTGTAATCCCAGCTACTTGGAAGGCTGAGGTAGGAGAATTGCTTGAACCTGAGAGGTGGAGGCTGCAGTGAGCCGAGATCGCGCCACTGCACTCCAACCTGTGAGACAGAACGAGACTCCATCTCAAAAATAAAATAGAATAATAAAGTGCAGACAGATCTAGGCCTAAATATCCGCTCTTTGTCCTCACGGCTTAACTGATCTGTGCCCCAGCCTCCTCTGTAGAGATAGTAAGAACACATCCAACAATATCCAACTTACTGACCCCTCCCACCCACCCTGTAAGGCAGGGACTGTCACAGAGCAACAATCTCTTATCCCAAACCCAGACCCAGACAGGTTCCAGAATTCAGAACAACACGGCTGGATTTAGATTCAGGGAGGGTTATGTATATGCAAGTGTGTATGGAACATATATAACACCCCTAAAGGGGTCTTTGCTCTTTACGTGATAATATGCTTAATTATAGAATCCTATGACTATTCACATTAAGTGGATAAGTAAAGGCTATAAATAGCCACCAGTCACTTTTTGACCCAAACACGTTACGAGAGGGGGCGAGTAGGAATCTGATTTTCAGGGTTTTGCAGATTTCAGAATCGCAGATAAGAGATCGTGGGGTTGCAAAAGGCCGATTTCACAGACGATGCTGCTATCCGGAGAGGCTGCGAGGTTACCTGCTGCTGCCCGCCCGCGCCCCCCGGGCACAGGCGCTCCAGGCGGGAGATGAGGTCGCTCTGCTGGGTGACGAGCTGCGCTAGCTCGCGAAACTTGACGTCCAGCTGGTGGAAGCGGGCGGCGGCGCGCTGAGCCTCGGCGGACGCGTTGAGCACGCGCTCCCCGAGCAGCGCCAGCGCCGCGGAAGGCTCCGCCCCCTGGCCCGCCCCAGGTCCCGCCTCGGGCCCCGCCTCGTGCTGCAGCTGCGCGCGCAGCTGCCCCAGGCGCGCGCTCAGGCCGCGGCTCTCCTTGCGCAGCGCGCGCACCTCGCCGGCCACTGCGCCGTCAGCCGCCGCCAGCCTTTGCAGCTCGTGCAGCAGCTCCTCGTGGCGGCCGATGCGCAAGCGCAGCGCCGCCAGCTCGCTGGCGTTGGCGGCCTCCGACGTCGCCCGCGCGGACACGGGGCCGCTCCAGCACACGGCGCCCGAGAACTTCTGCGGGGGCAGCACGAAGGTGTAGGTGCAGCGCGGGGCGCCAGCTCGCGCCCATGACGCGCCCAGCAGGAGCAGCAGCTGCAGCGCGCGCCACCAGGGCGTCCCCATGGCGGCAGACCTGCAGGCAGAAGAGGAACGCTAGGAAGACCAGGTGCTGGGGCCCGGCCAGACCCCTCCGCTTCCACACGGGGATGCGTGCGTCTACACCCTCGGTGTCCCTGGCCCGTAATTCCCGTCACCATCTCATTCCCCCCGTGGCTGAGGGCTTCAAGGTGATCCCACCCTGACTTCAACACCGAGCTCCTGGCGCCCCGCAGGATAACGGGTCTCGTGCATTCATTCATTCATTCGACGAGCGAGGCCGGGCGCGGTGGCTCACGCCTGTAATCCCAGCAGTTGAGGAGGTCGAGGCTGGCGGATCACGAGATCAAGATATTGAGAGCATACTGGCCAACATGGCGAAACCCCGTCTCTACTAAAATATAAAAATTAGCTGGGCGTGGTGGCACGCGCCTGTAGTCCCAGCTACTCGGGAGGCTGAGGTAGGAGAATCGCTTGAACCAGGGAGGCGGAGGTTTCAGTGAGCCAAGATCGCACCACTGCACTCCAGCCTGGGCAACGAGAGCGAAACTCCATCTAAAAAAAAAAAAGCAAAGGGAGCGGGGCGCAAGGAGGTAAGGAGTGAGGGAAACGTCTCGCTGTCTTCCTATCCGTCGCATACTGGAAACCCCATCTTTCACGTCCTCAGACCAAAACCCCGGCAGATCCAATCCATCAGCCAGGCCTGTCTGCTCTTCTGTTTAGACCCCGAATTCCTCCACGTCCCCCCTGCTCCCCCCTCCCCCCACACCCTCCCTGAATTCCCAGCTAAAGACACCATCTGGATTTCCTGACAGCAGCTGCCTCCCTGCTCTCTGAACTTTCATCCTCAACTCCAGGTCTACTACCCACGACAGCCGCCAGAGGGCGCCAGTGAACATCCGAGTCAGTTCACATCCCTCCCTCCTTCCCTCCTCTGCCCAGAATCCTCCTTGGCTCCCACCTCCTTTAGAGAGAGAAAAAGCCCAAATCTTCCCATGGCCCATAAAAAGTTGCGCTATCTGCATATCCCCTCCTGCCCTCATTTCCTCCCACGCCCTTCCTCACACTAAGCAAGTTTCAGCCTCAGGGCCTTTGTTCCTGCTGTTTTTGCAGTCTGGACATTTTTTTTTTTGAGACGGCATCTCACTCTGTCGCCCAGGCTGGAGTGCAGAGGTGCGATCTCGGCTCACCACAACCTCTGCCTCCCGGGTGCAAACAATTCTCCTGCTTCAGCCTTCCAACTAGCTGCGATTACTGGCTGCATACCTCGCCCGACTAATTTTGTATTTTTAGTAGAGATGGGATTTCTCCACTGCCCTGCGATTTTTTAATCCCAGTGCTGGAATTTTTTTGAGATGGAGTCTCCCCCTGTTGCCAGGCTGGAGTGGTGTGATCTCAGCTCACTGCAACCTCCCCTTCTCGGGTTCAAGCTATTCTCTTGCCTCAGCCTCCCGAGTAGCTGGGATTACAGGCACGCACCACCACGCCCAGCTAATCTTTTGTATTTTTAGTAGAGATGGGGTTTCACCATGTTTGGCAGGCTGGTCTCATAGTGGTTGACGCCTGTAATCCCAGCACTTTGGGAGGCCAAGGTGGGCTGATCATCTGAGGTCAGGAGATCGAGACCTGGCCAACATGATGAAACCCCATCTCTACTAAAAATACAAAAAATTAGCTGGGCGTGGTGGCGCGTGCCTGTAAACCAGCTACTCGGGAGGCTGAGGTAGGAGAATGGCTTGAACCTGGGAGGTAGAGGTTTCAGTGAGCTGAGACTGTACCACTGCCCTCTAGCCTGGAAGACGTAGACCCAGTGAGACTCCATCTCAAAAAAAAAGAGAGACTTGCTTGCTCTGTTGCCCAGGCTAGAGTGCAGTGGAGCAATCATAGCTCACTGCAGCCTCCAACTCCTGTGCTCAAGTAGTCCTCCTGCCTCAGCCTCCTGTGTAGCTGGGACTACAGGTGTGTACCACTATGCCCAGGTACTTTTTTGTAGAGATGGGGTCTCACTATGTTGCCTGGGCTGGTCTCCAACTCCTAGGCTCAAGTGATCCTCCCACCTTGGCCTCCCAAAGTGCTGAAATTACAGGTGTGAGCAGCCACAACCAGCCCTAAACATACACTTCCTGATGCCTGTGCAAGCACATATCCTGAGGGTCTCCATGTCACACATGCATTGCCTCATTTATTCATTCAACCACTCATGCCTTAAGTGCCTATTTTATGCCAGGTGCCGTTTTGGGCAATGAGGACACAGCCTTAACTCAAACAGACAAAATGTCTGCCCTTGTGGAGCTGAAATTCAAGGTGGGAGAACAGAGAAATAAATAAAACAGCCAGTAGGTAGGTGAGAGGGTGATGGTGCTTAGGACAAAAATGGAACAGGAAAGGAGGTGACGGTCCTTGGGTTTGGGGACATTGAATAGAGTAGGCAGGGCCAGGTGCGGTGGCTCACACCTGTAATCCCAGCACTTTGAGAGGCCGAGGCAGGATCACTTGAGGTCAGGAGTTTGAGACCAGCTTGGCCAACATGGCAAAACACTGTTTCTACTGAAAATACAAAAAGCCAGGCGTGGCGGCAGGCACCTATAGTCCCAGCTACTCAGGAGGTTGAGGCACAAGAATCGCGTGAACCTGGAAGGTAGAAGTTGCAGTGAGTCATGATCGCACCACTGCACTCCAGCCTGGGCAACAGAGAGAGACTCTGTCTCAAAAAATAAAAAAATAAAAATAAAAATAGAGGAGTCAGGAAAGGCCTCACAGAAGAAGAGACGCTTGACCACGCACAGTGGCTCATGCCTGTAATTCCAGCACTTTGGAGGGCCAAGGCAGGAGAATTGCTTGAGCCCAGGAGTTTGAGACCAGCCTGGCCAACATGGCGAAACCCCATTTCTACTAAAAATAAAAATTAAAGTAAAATAAGTGATACTTTCTCAAAGACCTGAAGGAAGAGAAAGAAGATGAACATTCCAGGCAGAGGGAATAGCAGGTACAAAGGCCCTGAGGTTGGACCCAAGAAATGTCAGAAAGGGGCCAGGAATGGTGGCTCACGCCTGTAATCCCAGCACTGTGGAAGGCCAAGGCAGGAGGATCATCTGAGGTCAGGAGTTCAAGACCAGCCTGGCCAACATGGAGAAACCCTGTCTCTACTAAAAATACAAAAATTAGGGCCGGGCGCAGTGGCTCACACCTATAATCCCAGCACTTTGGGAGGCGAGGCGGGTGGATCACGAGGTCAAGAGATCGAGACCATCCTGGTCAACAAGGTGAAACCCCGTCTCTACTAAAAATACAAAAATTAGCTGGGCATGGTGGTGCACGCCTGTAGTCGCAGCTACTCGGGAGGCTGAGGCAGGAGAATTGCTTGAAGCCAGAAGGCAGAGGTTGCAGTGAGCCGAGATCGTGCCATTGCACTCCAGTCTGGGTAACAACAGCGAAACTCCATCTCAAAAAAAAAAAAAAAAAAAAAATTAGCTGGGTGTGGTGGCGCAGGCCTGTAATCCCCAGATACTACTCAAGAGGCTGAGGTGGGAGAATTGCTTGAACTCAGGAGGCAGAGGTTGCAGTGAGCCGAGATCGCGCCACTGCACTCCAGCCTGGGTGACAAAGACAGACTGAAAAAAAAGAAAAGAAATGACAGAAAGGTCTGTGAAGCTGGAACAGAGTAAGTGAGGAGGGAAAGCAGGAGTGGGTGAGAGGTGACAGGGCAACATGTGGAGAGTCTTGTGGGCCCAGAGGAGGACTTGGGTTTTATCTGAGTCAGGTGGGAGCAGGGTTCTGGGCTGGAGACGGCCACATTGACTTCTGGACTTGGACTCCAAGCAGGGGGGTCCTCTCTTTGTCTTCTGATCACTGACACTTCCCCCACCCCCAGCTGCCTTTCACACTCTGCCTGGGGTGGCAGGATGGCCTGGGGGCCACAAGCCAAGCTGTGGTTGGGGTTTTCCGACAGAATCAACCTCCACCTACCTTCCCACCCTCTCACCTCTCACGCCCAAGACCCTGAATCCAGCGAAGCTCACAGGGCGCACAGGAAGTCCAAAGAAGAGTCGAGGGTCCAGTAGAGCCTCTGAGCTAGAGACGCGTGTGTGCGGGGAGGGGATGTTGGGACAGGAGAGAGGAGGCTTGGTAACCACTCCCCAACCCCCAGAGCCTGGGAGTGAAGCTGGGATGCTGGGCCCAGGAGGCCAAACTATAAATATTTAGCATTTCCCGAATGAGAAATGAGACAGAGTTGCCAGATCCCCCTGCCCAGGCCACCAGAGCCTGATAACACAGGTCAGTGTCCTGGACGTCCCTCCCCTTCCCCGCCACCCTCCACTGCAGAGCCCAGAGCATGGGAGGCTGCAGGCCCCGGGGCAGCCGGGCGGGATCCCAGCCCCAGACACTCACACACCACACATAGAACGAGGAGTGTCACTGGGGACTCACTGTGTGTAGGGTATGGCTCTAAACTCTCCACACCTTTTATGTCATTTGATCCTCACAACCTGAGCTGGCTTCTCTGTATGTAGCCTCATTTTACAGCAGGGAAGGGTGAGTGACTTGCCTGTGGTCACACAGCCAGAAAGAGACCAGGACCAGAACCAGCCGAGGTAGCTTGCTTGACTCAGAAACTCACACATGTATACCACAGCAGTCATACACATATGGGCACATAACAGAGCAGACACAAAGACACAGACACACGAATTAACACCCAGCAAAAATCCTGGTACAGTAGCTCATTCCTGTAATCCCAGCACTTTGGGAAGCCAAGGCAAGTGGATTACTTGAGGTCAGGAGTTCAAAACCATCCTGGCCAACATGGTGAAACTCCATCTCTACTAAAAATACAAAAATTAGCCAGGCATAGTGGCGTGGGCCAGTAATCCCAGCTACTCGGAAGGCTGAGGCAGGAGAATCGCTTGAAGCCAGGAGGCAGAGGATGCAGTGAGCTGAGATCAAGCCACCACCCTCCAGTTTGGGGGACAAGAGTGAAACTCCTATCTTAAAATAAATAATAAGTTTAAAAGATACATTTGGACATTTTTATTTTTACTTTATTTATTCATTTTTTGAGACAAAGTTTCACTCTTTTTGCCCAGGCTAGAGTGCACCATCTCAGCTCACCACAACCTCCGCCTCCTGGGTTCAAGCAATTCTCTTGCTTCAGCCTCCCAAGTAGCTGGGGTTATAGGCATGCACTACCACACCCAGCTATTTTTGTATTTTTAGTAGAAACAGGATTTCTCCATGTTGGTCAGGCTGGTCTTGAACTCCTGACCTCAGGTGATCCACCCATTGGAAATTTTTAAATTGTGTTTGAAGAAATGTATTATTTTATTTATTTATTTATTTTTTTTTTGAGACAGAGTCTCACTTGGTCGCCAGGCACCAGGCTGGAGTGCAGTGGTGCGATCTCAGCTCACTGCAACCACCGCCTCCCAGATTCAAGCAATTCTGCCTCAGCCTCCTGAGTAGATGGGACTACAGGCGCATGCCACCATGCCCAGCTAATTTTTGTATTTTTAGTAGAGACAGGATTTCAACATGTTGGCCAGGATGGTCTCAATCTCTTGACCTCGTGATCTGTCTGCCTTGGCCTCCCAAAATGCTGGGATTACAGGCGTAAGCCACAGTGCCCAGCCCACAGTGTATTCTTTTTTCTTTTTTTTTTTTTTTGAGATAGAGTCTCACCCTGTTGCCCAGGCTGGAGCGAAATGGCTGGATCTCAGCTCGCTACAACCTCCACCCCCCAGGTTCAAGCGATTCTCCCAACTCAGCCTCCCGAGTGGCTGGGACTACAGATGCCCACCACCACACCCGGCTAATTTTTGTATTTTTTTTTTCAGTACAGACAGGGTTTCACTACGTTGGCCAGGCTGGTCTCGAGCGTCTGACCTTGTGATCTGCCCACCTCAGCCTCCCAAAGTGTTGTGTTGGGATTACAGGTGTGAGCCACTGCCCAGCCCTCTTTTTTTTTTTTTGAGATGGACTCTTGCTCTCTCTCCCAGGCTGGAGTCAGTGGCACAATCTTGGCTCACTGCAACCTCCACCTTCTGGGTTCAAGTGATTCTTCTGCCTCAGCCTCCGGAGTAGCTGGGACTACAGGAACCCACCACTACGCCGGCTAATTTTTATGTTTTTAGTAGTGATGAGGTTTCACCACGTTGGCCAGACTGGTATCAAACTCCTGACCTCATGATCTGCTCACCTGAGCCTCCCAAAGTGCTAGGATTACAGGCGTAAGCCACTGCGCCCAGCCAGAGGGAATATATTAACTGAGAAAAACTTTCAGGAATCAGAACTTTAACATGTTAGGGTTAGTGTTAAACATTGTTATATTGGATCTGAACCTATGCTAACCATAAAGCTTGACTTTTGCATTGAAATTATGCTTTCATAAATAGAGGATATCCCACTGATAAAAAAATAAAAGACACAGCTGGAAACATAACACAGTTTCAGGCAACAACTGTATGTTCCAAATACAGTCACACATACATCACAACTTAAAGGGAAATGGGGGTGGGCTGAGTGGGTCTTTTTCTTTCTTTCCTTTTTTTTTTTTTTTTTTGCCAATCAATGAGAGCTTGTAAGGTTGCTGAGGTTGGTTGGCCTTGAACTCTTGGCCTCGCCTTCGCAAGCGCCACGACATCCAGCCGGAGCCACTTTGGGCCCCCCCCCCTTTTTTTTAAGGGAGTTTTGCTCTTTTCACCCAGGCTGGAGTGCAACGGCAGGATCTCAGCTTACTGCAACCTCTACCTCCTGAGTTCAAGTGACTATCCTGCCCCAGCCTCCAGAGTAGGTGAGATTACAGGCGCCTGCCACCACACCCATCTAATTTTTGTACTTTTAGTAGAAACGGGGTTTCTCCATGTTGGCCAGGCTGGTCTCAAACTCCCGACCTCAGGTAATCCACCCGCCTCAGTCTCCCACAGTGCTGGGATTATGGGTGTGAGCCACCGAACCTTGCCCTAAGTGGGTCTTTATCTGTGTGTCAGATTTGTCCACACCCTAATTCTTGTGATCACACTGTGATGCACAGATACAAAACAGGTACACACAGGTGACACCCAGACACCCATCCACTACACCAGGGAGGTCACCATCGGTCTCCCACACACTCGGTCATATTTTCACACAAGTCAAATCACACGGGGACGGAACTGGGAGAAGTAACCATGCAGTCATTTCCCAGGGGTACAAATAAACTCACGTAGAGCCCAAGCCCAGGGTCCGAGACCTGTCTGAAGGCCCCACCGACAACCAGCCACACGCTGGAAGAGCCGCCTCCTTCCCCTGGTCTGCACCGTCCTGAGCTCCCAAGTAACTCGAATGGACTCCAGGGTTGAAAGAGGAAACGGTCGTCCCAGATCTGAGAGAGGCTGCCAGGCTGGGCTCTGGGCCTGAGCTGGGGCCCCCATGCTGGGCCCCTCAGCACACCCCCCCCCCGCGCCCTGCCCCACTCTCAGCCCCCTCTGGCTTCCTCATTGGCAGTAGAGAGGGAGTAAACGTCATAAGTCACAGAGAAGGGCTGAAGAAGACAGACTCGGACAGATGGAGATGGGAGAGACATGGGGAGATGGCAGAGATAGGGAGAGATGGGGAGATGGGAGAGACATAGGGAGGCAGAGGAGAAGAAAGAAACAGGAATGGGGCCAGACAGAGAAAGGAAACTTCTTTAGTTATAAATGACGAAAGAGACAACTGACGACAGAGACAAAGTTGCAAGACAGAGACAGAGACAGGGAGAAGATGAGAGGGAAGAAAGACACATATCCGGGAGAGGAGGAAGAATTGGGGTGCTGGAGAGAGCCAGGAGGGAGAGGAGGTCGATGGGAGAGGGGAGAGCAATGTTCAGCCCAGGGAGGGGGTGTCCCTTCCCCCAACTGCAAGGTTTTGAGGAAGAAGCCAGAGGCCTGAGGCCAAGACTGAGGCTTTGAGCGGAAAGAAGGAGGGGGCGAGTTATTCACGAAGCGCCCGCCTTGCCCTGAGTTTCCAGTAGGTGATGTGGAGTTTCCATCCCTCAGCGGGTCTGCAGACGGGGGAGGACAGCTGGCCCAGAGGAGCTGCGGGATCAAAATGAATGATTGCCACAGTCCTTATTCCCTCTAGTGGCTTCTCCCCAAGTACCTGGCGCCAGAACGCCCCACATTGTGCATACATGATCGCTCCTCATTCGTGGGCCCGGAGGACATTATCATCCTCACTTTGGGATATTTTAGAAGCCTCGGAATGCAGAAAGTGGTTTTAGCCCAGCTGGAGGAAATGGGCCGAAGCAGGATTCGAACTGGCAGATCAGTTTCTCTGCAGCCGGTAGCCTCGTAGCCCCGCCCCGTATCCCTAGAAACAGGCCTCCCTGTTTCCATAGCAACCGCTCCACCTGATTGCCCTTCCCCGCTCCCGGAGGCCGCCTAGTGCGCAGGACCGCCTGATGACGTCACCACGCCGTGCCGATTTCAGTGAGGCGTCTCAGGCGCCGGAAGTGAGCTGCGCGGCGCCGGAATCGGCAGACAGAGGACCTCTCGCGGAGGACATAGCAGCATGGGACGGTCAGGGAGGGTAAGTCTCGGTGGCTGGGGAGGCAGGGGGCACAGGCGGGATCTCGGTCCGGGTCGCGGCTCTTACTGTTTGTTTTTCGCCGCGTAGTCCCGGCACCAGAAGCGTGCGCGTGCCCAGGCGCAGCTCCACAACCTGGAGGCCTATGCCGCCAACCCGCACTCGTTCGTATTCACGCGGGGCTGCGCGGGTCAGAACATCCGGCAGCTCACTCTGGATGTGCGGCGGGTCATGGAGCCGCTCACTGCCAGCCGCCTGCAGGTATGTACCTCACCCCTAGCCCTTCTCCACCCATCCTGGGCTTCGTCTTCGCTGCCGCAGTAATGCCTCCCTGTGGGAGACCTCAGTCTCCCCTGCTGGAGAAAGGGACCCTCATGGGGATTATCATCTCTGCCTCAGGGCTTTCCTGGGCTGGAGCGAGGGCGCACAGCTTGCAAGATAGTAGCCTAAGCGTGGCGGTTAAGACTGGAATGTCTCCATCATCAAATAGAAGTGATATAAAAAAATAAAAAAGACTGGAATCTGGAGCCTGGCGTGGTGGCTCAGCCTGTAATTCCAGCATTTAGTCTGATATGGTGGTGCATGCCTGTAGTCCCAGCCACTCGGGAGGCCGAGGTTGGAGGATTCCTTGAGCCCAGGAAGTATAAGGCTGCAGTGAATCAGGATCATGCCACTTCACTCCAGCCTGGGCGACAGGGGCAGGCCATGTCGGGGGGAGGGGGGTGGAAAAAGGCTAGAATCTGGAGACAGCAAAGCAGGGTTAGAAACTGACTTTTCCCCAGTGCCCGAAGCTAGTTACTTAATCTTGCTGGGCCTCGGTTCGCTCATCTGTCAAATGGGAAGATGCACTGTGAGCAAGAGACAGAACTGAAATCCATGTCCAATTGACTCTGAAGCAAACCCTAAGATCCTCTTGCTCTTCTGGGCTTGTTGAAAGGGTCAGGTGCAAGACAGACCATAATAGGATCTGCAGTATCAGCTTATAGTCACTGCAATAAGGGATAGCTGTGTGGGCTTGTTGAAAGGGTCAGATGCAAGACCGACCATAACAGGATTTGTAGCATCAGCTGATAGTCACTGCAATAAGGGATGGCTGTGTTTTTTCTTTTCTTTTTTTTTTTTGAGATGGAGTTTCACTCTTGTTGCCCAGGCTGGAATGCAATGGCAACATCTCGGTTCACTGCAACTTCTGCCTCCCCGGTTCAAGTGATTCTCCTGCCTCAGCCTCCCGAGTAGCTTATCCGGCACGCACCACTACGCCCGGATAAGCTGTTTTTTTTCTCTTTGTCATTTCTAGGTTCGTAAGAAGAACTCACTGAAGGACTGCGTGGCAGTGGCTGGGCCCCTCGGGGTCACACACTTTCTGATCCTGAGCAAAACCGAGACCAGTGTGTACTTTGTGAGTAGACACCCTCACCCCTTCATCTCCCCCAGACCCCCACTTTCCCCATCTCTCATGATGAACACATATGCCTCTGAGCTGCTGTGATTTCTGGCTTCAAAGTAAACGCTCTGAAGAAGAGATTGGGTAAAGGTGCCTACTCCCGGGCTCCTCTGATAGACCTCTCCAGCCTCACTGATCTTTTCTTCCCCTGCAGAAGCTGATGCGCCTCCCAGGAGGCCCCACCTTGACCTTCCAGGTCAAGAAGGTGAGGCGGGGAGGTGGTACAAGGTCATGTGGCGGGAGCTGGACTTGGGGGTGTCCCCAGCCACGTGTGGTTGATGGTCACCCCCTCCTCCTGCCCTGCAGTACTCACTGGTGCGTGACGTGGTCTCCTCGCTGCGCCGGCACCGCATGCACGAGCAGCAGTTTGCCCACCCGCCCCTCCTGGTACTCAACAGCTTTGGCCCCCATGGCATGCATGTGAAGCTCATGGCCACCATGTTCCAGAACCTGTTCCCTTCCATCAACGTGCACAAGGTGGGCCTGGCCTAGTGAAGTGGCAGGTACGGGTGGGTGCAGCGGGTAGAGGTGCCACAGGCCCTCAGGTGGATCGCTCACTACTCCTAGTGCTGAGGCTGACAGCTCCTGGGTCTGCTGAGTCCTGAGGTTAAATCCCACTCATGTGTCTGGTGATGCTGGGCAAAAGTGTCCAGAGATGCCCCCAGCACTCCCAACCCTGCAAGCTGCGCCTTGTCCAGCAGGTGGAAAGACATACTGACAGAGTTTTATTTTCTGTGTGTGTTGAGTGTAGCATCTCTTCTCGTGGCCCTGTTTTACAGAGGAAAGCTACAGGGCTCAGTCCTGTGGCTCAGGCCTGTAATCCCAGTACTTTGGGAGGGTGAAGGAGGAGGATCGCTTGAGCCCAAGAGTTTTGAGATCAGCCTGGGCAACATAGCAAGACCCCATGTCTACAGAAAGTAGATTTTTAAAAAGTAGTCTGGTGTGGTGGCACATGGAGGCTGTGGTGGGAGAATCACCTGAGCCCAGGAGGTCGAGGCTACAGTGAGTCATGTTCATGCCACTCTGCTCCATCGTGGGTGACAAAGCGAGACCTTGCCTCCAAAAAGAGCAAAACTGAGGTTGTCAGAGATGCTGAGTTTAGATTCCAGGGGGCAGGACTGGATTTTTAAATTTGTCTGGCTCCTCAGTCCTAGTTCTTAATCCTTGTCACCAGTGACTCTTAAGATGGGGCTTAGGTAAGATACCAGTCATTAGGGAGTCTAATTTGGGCTGTGGGACCAGGATTTCTTCTTTACTTTTTTAAGAGACAGTTTCCCTATGTTGGTCTTGAACTCCTGGGTGCAAGCAATCCTGCAGCCACCGCCTCCTGAGTAGCTGAGACTGCAGGCATGCACCACCATGTCCAGCTCGTTTTTACATCTACTTTTTGTAGACATGGACACTCTCTATGTTGCCTGGGCTGGTTTTGAACTCCTGGGCTCAGGCAGTCCCCCAGCTTCAGCCTCCACAATAGCTGAAACCACAGGTGCAAGCTGGAAGCAGGATTTCTAGCCAGCGCCACAGTCAGTGTTAACAGGGCACATATTCCCTGAAGCCCCCATTTCCCCAAACTTTGCCGAGAGTCTACTGGAGCATGCTCTCTTCCTCACCTCCCAGGTAAACCTGAATACCATCAAGCGTTGCCTCCTCATTGACTACAATCCTGACTCCCAGGAGCTGGACTTCCGCCACTAGTGAGCATCCTGGCAGGCAAGGGATGAGGGGGTACGGGATGGGGGCCTCTTCATGTGGCTGATGACAGCACTCCTGCTGAGACTCTGTGATTGCTCTGTCTCAAAGTAAACGCCCTGACGCACTGTGGGAAGGGCAAGATGTGGACTGCAAGCCCCAAGAACCCTGACCACCCCCTTGTCATCCACTCATGTCCCCACAGTAGCATCAAGGTTGTTCCTGTGGGTGCCAGTCGCGGGATGAAGAAGCTTCTCCAGGAGAAGTTCCCCAACATGAGCCGCCTGCAGGACATCAGTGAGCTGCTGGCCACGTAAGGAGGGCACAGGGCGGGAGGCCACCCACAGCCCAGGGACCCCAGAATGGGTCTGGGAGTCTGAGCTTCCCCATTGAGCCGCGAGTGTTCCTCACACAGGGGCGCAGGGCTGTCGGAGAGCGAGGCAGAGCCCGACGGTGACCATAATATCACAGAGCTGCCCCAGGCCATCGCTGGCCGCGGCAACATGCCGGCTCAACAGAGTGCCGTGCGGCTCACTGAGGTGAGGCCCAGGGAAGGTGACCCTTGGGGACTCCCAGCCCCAACAATGGGCTGACACTTCTCTCTCATCCCCCCAGATCGGCCCAAGGATGACGCTGCAGCTCATCAAAGTCCAGGACGGCATCGGGGAGGGCAAAGTGATGTTCCACAGTTTCGGTGAGGCCGGGGAGGGCGAAGTGGTGTTCCACAGTTTTGGTGAGGCCGGGGCCCAAGAGGGGCGGGGTCACGGGTGTGGGGCTGCACCCAACTCGTGACCCGCATCTCCCTGTTCAGTGCGCAAGACGGAGGAGGAGCTGCAGGCCATCCTGGAAGCAAAGGAGAAAAGGCTGCAGCTGAAGGCGCAGAGGCGGGCCCAGCAGGCCCAGAATGTGCAGCGCAAGCAGGAGCAGCGGGAGGCCCACAGGTCTGGGCGGGGCTTGGCAGGGCCAGGCCAGGGGTCCTGGGGATGGGTGGCCACCTTGACCACTACCCAATCCCTCCTTCAGGGAGAAGAGCCTGGAGGGCATGAAGAAGGCACAGTTTGGGAGCGGTCACAAAGTGGCCCGGAGGAGGGCGAGCCCATGGTTGAGTGAGGAGTTCGATGACCTGGATGATGACAACCTGGAAGATGATGACATCGAGTATTTCTGCCAGGCGGTGGGCGAGGCGCCCAGTGAGGGTATGGAGTGGGGTCTGCAGTGGGGTCCTCGGGGCCTGTCCTTGTTCCTGGGGCCCTAACATGGTCTCTTCCCCACAGACCTGTTCCCTGAGGCAAAGCAGAAACAGCCAGCCAAGTGTCCAGGCTGGAAGCGGCGGGAAACGGACAGAGGCAAGAGTCGCTTTAGTGACTGGAAGTTGCCCAAGGACAAGCCCCAGGGGGCCCAGGGCAGGCGGGAGCCCAAGGGGGTTTCCTGGCATCGTGGACGGGGCCGGGGCCGGCCACGGAAGAGAGCAGCATGAGGCCGAGCCGCGTCGGAGCAGTGGATAGATTGAATGCCCCAGATTGGGGCCCGAGAGATGCGGCCCTCAGTTTCCTTTCATAAAGGAGTTGTGTCCCCAACCCTTCCACTCCAATAAAGGACTGAACTGGCCAGGGGTCCACGTCAGCTTTTGGGATGGGGGATCCTGGAGCCCTACAAAGCAACCCAGAGAGGCCTGGGCCGGTGACACCTGGGAGTCCCTCCCACCTGGTTTGCTTTTGGAAGCTGGGTCCCTCCCCTTTCCTGCTTCCTGCATGGGGTTGGGTGGTGTCATTGGAGGCAGCATTGGGCATGGGCAGCCCCTCCCCACGGTGCCACCAAGAGCCCTGCAAGCAGACAGAGGTCACGCTTTAAGCAGATGAGCCTGAACCCCCAGCTGGCTGTGGCACAATGAGGAAGGAAACGTGGGTGGAAACAGGATGCTCTGGCCTGCTTTGCTGGCTGGCCCCGGAACTGGGGGTGGGACTGGGGCTTGGCCACAGGAGACTCAGGAGGAACAGCAGAACTGGGTTGCAGACGCAGGCTCGGGCTTGGCACAGACAGCGCGGGAGCATGGCAGCCAACCACTCAGGTGAGGAGAAGGTGTGATGGCCTATCCAGGGCTCTGCAGTTAGCCCTGCAGATAATCAAAAAGCAGGGGCAGTGGGGGATAGGTATTGGTAAAACCTAGGTTGAAGCTGCTTGTGGTGGCAGGAGCCTGTGGTCCCACCTACTCTGGAGGCCGAGGCAGGAGGATTGCTTGAGCCAAGGAGTTCAAGCCTGCACTGAGCTTGAACTGACTGCACTTCAGCCTCAGTGACAGCGAGGTCCTGTCTCCAGAAAAAAGCGAGGTATAGATGGCACTTCCTGAGCAGGCTGCCGTTGGGAGTGGGGAGGCACCTCCGGAGGAGCCTGTCCCCAGCCTGTGGAGGCGCAAGTGGGGAACATGAGGATTGAGCGCCCCGGTGCTGCTGTACCCTGGGCACTGTGGTGGGCACTGGTGCCAGTAGTGGGTAGGCAGAGCCCTCATCCTCCCGAAGGAGCGAGGTTTTTCTGTCATTAGGTGAAGGCATGATATGGGGGAAAATGCTGCAGGGAAGGCTGCAGGCACTCTGGGGCCTCTGCAGGCAGGACTGCAGACGTGGGGGAGGGAGCCTCAAGAATGTCAGGGTGTGGCCAAGCATGGTGGATCATGCCTGTAATCCCAGTGCTTTGGGAAGCTGAGGCGGGTGGATCACCTGAGGTCAGGAGTTCGAGACCAGCCTGAAAAGGAAATCAGAGGTCAAAGTGATTCAAACATTGGTTTTGGTGTTGGAAACCAGAGCTAGATAATTAAGCTCCAAAACCCTAGAGGTGGGTGGGGTAAATGCAGATTTAGCAAATCATTAAACCCTCGGAGGCAACCTTTGTGCCCCCGCTGGGATTACCAGCACCGCTCAAGTTTTTCCAGTACAGAAAGGACTTCTAAAAATTCTTAGAAGTCAGCAGTGACCAACATGGGGAATCCCCATCTCTACTGAAAATACAAAAATTAGCCAGGCAGGGTGGTGCACGCCTGTTAGCCCAGCTACTTGGGAGGTTGAGGCAAGCGAATTCCTTGAACCCGGGAGGCAGAGGTTGCAGTGAGCCGAGATTGCACCACTGCACTCCAGCCTGGCGTCAGAGTGAGACTCCGTCTCAAAAAAAAAAAAAAAAAAAAAAAAGTCTGGGTGGGAAGGTCCTGAGCACAAGCCTGCAGGAGCAGGTGGGAAGCCAGAGTAGGCTAGCGTGAGAGAGTGAGTCATGGAGCAGAGGACACTGGGGAGTGTGGCGGGTGGCAGCGTACCCATGTGATCTTGTGGGATGAGTCTGGCTCTTTGGCGGCCACTCCACAGCTAAGTGAGCTGGAAGCAGAGGTGGGGACAGGATTCCAGCACTTGCAGGTGCCCTCTGGTGGCCACAGGGAGAAGAGGCTGTGGGTGACGGCTGGACCCCAGTGGGACTTCAGGCAGCACAGATCTGAAGTGAAGCTGGCTGGACTTCGGGGAGGAGGCCTCTAGTGGGGCCAGAGACTCCAGTAGACGAGGGTGGTGGGGGAGCTGGGTGGCCGCTGGCTTGCCCCAGTGGCCAGCTGGTCCATCAGGGCCCAGTGTAGAACCCTGGCTCTGAGTCTGGTCCCGTTCCAGGAAGGGGAAAGGATGCATGCCATGGTGGGTGTGGGCTCTAGAGGCAGCAGGAGCTGCCTTATGGAAGATGAGTGCTCAGCTGCTGACACCTTTTGCCCACAGGTACCAAGGCGTGCCCTGTCAACTTCTTGGTGGCTGCTGACTACATCCTCAATTCGTTCCAGGGGGACTTCCTGTGGCCCATACTGGTGGTTGAGTTCCTGGTGGCCGTGGCCAGCAATGGCCTGGCCCTGTACCGCCTCAGCACCCAGGAGCAGCGCCCGTGGCACCCCGCTGTGGTCTTCTCGGCCCAGCTGGCAGTCAGTGACCTGCTCTGCGCCCTGACGCTGCCCCCACTGGCCGCCTACCTCTATCCCCCCAAGCACTGGCGCTACGGGGAGGCCATGTGCCTCCTGGAACGCTTCCTCTTCACCTGCAACCTGTTGGGCAGTGTCATCTTCATCACCTGCATCAGCCTCAACCGCTACGTGGGCATCGTGCACCCCTTCTTCACCCGCAGCTACCTGCGGCCCAAGCACGCCTGGGCTCTGAGTGCTACAGGCTGGGTCCTGGCTGCCCTGCTGGCCGTGCCCACGCTCAGCTTCTCCCACCTAAAGAGGCCACAGCAGGGGGTGGGCACCTGCAGCGTGGCCAGGCCTGAGGCCTGCATCAAGTGTCTGGGAACAGCGGACAGCCACAGGCTGGCGGCCTACAGAGCGTATAGCCTGGTGCTGGCGGGGCTGGGCTGTTTCCTGCCGCTGCTGCTCACGCTGGTGGCCTATGGTGCCCTCGGACTGGCTGTGCTGCGCAGCACAGGCATGACCGTGGCCGAGAAGCTGCGTGTGGCAGCACTGATGGCTAGTGGCGTGGCCCTGTACGCCAGCTCCTATGTACCCTACCACATCCTGCGGGTGCTCAACGTGGAGGCTCGGCGACGCTGGGACATCAGCTGCCCAAATTTTACGGATGTGGACCAGGCCATGGCGGCCCTGGAGCTGGGGCCCTACGTGGGCTACCAGGCAATGCGAGGCCTCATGCCCCTGGCCTTCTGCATCCACCCACTGCTCTACATGGCCGCAGTGCCGAGTCTCGGCCGTTGCCAACGCTGCCCCGGCTACAGGGAAGCTGGAGGCCAGAGGACGCCAAGAGCACCGGCCAAGCCCTGCCCCTCAATGCCACAGCCACTCCTGAACCATCGGAGCCCATCCCATGAGGTGAGCCTGTGACGTGGCCTGGCTGAAGCCACATTCCAGGTGTCATTCCAAGGTGCCACTTCCCCCAGAAAGCAATGCCTGTGACTGCAGCCAGATTGGGCCTGCTTCAACGCAGGCGGCAGTCGCCTCTCCCACCCAGAGCACTGGCCACGGGTACTCTGCAGGGTCAGGGACCAAACCCACACCCAGGGGAGGGGAGGGGCTGGCACTGCCGCAGGACTGGAGACTCAAGAATAAACGGGACAGGGTAGAGAGAGGAGCCTTTTTATTGCCCTTGGAGCCCACGCTCTCAGGCTGCCTTCTGTCGCCAAGGGTCCTGGGCCGAGCATGTGGTGGCAGCTGGCTTAGTTGGTGGATGGCCTGGAGAAGGCAGGAGGAGGGTGGCATGGTGTGAGACCTTGGGGGGCACCCCAAGACTCCTGACACCCAAGTGGCACCTCATGGGTGGGAGCAAAAATGGGGTAATACAAGGACAAAGGGCACAGAGTCAGATGGCCAGTCTCAAGGCCTGGCCCAAAGACTGGCAGGGACCCCGGGGCACAAGAGCTGCCACACCCAGTACCCCTCTGCCAGGTTTTGGAAAAAGACAAGGACTGTCTCCTCAAAACCAACCTGGGGAGTATTAAATTGCTATAGGACTATTGGTTGGCCCCAGGCTCAGTGGTGGTGCTGGGACAAGACAGACCCGGGGCAGGGCAGGGGTGGAATCTTACTTGGCCCACTCGACGTTGAGGATGAGGTGGTCGTAGCCGAAGCCAGACACTCCAGCGATGGCGCGCGCAGCATCCTCACGGCGGTGGAAGCTGATGAAGGCAAAGCCCTGCAGAGGGGAGGTGTCGGCAGGATCAGGGGCAAGAGCTAGGACGGGCAAACCCCTGCTCCGCAGACCCCCCGTGCCCGCCCACCTACCTTGGACTGGCCAGTGGTCTTGTCCTTAGCTAGGTAGATGCGGGAGATGGAGCCAAAGGGCCGGAAGAGCTCCTGCAGGTCGGTCTCACGTGTGTCCTCTGACAAATTGGTGACACGGATGGTGGCGTTGTCATCGGCTGTGAGGGGAGGTGGCTGTGAGTGGAGGCCCCTGCCTGTCCCTCGTGTGCACCTTTGGGATAATGAGGGGTTCCGGGAGGTACCCACAGCAGCCCGGTGTCAGGGCACCCCTCACCTCTGCGGTTGGGCTGCATGGACTCCCCGCGGCGGCTGGCCCCGTCACGCAGGCTTGGCGGCACGTACTTCCCTGTCTTGTTCTGGGTGGCCTGCACCGGCTCCAGCTCTGTGGACCAACAGACAGCCGAGTTCAACTTCACCCTGGCACAGGCATGGGGACAGAGCTGCCCCAGGAAGCTGGGGCTCCAGTGCTGATCAAGAGCAGGCACTGTCTGCCAAGCCACAGGCAGCTGGTTGGCCAAAAGGACACCAAGGTCACACCCATTGGTGTGGTACCATTTGAGCTCCCAGCCAGCAACACTAGTGAAGGCAGAGGAGGAAAAGCCCCAGCCCCGCTCCAGAGAGGGCGGGGGGTGACAGGGAGAGCAGCCTCACATCTACAGCGATGGCAGTCATGGGACACACAGGACAGTGCCCAGGTTCCCCTCACATGGCAGGCAACAAGTGCACGTCCCCACTCACCACCAGCTAATCCCACAGAAGGATTCAGATGGTAGAGTCACAGGCGTGCAACAGACACCACACACACACAAGGGGATGGAGGGGTCAGCACTCTGGGACTGACAGCAGCTCAAGCAGCTCACATCAGGACAGTCACAGGGCCACCAGCAGAGTCACAGCTGCCAAGTCGCATATAAACAGGAGACGCCTGTCTCCCAACCTTACAGGAGATGCAGCCAACTAGGAAGGTAAAAGGCACCTCAGGGAAAGATAGGCACTGCACTGTCATGTAGGAGATAACAGGCAATGATCAAGGACCCTCACGCACCTCCGGGCAGCTTCTCCTTCTCGCCAGTGGACAGGCCCAGCTGCTCAGCCAGCTCCTTCTGCATGGGCCCCAGTGTGTCCTTGTACGGGCAGCGAGTGGTCCAGTGGTCGCCCTTGCAGATGCGACAGGACACAATCTTCTGCCCCTTGAGTTTGTTCATGGGGTCCTCCTCCTCCTGGCAGTTCAGGTCCTGGCAGGGGCAGGTTTGGGGGAATTCAAAGAGGTGGCTGAGGCACCCCCTTTGCCACCACCCCAGGACACCAGCCCTGTCTGCTTGCCCTGCTTACCTCTTTGCTGGTGATGAACGTCATAGAGACATCGTCACTGACAGTGGTGGTGGCCACATTGGGCCCTGGGGGGTCAAACTCTGAGTTTCCAAACTTCTTCCAGTTCTAGGCTCAGGGAGGGATGGGGGACAATTGAGGGCAGGGGCAGGCAGGGTTCCACAGCGGTGTATCCCAGACCTACAAGCCTTCCCCAGAGTGTCTGGGCCTTGAACCTCATTTTCATCCTCCTCAACCACTCCCTGAACAGTTCTGTTGACAGTTCCTATTGCCTGAGTCCCCGCCAGGCCTGAGCTCCAGGAGGCAGGGCAGCTGTCAGCATCGGGCCCCAGGTGAGAGCTACACAGCCTGGGGCCTGTTCATGTTGGTGGACCAGCTCCCACTAGGGTTCAATATTCAGGAATGTGCAGGGGGTCCACCTAGACCTCCAGGCCTTTGAGCTACACAGTCTGAGCCTTGGCTTCCTCCCTTGTAAACAGGAACCACAAAAGCTTCCTACCTCCCTGGGCTTCTAAGGACATCAAATGAGAAACACCCTGCAGGTGGCTGGCATGAGGTACGGTACAAACTAAGCGCACAGCAAACTGTCCCAAGTGTATTAATTGATATCACTTCTTCCAGAAACTGCTGCGACCACCTCCTGGCTCCATTCCTCCGTTGATAGGCTAAGAGGAATAAAAAATCTAACCACGGCTGGTCACAGGGGCTCCCTCCTGTAATCCCAGCACTTTGAGAGGTGAAGGTGGAAGCATCTCTTGAGCCCAGGAACTGGAGACCTGCCTGATCAACATAGAGAAACCCCACCTTTACAAAAAATTAATATTAGCCCCGTGTGGCACTGCACACCTGTAATCCCAGCTACTCAGCAGGGTGAGGTGGTAGGATGGCTTGAACCTGGGAGTACCAGGCTGCAGTAAGCTCTGATTGTGCCACCGCCCTCAAGAATGGGCAACAGGACCGGACCCTGTGTCTTCAAAAAAAAAATGAAAGAATCTAACTTACAATATTTTTAATCTAATTTATTTGATGGTATTACTATCATTCGATATTTATCATCAAACTTTTTTTTTTTTTTTTTTTTTGGTGAGATGCAGTCTCGCTCTGTCACCCAGGCTGGCGTGCAACCTCGGCTCACTGCAACCTCCGTCTCCCAGATTCAAGCAATTCTTCTGCCTTAGCCTCCCCCGTAGCTGGGATTATAGGTGCACACTACCACACACCCCTGGCTACTTTCACTGCACCCCGGCCTATCACTGAACATTTTTACTGTGTATCATCATTTATTTAGCTGACATTTATCATCAACTCCTGTGCCCTGAACTTTAAGGCCCCAAAAGAGTACAAGCACCCAAGACTCAGTTCAGCTTTACAACAGGTACAAAGAGTTAAGTCCCATCTCTTAAAAACAAAGGTCCAGGGAACACAGTTTTCCAATTCCTCTGTGTTATCCCCGGGGAAGGAGGACCTCACCTTCCTCCTTGCGACAGCCTTTGAAGCCTTCCGGGTCTCAATCCTGAAGGTGCGGACAATCTGAGGATGGGAGAGAAGGGTCAGGCTCCTAGAACCAAAGGAGCTCCTTTATCAACCCCCTCAACACACCCCAACCTCTTCTGGTCTCAGGGTCCCCAAGGAAAAGGGTCCTCACTCCCTGCCCCCTCCCACCCTCACCTTGAACTTCTTGCCATCCTCATCTATCTTGTACTCCGTCACTGTCTTTATGTTTCCGTTGATGACCTCCTTGGGAGGCGGCAGTGGAGCTGGAGAAGGGGAAAAAGAGCAAGAAACTGAGCCCTGGGTCATGGGCATAAGGAGCGGCACGGCTGGAGGGAGAGAGGCAGCCCGGACACGGAGTGGCAGTCCTCACTCACCTCCCGGCAGCAGCTCCGGCTCTGGGCTGGTGTCGCCGGTGGCCAGAGGGATCCCTTTGAGGAGCTCGCTGGTGACACATTTGTCTGCGAAAAGCAGCGTGGGGAGAAGGAGTCAGCTCCAGGGGCAGGAGCTCCCCAGCTGAGATGGAAGGGCCTTTGGGATGACGCCTACAGCAAAAGCTGAGATAGGCCAAGGGCAGAGGGCTGGCCAGGCAGTACACTGGGATGGCCCTGTGGGGACGCGGAGTGGAAAGGATGGGGGAATCCCTCGTAGGAAGGTGGGGGCCACGCCATGAAGCCATCCAGGCGCCAGTAGAGAAACAGGAGATTACAATTTTCTCCCTGGAGTAAGGGAACAGCTGGGAGGGCTAGAGCAATGGCATGGGAGGAAGAGGGACCTGCCAAGGAACATCTGGAGTTGGCAACAGGCTGGCCCCAAGGAGGAAGGCGCAGGGCAGGGGCTGGCCGTGACGGCGGACACGGTGCCAGTCTGAGAGATGGAAACAGGCAGCAGTGAACCGGCTCGGGCCTGGCCGCGATGATCTGGGGCAAACGGATTCACTTACCGTCCTCTCCCTCCTCTTCCACCTGGTCGGCCCAGCTGGGCTTCGAACTGCAGAAACAAGTGTGTGGGGAGCTAAGATTAAGTCAGCCAGGCCCAGCCCCCGCGGCCTCGGCGCACCCAGGCCCCATAATACTTCCCAGAGCCCTGTAACCGCCTCCCGTGCCCGCTTCCGTGATCCCCAACTCACTCAAAATCTCCAGTAGGCATCCCAAAAGCGCTCTCCACGCAGCCCAAGCCCGGGCTAGAGAGCGGAAGTGGGTGGAAAAGGAGACTTCCGGTTTCGCCGACACCGCCTAGAGGGGCCGGCCGCGGCATCCACAGCGACACCTGCGGACGGAGGTGGAGGCGCACGCGGCTGTGTATGCTGCTGGGAGCTGCTGGTACCAGAGCAGGGAGCGCGGAAGGGCGGTGGGGCGCAGAGGTTGATTTCACCGCTGCCCCTACTAACCTTTAAAAACCAAAATAGGCCGGGCGCGGTGGCTGAAGCCTGTAATCCCAGCACTTTGGAAGGCCGAGGCGGGCAGATCACGAGGTCAGGAGATCGAGACCATCTTGGCCAACATGGTGAAACGCCGTTTCTAGTAAAAATACAAAAATTAACCGGGTGTGGTAGCATGCGCTTGTCGTCCCAGCTACTCCGGAGGCTGAGGCGGGACAATCGCTTAAACCGGGAGGCAGAGGCCGCAGTGAGGCGAGATCGCGTCACTGCATTCCAGTCTGGGCTACAGAGTGAGACTCCATCTCAGAAAAATAAGTTAAATAAAATGACATAATAACAGGGTTCACTGATTGAGTGCTTATTGTATATGAAGCACGGTGAGGAGGATATTATTGCAATTTTACAGCTCAGGAAACTGAGGCTGAGACTGGGTGAGGTGTCACACGCCTGTAACCCCGCACTTTGAGAGACTGAGGCATGGGGGTTGCTTGAGGCCAGGAGTTCGAGACTAGCTAGCCTGGGCAACATGGTGAGAACCCCACCCCCACCACCCCACACACACCCACCACCCCCACACACACCCACCACCGTCTCTAAAAAAGAAAAAGAAAAAAGAAAAAGAAAAAGAAAAAAGCCGAGGCTTAGGGAAAACAGTCCTTTTGCTTAAACTGTTCCTTGCCTTCTTTCCCAATCCCACAGATTCAGATGTCAAGGGGCCCGCTGAGCCACCACTCCTTTTCTTTGTAGTGTTCTTGGCTTTCCGGTATAATTTTGTGCATTTACTTGTTTATTGCTCAGCTCCTTGCTCTGAGAACAACCATCCTCAGCTGTAGTGATTCATGATGACTCCCCAGGAGCAAAAATTGGTTTTCAGGGAGGGGGAAAAAAACTTAGATATTGTGGTCTTCCGAAGCCAGCTCTATCAGACAACATCTTATTCTTTTTTTTTTTTTTTTTAAGACGGGGTTTCACCATGTTGGTCAGGCTGGTCATGAACTCCCAACCTCAGGTGATCTGCCCGACTTGGCCTCCAAAGTGCTTGGATTACAGGCGTGAGCCACCACGCCTGGCCCCATTTTATTCCTAAGTATTTAGTTTCTGCCTTTACGGAGACATTAAGTGTAATTAAACTGAAATTAACTTAGTTGATTTAAATTCAGTTTTAGAATAATTTGGGTTTTCTCCTAAGGAGGCCGATAATGAACAAAAAAAAAAACTGACAATGCGGGGCTCAGTGGCTCACGGCTGTAATCCCAGCACTTTGAGAGGCCAAAGTGGGCAGATCTCTTAAGGTCAGGAGTTCGAGACCAGCCTGGGCAACATGGCAAAACCCCGTCACTACTAAAAATACAAAAATTAGCTGGGTGTGGTGGCCTGTGCATGTAATCCCAGCACTTTGGGAGGCTGAAGCAGAAGGATCACTTGAGCCTGGAGTTCAAGACCAGCTTGGCTAACACATAGTGAGACCTCCCATCTCTAAAACAAAACTTTTTAAGAATTAGCTGGTCATACTTCTATGTGCCTATGACAGTCCCAGCTACTCAGGAGGCTGAGGTAGGAGAATAGCTTGAGCCCAAGAGGTTGAGCCATGATCATGCCACTGCACTTCAGCCTGGGCAACAGAGCAAGACCCTGTCTCTCTCACACTCACACTCACACACACACACACACACACACACACAAACAGGGAGAATGGCTTGAGAAAAAATAAGACAGGGAAAAAAATTATGCTTTTTATCCTCTGGGATGTGAGTGAGGAGGTCACTCAAGTGTTTCGAATATCACCAGTGTTTCTTGTGAAAAAAATTATTCTAGAAGCCTGCAGAGAGCTGAGTGGAAGGGAAAACAGTAGCTGGAGAGCAGGAAAGAGAGGCCTCTGCTGCCTTTCAAGAGGGTGGCCTGGCTATATTGGTGAAAATATGAAGCTGGTCCGAAGGGCTGATAAACATTTGTACAAGCTTAGTCAAACGTACTCTGAACAACACAAAATCCAAACAACCTAGCAGATTGGGCAAAGCTTTAAAAATTCCGTGTCACCCAGTGGTAGTAAAGATGTTACAGGGAAACAGGCCAGGCGCGGTGGCTCACACCTGTAATCCCAACACTTCAGAAGGCCGAGGCCGCTGAATCACCTGAGGTCAGGAGTTCGAGACCAGCTTGGACAACATGGTGAAACCCCATCTCTACTAAAAATACAAAAATTAGCTGGGTGTGGTGGCACGTGCCTCTAGTCCCATCTACTCAGGAGGCTAAGGCAGGAGAATCACTTGAACCTGGGAGACAGAGGTTGCAGTGAGTTGATATCATGCCACTGCACTCCAGACTGGCAGACAGAGTCTGTCTCAAGAAAAAAAAAAAAGATTGCTTGAACGTTGGAGGTGGAGTTTGCAGTGAGGTGAGATTGCACCGCTGTACTCCAGCCTGGGCAACAAGAGCAAAACTCCATCTCAAAAATAAATACATACGTAAGACATTATAGGGAAACAGATGCTCACACATAATGTTAGTGCATGAGATCATGCAAGTTTTTTGGATGGAATCTTGACATCTAATAAAACTTTTTACTTTTTCTTTTTTTGAGACCGGTCTGGCTCTGTTGCACAAGCTAGAGTGCAATGGTGTAATCATAGCTCACTGTAGCCGCCATCTCTTGGGTTCAAACAATCCTCCTACAGGAGCCTTCCACAGAGCTGGGACGACAAGCATGTGTCACCATGCCTGGCTAATTTTTATGTTTCTTATAGTGATGTGGTCTCATGACATTGCCCAGTCTGGTCTTGAACTCCTGGGCTCAAGCAATTCTCCCGCCTTGGCCTCCCCAAGTGCTGGGATTACAGGCACATGGTACCTTGCCTGGCCTGCATCTACTAAAACTTAAAATGCTCATATGGGCTGGGCACAGTGGCTGATGCCTATAATCCCAGCACTTTGGGAGGCCGAGGCAAGTGGATCGCGAGGTCAAGAGATCGAGACAATCCTGGCCAACATGGTGAAACACCATCTCTACTAAAAATACAAAAATCAGCCGAGTGTAGTGGCGGGTGCTTCTAGTCCCAGCTACTTGGGAGGCTGAGGCAAGAGAATCGCCTGAACCCAAGAGGCAGAGGTGGTACGTTGAGATCGCGCCACTGCACTCCAGTCTGGCGACAGACGAAGACTCCATCTCAAAAAAAACTTTTAAAGTACATATGAATTTTCCTTTGAACCAGCTAATAATTCCCACTGTGAATAAGCTTGTAAATATATTCAAAGACGTGAGAGTAAAATGTCCATGCAGTATTGTTTATGATACAAAAACTGCAAACACTTGTCCACCCATCCATAGGAATAGAGGCAGTTATGCTATGCCATAATCTATAAATTGCTGTTTGATCTTTAAGGAGGTAGATCCATTTGTGCTCATGTAAAAAACAACCATCAAGATAAAAAGAGGAAGCAAAGGCTGGGTGCAGTGGCTCACGTCTATAATCCCAGCACTTTGGGATGCTGAGGTGGGTGGATCACGAGGTCAGGAGTTCAAGACCAGCCACTGCCCAACATGGTGAGACCCTGTCTCTACTAAAAATACAAAAAAAAAATTAGTCAGGCATGCTGGCAGGCACCTGTAATCCCAGCTACTCAGGAGGCTGAGGCAGGAGAATCCCTTGAACCCAGGAGGCGGAGGTTGCAGTGAGACGAGATCGTGCCACTGCACTCCAGCCTGAGGCAACAGAGAGAGAGAGACTCCATCTCCAAAAAAAAGAGGAAGTGACATATAAAATGGCATATATTATAGGAACCAATTCGTGTAAATCTATAATAGCACATAGATATGCAGATACATGCAAATATGCAAACCATTTCCTGGAAAGAAAGAATAAGAACTTGTTGATGAGGAATGCTTTGGAAAGAAGGCACCAAGAAAGGAAAGATTATTTTTGGACAAGAATATATAATATGGATTTATGTAATACGTGTGAGATGTAACATCTATTTCTTGGCCAGGCACTGTCAACTCATGCCTATAATCTCAGCACTTGTGGGAGGCCAAGGCGGGAGTGTTTCTTGAGCCCAGGAGTTCAAGACCAGACTGGGCAATGTCATGAGACCCCATCACTACATACAAAAAAATAGCTGGGAATGGTATTGAATGCCTGTAGTACCAGCTACCTGGGATGCTGAGGTGGGAGGACTGTTTGAGCCAAGGAGGTTGAGGCTGCAGTGAGCTCTGATTGTGCCATTACACTCTGGATTTGGTGAGAGAGCAAAAACCTTGTCTCTAAAAAAGGAGGAGACTGGGCACGGTGGCTTATGCCTGTAATCCCAGCACTTCAGGAGGCCAAGGTGGGCAGATCACCTCAAATCAGGAGCTTAAGAAGAGCCTGGCAAACACGGTGAAAACCCACCTTTAGTAAAAATACAAAAATTAGCTGAGCATGGTGGCATGTGCCTGTTATCCCAGCTACTCAGGAAGCTGAGGCAGGAGAATTGCTGGAGCCCAGGAGGCGGAGACTGCAGTGAGCCCAGTGCTGCAATTATAGGCATGAGCCACGGTGCTTGGCCATATCAAGGTTTGGGTGCAAGAGTACATCTGGTTATAGACTACAGAAGCGCAATCCCCTAACCTCATTAGATGTTATTTTATATGTAGGAAAAGGCCTGGACCAGGGTCTTGCTCTATCACCCAGGCTGGAGTGCAGTGGCGCGATCACAATCACTGCAGCCTCAACCTTCCCAGGCTAAGGTAATCCTCTCACCCTGGTCACCCAAAATTCTGGGATCACAGGCATGAGCCACCGCGCCCAGATTCATTTAAGGAATATAGTGACTCGGGCAAGAGACGGGTGCCCTGTGCTCCATCCTGTTTTGTCTTCACAGCCTCTTTCTGGAGAGCTGCAGAGATATGTCCCAGAGTCACGGGCTTTGTGAAATTATGTGGGAAATCAGAAATGAACAAACCTGGCTCATGCTACTTTCTCTCACATTGCCATGACAAAATACCACAGACTGGGGGGCTTAAACAGGACAGGGGGATGGAGAGAGACGTTTTTTTTTTTTTTGACATGGAGTTTCGATCTTGTTGCTGAGGCTGGAGGGCAATGGTGCGACGTTGGCTCACCGCAAACATCCACCTCTGGGGTTCAAGCAATTCTCCTGCCTCAGCCTCTCAAGTAGCTGGGATTACAGATGCCTGCCACCATGCGGGGCAAATTTTGTATTTTTAGTAGAGATGGGTTTTCACCATGTTGGGCAAGCTGGTCTCGAACTCCTGACCTCAGGTGATCCACCCACCTTCACCTCCCAACCTGATGGGATTACAGGCATGAGCCATTGCCCTCAAGCATGGGTAACAAGAGTGAAACTCTGTTTCCAAAAAAGAAAATGGTGGTGGACGCCTGTCCCAGCTACTCAGGAGGCTAAGGCAGGAAAATCACTTGAATTCAGGAGGTGGAGGTTGCAGTGAACCAAGATTGTGCCACTGTACTCCAGCCTGGACAACAGAGACTCCATCTCAAAAATAAATAATAAATAAAAAGAAAAAGAAAAGGCCAGTTGTGGTGGTTCATGCCTGTAATCCCAGCACTTTGGAAAGCGGCAGTGGGCGGATCACCTGAGGTCAGGAGTTTGAGACCAGCGTGACCAATATGGAGAAACCCCGTCTCTGCTAAAAATACAAAATTAGCTGGGTATGGGGCGCATGCCTGTAATCCCAGCTACTCGGGAGGCTGAGGCAGGACAGTCGCTTGAAACTTGGAGATGGAGGTTGTGGTGAGCTGAGATGACGCCATTGCACTCCAGCTTGGGCAACAAGAGCGAAACTCCTTCTCAAAAAACATAAATAACAAGGAAAAAAATAGAGAAAAATAAAAAGGAAATACTAAATTGATGAACATGCAGATGTGGTAACAGTCAAGAAACGGGCAGAAAGGAGACACAGCAATGTCTTTACTGTGGTTTTCTAGGGAAGTAGGGAGTATCTGTGTGGCCCACAAACAGGCTTCAGCCTTGCCTTACATGTTCATTTCATTTAAAAAAACAGCCTTCCACTAAGAACTATGGTATGGCGTTTCCTCAAAAAATTAAAAACAGAACTACCAAATGACCCAACGCTTCCACTTCTGCTTTATATCTACAAGAACTGAACTTACTGGAGACCAGCCTGGGCAATACAGTCTTTACAAAAAGTAGTAATACATTTAAAAAAAAAAAAAAAAGCCAGGCACCGTGGCTTACACCTGTAATCCCAGCACTTTGGGAAGCTGAGGAGGGATGATCAGTGGAGCCCAGGAGTTCGAGTCCAACCTGGGCAACAGAGTAAGAACTCATCTTTACTAAAAATGAAAATAAAGGCCGGGCGCGGTGGCTCACACCTATAATCCCAGCATTTTGGGACACCGAGGTGGGTGGATCACGAGGTCAAGAGATCGAGACCATCCTGGTCAACATGGTGAAACCCCGTCTCGACTAAAAATACAAAAATCAGCTGGGCATGCTGGTGCGTGCCTGTAATCCCAGCTACTCAGGAGGCTGAGGTAGGAGAATTGCCTGAACCCAGAAGGCGGAGGTTACGGTGAGCCGAGATGGTGCAATTGCACTCCAGTCTGGGTGACAACAGCGAAATTCTGTCTCAAAAAAAAAGGGAAATAAAAATCAGTTAGGCATGGTGGTACCTGCCTGTAGTCCTAGCGACTCCAGAGGCTGAGGCAGGAGGATCTCTGGAGCAAAGGAGTTCAAGGCTGCAGTGAGCTATGATTGCAGCACTGCACTCCAGTCTGGGTGACAGAAAAAGACCCTGTCTCTAAACAGAAAAGACCATGGTTTCTAATTCTAACAGCATAGTGCATCCTCCCGTTGTTCTTAGTAGAGGATCGTATACCTGAAACTGTGACAACTGAAAAAATGGCGTTAAAAACAAGGGAATTCCAGCCATGCATGGTGGCTCCCACCTGTAACCCTAGCACTTTGGGAAGGCCATCCCGAAGTTAGGAATTTGAGACCAGCCTGGTCAAAATGGTGAAGCCCGCCTCTACTAAAAATACAAAAACTAGCTGGGTGTGGTGGTGGGTGCCTGTAATCCCAGCTACTCAGGAGGCTGAGGCAGGAGAATCCCTTGAATCTGAAGGTGGAGACTGCTGTGAGCCGAGATTATACCACTGCACTACAGCCTGGGCAACGAAACGAGACTGTCTCCAAAAAAAAAAAAATTTTTTTTTTTCAACAAGTTGGTTAGGTTGAGAAGACAAACAATTTACAAAATCACAGCCAATACAAATGGAGCATCATCTCTCCATAGGCAAAGGAGCACAGTTTAGAAATCAAGAAAACGGGCCGGGCACGGTGGCTCAAGCCTGTAATCCCAGCTACTCAGGAGGCTGAGGCAGGAGAATTGCCTGAACCCAGGAGGCGGAGGTTGCAGTGAGCCGAGATCGCGCCATTGCACTCCAGCCTGGGTAACAAGAGCGAAACTCCGTCTCAAAAAAAAAAAAAAAAAAATCAAGAAAACGGGCTGGTGCGGTGGCTCACACCTATAATCCCAGCACTTTGGGAGGCCAAGGCAGGTGGATCACGAGGTCAGGAATTCAAGACCAGCCTGAACAACAGGGTGAAACCTCATCTCTACTAAAAATACAAAAATAGCCAGGTGCGGTGGGTGGCTCACGCCTGTAATCCCAGCACTTTGGGAAGCCAAGGCGGGTGGATCACGAGGTCAAGAGATCAAGACCATCCTGGTCAACACGGTGAAACCCCGTCTCTACTAAAAATACAAAAATTAGCTGGGCATGGTGATGCGCACCTGTAGTCCCAGTTACTCGGGAGGCTAAGGCAGGAGAATTGCCTGAACCCAGGAGGTGGAGGTTACAGTGAGCTGAGATCGCGCCATTGCACTCCAGCCTGGGTAACAAGAGTGAAACTCAGTCTCAAAAAAAAAAAAAATTACCCAGGCGTGGTGGTGCACGCCTATAGTCCCAGCTACTCAGGAGTACTCAGGAGGCTGAGGTAGGAGAATTGCTTGAACCCAGGAGGCGAAGGTTGCAGTGCACTGAGATCACGCCATTGCACTCCAGCCTGGGCAACAGAACCAGACTCTGTCTCAAAAAAAAAGAAATCAAGAAAACACCTCAAATATTAGTAATGAAGGGACTAAATATTTATTGTTTGTTTTTTTTTTTTTGAGACGGAGTTTCGCTCTTGTTACCCAGGCTGGAGTGCAATGGCGCGATCTCGGCTCACCGCAACCTCCACCTCCTGGGTTCAGGCAATTCTCCTGCCTCAGCCTCCTGAGTAGCTGGGATTACAGGCACGCGCCACCATGCCCAGCTAATTTTTTGTATTTTTAGTAGAGACGGGGTTTCACCATGTTGACCAGGATGATCTCGATCTCTTGACCTTGTGATCCACCCACCTCGGCCTCCCAAAGTGCTGGGATTACAGGCTTGAGCCACCGCGCCCGGCGGGACTAAGTATTTAAAAATCGAGTTAGGAAGTCTGCAAGATCGGGATGAAAAGATGTGACGGACACAAAGGAATTCCTGAATAAACAGGACAACCCCTGTTCTCAGAAAGGAAAGCCTGTCATTAGCATGTCAATTCTTCCAGAAGCCTGTAAAGTTAATGCAATCCCAGATATTGGGGAGGCTGAGGCAGGAGAATTGCTTGAACCTGGGAGGCAGAGGTTGCAGTGAGCTGAGATCACACCACTGCACTCCAGCCTGAGTGACAGAGCGAGACTGCCTCCCCTGCTGGATTTTTAGAGGATTTACCAGTTCTAAAGTTTCAACCCAGCCATTCAACTCCTAGAAAAGTAGCCTAGATGTGGATACACATGTGTATACAAATCTATGTCCAGCCACCCCTCAGTGTCCCCAGGGGATTAGTTCCAGGACCCCATGTGGTACCAAAATCAGAATATGTTTAAATCCGATGTAAAATGGCATAGGACGGGTGCAGTGGCTCACACCTGTTGTCCCAGCACTTTGGGAGGCTGAGGCGGGTGGATCATTTGAGGTCAGGAGTTCGAGATCAGCCTAACATGGTGAAATCCCATCTCTACTAAAAATCTAAAAAAAATTAGCCAGGTGTGATGGCACATGCCTGTAGTCTCAACTGCTCGGGAGGCTGAGGCAGGAGAATTGCTTGAACCTGGGAGGCAGAGGCTGCAGTGAGCCAAGATTGTGCCACTGAACGCCAGCCTGAGTGACAGAGCAAGACTGTCTCAAAAATAAAATAAAATGGCATAGTGTTTTCATATAGCCTACACACAATCTCCTGTGTACAATACTTTTTGACAGAGTCTTGCTCTGTCACCCAGGCTAGTGCAATTTTGGCTCACTGCAACCTCCACATGCTAGGTTCAAGCAATCCTCCCATCTCAGCCTCCCAAGTAGTTGGGACTACAGGTGTGCACCGCCATGCTCAGCTAATTTTTTTATTTTTTGTAGATATGGGGTTTCACCATGTTGCCCAGGCTGGTCTTGAACTCCTGTCCTCAAGTGTTCCTCCCATTCTTGGCTTCCCAAAGGGTTGGGATTACAGGTGTGAGACACCATGCCCAGCCAGAAAAAGTTTAAATAAAGGCATTCTAAGAGATTTATTGTATAACATATTGAGTATAGTTAGCATGTTGTATTCTTGTCCAGGCCCAGTGGCTCATGCCTAAACTCCCAGCATTTGGGGATGCCAATACTCCCAGCATTTGGGGATGCCAATGCAGGCAGATCACTTGAGCCCAGGAGTTTGAGAGCAGCCTGGGCAACAAATCGAGACCCTGTCTCTATGAAAAATATAATAATCAGCAGCAACGCATGGTAGCTCATGTCCGTAATCCCAGTACTTTGGGAGGCTGAGGCGGGCAGATCACTTGAGACCAAGAGCTCAAAACCAGGCTGCCCAATGTGGCAAAAACCCATTTCTGCTAAAAATACAAACATTAGCTGGGCCAGGTGGCGCGCCTGCAATCCCAGCTACTCGGGAGGCTGAGGCAGGAGAATCGCTTGAACCCAGGAGGTAGAGGTTGCAGTGAGCCAAGATCAAGCCATTGCACTCCAGCCTAGGCAACAAGAGCAAAACTCCATCTCAAAAAAAAAAAAAAAAAAAAAAAACCACTATCGGCTAGGTGTAGTGACTCACACCTATAATCAAGCACTTGGGGAGGCTAAGTGGGAGGGTCACTTGAAACCAGACTGGGCAATATAGTGAGACTGCATCTCTACAAAAATAAAAATTAGGCTGAGTATGGTGACTCATGCCTGTAATCCCACACTTTGGGAGGCTGAGGTGGGCGGATCACTCAAGGTCAGGAGCTTGAGAAGAGCCTGGGCAACATGGCGAAACCCCGTCTCTACCAAAAATACAAAAATTAGCCGGGCACATGCCTGTAATCCTAGCTACTTGGGAGGCTGGTAGGAAGATCCCTTGAAACCAGGAGCTAGAGGCTGCAGTGAGCTGAGATTGCATCATCGCACTCTAGTCTGGGCAACAAGAGTAAAACTCCATCTCAGAATAAGTAAACACAGCTGGTATACTCCTGTAGTCCCAGTACTTGGAGGCAAGGCATCACCTGAACACAGAACATTGAGGTTGCCGTGAGCTGAGATCGGGCCACCGCACTCCAGCCTGGGTAACAGACAGACCCTGTCTCGCAGAAGTAAAAGGACAATAGGTACAGGAGCTCTTACCCTATTTAGACAGTGTGACCTTGTGAGGAGGCAAGGACTCAGCTGCCTTAATCAAGGTGCCTGGGAATCCAGAAAAAGAAAATTCACTATACTCATTATATGCTTTAAAATGAATTTTTAGCTTAAAAAAGCAGCAAAAAGTATATTTAAAAAAAATTTCAGCTGGGGGAACTTTACACCATCTGTCAAACTGAGCTGCTGCACTTTGCCATGTGCATTTATTATCAGTCTTCAAAAAATAAGCTGAGATTCCCATTTTTAGTCCTTAGAAAAGTGATTCACATGTTAAAATAAGAACGTCAGAAATGTGGAAGAAGATATATGTTTAAAATCTATTGATGAGGGGAGGAGGGAAGGCGTTTCTAAATAGGCTACAAAGGCTGAGTACAGTGGCTCATACCTGTAATGCCAGCACTCTGGGAGGCTAAGGCAGGAGGATCACTTGAGGTCAGGAGTTTGAGACCAGCCTGGCCAACATGGCAAAACCCTGTCTCTACTAAATATATAAAAATTAGCTGGGCCTGGTAGTGCATGCCTGTAATCCCCACTGCTCAATCCTCGCTACCTGGGAGTCTGAGGCAGGAAAGCTGCTTGAACCTGGGAGGCAGAGGTTGCAGTGAGCAAAGTTCATGCCACTGCACTCCAGCCTGGGTTCCACGGCAAGACTCCATCTCAAAAATAAGCAGGCTACAAAAACCAAGAGTGACAAATATAAATAAACTTCCTAAAAATGGGAAGCCTCTGTATGGCACAGCCAAGACAAGCCAGGATGACTGGGCAGGGGTAGTCATCCCAAACACCCAGGGAGCTCCCAGCAAAGTCATGTGGCCTCCACAGAGAAGGGGTACATCCAGTGGTCACCAGACACATGAATGCGTTATGTCACTATTAAAAAACACTGGCCTGGCACAGTGGCTCACACCAGTAATCCCAACACGTTGGGAGGCTGAGGTGGATGCATCATCTGAGGTCGGGAGTTTGAGACCAACCTGACCAACATGGAGAAACTCGTCACTACTAAAAATACAAAATCAGCAGGGTGTGGTGGCACATGCCTGTAATCCCAGCTACTCGGGAGGCTGAGGCAGGAGAATCACTTGAACCTGGGAGGCGGAGGTTGCGAAGAGCCAACATTGCGCCACTGCACTCCAGCCTGGGGGACAGAGCAAAACTGTGTCTCAAAAAAAAAAAAAAAAAAAAATGCTAACAGAAGGCTGGGCACAGTGGGTCACACCTGTAATCTCAGCACTTTGGAAGGCTCAGGTGGGCGGATCACGTCAGATTTTGAGACCAGCCTGGCAAACATGGCAAAATACCGTCTCTACTAAAAATATAAAAATTAGCTGAAAGTGGTGATAGGCACCTGCAATCCCAGCTACTCAGAAGGCCGAGGCAGGAGAATTTCTTGAACCTGGGAGGCAGAGGTTGCATTGAACTGAGACTGTCCCAATGCACTGCAGCCTGAGCAACAGAGCAAGACTCTGTCTAAAAATAAATATTTGAAAAGAAAAAAAAAACAACTAAAGAACGGGTTTTGGCTGGGGACAGGGCGGCTGGGGCTCCGAGGGCAGCTTCGTGATGACTTCTCTTCTTGCTCCACCAGTTGCTGCAGAGAGCTCTGTCCTCATGGTCACAGGATGGCTACTCCACTGCCAGGCATCACAACCCACTCCAGACCAAAGGGGGGCCAGCAGCCATGCCCATGGCTGGCTGAGACCATTCCCTGGAAAGGCATTCCTGGAACCTACACTATCAAGTTCCATCTGCTTGTCATGGGGATCAACTCACGTGACTCTGTTCTGAACAGACACAGAGAGACACACGGAGTATCTAGCTTCAAACTCCGTGCAGGTCGCCTTCAGCGTGGAGAAGTTTCATCCTGTCCAGCCTCAGCCAGAAGCCCCATGCAAATCACGAGTCCCCACCCAGGGTGGTTTATAGGAGAGATTTATTTGAAGAAATATTACAACATATAAAAACTACATAAAATCTTAATTTCCACTTATACAGTGGTCGATTTGATATAATGCATAATAAAAAAACTTTTAAAATCCAGAATGCACAAAGTACTGCACAATTTGATCACTAAATCATTAGTTGATAAGCGAACCTCACACAACAGCTTCATGTCAGCCAAGGCCACAAACACCATGTACCACACATGTGAACGGACAGATTGACATGTTAAAAACACAACATCAGTGCATGTTGGGGATTCCTGGTGCCAGAAACATGGGTGAAGGGAGGGCAGAACTAGTCCTTAGCAGCTTCCTCCTCCTTTATTTTAGCTGAAGGGAAATAAAAGGAGAAGTCACTCTGGGGAACATGCACGGTGTCACTACTTAACAGGTGAGTGCAACAGACACAGTCCATCGGGAAAGGTTAACACCCAGGCACCAATGGCATGGCTGACCCAATCAGCTGCAGAGTGCTAAGGAGTTCATGGGGACTGAACATTCCGTAAACCCTGAGGGTCCTAGACCCAGAGGCTCCAGTGAGCAGCTGAGGCAGTTGCCTGACAAGCCAGACCTACTAGGCAGGAGTGAGGGACATGGTCCCAGGGCCTGTTCAGCACCCAACTCGACTACACACCTGCTGCGTGCAGCACACCTGCTCTAAGCACTCAACACAGGCAACTCAGTCCTCACAGCAGCCTCTTGAGAAAGATGGGACCACCCCAGAGCCCAGAGCAGTGGCTGGTGGCTGCCCCTGCATGTACCACCAGAGGGCAATCAGGCCCCAGAGGAAGCCCAGCCTACCCCACCATACCTGAGGCACTCTCTCGGGCTTTGGCCAACACACAGAGCTTGATCTCCAAGCCGATGGCTTTGGCCAGGGGCGGCGGCACGGCATTGCCCACCTGCAGGAGGGGAGAAGGGCAATGCCTGATGTAGACAGCCAGTCCCAGGGGCAGGTGTGCTGCCAGCCCTTGCTCAGATGTAGGACCACCTGGGCATTGTGCCCCTTGGGGAGGGGTTCTGTTCCTGCTCAAATGAGCCCAAAGCCCTTCCAGCACGAGGCCCTCGGACCCTCCAACTGGCCCATCGTCCCACCTGACAGCTATGTGTCACTGAGACTTTAAAGAGCTTCAGAAAGACTCAAGATAAAGACACATGGGGCTGGGTACAGTCCCTCATGCCTGTAATCTCAGCACTTTGGGAGGCCAAGGCAGGTGGATTACTTGAGGCCGGGAGTTCAAGACCACCTGGCCAACATGGTGAAACCCTGTCTCTACTAAAAACACAAAAATTAATTAGCTGGGTGTGGTGGCATGTGCCTGTAATCCCAGCTACTCAGGAGGCTGAAGTGGGAGAATCGTTTGAACCTGGGAGGCAGAGGTTGCAGTGAGCAGAAATCATGTCACTACACTCCAACCTGGGCAACAGAGCGAGACCCTGTCTCAGGAAAAATTAAAAAGACAAATGAGCCACCTAGACACATTTCAGCCCCAGCTGCTTCCCTGGCAGGGCACAGTGGCTTAGGCCTGTAATCCCAGCACTTTGGGAGGCCGAGGCGGGTAGATCACCTGAGGTCAAGAGTTTGGGACCAACACGGTGAAACCCCGTCTCTACTAAAAATACAAAAGTTAGCCAGGCGTGGTGGCGCACACCTGTAATCCCAGCTACTTGGGAGACTGAGGCAGAACGGCTTGAACCCAGGGATTTGAGGTTGCAGTGAGCTGAGAGCTGAGATCTTGCCACTTCACTCCAGCCGGAGTGAAAGAGCAAAACTCCATCTCAAAAAAAAAAAAAAAAAAAAAAAAAAACGTGGCCGCTTCCTGAGAACCAGGTTTGCAGGGGAGGGGTGAAACATGGTTTTCAAAGAACCCTGGACACTGGTTTTTAAGCCATGTACGTGCCCTGTGTTGATGAAAATATGCTTAACTAAGACTAACTCATTAAGCAAACCTCACACCTGAGAAGCAGGTAGGAACAAAGGTACAGGTTCATTTTAACCTTCAGCAATTGAGCTGTCACCCCCATGGGTTGTAGCCTGCTCCTTCTGGCTCAATCTCTGCCTCAACTCAGACGTCTCAACCCTGTCCCTCTGCGGGCCATCTTCCCACTTCGAGTGCTGTGCACTACCTGGTGGCCAGCAGGTGTCCCCTCGGAAGAGACTGTGCTGTCCCTGGCCCCACCCAGTGACAGGCACAGAAGCCTCCTTCCTGTCCAGACCTGGCAGGCGCCGCCCCACTGACCTGCCGGTGCTTGTCCAGGATATTGCCAAAGAGCCGGTAGGTGTCAGGGAAGCCCTGGGAGCGGGCACACTCCCGCACACTCACCACACGGTGTTGCTCGGGGTGGAGCACGCGGCCCTGGGGGAAGAGAAGCAGTGGGTGAGGGCAGCAGCACCCAGGCCGGATCACCATGGGGGACAGGGAGGGAAACGGCACCATGGCAGAGTCTAGACTTGGCCTTAGCCTGACAGCCTGTCCCATGGACACAAAGTGGGTGGGAGGAAGAGAAGGCCAGGTGCCCGGGGTCCCGGGGTGCTGTCTTCCACTGGGCTAAGCCCACACCTCCATCCAGCTGGGCCTCCAAGTGCAGAGCCTAAACCAGGTCGCTAGACACCCCTCCCCACCTACCTGCTTGCCCATGGGCTCGGGGTTGGTGACGGTTGTGCTGAAGAAGCCGTCCCACTCGAGCCTTCCATAGAGGCCAGCCCAGTGGTTGTGCCGGTTCCCAGTGTGGGGCAGGCACCAGGGGATGAGGGTGTTGAACTGCCTAGCTGCAGGGTCGCAGGCTTTGCCAGCTGGAAGAGAGGACAGTGATGAGGCTCCAGTTATGGGATGGGGTGAAGGCTCAGGATGGGGGACAGTGGCTCTTAGAGCTTTGGGAGGCAGAGACGGCATCTCCTGTGCAAGGGGTCCCCTGGGATGGAACAACCAACAGTCCTCGTTCTCTAGGCACTGCTTTTATTATTACCATCTATTTTTTGAGACAGAGTCTCGCTCTGTTGCCAGACTGGAGTGCAATGGCATGATCGTGGCTCACTTCAACCTCTGCCTCCTGGTGTTCAAGTGCTTCTCCTGCCTCAACCTCCCAGGTAGTGTGGAATTACAGGTGTGTGCCACCACACCCCACTAATTTTTATAATTTTAGTAGAGACAGGGTTTCACCATGTTGGTCAGTCTGGTCTCAAACTCCTGACCTCAAATGATCTGCCTGCCTCGGCCTCCCAAAATGCTGGAATTAAGCCACGCCTGACCTGTTTTTATTATCGACTTTTTTCTGTCACCCCCATGGGTTGTAGCCTGCTCCTTCTGGCTCAATCTCTGCCTCAACTCAGATGTCTCAACCCTGTCCCTCTGCGGGCTGTCTTCCCACTTCGAGTGCTGGCACTACCCGGTGGCCAGCAGGTGTCCCCTCGGAAAAGACTGTGCTGTCCCCGGCCCCACCCAGTGACAGGCGCAGAAGCCTCCTTCCTGTCCAGACCCGGCAGGCACCGCCCCACTGACCTGCAAGTGCTTGTCAGTCTGAGATCTGAGTAAGACAGGGTCTTACTCAGCCTCCAAGAGGGAAGACAATGGCACAATCATTTCACCACAGCCACCGCCTCCCAGGCTCAAGCGATCCTCCTGCCTTGACCTCCCAAACTGCTGGGATTACAGGTATGAGCCAATGGCCTAGCCTGCTTTTATTACCTAACATAATCAGCAGCCACCTTCTCTAGGACACCCAGTCTTGGTGTGTCTGTGCCCTGACCTGGCTTCCAGGTTCATGGACCAAAGGCCCAGGGCTCTGCTGTCCTTCCCGAGCCCACCAGGAACCACAGCCTACAGACCGCACCTTCCACACAGGAGCAGACCCCACGGAGGGCCCCGGAGCTGCTGCGACCATTCTTCCTGTCGTGGTGGGTGTACCGCAGCTTCCGGGCCATGGTGCCATCCGAGAGCCGCACTTCGATGTTGGGCAGATCTCGCCAGTCTGAGCCGGGGGCCAAGGGGATGTGCCGCATGCGGGCGGCCACCAATGCACTCATGTCCTGAAAGTGTGGGGGCCCAGTGGTCACCCTGTGTTAGCAGTAGCCGAGCATCCGTGGTGGACTGGGCACTGGGAACACCATGGTGACCAGGAAGCCCCCGGGGTTCACACCCATTGGGAAAGAGACAGTCAGGAATGGCATGCTCGGCTCGAGGCCATGGCAGGGACCTGGGGCAGTGCAGGGGTGGGAATCTAAGCTGAGTCTTTAGGGTGGGGGAGGGGAGTAGTGCTGGGGGAGGGTCAAGAGCTGGTCTTGGCATCCTGGGAAAACATGGGTAGAGGCAGCAAAGGGGGAGGCGGGTGTGGGTGGGCAGTGGCTAGACACCGTTCCAGACCACCTTCAGGACTGTGGGAGCTCTGACACTCCCCATGACTGTGGGAGAGAAGCCAGGGGTCATGCACGGGCTGAGGACTCAGGAGGAAGAGTCTGGGATCAGATTCCACGTCCCCGCTGAGCCTTGGGCAGGCTCTGACTGTTACCCTGAAGCTGCTGGGCTGGGCCTCAAGGAGGGGCTGCTCAGTAGAGGCGCCGTTACCTTACAGATGTGGTCCCTGAGGATGGGCTGGTACTGTGTGCCCCGGAGCTGCCTCTGGAACCAGGACTGAGGCTCCCCGTTGTAGGAGATCTCCAGCGCTGAGGCTCCGTTCCGCACCTCTGGCAGGTCAGACATCGTGTCTCGCACCGTAATGGTCCGGAAAGGACCCGAGCTCAACCTGCAACACAGCAGGAGGCTGACACCACTGGGGACGCACGGACCAGCTGTCCTCTCATCACGGGGGCCGCCCCCCGCCTGCTCAAATGGCCTTCTCCTGAGGTCACAGCACTGCCAAGGTCACATGGGTGGCAGTGTGCCGGGAGGCCATCTGCAAGGGGGATGGGGCTATGGCGTGGGCTTTGCGGACAACCACAGCCAAGTGTGTGGCCGACTGTTCTGCACACAGCATCTACTCAGGGAGCAGATGACGCAGGGTTAAAACTGGAAACTGGGGGTGGCAGAGTGCCGTGTGGCAGGCTGGATACCATAGCATCCTCTCCTCCCCAAGCTTCACTCAACAGGGAGCACTCACAGGCCCCAAGAGCTACCAAGGCCTGCTCCGCAGCGCATGGAGGAGCAATGGGGGCCCACCTACCTGGTTATGTTGCTCACGAACTTCTTGTCATCCACCACCACGCTCAGCTGGCAGGCCCGGGGTGCAAACACATGCAGTGGCTCCGGGAACAGGGGAAGCTTCTCTCCAGGGGCTGCGGCCAGGATGATGGCCCGCCTCCGCGTCTGGGCCACGCCATACTGACCGGCCTGTGGGGGAAGGACAGACACCCGCACCATCAGACACCCCCAACTGGAATGGCCAGACACAGGCCTAGGGTCAACAGCCCAACTCAAGAGTGGCTGGCCCGTGTGGAGCACACCTAGAGAATCCCGTTACCCTGGCAGGTGTGCTCCTGGTCAGAGGTCAGAGGAGATAAAGAACACAAGCAGCTGAGCCCAGGGGGCAGCCACTGGGGAAGACGGGAGCAAACCCTGCGGGCAAGTGCAGCCAGCTCTAAGAGCACTGCAAGGGCCCCGAGGTCTTAGCATTTGGAGAGAAGGACATCAGAGACCAGGATCCCTGCCGCTTCCCTGACGACTGTGGTCACAAGGACAGAGAAACCAGCTGCAACTAGTCTTGCCTGGTGAGCCTGAGTTGCCCTGAGGCTGAGCTAGGGGACAGGCAGCCAAGTGCTTGCCCACTCAGGTAGACATCCTGTGCTAACATCTGGGTAGCTGCTTCATTTTTATTTTTATTTACTTCTTAAAAATTTTTTTTGAGACAGTGTTGCTCTGTAGCCCAGGCTGGAGTGCAGTGGCACAATCTTGGCTCACTGCAACCTCTGCCTCCTGGGTCTCGGTTCAAGCAACCCTCCTGCCTCAGCCTCCCGAGTAGCTGGGATTACAGGCATGCACCACCATGCCCAGCTAATTTTTGTATATTTTTAGTAGAGATAGGGTTTCACCATGTTGTCCAGGCTGGTCCTGAACTCATAACTTCGTGATCCGCCCGCCTCCACATCCCAAAGTGCTGGGATTACAGGTGTGACCCACCACATCCGGCCTAGCTGCTTCATTTTTAGTTATGCCCTCAATTGCTGAGCTGATACAGAGGACTGAGGATGCTTTTCAGATAAGGCCTGGGCCCCACAGACCAACCCCATCCCTGCCCCTGCAGACACAGCCACCTGGAGTGCAACCCTTGGCCTTCTGTGGGGGTTTGTGTATGAAGTTACCTAGAGCATACCTGTCTTTCAAACCAATCAAACAGCTACACCTACACATGGCTCTGAGCACCTTGCTTCCCCTCCCCTGCGCAGACTCAATCCTACGCTGCGCTCTGTGCTGCGCTACTTGCCCTTCCCATTGAGGAAATGGAGCCCGGGAGCTGCATGTCGAGAAGCCACTTGCAGCCAACCCTCCTGGGCATGTACGAAAACACAGCTGTAGACGCTAGAGGTGGACTGGTTGGGCGCTGGCTGAGCATGCATCTCCCCTGACCCAGCCAGCAAGACAGAGCATCACGCCAGTTTCTACTGCCTGGATGGCAGGCCTGTGCCATTGAACCGTTTTCGGTAAGGGATGGTTGGCTGCAGGCCGCATTACATAGTGGCCACATCTGTCTGCCCATCCCGGCCCCGGGGCCCACCTGCAGCACGCCAAAGGTGCACTGATAGCCCATGCGGACCAGGCAGCGGAGGGTGAGCTTCAGAACCATGGAGCGCTTGAAGGAGACAAAGTTCCTGACGTTCTCCAGGAGGAAGAACCGGGGCCGGTAGTAGTCACAGTAGCTGTAGTGGGTGGGAGAGACTGCAGGAGTCACCCCCACAGACAGAGGGGAGAAGCGACCCAATGTGCTGGAAGTCCCTCATGAATGTTATCAAAGTCTCTCACTATTGAGAGCTGAGCTCTGAGCTTCTGGGGGGCGGAGGCCTCAGTGCAGGGTGAAAATGACTACCAATAACACGTGGCACAGCCCTTGGCTGTCTGGTCATGGGCAGGAAACACTGGGGGCTTCTACCCGTTTACCTGAGGAAGGAGACCACCAGGGAGTTTTTGAACTTGGAGTAGGTGCGCGAGTTGAAGCGGTTCATGCCGCTGAAGCCCTGGCAGGGTGGCCCGCCACAGAGCATCTCTACATCTCCCTTCTGGGGCAGCCGCTGGCCGCGGGAGTTGGTGGTCTCCCCAGCCATGACCAGCTTCAGCAGGACGTTGCAGTCCTCTGTGAACACCGTGGAGCCGGGGTTGTTCAGCCGGAATGCCTGGGCTGCGGGGTCCCACATCTCGATGGCCCACAGCGTCTCAGAGATGCCTAGCAGACCAAGGACGAAGGCACGCTTTCAACTCTCCAGGAGGAGATTGTTTTTATTTTCTTTTATTGAGATGGAGTCTCCCTCTGTCCCCCAGGCTGGAGTGCAGTAGCATGACCTCGGCTCACTGCAATCTCCGCCTCCCAGGTTCAAGCGATTTTTCCACCTCAGCCTCCTGAATAGCTGGGATTATAGGCGCACACAACCACACGCAGCTAATTTTTGTATTTTTAGTAGAGACAGGGTTTTACCATGTTGGCTAGGCTGGTCTCAAACTCCTGACCTCAGGTGATCCACTCGCCTTGGCCTCCTAACATACTGATATTACAGGCGTGAGCCACCACACCCAGCCTCAGAAGGAGATTCTTGAGTCGGGAAGGGGTCGGGCTCACCAGGTGTTCAGACATGGAGCCTACGGACGCTCACCTGCTTGGTGGAATCCCTCCGACAATCCCCCGCAGCCAGAAAACACGTCTAGGGTCCGCAACTTGGGCAGCTTGATCTCAGTCTCTGGCTCGCTCGGCTCACAGGCTTGGGACTTGGGCTTGCCCTTCCCTGGAGAGGGAGAAGCCAGAGACTAAACTCTCTTCAGAGTCCAAGTCCTACCTTGCTCTCAGTGCCCTGTTAATTCAGACGGCCTCCAGAAGCAAGCGGTTTTACACTGAGTGATTCACGAGGCAGCCTCTGAGTTACAAAACAATGACTTGAAAAGAAACCCAACAGTGATGTACCTTTTCCCTTGCCCTTCCCTTTGTTTCCAGGGCTACGAGCATGGTTGGGAGGATCTTCAAAGCTTTTGCTCCTCGCATTATAGGCCTGAAAAAGAGAGCACTGCAACTGTTCAGGAGGGAAACACACTGGTCCCCTCTCTAAGACAGACTAGTAAGACAGCAACTTGAGTCACTTAACTTCTCCCTCAGTGGGCCACGATGAGTTAGCCACCAATAAGAGGAGTTTGATTTTGCTAACAATGGAAACTTAAAACAACCCATTTTATTAAAACTAACATTTGATCTGACTGATGCTGAAATGCCTGCAATTGTAAGCACTTGAACTACTTGTTCTAGAAGAGGAAAAAGTGCTATGCAGAGTCTGCTGCCCAACTGGGCTATCCTCATCTGAGCCTGGGGAAACAGCTGTATTAAGATAACACGGAAAGGCCAAGCCTCAACCATTTACAAGTCATTAGCTTGATAACCAGGGCCACATGCAGTCATGTGGGCTGGGCCTGGATGTGGGAGCCTAGCCCAAGGGACCCAGGTGCAGGGGTACCTTCCTCAATGCACGCTAAGACAACAGTCAGGCTGCTGGAGGCTGCCTCACGGTCCTGAACATTTAGTTGCACCAGGATACTAAAACATTACATCCTCTAACAAATCATTTTTTAAAAACCAGGAGTGTTAAATGCTGGAACAACTTGAATCTCACAGATCTGTTCTATGGAGAATCCTGCGACAACTGCAGCTTTGCAGGCACTGCCAAGACCCCTGCAAAGCTCCTGCAGAACAGCCTCACCTCAGCCAGCTACCCACTTCTTGCAAAAGCTAAACCCTGCGGCCAAGCCACCTTGTGCATAACCCAGTATCAGATTCGTTTCTGGCCAACTTTGACCCCGAAGCCTTCCCTCTAGCAAGCAGGAGCACCACCTCAAGGAAGTAGAAGCGGTCGGGGCCGCCCATGGAGTACTCCTGGACGCACTCGGGCAGGTCCTCCCCGTACTCCACGGTGCAGCGGCCCTGCACGGCCTTGAAGTCCACCACGGCCTCCTCATCGCTCCAGTAGAGCAGGTTGATGTCTGCATGGTAGCTCGCCGGGGTGGACTTGTGCGTGTTCTCGGGCCTGTGAGCAGGAGAGGCCTCATTAGAAGCTCTCCTTTGTGGTGAGCTTATGCCAAACTAAACAGCACCACTTTCCTGGGGTGCCCAGGGAACTGCTAGGTAAAGAGCCACCCCCAGTTAGGGAGCTACCAGTTAAAGAACCTCCCAGTTAGGGAACCGCAAGGTAAGGAACCCCCATTTAGGGAACTTCAGGGTAAAGATGCCCTAATTAGACAACTGCAGAGTAAATATCCCCCAGTTAGAGAACCGCAGGGTAAAGACCCCACCTAGTCAGGGAACCAAAGGGCAAAGACCTCCCATAGGCCGGGCGCGGTGGCTCAAGCCTGTAATCCCAGCACTTTGGGAGGCCGAGGCGGGTGGATCACGAGGTCAAGAGATCGAGACCATCCTGGTCAAAATGGTGAAACCCCGTCTCTACTAAAGATACAAAAAATTAGCTGGGCATGGTGGTGCATGCCTGTAATCCCAGCTACTCAGGAGGCTGAGGCAGGAGAATTGCCTGAACCCAGGAGGCGGAGGTTGCAGTGAGCCGAGATCGCGCCATTGCACTCCAGCCTGGGTAACAAAAGCAAAACTGTCTCAAAAAAAAAAAAAAAAAAAAAGACCTCCCAGTTAGGGAAACACAAGGTAAAGGACCCCACCCGCATGCTTGTTAGGGAACCACAGGGTAAAAACATCCCCTCCCCACATTAGGGAACTGCAGGGTAGAGCCCTCCCAGTTAGGGAACCACAGGGCAAAGACCGCCCTCCATTAGGTCAGCTTGGCTGCTTGCTCTGCACTCCTGGCCCTGCCCTGCTGTGCCCACCTCCCAGTAGCAGCCTCTCCAGAGTGTTTTTCTCTTGCCTGTACCACTCAGAACTGTTTTCTTTCATGTTATTATGAAGGCTTCAGGAAATCTTTGATCTACGTTAGCTAAGAGGTGAGGCAACCTTTCTATATAGGTTAGTTTCAGGTTCATGCGTAATCACTGCCAGTTACTTGGGTCTTAGAAAAAGAAAATGGACTTAGGGCAAAAGCTTGGGAAAGAAAAAATCCCAGAGACAGAAAGGACCTGGGAAAAAGTGGGGACAGCGCGACAGAACCTGGACAGTCACAGACGGAACTTGGCAGGTTCTCTAGGGTGCCCAGACACTCTACCACTGCTTTTTCTTTTGAGACAGGGTCTGGCTATCACCCAGGCTAGAGTGCAGTGGTGAGATCACAGCTCACTGCAGCTTCAAATTCCTGGGTTTGAGTGATCCCTCCAGCCTCAGCCTCCCAAGTAGCTGGGACTACAGGCATGTGCCACCATGCCCAGCTAGTCTTTGCGATAGCACCCGGCCAGCTTAGGGATTTCTTTTGGAAAAAGGGCTCTGCGGCATTATAATAAGGATCAAAAAGTGGGGCTAGGAACTAGAATTCTAGTCACTGTCAGTCCAACGATCATCAGAAACATTTAGAAAAACAGCTACTTCAACCTAACTTAGAACAACTGTGGGTGCTATGTCACAACCCTGCTTCAGGCAGAGCCTTCTGGAAGAGCAGAGGCCTCAGCTGACCTGTAGAACTTGTTGAGCCGGATCTTGATGTCAGTCTCATTGGGCCTGCCATTGGTCTTCTTGAGACAGAAGATCTCTTTGATCCGGCCGATTCTGTAGGGCTCAGGGGCATCCAGGTTGCTGCCTTTGATGTAGTCGGAGTACTTCCGGTAGTGCTCTGGGTACAGGTCCTCGTCCACGGGCTCCTTCCGTGGGCGTTTCACAGGGCTGGACAGCTTGATGCTGCGGAGAAGCACCCATTTGCTATCAGTGAACCTTCCACCTTGCAGTGCTCAGTTAGGCATGACCGACTGATAATAACCACTGAAAGTCAAACAGCTGATGAATTAAGGCAGATGAGTACCCTAAGAAACGAGTTAGCCTGAGTGCCGTGGCCGACTCCTGTAATCCCAGCACTTCGGGAGGAGGCTGAGGCAGGTGTACCACAAGGTCAGAAGTTAGAGACCAGCCTGGCCAACATGGTGAAACCCCATCTCTACTAAAAATACAAAAATTAGTCAAGCGTGGTAGTACGCACCTGTAATCCTAGCTACTAGGGAGGCTGAGGCAGGAGAATCGCTTGAACCCAGGAGGCAGAGGTTGCAGTGAGCTGAGATTGCACCACTGAACTCCAGCCTGGGTGACAGACTAAGATTCTGTCTCGGGGAAAAAAATTTAGCTGGAGATTCAATCTTAAAGTTTGAAGCATGCATTCACTCTCTGCGCATTACTGGCTACAGTGGTGGATGATACTGCTCAAATAGCCCAGGCTCCTGCCTCCCGACTGCTTGGCATCTTGTGTTTCCTGGCATGTGAAGTGAGCAGAAGTGACCTAATAGCAAGTCACTGACTGGGGAATGTCCTGTGTGCTTTCCCTTGGGCTTCGAGACTGGCAACTTCTGACTCAAGCCGCCAAGATATCCAAAGGACACAACAGGTGAAGCCCTCTGCTGACCCATGATGGGCACCTCACGTGAGCGAGACAGCAGCTACTGAGACTATGTTTCGCTCTGTTGCCCAGGCTGGAGTGCAGTGGCGCAATCTTGGCTCACTGCAACCCCCGCCTCCCAGGTTCAAGTGATTCATGTGCCTCAGCCTCCCAAGTAGCTGGGATTACAAGCACCACCACGCCCAGCTAATTTTTTGTATTTTTAGTAGAGACGGGGTTTCACCATGTTGGTCAGGCTGGTCTCAAACTCCTGACCTCAGGTGATCCCCGCCCCACCGTGTTGGCCTCCCAAAGTGCTGGGATTACAGGCATGAGCCACCACACCCAGCCACACCACTGAGTTCTGACTTTGACACTCAGCTTTGCTCTGTGATGGCACCGTAGTCAGTCTATACTCCATGTTCTATGTTTGCCAGCTATGCCAATGTGATGGCTGGGACAACAGCTGGTGTGGAGGAGTGGGGGATGTCTGTGCGGAGGGGGACACCAAAAAGCCAGCCTGACTCTGCCTGGAGCGCCCTGGCCCCAGCTGCTCTGAGGGGGCACTCACTTGAATGTGAAGGCCTCAGGGGGCAGATATACGCCATCACCAACTCGGTACAAGATGCCGTTCTTGGTGGCTGAGTAGTAGAGGACCCGGCTGTCCAGGTCCTCGAGCTGCTCCAGGACCCTGGGGATTTCTTTTTGCCTCATCTCAGCCAGACGAGCACAGCTTGCACAGAACCTGAAGGAAATAAAGGGACAGAAACATAAGGCCCTGAGGTGGCCGGCTGTGGCCGCAGCCACTACTGCTGGCTTAATCCAGACTCTGGTGACCAAGAGAAATTATCTGCAGATGCTCGAAGGAAGTGGCTTTCTTGTGCTTTGTGTTCACATTTTGAAGGCACTGATTTGAGACCAAAGACCAGAGAGAACACAGCAAGAAAATCAAGCCAATCCCACTTGAGTCATCGACACAAAAACCCTAAGATATCAACAAACAGGATCTAGAATACGGTTAAGAATACACCATGCAAAACTACACTGAGATACCATCTCATGCCAGGTAGAATGGCGATCATTAAAAAATCTGGAGACAACAGTTGCTGGAGAGGATGTGGAGAAATAGGAACACTTTTACACTGTTGGTGGGAGTGTAAATTAGTTTAACCACTGTGGAAGACAGTGTGGCAATTCCTCAAGGACCTAGAAATAGAAATTCCATTTGACCCAGCAATCCCATTACTGGGTATACATCCCAAGGATTATAAATCGTTCTACTATAAGGACACATGCACACAAATGTTCACTGTAGCACTGTTTACAAGAGCAAAGACCTGGAACCAACCCAAATGCCCATTGATGATAGACTGTACAAGGAAAATGTGGCACATATACACCATGGAATACTATGCAGCCATAAAAACCGATGAGTTCGTGTACTTTGTAGAGACATGGATGAACCTGGAAGCCATCATTCTCAGCAAACTGACAAGAACAGAAAATCAAACAATGATTCATAGGTGGGTGTTGAACGATGAGAATACATGGACACAGGGAGGGGAGCATCACACACTAGGGTCTGTTGGGGGGAAATAGGGGAGGGACAGCGGGAGGTGGGGAGATGGGGAGTTGGGGAGAGAGAGCATGGGGAGAAATGCCAGATATAGGTGATGGGAAGGAAAGCAGCAAATCACACTGCCATGTGTGTACCTATGCAACAATCTTGCATGTTCTTCACATGTACCCCAAAACCTAAAATGCAATAAAAAAAAAGAACACACCATGACCAAGAGTCCCAAGTGGCTCAGTGAGGAACTCAATCCAGCAGACACCTACTGTTCTCTCTATAAAGGCTCAACAGGTATTTGAGGACGTTCAACATTATTCTTGACTAGTAAGCCCTTCAAGGAGAGTTGAAGACGTCCTTAAAAATAGAGACCAAGGCCAACATGGTGGCTCATGTCCATAATCCCAGCCCTTGGGGAGGACAAGGCAGGAGGATCACTCGAGCCTAGGAGTTTGAGACTAGCCTGGCCAACATGGTGAGACACCGTCTCCACATAAAATTTTTTAAAATTAACCAGGCAGGGTGGTGCATGCCTGCAGTGCTAGCTACTCAGGAGGCTAAGGTGGGAAGATCACTTGAGCCCAGCAGGTCAAGGCTGCAATGAGCTGTGACCACACCACTGCACTCCAGCCTGGGTGATAGAGAGAGACCTTATCTCTAAATAAATAAATAAATAAATAAAATAAAAATAAAAATACAGGCTGGGCTCAGTGGCTTACACCTGTAATCCCAGCACTTTGGGAGGCTGAAGGGGGCAGATCACCTGAGGTCAGTAGTTCCAGACCAACCTGGCCAACATGGTAAAACCCAGTCTCTACTAAAAATACAAAAATTAGCTGGGCATGGTGGCAGGCACTTGTAGTCCCAGCTACTTCGAAGGCTGAGGCAGGAGAATCACCTGAACTGAACCCAGGAGGCGGAGGTTGCAGTGAACCGAGATCGCGCCACCTGAGATTCTGGGTAACAAGAGTGAAACTCCATCTCAAAAATAAATAAATAAATATAGAGATCAAGCCAAAGCCAGTACAAGGCTTATGGGAGAAGCACAGATGCACCCAGGGAAGCCCTCTTGGCCTCCCCGGGTCACCCTGATTGCCACCTGCTCCTCTGAGGGTGCTAGCTGATGCTATTAGTTGAAACAAGTGAGGTACAGAGATTAGAAAGAAGGTATGGGGCGTTGGATGTAAAGAAAAAAGGCCTCCCTCAGAGCAGTCCCCCAGTTAGAACAGAATCAAAAAAAAGGTCTCATTTACAGAGGAAAATAAGAAACAGCCAAAAACATGCCAGAGCTGGGGCACACGTGCTAAGAACACATGGGAAGTCTGGAAATGGGAAGATCAACCCTGTTCCTGAATAGAGAAACCTCTTACAAAGCCAACACCAGATCATCTACACACCTAAAGCAACTCCTGGCCAACTACACCCTTGAAGCATCATCCATAGTCAGGCTGGCCTTTGATGAGCAAAAAACACTAACTGGGGGGCTCCTGGCAGAAGTCAACCATGCAGAAGTGCATGGGAAACGGGAGCGAAGCAAGCTCAAAGTGAGTGCTGTCCCTGAGCCCGGCCCCCGTGCTCACTTGAACTTGTTGTCCTCCGTTGGCTGGGTTTTTGGAGGGGACTCGAATCTTGCGTAGTCTTGATCATACCATAGCTGGTAGAAGTAGGTCTTCCCATCGTTCCCCTCCAGCAGGGACTCGGGATCCAGGCCTCCCTTGGGAGATAAGAATACGTGTCAGGCTGGGCACAGTGGCTCATGTCTGTAATCCCAGTTCTTTGGGAGGCTGAGCCAGATGGATCACCTGAGGTCAGAAGATCGAGATCAGACTAACCAACATGGTGAAACCCCTTCTCTACTAAAAATACAAAAAAAAGTTAGCCAGGTCTGGTGGCAGGTGCCTGTAATCCCAGCTACTTGGGAGGCCGAGGCAGGAGAATCACTTGAACCCAGAAGGTGGAGGTTTCGGTGAGACAAGATCACACCACTGCACTGCAGCCTGGGCAACAGAGCGAAACTCTGCCTCAGGAAAAAAACAAAAACAAAAACAAAAACAAATAAAAGCCAAGATCATGCTACCTGCTACTGTACTCCAGCCTGGGCAGCAGAGCAAGACCCTGTCTTAAAAAAGAAAAGGAGGCCAGGCGTGGTGGGTCATGCCTGTAATCCCAGTACTTTGGGAGGCCGAGGCAGGAGAATCTCTTGAACACGGGAAGTGGAGGTTGCAGTGATCTGAGATCACATCATTGTACTCCAGCCTGGGCAACAAGAGTGAAACTCCGTCTCAAATTAAAAAAAAAAATCAGAACAAAACAATGCACATCAGCAGTGACCCTGCACGGCAAGGCAGGGGCTCATGAGGGGCACCAGGCACTCACCTCCATGGCCCAGTTTTCAGAGGGGGCCTTGTAGATGACCCTCACTTTGCTGTGGATGTATGAAAGCTGCATGTCCTCACATTCATCCACCAGGAACAGCTCCAGAGGGTCCGACGTGGCCCCAAGGACCGTGTCTGTCCCAGCGCAGAACCAGTGGGCATGAAACATCTGCCCATTGCTGTTGTCCTCCCACAGTGCCGTGACCCTGGAATCGGAACACGGGCACGGGGAAAAAGTTCTAACTTGGCCAGCGAATGTGACCGAGTCAATGCAGGGCAACTCATCCTGGAATCAGTTTTCATCTAGGGCAAAAACCTGCTGGTGCTGTTTTGGCAAAACAGGCTTGATGAGAAAGTGCACGCAGAAGTCAAGAAAAAAAAAACAATGCAAACCTTGCTAGATACAGCGGTTTTGATGAATCATCTGGAATAACAGAGACACAGTCCCCCACTTCCAGGGTTTCTGCATCAATGCACACCTTCTTATAGTAACTCTTCTTTCCATCGGTCTGAAAAGCAGAGGATAAGTTCAGGGAGGACCATTTTGAGGGTCTTTGCTGGGCTTGACCAGCATGGTCCTCTCTTACTCTATGTAAGAACGTGACTCAATCTCATTACAGAAGTCAATGAAGAGTTGTGGCTACAGAGAGCACCCTGTTCTACAAGGGTTTTGACAATAAATAAGAAAAATCAGAAAACATCCACCTTCCTTGGCCGGATGCTGCAATCAAGGGCGCTCCCATTCCTCCCACCTCTGCTCTGCCACTCAGCGGGGGTGTCCGGCATTCAATTTTAACAGCACAGCCCACCCAGCACAGCCCCCAACACCTCACCATGGTCTATAAGGCCACAGTCTGACCCCTGACCCCTGTCCTGCCTATCACCCCCTGGCTCAGGCCACTCCAGCTGCAGGGGCCTCCCTTTTTTCCAACAAGCTCAGCTGACTGCCACCTCAGCGCAGCGTTCTCCCAGGTCTTCATGTGGCTAGCTCCTACCCCACCTTCTCCATCTCAACCCAGGTGTCACCTCTGAAAGGCCCTAGCCTCCTCCCCAGCCCCAACCCTGCAGGGGCACAAATGCCATGCACCAGTACCCATGTCTGTCCTCCTGCAGGGGCTGAGCCATGGCCCATGCAGCCAGCAGGTGGCAAGCCTCATGCTTATGTGAACTGATTGAATAATTTACGGACATCAGAGAAGCAAGATACTCACTCCTCTCCCTCACATTGTGGTAAAGGAACTGACCCTCAGAGAGACCAGTGACCACAGACGGGAGGCCATCTGCTGACGCTCCAAAAACACCCAACCCAGGCCTGAGGGGGCTGTGACGGCTCTCTTGAAAACAAGCTATGAGGGCCCAGGCATGGTGGCTCCTGTCTGTAATCCCAGCACTTTGGGAGGCTGAGGTGGGTGGATCACTTGAGGCCAGGAGTTCAAGAATGGTCTGGCCAACATGATGAAACCCAGTCTCTACTAAAAATACAAAAAAATTAGCCTGGCATGGTGATGCATGCCTGTAATCTCAGCTATTCAGGAGGCTGGGGCAGGAGAATTGCTTCAACCTGGAAGGCAGAGGTTGCAGCAAGCTGAGATTGCACCACCGTACTCCAGACTGGGTGACAGCAAGACTCTCTCAAAACAATATAGAAAAACAAGCTATGAGGGCTCACCTGCCTGATGCCCCTAGAACTGTGTCAAATGTCCATTTTGACACATGAGGAGAACAGTCTTGTGGCCACACAAAAATGCCTTGCTGGTGCTGAGCCATGGAACATGGCCTTGGCCAGTCCTGCTCCTCTCAGGGATAAACAGGCAGGTTTCTGGGTGCCGGGGCTCAGGCTGCCCAAGAGGTCAGGTTGGCAAGATACTAGGAGGCAACCTGCTTATTGGGAGCACGGCAGTGAGCCGACCAAGGGGCTCCAAGGGTTACCTTGACGGCTTCTCCAACCCAAGAGATGCGATTCTTGTTCTGTTTCTTTTTCTTCCCCTGGTGCATTTTTTTGGGTGATGGCATCTCTGGGATGTTATCATCGACTTCCTCATCGTCATCTGCCTCCTTCATGGCCATATTGGGACACCTGCAATGTCACTGGTTATACCTAAGACCACTTTTCTAAGTAAGACCAACTGGGGCTGTTTTCCTAACAGGGACAGGCCCTGAGACAATGCCTAACAAAGAATCCTACTGTTGTCCCACACACGGCGGGGACCTTCTGCCTCGGTGCATCCACCATCAGCCAGCAAGTCCTCTGCCACAGGAGAAGGACTCCGCCCGACCTACCTCCGCTCTTGGCAAGCCTGCTTGCTCCGTCCACTGCCACCAAATTTAACCATGTCCTTGCAGGCTTTACACTTCCCACACTCAGGCTGCTGACACACCTGAAAAAAATGGCATTAAAAAGGCAAATCAGGGCCAGCTCATGCCTGTAATCCTAGCACTTTGGGAGGCCGAGGAGGCAGATCACTTAAGGTCAGAAGTTCCAGACCAGCCTGGCAAAATGGTAAAACCCCATGTCTTCTAAAAAATATAAAAATTAGCCAGGTGTGGTAGGGTGCACCTGTAATTTCAGCTACTTGGGAGGCTGAGGCAGGTTAATTGCTTGAATCTGGGAGGTGAAAGTTGCCATGAGCCAAAGATCACCGCACTCCAGACTGGACGACAGGAGTGAAACTCCATCTCAAAAAAGGGAAAAAAAAGGTGAATCACACAGCTCTTAGTAACAATTAACAATGAGACAAATAGTAAATTAAGACTTTTAGGCTGGGCATGGTGGCTCATGTCTGAACTGGTACACTGGGAGGCTGTACCTTGAATCTAAGAGGTAGATGGATCACTTGAATCTAAGAGTTCAAGACCAGCCTGGGCAACATACTGGGATCCCATCTCTACAAAAGAATTAAAAATTAGCCAGGTGTGGTAACAAATTCCTGTAGTCCCTGCAACTCGGGATGCTAAGGTGGGAGGATTGCTTGAGCTCAGGAGTTCAAGAACAGCCTAGGAAACATGGCAAAATCCCATCTACAAAATGTTTTTTTAAAAATTATCTGGTCACGGTGGCATGCACCTGTGGTCACTGCTACTTGGGAGGCTGAGGTGGAGGATCACTTGAGCCCATGAGGTTGAGGATGCAGTGAGCTACAATCATGCCACTGCACTTCAGCCTGGATGACAGAGTGAAACCCATCTCAACAACAACAACGGAAAACAAGAAAACTTTAAAAAAATGTGCATATTTGGCTGGGTGCAGTGGCTCATGCCTCTAATCCTGGCAGTTCAGGAGGCCAAGATAGGAGGACCACTTGAAGCCAGGAATTTGAGACTAGGCAACAGCAGGACGCTATCTCTACAAAAAAAAAAAGCAATACCCAACCTCATTAGACATATGATAGGTGAGCGAGAAATAAAATTCCCTTCCCATTCGCCAGATGGGTATAGGTTAAGAAGCCAGATGGGCAGTGTGAGGAAACAAGAATGAACACTGCTTGAATGATAAGTTGGTAAAACCACTTTGGATAGTAATCTTCTTGATCAAAGTTAAGAATATACACCCACAGCCCAGCAGCACTACTTCTAAGCAGATACACTCACAAGAAGCTTTGCTGAAGGATGCTGCTGTATATTTATAATCCTGAAGAGGTGCCTATTATTGAGGAGTAAGTTAGGATATTCATTTAATGAAATACTACAGAATACTTAAAATGAAATAACTAGATCTACCTGTGTCAACACAACAGTTGCATAATTGAAAACAAAAGATTTGGCCGGGCGCGGTGGCTCAAGCCTGTAATCCCAGCATTTTGGGAGGCCGAGGCGGGTGGATCATGAGGTCAAGAGATCGAGACCATCCTGGTCAACATGATGAAACCCCGTCTACTAAAAATACAAAAAAAAAAAAAAAATTAACTGGGCATGGTGGCGTGCCTGTAATCCCAGCTACTCGGGAGGCTGAGGCAGGAGAATTGCCTGAACCCAGGAGGCGGAGGTTGCAGTGAGCCGAGATCGCGCCATTGCACTCCAGCCTGGGTAACAAGAGCGAAACTATCTCAAAAAAAAAAGATTTAAGGGCCGGGCACTGTGGCTCACGCGTAATCCCAGCACTTTGGGAGGCTGAGGTGAGCAGATTACTTAAGGGCAGGAGTTCAAGACCAGCCTAGCCAACATGGTGAAATCCTGTCTCTACTAAAAATACAAAAAAACTACCCGGGCGTGGTGGCACATGCCTGTAATCCCAGCTACTTGGGAGGTGAAGGCTGAGGCCAGAGAACTGCTTGAACCTGGGAGGTGGAGGGTCTGAGACTGCGCCACTGCACTCCAGCCTGGGCAACAGAGCAAGACTGTCTCATAAAAAAAAAAAAAAAAAAAAAAAAAATGTTAACTGAGAAAAGTAAGAATGGGAGGATATGCAGGCTCCTGTTAAGGGATGCCATGGGGATCAAAGGCAAAGCCTGAAGCCAGTGTTCATCCAAAAGTCAAGTGATAGGTATCAAAATATACCTCGTCTCTGGGTCATAGGACTAGGTTGGTTCCTCCTGAGTGAAGTAAATATAGATTTTAAAAACTCACAAAAAGGGAGGCCTCCTAAGGGCCTTAAATCTAAGTTGGACAAAGTGTCCACTTAGATGTGAACACCCCTTAGCCCTCACCTGGGACCCTTTGAACAGTGAGATGCAGGCACAGCAGAGCCACCCAGAAGCCAGGCTCTTCAGTGAAGGCCAGTGGAATTATCAGCAAAGCACCCAAGCACGCCTCTGTGGATATCTGTCCTATCGATGTTCCATGAAGCATGCAGGGTCCTCCCAGACCACTAATTTCTGTCTCAGGGGTCACATTTGAGCAGTCAGTCTCAAGCCACAGGGAGAAAGATGGAACCATCCACAGATCACACCAGAGGCTGGGCCACTTTAGGGGAGTGGGAACCCCCATGCACAAGGTTACCTCGCAGACGCCACACCGCCGGCGCTTAAAGGCATTCTCCTTGTCTTCTCTGTCATCCTTTTCAATTTGCTCTGAGAAGAAAGTGTCGAAGATCTGGTAGACCAACTTGGTGGTGGTGGCTTTTGTGGGTCCCCTGTCCTTCTCCCTGGTAGAATGCCTGATGGTCTGCCGCCTCGCCTGGGCTCGCCTACAGGAGAGGTTCCAGCATCTCAGAGGAGTGGGACAGAGGACGTGGGCCACACTCTACCCTCCCGGTCCCTGGTCTTCACTCTCATCCCCGCCGTGTCCTGACCTCTGTCCCAGCGTGACCCCAGCCAGCTTGATCAGGTCCCGCATGCAGGGCGTCAGGAAGATGGGTTGCTCGTCGCTGTCCCCAGCCTCGTCGTAACTCTCTACCTGCTCCACCACAAACTGTGCATGTCGCAGGAGGGAGTCCTCTGTGAAGCGATTCAGGTTGAGGCCGGAAGGAGGAACCGTGGTCTTGAAAGAGATAACAGGTTTCTCTCATGCTTAAGCCAAACCAGCCTAGATCAAGCTTAAAAAAGGTGTCTGCTGGTTCCGAAGGCAAGTTTCCGGTGGAATCCTGGATGGTGAGGAACCTCCAGCTCTTACCTCAATCTTATTGATCAGATCCTCATAGGTCGAGTCTGAATTGCTCTGCAGAAACTCCACCACGATCTTGCTGATGTAGATCTTCTCCTGCATCAGCCCAAATATGGGCGCATACTCGGGGCTGGGATCCATCAGAATGTACTCGGCGAATGCTAGGGTGAACAGAGGAGTTGTGAAAAAGGAATTGGAATCTGATGGCACCTATGGTGGCCATAGGGCAGGGAGGAGTCTACCAAGCTCATCCAACAGTCTAAAAGTCATCCTGTACCCGAATGGCAGAAACAGGCACAACACATCATAGCTGGCTCATTCTGCAGGAGCCTGTCTTAGCCAGCCAGAGTATGAAGACTAGCTGAGTAGGCCTTCAACAAGCTCAACTCTGGTTTTTGGAATTCAGTCTGGGTTTGGATTGTAAGAATAAGACCTGCTCTTTTTTTGGGGAATAAGCAGGTAGGAACAGAGTCTCGCTCCGTCGCCCAGGCTGGAGTGCTGTGGCATGATCTCGGCTCACTGCAACCTCCATCTCCTGGGTTTATGTGATTCTCCTGCCTTAACCTCCCAAGCAGCTGGGATTACAGGTGTGTGTCATCACATCTAGCTAATTTTTATATTTTTAGTAGAGACGGGGTTTCATCACATTGGCCAGGTTGGTCTTGAACTCCTAGCCTCAAATGATCTGCCTGCCTTGGCCTCTCAAAATGCTGGGATTACAGGTGTAAGCCACTGCATCTGGCAGTCTGTTCCAGAGCCAGTCATAACTAATACAAGAGGCCACCCCAACTGAACCCGATAAGGTTCCCACACAGTCACAGGGCATTCTGCAAGTCTGTTGAGAATTCCCACCAGAGCCCAGCCAAACCCCAGGAAGGAGAACATGAAGGCCCCCTTTCAGACCCCGGGCCAGCCTATGATGGGCCACACACTTACAGGTGCTGAAGCCGATGAGAGCCTTTTCACCTCCATCAAAGCCAGTGATCCACCATTCATTTATGGGGCCAAGATTTTTGCCATTAACACCACCTACAGCAGAAAAAGAAAGTTTCCCCAAAGGAAATGGCCTAAGGGCTCTGACTCACATCTCAAACCCGGGAGGGTACAGAGGCCCTCCAAGTGCCCAGCTCAGCAGACATCCCATCAGCCAGGTCTGTGCTCCTCAGTCACCAGGGTTACTTGGCCTACAGCTGTTCCTGGCACAAAGTCTCATGCCCTAATTTTAAAAGGCAGTAGCTCCAGCTGAATATTGCTTTGTATGTTTCTATTTATATATACATATATATATGTGCATCATTGTTTTTTGGTATAGGCAGGCTCTTGCTATGTTGCCCAGGTTGGTCTCAAAGCGATCCTCTGGCCTCAGACCCCTGAAATGCTAGAATTTCAGATGTGAGTCGCCATGCCTGGCTATTTTTAAAGTGTACCCAAACGTAATCCTGGACCACTCCACTTACCTTCAAGAGATGGGTCATCATCATAGATGGGTTTTGCTGAACCAGAAAAGAAGAGTTCGATATTCTTCTCGATGAGGCCAGTGTCAATGGGACACAGGTGACCATGCTTACAGTACACGCTAGACAAGAAACAAAGCACACGCTTACCAGCGAAGCCTTGAAGGCGGGTCACAGTGCAGAGTTCAGACCAGGTACCAGGCAATGAGACAATGCAAGTCCAACACTTTTTGTTTGTTTTTGAGATGGAGTCTTGCTCTGTCCCCCAGGCTGGAGTTCATTGGTGCGATCTTGGCTCACTGCAACCTCTCCACCTTCTCACTGCACACCTCACTCGCACCAGCAAGAGGTTTGTGGCCCTGCTTTGGGCCAGGCCTGGGGGGCTAGTGGTTGCTGGTAAACGCAGCAGGTTCAAGTAACTCTCCTGCCTCACCCTTCTGAGTAGCTGGGATTACAGGTCTGCGCCACCATGCCCAGCTAATTTTTGTATTTTTAGTAGTGACAGGGTTTCACTATGTTGGCCAGGCTGGTTTCGAACTCCTGACCTCTAGTGATCCACCTGCTTTGGCCTCCCAAAGTGCTGGAATTACAGGCGTGAGCCACCACGCCCAGCCCGATGCTCATTTTTTGGTTGCGGAACACTAGATTAAGAGTGTTATATCACCCCGAGCATCAAGAGTAAGTGTGTTTGCAAGAGCAACACCAAGAGATTAGACTTACAGTGTGGGAAATAGTGGTTTCTAGAACTTTACGCTATGCTGCGCAGCCACCACCTCTATTCAGCTACAGGACATTTCCGTCATTCAGATGTTAATAAAGCCTCATTCCCATTAAGCAGCGTCACTCTCCAGACTCCTCCCAATTGGCCCCTGGCCCCCAGCCCCCTGCAACCAGCAATCTGCTTTCTATACCTATGAATTCTCCTATTTCAGATACCTCGTATATGGTTAATTTTATATTATACGAGTTAGATCTCAATTTAAAAAAGAAAGCAGGTTACAGAACAGTGTGGGAAAGAGATGTGGGAGGGAAGGATTTCTGTCTCCTTTTGGGCATAAATCTCCAACACAAGGGGGGCACCCTTGACATTTGGGAGCACGTTCCTTAGTGAAGATAAAGAGACCAGATGCCAAACTTAAGGAAAAAGATGTGAACTGGGGGTTCTGCTCACGAACCTGCTTATCTAGACACAAAGGCCACCCCTTCCCAGTCAAAGGTGCTGGGTTATCCTTAGAGGCCCTATGTAGGGGTCTGCACAGGTGTCTGGACAACACCTCTCACAACACTCACTCAGCTTCGTGCCTTGGAGACCAGAAATGCTCAAACAAAAAACGAAATGAGGCCAGTGTCACCCCCAGTGGAGCTCCCCTACCGTGTGCCAGGAATGGCAGACAGAAGAGATGGCAGCCTCACCCTTAGGATGAAAGGCCCAGAAGAAGAGACAGACGGATAAAGACAGCGAGGGTCAAGGGAGGGCCAACAGAAGAGCGGATCCTGCTCCCCTCTTCATACAGGAGACACATAGGGGAGAGAAGCTCTAAATCCCAGGCGGGGGCAGGACCCACCAGTTCCCAGGCCAGACCCCACCTATGACTGGCTTCCATCCGCCACTTTCAGGTCAAGTACAACAGTAAAGAGAGTCCCTAAGTAACCCAGGCAGTACAGCTCTAGTAGAGAGAAGGAATATGACTTCTGGGAAGTGTCCTCCACGCCACCGTCCCACCCTCCAGGAACGAATCTATGACAGACCTCAACTCAGGGAGGAAGCTGAGACACTCAGGCCTCTGACAGCCCCAGCCCCAGGCTCCCCCAAGCCTCTGTCCTGATGAAGGCCAGAGGCGGGCCCAACAGTGTGCTTGCCAGCTCTGCCCACCACTGCACACCTCACTCGCACCAGCAAGAAGGGGTGTGTGGCCCTGCTTTGGGCCAGGCCTGTGGGGCTAGTGGTTGCTGGTAAACGCAACAGCATCTCTATCTGGATCAGGATCCCAAAGGAGGAGAGGGAGGGGAACCACCATCAGACAAGCACAGAGAATGTGTGGATGCCGTGGGTGCCGGAACTGCTGCTTGGGGGTGCTTCCAACAGGGACCCCCAAGGCACTCCCCCTCCCGTTCACAGAGAGGGAAAACAACACCCAGGCCTAAAAGGAGGTAGGGCCATTCCTGGAGCTGAGGCATTTTCCACAAAGAACAAAGTGAAGCCCTGGAGGGTAACTGCACCCACAGGAAAAGGGCAAAAAATAGGCCGGGGATGCCTGAGAGCCCTGGGCCTCTGCCCACTCAAGAGCTGAGGTGAGCCTTGGCGAAGGTATGGGCCGGACGCTCCAGGCACCTTCCCTCAGAGGACACTAAAGCCCTGTGTGGACCCCAACCCACCAACCACCACACCAGCCTCACCATTCACCTTCCACAGCTGGCACAGGCCCCTCCGAGCCCTGGTACTCATGCCCCCTTCTACCTGGGGGGGCCCCACTCTGCCATCCCCTCGGCCGTTTCTCTTGCAGGTCACCAAGGCCTTTACTGAAGTTGTTGCCTCTCCCATCTTAACAGAACTTCTTCCCCCCACTCATTCTCTGCATGGCACCAGGCTTTTTAAATCTGTCGTAGTTGTGACTACCCAACAGGTACCACTTGTTTCTGGCTCCGTGAAGCAGGACATGAGCAGCTACATCCATAACACCTAGATCACTGGTACCTAGCACAGAGCAGGCCGTCATCTCAGTGTGTGACCTTCAGGGTGTGGGCAGAATGGGAAGGTAATACGTGTAGTATAAAAACCAAACCAGAACAAAAAACCAGCAAAGGTCTACTGTCCCTTCAGCAGCTTTCCACAGTGGCTCTGAGATGGAGTCTCACTCTGTCGCCCAGGCTGGAGTGCAGTGGCACCATCTTGGCTCACTGCAACCTCCACCTCCCGAGTTCAAGAAATTCTCCTGCCTCAGCCACCCGAGTAACTGGGATTACAGGTGCACACCACCACACCCAGCTATATTTTGTATTTTTAGTAGAGACACGTTTTCACTGTGTTGGCCAGGCTGGTCTCTAAATCCTGACCTCAAGTGATCTGCCCGCCTCAGCACCCCAAAATGCTGGTATAGGCGTGAGCCACCGCATCCAGCCCTCCACGTTGGCTCTTATCCAAGAAGTGTTAGCTTAAGGCATGTTGCAGGTCAGACACTAAAAGACGTCACCAGAATCGTAAGCCCGTAGGGGCCTCTGGGGAAGTGCCTCCTCCCACAAAGCAAGCAGGCACACAGAAGTGCAGGTACCTGAAGCACGTCAGTTTGTGTTGGGGAAGCGCCTCATAACTCTCAAAGCCAGACTCGTTGGCATCGAAGATGGACAGCTTCTCATTTGTCAGCATCTGCGGCTCATCCACCTGAAGGACATGGGGCCGGTGAGCAGAGGGACAAGGGACGGGCAGTGGAAGGCTAGAAGAGAGCTGCACGTACTGCGTCTGGTGGGTGCTGCCCATATTTGAGGTCGGGGTCGTCCAGGTACTGACCGCACTGAATACACTTGGGAGGGTGGGTCTGTGGGAGCAGGAACACAGATGACGGCGCTCAGAAAGACGCTCCCAGCTACCTTGTGAGCGCGCCACCAGCTTTATTCCCAGGCAGGCACGTACCTTGGAGCTCACTACTGTTTTGGTGCGAGCCATTTTTTTCTCCGTCCTGGGGGAAGAAGCACAAGATCGTTTAATTGTTTCAGAAAATATCCACATCGCCCCTGTGAGGTTTCTGCCTGAGGCACCTGGCACAGGGAGGCCCTGGCTGCTGTGAGGCCCAGGTACAAGGTCACAGTGGGTCTTTGCCACAGGGCTGTCCCGCCTGACGCATCTTGGTCCCATGTTCACCAACCCAATCCAAAATGAGCCTAAGGCTGCTCCCCAAGGTTGCTCTGGCAATTACTAAAACCCCTTCCCTTTTCTTCTAGAACCATCATTTTAACATTACCATCAGCTTTGGATAATGCCAGGAATAAATTCTTACGGTTCTTTGGGGGTCGTTTTGCGTCTCTTCTCCTCCTGCAGGGAAAACAGGAGTAAAGGATACAAGAGCATTTTACACCCAGATAGTGCTTTGGTGTTAAGAACTTTGTGTATGTGATTATCATAAAACAGACAGATGGGGAGGGAGGCAGTGAGAGGACCAGCAGGTGTGCTCTTACTCACTCCATCACCTAAACTTGTATAATCAAAAACCTTATAGCCAGGCCTGGCATGGTGGCTCATGCCTGTAATCCCAGCACTTTGGGAGGCCAAAGCACACAGATCATTTAAGGTCAGAAGTTCCAGAGCAGCCTGGCCAACAGGGCGAAATCACGTCTCTACTAAAAATATGAAGATTAGCCAGGCATGGTGGCAGGAACCTGCAATCCCAGATACTCAAGAGGCTGAGGCAGAAGAATGGCTTGAACCCAAGAGGCGGAGGTTGCAGTGAGCCAAGATCCTGCCACTGCACTCCAGCCTGAGGGCAGAGCAAGACTCCGTCTCAAAAAAAAAAAAAAAAAAAAACCAACCAAAAAAAACACATTAGATGGGAAGCTGAGAGGACTTTGTGGATGGGTCAGGTGGACAGTACATTAGCTCAACAATCAGTTTCACCAAGAAAGACAACTGTGCTTCCTGTGTGATGCAGAACACACACAGCACTATTTCAAAAGCTCTATTGAGAACAACAAAGACCAGCATGTGCTCAAGCAACCTGCAGGGCTACAGGGAGACGTGACAGCAAAGTCCAGAACCCCAGAAACTACAGATAACCTTCCACGAGTTACAAGTATATGAAGGAGTGGGAAAACTACAGATGAAACATTTAGGATACTTCTCAACCAAATCCATTATATAAACCTTGTTTGGGTCCCGATTCAAATAAAATGGCAAAAACAAACAGGCCAGGCACAAGTGGCTCATGCCTGTAATCCCAGCACCTTAGGAGGCCAAGGCAGAAGGATCACTTAAGGCCAGAAGTTCAAGACCAGCCTGGGCAACATGGCAAAACCCCATCATGAAAAAAAAGAGAAAGAAAAAGAAGGCCTTTACCTTTTCATCCTCATCTTTTTCATCAGAAATCTGTGGATTAGCTTTTTCAGATTCTTTTTCTTCAGGCCTCCGTTTGGCAGCTCTGCAGGTGAACAGATACACAGCAAGTAGCAGCTTAGAAACACTAACCACATCGCCAACTAACACAGAAAATGACAAACTAATGCCTCCCATGGGAAAGCAAGATACCCATGGGAGCCCTACAGGCACACTGCCAGCTTGTCATCCTGAGATGAGGCCTTCAGAGGCCCCAGGGTCCCTGCACCTGTCTACGTCACCACAGGTTTCTAGAACAGGCTTTTTTTTTTTTTTTTAAACAGTTTCACTCTTATCATCCAGGCCAGAGTGCAGTGGCACAATCTTGGCTCACTGCAACCTCTGCCTCCTGGCTTCAAGCGATTCTCCTGCCTCAGCTTCCCAAGTAGCTGAGATTACAGGCGCCTGCCACCACACCCAGTTAATTTTTGTATTTTTAGTAGAGACAGGGTTTCACCATGTTGGTCAGGCTGGTCTCAAACTCCCAACTCAGGTGATTCACGCCTCAGCCTCCCCAAGTGCTGGGATTACAGGCGTTAGCCACCATACTCAGCCTAGCACAGGCTTTCTACTGATTTAGACGACACAAAGGCACAAGCATGTTTACCACTTACAGATCTTTGGGTTGACTTCTGTGCTTCTTCTCATCCTAAGAGGGAAAAATAAAAGGGAGGTAGAGAGATAAAGAAGAGAAAAAATTAGTTTCTGAGCCAGAGTGAAACAAAATGCAAACGGCAAAATTATAGGTTATGATTCCCAGCACTGCGGAGCTGGAAGACAGGCAGGCCTAGGAAGATCTACCAGGTACACATGAGGCTTCACCTCCCCCACTTAGTTTCCTACCAGCTACAAACAAGTGGGCACTAAACAACCTCCTAGACTAGGGCTTGACAAACTGTTTTTAAAAGAGCCAGAGGATAAGTATTTTCAGCTTTGCTGACCATGTGGTCTGTGTCAGGGTGATCGTCTCCGCCACAGTAGCACAACACCCACAGACAAAATATAAATGAAAAGCAAGGCTCTGTTCCAATAAAACTTTATTTACAGGCTGTGTGCAGTGGCATGCACCTGTAATCCCCGCACTTTGGGAGGTTAAGATGGGAGGATTGCTTGAGGCCAGGTGTTCGAGGCCAGCCTGGGCAACACAGTGAGACCCTGTCTCTACAAAAAAAAATTTTTTTTTTTTTGAGATGTTTTGCTTTTGTTGCCTAGGCTGGAGTACAATGGCATGATCTCGGCTTACTGCAAATTCTGTCTCCTGGGTTCAAGCTATTCTCCTGCCTCAGTCTCCCAAGTAGCTGGGATTACAGGCACACACAGCCATGCCCGGCTAATTTTGTATTTTTAGTAGAAATGAAGTTTCACGATCTTAGCCAGGCTGGTCTTGAACTCCTGTCCTTAAGTGATCTGCCTGCCTCAGCCTCCCAAGGCAAGTACCGACAGTAAGGTGACCACTATCTGGACAGAAGAGGTGAGGGACAAAAGGAGTCACAGTGGGAGGCTGGAGGCAATACCAAAGCTTCCCCTGCTACGGGGTGAGGATGGAGGCCCATCGGCGGCCAGGTCAGAAGTAAGGGTACTTGCCACCCACCAAGCCCATAACTTTGGGCTCCACTCTCTAGAACAGAACAAGCAGAAACCCACAGAGACCCTCTTGGGGTCTTCAGCCTCTCTTAGATAGGGATGGGCCGCCCCCCACCAATGAACTAGCTCCCTTCCCTAGAGTTCAGACAGGAGAGCCTGCAGCCCACCTGGCCGTCCTGTACTTTGACAGAGGCTCAGCTGTGCTCCACATGATACTTTAGGGTTTAAATGTATGCACTTGGCTGAACTAGACTGGGGAGGTTGGCAAGGGGAGAGCTAGTCTCAGATAAACTAGGAGGCTGGTATAAAATCAAGGTGTGGCTGACAAGTGTGTCAGAGCTGACATATATCAAGGCTTCTCAGCAATTAGGCCTCAAGAGAGTATGCTTCACACACGTCTCAGCCAAGGCACACATAGACCCTCTCTAGTGCAAAGGACAGAGGACAACTGAGTGTTCACTGGGCATCGGGCACAGGGATCTAGCCACAAATCCCAGCCCCCAGACAGAGAAAAAGAGTCTGGATGGCCCCATGGAGCCTGGGTGGATGGGGCTGGACTTGAACCCAGAGCCCCACCTTGCACGCTCCCGCCCAACCAAACAGGAGCAGAAGAATAAGGGAGAGTTCAGAAACAAAGATCCTGCCCTTACTTCCTCCTCTCCATCTTCGTCCACATCAGCATACATGCCTGCCCTGGCTTCTCTGTCCGGCTCCTCCTTCAGTTTTTGTTTGGGTGTTCTGTCAAGGAAGACAACACATGCACAGGCTGGTCAGCTCGGGGACTCTGCACTGGGACCAACAGGCTCCCAGGGCTGACAGAGGCTCCCCTCCAGGTTCAGAGGACAGGTGGCCTTTCTTCACTGCAGGAAACTCAGAGGGCATTTACCACCACTTCAGGACTCATGGTCCTCAGGAACACCATCAATACCCTACCTAAATGTTGGTCAGAGATGCTAGTGGTTTAATGCAAAAAACAGACAAGGGAATGCCGATTTCTGTGGCCTGATGGGAACCCGGCCTGCAGTGGAGGAAGACTCATGACTGGCCTGCCCAGGTTTAGCAGAGCTGGGCTGATATGCGATCTATCAGTGACTGTAGACAGCTGACTACACACGGGTCCGAGTCTCCACCTCTCCCTCTGCCATGGCCCTGCCACTCAGGTGAGGTATTCCGCCTACCTCTGGATTGAGGCTTAGTCTCAGCATCTGCTTCAGCTAATTTTTTTTTTCGAGATGGAGTCTCGCTGTGGCCCAGGCTGGAGTGCAGTGGTATGATCTCAGTTCACTGCAATCTCTACCTCCCTGGTTCAAGTGATTCTCCTGCCTCAGCCTCCCAAGTAGCTGGGACCATGCACCACCATGCCTGGCTAATTTTTTTGTATTTTTAATAGAGACCATGTTGGCCAGGCTGATCTTGAACTCCTGACCTCAAGTGATCCACTTGCTTCAGTCTCCCTAACTACTGGTATTACAGGTGTGAGCTACTGCACCTGACCCAATTTTTTTTCAACAGAGGTTTGAAGAAGTGCTACTTTCACTTCTGCCCTTATGCCCTTGCATAGCCACAAGCGTCTATCCAGGCTGGCCAAGTAGTGAAGGCAGAGGTAGGTCAGCCCAGCCGTCCCCATTAAGCCAGCTCAAGATCAGCCGACAGCCACCAAGCCATAGACAGGCAAGCTTGACAAATGCACGCTGTTCTAGGCCTCTGGACTTGGGAAAATTAGTCACACAGCATTTTCACAGCGATAGGTAACCGACACAGCCGCTCACTCGATGGCCTTTCACTACTACACAACACAGCTGTGTGAGAGGGCCCAGGGGTCAGGAGGAGAAATCGAAGCCAAAGTCACCCTGTAATCCCAGCAGTTTGGGAGGCTGAAGGGGGAGGGTCACCTGAGGTCAGGAGTTCAAGATCAGCCTGACCAATATGGCAAAATGCTGTCTCTGGATTCAGGCTCAGTCTCGACATTTGCTTCAGCTAATTATTTTTTTCTTTTTCTTTTGAGATAAGAGTCTCACTATGTCGCCCAGGCTGGAGTACAGTGGTGTGATCTTGGCTCACTGCAATCTTCACCTCCCAGGTTCGAGTGATTCTCCTGTCTTGGTCTCCCAAGTAGCCGGGACCACAGGTATGCTCCACCATGCCCAGCTAATTTTTTTGTACTTTTATTAAGTGTTTCTTAAATGTAATATTTTTAATATTTGTGTTTTTTATTTTTGTCTTTTGTATTTTTGAATACAAAAATTAGCTGGGTATGGTGGTATGTGTCTGCAGTCCCACTTACTCAGGAGACTGAGACAGGAGAATCGCTTGAGCCCGGGAGGTAGAGGTTGCAGTGAGCCAAGATCACGCCACTGCACACCAGCCTGGGTGACAAAGCGAGATTCCTTCCCAAAATAAAATTAAAATTAAAGAAGCTAACCCAGCCTTCGCTGCAGGGTAGTCTCGCCCTTCACAAGTAGAAGTTGCCCATGTAAGAGGTGTATAATTAGTGCCCATTGTTCCACACCAACACATTACCAGAATACTTATGCTAGCAATTCAGTTTCACAACATAAAGCACAAAGGCAGGTTCGCTGTACTTACAGTTCTTTGGTTTGACTCCGGAGTCTCTTGTCTTCCTGAGTTGGGGGGAAAAAAGACAAGTTAATTTTTTTGATTTGGTTTAGATCTATTAAAGCATCCTATGGAAATAAAACACCTGAACTTATCCTAGAGTCCAGTTGGTGGGAGTAAAGACGGTCTACCGGTCAGGCATGGCGGCTCACACCTGTCCTCTCAGAACTCTGGGAGGCTGAAGTGGGAGGATCACTTGTGCCCAGGTGTTCAAGACAGCACTTTTCTTCTTCAGTGGGGTAAGTAGATAGGAAATGAAACTTTCAGAAAGGAGATACTACAACACTGCTATTTAAGTATTTTTACTTCAAAATTCTTCTGCCACCTGTCATCAGTAAGTGTTGATGGCCTCACAGAAAGTAACCTTATTACAGATCTCCACTTTCCATATAAAGGAATGAAGTAGGATGGCCCAATCTGGAAAGTAGCTCCAACAGAGACACAACAACACATCCAGTGAGACTGCATTTATTCATTTATTTATGAGACGGAGCCTCGCTCTGTCACCCAGGTGGAGGGCAGTGGTGCAATCTTGGCTCACTGTAACCTCTACCTCCCAGGTTCAAGCAATTCTCCTGCCTCGGCCTCCCAAGTAGCTGAATTTACAGGTGCGTACCACCATGCCCAGCTTATTTTTTATTTTTGGTAGAGATGGGACCAGGCTAGTCTTGAATTCAAGTGATCTATTCACTTCAGTCTCCCAAAGTGCTGGCATTACAGGTGTGAGCCACCACACCCAGCCTAAGGCTGCATTTAAAGAACCAGACATGGCCCAACATGGTGGCCCACACCTCTAATCCCAGCACTTTGGGAGGCTGAAGCGGGCAGATCACGAGGTCAAGAGATCAAGACAATCCTGGCCAACATGGTGAAACCCTGTCTCTATTCAAAATACAAAAATTAGCTGGGTGTGGTGGCGGGCGCCTGTAATCCCAGTTACTCAGGCAGTTGAGGCAGGAGAATCGCTTGAACCCGGGAGGCGGAAACTGCAGTGAGCCAAGACAGCACCACTGCACTCTAACCTGGTAACAGAGCAAGACTGTCTCAAAAACAAGCAACAACAAAAAACTATCTTGCCATAGAAGAACCAGGCAAATCAAATCTGACCCTCAGAAACTCCCCATGTGGTAACTTGGGAGGAGATCACAAAGTTGCTGGTATTAAGACACACACTGCAAACCTTCCTATTGCCAAAAAGAGGTCCTGCGAGTGTGCCTACAGGCGAGCAATGTCAATCTTGCCCCAGGTTCCTTCTTTTGAGGGTGGTGGCTGAACTAGCCCATTAGGACTGCTTATTCTGAAATGAATTCCAGGTATGCACTGATTGCAACTGCTGTCTAACTAGAATCAGGGTAGGAAAGGTGATCAATGAAAGACCAACCTTGGCTGGGTGCGGTGACTCTCGCTTGTAGTCCTAGACTCTGGGAGGCCAAGGTGGGTGAACTCCTGAACCTGAGGTCAGGAGTTTTAGACCAGCCTAGCCAACATGGCAAAACCCCATCCCTACTAAAAATACAAAAATGAGCTGGGCGTGGTGGCATGCGCCTGTGGTCCCAGCTATTTGGGAGGCTGAGGCGGAAGAATCACTTGAACCCAGGCGGAGGTTGCAGTGAGTGGAGATTGCGCCACTGCACTCCAGCCTGGCGACAGAGTAAGACTCCGTCTCAAAAAAGAAAAAAAAAAAAAAAAAAAAGAGCCAGGCGTGGTGGCAGGCTCCTGTATTCCCAACTACTCAGGAGGCTGAGGCAGGAGAATAGTTTGAACTTGGGAGGCAGAGGTTGCAGTGAGCCGAGATCCCACCACTGCACTCCAACATGAGCAACAAGAGCAAAACTGTCTCAAAAAAAAAATTAAAAATTGCATTATCTTAGTTGATTCCCCAATGGACAGCTATCCTTTACCAACCTCCTGAGAAAGGCACTCGTTACCCACCCAAGTTGGTAAGTAACTTCTAGTCATTTTTTTTTTTTTTGAGACAGTCTTCCTCTGTCACCCAGGCTGGATTGCAGTAGGGCAAAAATGGCTCACTACATCCTCAACCTCCTGAGCTCAAGTGAACTTTCTGCCTCAGCCTCCCAAGACACTGGAACTACAGGCCTGTTGCATGCTGCACGCTCCACCACACCAGGCTAATTTTTTTATTGTTTGTAGAGACAGGGTCTCACTACATCGTCCAGGCTAGTCCTGAACTCTGAGCTAAAGTGATCCACCCCCTTGGCCTCCCGAAGTGCTAGGATTTAGGCATGAGCCACCATGCCCAGCCCTTAGGCATTAAAAAAAAAAAAAATACAGGATCCAACATCTGTATTGTGTAGAACCTTAGACACTCAGATTTTACAAAAAACATGGGGGACTAGGGAAAGAGCTGGTCTGACTTCACAGAGGAAAATGCAATTTATGTCTGGATGATGCTAAAGAATTTTAGCACCTCCTACGTCTGAAAATTAGATCTTCACCAAGATCTCATCAGCCAGAGAAGCAAGTAGGCGAGGTGACAGACTGAAATTCTGACCAGTTGATTAAGCAGTAAAGGTTGGCCAGTGTAATGACTCATGCCTGTAATGCCAACACTTTGATGGCTGAGGCAGACAGATCATTCAAGGTCAGGAGTTCAAGACCAGCCCGGCCAACGTGGTGAAACCCCGTCTCTATTAAAAATACAAAAATTAGCCAGGCGTGGTGGCGGGTGCCTATAATCCTATCTACCCGGAAGGCTGGGACACGAGAATCATTTGAACCTGGGAGGCAGAGGTTGCAATGAAACGAGATCATACCTCTGCACTCCAGCCTGTGTGACAGAGCGGGAGACTGTTTCAAAAAAAAAAAAAAAGTAACATAAAATAAAACAAAATACCACAAATAAGTAGCAAAGGTCCTCACTATCACAACCTCAACCCACCTTCCATGTAGAAAACAACAAAAAAACAAGTTTGAAAAGTGTTTTAGGTGGGGCGCAGTGGCTCATGCCTGTAATCCCAGTACTTTGGGAGGCCAAGGTGGGTGTATCACCTCAAGTAGGGAGTTTGAAACCAGCCTGACCAAAATGGTGAAATCCCATCTCTACTAAAAATACAAAATTAGTCAGGTGTGGTGGCAGTCGCCTGAAATCCCAGCTACTCAGGAGGCTGAGGCAAGATAATCACTTAAAACCAGGAGGTTCACTGCACTCCAGCCTGGGCAACAGAGCAAGACTCTCTCTCAAAAAAACAAAAAAAAAAAATTAGCACCCCCTATGTCTGAAAATTAGATCTTTACAAAGATCGTGTCAGTCAGAGAAGCAAGTGGGTGAGGTAACAAACTGAAGCTCTGTGACTAGTTGATAAACTAGCAAAGGTTGGTCGTTATGGTGGCTCATGCCTGTAACCCCAGCACTTTGGTGGCTGAGGCAGATGGCTCATTTGAAGTTAGGAGTTCGAGACGAGCCTGGCCGACACGGTGAATCCCCATCTATATTAAAAACACAAAAATAAACTGGGGATGGCAGTGGGCACCTGTAGTCCCAGCTACTTGGGAGGCTGGGACATGAGAATCACTTGAAACTGGGAGGTGGAGGTTGCAGTGAGCTGATATTGCACCTCTGCACTCCAGCCTGGGTGACAGAGCAGGAGACTATCTCAAAAAAAAAAACATACACACACATACAGAGAGAGAAAAATACCACAAATAAGTAGCAAAGATCCTCACTATCACAACCTCATAACCCACCTTCCATGTAGAGAACCACCAAAAAACAAGTTTGAAAAGTATTTTAGCCAAAGTCAAGGCCATTTCAATCACTGGCAGAAGCCATCTTGTTCCTCCACGTTCCCCACACCCTGTCCCTGCATTCTGAAAAGAAATTGGGACTGTACAGAATTAAAGGAGAATTAACAAACTTGGAGGTGATAGAGATTTACTTTTTCATCTCTTTCTTCTTTCTTTTCAGTGCATGTTCCTGGTTTTACTCTTTCGGGTTCTTCTGCAGGAAGTGGTCTAGCAACTCTGTCAAGCAAAACAGACCCCAAGTGTGAATGCCAAGAGCCTCCCCACAGAAGCTGTTTTTATAAAGCTCCTCTTTCCTACCCCCAAAAGCAACCCTCATGATCTCAGGAGCCCTAACAGATGCATACTCATTTAACATTCAGTAATTGATACAATTTTTACATATGGTTCCAATGTCAGCTGTCCTCAATTCATTCCTTCCAAGGAAAGAGGAGAATTAAATTTCAATCTAAACACTAATAATCTGACCCCAAATTCAACATCCTTAATGAGGATATGGTTGCCATGGAAACTCACAATAAAGCTCTTTTTAAACTTTTTTTTTTGAGACAGTCTTGCTCTATCGCCCAGGCTGGAGTGCAGTGGTATGATCTCAGATCACTGTAGCCTCTACTTCCTGGGTTCAAGCAGTCCTCCTGCTTCAGCCTCTGGAGTAGCTGGGATTACAGGCACTCACCACCACACCCAGCTGATTTTTGTATTTTTAGTAGAGACAGGGTTTCTACTAAAGACTATGTTGGTCAGGCTGATCTTAAACTCCTGACCTCAAATAATTAGCTTTCCTCGGTCCCCACAAAGTGCAGGGATTCCAGGCATGAGCCACTGTGCCCGGCCTTAAACTTTCTGAAACAGTAATTTTGTGATCAAGATTACACAACTTGTAGAAAAAGAAAGGTGTAGTAACTATTCTTACCTTTCTTTAGATGTAACTCTACGCCTCTTCTCATCCTGTGTGGAGGGAAGGGAAGAAGCACAAAAAAGGTAAGAATACTGGTTTCAAGGGAAGATCAACACCACAATGTGAACTGAAATATTAACATATTTGACACAGTTACAACAAGAGTGGAAAAGGAGGGGGCCTGGGACTTGGGGAGAAGACCTGAGAAACTCTTACTCCAGTATTAATGCCCTGCCAATCCCAAAACAAAGGCAGTTCTGAGAAGCAGGCAGGCACACTGCCCATCACTAGAGTTTGCCTAGTGATCTGACATAAGAGAATCAAAGATTCTCCATCTTGTGTCAGAAATCTGTTTATCTATTTAAAGACCAGTCTGGACAACATGCGGAAACCCCAAATCTACAAAAAATAGAACAATTAGCTGAGTGTCATGCGCCTGTAGTCCCAGCTGCTCGGGAGGCTGAGGTGGGAGGATTGCTTGAGCCCAGGAGGTTGAGGCTGTAGTGAGCCATGACTGCGCCACTGCACCCCAACCTGGGTGACAGAGTGAGACCTGTCTCAAAAACAAAAACAAAAACAAAAAAACCCATAATCCTCGCACTTTGGGAGGCCGAGGCGGGTGGATCACTTGATGTCAGGAGTTTGAGATCAACCTGGCCAGCACAGTGAAACCCTATCTCTACTAAAAATATAAAAATTCGCAAAAGAAAAAAAAAAATTCGCTGGGTGTGGTGGCACATGCCTGCAGTCCCAGCTACTCAGAAGGGCTGAGGATAAAGAATCGCTTGAACCTGGGAGGCTGAGGGTGCAGTGAGCCAAGATCATGCCATTGCACTCCATCCTGAGTGACAGACTTCACCTCAAAAAAAAAGCTTAAAAGAAAAAGACTTGGCGAGGCACGGTGGCTCATGCCTGTAATCCCAGCACTTTACGAGGCCGAGGTAGGTGGATCACTTGAGCTCAGGAGATTGAGACCAACTTGGGCAACATGGTGAAACCCCATCTCTACTAAAATACAAAATATTAGCTGGGTGTGGTGGTGGGTGCCTGTAATCCCAGCTACTCGGGAGACTGAGGCAGGAGAACTGCTTGAGCCTGAAAAGTGGAGGTTGCAGTGAGCCATGATCATGCCATTGCACTCCAGCCTGTGTGATAAGAGCAAAACCTGGTCTCAAAAAAAAAGTCAGAATACATATACATACATATGTATAACATATATGTATACAAGACTGCCTTCAGACTTCAGCTGTGACATGAATTCTCCCCGGGCTTCTACCTTGCCCTGCAGATTTCAAATTTACCAGCTTTCACAATCTTGCGAGCCACTTCCTCAAAATACATGTCTTTCCTCATATATACTCCAACCATGTACCCACAAAAAGAAAATAAAATTATATATACGTACACACATACATGTGCATGTGTATAAACACATCTGTCTGTATACACACATATACATTTGATTGGTCCCATCTCTCTGGAGAGCTCGAACTAGACAGGGTTTTTACTTGAACAGACCACATATGAGGTTACAATCATCAAATACAAGAGTGGAAAAGTTCAGCTGGAATCAGGAAATGTAAGTGCCAGCCCTACCTTGTCTTTATCTTCTTCCTTGATGGACTCGTCCAATTTGGCTCTTTCAGTCTCTTCCTGAGGTTTCCGTTTGGCAGGGCTGTCACACACAGTGAGGCCGACCATTAGTGTAACAAGACCCTAGACCTTCAGCGGGCCTAGAGTGACTGACAGGACTCTTTCCTCAATGCACTCCCTAAGGACAGTTCAGGGCATGGATGCCTTCTTCTCTCCCAGCAAGGGCCCTTGTTCACCAGGATGTTGAAAGATGCTTCAGTTTGTTTTTTATTTTTTAAAGACACAGTTGCGGTTTTGTTGGCCAGGCTGGAGTGCAGATGTGACCTTGGCTCACCACAACCTCTGCCTCCCAGGTTCAAGTGATTCTCCTGCCTCAGCCCCCACAGTAGCTGGGATTACAGACATGTGCCACCACTCTCAGCTCATTTTGTAGTTTTAGTAGAGACAGGGTTTCTTCACGTTGGTCAGGCTGGTCTAGAACTTCTGACTCAGATGATCCATCGGCCTCTGCCTCCCAAAGTGCTGGGTTTCAGGTGTGAGCCACCACGCCCAGCACAAGGCTTCAGATTTAACGTTTCTCTGAATGATGGGCAGAAATCACGGGTTTCGTAACTGACCAACAGCTGCTGGTGTCAGAGAAGAAGCGTTACACACCTCTCTGATGGAGGGACACCATCCATAAAGTCAGCCTCAGACGAGGCACAGTTGCTCACACCTGTATTCCCAGCACTTTGGGAGGCCAAGGCAGACGGATAACCTGAGTTCAGGAGTTTCGGACCAGCCTGGCCAACATGGTAAAACCCTGACTCTACCAAAAGTACAAACGTAAGCCAGGGTGGCAGGCACTTATAATCCAATCTACTCGGGAGGCTGAGGCAGGAGAACTGCTTGAACCCAGGAGGTGGAGGCTGCAGTAAGCCAAGATCATGCCACTGCACTCCAGCCTGGGCAACAGTGCAAGACTGTCACCAAAAAAAAAAAAAAGCCATAAAAAATAAACAGCTGGAATGTGAACAGGCCTATAGTTCTATCTATCAGTTTATAGGGAACATAAGACAAAGGGACCTGTGGAACACCACAAGAATGCAATCAGCCCAATCTAGAAACTATTGGACAAATGAATGAATTTTTTTTTTTAAAAGACAGGGTTCCACCATAATGGCCAGGCTGGTCTTGAACTCCTGACCTCAGGTGATCCACCCACCTTGGCCTCCCAAAGTGCTAGGATTACAGGCGTGAGCCACCGTGCCCAGCCCCAAATGAATGAATTTCTTCAAGTAAACAGCAAGAAGAGAAGGCAGGAATTTACAAGAAAATAGGAGGGAAAGAATCTATAACTAAGAAACAAGTCAATCAAACACTGTTGGTTTGCCACAAAAGCTTGTTCACCACAAAGGAAGAAATGTGAATATCAACTATATATTTGATGTTAGGAAATTCTTACATTTTTATAAGGCATCAGAACAGTATTATACTTTGTCTTGTTAAAAAGACTGTTTTGGCTGGGTGTGGTGGCTCACTCCTCCCAGCACTTTGGGAGGCCAAGGTGGGCACATCACCTGAGGTCAGGATTTCAAGACCAGCCTGCCCAACATGGTGAAACACCATCTCTACTAAAAATACAAAAATAGCCAGGCATGTTGGCACGTGCCTGTAATCCCAGCTACTCAGGAAGCTAAGGATGGAGAATGGCTTCAACCGAGCAGGCAGAGGTTGCGTTGCAGTGAACCAAGATTGTGCTGCTGCATTCCTGCCTGGGCGACAGAGTAAGACTCAGTCTCAAAAAAATAAAATAAAAAAAAAAGACTGTGAAGGGCATAGTGGCTCACACCTGTAATCCCAGCACTTTGCCACACCAAGGCAGGAGAAGTGCTTGAGCTCAGGAGTTCAAGATCAGCCTGGGCAACATGATGAAACCCGGTCTCTACCAAAAATACACAAAAAATTAGCCAGGCATGGTGGCACATGCCTGTGGTCCCAGCTACTTGCAAGGCTGAGGTGAGAGGGTCGCTTGAGCCTGACAAAGGCTGCAGAGAGCCAAGATCATGCCACTGCACTCTAGCCTGGTTTAAAAAAAAAAAAAAAAAGACTGTTAAATGTTAGCGATTATTGTAAAATATGAGTAATAAAGAAAAAGTTGTAAAAAGATATCTCATTGTCTTGAAATATTTATGGACAAAGTAATCCAGGTGGGGACACACAACACAGGGACATAGATAAAACAATGGCTGTGAGTGGATAACTGTTGGCTTCAGATGCTGGGTATTTCAAGGTTCGTTATATAAAACTCATGATTTTGTGTACATTTGAACTTTCCTATATGAGTAAAAACAGGTAAGGTTTTCAGAAATGCTATTCATGAATGTCTAGTGAACAGAATTGCAAAACAAAAACCTACCAACATGAAGACAGAATTGCCACCTGACACCCTACCAGTTCCATCCCAAAACAGCTGGCCCCTAAAAAAGCCAGCTGCCAATTTATCGGATACTGACCCCTTTGCGAAATGAGATGTGATAGTGGTCTGCCTGCTGCTTTGCCTTGTAATCCTGGGGCTAGGTGAAGGTTCAGCTGTTTAAAGCAAAAAAAAGCATTAACAACAAACAAAAAGCCACTATGAATAGAAATCCCACAGCAATGATACAGTTAAACATTACCAAGTTATTGCAGGAAGCCAGGTTCTGAGGACTAAACATCTTTGCATTTTTATTCTAGTCAATAACCAGCTTGCTAATGTTGGCAGTTAGCAGCTGCCAGTTTGCTGAGCCGTATCATATCAGTTATTTGAGGGGCCAAATGCTAAAGAAGGCCAGGAAATAGAACCTCTCCTTATAATAGCTAAAGATGAAGTGGCCCAGGCGCAGTGGCTCGTGTCTGTAATCCCAATCCTTTTGGAGGCCAAGGTGGGAAGATCATCAGAGCTGGCAAAACCCCATCTCTACTAAAATACAAAAAAGTTAGCTGGGCGTAGTGGTGCACACCTGTAATCCCAGCTACTCAAGAGGCTGAGGCAGGAGAATCAATTGAACCCAGGAGATGGAGGGTGCAGTGAGCCAAGATCATACCATAGTACTTCGGGCAACACAGCAAGACTGTCTCAAAAAAATTTAAAAAATAAAGCGCTGGGTATGGTGGCTCACACCTGTAATCCCAGCACTTTGGGAGGCTGAGGCGGGTGAATCGCCTTAGGTCAGGAGTTTGAGACCAGTCTGGCCAACATGGTGAAATTCCATGTCTACTAAAAATATAAAAACTAGCAGGTGTGGTAGCACATGCCTCTAATCCCAGTTACTTGGGAGGCTAAGGATCACTTGAATCTGGGAGGCAGAGGTTGCAGTGAGCTGAGATCATGCCACTTCGCTCCAGCCTGGGCAAGAGTGAGACTCCGTCTCAAAACTAATTAAAAGGAAAATGAATCGTGCTCTTACACTTAGTCTCTCCGTCAGACTTGGTCCTCCTGGGCGTGCGAGGTTTGGAAACAGGTTTGGGCGGGCTGTTGGCATCTGCCATTCTCACTCTACGGTCTTCACCTCTTACTTGGGTCCCGTTTTCTAGACGTCCATTCACTTCCCGGTTGCAAGCATGAGCACCATTCTCCAAGGACAAATCTTTATTTAAAAGGGATTTGACTTTAGCCAGGTAGCCCTCCTACAGCAGGAAAGGATAATTTAAGCAGCAGTGAATGTAAACAAGTGGCAGTCAAGAGAACAAGGAAACACATTCGTTTCCATCATCATCATCATCAGGCAACGAGGACAACTGGGGATAGAGCTGCCTCCCTGGTCACATAGAAGTTACAGGGAGGAGACGTTTTTCTAGAGGCTAAGATGCTGGAAACTGACTTACCTCAGATAATTCTTCTTGACGTAATTTGGTTTCCAAGTCACATAACTGATTCTTTATTTCTGTTTGCAGAAATTCGTGCAAGAGATTCAATTTCTCCTTCACACATTCCTAAGCGAAGAGTAGAGGGTTAGCAGTCCCCTCATTCCCAAGCTATTCACTAATGGACACACAAATGACTGAGCTGCCTGGTCACATCACCATGACTGAATGGCAGGCAACACTGTCTTGGCCAAAAAACTAAACAGTCATGAAACATGTTCAGGGTTATTTCCATTAGGATCACTTCACTCCCGTCTCCAAACTGATGAAAAATGGGAAAGTTGGAGGTGAGATGGAGACTTAGCATGGTTTATAAGAACAATACTGCGCTTTTGAAAAGTGTTGGCCAGGCACAGTAGCTCACGCCCGTAATCCCAGCACTTTGGGAGCTCAAGGCAAATGGACTGCTTTGAGCCCCAGAGTTCAAGGCAGCCTGGGTGACATGACAAAATCCCATCTTTACAAAAAATATAAAAAATTAGCTGGGCATGATGGCTTGAGCCCACAGTTACAGCTACTTGGGAGGCTGAATGGGAGGATCACTTGAGCCTAGGAGGCAAAGGTTGTACTGAGCCAAGACTGCTACTGCACTCTGGCCTAGGTGACAGAATGAGACCCTATCTCAAAACAACAACAACAAAAACACAATACAACAGTGTTACCACGACAAGTTACAATTCAAAATAGATTTATTTAACCAATTTCAATTACTAAACAAACTATTAGCAGTAAATTAATGCCAACATTTAACAAGACTATCCCAATTATCTTTGAAACTTCATGGGAAAAAAATGCCAAATCCACTTCAAGAAAACAAACCTCTTTTTATGAGGCACAAAGCATGCCAGTCACATTTAGTAGCAAGAAAAACTTTAAGGTGGCGATTACCTTTTCTGTTAAGCTGTCTCTTTCCAAATCTTTGAGCCTGGGGGGGAAAAATAGGAAGAAAACACAAATACTTGTTAAGCAACTTCGTTTGCCTGTAAGAATATCACAGTTCTAAGGAAGTTTAATCTGAGAGTTAGAAAAAAATAAGCTGGCTTTTGTCTCTCCACCACTATCTAGAGTGTCCTACTGAAATGCCTAATGCTAAGAAGTCATATGATCTGAACAAGGTTCCCCTTTTGGGGGTGATTTTTCTGATGGTGAGATTATACAGCATCTCTATAACAGAATATATACATATATACACATATATACATGTCTATGTACAGGTATGTGTAATCCCAGCACTTGTGGGCAGATCACCTGAGGCTGAGAGTTCAAGACCAGCCTAGCCAACATGGAGAAACCCTGTCTCTACTAAAAATACAAAATTAGCTGGGCGTGGTGGCGCATGCCTGTAACCCCAGCTACTCAGGAGGCTGAGACAGGAGAATCGCTTGAACCAAGGAGGCAGAGGTTGCAGTGAGTCATGATTGTGCCATTGTACTCCAGCCTGGGCAACAAGAGTGAAACTCTGTCTCAAAAAAAAAAAAAAAAAGCTGGGCACACAAGGTGACTCATTCCTGTAATCCCACCATTTTGGGAGGCTGAGGCAGTGGATCACCTGTGGTTGGGAGTTCAAGACCAGCCTGACCAACATGGAAAAACCCCATCTCTACTTACAATACAAAATTAGCCAGGTGTGATGGAACAGGCCTATAATCCTAGCTACTCGGGAGGCTGAGGCAGGAGAATCGCTGGAACCCAGGAGGTGGGGCTTACAGTGAGCCAAGATCGCATCATTGCACTCCAACCTGGGCAACAAGAGCAATACTCTGGCCGGGTGCAGTGGCTCAAGCCTGTAATCCCAGAACTTTGGGAGGCCGAGGCGGGTGGATCACGAGGTCAAGAGATCGAGACCATCCTGGTCAACATGGTAAAACCCCGTCTCTACTAAAAATACAAAAAATTAGCTGAGCATGGTGGCGCATGCCTGTAATCCCAGCTACTCAGGAGGCTGAGGCAGGAGAATTGCCTGAACCCAGGAGGTGGAGGTTGCGGTGAGCCAAGATTGCGCCATTGCACTCCAGCCTGGGTAACAAAAGCGAAACTCTGTCTCAAAAAAAAAGCAATACTCTGTCTCAAAAAAAAAATTATCTGAATTTGGTGACTCACACTTGTGGCCCTAATTACTTGGGAGGCTGAGGATGGAAGATCACCTGAGCCTGGGAGGTCGAGGCCACAGTGAGACATGCTTGCATCACCACACGCCAGCCTAGGCAACAGAGTGAGACCCTGACCCAGAAAGGTACCAGGAAAGGGGAAGGGCAGGTCATACAGTTGGTGCCCTTCCCTAAGGGAAATCAGCTACAGCTTTCTCCAGCTGGATTTGATGACAGCCCCTAATAAGGTGTGCCACAGAATGGCCAGTGTAAGAATGAGTGGCCCAGGGCCACAGGATACTGTGGAGAAGCCAGCTAATGATCCTAAAGGCCTGTGGGAGGTAGTAGCATTTTAATAAGGATGAAATGGGGAAGTCAAGACATCCAGGGAAGCAAGGGGTGCCCACACACAGGGCAGACAGAGGTGAAGTTAGAGAAGGTGTCTGGTGCCTCCTGGAAGAACACATTCTTCAGGATGTATCTAACTAATCATTCCTAAGTATATAACGGCCAGGAGTTTGCCTGGAAAACCGAGGTCTGATCTGATTACTGACAATTAGTGGCTTGACTCTTTTGTGGGGAAAGAGATAAAAGAACAATAGCTGAGTGCAGTGGTGCACGCCTGACATCCCAGCTACTCAAGAGGCTGAGGTGGGAGGGCTGCTTGAGGCCAGGAGTTCGAGTCTAGCCTGGGGAACATAGGAAGATTATCTTTTCAGGAAAAATAAGAAAGAACAAGAGAAGGCACCAAGGAAAGAGGGGGGAACACAGAGGTTATTGTTCCCAGCCTGGGTGCTAACTGCAGACTGTGGGGTGAGAACAGGTCTAACCAGCTGGGTAAGTGTCTGGTGGTGGAAGGAAGGTGCCCCAGGCAGAGACCAGGCCACTGCCATCTCTGGACCTTCCCACCCAGCATCCGCACAGACAGGTGCTCAGTTATCATTTTCCCAAAGGGCAGAAGCGGCTCTTCCAGGCTGGACTTCCTAGAGGGCCAGTGCAGGCAGCAGCGTGAGGAATGCTTTGCTAAACCAATGTCATACAACAGGTGCTCCGGGCCATGCGGGCCCTGCTTCCCCACCAGTGCTGCTCGCATCTTAGCACCTGCTGAATGCCAGGCCCTGCTCCAGGAAATAAGCTAAGTCATTAGATGTAGGTGCCACTAGACAGGGACTTCCTGACTTGCTGGGTGGTCAGGCAAGGCCGCTCTGTATAAGAGATACTTAATACCATGCAGACAGAGTGGTGATAGAGACTGCATATTATACATTATATATACTGCATCACTTGGACTCAAGGCAAGACCCAGTAGCTTATGCCAGCTACTGTGTAATCCCAGCACTTTGGGAGGCTGGGGCAGGAGGATCACTTGAGGTCAGGAGTTTGAGACCAGCCTGGGCTATACTGAGAGATCCCATCTCTACAAAAAAAAAAAAAAGTAAAAAGTAGCTGAGTGTGGTAGTGTGCACCTATGGTACCAGCTACTTGGGAGGCTGAGGTGGGAGGATCGCTTGAGCCTGGGAGACTCAACTTGGGAGGTTGAGGCTGCAATGAGTTATGATGGTACCACTGCACTCCAGCCTGTCCAGCCTGAGCAATAGGGCATGACCCTGTCTCAAAAGAAAAAACCATCAGGACTTCCAGGAGAACAAGGCAAATCTCTTCCAGGCAAAAGTCATTCCACCCTTATAGCAACTGGGGTCCAGGGAGAGCCTTAAGTCAGGAGGGCTACAGAAATAGGTACTTCTAGCCAGAGGCACACACGCTGGGGTAGCAGCGTTACACTTGACTTCTCAGTCACTTCGCTGAGAAAACTGGAAGGACTCGGCTTCTATCTCGATCAGCCAGCCAGTCCCTGATCCTGAGGTTGCCTGGGGTGTGAAGGACAAGGCTCAATTGACTACAGAGACCAAGGTGTCCTTTGTAGAATGGGTCTGCTTTCTTTCAACCCTTCCTATGAACTGGGATATTTAGCCTGGCAAAGAGAAGAATAGAGAAACCTTCAGAACCCCTAGGATGTCTCATCCAGTGAAGACCTGATTTAACCTGCCTGGCCCCAGAATGGCAGGTGGGATCCCAGGCAGGCACCGAGGAGCCCATGGGAGGGTCACTTTAGAGACGTCCCTTCCCTGGTAAAACTGTGATGACACCGATCACATCTGCTGAAGCCAGCAGGGTTGCAGATGGCGGTGAAGGACCTAGCAGAGGACTGAGAATGCCGGCTTAGGGCCCAGCCTGAGACTATGATTCATTCCTAGTGTTTCCCTCAGAGATTAGCCCGCCACAGAGGGAAGATAAGACATACATAAACAGCCATGGAGGAACAAGGCAAATACAGTTCATGCCTGCAGGCTTCCCAAGGGAAAGGATATAACAGGCTCAGGAAGGAGTTGAGAGCTCTGTGTGAACTGGGAACAGGAAGCTGCTCAAACAGTGGCTCCATCTCAGGACAGCTGGCTCTGGAAACACCCAAGAAACAAACTCGAGACTGGCCACACACAGAGGAAGGCACCCCCAGAGAGGAGGCTGGGGACGCTCTGAGGGAGGGCAGGAGCATCAATCACGCTCATCAATCTTGTTCCAGAGTTAACAAACCACCAAACCAGTCAAGGGGAAGTAAAACCCATGATATCAGAGCCATTTTTTTTTAGACTCAGTTTCACTCTTGTCACCCAGGCTGGAGTGCGGTGGTGCCATCTTGGCTCAGCACAACCTCTACCTCCTGGGTTCAAGCGATTCCCCTACCTCAGCCTCCAGAGTAGCTGGGACTACAGGCACCCGCCACCATAATTGTGGGGTTTTTGTATTAATAGAGACAGGGGTTTGCCATGTTGGGAAGGCTGGTCTTGAACTCCTGACCTCAGGTGATCTGCCCACCTCAGCTTCCCAAAGTGCTAGAATTACAGGCATGAGCCACCGCGCCCGACCCTAATCAGAGCCATGTTTTAAGAAAACTAACCCAGCAGAGGTATCTAATACATATTGGACAGGAAGAAATTGCAAAAATGTTAGATTACTCCAATACCTCTATGCCAGAAATGCTGGTCTGAAATACAACACATCATGGCTGGGCACAGTGGCTCATGTCTGTAATCTCAACACTTGGGAAGCCAAGGCAGGAGGATCACTTGAGCCCAGGAATTCGAGACCAGCCTGGGCAACAGGGTGAGACCCTGTCTCTAAAAGAAAGAATAATTAGCTGGGTATGGTGGAATGCACCTATAGCCCTAGCTGCTTGGGAGGCCGAGACGGAAGGATCACTAGAGCCCAGGAATTCAAGACCAGCCTGGGCAACACAGCGAGACCCTGTCTCTACAAAAAATAGTAATTAGCTGGGTATGACAGCATGTATCTGTAGTCCTAGCTGCTTGGGAGGCTGAGGCGGAAGGATCACTAGAGCCCAGGAATTCGAGACCAGCCTGGGCAACACAGCGAGACCTTGTCTCTACAAAAAATAGTAATTAGCTGGGTATGACAGCATGTACCTGTAGTCCTACCTGCTCGGGAAGCCGAGGCAGAAGGATCACTAGAGCCCAGGAATTCGAGACCAGCCTGGGCAACACAGCGAGACCTTGTCTCTACAAAAAATAGTAATTAGTTGGCTGTGGTAGAATGCATCTAGTCTTGGCTCCTCAGATGGCTGAGACAGGAGGATCATGAGAGCCCAGGAATTGAAGACCAGCCTGGGCAATACTGCAGAGACCCTGCCTCTACAAAAAATAGTAATTAGCCAGGTGTGGTAGCACATACCTGGGGTCCCAGCTTCTCAGGAGACTGAGGCAGGAGGATCACTATAGCATAGAGAGCTATAATTGTGTCACTGCATTCCAGCCTGGGTGACAGAGCAAGACCTTGTCTCCAAAAATAAAATACAGTGGACCATGCAAGACAAGTTACAAGTCTCTGTTAACCCAGCTTCTTCAGGCTGGCTGCATGGCAGCTGGAGCAGGGCTGCCCAAGATGCCATCTGCCGTAGGCAAAAGGGTAGACCTGCCAGGTGTGGTGGCTCACACCTACAATCCCAGCACTTCCGGAGGCAAAGGCAGGCAAATCACCTGAGCTCAGGAGTTCGAGATCAGTCTGGGCAACATGGCAAAACCCTGCCACTACTAAAAATACAAAAGTTAGCCAGGCGTGGTGGCTCATGCCTGTAATCCCAGCTACCCAAAAGGCTGAGGCATAAGAATTGCTTGAACCCAGGAGACTGAAGTTGCAGTGAGCGGAGATTGTGCCACTGCACTCCAGCCTGGTTGACAGTGAGACTGTTTAAAAAAAAAAAAAAAGCAGACCTGCCAAAAAATGTCCATGCCGTAATCCCTGGAACCTGTGAATATGTTATTTTTTGTTTTTGTTTATTTATTTATTTATTGAGACAGTTTCACTCTTGTTACCCAGGCTGGAGTGCAATGGCGCGATCTCGGCTCACCACAACCGCCGCCTCCTGGGTTCAGGCAATTCTCCTGCCTCAGCCTCCTGAGTAGCTGGGATTACAGGCACGCGCCACCATGCCCAGATAATTTTTTGTATTTTTAGTAGAGACGGGGTTTCACCATGTTGACCAGCATGGTCTCGATCTCTTGACCTCGTGATCCACCTGCCTCGGCCTCCCAAAGTGCTGGGATTACAGGCTTGAGCCACCGCGCCCGGCCTGAATATGTTATTTTATGTGACAAAAGTGACTTTGCAGATATAACTAAGAATACAGCCCTTGATATGGGAGATTCTCCTGGATTATCTGGGTGGGTCCAATCTAATCACTTGAGTCCTTAACACAGAACCTTCCTAGCTGCACTGAGAGCGAGCGAGCAATAATGGATGGATCAGAGAGAGATGAAACCCTCAGCTGCTGATTTTAAAGGGAGAGGAAGGGGGCATGGACTGAGGGATGAGACGGCCTCCAGAAACAGGGAATGGCCCTCAGCTTAGAGCCAGTGAGAAGACCAGGACCTGAGTTTTACTACCACCAACTTCTGCCAACACCCCAAAACAGGAAACAGATTATCCCCTGGAGCCCCCAGAAAGGAATGCAGCCTACAATACCTTAATTTTCATCAGGTCAGACCCACATCAGATTTCTGACCTGCATAACTGTAACAAAATAAATCTATGTCCTTTAAGCCAGTAAGTTTGAGGTAAGTCCCTCTATCTGCAAAAAGATTATGATTCACTGAAGGCTCATAATTTTTGAGATGGAGTTTCACTCTGATGCCCAGGCTGGAGTGCAGTGGTGCAATCTTGGCTCACTGCAACCTCCACCTCCAGGTTCAAGTGATTCTTCTGCCTTAGCCTCTGGTACATACCACCACATCTGGCTAATTTTTTGTATTTTAGTAGAGACCCGGTTTCACCGTGTTGGCCAGGCTGGTCTCAAACTCCTGGCCTTAAGTGATCCACCCACCTTAGCATCCCAAAGTGCTGGAATTGCAGACATGAGCCACCACACCTGGCCTAGATGACTATTTTTTAAGCAAAAAAGTATTTTTTATTAAGGTAGGTACCATGTTTTAGATATAATACTACCGCATAGTCAAAACTATAGTATACCTTTTTTTGAGACATGGTCTCACTCTGTCACCCAGGCTAGAGTGCAGTGGCACAATCTTGGCTCACTGCAGCCTTGACCTCATGGGTTCAAGCGATCCTCCCACCTCTGCCTCCTGAGTAGCTGGGATCCCAGGTGCATGCCACCACTTTTGACTGTGTGTGTGTGTTTTGAAATGGGGGCGTTCTTACCATGTTTCCCAGGCTAGTCCTGAACTCCTGGGCTGAAGCGATCCTCCCGCCTCGGCCTCCCAAAGTGCTGGGGATTACAGACATGAGCCACTGTGCACAGCCTAGTCTAATAATAACTCTTACACGTACTGAGTAACCAAAATTCGTGTGTCACTCACTTTCTTGCTAGATTCACTTTACTGTGGTGAATTGCACCACAACATGCTGTGGAACCTAACTCACAGCATGCCGTCTGTACACACAGAACCATGTAATAACCGGTCCTGTGGACAGGTGATGCTCTTAACACATTTATACAGATGAGCTCAGTCTTCCCAATACCCCTGTGGTATTAGGTATTTACAGATGAAACACCAAGGCACCAAGAGGTTCGATGACTGAGCCATACAGCTGGCAAGTGGGGTGGGATTTGAATCCCAGCAGTCTGTACCTCTAGAATCCTACCACAGGGGAGCAAAACGAAAAGAGTTAGGTCAATTTTGCCTTATTCAGTATGTACTTAGTCAAGGAACTGGACTTATGGAGTTCAAGACCTAGCTTAATCTAATCACAGAATAACTAGCAGATAAGAAAGCTGTAGTAATTGTGAAGGAGGCTGCTAGCATTGGTGTGTTAATCCAGACTGTGCAGGGGAAGAGCTGGCAGGCAAGCATTCAAGTCTACTGTGCTCCAAGCTGCAGGCACAGTGAATACAGCAGACACACTCCGATAACAGACCCTGAAATAATCACTAATTTTAGCGTTATAATGGCAACATGCAGGGTGCACTGACAAAATTCAGCACTCTTGTGGGGAAGCCTACCTGTCTATGAGCAGGCTTAAGAATGAATTAACGCTGGGCACAGTAGCTCATGCCTGTAATCCGAGCACTTTGGGATGCCAAGATGGGTGGATCACGAGGTCAGGAGTTCATGACCAGCCTGAGCAACGAAGCAAGACCCTCACCTCTAAAAAAATTTTTAAGGATTAGCTGGGCATAGTGGCATGTACCAGCTTCAGGAGGCTGAAGCAGGAGGATGGCTTGAGCTCTGGGGTTCGACACTGCAGTGAGCCATGATTCTGTCACTGCATTCCAGCCTAGGTGACACAGTGAGATCCTATCTCTTAAAAAAACAAAAACTGAAAAAAGCAAGCTAATTGGCCACTAGCATGTGAGCCTTTATGAGCCAGGCATATTCTCATTTAGTCCAATACCAGCTGAAAACCCATGTCATCATGCTAGACTAAGAATACAGAGGTGGCATATGCTTGTTTAAGGTCCTCCAAGTGGAGGCTGTGCTTTCAAGAAGGCTGGGCAGGCCAGACTCACATCCATAATCCTAACACTTTGAGAGGCCAAGGCAGGAGGATTGCTTGAGTCCAGGAGTCAAAGACCAGCCTGAGCGACATGGCAAGACCCCATCTCTGCAAAATAAAAGGAAATAAAAAAGACTAGGCCCAAGCTTCTCTGAATTGGATTTAACATCATGCAGTTAGACACTTTCATAATTTCACTTCCATTTTAAATCAAGTTTTATCTTGGGAGGATACTGGCACAGATAATTCAAGAAGATATATCCCCACTAACTGGTTATGAAGTGGTTTGACTATAATCCCAGCACTTTGAGAGGCCAAGGCAGGTGAATCACTTGAGGTTAGGAGTTTGGGACCAGCTGGCTAACACTGAGAAACCCTGTCTCTACTGAAAACATAAAAATTAGCGAGGCATGGTGGTGCACACCTGTAATCCCAGCCTCTTGGGAGGCGGAGGCAGGAGAATCACTTGAACCCGGGAGGTGGAGGCTGCAGCGAGCTGAGATCACACCACTGCATTCCAGCCTGGGCGACAGAACAAGACTCCAACTCAAAAAAAAAAAAAAAGGAGCAGTTAAGGCAGGGTGGCTCACGCTTGTGATCCTAACCTTTGGGATACAGAGGCACGAGGACTGCTTGAGGGCAGGAGTTTAAGACCAGCGTGGCCAATATGGTGAGACCTTGTGTATACAGAAACAAAAACTAAGACAGTCAGCTGGACATGGTGGTGAGTGGCCTGTGGTCCCAGCTACTCCCAGGAGTTCAAGGCTACAGTGAGTTATAATTGTGCCAGGGCACTCCAGCCTGGACAACAGAGACCCATCTCTAAAAATAATAAAATTAAAAAGTGGTTTTGGAGACAGGGTCTCACTCTATCACCCAGGTTGGACAATCTCTGCTCACTACAGCCTCAACCTCTGGGGCTCAAGTGATAATCCCACCTCAGTCTCTCCAGTAGCTGGGACTACAGGTGCATGGCACCACTCCTGGCTAATTTTTGTATTTTTAGTAGAGATGGGATTTTGCCACCTTGCCCAGGATGGTCTCAAACTCCTGGCTCAAGAGATTTGTCCGTCACTGCCTCCCAAACTGCTGGGATTACAGGCGTGAGCCACAGCACCCAGCCTTCAAAAAGAGAAAGAGGGAGTCAAACCAAATATCCATCCCACCCCAAAGACCCAAATCAGTACTGGCCTGGCCCAACCAGGCCACTTAACAAGCCCAAGGAAGCAAAATGGCAAAGAGTGCTTTTGCAAATCCAGTTGGAAGTGTCCAGGTCTGGTGAGGGTTCCGATGACTAACGCACACCTCACTTGAACAAGTTCTTAGGCATGAATTTCATGAACAAGGGGCTGGGACCAGTGCTCCCACTGATACTTATGCACGGAAACTGGACAGAGGTTATGAATTGCTATAGCCACGGCCCCCAACATTAGACACACACACACTAAAGAACACACACACACACACACATGCACGCGCGAAAGTGTAGCCAGTTCGCATTAGCAAGGCTTCCCTGATGCCCACTCAAAGGCATAGATTTACTAGTAAAGGCACAGATTTACTAGTAAAGACCGACCATGCATCCTTCACGCTTCCCTGCGCTGCACTGTACTGCATGCTTAAAGTTCCTGCCAAAACATGACTTTCCCAAGGAGCAAGGACCACACAGTCCCAAGTGACAGAATGAGTCTCCCCTTGACGGAAGGCTGGGCTCGCAAACAGTAGCCAGCCCAGCCCGGGCCCGAGCGTTGACGTCCGTCTCTGGAGGCCGCTACCGGGATGCACAGCTTTTGGGGAAGGGCACTGAGGCACCCCCTCCCGCCAGAGAAGCACCCCCAGGGACCCGGCCGGACACCGGAAGCGGAGGCCGAAGTGCCCGTGCCCGAGGGGTGTCCGCTGGCCGCGGGCTGCCCACTTCCTGTGCAACCAGGCTGGAGGCAGGAGCCCGGCACGCCACTGCGTGGAGAAGGGAACCCTGGAGACAAACCCAAAGCTTGCTCGATTTGGGGATCAAAAGAGACCTCTCCCGCTACCTAGTTTCTAGCCACCAGGGAGGTACGGGGGAATCCACGGCCCATTTTGGCGCCAAACAGCCCGGGCACGCGGGACCGGAAGTGCCACCCTGCCCGCGCCAACCGCCGCTACGCGCCGCACCACCCCACGCATGCGCGGCCGTCTGTCAGCAGCGGCCAGCGGCCACCCCGAGGGGAAACGACCCCCCACCCAGCGCCCTGCCTGGTCCCCAGAGTCCGCGATCCCCCCACGGTACCTACCGCCTGCGGACATCATCGGGCAGCGAAATGGCTGGGGCGGCCAGCGTGGGCACCCGAGCTGGGGTGGTGCGCGCCGGCATCTCGGAGGTTAGAGCAGAAGCAGCTGCGGTAGCGCAGGCGCCCCGGCTTTTCGCGCGGAAACCGATGGGGAGGGGCGACGAGCGGTGGCGGCGTGTACCACCCTGGCCCTGGCGCAGGGGGAGAGGGGATGTACCAAACAGAGAGAGACGATACCCTGTGCAGACAGATGGAGCGGAACGGTCCATGCCGACGGACCACGCATGCGCAAGGCGGACAGGCACCCCCGCGCCAAACAGTGGGCTCGTCCAAGCTCCACAGTTTGCTGGGAGGTGGGCACAGTGCCCGAGGCATTCATTCATTCATTCTTTCAGGCGTGCTGGGAATAAAGCAGCGAGAAGCCCCCATGGGGTTGTGAGAATAGGGCTCTTGAATAAAGTCCTCAGTTCTAATCCAACCTCCATCTATTTGCCGGCTATACGACCTTGGGTAGGTCTTTGGGGCTCAGCCTTTGCATCCTTGCCTGTAAAACCGGGTAATTACACCTACTGCAGAAAATCTTGAGAATGCACAGAATTTGCAGCTAGTACCAATAATCTCACAGTGTACAGAGGCCCGTGCCTCTTCTATAGCCAGTGTGGGTTTTTTTTAGTTGTTCCTTTTTTTTTTTTTTTAAAGCACCACATGGCTCACGCCTGTCATCCCAGCACTTTGGGAGGCCAAGGCTGGAAGATTGCTTGAGTCCAGGAGCCTGGGTAACATGGAGAAACCATTCTAAAAAAAAAAAAAAATAGCTAGGCATGGTGATGTGTGCCTGTAGTCCCAACTACTCCAGTGGTTAAGGCAGGAAGATTGCTTGAACCAGAGAGGCAGAGATTGCAGTGAGCCATGACTGCACCACTGCGTTCCAGCCTGGGAGACAGAGCAAGACCTTGTCTCAAAAATAATGAAAAGTAAAAATATATTAAGAAGCACTATGCCAGACGCAGTGGCTCATGCCTGTAATCCCAGTACTTTCAAAGGCCCAGGTGGGAGGATCACTTGAGGTTAGAAGTTCAAGACCAGCCTGAGCAACATAGGAATACCCCATCTCTACAAAAAATACCAAGATTAGCTGGGTGTGGTGACACACACCTGTAATCCTAGCTATTCCAGAGGCTGAGGTGGGAGGATGGCTTGAGCCCTAGCAGTGGAGGCTGCAATGAGACGTGATTGGGCTACTGGACTCCCATCTGGGTGACAGGATAAGACCCTGTCTCACTCTATCATCCAGGTTGGAGTGCAGTGGTGAGATCTTGGCTCACTGCAACCTCTGCCTCCCAGTTTCAAGTAATTCTCGTGTGTCAGCCTCCCTAGAAGGCTGGGATTACAGGCGCACTCCACCGAGTCTAGCTAATTTTGTATTTTTATTGGTAAAGACAGGGTTTCACAGTGTTGGCGCTCCTGGCCTCAAGCATCCGCTTGCCTCAGCCTCCCAAAGTACTGGGATTAAATAGGCGTGAGCAACCGCAACCAGCTGGAATTTTTTTTTTTTTTTTTTTGAGAGATGGAGTCTTACTCTATTGCCCAGGCTGGAGTGCAATGGCACAATCTTGACTTACTGCAACCTCTGCCTCCCAGGTTGAAGTGATTCTTCTGTCTCAGCCTCCCAAGTAGCTGGGATCATAGGCACGCACCACCAAGCCTAGCTAATTTTTGTACTTTTGTAGAGATGGGGTTTCACTATGTTGGCCAGGCTGGTCTCAAACTCCTGACCTAGTGATCTGCCTGCCTCGGCCTCCCAAATGCTGGGATTACAGGTTTGAGCCACCTCGCCCAGCAGAATTTTTCTTTTAAAGCACCAGAGCACGGGGGAAAGATTATGTCTTCTACAAATGGTTCTGGGAAAACTGTATAGCCACATGCAAAAGAATGAAGTTGGAGCCTTACCTTACACCTTATACAAAAACTAACTCAAAACTCATTAAAGACCTAAATGTAAGACCTGAAAATATAGGACTCCTAGAAGAAAACATGGGGAAAAGCTTCATGACATTGAATTTGGCAATGATTTCGTGGTTATGACAGCAAAACACAGGCAACCAGAGAAAAGATAGACAAATGGATTGGCACAAAACTTAAGGATAGCTATACAGCAAAAGCAACGACCAATTCAGTGAAAAAGGAACCTACAGAATGGGGGAAAAAAGTTTGCAAACTATATTATCCGGTAAATTGCTAATATCTGGAATACATGAAAAATTACAGCCAGGCACAGTGGCTCATGCCTGTGATTCCTGCACTCTGGGAGGCAGAGAAAGGCAGATTGCTTGAGCCCAGGAGTTTCAGATCAGCCTGAGCAACATGGCGAAACCTCATCTCTACCAAAAAGGAAGAAAAAACAAAAAAAAAACTTATATAAAAAATAAATTACTGCCAGACAGGCTCAGTGGCTCACACCTAATCCCAGTACTTTGGTAGGCTGAGGCTGATCAGGAGGTCAAGAGATCGAGACCATCCTAACCAACATGGTGAAACCCCATCTCTACTAAAAATACAAAAATTAGCTGGGTGTGGTGGCGCATGCCTATAGTCCCAGGAGGTTGAGGCAGGAGGTATACTCAGGAGGTTGAGGCAGGACAATCACTTGAATCCAGGAAGCAAAGGTTGCAGCGAGCCAAGATCGCAACTCTGTACTCCAGCCTGGCAACAGAGCAAGACTCTTTTTTCTTTTTCTTTTTAAAGACAGGGTTTCACCATGTTGGTCAGGCTGGTCTTGAACTCCCGACCTCAGGTGATCCGCCCACCTTGGCCTCCAAAGTGCTTGGATTACAGGCGTGAGCCACTACACCTGGCTGCAAGACTACTCAAAAAAAAAAAAAAAAAGATAAATTACTACAATCCAACAACAAAAACTTGATTTAAAAATGCACAAATGATTTTCCTACACACTTTCCCCAAGAAGATATGCAAATACAAAATAAGCATATGAAAATATGCTTAACATCACTAGTCATCAGGGAAACGCACATCAAAATAGCAATGAAATATCCCCTAACACCCCTTAGAATGGCCACTGTCAAATACTAAGTGTTGGTGAGGGTGTGGAGATATTGGAACCCTTGTGCACAGTTAAGAATCCAGTAAAATGGTGGAGCCACTACAAGAAAACAGCGTGGAAGTTCCTCAAAAAACTAAAAATAGAATCATCATATGATCTGGCGATCCCATTTTTGGATATAAATTCAAAAGAATTGAAAAGAGGATCTTAAAGAGATATTTGCATACCCATCTTCATTGCAGCATTAGTGACAACAGCCAAAAGGTAGAAGCAACAGAGTCTTTTTTTTTTTTTTTTTTTTTAAAGAGTCAGGTCGGGCCGGGCACGGTGGCTCACGCCTGTAATCCCAGCACTTTGGGAGGCCAAAGCAGGTGGATCACAAGGTCAAGAGATCGAGACCATCCTGGTCAACATGGTGAAACCCCATCTCTACTAAAAATACAAAAAAAAATTAGCTGGGCACGGTGGCGCGTGCCTGTAATCCCAGCTACTCAGGAGGCTGAAGCAGGAGAATTGCCTGAACCCAGGAGGCAGAGGTTGCGGTGAGCAGAGATCACGCCATTGCACTCCAGCCTGGGTAACAAGAGCAAAACTCCGTCTCAAAAAAAAAAAAAAAAAAGAGACAGGTCTTGCTATGTTGCCCAGGCTGGTCTCAAACTCCTGAGCTCAAGGCATCCTCCCACCTCAGCTTCTCAAGTAGCTGGGACTACAGGTATGTGCCACCACAACGGGCTAATTTTTTATATTTTTTTGTAGAGGCAGGATTTCTTCATGTTGCCCAGGCTGGTCTCGAACTAGCTCAAGCGATCTGCCAGCCTCGGACTCCTAAAGCACTGGGATTACAGGCATGAGCCACCACACCCAGCCTAATTCAGTCTTTGAAACAGGGAAAATGGCCAGGCGAGGTGGCTCATGCCTCTAATTCCAACACTTTGGGAGGCCAAGGCAGGCACAACACCTGAGGTCAGGAGTTAGAGACCAGCCTGACCAACATGGAGAAACCTCATCTCTACTAAAAATACATAATGTAGATAGGTGTGGTGGCACATGTCTGTAATCCCAGCTACTCGGGACGCTGAGGCAGGAAAATCGCTTGAACCCAGGAGATGGAGGATGAGGTGAGCTGAGATCATGCCACTGCACTCCAGCCTGGGCAATAGAGCGAGCCTCTGTCTCAAAAAAGGAAAAGGAAAAAAGAATAAAGAAAAAGAAAAAATATATTAGGCTACAACATGGATCTTGAGGATATTATGCTCAGTGAGAGAACATCACACAAAGACAAACAGTTATGATTCCACTTACAAAGTATCTAAACTAAGCAAAACGTTTGAAACAGAAAGTAGAATAGTGGTTAGCAAGGACTGTGGGAAGGAGGAAAAGGAGTTATTGTTCAAAGTATAGAGTTTCTGTTTTACAAAATGAAGATTCCAGAGATCTGTTGCACAACAATGTGCACATACTGAACTGTACACTGAAAAATTGTTAAGATGGTAAATAAAATACTATTAGTAAACAGGGCTAAGCTTTTTGTTGTTGTGTTTTTATTTTTGTGAGACAGCGCCTCTCTGTCTCCCAGGCTGACGTGCAGTGGCATGATCTCGACTCACTGCAACCTCCGCCTCCCAGGTTCAAGCAATTCTCCTGCCTCAGCCTCCCAAGTAGCTGGGATTACAGGCGCCTGCCACCACAGCCACCTATTTTTTTGTATTTTAGTAGAGAGTGTTTCGCCATGTTGGCCAGGCTGGTCTCAAACTCCTGAGCTCAAGCCATCCTCCTGCCTCACCCTCCCAAAGTGCTGTGATTTTTTTTTTTGTCTTATTTTTTTGAGACAGGGTCTCACTCTACCCAGGCTGGAATGCAGTGGGATGATCACCATTCACTGCAACATCAGACTCCCAGGCTCAAGCAATCCTCCCATCTCAGCCTCCCAAGTAGCTGGGACCCACAGGCACACACCACCAGGCTTGGCTAATTTTTTGTGTATTTTTGTAGAGACGGGCTTTCCCATGTTGCCCAGGCTGGGAATAATTTCATTTAATCCTTAACAACCATAAAGGGAGGTAGCAGGACACAGTTTCCCATGGCCTGAAATATTCATCACACAGGACTCTCAGGCCACTTACCCAAGACCATAGTCTCACTCAGCAGTAAGGATCATGAATCCAGCTGTCTTTCATCCAGAACCGGAAGGCAAAACAGTGGCCCCAGGGATGACCAGCTGTCCAGGCCATGGGAAACCAAAGGGATTAGCACTTGAAGGAAGCTGGACTAGGGTAGGATCAGAAAGGGAATGACAGGACAGTCTCACCAGAGTGACCCATAAACCTGTCAGAACCCATGATCAAGGCCCCTAGCCACCTTAGAGTCAGGGGAAGGGATCAGAAGAGGGGACGGATGAACAGACCTCCTATTCAGCGACTTGAACTCAAGAAGACCAGCTGCATTCATTGGGAACTTCCTGTTGGCTAGATTTCCTTTGCAAAGGTGTCGTCAATCTTGTCAGGAAGAGATGGCTTGACCCATCTCCCAGATAGGGGGAAGAAAGCTCAGAGATATGGAAACGATTTGCCTTAAGGGCACCCTGCAAGTTGGAATCTGCTTCCAAGTTGTTTGGGTGAAATATCTAGGCATCTCCTTTCGTGCCTCTCCTTGACTCAGATGCAAAACATCAGCGAGCTCTGATGTTTTCCTCTAAAATACAATCCAAGTCTCTCTGCTTATCCACTTACCTGCTTCCCCAGCCATTATCACCCACCTGGACTTCATTCTAGAAGCCTCCTCCCTGACCTCACAGCTGCCTTGGAAAATCCTTTCCAAACACTGCGGCTAGAAAATTTTATTTTTGAGACAGAGTCTTACTGTTGCCCATGCTGGAATACAGCGGCACAATCTTGGCTCACTGCAAACTCCACCTCCCAGATTCAAGCAATTCTCCTGCCTCGGCCTCCTGAGATGCTGGGATTAGAGGCAAGTACCACTGCACCTGGCTAATTTTTGTATTTTTAGTAAAGACAAGGTTTCACCATGTTGGCCAGGTGGTCTTAAACTCCTAACCTGGTAAGAGTTGCTTGAACCAGGAGGCAGAAGTTGCAGTGAGCCAAGATCGTGCCATTGCACTCCAGCCCGGTGACAGAGCAAGACTCTGTCTCAAAAAAAAGGAAAGATATGCCAGGCCATAGCTCCCTGCTTCCCAGGCCACGTTCCAGGGAGGCCGAGAGAGGCCCAGAGATCAGTCCAACAGTCCAAATAGCCCAGAGCACGAGGGCTGATAGAGAGCTGGCCACATGTCCTGAGCCATGGTCACTCAGAAGGCTGAAGGTGAGTCACACCAGCAGAGGCCCTGGGCAGGAACAGCAGCACTCAGTTATAATGGGGACACTTTACCACCCGGAAGGGCTTCAGAAGCACTCTCTCCAGGCTTAAGTGACTTGCCCAAGCCAGGAACTGAATTCTGCAGAAACTCAAGTCCTGTAATGTGTGCTGGATAGAGCCGCCTACTCCTTGCGGGGCCTTTGAGCGAGAAGCCAGTTCTCTGTTGGAGATTACAAGAGGCTTGTTGCCAAGCCCTGTGGGTTTTTCCTTCAAAGAGCCCTTGAGTCAGCTGATCTGCTCCTCCCCGGCCCCTAGCCCAGGTCACCCTCACCTTTCTCCTGGATGCCTGCCCAGCCTCGTTCCTGGGCAGTTACTTGGCCCTCTAACCATCCCATTCACCACGGAGGAAGCCCGTCAGAGTCCAAATCTGATGTTAGCTCCACCCTACCTCATTGAATGCCCCTGAATGGCTTCCCAGGGCTCTTAGGGGCCCACCTCCGCCAACCACTGCTGCCCTCAAGACCTCAGTGCCCAGCCCTGTCCATTCAGCTCCTGCCACTCACCTATCACCCACTCCAGTTGAGCTACATCATAGATAGTCCCAGTCTCTTTCTGCCTAAGACCTGTGGTGGCCAGCCTCCAAGAAGGCCCCCAATGTCCCTTGCCTCTTGGTATTCATGCCCTGTGAAGCTTTCTTCCATAGTCAGGGCCAGTTTATGAGGCTAAGAGGTGAGTGACTTCCAAAGCCAGATCATAAAAGGCATTGCAGCACCACCTCGGGTTCCCTGGGAAACCAGCCACCATATTGTAAGGGTGCTCAAGCAGCCCTGCAGGGAGGCCTATAGAAAAGAAACCGACTTACCAGCCAGGTGAATGAGCCACACTAGAAGTGGCTGCTCTAGCTCTCACCAGACTGAGTGGAACCCTGGATGATATCTGACTGTAACCTCATGAGAGACCCCCTAACAGAGCTGCTCCCAAATTCCCAGCCCACAGAAACCACAAGATATAACACATAGGTGTTGTTCTAAGCCACTAGGCTTTGAGGCTTGTCATTAATGCAGCCACAGATATTTATTGCAACTTCTGCATGTGCTGTTTCCTTAGCCTGGAAAGTTCTTCTATTCTACATGCCCAGTTCTGCTTGGATAATCTCCAATTATTCTCCCTATTGTGGCTCAACCATGACCCCCCTTCAGGGAGCCTTACCTGACCTCCCCTAGCCCTTTCCTGCAGAGCCTTTACCCCAGCTGGTGATCATATATTTTGAGATTTACATCAGCCATACCCTGACCTATTCCCAGTTCCTAGCAAAGCACCCAGGATGGAATTAATACCCAATAAAGAGTAATGGAGCCCTACAAAGACGGAGAAGGTACGACACCTGTTCTCCCCACATAATAACACTCAGTTTACAAATATCCTTCAAAACTACCAACAGGCTGGGTGTGGTGGCTCATGCCTGTAATCCCAACTACTTGGGAGGCTGAGGTAGGAGAATTGCTTGAACCTGGGAGGCAGAGGTTGCAGTGAGCCGAGACTGTGCCATTGCACTCCAGCCTGGAAAACAAGAGGGATTCTCCATCTCAAAAAAAAAAAAAAAAAAGAAATTAGCTGGACATGGTGTCAGGTGCCTCTAGTCCCAGCTGCTCTGGAGGCTGAGGTGGGAGGATCACTTGAGCCCAAAGAGGTTGAAGCTACATTGAGTGTGATCGTACCACTGTGCTCTTACCTGGGTGAGACCCTGTCTCAAAACAAAACACACAAGTTGCTTATCTTAATAAGAAAGCAGAGTCAAGAAAGCTTTTGAAATAAAACATAGAATATCTGTGTGACATGTGGACAGTAAAGTGTTTAATAGGACACAAAGCACATCAGTCATAAAGAAAAATATGCCGGATCTACAAAAATGAGTTCTGATTAAAAAAAAAGAAAAAGAAAAAAAAAGGCCACCTCCACCAGCCCACTCTGCTGCCGTCCGTCCCCACCCACCCATCTAGTCAAAAAAGAAAATAAGTCTTCGATTTTTGTTGTTTTTGAGAGAGAGGCTCACTCTCCCAGGCTGGAGTGTAGTGTTGCAGTCACAGCTTACTGCAGTCTTGAACTCCTGGACTCAAGTGATCTTCCCACCTCAGCCTCCAGAGTGGCTGGGGCTATAAGCATGCACCACCCATGCCCACTTTTTTTTTGGTCAACACAGGGTCTCATCATTATGTTGCCCAGGCTGGTCTTGACCTCCTGGCCTCAAGTGACCCTTCCACCTTGGCCTCCCAGACTGTTGAGATTACAGGTGTGAGCTACTGCACCCAGCTAAAAATGAGTTTTGGTTCATCAAAAGATGCAATTACAAAGAAAGCCATGGGCCGGGCGCGGTGGCTCACACCTGTAACCCCAGCACTTTGGGAGGCCAAGGCAGGAGTCTTGGCCTCCTTACAGAGTCAGGAGTTCGAGACCAGCCTGGCCAATATAGTGAAACCCCATATCTACTAAAAATACAAAAATTAGCCAAGCATAGTGGCAGGTGCCTGTAATCCCAGCTACTCGGGAGGCTGAGGCAGGAGAATCGCTTGAATCCTGGAAACCGGAAGTTGCAGTGAGCCGAGATACTGCCACTGCACTCTAGCCTGGGCAACAGAGTGAGACTCCATCTCAAAAAAAAAAAAAAGCTGTAGACATATGTCTGACAAAAGACTCATATCCATAATACATAGAGAACTCTTTCAATTTAATAAAAGACAATCGATTTTTTACTAAGTGGCTAAAAGAGCTAAATAGGCACTTCACAAAAGAAGCCCAGATGGCCAATGCTAACATGGGAAGCTGCTCAACTTCATTAGTCATTAGGGAAATACAAACTAAAACCTCAATGCAACATCACCCTCACACGCACCAGTGAAAAAACATTTTTTTCAAGTGTTGGCAAAACCAGAAGTCTACGTTGCTGGAGGAAGTCTCAAATGGTATAGCCTCCTTGGAAAACGATTAGTCGACGTTTATTAAAGCTAATTTTACTGGGGCACGGGACCTACCCATCCCATGCCTGGAATGAGTGCATATATTTACCAAGTAACATGAATAAGAAATGTTCACAGCAGTTTACTCACAATAGCTGAAAGCTGAAAACACAGTAATAGAATACTTATTCACATGGGATACAAACATGGGGGCCATAGACTTTCTTTTTCTTTCTTTTGTTTTTTTGAGATGGAGTTTCTCTTTTGTTGCCCAGGCTGGAGTGCAATGGTGCGATCTTGGCTCACCGCAACCTCCGCCTCCTGGATTCAAGCGATTCTCCTGCCTCAGCCTCCCAAGTAGCTGGAGTTACAGGCATGCACCACCACGCCTGGCTAATTTTGTATTTTTAGTAGAGACTGGGTTTCACCATGTTGGCCAAGCTGGTTTCAAACTCCTTACCTCAAGTGATCCACCCGCCTCGGCTTCCCAAAGTGCTGGGATTATAGGTGTGAGCCATCGTGCCCAGCCCACAGACTTTCCTTTTTAGAGATAGGGTCTTGCTCTGTCACCCGGGCTGCTGTGTGTGGTGTGATCACAGCTCATTGCAGCCTCAACCTCCCAGGCTCAAGCAATCCCCCTGTCTCACATTCCCAAGTAATAGCTGAGACTACAGGCATGTACCACCACAAACAGCTAATTTTTTTTTTTTGTCATCCCAAAGTGTTGAGATTACAGACATGAGCCACTATGCCCAGCAAGAAATAAACATAAAAACTTAGGCTACCTGGGCATGGGGGCACACATCTGAGGTCTCAGCTACTTGGGAAGCTGAGGTGGGAGGATTGCTTGAGCTGTGAAGGTCAAGGCTGCAGTGAGCTATGACTATGCCACTGTACTCCAGCCTGGACAACAGAGCAAGACCCTATGTCAGAAAAAAAAGATGAATTTCAAAAACATTACACTGCCTTAAAGAAACCAGTCATAGGAGAATACATACTGGGAAATTCTGTTTATAGAAACACTTATCTTCACTTCTCTCACCCACTTCAAAATTGGGCCTCCTTCCTTCCTTCCAGGTCACTTACACCCTGCTTTCCTCCCTCAGTTCTTCCCAGCCCCCTACAGCCTGCTGGGGGTGGAGGGGCATTGACATGGCCACTGTCCATGACAGCCACAAGCCCTAGAGAAAAACGCCAGTCACGGCCCAGAGACTTGCCCACCTTCTGAAGAACGATGTGAAAACACTCAGTGTCTGCTCCTGAATCGCAGAGAAAGTTTCCCTCTCCACATCACCACAGTGAGCAGGAAAAAATGCCAAGCTTGCCCTGGCCTTAAATTAAGCCAGAGGGATCTCACGTGAGGAGGCTCCATCCCGGAAAAGACCACCAATCACCCACAGCTGATTCTCCAAAAGCACTCGGCAACTTGGGGATCATTAGCTGGTGCCAAGGTAATTGCAGTCTTTGCTATTAAAAGTAATGAGCTGGGTGCAGTGGCTCACACCTGTAATCCTAGCACTTTGGGAGGCCGAGTCAGGTGGATCATTTGAACCCAGGAGTTTGAGACCAGCCTGGCTACATAATGAAACCCTGTCTCTACTAAAAATACAAAAATTAGCTGGGCGTGGTGGCAGGTGCCTGCAATCCCAGCTACTTGGGAGGCCGAGGCTGCAGAATCGCTTGAATCTGGGAGGCGGAGGTTTCTGTGAGCCAAGATTGTGCCACTGCACTCCAGCCTGGGAGACAGAGTAAGGACTCCATCCCCACCTGAAAAAAAAGTAACATACTCATTTTACAGATGAGGAAGCCAGCTGACGGTTGTCATGTGCCATGCCTGAAGTCTACATGGGTTGCTGAATGTTGGATGTAAGATTCAAATCTGCTTTTCCTAACTCAATAGTATGCACTTTTAACAGTTATGCCACCACAATTGCCGATAAAAATGAATCACATCCGACTCACTTCATTTTCCTTTGTTTTTTGGACAGATTTGACTATTCCTGGATAAGACATTCAAGGAAAGGAGATGGTATTGGGTTTTTTGGATGTCTTATCCGGGAATAGTTAAATCTGTCCAAAAAAGTGGGGAAGATGGTGATGCTGGGTGTCTGAATTTTGGGCAACTATGTCGGCTTTGTAGACTAATGGGAACAAATGGCTAGATGTGAGGATGGCGAGTGGTTTAGAAACCATTTGTAGGTTTTTGTTTATTTGTTTGTTTTTAGAGAGGCAGTCTCACTCTGTTGCCCAGGCTGGAGTGCAGTGGTGCCATCATAGCTCACTGCATCCTCCAACTTCTGGGTTCAAGCGATCCTCCTGCTTCGGCCTCCCAAGTAGCTGGGACTACAGGTGTGTGATACCACACCCAACTAATTTTTAAATTTTTTTGTAGAGCTGGGGGTGTCTCACAGTGTCGCCCAGGCTAGTCTCAAATTCCTGGGCTCAAGAGATCTTCCCGCTTCAGCCTCCCAGAGCAGTGGGATTATAGATGTGTACTGCACCATGCCCAGCCGGAAACCCTTTGAAGACTGCTAATGAAACAATGGGTCCAGGCAATGGTCATCCATGGTTGATCAAACCCTTAGGGAAATGCCAAATGGGGAATTTACAAAGGCAGGGTCAGGCAGATGGCATCTGAACCCCTGGATGGATCATTCTTAGTTATCAGTAAAATGGAAATACAGGCCAGGTGCAGTGGCTCATACCTGTAATCCTAGCACTTTGGGAGGCTGAGGCAGGAGGATCGCTTGAGCCCAGGAGTTCCAGACCAGCCTAAGCAACGTAGTATGACCTTGGTTCTACAAAAAGGTTTTTTGGTTTTTGTTTTGTTTTGCTTTTCGGATGAGGGTCTCAATCTGTCACCCAGGCTGGAGTGCAGGGGCACAATCTCAGCTCACTGCAACCTCTGAGTCCTGGGCTCAAGCAATCCTCCCTGCTCAGCCTCCTGAATAGCTGGGACTATAGGCACATGCCACCACCCCCAGCATGCCCAGCTTTTTTTTTTTTTTTTTGTAGACACAGGGTTTCACCATGTTGCCCAGGTTGGTCTCCAACCTCTGTGCTCAAGGTATTTGCCTGCCTCAGCCACTCAAACTGCTGGCATTATGGAGTGAGCCACCGCACCCTGCCTAAAAAAGGTATTGTATAGTTTTTTTTTTTTAAGTGTTGCTACCTTTTAGATATTTAAAAAATGGAGTATTTACAAATGAAATGATTTGAGGTCTCAGATTTGCTTCCAAATATCCAGTGAGGCTGCCTGGGTGTGGTGGCTGACACCTGTAATCCCAGAATTTTGGAAGGCCAAGGTGCGTGGATTGCTTGAGCCCAAGAGTTGGAGACCAGCCTAGGTAACATGGCAAAACCTTTCATTTATTTCTTTATGTATTGTTATTATTTTTTTACCCTAGACATGTTTCCTGCATGGTTTGTCTCCCCAGTCATTGTCCACAGGACTCTGGGAAGCTGTGGGAATATGCAGGTGCAGACACAAGGCCCAGCTTCATCTCCAACGTTGTGGAAAGGGACTGTACATCACAGGGCAGAGCCCTGCGAAACCTTTCTTTACAAAAATTAGCCAGACATACTGGCTTGCCCCTGTAGCCCCAGCTACTTGAGAGGCTGAGGCAGGAGAATCACTTGGGCCTGGGAGATCGAGGCTGCAGTGAGCTGTGATCATGCCACTGCACTCTAGCTCCAGCGACAGAGTGAGGCACTGTCTCAAAAAACAGAAAAATTCTATTGAGTAATAATCTATTCAGGCAAGAATAGATGCTGAAAGAGTGAAAGTCTGATGAGTAACAGGATATTTACAGAGTCTCCACGTACCTCCCACAAACAGGAAAGCAATAACTTTATAGCAGACACCTGGCAGAGACCACTTTAGCCAAGTGTCAAAATTAACATCACCAGTGATGGGTCCAATTGGTGGCAGGCTGGGATCTTCTTGCCAAAAAGGCACAAACTGAATCTAATGGTAAGGAAACAGCAGACAAACCCAAGTTGAAAGACATTCTGCCTAATAACTGACCTACACTTTGTTAAAACATCAAGGTCACAAAAGATAAAAAGGCTCAGAAATTGATCTTAGTGAAAAGACAATTGGAAGCAACAAGTGATCTTGGATTTTCTTTTGCCGTAAAGGTCAGTGATGTGACAATGGGTGAAATCTGATTAGGTTTCCAGATTTCCTGCTTTTCATAATTTTACTGAGGTTATGTTTAGAGAATGTCTTGTTCTGGCCAGGTGCAGTGGCTCACACCTGTAATCCCAGCACTTTGGGAGGTTGAGGCAGGTGGATCACCTGAGGTTAAGTGTTCAAAACCAGCCTGGCCAACATAGGGAAACCCTGTCTCTACTAAAAATACAAAAATTAGCTGGACATGGTGGCACATGCCTGTAGTTCTGGGTTACTCAGGAGGCTGAGACAGGAGAATTGCTTGAACCCAGGAGCTGAGATCTCGCCATTGCACTCCAGCCTGGACAACAGAGCGAGACTCCATCTCAAAAAAAAAAAAGAGAGAGAGAGAGAATTTCTTGTTCACAGGAAACTCAGTAAGTATTTAAATGGGTGGAAGGATGGACAGATAGGAACCTATACAGGACTGGTGAGGTGGGCGTTTGTCCTTTTCTCTCATTTAACTCACTAATCATCAATTTAGTGACTCTCATTTAAGTCACTAATATATTGTATTTATTGTCATTTCCAGCTGAGTCTAATCTTGGTATTATTAAAAGAAATATTCCAGCCAGGCACAGTGGCTCACACCTGTAATCCCAGCACTTTGGGAGGCCAAGGCAGGCAGATCACCTGAGGTTGAGAGTTTGAGACCAGCCTGATCAACATGGAGAAACCCCCTCTCTACTAAAAATACAAAATTAGCTGGGCATGATGGCACATTCCTGTAATCCCAGCTACTTGGGAGGCTGAGGCAGGAGAATTGCTCGAACCCAGGAGACGGAGGTTTTGGTGAGCCAAGATTGTGCCATTGTATTCCAGCCTAGGAAACAAGACCAAAACTCCATCTCAAAAAAAGAAAGAAATATTCCAAAACTTAGAAATATGTGAAAGTTACACTATCATTAATAAGAGTAATGGTAGTAGGAATTAAGAATTTTGGTAGCTGGGCTCAGTAGTGAGCACCTGTAGTCCCAGCTACCTGGGAGGCTGAAGCAGGGGGATTGCTTGAGCCCAGGACTTCCAGACCAGCCTGGGCAACATAGCAAGACCTCATCTTTTAAAAAAAATTGGAGGCCGGGCTCGGTGGCTCAAGCCTGTAATCCCAGCACTTTGGGAGGCCGAGGCGGGTGGATCATGAGGTCGAAAGATCAAGACCAACCCGGTCAACATGGTGAAACCCCGTCTCTACTAAAAATACAAAAAATTAGCTGGGCATGGTGGTGCGTGCCTGTAATCCTAGCTACTCAGGAGGCTGAGGCAGGAGAATTGCCTGAACCCAGGAGGCGGAGGTTGCCATGAGCCGAGATTGCGCCATTGCACTCCAGCCTGGGTAACAAGAGTAAAACTCTGTCTCAAAAAAAAAAAAAAAATTGGATCGATGTGGTGGCTCACACCTGTAATCCCAGCACTTTGGGAGGCCAAGGCAGGTGGATCACCTGAGGTCAGGAGTTTGAGACCAGCCTGGCCAACGTGGTGAAACCCCATCTCTAATAAAAATACAAAAATTAGCCAGGGGTAATGGCATGCACCTGTAATCCCAGTTACTTGGGAGGCTGAGGCAGGAGAATCACTTGAACCTAGGAGACAGAGGTTGTAGTGAGCCAAGACTGTGCCATTACACTCTAGACTGGGCAATAAGAGCAAAACTCCGTCTCAAAAAAAAAAAAGAAAGGTGTTGAGATGGTAGCCAAAAGAGGCCAGCTGCTCAGAGGATACAGTTGCTCAGAGGCTGCAGAAACTAGAAATATGAACTCTAGAATTGCACTGCCCAGTACTGTAGCTAATGGTCACACGTAGCTATTTAGATTTCTGGTCATTAAAATTCAATAATATGTAAAATTCAGTCCCTGGCTCACATTAGTCATATTTGCAGTGCTCATAGACAGTGCTGTTCTGAATTATGGAGTCTAGAATCCTTCTTCTTTTTTTTTGTTAAGATGGAGTCTTGCTCTGTCACCAGGTTGGAGTGCAGTGGTGCGATCTCAGCTCACTGCAACCTCTGAGTCTCGGGCTCAAGCAATTCTCCTGCCTCAGCCTCCCGAGTAGCTGGAACTACAGGCACATGCTACCACACCCAGCTAATTTTTGTATTTTTAGTAGAGACGGATTTTCACCATGTTAGCCAGAATAATCTCGATCTCTTGACCTCGTGATCTGCCTGCCTTGGCCTCCCAAAGTGCTGGGATTACAAGCTTGAGCCACCGTGCCCAGCCTAGAATGCTTCTTAGAATATAGTTCAAGGGCCGGGCATGGTGGCGCACGCCTGTGATCCCAGCACTTTGGGAAGCCGAGGTAGGAGGATTGCTTGAGCCCAAGAGTTTGAGGCCAGCTTAGGGAACATGGCAAAAGCCCATCACTACAAATAAAAGATTTAAAAAGTAGTCAGGCTTGGTGGTGAGCGCCTATATTTCCCAGCTTCTCAGGAGGCTGAGGCAAGAGAATCACTTGAGCCTGGGAGGTTGAGGCTGCGGTGAGCTGAGATGGTGCCACTACACTCCAGCGTGGGTGACAGAATGAGACCCTGTCTCCAAAACAACAACAAAACAGAATATAGTGCAAGGAATACATATTGTTTAACTACCAGGGGTTACTGGTGAGAAACACATTTCCAGATTCATTCCAGACCTACTTAGTCAGAATCTCTGACTACAGAGCTTCAGAATTCGCATTTGAGCAGGTTCTTCCAGTTCATTCCTTTGTTGCTCGCTAATAGGCAACAGCCTCCCTAGGGGAAGAAGGAGGTGAAAGTCATCTTGTGTTTCCTGCCAGAAGGCTCACTCTAATCTGGACTCCAAGATTTGAGAGATATCAACAAAGGATCTTCAGACCCAGATATTGAGGAAGATCAGCTATGATCGTGGGCCAGGTGCGGTGGCTCACGCCTGTAATCCTAGCACTTCCGGAAGCCAAGGCGGATGGATCACCTGAGGTCGGGAGTTCGAGATCAGCCTGGCCAACATGGTGAAACCCCGTCTCTACTAAAAATACAAAAAAATTAGCCAGGCGTGGTGGCGCCTGAAATCCCAGCTACTCGGGAGGATGAGGCAGGAAAAGCATTTGAACCTGGGAAGTGGAGGCTGCAGTGAGCCAAGACTGCACCGCTGCTCTCCAGCCTGGGCAACAAGAGTAAAACTGTGTATCAAAAAAAAAAAAAAAAAAAAAAAAAAATATATATATATATATATATATATATATATTAGCTGGGCATGGTGGCGCATGCCTGTAATCAAAACTACTAGGGAAGGTGAGGCAGAAGCACTTGAACCTGGGAGGTGGAGGTTGCAGTGAGCCCAGATCACGCCTCTGCACTCCAGCCTGGGTGACAGAGTTAAGACTCCATCTCCAAAAATAAATAAATAAATGAAAAAAAATTTTTTTGTTTTATTTGAGACAGAGTTTTGCTCTTATTGCCCAGGCTGGAGTGCAGTAGTGTGGTCTTGGCTTACTGCAACCTCTGCCTCCCAGGTTCAAGTGATTCTCCTGCCTCAGCCTTCTGAGTAGCTGGGATTACAGGGGTGCACCACCATGCCTGGCTAATTTTTTGTATTTTTAGTAGAGATGGTGTTTTATCATGTTGGGCAGGCTGGCCTCGAACTTCTGACCTCAGGTGATCCACCTGCCTCGGCCTCCCAAAGTGCAGGGATTACGGTGTGAGCTACCATGCTTGGCCGAAAACTTTGTAAAAAGATATGATTGTGCTCTTCAATGACTGCCTAGCCAGTTAACTCCAATCCTGGCCCTTAACTCCCATGCTACTTGACCTTGGGTAGATTACTTAACCTATCTGTGCCTTGGTTTCCTTATCTGTCAAAAAGCCGATAATAGCACCTACTCTATTGGGTTATTACAAGAATTCCAGAAGTTCACAGATGTCAAGTGATTCCAACAGTGCCCGGCACATGAGTACACGTTGGATTTTTTATCCTTTGGAATAGTGTCTCTCTCTGTTGTCCAGGCTGGAGTGCAATGGCATGTCCACGCTCACTGTAGCTCGATCTCCTGGGGTCAAAGAATCCTCACACCTCAGCCTCTGGAGTGGCCAGGACTGTAGACATGTACCACCACACCGGGGTAATTATGTATTTACTTATTTTTAGAGATGGGGTCTCACTATGTTGCCCAGGCTCATCTCAAACTCCTGGCCCCAAGTGATTCTCCTGCTTTGGCCTCCCAAAGGGCTACGATTACAGGCATGAGCCACCATGCCTGGGCCTATTTTCTTTTCTTTTCTTTCTTTCTTTTTTTGAGATGGAGTTTTGCTCTTTTTGCCCAGGCTGGAGAGCAATGGTGTGATCTCAGCTCACTGCAACCTCTGCCTCCCAGGTTCAAGCAATTTTCCAGCCTCAGCCTCCCAAGTAGCTGTGATTACAGGCACCCACCACCACCCCAGCCAATTTTCTATTTTTAGTAAAGACAGGGTTTCACCATGCTGGCCAGGCTGGTTTCAAACTCCTGACCTCAGGTATCCTCCTGCCTCGGCCTCCCAAACTGCTGGGATTACAGGTGTGTACCACCATGCCTGGCCCTATTTTATTTTCTTCCTAGCACTTAACACTCACTAACATGACCATCATTTACTTTTGCTTTATTTATTCCACAAACATTTATTGAGCACCTACTGTGTGTAGGCATTCCAGGCAGAGGGAATAGCAGGTACAAAGGCCCGGGGCTGGGAACATGCCAAGTAGTGTTTTTTGTTTGTTTGTTTGTTTGAGACGAAGTTTTGCTGTTGTTACCCAGACTGGAGTGCAATGGCACAATCTCGGCTCACTGCAACCTCTGCCTCCTGGGTTCAAGCAATTCTCTTGCCTCAGCCTCGCAAGTAGCTGGGACTACAGGCACGCACCACCATGCCCAGCTAATTTTTGTATTTTTAGTAGAGACGGGGTTTCACCTTGTTGACCAGGATGGTCTCAATCTCTTGACCTCGTGATCCACCCGCCTCGGCCTCCCAAAGTGCTGGGATTACAGGCGTAAGCCACCGCGCCCAGCCTGCCAAGTAATGTTTAAGATGCTAGAGACAGCTGGGTGCGGTGGCTCATGCCTGTAATCACACACTCTGAGAGGCTAAGGTGGGAGAGCACTTAAGGCCAGGAGTCTGAGACCAGCCTGAGCAATATGGTGAAACCCTGTCGCTACAGAAAAATACAAAAAGGGGCTGGGGCCGGGCACTGTGGCTCATGCCTATAATCTCAGAACTTTGGGAGGCCGAGGCCAGCGGATCACGAGGTCAAGAGATCGAGACCATCCTGGTCAACATGGTGAAACCCTGTCTCTACTAAAAATACAAAAAACAATTCGCTGGGCATGGTGGCACACACCTGTAGTCCCAGCTACTCAGGAGGCTGAGGCAGGAGAATTGCTTGAACCCAGGAGGCAGAGGTTTCGGTGAGTTGAGATCGCGCCACTGCATTCCAGCCTGGCACCTGGTGACAGAGCAAGACTCTGTCTCAAAAAAAAAAAAGTGGCTGGGCACAGTGACTCATACCTGTAATCCCAGCACTTTGGGAGTCGGACGGATCACAAAGTCAGGAGTTTGAGACCAGCCTGGACAATATGGTGAAACCCCATCTCTACTAAAAATACAAAAATTAGCTGGGCGTGGTGGCATGCACCTGTAGTCCCAGCTACTCGGAGGCTGAGAGAGGAGAATCACTTGTCACCTGAGAGGTGGAGTTTGCAGTGACCCAAGATTGCACCACTGCACTCCAGCCTAGATGACCGAGTGAGAGCCCATCTCGAAAAAAAACAAAAAACAAAAAAGTAGCCCAGAGTGTTGGCACCTGCCTATAGTTCCACCTACTTGGGAGACTGAGGTGGGAGGATGGCTTGAGCCCAGGACGTCAAGGCTGCAGTGAGCTGTGATTACACCACTGCTCTCCAGTCTGGGTGACAGAACCAGACCCTGTATCAAAAAAAAAAAGTGAGAGAGCTATAGATAGTCAGGCAAGGTGGTGGCTCACACCTTAATCTCTAATCTCAGCACTATGGGAGGTTGAGGCGGGCAGATCTCTTAAACCCAGGAGTTCAAGACCAGCCTGGGCAACATGGCAGAACCCTGTGTCTACAAAAAAAGAAAATTAGCAAGCCTATAGTCCCAGCTACTAGGAAGGCTGAGGTGGAAGGATCACCTGAGCCCAGAAGGTTGAAGCTGTAGTGAGCTGTGATTGCACCACTGCACTCCAGCCTGAGTAACAGAGTGAGACCTTGTCTTAAAAATAAAAAATGCTAGAGATCCATTAGTAAATAAGGCAGGTGCAGTCCTATCTTCACGGTTCCTGTATTTTAATGAAGATAGAGACAGATAAATTGATTTATATTAGGTTAGTGCTAAAGTCATTGTGGTTTTCGCCATTAAAAGTGACTGGTTCTTTCTCCGGGCATGGTGGCTCATGCCTGTAATCCTGACACTTTGGGAGGCTGAGGCAGGCAGATCACCTGAGGTCGGAGTTCGAGACCAACCTGACCAACATGGAAAAACCTCATTTCTACTAAAAATATAAAAATAACCAGGAGTGGTGGCAGGCGCCTTTAATCCTAGCTGTTCGGGAAGCTGAGGCAGAAGCGCTTGAACCTGGGAGGTGGAGGTTGTGGTGAGCTGAGATGGCACCATTGCACTCCAGCCTGGGCGATAGGAGTGAAACTCTGTCTCAGAAAAAAAAAAAAAGTTACTGGTTTTTGCCATTACTTTTAATGGCAAAAACAGCAATGACTTTTGCACCAACCTAATACTATACCACCAGGCGATAAGAGGGGGTGGCCAGGGAGGACCTCTCTGAGGAGGTGGCATTTGAGCAGAGTCCTGAAGGCAGAAATGGAGAAGCCTGTGGGTACTTGGGGAAAATCTACTGGCCCTGACCTGGCCTGTGCCTCTTTCCCCCACCCTGCCCCCCATCCCATCAAAGGTCCAGGTTTCCAAACAGAGGTTGTTTTCTCAACTGCTAGAGAAGGGGAATTCCGATGGGGGTTGCAGGCCCTCAGCCTCTGCCATCTGCCTTCTCTCCCACTGGCTGTCCTAGCCTTTGAGCTGATGTTGCTGTGTGGGGCTCCAGCTTGGGGGCCTAGGGTCCTCCATCAAAGGGTTCATGCCTGAAATCCCAGCATTCTGGGAGACCAAGGTGGAGGTGGGAGGATCGCTTAAGCCCGGGAGTTCGAGACCAGCCTGGGTAACATAGAGAGACCCCCCCCCTTGCTACAAAAAACAAACAAACAAACAAACAAAACAAAACAAAAATATATACACAAAAATTAGCCAGGCCTGGTGGTGGTGCCCCTCTGTGGTCCCAGCTACCTCGGAGGCTAAAGTAAGCCATGATGGCACCAACTGCACTACAGCCTACGTGACAGAGCAAGACCTTGTCTCAAAAAAAAAAAAAAAAAGCTCCAGACCTGTCTTCAAAGGAGCCACTGAGCCATCTGCCTGCAGACAAAAGAGTATAGGGAGCCGCTGAGGGACCCAGCCCCAGTGGCATCCCATCTTGGCTTCTGGTTCCTGATTAATCTCATGGCTCCTCCTTCCATCGCAAAGAGGGGGCTGAGTGGCCTCTCTTTCTCTCCCTTTTTTTTTTTTTTTTTTTTTGAGGCAGAGTCTGACTCTGTCACCCAGACTGGAATGCAGTGGCGCAATCCCAACTCACTGCAACCTCAACCTCAACCTCAACCTCCCGGGTTCAAGCGATTCTCCTGCTCAGTCTCCCAAGTAGCTGGGACTACAGGTGCCCACCACCACACCCAGCTAATTTTTGTATTTTTTGCAGAGACGAGGTTTCACCATGTTGGCCAGGCTGGTTTCAAACTCCTGACCTAAAGTGATTCGCCCACCTCAGCCTCCCAAAGTGCTGGGATAATAGGCATGAGCCACCACACTTGGCTGAGTTGCCTCTCTCTAGCCCAGTGGTGGGTCTAGTGTGGTCTGGAGTCAGCCTGCTTGGGTTTAAATCCAGACAGGTGTTGCCCCAAATGAGTGCTGTGTGACTCTGAGCAGTTTGCTTGATGTCTCTGAACTCACACCTCCATAAGAGTTTATAACTTTCACTACTGAGCAGTCAGGTCTTCATGCCTAGAAAGTGCTTGGTGAAGATCAGCCATTACTTTTGGGAACAGTGAGTCCCAGGGTGGGTATCTGGATTGTTTGTATCCCACTCAAACCATCTCTCCAGCTCCCCTAGTAGGCACATAAAATTGGGAGGAAGAAGGAGCCTCCCACCACCCACCAGCCAGGCTGTCTCTTTCAGGGAAAGCAGGGAGATCCAGGTCTAGTTAATTCCCGGGAGGGGCCAGAGAGCAGCCCCTGGGAAGGATCCCGGTTGACCTGTTTTCTCCTGGCTCAGGCCGGGTTAAGGGTGTCGGGGGCACAGAAAGGGAAGGTTGGCAAAGAATGAGTTACCCAGGCAGCCACCCCTTCCCATTCCATCCAGCCCAGCCATGGGGCACTCCTGGGAGAAATTGTTCCCTTAAGCCTGAAAAGACACACCAACCACCAGAAAGAGAAACTGAACCGTTTATTAGCCTAGATCTGGTTCTCAGGCATTGGGGTTCGGGGGTGCGTCTAGGGAGCTCTATGAGAGGAGACAAGCCCCTGACTGGCTCCTTGCCCCCCAAAGACCTGCTCCCCCAGCCTTTGCATTCACAAGAAATTACTTTGAGGCATGAGGTTTTCTTCCCCCAAGGCGAGCTGCACCCCAGCTCTCCCATAGGGGGATGGGCCAGCAATTCCAAAGAGGTCTGGGCAGGACCAGATCCCCCCTGACTTTGGCAGCTTCAACACGAACTTGAGAAGACCCAACAGCATTCATTCCGGGGGAAACATGATGGGGAGAGGGGGTCAAACATCACACCTATGCACACACACAGACACACATAAATACACGTTTGTACCGTAACAAACCTTCCATTATCCACAGGGTTTAGTGAAGTCCTTCTAGGGCAGATTAGGGGAGAGTGTCCCCAGGAAATGTCCCTAGCCACCACCACTCCCATACTCCATTCAATATAACTTGAAAGAAGAAGGTTGGGCGTGGTGGCTAACGCCTGTAATCCCAGCACTTTGGGAAGCTGAGGCGGGCAAATCACTTGAGGTCAAGAGTCTGAGACCAGCCTGGCCAACACAGTGAAACCCCGTCTCTACTAAAAATACAAAAATTAGCCAGGTGTGGTGACAGGTGCCTGTAGTCCCAGCTATTCAGGAGGTCGAGGCAGGAGAATTGCTTGAACCTGGGAGGCAGAGGTTGCAGTGAGCTGAGATCGTGCCATTACACTCCAGCCTTGGCAACAGTGAGATTCTGTCTCAAACAAAACAAAACAAAAATCTTGAAACTGTCCCCCCAAAAAAAAAATCTTGAAAGAAGACACAGTGGGGTTCAGGCTCAAGACTTCACTCTGTCTTGCTTGGGAGACCGGGTATTTCAGCTGAGGCTGCAGGTGTGGAGCTGAGAATAGCTTAAGGGTGGCTGTTTCTCAAAGGGGGATGTCTGTGCAAACATTGACCCCCTAGAATTTTCTCAAGTTGCACCTGCCCCACATCAAAGTCCCAAAGCCCTCCATAGCACCCCCAAACTGATTTTCCCATCTTTGGTGATTCCTCTGTGCCCCAAATAGTGCAATTGACCAATGAAGTGTGAGAATGAGGAATAGGCCTCAGCGCCGTCCCCGTTCCACTTCTAGCTGTGGTTTCCGAGACTCAGAGAGACGGGAAGAAGTCCGAAATGGAAGCTGATGAAATTTGGGGAAGCTGTGGATGTGGGCTCCGGAGGGTCAGAGAGAAAGCCTCTCACTCTTCGGGACAGTGGTTCTGAAGTGGCATGAAATGACCCAGAGAAGGTGGCAGGAGGGATACATTCGAAGAGAAGACATCAGTGCAGGGCTGGGGGCCAGAAAGGAAAACGTGGTAATTCTTTGTACCCCCAGGCATGGTGGCTCACGCCTGTAATCCCAGCCTTTGGGAGGCCGAGGCAGGCAGATCATGAGGTCAGGAGTTCGAGACCAGCCTGGCCAACATGGTGAAACCCTGTCTCTATGAAAAATACAAAAAGAGTTTGCTGGGCATGGTGGCGGGAGCCTGTAATCCCAGCTACTTGGGAAGCGGAGGCAGGAGAATCGCTTGAACCCGGGAAGCAGAGGTTGCAGTGAGCTGAGACCTCTCTACTGAGTTCCAGCCTGGGCAACATAGCAAGATAAGAAAGAAAGAAAGAGAGAAGGAGGGAGGGAGGGAGGGAGGGAGGGAGGAAGGGAGGGAGAAAGGGAGGGAGGAAGGGAGAGAAGGAGGGAGAAAAGAAAGGAGAAATCCTTTGTACCAGGTAGTAAAGTGCTCCTGCCCTGAGTTCCCCTAAATTCTACCTGCCGTCACCCTGGCTTTTCACAGGTGCCCTGCCCTGGCCTCCCCAGGATCCAGTTCTAAAGGAGTCACATTTGCCACCACACTGGCCTTCAGGACCCCACTGCTATGTGACTAGTCCGTGCCTTATCTGGCCTTTCCAGGTGTGAAATACTTGTAACATCACCCAGGTCTGTGGGGTTGGGCATCTGGCTCAGCAGCCCCTCGTCTCTGTCTGGGATCACCCAGTGGCCTCTCTGTGAACCCCTCTGTGCCCTGGCCTGGTTGTTGTTCCACCCACCCCTCAGACCCCCGTGTTGCCCTCCAGAAACGTGGGCGATGTGGGCGTATGCATGCCTCTCTCCAGGGAGCTGGAGCTGCGGAGTGGCAGGAGGCGATGGCCTGGGGTCCCAGATCGCCTGTGTCCTTGCATCCCCGCCCCCCGCCGCCAGCACTGCAGCGGCCGAAGCACCTCCCGCCGAAGGTCCCGGCTGCGCCACGTGTAGATGACGGGGTTGAGCAGTGAATTCAGGGTGGCGAAGGCGAAAAAGTAGTGGGCTTTGTAGAGGATTGCGCAGGAGCGGATGGGACAGGCATAGTCTAGGAGGAGGATGCTGAAGGCTGGCAGCCAGCAGACGATAAAGACGCCCAGAACAATGGTGACCGTCTTGAGCAGGGCTAGTGTCTGTGGGCCGGCCACGTCAGCGTGGCTGGAGCGGACCACGCAGTAGATGCGCACATACAGCGCCACGATGGCCAACAGAATGATGGAGAAGATGGTCACCACGCACAGCACGTAATGCTTGGCGTAGAGAGGCAGGACAGTGGAGCAGGCCTCGAGGTGGCCCAGGCAGTTCCAGCCAAGGATGGGCAGGCCACCGAGAATGAGCGAGATGAGCCATGAGGCCCCGATGAGCAGAAGCATGCGGCAGCTCTTGTCACTGCCGTACAGCTTGACTTTGGCAATGGCCACGTGGCGCTCGATGGCGATGGCCAGGAGGCTGAAGACGGAGGCAGAGAGTGTGATGAAGGCAGAGCCCTCCCGGGCAAACCACTGCACAGGTGTCAGCCTCAGTGTGACAGAGCCGGAGAGCAGGGTATTGGCTACGAAGGCCACGCCTGCCAGCAGATCGGAGGCGGCAAGGTTCCCCAGGAACAGGTACATGGCCGAGTGGAACTTGCTGTTGCGGGCCACTGCGATGAGCACCAGCAGGTTTTCCACCACGATGGTGCAACAGAGGATGACGATGAAGGCCGAGGCCACCTGGCGGGAGCTCGTCTGCTGCGTTTCCAGCGTCTCCTTGGTATAATTATAGTGTTCCTGGACCTTGTTGGGGTTCAGGTACTCCGAGTACAAGCTGCCCATGGTGGGGCTCAGAGGCCCGCTGGGGCCATGGGGCTGTCAGAACTGCAGAGAAGACAGACAGACAGACAGACAACAGGTCAGAGTTGTGGCTGTCCCTGGGCTCTGGCCTCGGATGGGCTGAGACTCAACTTCCCATTCTGTTAATCCTCGTGGCATGGCCACAGGAATTCAGAATTATCACCATCCCCACTTACAGACAAGAAACCAAGAGAAGTTAATTCACTTTCCTGAAGTCTCAAATCTAACCGGCGTCAGGGCCAGAGAGACTGGCTCTGCAGCCTCTGTAAGCCCTAGGCTACAAGCTTTCTTATTTATTCTATTTATCTGTTTTTTCAAGACAAGGTCTTGCTCTGTCATTGAGGCTTGAGTGCTGTGGCACAGTCATAGCTACCTGCAGCCATAAACTCCTGGGCTCAAATGATCCTCTCACCTCAACCTCCCACCTCAGCTTCAGCCACAAGCACATGCCACCACACCTGGCTGATTTTTGTTTTTTTAGTGATTGGATCTCACTGTGTTGTCCAGGCTGGTCCTGAACCCCTGGCCTCGGGCAATTCCCTTTGGCCTCTCAAAGCAATGAGATTACAGGCATGAGCCATGACGCCTTGCCTATTTTAATTTTCATTATTATTTTCTAGAGATAGGGTCTTGCTCTGTCACCCAGGCTGGAGTGCAGTGGCATGATCATAGCTCACAGTTGACTCAACTCCTGGGCTCAAGTGATCCTCCTGCCTCAGCCTCCTGGTAGCTACATGCTTTCAAAGGAACAGAAGTTCCCCCAAATTGCATGAAAAATATAATGTGGGGCTGGGCACGGCAGCTCACGCCTGTAATTCCAGCGCTTTGGGAGCCCAAGGCGGGTGGATCATGAGGTCAGGAGTTCGAGACCAGCCTGGCCAACATGGTGAAACCCAGTCTCTACTAAAAATACAAAAATTAGCGGGGCATGGTGGCACATGCCTGTAATTCCAGCTACTTGAGAGGCTGAGGCAGGAGCATTGCTTGAACCCAGGAGGTAGAGGTTGCAGTGAGCCGAGATCACGCCATTGCACTGCAGCCTGGGCAACCAGAGTGAAACTCTGTCTCAAAAAAAAAAAAAGATAAAAGAAAAATATGTGGACGTCCAGAAACCTTGCCCAGCTACCCAGAAAGCAAGCCCTAGGTAGGGCCTGGATGATCTCTTTTCTGGAACACACAGGCACCTGGGGCTGCATGCTGACCTGGGTCACCACTGATAGCTCCTACTCCTGCTCATTCATTACCACCCACTAACCCTGGATTTCAGGCTGAGTCTAAGCCTTGAAGCCACGGGTGCTCCCAAGATAAGGTCTTGGGGAGACACCAGGGCGGCCCTGAGGTTCAAACATCCCAGAGGTCACACCATCTTCAAGGACATAGACCTTGGAGGCAATCCAGGGTTTGCTCCCATTTCACCTCTGAAACACTGGCCAAGTCCCTAGACGCTGTGTCAGCCTGAATGTCCTCATCTGTGCAATGGAGAGAAGAAAGCCCATTTTGTGGGGTGTTGGGAAAATCCTTTTAAATGACACATGAGGCACGTTTAGCTCACAGTAAGCACTCAACAAATACTGGTTAATGTCATTAGTTCCCCTCTTCCCTCCAATCCTTTGGGAAGAGAAGGGATGTAAGCCAACCAGGCGCGATCTCCAACAGCCTGTTCTCATCAGCACCATCTTGCTCTGCCCTGGGACAGAAGGTCCCATGGGGATGGGCAGGGCCCTGGCACCCCCCTCCCCAGCCAGGATGAAATCCAGATGTGAGGCCTCCCAAACAAAGAGGGTGGAGTCCTCACTCTGCAGTCACATCCGGTGTGAGGAAGGCCTGATGGGAGGGGTGGGGAGGGGAGATTTAAGATGGGAGAGACCCAAACTGGGAGGTCCTGGCTGGGAGGATGGGGCAGATTTGCTGAAGTCATGTGAGCCGTGAAGGGGCGTGCAGCCTCGCTGGGAGGGGGGTAAGACATTTGTTCCATGAAAGCCTGAGTCACCCCCACCACCCCCACCAAGGAAAACTGAGCTGTGGGGGGAGGGGCAGGGAAAGGGCGGGAAGAGGCACTTTTGGGCAGAAAGGATGAGAGGCAGACACCATGGCCTTCCCCCAGCTTGGGGGTAGGGTTGGGGGGTGTCAGAAGAGCTGGTGCAGTGTATGCCTTTCATGAAGGGAGAGGGAGGAAGTTCCAGCCCGTAGCTAAATGGCAGGGAGCAGGGAGAATAGGGGGAGTCCTCCCCAGGTCCCTAGAAACACATCTGGCAAGGAGTATGTGCACCCTTCCAGAAAATTCTGGTTAGGCCAGTTCTGAGCCCAGGAGTGATGAGGGCTTCCGGAGTCACCCAGCCATTGCAGTCCCTGGCCGCCCCCTCCAAGGGGCATTCTGGCCCCTGGCTGGACAGAGGCAGCTGCTCTCCCAAGGGCGGAGGGACATCCGTCCTAGTTTGGGAACAGACAAGAGCTTGTGCACGTCCCCGGGGACTGCTGCCCCTCCCAGATCGCCACACAGAGGCCCCTTGTTCCCTTGCTGGACGGAGCCCCGGGCATCTTGATGCCCTCTGCACGCTGCAGCCAGTCCCAGGCAGGTTTGGGCCCAGACTGCAGCCAGATCAGCTGCGTCCGTCGGACCGGAAACAGCCCGCGCCCTGATTGGCTCATTTTCAATCCCAGGACACTGAACGATTTGCCTATTGGTCCGCGCTTTCCATCTTCGGCCTCTGATTGGTCCAGTTGAGGGCGCTCTACGGCCAGCCCTACTGATGGGTCCTTTAAAGGCAACGGGAGCTCGGCGCTTTCCAAGGCTAGAGTTAATGCTGTGTGGACGTCCCTAGAGGCAGTCTGAACTGGGTCTGACCGCTGGGTCACCCCGCCCAGACGCCCCCAGGCTGCCCTGGCGGGCTGAGCCCCTCTTGGAGTTCATAAGTAATAACAAGGTCCCTTTGCAGGCCTGGGAAGCACACTCGCCAGTGCAGCCGCCGCCTCTGCCGCTCACCAAAAGATTTACTGTGGCTTCCTGGAGAAATTAAGAAATGTATTCAGGCCGGGCGCTGTGGCTCACGGCTGTAATCCCAGCACTCTGGGAGGCCGAGATGGGCAGATCACCTGAGGTCATGAATTCGAGACCAGCCTGGCTAACTGGTGAAACACCCCTCTCTACTAAAAATACAAAAAAAAAAAAAAAAAGCCAGGCATGGTGGTGCACGTCTGTAATCCCAGCTACTCGGGAGGCAGGATAATTGCTTGAAGCCGAGAGGCAGAGGTTGCAGTGAGCTGAAATCATGCCACTGCACTCCAGCCTGGGCAACAGAGCTGGACTCTGTCTCAAAACGAATAAAATGTGTTCAGCTCTTGCACCCCAGGGACTGACCAAAAAGTCTGTCTTCCCTGAGAAGAAAACTGGGGGCGCTGCACTCTCACTTTATGCAGCCCCAGGAGGCTAAGGCATCCACAGAGGGAGAGGCAGCTCTCCTAGAGAAGGAGAAACTGAGGTCCACATTCTATCCAAGCCTCATTTTAACCACTAGGACTTTACTGAGGCAAGCACTTAGACGGTTGACACTTCCCAGAAAGTGGGACACTTCCCTCTCTGAGGCTGGAGCTGGCAGAAGAGTCACCCTCTAGGTGGATGGTGGCCTGGCCTGTGTCCCTTCCCTGTGTCAGACTACCAGGTTTTGAGAAGGAGACAGAGCCTATCTCCTGGTCACCTTCACCAAGGCCATCCTGACTCAAATGGAACAGGAGGGACAAGCGACCGGCTTTGGAAGGAAGGGAAGAGAGAGACTCAGACGAGTGTTTGGCTGGAGATTAGGAGAGGGGAAGGCTAGAGGAAGCCTCAGTGGCTTCCGAGCTCCTCTCCACCCTCTCCCAGTTCCACAGAGGCAGGCCCTGTGGTTACAGTTTCCCCCGGTCCCCCAGAGAAGGAGTTTCGCTCTGTCGCCCAGGCTGGAGTACAGTGGCGCCATCTTGGCTCACCGCAACCTCTGCCTCCCAGGTTCAGGCGATTTTCGCATGTGCCACCACGCCAGGCTAATTTTGTATTTTTAGTAGAGACAAGTTTCTCCATGTTGGTCAGGCTGATCTCGAGCTCCCAATCTCAGGTGACTTGCCCATCTCAGCCTCCCAAAGTGCTGGGATTACAGGTGTGAGCCACCGAGCCTGGCAGCCACCCTACCTTTTGGTTTCCCTGTGGCTATCAGGATCCCTTACCCTGCCGTTCCCTACCAAGCAGCCAGGGGGAGCTTTTAAACTTATAACTCCATGTCACTCCATGACTCCAAATTCTTCCATGGCTCCCTATACCCCAAGTAGCATGGCCCCTGCCCACAAAGCCTCCTCCCACTCTCCCCCAGAGCCATTCCACTCCAACCACTCAAAGCTTCCTCCATGCCACCCCCACTCCTACCTCCAAGCCTTTGCTCTTGCTGTTCTTGGGGCACGCCCTTCCCCAAAATCTTTTTTTTTTTTTTTTGAGACGGAGTCTCTCTCTGTTGCCCAGGATGGAGTACAATGACACAGTCTTGGCTCATTGCAACCTCTGCCTCCTGGGTTCAAGCAATTCTCCTGCCTCAGCCTCCTGAGTAGCTGGGATTACAGGCGTGTACCACCACGCCTGGCTAACTTTTGCATTTTTAGTAGAGACAGGGTTTCACCATGTTGGCCAGGCTGGTCTTAAACTCCTTATCTCTTGATTCGCCCACCTTGGCCTCCCAAAGTGCTGGGATGACAGGCATGAGCCACCTCGCGTGGCCCTCCCCAGAGCTTTTGTTTTGTTTTGTTTTTGTTGTTTTGAGATAGAGTCTCACTCTGTTGGCCAGGCTGTAGTGCAGTGGTGTGATCTCAGCTCACTGCAACTTGCCTCCTGAGTTCAAGTGATTCTCCTGCCTCAGCCTCTTAAGTAACTGGGATTATAGGTGCCCACCACCACACCCAGCTAGTATTTTTAGTAGAGAGAGTGTTTCACCACTTTGACCAGGCTGGTCTGGAACGCCTGATCTCAGGTGATTCACCTGCCTCGGCCTCTGAAAGTGCTGGGATTACAGGTGTGAGCCACCGTCCCTGACCGTTCCCCAAATCTTTGAATGACTGTTTCCCCATCTTTCAGGTTTCTATTTAAAGGTCATTTCCTCAGAGGGGACTCCCCTGACTCCCAGTCTACTGTAGCAGCCGTCTCGTAGCCTTTCCTAACCGCAGAATTTTGTTTTATTATCTGCACAGCACTTGCCACTAACAGAAACTATCATGGTATTTCTCCTTTTCTGTCTGGCCTTGCACCTAGAATGTCAACGCAGAAGGCCAAGAAGCAAGTCCGTTATCAGCTCCTACAGGGATGCCTGGCACAAAGAAAGCCCTCAGAAAACGTGTGGAATGGGCAAATGAATGAATGATTGAATGAACCAGCCAACGAAGGAGACCCCTAGTGGGTTCCCAAGGGTGGAAGCTCCTAAGCTCAGCCCAGACCCAAACAACAACAAAGGAGCCTGGAGACACCTCTAGACCCTGGGCAGCGCCCCCCCCCCAGCGCCCCCCCCCACCAACAACCAGGCAAAGCCCAGCGTGTCTCCATGGAGACGACAGCAGGACCCGCCCCCGCGCTGGCCCGCACTCTCGGCCTCCTTATCTGGCCTAGGAATGCGTGGTATCCACACTCGCTCGCGCTGGAGCCACGCCTCCTCTCCCCCTGACCCCAGACCGCCACACGCGCGGGACCCCCACGTCTCCAAGTTGGACTGGAGGGATTCCTCTCCGTCCCTCCAGGGGTCCCGCCTCGAGATTTTGGGAAGACTGGGGGTGGGGGACCAGATCCCAGCAGCAGCTGTACCCCGAGTTCCGCGCCTGCCCGAGTGGCCCCAAGCGGGGGACCGTGGGCTCAGCGCGTGGTGCCCGGAGCATCAGACAAGGGCAGAGACAGAGGAGGGGGTGGAAATCCCCGGGTGAGTCAACCCGTGCCGAAGAAAGGGGCGAGTTCCGACTCTCTGTCGGACCCGGGGACACGCGGGGTCTGTGCCACGCACCCTTCACCCACGCCCCATCCCTGAGCTGGAATTGAAATAGGAGGCGTCTGAGCCACACGGTGACTTTCCTTTTCCTTCCAAAAGAAAGCCACGCCCCCGCGGGAGTCTGGGGATGGCAAACAACTTGGGGAAACCGAGGCAGAAAGCCCGAAGTGCGACCGCCCTCCCCGGGGGTCCCGCCCCTTGGCTTGGAGGCTCCCCAGCACGCCCCTCCTTTTGCCCTCGCAATAGCCGGAGTCAGCCAGAAGGGGTGCTGCACCCCTCCCCCAAACACACTCCTCAAAACCCCAGTCGCCGGGCACAGCGTCCTGCCTCCCAAAGACTCCAGTCGAAAGCGCTCGGATTCTGCCTTCTCCCCGGCGCCAACTTCCTGCCGCTGAGAAAGACGGGGAGCAGAATCTGGGGGTTCGCGGCCGAGACAGTGGGGGCTGCCGGGATTCGTGGAGAGGGCGCACCGTGACCACCCGCTCCGTGCAGCGGGAACCCGCGCGGCGCGTGCGCGCCCCAGCCCCCCAAATCGGGCCCCGCAGCTCGGATCCCGAGACTTCAGTGGGGACCGGGGCCCGCCCTTTCTGCCTCCTCCTCCCCACGCGCGCTCACCTGGCGAGGCCGGCCCGGCTCCCTGCCCTGGCCGGAGGGGCCTTGGCGTCTGCGTCCCTGGGGCGGCCGCGGCTGGGGCTGGGGTTGCCCGCCGGGTTCGGCAGCGTCCCGGGGCTGGGACCAGGGACAGAAGTGGGGGCGGGGAAAGCCACCGCTTCTGCCCCCCGCTCGCCCCGCCCTCCTCTCCTCTTTCCGGCTGCGGCTGCAATGAATTCCAGATGTGGCCGGCCGGCCGGGCCGGGCGCACGCGGGGACTGGCAGGAGCTGCACCGAGGGCCCCTTTGTCCGCCCCCCCACCTCTCGGTCTGCCCCTCCCAGCCCCCACCCGTGAGAACCGGTCCGCGCGAGACGTAACGCTGGCCTAGTGACATCACAGTGTTCCTGATCAGGTGGCCTCAACCTGAAACAACTATCTTCAACTCTAGATTCACTCTGGGCTCACCCCTGGGCCTCTGGACTTGGAAGAAAACACAAGGTTACCTTTATTTACTCGACAAAGAAATAGCCTTGGAAGTACCTACTAGGTGTCAACGCTTCAATGAGTCATTAAGCACCTAATGTGGGCCCAGCTGGGTGGCTCATGCCTGTAATGCCAGCATTTTGGGAGGCTGAGGTGGGTCTATCACTTGAGGTTGGGAGTTCGAAACCAGCCTGGCCAACATGGAGAAACCCCGTCAAAAATTAGCTAAGCATGGTGGCGCATGCCTGTAATTCCAGCTACTTGGGAGGCTGAGGCAGGAGAATCGCTTAAACCCGGGAGGTAGAGGTTGCCAGGAGCCAAGATCGGGCCATTGCACTCCAGCCTGGGCAACAAGAGCAAAACTTCACCTCAAAAAAAAAAAAGGAAGGAAAGAAAAAGAGCCTACTGTATATCCAACCAACAAATAATGAGATTCCTATTAAGTGCAATCCCCGGTCCCAAAGACAAAATTGGTCTCTCCCTTTTTATTTTCTTTTTCTGAGACAGAGTCTTGCTCTGTCATCCAGGCCAGAGTGCGGTGGCGCAATCATAGCTCACCGGAGCCTCAACTTCCTGCCTCGGCCTCCAGAGTAGCTGGGACTACAGATGTGCCACCATGTCTGGCTAATTTTTTGAAACTTTTTGTAGAGATGGGGGCTTGCTATGTTGCCCAGGCTAGTCTTGAGCTGTTGAGTTCAAGCAATTCTCCTGCCTCGCCCTCCCAAAGAGTTGGAATGACAGGCGTGAGCCACTGTACCCATCGGATCTCTGCCTTGATAAGTCTCCAGAATTCAGCTGCTGCCCTCTCTCCCTTAGGGGACTGGGGATACTCCACAGTCTACCCTGCCTCGTAGATCGCTGTCCCTTCTGATAGGGGGAACCAGCAAGGCCCAGTTTGTTCCTGCCTTCCAGCGTTGGGCCCAGTTTTCTATTCAGTTTTCCAATTTTCACTCTTCCCTGAGTGTTTCTGTGTGCTTGCCTGCACAAATGATATACACCTTCATTGAAAGATGTTTGTGTACGTGTGTGTGTGCGTATAACCAGCAGCTCGACAACAGGATAGGGGAGCCCCTCATTCCCTCACAAACTTTTTGGTTTGTTTGTTTGAGGTAGAGTCTCACTTGGTTTCCCCCCAGGGCAGAGTGCAGTGGTGCAATCTCGGCTCACTGCAACCTCCGCCTCCCAGGTTCAAGGGATTCTTGCACCTCAGCCTCCTGAGTAGCTGGGAATACAGGCACATGCTACCACACCTGGCTGGTGTTCTTTTTTGTTTTTGTTTTGCATTTTTAGTAAAGACAAGGTTTTGCCATGTTGGCCAGGCAGGTCTTGAACTCCTGACCTCAAGCGATTCGCCCATCTTGGCCTCCCAAAGTGCTGGGATTACAGGCATGAGCCACCCTGCTTGGCAACAAATATTTCTGATGCACCTACTGGGAACAGCAGTGATCAACAGAGAAAAAAGAAAAACCCCCTGACCCAGTGACCTTATGTTTAGGTGGGAGACATGGCATTGTATGAGAATGCCGTTTGTGAAAACATACACATCATATGTTATAATCTGGCCAGGCATGGTGGCCAGGCACAGTGACTCATGACTGTAATCCCAACACTTTGGGAGGCCAAGGTGGGTGGATTGCTTGAGCCCATTAGTTCTAGATCAGCCTGGGCAACATGGTGAAACCCCATCTCTACAAAAAAATACAAAAATTGTCTGGACACGGTGGCTCACACCTGTAATCCCAGCACTCTGGGACTCTGAGGTGGGTGGATCACTTGAGGTCAGGAGTTTGAGAACAGCCTGGCCAATATGGCACAACTCATCTCTACTAAGAGTACAAAGTATTTCTGGGCGTGGTGGTGCGCGCCTGTAATCCCAGCTACTCAGGAAGCTGAATTAGGAGAATCGCTTGAAACTGGGAGGTGGAGGTTGCAGTGAGCCAAGATGGCCCCATTGCACTTCAGCCTGCAACAAGAGCAAAACTCCATCTCAAAACATAAAATAAAAATAAAGAGGCCAGGTGTGACGGCTCATGCCTGTAATCCCAGCACTTCAGGAGGCCAAGACAGGTGGCTCACCTGAGGTCAGGAGTTCGATACCAGGCTGGCCAACATGACAAACCACATCTCTACTAAAAGTACAAAAATTAGCCGGGAATGGTAGCGTGTGCCTGGAGTCCCAGCGACTTGGGAGGCTGAGGCAGGAGAATTGCTTGATCCTTGGAGGTAGAGGTTGCAGTAAGCTGAGATCCCGCCATTGCACTGCAGCCTGGGCAACAGAACAATACTCCATCTCAAATAAATAAATAAAAATAAAAATAAATAAACAAATAAATGGAGTAGTCTTGTGTGTACTGATGGGAAATGGTCTTCAACATATTAAGTTGAAAAAGTACAGTGTAGACCAGTATGCATTGCATTTCTGGGGGTATTAAGAACCGTATAAATATACACACATTTGCCTGTGGCACGTGGGCCATCTCTGGGAGAAGGCACCAGACCCTAGTCACAGTGGTTACTCTTAGGGAGAGGAACCAGGGTGCAGGGAAATGAGGTAAGAAGGGACAGCTTTTCATGGTATACCCTGGAGGGCTGTTTGAATTTTTTTTTTTTTTTTTTTTTTTTTTTAGATGGAGTCTCACTCTGTTGCCCAGGGTGACGTGCAGTGGCACGATCTCGGCTCCCAGGTTCAAGTGATCACTCCCAGGTTCAAGTGATTCTCCTGCCTCAGCCTCCTGAGTAGCTGGGATTACAGGAGCACGCCACCACGCCCAGCGAATTTTTTGTATTTTTGCTAAAGACGGGATTTCATCATATTGGCCAGGCTGGTCTCAAAATCCTGACCTGAGGTGATCCGCCAGCCTCTGCTTCACAAAGTGCTGAGATTACAGGCACGAGCCCTGGCCAGCTGTTTGAAATTATTAGCTTCTATTACTAATTACTAATTCAAAAAAAATGTACAAAGAGATCAAGGTGAGTGGGTCACCTGAGGTCAGCAGTGCGAGACAAGCCTGATCAATATGGTGAAACCCCATCTCTATTAAAAATACAAAAATTATTGGGAGGCCAAGGTATGTGGATCCTGAGGTCAGAAGTTCCAGACCAGCCTGGCCAACATGGTGAAACCAGGTCTCTACTAAAAATAAAAAAATCAGCTGAGCACAGTGGTGCACACCTGTAGTCCCAACTACTCAGGAGGCTGAGGCAGGAGAATCACTTAAACCTGGGAGGCAGAGGTTGCAGTGAGCCAAGATCGTGCCACTACACTCCAGCCTGGGCAACAGAGTGAAACTCCCATCTCAAAAAATATATTAAAAAATTTTAAAAATCGGTCATGCATAGTGGCTCATGCCTGTAATCCCAGCACTTTGAGAGGCCAAGGTGGGAAGACCAATTGCGCTCAGGAGTGTGAGATGAGCCTGTGCAATATAGTGAGACCTCGTCTCTACAAAAGAAAAAAACAAAAAATTAAACATTAGCCAAGCATGGTGGTGTGTGCCTGTAGTTCCTGCTGCTCGAGAGGCTGAAGTGGGAAGTTCACTTAAGCTTGGGAAGTGGAGGTTGCAGTTAGCTGAAATCACACCGCTGCACTCCAGCCTAGGTGGCACAGCAAGATACTGTCTGAAAAAAAAAAAAAAATCAAGAATCAACAGGCCAAACACGATGACTCACAACTATAATCCTAGCATTTTGGAAGGCAGAGGTGGGAGGATTGCTTGAGGCCAGGAATTTGAGACCAGCCTGGGCAATATAGTAAGGCCCCATTTAAAAAAATCAACACATTAATGCTACATATAGGCATGCAACATGTGTGTGCATATAACACAACGTGTGATGCTCTGTGCTAAGCCTGGTGATGCCTAATTGGTTGCTGCTGTACAAACCTGACAGCCTGATGGAGTAGACAGAGTAGAAACCAGACAATTATTTTTATTTATTTATTTATTTAGACAGAGTCTCGCTCTCTCACCCAGGCTAGAGTGCACTGGCAAGATCTCTGCTCACTGCAACCTCTGCCTCCTGGCTTCAAGCCATTCTCCTGCCTCAGCCTCCCAAGTAGCTGGGATTACAGGCACAAGCCGCCACATTGGCTAATTTTCATATTCTTACTGGAGATGGGGGTTTCACAATGTTGGCCAGGCTGGTCTCGAACTCCTGACCTCAGGTGATCCACCCGCCTCAGCTTCCCAAAATGCTGCGATTGCAGGCATGAGCCACGGTGCCCGGCCAAAACCAGACAATTCTAACACAGGGTAATGGAGCTTTGAGCCGGGAATACAAAGAAAGTCAGAAAGTGGGCTGGGCTCAGTGGCTCACACCTGTAATCCCAGCACTTTGGGAGGCTGAGGCAGGCGGATCACGAGGTCAAGAGATTGAGACCTTCCTGTCCAACATGGGTGAAACCCTGTCTCTAATAAAAATACAAAAATTAGCTGGGCATGGTGGCACGCGCCTGTAATCCCAACTAGTGAGGAGGCTGAGGCAGGAGAATGGCTTGAACCCAGGAAGCAGAGATTGCAGTGAGCCAAGATCGCGCCACCGCACTCCAGCCTGGGTGACAGAGTGAGAATCTGTCTCAAAAAAAAAAAAAAAAAAAAAAAAAGAAAGGAAAAAGAAAGTCAGAAAGTGACTAGTCAGTCTAGACTTTGCTCCTTTTCCTGAGCTCAATTTCAGGGTCTATGGGGCTCTGGGTGAGATCTTTGGGTCCACTTGGACCTCGGCAAAACCTCACCACCTCCTCTACCGAGTGAGAAGTGTTGCCTGGACACTAGAAACCAGGTGTTCGACCTGCAAAGGAGGCACCAAGAAAATTAGGTTTTCTGCTTGTCGTCGGAGAGCTGTCGGAGCGGAAATCTCAGCCTACGTGGGGACCTGAAGGCTGGGGAGGAAGTGCCTGGGCTGGCTCAGCAATTTGCAGTCTCCCCTGGGACTGGGGGGTTGGCTGGGGGTGATGTCAAGGCCACAGACATATCTGGCCCTCTGCCAGGGGAACCGTGGCTCCCAGACAAAGGTGATATCCCCAGGGACACACAGACACACCGACATGCAACTTCCGCCTCCCTCCCACTTCTGGGTCAACACAATGTCTTCACCAGGTCAGCCAAGGGAGCGGCACAGAAGACTGGGAAACGCTGGAGGCCTGGACTTCCTGATGGTCTTGCGGGGGTGGTCAGGAGGAGAGCTTGGCTGACCCTCGGCGGGGGGGGCCCTGAGTGAGAGAACAGTGCAGGAGGAAGGAAACAGGGCCCTTTTCTTGGAGAACTCCCAGCAGGGGAAATAGAGGAGAAGGAAGAGGCTTGAACTAGCTTCCACTAATTATAGGGTCAGTGACAATAATGGCTAACATTCGCAGCCACCAACTGTGTGCTAGGTGTGGCGCTGTGAGTCCTCACAACCTGAGGAAGTGGGTATTATTATGATAGCCGTCATCCGTTTTTGTTTTTTTTTTAAATGGAGTCTCACTCTGTTGCCCAGGCTGGAGTGCAGTGGCGTGATTTGGCTCACTGCAACCTCTACCTCCTCGGTTCAAGCAATTCTTCTGCCTCAGCTTCCTGAGTAGCTGGGATTACAGGTGCATGCCACCATGCCCAGTTAATTTTTGTATGTTTAGTAGAGACAGGGTTTCACCATGTTGGCCAGGATGGTCTCAAACTCCTGACCTGAAGTGGTCCATGAGCCTTGGCCTCCCAAAGTGCTGGGATTACAGGTGTGAGCCATTGCGCCCCGTCAACCTCATTTTAAAGATGAGAAAAATTGACTGGGTGCCGTGGCTCACGCCTGTAATCCAGCACTTTGGGAGATCAAGGCAGGTGGATCACCTGAGATCAGGAGTTCGACCAGTCCAGCCAACATGGCGAAACCCCATGTCTACTAAAAATACAAAAACCCGCCAGGCAATGGTGACACGTGCCTGTAACCCCAGCTATCTGAGAGGCTGAGGCAGGAGAATCACTTGATCCCGGGAGGCAGAGGTTGCAGTGAGCCATTGCACTCCAGCCTGGGTGACAGAGCAAGACTCTTCCTCAAAAAAAAAAAAAAAAAAGGAAAACTGAGGCACACAGGAGGGGTGAAATCTGAACTGGAGTCATCCAGCTCCTCTCAGTCCAGCAGCCCTGGCTCTCTGTCCTCTTGTTCATTCATTCTCCACTCCAGTCCCCATGCAGCCACCCCCATCTCTGCCCCAGTGGGTAGGAACACATGAAGGGATGTCCTCCAACCCCCATTCCCACCTTCACCCCAGATATCGTGAACTCCCCCAAATCCGGGAGGCTCAGCCCTTCACCCCAGATCTTGTGGTTGGCCCCATTGCTCCCAAATTCATGAGCAGCCCAGGCCTGTTCTCCACCCTCCCTGGGCCTCCACTGTCTCCCCACCCCCGACTCTCAACTCTGGCAGGAGGAACTGCCTGGGAATTGTCTGAGATGGATCCCAACTTTCTCATCATTGCCCCCGCGCTGGGGGAAGGGGCCCCGGGCTACAGAGACGCTTCCCAGATGCTGATCTTGGCAGGCAAGGGAACTGCAGACGCCTCATCTCCCCCACGGGCTCAGGGCCCACTTTCAGCTTCAGCAATGGGGTGGGGAGGCTCCCGCTGGAGGCCAGCCTCTGCCACGTCTCCACGAGAAGCAGTCTCAGTCCTTTGAGCTGGGGAAGGGTGGGTTCTCTCTCTTCCAGCTGAAGGAAGTATGGACAATTAGGGGACAGGGGAACCCCAAAAAGGCCAACTTCTCAGCAAGCTCCTCCAACCCCAGTGTAGTCATGACAGCTGACATGTGTATAACGTGCCAGTTACTGCCCAAAGTGCTTTACAAATGTTGACTCACCCTCAACAACTCACAGCAGTTCCCTCAGCCAGGGAAAGGAGAGACAAGCTGCAGTCCATCCTCATGACAGAACACCATGCCTGTAATCCCAGCACTTTGGGAGGCTGAGGCAGGCAGATCACCAGAGGTCAGGAGCTCGAAACTAGCCCGGCCAACATGGCGAAACCCGATCTCTACTAAAAACAAAAAAGTTAGATTCTCCTGGCTGAGGCAGAAGAATCGCTTGAACCCAGGAGGTGGAGGTTGCTGTGAGCCGAGATTTGTGCCATTGCACTCCAGACTGGGTGACAAGAACAAATGAAACTCCATCTCAAAAAAAAAAAAAAAAAAAAAGACTACATCAAAATCAGAAAGAAGAAGGAAGTAGTGATACCTACATACCTAGCCACATGGAGAACTCTCAACACATTAGGATAAGGGAAAGAAGTTGAATGCAAAGGTCACATACTGTGTGATTCTATTTAGTTATTTATTTACTTTTTGAGATGGAGTCTCCTTCTGTCACTCAGGCTGGATGGAATGCTGTGGCGTGATCTTGGCTCACTGAAACCTCCGCCTCCCAGGTTCAAGCGATTCTCCTGCCTCAGCCTCTCCAGTATCTGGAACTATAGGCACATGCCATCACGCCCAGCTAATTTTTTGTATTTTTAGTAAAGACGGGGTTTCACCATGTTAGCCAGGATGGTCTCTATCTCCTGACCTCGTGATCCTTCCGCCTCAGCCTCCAAAAGTGGTGGGATTACAGGCGTGAGTCACCGAGACCAGCTCCAATTCTATTTTTATAATGTTCTAGGAGAAAAAAAACTATAGGTACAGTGAAATATTGGGACAAGAGGTTGACTGCAAAAGGGCATGGTGGGTCAGGGTGCAGTGGCTCACGCCTGAATTCTAGCACTTTCAGAGGCCTAGGTGAGAGAATCGCTTGAATCCAGGAGTCAGAAACCAGCCTGGGCAGAGTGAGTCCCTGTCTCTACAAAAAAACAAACAAAAAAAATGAGCCAGGTGCAGTGGCACACACCTGTACTTGCTCTTCTGGAGGCTGAGGCAGAAGGATCCCCTGAGCTCAGCAGTTTGATACTACTGTGAGATATGATCGCACCGTTGCACTCCAGCCTGAGCAACAGAGCAAGACGATGTCTTTAAGAGAGAGACACGAGGGAATTCTTTTTTTTTTTTTTTTTAAGTGATGGAACCATTCTGCATCTTAATTGTGGTTTTGGTTACGTGACTATATATGTTAGTTGAAATTTGCACAACTGTATGTTAAAAAGGGAATTTTTTTTTGAGACGGAGTCTCGCTCTGTTGCCCAGGCTGGAGTGCAGCAGTGCCATCTCAGTTCACTGCAACCTCCACCTCCTGGGTTCAAGTGATTCTCCTGCCTCAGCCTCCCAAGTAGCTGGGATTACAGGTGCCTGCCACCGCGTCTGGCTAATTTTTGTATTTTTAGTAGAGACAGGGTTTCAGCATCTTGGCCAGGCTGGTCTCAAACTCCTGACTTAATGATCCATACACCTCAGCCTCCCAAAGTGCTGGGATGACAGGCATGAGCCACCGTGCCCAGCCGGGAAGATTGTATTATATCTAAATTGTAAAAAAAACCCAATACTTTAAAAAAAGGATCATCACAGCAGCTTATTATTCATTTATTTATTTATTTTCTTGATTTTAGCCAAAAGGCCAAGAAGCGATTTTTATTTTAGTTTATTTTTTGAGACAGAGTTTTGCTCTTTTTGCCCAGGCTGTAGTGCAATGGTGTGATCTGAGCTCACCAAAACCTCTACCTCCCAGGTAGCTGGGATTACAGGCGCCCACCACCACGCCCGGTTAATTTTTGTATTTTTAGTAGAAACGGGGTTTCTCCATGTTGGTCAGGTTGGTCTTGAACTCTCAGTCTCAAGTGATCCACCTGCCTCGGCCTCCCAAAGTGCTGGGATTACAGGCGTGAGCCACCGCACCTGGCCTATTTTTATTTTTTGGCAGAATTTCGCTCTTGTTGCCCAGGCTGGAGTGCGATGGTGGGATCTCAGCTCACCACAACCTCTGCCTCCCAGGTTCAAGCGATTCTCTTGCCTCAGCCTCCTGAGTAGCTGGGATTACAGACATGGGCCACCATACCCAGCTAATTTTGTATTTTTTACTAGACACAGGGTTTCACCGTGTTGGTTGGGCTGGTCTCAAACTCCCCACCTCAGGTGATCCTCCCGCCTCGGCCTCCCAAAGTGCTGGGATTACAGGTGTGAGCCACGGTTCCTGGCCTACTTTTTGTCTTTAAAGATAAGATCTTGCTCTGTTACCCAGGCTGGAGTACAGTGGTGCAATCATAGCTCACTGTAGTCTCAAGCTTGTGAGCTCAAGCAATCTGCCCACTTCAGCCTACCCAGTAGCTCAGACTACAGGCCCAAGCCACCATGCCCACAGCTAACTTTTAAATTTTTTGAAGAGAGTTAGGTGGGTGTCATTATGTTGCCCAGGCTGGACTTGAACTCCTGGGCTCAAGTGATCTTCTCACTTTGGCCTCCGGGGGCACTGAGATTACAGGCATGAACCACTGGGCCTGGCCTCCTGACAGTAGCTTTACATTTACCGGGTCTAAGCAGGAAAATAGAAGTGTCTCCAATGGAGGGGCTTTAATACAGAGGTCCATTTAATACACAATTAAAAAATTAAAAAAAAAAAAAGATGGCCAGGTGTGATGGCTCTCGCCTGTAATCCCAGCACTTTGGGAGGCCAAGGAGGGCAAGTTACAAGGTCAGGAGTTTGAGACCCGCCTGGCCAACATGGTGAAACCCTGTCTCTACTAAAACTACAAAAAATTAATTGGCATAGTGGTAGGCGCCTGTATTCGCAGCTACTCCAGAGGCTGAGGCAGGACAATTAATTGAACCCAGGAGGGGAGTTTGTAGTGAGTTAAAATGGTGCCACTGCACTCCAACCCAGGTGAGAAAGTAAGACTCTGTCTCATAAAAAAAGGATGGAGAGATTATTTTAAATTAGCATAAACCAAGCATGGCGACATACTCGTGTTGTGCCAGCTACTCAGGAGGCTGAGAGAGGAGGATGGCTTGAGCCCAAGAGTTGGAGTCCAGCCTGGGCAACGTAGCCAAACCTCATCTCTTAAAAATAAAATAAAATAATAAAAATAAAGGATATGGCAGATCATGTAAAAAATTTTAAATAAAGATTACCATATAGGGCCGGGCACGGTGGCTCACGCCTGTAATCCTAGCACTTTGGGAGGCCAAGGTGGGCAGATCATGAGGTCAGGAGATCAAGGGACAGGAGATCAAGACCATCCGGCCAACATGGTGAAACCCTGTCTCTACTAAAATACAAAAATTAGCTGGATGTGGTGGTGTGCACCTGTAATCCCAGGTACTCAGAAGGCTGAGGCAGGAAAATCACTCAGACCCAGGAGGCAGAGGTTGCAGTGAGCTGAGATTACACCACTGCACTCCAGCCTGGCAACACAGCGAGACTCTGTCTCAAAAAAAAAAAAAAAAAAACCACATGGGGAGACGATATCTAATGGGAGGTGCTACCAAGGGCATGTGGGGCGAAATATCTTGGGCTGGGTACAGTGGTTCATAACTGTAATCCCAGCACTTTGAGAAGCCAAGGTGGGAGGATCACTTGAAGACAGGTGTTTGAGACCAGCCTGGGTAATACAGAAGACCCCCATCTCTATTTTTAAAATTGTAAAGAAAGTATTCGTGCATGGTGGTGCACACCGGTGGGCCCAGCTACTCAGAAGGTTGAGGCAAAAGGATCATGTCAGTCTAGGAGGTCAAGGCTGCAGTGAGCTATGATTGTGCCACTGCACTACCGCCTGCATGACAGAGTGAGACCCTATCTTTAAAAAAAAAAAAGAGTCCGAGAGCAGTGGCTCACTTCTGTAATCCCAGCACTTTGGGAGGCCAATGCATGTGGATCACAAAGTCATGAGTTTGGGAACAGCCTGGCCAATATGGTGAAACCCCGTCTCTACTAAAAATACAAAAACTAGGGGCCGGGCATGGTGGCTCATGCCTGTAATCCCAGCACTTTGGGAGGCCGAGGTGTGTATATAACGAGTTCAAGACCAGACTGACCAACATGGTGAAACCTTGTCTCTACTAAAAATAAAAAATTGGCCAAGTGTGGGGGCGTGCGCCTGTAATCCCAGGTACTCAGGAGACTGAGGCAGGAGAATCGCTTGACCCTGGGAGGCAGAGGTTGCAGTGAGCCAAGATCGTGCCACTGCACTCCAGCCTGGACAACAGAGTGAGGCTCTGTCTCAAAAATAAATAAATAAATAAGTACAAAAATTAGCCAGTTGTGGTGATGGGTGCCTGTAGTCCCAGCTACTTGGGAGGCTGAGGCAGGAAAATCACTTGACCCTGGGAGGCGAAGGCTGCAGTGAGCCAAGACCACGCCACTGCACTCCAGCCTGGGTGAAGAGCAAGACTCTGTGTCAAAAAGAAAAGAAAAAGATGAAAAGAAATATCTTGGCTTCTCCCACTTTCCTCTCTGACAATCTGCTCTCAGCATCTCCCATTGACTAACTGTGGCCAGAAGCCAGTGGGCAAGGGAGATGCCGTGTGCAGAGGTCGGCCCCTAGCCATGCAGAGAGAATAGCACAGGGAGTGTATGAAGCCAAGGCACGCAGGCTCAAGCCCTGTGAGAACCATGTGGGTAGGGGCGATTATACCCTCTTTTTTTACAGAGGAGGAAACTGAGGCCTGAAGAGTCAAAGTGACCTACCCAGGGGCTCAAGCCCTCAAGGCTGTCGGACCCTCTGGTTCTCGCCAACACCTGCCTGGAGGGCTAGTTGTGGCTTTTTACTACCCTGCACCCCTGTTCTGGTTGCTCAGGGAACTGAGGGAAATGAAAATAATCATGCAAATCAGCCCCACTGTGGCGGGGGGCGGGGGGAGGGGCCTCTGTAGGAGGCTCCACCCCCTCACGGGGCTTGGCAGTTACACACAAGCTGAGCTGAAAACAAATACACAGCAGATGTTTGGACAGTTAATGGGGGAGGGGAGCTTTAGGCAGTTCTCGCCAGTATACAAGACCATCTCTCACCCCCTGCGACAGATCTATATCATCCATCCAGCCCTGTACCTTTTTTTTTTTTTGAGATGGAGTCTCTCTCTGTCACCCAGGCTGGAGGGCAGTGGCATGATCTTGGCTCACTGCAACCTCCGCCTCCCAGATTCAAGTGATTCTCCTGCCTCAGCCTACTGAGTAGCTGGAATTACAGGCACCTGCCACCATGCCCAGCTAATTTTTATATTTTCAGTAGGGATGGGCTTTCACCGTACTGGCCAGGTTGGTCTCGAACCACTCCTGACTCCAAGTGATGCACCTGCCTCGGCCTTCCAAAGTGTTGGGATTACAAGCGTGAGTCGCCATGCCCGGCCAATCCCATTTGAAAGATGAGGAAAATTGACCGGGTGCAGTGGCTCGCTCCTGTAATTCCAACACTTTGGGAGGCTGAGGTGAGCGGATCCCTTGAGCTGCCAACCTCATGCCCTGTACCTTCTTTTTGGGGGGCTGCCTCCCAGTATTGTAACTCTGAACCCTGGCCTTCATGAGAACCCCTCCTCAGTAAAGGAGAAAAAGACAAGTCCAGATGCTGAGGGGCCATCTGACATCTGATGTGTGCCCCCTAAATTGCTGTGATACCCACAACCAGCAAAGACCCTCTCCAGGCTGCAGAGTTGATGCCGGTCCTACACTACCTGTAACAGAGGTCGCCTGCAATTGAGCCTTTGATCCACAGGAGAGGGCTGGTTGCATCAACCTTTGACCTGTCCCCGGGTTTGGCTCAAAACGGCCGAACTTTGAGCCTTTTGGTGTGCAGGTCTCCTGATTGTTACCGCCCTTCTGTTAAGACTCATAATTGGGGGTCAGGTGCAATGGTTCATGCCAGTATTCCCAGCACTTTGGGAGGCCGAGGCAGGCAGATCACAAGGTCAAGAGATCGAGGCCATCCTTGCCAATATGATAAAACCCTGTCTCTACTAAAAATACAAAAATTAGCTGGGCGTGGTGGTAGGCACCTGTAGTCCCACCTACTCGGGAAGCTGAGGCAGGAGAATTGCTTCAACCCGGGAGGTGGGGGTCGCAGAGAGCTGAGACCGTGCCACTGCACTCCAGCCTGGGCAACAAGAGCAAAACTCCATCTTAGAAAAAAAAAAAAAGACTCATAATCAATATACTGGTTGGGGAGCTCTGTGTAAATTGGGGTAGGGACCAGGTGCAGTGGCTCATACCTGTAATTCCAGCACTTTGGGAGGCCGAGGCAGAAGGACAGCTTGAGGCCAGAAATTTGAGACTAGCCTGAGCAGTCACATGGATCTCCGTCTCTACCAAAAATAAAAAAAGTCAGCCCAGTGTGGCAGCACCTGTAGTCCCAGCTACTCGGGAGGCTGAGTGTGAGGACGACGTGAGCCCAGGAGGTGATGGCTGCAATGACCTATGATTCTGCCACTGCACTACAGCCTGGGTGACAGATGGAGACTCTGCCTCTAAAAGATAAAAAATAAAAAACTGGAGTAGGAAGGGAAGGATGAGTTTAGATGCACAGTCACCTGAGAAGGTGGCATTTCAGCAAAGAGTCAAAGGAGATGAAAGAGTGAGACACACAAATATTCAGGGGAGGCCAGGCATGGGGACTCACACCTGTAATCTCAGCACTTTGAGAGGCTGAAGTGGTGGATCACTGGAGGCCAGGAGTTGGAGACCAGCCTGGGCCGCATAGTGAGACCCTGGAGTGCAGTGGTGAAATCACAGCTCACTACAAACTCTACCTCCTGGGTTCAAGCGATTCTCCTACCTCAGCCTCCCAAGTAGCTGGGATTACAGGCACCCGCCACCATGCCTGGCTAATTTTTGTATTTTTAGAGAGGAGGTTTCACCATGTTGGCCAGGCTGGTCTCGAACTCCTGACCTCAAGTCATCGGCCCACCTCGGCCTCTCTAAGTACTGGGATTATAGGCATAAGCCACCATGCCTGGCCCCCATCATGTTTTTAAAAAGAAAAAATAAAATAAAATAATAATAAAACAAAAACAGGCCAGGCACGGTGGCTCACACCTGTAATCCTGGCACTTTGGGAGGCAGAGTGGATCACCTGAGATCGGGAGTTCAAGACCAGCCTGGCCAACATGGTGAAACCTCATCTCTTAAAAAAAAAACACAACAGTCCTTTCTCTTCCGGTCCTAAGAGCTTCGGGAACTGCGGTTTGGGTGCGGACATGGCCAAGTCCAAGAACCACACCACACACAACCAGTCCTGAAAATGGCACAGAAATGGTATCAAGAAACCCCGATCACAAAGATACGAATCTCTTAAGGGGGTGGACCCCAAGTTCCTGAGGAACATGCGCTTTGCCAAGAAGCACAACAAGAAGGGCCTAAAGAAGATGCAGGCCAACAATGCCAAGGCCATGAGTGCACGTGCTGAGGCCATCAAGGCCCTCGTAAAGCCCAAGGAGGTTAAGCCCAAGATCCCAAAGGGTGTCAGCTGCAAGCTCGATCGACTTGCCTACATTGCCCACCCCAAGCTTGGGAAGCGTGCTCGTGCACGCATTGCCAAGGGGTTCAGGCTGTGCCGGCCAAGGGTCAAGGCCAAGGCCAAGGATCAAACCAAGGCCCAGGCTGCAGCTCCAGCTTCAGTTCCAGCTCAGGCTCTCAAAGGTGCCCAGGCCCCTACAAAGGCTTCAGAGTAGATACCTTTGTCTGCCAACGTGAGGACAGAAGGACTGGTGCGACCCCCACCGGGGCTGCCATCTGCATGGGGCTGGGGTCCTCCTGTGCTGTTTGTACAAATAAATCTTAGGCAGGAAAAAACAAACAAACAACAAAAAAAACAGATATTCAGGGGGAAATGGAAAGTGATTGATGGGTTCTGGGTTCTGCTGCAGAGGCCAGGGCCGCTGAAGCCATGGAGTAATGGAACAGGAGAATGGACGGTGAGGGCAGGTCCCATGGAGCCTTGAGGGATGGATGAGAACTTTGGCTTCAGTGCTAACTGCAGTGGAAGGCACTGAGGGTCCTGAGCAGAGGAGGAACGTGACCTGACTCAGGTGTTTACAGCTTACCTCTAGGGGATGGGTAACAGATGATGAAGCGTGAGGCTGGAAGGAAGAATTTGTCCTCAACACAGCCCAATAGAGAAGGGTTTGTGTGTGTTCTACTTGCAGATCAGGAGGCCACAGCTCCAAAAGAGCACACCGCTTTCCCAAAGGCATAAGGCATCCAGCCAATCAGCAGCAGCGCCTGGATTCAAACCAGCGTTGTTGAGTAATTCATGTATGGGCACCTAATGTGCCCAGTGACCTCAGGCGGACAGAGACCTGAGACCCAGGGACATACACAGAAAGTCCTCTGTTTTTAGCAATATCTCTGCAATGGGATGAATGATGGAATTCACTCAGGAAACATTTATTAGCCGGGTGTGGTTGTGCATGAATGTGGTCAAAGCTACTTGGGAGGCTGAGGCAGGAGGATCACTTGAGCCCAATAGTTGGAGGCTGTAGTGAGCTATGATCATATCACTGCGCTCCAGACTAAGTGACAGAGTGAGACCTTGTCTCTAAAAAGAAGAAAGAAAGAAAGATTTATTGAGCACATACTGTGGTCAAGGCACTACACTGAGTGGTGAGACTACAGCAGGGAATAGGATAGAGGGAAATTCCAGCCTTGGGGGAGTTTACACTTTAATGGGAGAGGCAGACAAAAAGCATTTTTAACATGCATCCCAGGAAATTATATAGGATGTTAGAAGACAAACATTAGGGCTGGGTGAGATGACTCACATCCGTAATCCCAGACTTTTGGGACGCCGAGGTGGGCAGATCGCTTCAGGCCAGAAGTTTGAGACATGCCTGGCCAACATAGTGAAACCTCACCTCTACTAACAATACAAAAAATCAGCTGGCCATGGTGGCAGGACCTGTAATCCCAGCTACTTGGGAGGCTGAGGCAGGAAAATGGCTTTAACTCAGGAGGCGGAGTTTGCAGTGAGCCGACATGGTGCCATTGCACTCCAGCCTGGGCACAAGAGCAAAACTTCGTCCCCCACAAAAAGAAGAAGAAGAAGAAGATAACCATTAGGCCAGATGTGGTGGCTCACGTCTGTAATCCCAGCACTTTGGGAGGCTATGGTGGGAGGACTGCTTGAGCCAAGGAGTCTGAGACCAGCCTGGGCAATGTGGTGAGACCCGGTGTCTACAAAACAAATATGTTTTTAAATAGCCAGGTGTGGTGGCACACACATGTAGTTCCAGCTACTCAAGAGGCTGAAGTGGGAGGATCAATTGAGCCCCAGAGGCAGAGGTTGCAGTGGGCCGAGATTGTGACATTGCACTCCAGCCTGGGTGACAGAGTGGGACACTGTCTCAAAAAAAAAAAAAAGATAAATATTAACAGAAAAAAATTAGGGCAAGACAATGGGTCAGAAGGGTAGGGGTAAAGATTTGCCTTTTATTTTATTTTATTTTTTGACACAGAGTCTCAATCTGTCACCCGGCCTGGAGTGCAGTGGAATAATCTCAGCTCACTGCAACCTTCACCTCCTGGGTTCAAGTGATCCTCCCATATCAGCCTCCTGAGTAGCTGGGACTAAAGGCGCACACCACCACACCTAATTTTTGTATTCTTAGTAGAGACAGGTTTTCACCATATTGGTCAGGCTGGTCTCGAACTCCTGATCTCAGGTGATCCGCCCGCTTCAGCCTCCCAAAGTGCTGGGATTACAGGTATGAGCCATAACGCTCAGCCGATTTTCTATTTTAAATAGGATAATCATGGAAGCTGTGGGGGATCACCTGAAGTCAGGAGTTCAAGACCAGCCTGGACAACACGGCAGAACGCTGTCTCTAGTAAGAATACAAAAATTAGCCGGGCATGGTGGTGTGTGCCTACAGTCCCAGCTACTCGGGAGGCTGAGATGGGAGGATCACTTGAACCTGGGAGGCGGAGGTTGCAGTGAGCCAAGATCACACCACTGCACTCCAGCCTGGGTGACAGAGTAAGATCCTGTCTCAGAAACCACAAGAAGAAGAAAAAGGAAGCATGAGGTGAGCAGTTGGAAACGTTCCGCCACCTCTACCCCGTCAGTCCTTCCTCACTCCTGGCCTCTGCAACTGCTGTTCTCTCAACCTGAAACACACTTCCTCCTCTGGACAAAGTCCTCAAGCCTTAGCTCTCAGGCTATAGCTTCACAAGACCACTCCAAGACCCTGCCCCTGTGGCTGGGAATCCCTCCTACGGATGCCCACAGACCCTATAGACTCCCCTTCTGAACTCTGATCCTTCTGTCCTTTGGACTCTGAATATCTCAAAAGCTGGTGTCTCAGTGGTGCACAGTAGGTGCCTAATAAATCACTAAGCAATTAAGCCAGGCGGCCAGGTGTGGTGGCTCACGCCTATAATTCCAACACTTTGGGAGGCTGAGGCAGGCAGATCATTTGAGGTCAAGAATTTGAGACCAGTGTGGACAACACGGTGAAACCTCATCTCTCTAAAAACTAAAACACAAAAAACTAGCCAGGTGTGGTGACACACGCTTGTAATTCCAGCTACTCAGGAGGCTGAGGCAGGGGAATCACTTGAACGTGGGAGGTGGAGGTTGCAGTGAGCCGAGACTGAGCCACTGCACTCCAGCCTGGCAACAGAGCAAGACTCCATCTCAAAAAAAAAAAAAAAAAAAAAAAAAAATTTGCTAGGCATGGTGACACACGCCTGTAGTCCTAGCTACATGCTACATGGGAGGCTGAGGCAGAGGATCATGTGAGCACAGGAGTTCAAGACTACAGTGAACTATAATCTTGCCACTGCACTACATACTAGTAACAGGGTGAGATCCTGTCTCAAAAACAACAGGAACAAAATAAAGGATTAAAAGACCTTTTAAAGTTGCAAAATACATGGAGTCCTAAACACGCAATCACAGTTATTCTTGCAAGGATAAAATACACAATATGCTATACTTTTTTTTTTTTTGAGATGTAGTCTCAGGCTGTCGCTTGGGCTAGAGTGCAGTGGCACAATCTCAGCTCAGTGCAACTTCCGCCTCCCGGGTTCAAGCAATTCTCCTGCCTCAGCCTCCTGAATAGCTGGGACTACAGACGCCCAGGATTACAATATGCCCAGCTAATTTTTTGTATTTTTAGTAGGGATGGGTTTTCACCATGTTGGCCAGGCTGATCTCAAACTCCTGACCTTGAGACTGGCCTGCCTCGGCCTCCCAAAGTGCTGGGATTACAGGCGTGAGCCACTGAGCCCAGCCACTTTTTTGTTTTTTTTTTTTTTTGAGATAGGATCTCACTCTGTCACTCAGGCTGGAGTGCAGTGGCACGAACATGGCTTACAATAGCCTGAATCTCTTGGGTTCAAGTGATCCTTCTGCCTTAGCCTCCCCAGTAGCTGGGACCACAGGCATATACCAGTATACCTAGCTAATTTTTAAATTTTTGGTAGAAACAGGGTGTTGGCATGCTGCTTAGGCTGGGCTCAAACTCCTGGGCTCAAGTGATCCTCTCACCTCTGCCTCTCAAAGTGTTGGGATTACAGGTGTGAGCCATAGCGCCCAGCAAAATTTTCATTAGTACTTCACAAAAATGTTTCTAAAATATTACATACCAGATACCAAGAGAAAGCCCATATCTTTAGCAGAGTGTTCAAGTCCTCCAGTCTCTGCCCCCACTCACTCTTGTCTTGGCCCTCGTTTGTCTCTGATAACAATAATAATAATAATAATAATGTGACCAAGTGCAGTGGCTCATGCCTGTAATCCTAGCACTTTGGGAGACTGAGGCGGGCAGATCACAAGGTCAAGAGTTCAATACCAGCCTGACCAACATGGTGAAACCCTGTCTCTACTAAATATACAAAAATTAATGGCATGGTGGCACATGTCTATAATCCCAGCTACTCAGGAGGCTGAGGCAGGAGAATCGCTTGAACCTGGGAGGTGGAGATTGCCGTGAGCCAAGATCGCGCCACTGCACTCCAGCATGAACGACACAGCGAGACTCCATCTCAAAAAAGAAAATAATAATAATAATGTGACGAGGCACAGTGGCTCATGCCTGTAATCCCAGCACTTTGGGAGGCTGAGGTGGGTGGATCACAAGGTCAGGAGTTTTAGATCAGCCTGCCAAGATGGTGAAACCCCTTCTCTACTAAAAATGCAAAAGTTAGCCAGGTGAGGTAGCAGGCACCTGTAATCCCAGCTACTCAGAAGTCTGAGGCAGGAGAATTGCTTGATCTGGGGAGGTGGAGGTTGCAGTGAGCCGAGATCATGCCACTGCACTCTAACCTAGGCAACAGAGCAAGACTCCATCTCAAAATAATAATAATAGCAATAGTAATAATAATAATAACAGGCCAGTCTCGGTGGCTCATGCCTGTAATCCCAGCACTTTGGGAGACTGAGGTGGGTGGATCATGAGGTCAGGAGTTTAAGACCAGCCTGGCCAACATGGTGAAATCCTGTCTGTAGTAAAAATACAAAAAATTAGTCAGGCGTGGTGGCACGTGCCTGTGATCCAGCTACTTGGGATGCTGAGGTAGGAAAATCGCTTGAACCGGGGAGGTGGAAGATGCAGTGAGCCAAGAATGTGCTACTGCACTCCATCCTGGGCAACAAGGCGAGACTCTCTCAAAAAATAATAATTATATTTATTGAGTTTTCACCTTTTACCAAGCATAGCACGCTTTGCCTCTGATATTTCATTGAAATCTCATAACCTCCCCTTATTCTAGCAAAGGAAAATGAGGTTGGTTCACAGACCACGTTGTTAGCAACTGTGCTCTGTCCAGAATGCACTGGCCTCCAAGCAGACAGCCCTGGACCAGTAAGAAAGCCTGCTATGGTCCGGTGGCGCCCCCTGGGGGTCTATCTGGAATATGGTAAAGAACCTAAAAATGGGTGGGCCACGGTGGCTCCGGCTTGTAATCCCAGCACTTTGCGGGGGCCAATGGGGGAGAATCGCTGGAGCCCAGAAGTTCCAGACCAGCCTGGGCCACACTGGGAGACACCTGTCTCCGTCTCTACAAAAAAACAAAAACCAAAAAACAAAAAATTAGACCGGGCGCGCTGGCTCAAGCCTGTAATCCCAGCACTATGGGAGGCCAAGGCAGGTGGATTACCTGACATCACGAGTTCGAGACCAGCCTGGCCAACATGGTGAAACCCGTCTCTACTAAAAATACGAAAATTAGCTGGTGGTGGGCGCCTGTAATCCCAATTACTTGGGAAGCTGAGGCAGAGATAAGCTTGAACCCGGGAGGCGGAGGATGCAGTGAGTCAAGATCGCACCACTGCTCTCAGGCCTGGGTGACAGAGCGATACTCCTTCTCAAAATACAAATACAAAATTAAAAAGTACAATACAAACAGCCGAGCGTGCACGCCTGTAGTTACCAGCTACTAGGGAGACTGAGGCAGGAGGATCCCTTGAGCTCAGGAGCTTGAGGCTGCAACGAGTCATGATCTTGCCCACTGCACTCCAGCCTGGGCGACAGAGCAAGCCCTCATCTCTAAAAACCAAAATAAAGAAACTAAAATGAGCGTTCGGATTTGTTAGGGGGTGACAAAGGAGGAAGTCCAGGATCTGTGTCCCACTTTGTTCTGTCCTGGGAGAGCCCTGGAAGGTCTGAGAGCGGACAGGACCCTGGTCTAGCGGGTCGGGGACACAGACCTAATCAGAGGGATTTCAGGAGGACATAGCCCTGCCCTGGGGAATCTAAAGTGGGAGGTATGGTCTGGCAGGCCCAACCCTGAAGGCTTCTGTGGGACAGGCTTACTAGGTCCTGTCTTTAAACAAATAAAAACAAAACCACATAATTAGATTAAGAAAAAACCACCTCCGCCGGGAGCGGTGGCTCAAGCCTGTAATCCCAGCACTTTGGGAGGCCTAGGCGGGTGGATCACGAGGTAAAGAGATTGAGACGATCCTGGTCAACATGGTGAAACCCCGTCTCTACTAAAAATACAAAAAATTAGCTGGGCACGGTGGCGCGTGCCTGTAATCCCAGCTACTCAGGAGGCTGAGGCAGGAGAATTGCCTGAACCCAGGAGGCGGAGGTTGCGGTGAGCCGAGATCGCGCCATTGCACTCCTGCCTGGGTAACAAGAGCGAAACTCCGTCTCAAAAAAAAAAAAAAAGAAAAAAACCACCTCCGAGGGCGTTGGCGAAGTGAGGGCGTGGCCCGCCGGGCATGACCAACAGCAAAAGCTTAAGCGTTATTGGCTGTATTCCTTAGTTGCTCGCCCCAGAACTGCCCAATTATGGGCGGGGACACTCCTTCAGTGTTAACACTCACTGGCTGAATTGGGCTGGAGAAGTCTCATTGGCTGAGGTCGCCGGGGGCGGGACCCAAAGTAGGAATGGCCTACGGAAGCTGGAGCTTCTTGCTGTGAGGTCGCGTTACCCAGTGTTGCAGAGGGTCCTAAAGCCAGGAGTGAAAATTGGGGTCTGGGGATTGGTCCTGGGGCGGGAGTTGGGGCACGCTGGGTCGGAACCCCCCATCCAGTTTTGCACACCTCGCTTTCCAGCGTAGAACTGCAGCGGATCGAGCGGCGTCGCGTGCGTGACGTCATCTGGCGCCGCCGCGCGCGATTCCCGTGGCCTTGATCTCCCGTGGCGTGGGAGGCTTCGCGGCAATGCTGCAGTTGGTCCGGGCTGGGGCGCGGGCCTGGTTTCGCCCTACGGGCTGCCAGGTGAGGCCAGGGGCTGGAGGCGTGGTCGAAGGATGAAATGTGGGGGTGTCCAGGGGTCGTCTCTCACTTTCGCCCACCCCTTGCAGGCCCTGAGTTCACTGGCGGAAGAGGCACCGCCTCCGACCGAGAAGCCGGAGCAAGTGGCGAGCGAGGGTGAGGCAGCCGGGGTCGCCCCAGGAGGGGCGGCGACAGAGAGGTCTGCCCCTTGACCCTAACCCCTGACCCCCGCAATCGCTCCAGGTCTCCCGGAGCCAGTGCTGCGCAAAGTCGAGTTCCCGGTACCTCCTCTTCGACGCCCGGTGCAGGCCTGGGTCGAGTCCCTGCGGGGCTTCGAGCAGGAGCGCGTGGGCCTGGCCGACCTGCACCCCGATGTTTTCGCCACCGCGCCTAGGTGAGCGGGGGCTGTAATGCTGAACTGAGTGGCAGAGGGATGAAGAGCGGGAGTTCAGGAGTCAGATGACTTTGGGCTTGTGCCTTGGGGAAAGTGCTCAATTTCTACAGCCCCCGTTTCTCCATTTGTCTAAGGGGGATGATGATAGTTTCCTCTGATGTAACGCTGTGTGATTGAAGTCTGAGAAGTGACATTTTCTAGGGGTTAGGGAGACAGAACTCTGGAGCCCTACTGATTAGGTTCAAATCCTGTCTTCCCCTCTTGTACCTCAGTGCTCTATTTTGTCAGCGCTCAGGAGGTTGCTGTGATGGGTAAATGACTTGATTCTGGCATATAATAAGTTCTATAGAATAGTTCATAATCATTTGTTAACTGCTTTTTACAAATAAGAGCACTAAGAAAGACTAAACCATTCCTGGGTGCCTGGAAGAGGCTGTTTGTATTTTAGTTAACTGACTGTTCATAACATCTCTAAGAAAATGTAGGATCTGCGTGCTGTGGCTCACATCTGTAATCCCAGCACTTTGGGAGGCCAAGGCCAGGGGATCACTCGAAGCCAGGAGTTTAAGAGCAGCCTGGCCAACATAGTGAAACGCCGTCTCTGCTAAAAATACAAAAATTAGCCAGGCGTGGTGGTGCAAGCCTGTAGTCCATCTACTTGGGAGCCTGAGGCATGAGAATCGCTTGCACTTGGGAGTAGAGGTTGCAGTGAGCCCAGATCGCACCACTGCACTCCAGCCTAGGCAATAGAGTGAGGCTCTGTCTCAAAAAAAAAAAAAGGCTGGGCGCCGTGGCTCACGCCTATAATCCCAGCACTTTGGGAGGCTGAGGCGGGTGGATCACGAGGTCAAGAGATCGAGACCATCCTGGTCAACAAGGTGAAACCCCGTCTCTACTAAAAATACAAAAATTAGCTGGGCATGGTGGTGCGCACCTGTAGTCCCAGCTACTCGGGAGGCTGAGGCAGGAGAATTGCTTGAACCCAGGAGGCGGAGGTTGCGGTGAGCCAAGATCGTGCCATTGCACTCCAGTCTGGGTAACAACAGTGAAACTCCGTCTCAAAAAAAAAAAAAAAAAGAAAAAGAAAAAGAAAAAATGTAGGGTTACCTTTTTTTTTTGAGATGGAGTCTGGCTCTGTCACCCAGGATGGAGTGCAATGACACCATCTGGGCTCACTGCAACCTCTGCCTCCCAGGTTAAAATGATTCTCCTGCCTCATCCTCCTGAGTTGCTGGGATTACAGGGTGTACCACCACACCCAGCTGATTTTTGTTTTTACTGGAGACAGGATTTTGCCACCATGTTGGCCAGGCTAGCTTGAACTCCTGACTTCAAGCGATCTACCCACCTTGACCTCCCAAATTGCTGGGGTTACAGGCATGAACCACTGCTCCGGTTATCCTTATTTTGTAGATTAATGGAGGAACTTATGTAACTTCCTCAAAAGGTAACATTCTTTGTAAGTGATCGACAGGATCTCAAACTATGCAGGCCAAGTCCCAGCGTCCTGACTCTTGTGCATGCTGTTTCTGGCAAATAATGTGTTATTAGGTTGAGCCTGGTGTCTCACAGCTGTAGTCCCAGCTGTTTAGGAGGCTGAGGCAGGAGGATCGCTTGAACCCAGGAGTTGGAGGCTGCAATGAGCTATGATTGCACTACTGCACTGCAGCCTGGGTGACAGAGCCAGACTGTATCTCAAAAAAAAAAAAAAAAAAAGTCAGGGTGCGGTAGCTCATACCTGTAATCCCAGCACTTTGGGAGGCTGAGATGGGTGGATCACTTGAGGTCAAGACCAGCCCGGCCAACATGGCAAAATCCTGTCTCTACTAAAAAAATACAAAAATTAGCCAGGCATGGTGGCATACCTGTAATTCCAGCTACTCAGGAGGCCGAGGCATAAGAATTGCTTGAACCCAGGAGGCAAAGGTTGCAGTGAGCCAAGATTGTACCAGCACACTCCAGCCTGAGCAACAGAGCAACACTCCATCTCAAAAAAGAAAAAAAGGAGGCTGGGCATGGTGGCTAAAGCCTTACCCAGCACTTTGGGAGGCCAAGTCAGGTGGATCACGAGGCCAGGAGTTCAAGACCAGCCTGGCCAACATAGTGAAGAAACCCTGTCTCTTCTAAAAATACAAAAATTAGCTGGGTGTGGTGGTGGGTGCCTGTAGTCCCAGCTGCTTGGGAGGCTGAGTTAGGAGAATCTGCTTGGAACCCAGGAGTCGGAGGTTGCAGTGAGCCGAGATCCCGCCACTACACTCCAGTCTGGGCAACACAGCAAGACTCGTCTCAAAAAGAAAAAATAGGTGAAATTAATTTCAATAACGTATTTAACCTATATTTAAAACTATATTGAAATCACATTTTAGCATGGGCACTGGCCATGTTTCAGGTGTTGAGTACGTGACTGTATGGAGTGGTACAGAACTAGAGAGGCAAACCAGTTCCCGAAGAAGGTGGCAATAACTGAACTGTAATAGCAGGAAAAAAATAATAGGTAGAAAAAACAAGGAAGAAGGGGTGGCTTTTTTTTTTTTTTTGAGACGGAGTTTCGCTGTTGTTACCCAGGCTGGAGTGCAGTGGCGCGATCTCGGCTCACTGCAACCTCCGCCTCCTGGTTTCAGGCAATTCTCCAGCCTCAGCCTCCCGAGTAGCTGGGATTACAGGCGCACACCACCATGCCCAGCTAATTTTTGTATTTTTAGTAGAGACGGGGTTTCACCTTGTTGACCAGGATGGTCTCGATCTCTTGACCTCGTGATCCACCTGCCTCGGCCTCCCAAAGTGCTGGGATTATAGGCGTGAGCCACTGCGTCCAGCCAGCTTTTTTTTTTTTGAGATAAAGTGTTGATCTGTTGCTCAGGCTAGAGTGCGATGGTACAAGCTTGGTGCACTTCAACCTCTGCCTCCCGGGTTCTAGCAATTCTCATGCCTCAGCTTCCCGAGTAGCTAGAATGACAGACATGTACCACCACACGGAGCTAATTTTTGTATTTTTTGTAGAGACAGGGTTTCCTCATGTTGCTCGGCTTGTCTTAAACTCCTGTCCTCAAGCAATCCCCCCTGCCTTGGCCTCCCAAAGTGTTAGGATTACAGGCGTGAGCCGCCTCGCGGCTGGCCAGTGGGTCTCTTTCGTTAGCCAGGAGCTCCTTTCCGCAGTTATTGGAGCTGACACTTGTAGGCTGAGAAGGAAGTCCCCATCCAGGGGAAGACTGTTTCAGGCAGAGGGAATAGCAAATCACAAAGGGCCCCAGAGGCAGAAGGGAGAATCCTGGGTTTCCCTGTAGTAGAGTGGGAGCGTTTGAAGTAGAGATGGGCTTCTCATGCGTCCCTCCTCCCCCCAGGCTGGATATCCTGCACCAGGTTGCCATATGGCAGAAGAACTTCAAGAGAATTGTGAGTGCCTAATGGAACAAGTTGGAGTGAAGGAGCTTCCTGGGGAGGTTGGGGGTGGGGGCCAGAGGAAGCCCATGGCTGGGTTTTCTTTGGACTGCTCAGCTGGAGCCTTATCTGTCTCCTGAACCATTCACCGATGAGTCCATCTTTTAGTTTTCTTTCTTTCTTTTTTTTTTGAGATGGAGATGGAGTCTCACTCTGTCCCCCAGGCTGGAGTGCAGTGGCGAAATCTTGGTTCACTGCAACCTCCACTTCCCGGCGATTCTCCTGCCTCTGCCTCCTGAGTAGCTGGGACTACAGGCATGCGCCACCACCCAACTAATTTTTGTATTTTTAGTAGAGATGGAGTTTAACCATGTTGGCCAGGGTGGTCTCAAACTCCTGACTTGAAGTGATCCACCTGCGTTGGCCTCCTAAAGTGCTGGGATTACAGGCGTGAGACACCGCGCCTGGCTCATTTTCAGTTATTTTCTGATCACTCACTGATGTGGGCATTGTGGTGGGAGAGAGGATATAGCAGTGGACACAATAGGCAAAGTCAGGCTGGGTGCAGTGGCTCGGGCCTGTAATCCCAGCACTGGGAGGCTGAGGTGTGTAGGTTTCTTAGGGCCAAGAGTTCACGACCAGCCTGGGAAACAGCAAGACCCAATCTCTGCCCCTTCCCTTCCCTTTCCACCCCCCGCACGCCGCCAAAAAAGATGGGCAAAGTCCTATTCTAATGAAGGTCACAGTCCCATGGGAGAAGTGAAGGCGAGTCAGATAGTCATTCCTATAAATGTGTAATTATTATTATTTTTGGAGACAGAGTTTTGCTCTTGTTGTCCAGGTTGAAGTGCAGTGGGGCCAATCTTGGCTCACCACAACCTCCACCTCCCCCGGTTCAAGCAATTCTCCTGCCTCAGCCTCCCAAGTAGCTGGGATTACAGGCATGTGCCACCACAGCTGGCTACTTTTGTAGTTTTTTAGTAGAGAGGGGGTTTCACCATGTTGGCCAGGCTGGTCTTGAACTCCTGACCTCGTGATCCACCCACCTCAGCCTTCTAAGTGCTGGGATTACAGGCATGAGCCACCGTGCCTGGTCATAAATGTGTAATTATAAGCAGTTGTCCCAGAGAACGGGACGTTTAACCTCAGGTCTACTGTAGAAGGTAACGAGATCTAGGACACAGCAGAGCTGGGGTGGAGATAACAGGAATGGGGTGTGCAAAGGCCCTATGGCAGGGACCATAACGAGCCCAGTGTTGCCGTAGAGGCCAATGGGAGCAGTGGGGAGAAGTCTGGGTTTTATGCCAAGAACATTGAAGAATCTATTACCAGTCGGCGTCTCATCCGCCCACCCCAGTGGTCTAGCCAGTCCTCCTCCTGCTCACACCCCCCGCCGGCTCCCCATCACCCTAGGAATAGAGTCATCAGTCTGCTATTCTGAGCCCTTCTTGATCTCCTTGCCCCGCTCCTCTTCCTGGATTCTTCCAGTTCACGTCATTTCCCACCATGGGAAATGGGCAGTTAATAGCCACATTAAAATTGTCCAAAAAATAGGCCAGGCACGGTGGCTCACACCTGTAATCCCAGCACTTTGGGAGGCCAAGGTTGGCGAATCACAAGGTCAGGAGCTCAAGACCAGCCTGACCAATATGGTGAAACCCTGTCTACCAGAAATACAAAAATTAGCCGGATGTGGTGATGGGTGCCTGTAGTCCCGGCTACTCTGGAGACTGACACAGGACAATTGCTTGAACCCAGGAGGCAGAGGTTGTAGTGAGCTGAGATTGTGCCTCTGCACGCCAGCCTGGTGACAGAGCGAAACTGTCTCAAAATAAATAAAAACATTAGGCCAGGTGTTGTGGCTCACGCCTGTAATCCCAGCACTTTGGGTGACCAAGGTGGGCAGATCATGAGGTCAGGCATTCGAGACCAGCCTGGCCAACATGGTGAAACCCCGTCTCTACTAAAAAAAAAAATACAAAAATTAGCTGGGCATGATGGCAGGTGCCTGTAATCCCAGCTACTCGAGAGGCTAAGGCAAGAGAATCTCTTGAACCTGGGAGGCAGAGGTTACAGTGAGCCAAGATCATGCCATTGCACTCCAGCCTGGGTGACAAGAGCAAGACTCCCTTTAAAAAAAAAAAAAATTAGCTGGGCATGGTGACCGACACCTGTAATCTGAGCTACTTGGGAGGCTGAGGCAGGAGAATCGCTTGAACCAGAAATTGGAGGTTGCAGTGAGCTGAGATTGTGCCACTTTCACTCCAGCCCGGGTGATACAGTGAGACTGTCTCAAAGAAAAAATTAATCGTTCAAAAAATACCAAGCACCTACTGCGTGCCCAGCAGCAGGGCCCCTGCCTTTGTGAGGCGGGCATGGGGCAGGAGCTCTGGCTTCTTTACGCTCGCCAAGCACTCTGCTTGGCCCAAGAGAGCCCCTCATCATGGTGTGTCCTGCCTGCCTCCACTGTGGCAGGACTGGCCTTCCAGGCAGGCTCCCTGACACCTGCCTTGTGGACCTGACCCTCTCCTCACTTTGTGCCTCCAGAGCTATGCCAAGACCAAGACGAGGGCCGAGGTGCGGGGCGGTGGCCGGAAGCCCTGGCCACAGAAAGGCAGTGGGCGGGCCCGGCATGGCAGCATCCGTTCTCCGCTCTGGCGAGGAGGTAACTGGAGACAGGATGGAGGGGATGGGGAGGAGTGGATGGGGCGGGGAGGGGTGGACGGGGCGGGGAGGGGTGGGGGGGCCAGGGAAGGGCCTGGGTGTTCATACAGCTGCCCACATCTGACATGGTATCATGTCTGCCCTTTTGCTTCCACTTCATGGGACCACCTGGGTTGGTGACATTGGGACTGAGGCCCTCAGACCTGGTGGCCCACGAAGGGGGACACAAATGGACCTGGAAGCCATCCACTCCTCGCTCTCAAATGCCCTCTCTTCAGCTCGTGGCCACAGCCCTTCTTGACCCCACCACCCGTCTCCCTCTCCTGACCCGCACTTCCCACACACTCAGAGAGCTCTTCCTAAATCTCTCACCTCCCTCGGCCTTTGTGTGGAGCCTGAACTCCTGACTTTGTCATCGAGGGCCCTGGTGGCTGCACACCTTTCCCCCTTGTCCCCTCCGTTCCCTCTCTGACTAGGCAGAGATGGCTCTTTTTTTTTATTGTAGTTGTTGGTTTGTTTTTAACCTCTTTTTTAAAAAAAAAAACATGGGGTTTCACCATGTTGGCCAGGCTGGTCTTGAACTCCTGACCTCAGGTGATCCACCCACCTCGGCCTCCCAAAGTGCTAGGATTACAGGCGTGAGCCACCGCGCCCGGCCTTGTTTTTAACCTCTTATTTTCTTGGATGCTAACAAGATGACTCAGGGTGGTGCCAGCCGCCCTGTCAGCTGTTTACCCTGCCAGCTCTCTTCACCTTTCAGGGTTCTAGGCCACACCTCCTCCAAGCAGCCTCCTTGACCTCCTTTGCCTCTGCATCCCCTCGAGCTACCCTGATTCCCTCTGCAGTTGAGCCTGTTTTCTGACCTTGCCAGAATGTGAATGGCGTGAGGGCAGTGACCGTGTCCATTGTCCTCTCTGTAGCATTTCAAAGGCCCAGGTGAGGGCGGACACCAACATGAGGGGCTCGCTAGGGCATCTCCCCGAGTGCTGTTGCTCGCAAATCACACTGCTTGCTTCATTGGAGTGTGTGCCTGGTGCCTGCCTGTCTCTCTAGACCTGAAAGTTAGAACCTCGTGATAATTTCAGCATGAACAGCTGTGCTTAAGTTCACACTCTACGCCACTCTACGGAATCCACACCATAATTCATGGTGTCCTATGAGGCAGAACTGTCTTCTCTCAAGGTGGTTTGTTTTTCGATTGCTTGCTTTTGAGACAGGATCTCGCTGTTGCTTAGGCTGTAGTACAGTGGCCCAGTCATAGCTCACTGCAGCCTTGAGCTCCTGGGCTCAAGTGATCCTCCAGCCTCAGCCTCCCAATGTGCTGGTGTGAGCCACCGTGGCCAGCCCTGTCTGAAAGTGTGACACCCGGGGAAACTGAAGCCGAGTGAAGCAAAGTCACTGGTTCCAAGCTGTCCCTGATCCAGCATCCTCTGAGGCCCTTCCCTCTCTGTCTTGTTCCTGGCAGCACCCTCTCTGTCCTGTCACCCCATACCCGTCACTGCAGCAGACTGCTGACCTCCAAGCTCTGCAGCGGCCCCCACCTGCTCACATGCCTTTGTCCCTGCAGGAGGCGTTGCCCACGGCCCCCGGGGCCCAACGAGTTACTACTACATGCTGCCTATGAAGGTGCGGGCCCTGGGCCTCAAAGTGGCACTGACCGTCAAGCTGGCCCAGGTACAGCCATGGGGGCCCAGATGGCTGCTGGAGGTGGGGCTGCTCCGGACCCAGGGCTCACATCCTCCTTTCCTCCCGCCAGGACGACCTGCACATTGTGGACTCCCTAGAGCTGCCGACCCCAGACCCCCAGTACCTGACAGAGCTGGCCCGCTACCGCCGCTGGGGGGACTCCGTGCTCCTCGTAAACTTGTGAGGGCACAGGGCAGAGCAGGGGCATGGGGCCCTGAGCTCCATACTATGAGGGTTCAAGCCCCACTCCCCGTTCTCTCTTACAGGACACACGAGGAAATGCCACAGAGCATCGTGGAGGCCGCCTCTAGGCTCAAGACCTTCACCCTGATCCCAGCTGTTGGTGAGCAAAGGGCCCAGCCCACCTCCCAGGACCCCAGAGCGTGCATGAGCATGCTCTGCTGTTAGAATCACAGGGCAGTTCAAATCCTACATCTGGTCTCTGGCCTTGGGCAGTGTCCTGGACCCAGCCCTCAGCTTGCCCAAAGCAATAACCTTTCCTAAAGAAGTGTTTGGCTGGCTGTGGTGGCTCGTGTCTGCAATCCCAGTGCTTTGGGAGGCCAAGGCAGGAGATTTGCTTGAGGCCTAGAGTTTGAGGCCAGTCTGGGCAATATAGTGAGGCTCCCATCTGTACTAAAAATCAAAAAATGAGCCGGGCGTGGTGGTGTGCACCTGTAGTCCCAGCTACTCAGGGGGCTGAGGCAAGTGGATACCTTGAGCTCAGGGGGCCAAAAACTGCAGTGAGTCATGATCGCACCACTGCACCCAAACCTAGGGGAGAGAGCAAGATTCTGTCTCAAAAAAAAAAAAAAAAAAGATCGGACACGGTGGCTCACACCTGTAATCCCAGCACTTTGGGAGGCTGAGGCAGGCAGATCATGAGGTCAAGAGATTGAGACCATCCTGGCCAACAGGGTGAAACCCTCTCTCTACTAAAAATACAAAAAATTAGCTGGGCGTGGTGGCATGTGCCTGTAGTCCCAGCTGCTCGGGGGTGGGGCTGAGGCAGGGGAGTCGGAGGTTGCATTGAACAGAGATCGTGCCACTGCACTCAAGCCTGGTGACAGCGAGACTCTGTCCCCACAAAAAAAGCTCCAAGGTCACCTCTGCCAATGCCACAGTCTGTTCCCTACATAGCCACCAGATGGCGCCCGTGAGCCTGAGTCAGGTCCTTGTCCCTCCTCAACCCACAGCCCTCACTGGCTCCCACCTCCCTCAAGATGAAAGCTCAAGTCCTCAGGGTGGCGTGCCAGGCCCTGCATGACCAGCCCCATCACCTCCCTGCCCTCCCATCATTTGCCATGGGTCTCCCCTACAAGAATGGGAGCCAGGAGTCCCGCCCAGGCCTAGGCTGAGCCTTGCACTTGGGGGGCTCTCGGTCAGCAGCTGATGAGCTGAGAACAGCTCCTTGGCCAGAGGCTTACAGGCAACAAGCAACCAGGCAGGCTCTGGCCTGGGCTGCTGGACTCACAGAGTCACACTAGAGCACAGTGAGAGTCTCTGTGGGTGGGGTGGGAGAGGCAGTCTCATCCTGACCATCCCCCAACCCCCCAGGCCTAAACGTGTACAGCATGCTCAAGCACCAGACCCTGGTCCTGACACTGCCCACCATCGCCTTCCTGGAGGACAAGCTGCTCTGGCAGGACGTGCGCTACAGGCCTCTCTACCCCCTCAGCCTGCCCTACAGTGACTTTCCCTGACCCCTACCCCGAGCCACCCAGGGCCCAGGGCCTCCCCACACCACTGTCGATGTGAAGCGCCTGTTCTGAGCCAGGCTGAGCCCCTGGCTGACTTGGGAGCCTCATACCCATGCCCACCCTTCGAGGGAGGTGCCACCCGGACCCCCCCCATCCCAGGGAGGAAACTGAGGCCATGTGGAGTGGCCATCACCATTGGGAAGGGGCAACTCCACGGAGAGCCCAGACAGGCTCCTACCTCCATTCTCTTTGTTTTTAAAATAAGTTGTATTTTTAAATAAAGGAGGATAAACAGATAGTGTCATTTCTAGTAACTGCATTGGGCACATTGCGCTCCCTCCCGGGTTCTGGGCACCACTGGGGATCTGGTTTAAGAGAACCCCAGTGCTATTTGTGGAAATTACAAGAATTCACTTAGCTGGTGAGTCAGACTCCAGGACCTCACAGGTGCGTGGGTGCCCGCATTTCCTAGAAGCTGACTCCTGGCAGGTCCGCCTCCTGAGCACCGCCACCGGGCGTTCCCGTCCCTGAGGGGGTTTGCAGTCCTGTCTGGACTGTACTTCAAGCCTGAGAGTGCCTGCGTGATTGTACAAGTAGATGTCATGCGCAAACCTGACTTCATCGTAGTGACTTCCTGTAAGCAGTCAGAAAAGTAAATGTCTTGCTGTAAATGAGCAGATAAGCACCTGTTTAAAAACACCTGGAAAAGAAGAAAAACACCTGGGCATGGTGACTCGCACCTGTAGCCCTAGCACTTTGGAGGTCAAGTTGGGAGGATCGCGTGAGCCCAGGGTTTCGAGACCATCCTGGGCAACATGGCAAAACACCGTCTGCAAAAAATACAAAAATTTGCTGGACGTGGTGGTGCCCACCTGAGATCCTAGCTACTTGGGAGGCTGAGGTGGATTACCTGAGCCCAGGAAGCAGAGGTTGCAGTGAGCTGAGATTGAGCCACCACACTCTGGCCTGGGTGACAGAGTGAGACACTGTCTTAAAAACAAAAACCCAGTATCCCAATTCTTGCTGAGGTTGGTTGTTTGCCATGTTAATTGTTCTTAATAGCTATAACAGACTACAAGACAGTGTGATTGATTTATTTAAAGTCAACCAGCCGGGCACAGTGGCTTACGCCTGTAATTCCAGGACTTTGGGAGGTCAAGGCAGGTGGATCACCAGAGATCAGGAGTTTGAGACCATCCTGGCCAAGCCAGGAGTGGTCACGGGCACCTGTAATCCCAGCTACTCGGGAAGCTGAGGCAGAAGAATCACTTGAACTCAGGTTGCAGTGACTCTGGCCGAAAGAAAAGAAATAAGAGAAATAAAAGAGGGAGGGGAGAGAGGGAGAAAGAAAAAGAGGAAAGGAAGGAAGGAGAAACAGAATGAAAAGGAGTTGGAAGATCAGGAAAGGAAAGGAAGTAGGGAGGAGGGTCAATCAGGACTGCTTTCTGTGTGTGGGGGCCTGGCCAGGCTAAGCAGTCACACAACCATCCCCATCTGCTGGGCCAACCCTAGCTGAAAACACCTCTGGAATACCTCTCTTGGGATCGCCTTCAGAGATTGCAACACATGCTCCAAACATCCTCAGAGGACAGACTTTGATCCTTGAAGCAGCAGATTTGACAAAGTAAAAAAGAAAACGATTAAAACGAGTTAAAGGCGTGTCAAAGCTCTGCAGAAAGTGCCACCTCGCCACTGTTCCTCTTGCCAGTCCTGTGGGGGCACCGATGCCTAGAATCACACCCAGCTGTTGGCCTGGTAGTGCCTGGCCCAGCCTGGAGAGTTGCGGCCAGGAGTATAAACGTGTATCCATCTGTGTCTTACCTGTCAGGAAACATGGTGAGACCAACTGCTGCCCAGATGGATTTTCAAAAGAAATGGGTCAGAACGTATTCCTCCACGCTGAAGTCCTTCAGCCAGACTGAGGATTTCACAGGCATCAGAAAAAATTATACAGCTGGGCCTGGTGGCTCGTGCTCATAATCCCAACACTTTGGAAGGCCGAGGCAGGAGGATCGCTTGAGCACAGGAGTTTGAGACCAGCCTGGGCAACATAACAAGACCCCATCTCTACTAAAAGTAGAATAATTAGCCAGGCATGGTGGTGCACCTGTGGTCCCAGCTACTCTGGAGACTGAGGTGGGAGGATTGCTTGAACCCTGGGGGTGGAGGCTGCAGTGAGCTGAGATTGTGCCACTGCAATCCAGCCTGGGTAATCAAGACCCTGTCTCAAAAAAAAAAAAAAAAGAAAGAAAAAGATATGATACACTGTCTAGAATGTGCTTTAAAATAATTGGCATAGTTGGGCATGGTGGCACGCACCTACAGTCCCAGTTACTTGGAAGGCTGCAGCCAGGAGTTTGAGTCCAGCCTGGGCAACATAGCAAGACCTCATCTCTACAAAAAATAGGCCAGGCACGGTGGCTCATGCCTGGAATCCCAGCACTTTAAGAGGCCAAGGTGGGCAGATCACTGTAGTACAGGAGTTCGAGAAAGCCTGGCCAACACGGTGAAACCCTGTCTCTGCGAAAAATACAAAAATTGGCCAGGCTTGGTGGTGGGCACCTGTAATCCCAGCCACTCAGGAGACTGAGGCAGAAGAATCACTTGAATCCGAAAGGTGGAGTTTGCAGTGAGCCAAGAGCACACCACTGAACTCTAGCTCGGGTGACAGAGGAAGACTCGGTCTCAAAAATAAATAGGCCAGGCTCTGGCTCACGCCAGTAATCCCAGCACTTTGGAAGGCTGAGGTGGGAGGATGAAGTCAGGAGTTCAAGATCAGCCTGACCAATATGGTGAAACCCCATCTCTACTAACAACAGAAAAATTAGCTGGGCGTATGTGCCTGTAGTCCCAGCTACTTGAGAGGCTGATGCAGGAGAATTGCTTGAACCCGAGAGGCAGAGGTTGTAGCGAGTCAAGATCGTGCTACTGCACTCCAGCCTGGGTGACAGAGTGAGATTCCATCTCAAAAAATAAGTAAATAATTTGGGGTATATGAGTTTGTTAGGGCAGCTGTAGGAATGCCGTAAACTGTGGGGCTGAGGGGTTAGTCAACAGAAATTTATTCTCTTCTGTTTCTGGAGGCTGGAAGTCCAAGATCAAGGACGGGGTTAGCTTCCCGGGGATCGTCTGTTCCAGACCCCTCTCCTAGCTTCTGGCAGTTTGCTTTGCTGGCAATCTTTGACACTCCTTGGCTTGTAGCCACATTGCTGCAGTCTCCCCCTTCATCTTCACGTGATGTTGTCCCTGTGGGTGTGTGTCTGTTTCTGTGTCCAAATTTCTCCTCTTTATTTTTTTTGAGACAGAGTTTTGCTCTTGTTGCTCAGGCTGGAGTGCAGTGGTGTGATCTCGGCTCACCACAACCTCCGCCTCCCAGGTTCAAGTGATTCTCCTGCCTCAGCCTCCTGAATAGCTGGGATTACAGGCATGTATCACCACACCTGGCTAGTTTTGTATTTTTAGTAAAGATGGGGTTTCTCCATGTTGGTCAGGCTGGTCTTGAACTCCCAACCTCAGATGATCTGCCTGCCTCAGCCTCCCAAAGTGCTGGGATTACAGGTGTGAGCCACTGCACCTGGGCCTCTCCTTTTTATTTTTAAAATGTTTTGGTTTTTGCAAACGTACTGAAATAAACACAATGAGATTTATTTATAAATGAGAACGAATTAATAATGACCTGTAGGCCTGGCACAGTGCACGTTGGGAGGCCAAGGCAGGTGGATCACTTGAGGACAAGCGTTTGAGATCAACCTGACCAACGAGGTAAAACCCCATCTCTACTAAAAATACAAAAAAATTAGTCAGACATGGTAGTAGGTGCCTGTAATCCCAGCTACTCAGGAGGCAGAGGCAGGAGAAGCGCTTAAAGCCTAGAGGTAGAGGTTGCAGCCAGCTGAGATTGCAGCACTGCACTCCAGCCTGGCGACAGAGCGAGACTCTGTCTCAAAAATAAATAAATAAATAATGAGCTGTATTTCAGAATTTGGAGAAGGTGACATTAAGACTACTGAATACACAGATTTTGATTTGTGTTTTTCAGATTCAAAATTCTTTGTTTCATTATATAAAGATGAGTCAGTTTTGCAACCAAAAATATTAAAACTATGTGAATGCTTCAGTAAATCTCATTATCTTCAAAAAAGATAATGAGATAAACATGCATTTACTTAGGGAACTGCCTGTCGTTCAGGCCAGTTCCTGCAAAGGGAATTCACAGCATGACCTCATTCATTTGTGAGACACAGCAATCCTTGCACGTTTTTTTCTTCTTTCGAGAGTCTCGCTCTGTCGCCCAGACTGGAGTGCAGTGGCGCAATCTTAGCTCACTGCAACCTCCGCCTTCCGGGTTCAAGAGATTCCCCTGCCTTAGGCTCCTGAGTAGCTGGGATTACAGGTGTGTGCCTCCACGCCTGGCTAATTTTTATATTTTTACTAAAGATGGGGTTTCACCAGTTTGGCCAGGCTGGTCTCAAACTCCAGCCTGGCCAAAGTGATCCACCCACGTCAGCCTCCCAAAGTGTTGGGATTACAGGCGTGAATCACCCTGCCTGTTGTTTAGACATACACTTTTTTTTTTTTAGACAAAGTCTCGCTCTGTTGCCCAGGCTGGAGTGCAGTAGCCTGTGACCTTGGCTTACTGTAACCTCCACCTTCCCAGTTCAAGCGACTCTCCTGCCTCAGCCTCCCAATGGCTGGGATCACAGGTGCCCACCACCACGTGATGGGTGACTAATTTTTGTATTTTTTTTTTCTTTTGAGACGGAGTTTCACTCTCGTTACCCAGGCTGGAGTGCAACGGCGTGATCTCGGCTCACAGCAACCTCCGCCTCCTGGGTTCAGGCAATTCTTCTGCCTCAGCCTCCTGAGTAGCTGGGATTATAGGCACGTGCCACCATGCCCAGCTAATTTTTTATATTTTTAGTAGAGACAGGGTTTCACCATGTTGACCAGGATGGTCTCGATCTCTTGACCTCATGATCCACCCACCTTGGCCTCCCAAAGTTCTGGGATTACAGGCTTGAGCCACTGCGCCCGGCCTAATTTTGTATTTTTAGTAGAGACGAGGTTTCACCATGTTGGCCAGGCTCGTCTCGAACTTCTGACCTCATGATCCACCCACCTCGGCCTCCCAAAGTGTTAGGATTACAGACATGAGCCACCACATCTGGCCTTAAATTTTATTTTGCTTTTTGTAGAGACGGGCTCTCACTGTGTTGCCCAGGCGGGTCTTGAACTCCTGACCTCAAGTAGTCTTCCCACCTTGGTCTCCCAAAGGTCTGGGATGACAGGGGTGAGCCACTGCACCCCATCTTCCTTCTACTTCCTGATGGTTTTCTTCTGCTATGAATGTGCACGACCAGTTATCTGCTTCTTAGAACAGATATTTACTTTACTAATCCACTGGGCATTGGAGGAGGACTGGGATCATGGAGAAGATGACCTGACCCGTTCTGGGAGGGTTTCCTGCTGGCTGTCTTCCATCATCATAACTGGAATCAGATGAGTTTCTGTAGCTTTTTTTTTTTCCTCCACGTCTTTGCTGAAGCAGAGTTTTGAAAAACAAAACCACAAACTCAGCTATTCCCCAGAAGATGTCTGTAATCAAAGATACGCTCTGCCGGGGCAGCGGCTCATGCCTGTGATCTCAGCGCTTTGGGAGGCTGAGGCGAGTAGATCACCTGAGGTCAGGGGTTCCAGACCAGTTAGGCCAACATGGTAAAACCTCGTCTCTACTAAAAGTACAAAAAATAGCTGGATGTGGTGGCAGGTATCTGTAATCTCAGCTACTTGGGAGGCTGAGGCAGGAGAATTGCTTGAACCTGGGAAGTGGGGGTTGCAGTGAGCTGAGATTGCACCACTGCACTCCAGCCTGGGCGACAGAACAAGACTCCATCTTAAAAAAAGAAAAAAACCATAATTAAAATAAAAAGTAAAATAAAAATGCAAAAGTTAGCCAGGTATGGTGGTGGGTGCTTCTAATCCCAGCTCCTTGGGAGACTGAGGCAGAAGAATCTCTTGAACCCGGGAAACAGAGGTTGTAGTGAGCTGAGGTCGAGCCTCTGCTCTCCAGCCTGAGCAACAGTGTGAGACTTCGTCTCAAAAAATAAAAAAAAATTAAAAAAAAAAATGAGGTTGAGGCAGGGGAATCACCTGAACCCGGAAGGAGGAGTTGCAGTGAGCCAAGATCCTGTCACTGCACTCCAGTCTGGGTGACAGGAGCGAGACTCAGTCTCAAAAGTAATTAATTAATTAATTAAATAGGCCGGGCACAGTGGCTCATATCTGTAATTCCAGCACTTTGGGAGGCCAAGGCAGGCAGATCACTTGAGGTCAGGAGTTCCATATCAGCCTGGCCAACGTGGTGAAACCCCATCTCTACTAAAAATACCAAAATTAACTGGGCCTGGTGGCACATACCTGTAATCACAGCTACTGGGGAGGCTGAGGTAGGAGAATTGCTTAAACCCAGGAGGCAGAGGTTGCAGTGAGCCAAGATCATGCCACTGCACTCTAGCTTGGGTGACAGAGCAAGACTGTCTCAAAAAAATAAAAAAAATTCACCAAGTGATGGGTTCAGGAATTCTAATATTAAGGCAGGTGACATAGAGTGCCCAGGGTGTGGCCCAGGATAGAGTAGTGGGGGCATTCAGAGGAGAAAGCTCAGGCCACAAGAAAAGAGGAGCCAGCCTTGTTGGGGATGAAGGGAAGAGCATTCCGGGCTAAGGGAACTACAAGATGGTTGCATGGATACGTTTGCTGGCTTCTGCCCCAGATTGGCAGCCTCTAGTCTGAGGCCGTTCTTTGGCCTGCCTTAGACTGCCTGGCATCCGGGAGGAAGCCATGCCCTTCCTGGAGTTACCAGCAAAGGGCTGGGGAAGATCTGCTTCCCTTTTCCTTGAGAAAACGATTAAAGGAGCGGAGGACTGGGAGTTGCCTCCTCCTTCTGCCAGCCTGCCCCACCATGGCCGCCCAATCTCCATCTCAGAAAGTGGCCCTCCGGCCACAAGTGGTAGCTCACGCCTGTAATCCTAGCACTTTGGGAGGCCGAGGCTGGCAGATCACAAGGTCAGGAGTCGAGACCAGCCTGACCAACATGGTGAAAACCCCATCTCTACCAAAAATACAAAACATTAGCTGGGTGTGGCGACACACACCTGTAATCCCAGCTACTCAGGAGGCTGAGGCAAGACAATCATTTGAACCCAGGAGGCAGAAGTTGCAGTGAGCCGAGATCGCACCACTGCCCTCCAGCCTGGGTGACAGAGCAAGACTCTGTCTCAAAAAAAAAAAAAAAAAAAGCTGGGCACAGTGGCTCATGCCCGTAATCCCAGCACTTTGGGAGACTGAGGCAGGTGCATCATAAGGTCAGGAGTTCGAGACCAGCCTGACCAATATGGTGAAGTCCCGACTCTACTAAAAATAGAGCTGGGCATGGTGTCATGCACCTGTAGTCCCAGCTGCTCAGGAGGCTAAAGCAGAATTGCTTGAACCTGGGAGGTGGAGGTTGCAGTGAACTGAGATCATGCCACTGCACTCTAGCCTGGATGACAGAGCAAGACTCCATCTCAAAAAAAGAAAAAGAAAGTGGCCCTCCAACCTCCAAAAGGCTCAGACCCTGAGCAAGGAGTCACCCCCTTGTCCCAGTACCTCCAGTTAGCCCAGCCTCTAAGATGAATGTCAAATTCAGCCCCTTCTCCAAGGACACTACCCAGGTGAGGACCCATCATCATTCACCTGGACCAGAACACTCAGATGTTCCTCTCCTATCTCCTGTCTGCAGCTCTTGCAGCCTCAACTGGGCCCCTGTGAGCACTCGAGTTGGGGCAAGGTCCTTCCTCCACTCAGAACCCTCTACAGCTCCCACCTCATTGGGCATAAAAACCAAAGCCCTGGCTGGGCATGGTGGCTCATGCCTGTAATCCCAGCACTTTGGGAGGCCAAGGTGGGCGGATCCTCAGAGGTCAGGAGTTTGAGACCGACATGGTGAAACCCTGTCTCTATTAAAAAATACAAAAATTAGGCAGGTGTGGTGGTGTGCGCCTGTAATCCCAGCTACTAGAATCGCATGAACCTAGGAGGCAGTGGTTGCAGTGATCCGAGATCGTGCCCCTGACCTCCAGCCTGGGTGACAGAGCGAGACTGGGTCTCGGAAAAATCAAAACAACAAAGTCCTCCCCAGGTGACAGGCACCTGCACCTATCTGCCCTGTCATTTCCCCACCCGCTCCTCTCCTCCAATCTCTCCTTTGCTAAGCCTGCTCCAGCCACACTGGTTTCCTGGCTGTTCCGTTTTTGTTGTTTTTTTGAGACAGTCTCACTTAGAGGCTGGAGTGCAGTGCCTCCATCTTGGCTCACTGCCCCCTCCACCTGCCGGGTTCAAGAGATTCTCCTGCCTCACCCTCCCAAGTCGGTGGAATTACAGGAGTGCACCACCATACCCGGCTAATTTTTGCATTTTTTTGTAGAGATGGGGTCTCCCTAGGTTGCCCAGGCTGGTTTTGAACTCCTGGGATCAAGTGACCCTCCCATATCTGCCTTCCAAAATGCTGGGATTACAGGCGGGAGCCACCGCGCCTAGCTGGATTTTTGTCTGACTCTGTTCATTGCTGTGTCCCCAGTACCTGGAAGGATGCCCAGCACCCAGTAGTCGCTTAATAAACACGGAGTCACGTATTGAGAAAAGAATGGCGCCATCGTGGCTGCAAATGGGACTTGGGCCGCGCGGGGGAGCTCGCTGGCCGCGCACCTCGGGCCGGGACAAGCGCTCGGTGGAACACGCCCGAGAAAAACCCGTGGCGCAGGGTCTTCCCAGACCGTCTACGGAGTAGGGGCGTCCCTGGTCCCACTCTGTGACTTTGCCCAGGCCGTTCCGGGGCGGGGATTCAGTACCCCTCAACTCCTCAAGAAAAAACATCCCCGTGGAAATTCCTTGGGAATGGCCGAGGCGGGGAAAATATGCGTCTCTGGGTGGCCAGTGACTCGTAGCCCCTTTCCCAGATAGGAAAGGACCGCGCGTCCCGTGACCCTTCCCTTCCCCTTTCTGCTGCGCGACCTACCTGGCCTCTCCCAGATCCCCATGGCGACGCCGCCCGCGTCCCACAACAGGAAAGCCCTAGGCGGCGCGGCGCTCGGAGACTTTAGAGTCCACAGCCTCGACGTGATGGATGATAAATTTGGGGTCACACGCACAGGCCGTGGGCAAACAAACACCCGCCCATATTTAGTGCACGCCTAGGTTCGAGGAGCCTCCCGCGAAAGGCAAGGGGTTCGAGCGCCCCCTCTCCCCGCCTCCCTCGTCAAGGTCCAGGCTAACTGCCTCATTTTCCCCGCGGAGCCTGGGACGCTGGGAGAGGCGCTCAGCGCGTGGGTATCGCGCAGCTTCCTTCCTTTTTCTGGGAGCTGTAAAGACGGCCCCGCGGCCAAGGCCGAAAGGGGAAGCGAGGAGGCCGCGGGGGTGTCAGCGCCCTCGGGTGGGGAGAGAGGACGCCGATTCCCCCGGACGTGGTGAGACGCGCATCGTCACTCACACGGTTCGCGGGCCCAGGGAGGTGCCTAGCTCTGCTCCGGCCACTTTTCGAGAAAAGTCCGTGTCAGCTTGGCGGGTACATGACCCTAAGTGGGAGGGGCACCCTTCAGTGGAGGGAGCCCGGGAAGATTCCTGGGCCCCCACCCGGGCAAGGGGCTCATCCACTGGATCGAAGAGGCCTGCGTGTGCTGGGAAGGGAGGACCGGATTTCGGATCCCTTCGCCCCTTGGAGCCTCACTTTGCCGCTTTGTGAAATGAACACAGTAACAGTCCCCACTCTCCGGGGAAGTTGGCAATACTTAATAGCACTTAATAAACCGCTGAGGGCTGTGTAGACAGTGATGCAAGCTTAGCCTGGCTGGGGAACTGGACGCGTGGGGGCCGGGAACAGCCCCCGGGGTCCTCAATCCGCCACCGCCGCCCCATTGCTTTAGCTTGGAAATTCCGGAGCTGGAGCGGCCAGCGAGGACGAAGACCCTGCTCGGGCCAGGCACCCTCTCAATCCGGAAATACCTCAGCCCTCGTTCCGGAGGGGAAAGCGCGAGGTTTCCCGGAAAGCAGCGCCGCCCCTTGGCCCCTAGGTGCCAGCGTTTATAAAGGACCGCGCGCCTCGCTGCATAGCAGTCCGCGCTGAGCTCCTCTGCGCCTCGGGGCTGCAACCTCTGCCTTGCTATGGCTCCCAGCGGCCCCCGGCCCGCGTTGCCTGCGCTCCTAGTCCTGCTCGCGGCTCTGCTCCCAGGTGAGTCGGGGGTGGGGATTGCCGTCGGGCCAACTACCCGAATCCTCGGGAGGACCGATTCCCAGCTCGCCGGAGATCAGGTCATGCATAACTAGTTAGCTGTTCATGGGAAGGTGGGATTAGAGACAGCGATTGAAAGGCAACAGCCTTGTATCCAGACCCTGAATCACCTCCACTTGTGGCTTCGGGCCGTGGATTGCAGCTTTAAAAACGTGAGAGATTGGAGATGGAGGGGAGAGGCGGGCCTCGTACTGTTGCCCAGACTGGTCTTGCACTCCTGGGTTCTAGCATTCCTCCTGCCTCAGCTTCAGGAAGAGCTGGGATGACAGGTGTGAGCTACCACCTTGCTCGGCTAAATTGGGTCTCTTCAGTTTCTCAACTGTAAAACAGGAAACTCTATAGCGGCCACCTGCCAGGTGTATCTTGGCCCAGCACAGCACCTGGCCCCAGGACCCGATCTTGACGGTTTGGGAACTTGGCCCTGTGCCAGTGCATCAAGGCTTAAGGGACTCCCACCCCCGTCAAGACGTATATTCTGTTCCTCATCCTCTTCCCCTGGGGAAGTCCAGGGCTGCTTCTGCTCAGGGGAATTCCAGGGCTGACTTATCCGTAGCCCAAAGCTGAGAAGTGGGGCGCCCCAGCACACCCTCCCCCAGCTCTAGCCCAGCTAGGGAAGACGGAAGGGGTCAGAGGGTCTCATGGTGCTGTGAGTTTTGGGAAGCAGAGGGCGGGAGATTGACAGCTTGGTTAACAGCTCATCAAAGCCTCCGATCCAAGCCATGCATAGCGGCAGGCGCCTGTAATCCCAGCTATTTGGGAGGCTGAGGCAGGAAAGTCCCTTGAACCTTTGAGGTGGAGGCTGCAGCGAGCCAAGATTGTGTCACTGCACTCCAGCCTGGGCAACAGAGCAAGATTCCATCTCAAAAAAAAGAAAAGAAAAAAGAAAAAACGGGGGAAAAAAAAAAAAGGTGTTCTGATCTGGACTCAGACCCAGATCCCACTGCTTTCTAGCTGAGTAACTGTTTCCCTCTGTGAATTGGGAATGATCCCAGACTCTCCCTTGGAAAATGTATGGAGCCAATGGTCTCACATCCCCATCCCAGATAGAACAAATCTGAGAACAGGAATCTTCGAAGTGGGCAGTGCTGGACTCAGACATTTTTTTTACACCTTTGGAGGCAGCATAATCGAAGGGACTTAATCGAAATAAGCCCTTTCTTTCCTTCTTTCTCTCTCTCTCTCTTTCTTTTTGTTTTATAGACGGAGTCTCACTCTTTCGCCCAGGCTGGAGTGCAGTGGTGCAATCTTGGCTCACTGCAACCTACACCTCCCAGGTTCAAGCAGTTCTCCTGCCTCAGCCTGCTGAGTAGCTGGGACTATAGGCGCCCACCACCATACCCGGCTAATGTTTGTTTTTTTTAGTAGAGACAGGTTTCACTGTGTTGGCCAGGTTGGTCTCCAACTCCTGACCTCAACTGATCCACCTGCCTCAGCCTCCCAAAGTGCTGGGATTACAGGTGCGAGCCACAGTGGCCATCCCACAAGCCCTTTCTTTCTTACCTGCACTTACCTGCAAGGCAGCCAGTTGCTGCCCACCCTGTGCTGAGTTATCTGTATGAGCAAGGGATGGGGTGGCTGTAGTCACCCACCTTACAGATGGGGAAACTGAGGCCCAAAGAGGGGGAAGGTACTTGTCTCAAGGAGTGAGGACCCAGTCTGATTCCTGGAGAGCTGACTCTCTCCACCTGACTTCTTGAGAGGGAGGAGGGCACCAATTTCATGTTAAAATCTGGTTGGACATGGTGACTCACACCTGTAATCACCGCACTTTGGGAGACTAAGGTGGGAGGACTGCTTGAGGCCAGAGTTTGAGACCAGCTTTAGTGACATAGTGAGACCCCATCTCTACAAAAATGTTTTTCAAAAATTAGCTGGATGTGGTGGTGTCCTCTAGTTCCAGCTACTTGGGCAGCTGAGATGGGAGGATGATTTGAGCCCGGAGTTCAAGATTACAGTAAGCTGATTGCACCACTGCACTCCAGCCTGGGTGACAGAGGGAGAACTATTTCTTTCTTTTTTTTTTTTTGAGATGGAGTCTTGCTCTGTCACCAGGCTGGAGTGCAGTGGTGTAATCTCGGCTCACTGTAACCTCCGACTACCTGGTTCAAGTGATTCTCCTGCCTCAGCCTCCTGAGTAGCTGGGATTACAGGCACGTACCACCATGCTCAGCTAATTTTGTATTATTTTATTTTATTTTTATTTTTTAGTAGAGATGGGGTTTTCAACATGCTGATCAGGATAGTCTCGATCTCCTGACCTTGTTATCTGCCTGCCTTGGCCTCCCAAAGTGCTGGGATTATAGGCGTGAGCCACCACACCCAGCCCTGACCTGTCCCTTAAACAAAAAAAAGTGATAGCTAAAATCCTCCCATGGCTCCCTATTGCCCTCAGAATAAAGAATACATCTGGCTGGGCAAGGATGCTCATGCCTGTAATCACAGCAGTTTGGGAGGCAGAGGCAGGCAGATCACTTGAGGTCAGAAGTTCGAGGCCAGCCTGGCCAAAATGGCGAAACCTTGTCTCTACTAAAAATACAAAAAAATACCAAAATTAGCTGGGTGTGGTGGGGGGCACCTACCTGTAGTCCCAGATACTTGAGAGGTTGCGGCAGGAGAATCACTTGAACCCAGGAGGCAGAAGTTGCAGTGAGCGGAGATGACACCACTGCACTCCAGTCTGGGTGACAGTGAGACTCCATCTCAAAAAAAAAAAACAAACAAACACATCTTGAGCATGGCCTTTGGTGCTCACAGGATCTTCCGAAATTAATCTCCCCGCTCTTCCTCCTTGCTCACTCAGCTCCAGCCACCTTGCCCCAGGACGTTGGTACTTGCCTGGAATTCACTTCCCTCTTCTCCTGACAGCCGCCCTTTCTGGTCATTCAGATCTCTGCTCAAACATTAACTTGTCACCAAGGCACTGTCTGTTCTATTACCCTGTTTTGTTTTTGTCAAAGCTCTTATTAACATCAGTTATTAATTATCTTGTTTGCTCAATAACTTTTTTTTTTTTTGAGACAGAGTCTCTCTCTGTTGCTCAGGCTGGAGTACAGTGGCACAACCGCAGCTCACTGCAACCTCCACCTCCCAGGTTCAAGTGATTCTTATGCCTCAGCCTCCAAAATAGCTGGGACTAAAGGCACGTGCCACCATGCCTGGCTAACTTTTGCATTTTTAGTGAAGACGGGGTTTCACCATGTTGATCAGGCTGGTCTCAAATTCCTGACCTCAGGTGATCTGCCTGTCTTGGCCTCCCAAAGTGCTGAGATTACAAGTGTGAGCTACCATGCTTATGAATTTTCTCTTTAACTTCCACATTGAAGGCAATGTTTTGTCTTGTTAAGGCTGGGCCTCCAGCACCCAGCACAGGCTGAGTGCACATTCCCATTGATGAACCTGATTTGGTTTTCGTTTGTTTTGTTTTGAGGTGGAGTCTCACTCTGTAGCCCAGGCTGGAGTGCAGTGGTGCAATCTCGGCTCACGGCAATTTCCACCTCCCAGGTCCCAGTTCAAGCAATTCTCCTGCCTCAGCCTCCCAAGTAGCTGGGATTACAGGCATGCACCACCATGCCCAGCTAATTTTTATATTTTTAGAATCTCATGATCTGCCCACCTCGGCCTCCCAAAGTGCTGGGATTACAGGAGTGAGCCACTGCATCTGGCCTGATGAACCTGATTTGTAATGCCTGTCGCATCTTCCCTCTTTTGTTCCAGGACCTGGCGAAGCCCAGACGTCTGTGTTCCCCCAAGGGGTCATCCTGCCCCGGGGTGGCTCCGTGCTAGTGAACTGCAGCAGCTCCTGTGATCAGAGGTCCTTCGTGGGCCTGGAGACTCCGTTGACTAAAAGGGAGGTGCTCCCAGGTGGGAACAACTGGAAGATGTTCGAACTGAGCAATGTGCAAGAAGACAGCCAGCCAATATGCTTTTCAAACTGCAATGATAGTCAGTCAACAGCTAAAACCTTCCTCACCGTGTACTGTAAGTGACTGAGCCCAGCGGGCTGGGCTAGGCAGACAGGGTAGAGCAGACGCACCGGGGCACCTGCAGTGGGCTGGGAGAATCTTTGTCACTTGCTGGTAGGGTCAGGGAGGGGCTCCTTGAAGGGCAGGTGGGGACATCCTTGGAAAGCCCCTTTGTGAATCTCTTTGGTATAATTAAAGTATCTACAGGCGGGGTGAAATGGCTCACGCCAGTAATCCCAGCAGTTTCGGGGGGTGAGGCTGGAGGATCACCTGAGATCAGGAGTTTAAGACCAGGAGTTTCAGTTTCACTAACACAGCAAAACCCCATCTCTACTAAAAATACAAAAATCAGCCCAGCGTGGTGGCAGGCGCCTGTAATCCCAGCTACTCGGGAGGCTTAGGCAGGAAAATTGCTTGAACCTGGGAGACAGAGATTGCAATGAACCACAATTGTGCCACTGCACTCCAGTCTGGGTGACAGAGCAAGACTCTGTCTCAAAAAAAAAAAGATACCAACAGGAATTGAGGACGTTCGAGAATGCCATCTCTCCATGCCTCACTCTGAACATATGACAAGGTCTTGGATCAGACACTTTAATAAAAGATGCAAATTGGCTGGACATGTTGGCTCACCCCTGTAATTCCAGCACTTTGGGAGGCCGAGGCGGGCAGACCACAAGGTCAAGAGATCGAGACCATCCTGCCCAACATGGTGAAACCCCATCTCTACTAAAAATATAAAAATTAGCTGGGCATGGTGGTTCATGCCTGTAGTCCCAGCTACTCAGGAGGCTGAGGCAGGATAATTACTTGAATCTGGGAGGCAGAGGTTGCAGTGAGCCAATATTGTGCCACTGTACTGCACCCTGGCAACAAAGTGAGACTCAGTCTAAAAAAAAATGCAAATTAAGCCAGGTGTGGTGATTTGTACCTATAATTCCAGCTACTCCAGAGGCTAAGGCAGAAGGATGGCTTGAGTCCAGGAGTTTGAGACCAGCCTGGGAAACATAGCGAGACCCTGTTTCTACCAGAAAAAAAATAAGCAAATAAACAATTTAGCTGGGCATCATGGCATGCACCTGTAATCTCAGCTACTCCTGAGGCTTTGGTGAGAGGATTGCTTGAACCCAGGGGTTCAAATCCTAGGAGTTCGAATCCAGCCTGGGCAACATAGCAAAACCATTTTAATAAATGTTTTAATAAAAACATTTTTATTTTAAAAAATATGAGTTAAAACTAGCCCTGGATGGCATTTTTCACATATTGGCAACAATGGACAGAATTGCTAACAGCTGTGCTGGCAAGGCTGTGGAACATAGGCGGTTTGCTCACTGCTAGGACACTGCTGTGGGGATCGTAAATAAGCCCAACCCTGTGGTGGGAAATTGGGCATCAGTTCTCAAAATGTTACGGGCTGGGCATGGTGGTTTATGCCTATAATCCCAACACTTTGGGAGGCTGAGGTGGGAGGGTCGTTTGAGGCCAGGAGTTCAAGACCAGTCTGGGCAACATAGTGGAATCCTTTATTTATTTATTTATTTATTTTTGAGACGGAGTTTTGCTCTTGTTACCCAGGCTGGAGCGCAAAGGCGCGATCTCGGCTCACCGCAACCTCCGCCTCCTGGGTTCAGGCAATTCTCCTGCCTCAGCCTCCTGAGTAGCTGGGATTACAGGCACGCACCACCATGCCCAGCTAATATTTTGTATCTTTAGTAGAGACGGGGTTTCACCATGTCGACCAGGATGGTCTCGATCCCTTGACCTCGTGATCCACCCGCCTCGGCCTCCCAAAGTGCTGGGATTACAGGCTTGAGCCACCGCGCACGGCCTATTTATTTATTTATTTATTTAATGTGATGGAGTCTCCCTCTGTTGCCCAGGCTGGAGTGCATTGGCGCTATCTCGGTTCACTGCAACCTCTGCCTTCCAGGTTCATTCGATTCTCCTGCCTCAGCCTCCCGAGTAGCTGGGGTCACAGGCGCCCACCATACCCAGCTCATTTTTGTATTTTTAGTAGAGAGGGTTTCACCACATTGTCCAGGCTGGTCTCGAACTCCTGACCTCAACTGATTCACCCGCCTTGGCCTCCCAAAGTTTGGTTGTTTGTTTGTTTTTGAGAGAGAGTCTCTCTCTGTTGCCCAGGTTGGAGTGCAGTGGTGCAATCTCAGCTCACTTCAACCTCCACCTCCCAGGCTCAAGCGATTCTCATGCTTCAGCCTCCAGAGTAGCTGGGATTACAGGTGCCTGCCACCAGGCCTAGCTGATTTTTGTATTTTTAGTAGAGATGAGGATTCACCATATTGGCCAGGCTGGTCTTGAACTCCTGACCTCGAGTGATCCATCTGCCTCAGCCTCCCAAAGTGCTGGGATTACAGGAGTGAGCCACCACACCCAGCCTCATTCTATTTTTTTTTTTTTTTGAGATGGAATCTTGCTCTGTCAGCCGGGATGGAGTGCAGTGGTGCGATCTCGGTTCACTGCAACCTCCACCTCCCAGGTTCAAGTTATTGTCTTGTCTCAGCCTCCAGAGTAGCTGGGATTATAAGCACACCACCACCACACCCAGCTAAATTTTTGTATTTTTAGTAAGAACAGGGTTTTACTATATTGGTCAGGCTGGTCTTGAACTCCTGACCTTGTGATCCACCCACCTCAGCCTCCCAAAGTGCTGGGATTGCAGGCATGAGCCACTGCACCCGGCCCCCATTCTTTTTTTTTTTTTTTTTTTTTTTGAGACTGAGTTTTGCTTTTGTTACCCAGGCTGGAGTGCAGTGGCGCGATCTCGGCTCACTGCAACCTCTGCCTCCTGGGTTCAGGCAATTCTCCTTCCTCAGCCTCCCGAGTAGCTGGGATTACAGGCACACGCCACCATGCCCAGCTAATATTTTTTGTATTTTTAGTAGAGACGGGGTTTCACCGTATTGACCAGGATGGTCTCGATCTTTTGACCTCGTGATCCACCCACCTCGGCCTCCCAAAGTGCTGGGATTACAGGCTTGAGCCACCACGCCCAGCTCTATTTTTTTTAATGCCATGTGTGTGTATCCTGTGGCAAACCCCAATCCTGGCCAGTCATGGTGGCTCATTCCTGTAATCTCAGCTCTCTGGGAGGCTAAGGTGAGTGGATCGCTTAAGGTCAGGAGTTTGAGACCAGCCTGGCAAACATGGCGAAACCCCATCTCTACTAAAAATACAACAATTAGCCATGCGTGATGGAGCATGTCTGTGGTCCCAGCTACTAGGGAGGCTGAGGCAGGAGAATCACTTGAACCTGGGAGGCAGAGGTTGCAGTGAGCTGAGATCATGCGACTACACTCCAGCCTTGGGTGACAAGAGTGAGACTCCGTCTCCAAAAAAAAGAAAAAAAGAATTATAAGAATTAGCTGGGCATGCTGGCATACGCCTGTAATCCCAGATACTCATGAGGCTGAGGTGGGAGGATCAGCTGAGTCCAGGGATTTGCAGGCTGTAGTGAGCCTATGATCATGCCACTGCACTCCAGCATGGGAGACAGAGTGAGATCCTGTCTCAAAAAAAAAGAAAGAAAAAGGAAACCCAGTCCTGGAAAGTGGTTTATAGGCGTCGCTGCCTACAAGGGAGATGTTGAGGGCTATGGCATCATTCACTGACACTTTGTCACTTTGTATGAAGGGCAAACGCTTGCAAACCACTCAAATGGGAAAGGCTAGAGAGGAAAACTGGCTTGTCCCTGACACAGAATAGCATATGACCGTGTAGAAGAATCGGGAAATTCCGGTGAACTGAAAGAGTCAGCTCTGCGGTGTATTGTAAAGTTGAAATGAAAGAAAGTATGTTGAATATGAGTGGCATGCCACCCTCACGTTAGGGAGTGGCAGAGGGGCAGTTTCAGGAGGCTGTATTTGTGTATAAAATAGCCCTAAAAGGAAGTGGGAGAAAGGATAATATTAGTTGGCTATGAGAAGAGAGGCTGGGAGGCTCTGGGAGAGGGCTTGAGGTGGAGAATTCTTTTTTTTTTTTTTTTTTTTTTTTTGTGTGTGTGTGTGTGTGTGTGTGTGAGAGAGAGAGAGAGATGGAGTTTCGCTCTTGTTGCCCAGACTAGAGTGCAATGGCACAATCTCAGCTCACCGCAACTTCTGCCTCCCAGGTTCAAGGGATTCTCCTGCCTTAGCCTCCTGAGGAGCTGGGATTACAGACATGCATTACCACGCCTGGCTAATTTTCTACTTTTAGCAGAGACAGGGTTTCTCCATGTTGGTCAGGCTGGTCTTGAACTCCCAACCTCAGGTGATCGACATGCCTCAGCCTCCCAAGTAGCTGGGATTACAGGCACCCACCATCGTGCCTAGCAAGTTTTTATATTTTTAGTAGAAAAGGGGTTTCATCATGTTGGCCAGGCTGGTCTCGAACTCCTCACCTCAGGTGATCCACCCACCTCGGCCTCCCAAAGTACTGGGATTACAGGTGTGAGCCACCGCAAATGGCCAACAATTCTCTCTGTGTTATTCCTACTTTGGAGACTGTGAATGGTGGGAATGAGTTACCAAGGCAAAAAAGAAATTCAAATGAAAATAAAACAAAATCAAAGAAGAGAATTGGGCAGGCTAGGCACAGTGGCTCATGCCTACAATCGCCGTGATTTAGGAGGCCAAAGCAGGAGGATCGGAAGTCGGACACCAGCCTGGACACAGGCTGGACACAGCAAGACCCCATATCTACAAAAAATAAGAAAACTAGCCAAGCGTGGTGGTATACCTATAATCCCAGCTACTCAGGAGGCTGAGGTGAGAGGATCGCCTGAGACCAGGAGGTCGAGGCTGCAATGAGCCGTGATGACACCACTGCACTCCAGCCTGGGTGACAGAGCAAGACCCTGTCTCTAAAAAATAAAAACTGGCCAAGTAGCTTTGAAATTAGCCTTGGGTCCCAGTCCCAACAAGACCCATAATAGCTTGGAGGATGTGGCTTCTGGGTTTACTTTGTGATCAGGTGAGACCTTCTCTGATGGGTAAAATGACACAGTGAGGGAGAAAGGACATTCTGCTGTCATTGTGCCAGGGCAAGGAAGCCTCTGGGTAAATGATCGGCTTTGCTTCTGATTTGAAGGGTAGGTGAGCAGATGCTGAACTTCCCATGTGAGGGAAGTCCCCAAACATTCACAGCGGCCTCTAAAAACCCCAGAGAAAGCTCTTTGAAGGACTTTTCTGCATCTCTGCCTGATAGGCTTTATTTTTTATTTTTTTTTTTTGAGACAGAGTCTCACTCTGTCGCCCAGGCAGGAGTGCATTGGTACAATCTCCGCTCACTGCAACTTCCGCCTCCCAAGTTCAAGCAATTCTCCTGCCTCATCCTCCCTCCCGAGTAGCTGAGATTACAGGCATCCACCACAAAGTCTGGCTAATTTTTGAATTTTTCGTAGAGACAGGGTTTCACCACGTTGGCCAGGCTGGTCTCAAACTCCTGATCCCTGGTGATACACCCACCTCAGCCTCCCAAAGTGCTGGGATTACAGGCATCGCACACTGTGCCCAGCTCTGCCTGGTAGTTGAAAGCGTACAACTCCAGGTTTGACTCCTGGCTCTGCCACATTTCTTCCTCTGTGACTGTGGGTGCCCCACCTTGCCTTAGTTCTTACTTCTGTGAAAGGGAACAGACGGCTGACATAGGCAGCAAAGGTGTAAAAGGTGTGTAGGAGTATGTCACTTGAGAGAGACTCTAGCTTGGTTTTGCCCCACCCGTGGTGTAAACAGAAAGAAGCCTCCCTGGATGGCTCAGTCTTCTCCAAAAAGGTTAGAGGTGTAATTCCTAGAGGAGGTGACCACCAGCTGGGCTTTAAAGGATGTATAGGAGTTCATAAAGACAGGCATTCTGGGTGGGGGAACAGCCTGGGCAAAAGTTTGGACCAGGGAGAAATCTTGATGGGGACAGGAGGAGCCCAACAGCAGTAAGTTGGTGTGGGCCGGGCACTGTGGCTCATGCCTGTAATCCTGGCACTTTGGCAGGCCAAAGCAAGAGGATTGCTTGAGCCCAGGAGTTTGAGACCAGCATGGGCAACATAGGGAGACCCTGTCTCTAAGAAGATTTAAAAAAATAGCCTGGCATGGTGGCATATGCTTGTAGTCTCAACTACTCTGGAGGCTTAAGTGGGAGGATCACTTGAACCCAGAAATTTTTTTATTTTTCGAGATGAAGTCTGTGGCCCAGGCTGGAGTGCAATGGTGCCATCTTGGCTCACTGCAGCCTCTGCCTCCTGGGTTCAAGCGATTCTCCTGCCTCAGCCTCCCGAGTTGCTGGAATTACAGGTGCCCACCACCATGCACAGCTAAATTATTTTTGTATTTTTAGTAGAGACGGCGTCTTGAATTCCTGACCTCAAGTGATCCACCTCCTTGGCTTCCCAAAGTGCTGGGATTACAGGTGTGACACTGAGCCTGGTCAAGCCCAGGAATTGGAGGTTATAGTCAGCTATGATTGTGCCACTGCATTCTAGCCCGGGTGACAGAGTGAGACCCTGCCTCTAAAAAAAAAAAAAAGAAGAAAAAGATTGGTGGGAAGCAGGGTGAAGTTGGCAGGGCCTTGAATGCCAAGCGGAGGAGCCGGGACTTTCTCCTCCTCCGGGTGTTGTGGAGGGTTTGTGAGCAGGCCAGGGATTAGATAAGCTGAAGGCTAGATTTACAGGAAACCACAGAGCAGGTGGCATATCCTTGTCCAGGCGGCCCACGTTGTGGTCAGTGACCATATCCAAGAAGGGAAGGACAGGCAAATATTTGAATAGTTCAGTGACCAGGATTTGGAAAAGGACTGAAGGTCAGGGCCAAGAAGAGGTGACAGCAGAAGAGACATTCCACCAACCCCACCACCAGGCAGCCGAGCTGGGCTTCCTCTAGGGGCTGAGGCTCGAGGCCACCTCACATTCTGCAAGAGTTTGTAGGAGATGGCGAGGGGTAAGAGCTGGAGGTCAGAGTTTTCTTGACCTTATGTATATATTGTTTAACAGCATACAGCTTTCTGTTTTATTTTTAGACACAGAGTCTCACTTTGTCACCCAGGCTGGAGTGCAGTGGCACAATCATAGCTCACTGCAGCCTCAAACTCCCAGACTCAAGAAATCCTCCTCCCACCCTCAGCCTCCTGAGTACCTGGGCCTACAGGTGTGAGCCACGAAGCCCAGCTTGTTTTTTTGTTGTTGTTGTTGTTTGTTTTTTGTTTTAGACAGAGTCTCTCTCTGTTGCCCAGGCTGGAGTGCAGTGGCACAATCTTAGCTCACTGCAACCTCCACCTCCCAGGTTCAAGTGATTCTCCTGCCTCGGTCTCCCATGTAACTGGGATTACTGGCATCCACCACCATACCCAGCTAATTTTTGTTTTCTTGTTTTTTTTTTTGAGATGAAGTCTCACTCTGTTGCCCAAGAAAGAGTGCAGTGGTGCAGTCTCGGCTCACCGCAACCTCCACCTCCTGGGTTCAAGCCATTCTCCTGCCTGAGAAGCTGGGACTACCAGCATGTGCCACCACGCCTGGCTAATTTTTGTTTTTTTAGTAGAGACAGGGTTTCACTATGTTGGCCAGGCTGATCTTCAACTCCTGACCTTCTGATCTGCCCGCATCAGCGTCTCAAAATGCTGGGATTACAGGTGTGAACCACCATGCCCAGCCTAATTTTTAAATTTTTTTTTAGTAGAGACAGGGTTTTGCCATGTTGGTCAGGCTGGTCTTGAACTCCTGACCTCAGGTGATCCATCCACCTCGGCCTCTACAGGCATGAGCCACCATGCCTGGCTGAAGCCTGGCTTGTTCTTAAATGTGTGTTTTTTTTTTTTTTTACTCCCAGAAATGTGGTCTCACAATGTTGCCCAAGCTAGTCTTGAACTCCTGGCCTTAGGATGGTCTCGATCTCCTGACTTTGTGATCCGCCCACCTCCGCCTCCCAAAGTGTGTTGGGATTAAAGGTGTGAGCCACTGTTTGTGTTTTTTAAAGACTGTCTCGGCCTAGTGTGTTTGCTCACACCTGTAATCCCAGCACTTTGGAGGCTGAGATGGGAAGATCACTTGAGATCAGGAATTCAAGACCAGCCTGGGCAACATGCTGAAAATCCCGTTTCTACTAAAAATACAAAAATTAGCTGGGCATGGTGGTGCGCGCCTGTAATCCCAGCTACTCGGGAGGCTGAGGCAGGAGAATTGCTTGAACCCAGAAGGCAGAGGTTGCGATGAGCTGAGATCGAGCCATCGCCCTCCAGCCTGGGCGACTGAAGGACACTCAGTCTAACAAATAAATAAAATAAAAATACAAATAAAAGAATTAATCAGGTGCAGTGGTGTGTGCCTGTAATTCAAGCTACTCAGGAGGCCGGGGCAGGAGAATCGGCTGAACCTGGTGGCGGAGATTGCAGTGAGCTGAGATCACACCTCTGTTGGCCCAGTTTAGTGCACTGGGCTGCTGAACTTATTTGACCAGGCCCCTAGCAATAGACTGTGAAGTTCACAGGCCGGACACAGTGGCTCATGCCTATATAACCCCAGCACTTTGGGAGGCCAAGGTGGGTGGATCACAAAGTCAGGAGACTGAGACCAGCCCTGGCCAACATGGTGAAACCCCATCTCTACTAAAAGTATAAAAATTAGTTGGGCACGGTGGCAAGTGCCTGTAGTCCCAATTACTCGGAAGGCTGAGGCAGGAGAATCATCTGAACCTGGGAGGCGGAGGTTGCAGTGAGCCGAGATCACACCATTGCACTCCAGCCTGGCAACAGAGTGACATTCCATCTCAAAAAAAAAAAAAAGTTATTTTCCACTTTTCACTCTAAGATGCTGCTGTGACGAATAAGGGACTTTTTGATCCTTCACAAACACTTGGGGCCCTCTTTCCAGGTTGCCCTCAAGATCTTGACATTCCTATCTGCTGAGGTGTTTGGGCGTGTTTGGGAGAGATATTGAAGAGCTGGGGCTCCCAGGCAGGTGCGGTTCATGTGCTGGGCAGGCAGCAAGGTCCAATTCACCAGACACCCCCACCTGTTTTCCTGCAGGGACTCCAGAACGGGTGGAGCTGGCACCCCTCCCTGCTTGGCAGCCGGTGGGCGAGAACCTTACCCTACGCTGCCAGGTGGAGGGCGGGGCACCCCGGGCCAACCTCACCGTGGTGCTGCTCCGTGGGGAAGAGGAGCTGAGCCGGCAGCCAGTGGTGGGGGAGCCTGCCGAGGTCACGGTCACGGTGCTGGCAGGCAGAGATGATCACGGAGCCAGTTTCTCGTGCCGCACTGAATTGGACCTGCGGTCCCAAGGGCTGGAGCTGTTTGAGAACACCTCGGCCCCCCACCAGCTCCAAACCTTTGGTGAGGATTGAGGAGGCTGGCAGGGAGAGGGTAGACTATCCTGGATTGGGGTGCCCCTGGCCTCAGGATCTTCTGACAAGGGTGTGGCCTGCCAAACTCGGTGGCTCACGCCTGTAATCCCAGCACTTTGGGAGGCCCGAGGTCAAGAGATCGAGACCATCCTGGTCAACATGGCGAAACCCCGTCTCTACTAAAAATACAAAAAAATTAGCTGGGCATGGTGGCGCGTGCCTGTAATCCCAGCTACTCAGGAGGCTGAGGCAGGAGAATTGGCTGAACCCAGGAGGCGGAGGTTGCGGTGAGCCGAGATCGCGCCATTGCACTCCAGCCTGGGTAACAAGAGCGAAACTCTGTCTCAAAAAAAAAAAAAAAAAAAAAAAGGGTTGGCCCCAGCTGAAGGGTGCATGTGTTCTAGGCATATGTGGCCTAGGCTGCTGAGTCGCCGTGGAAGAGGATCTTGCAGGAGGGGAATGAAATGCCCTGAGAAGGGCTTCGGAGCATCCATCCCTGTCTGCTCACACTTACCCTCTCTCCCCAGTCCTGCCAGCGACTCCCCCACAACTTCTCAGCCCCCGGGTCCTGGAGGTGGACACGCAGGGGACTGTGGTCTGTTCCCTGGATGGGCTGTTCCCAGTCTCGGAGGCCCAGGTCCACCTGGCGCTGGGGGACCAGAAGCTGAACCACACAATCACCTATGGCATCGACTCCCTCTCGGCCAAGGCCTCGGTCAAGGGGACCGCAGAGGAGGAGGGCACCCAGCGGCTGTTGTGTGCAGTAATACTAGGGAACCAGAGCCAGGAGACGCGGGGGACAGTGACCGTCTACAGTAAGAACGGGCAGGGGACAGATCGGGGCTTCCTGGGGGTGTGAATTGAACTGGGGATGGGGCTCACTGCGTGCCCACCCTCAGGCTTTCCGGCACCCAAAGTGATTCTGACGGAGCCTGAGGCCTCAGAAGGAACCGAGGTGATCGTGAAGTGTGAGGCCCACCCCAGAGCCATGGTGATGCTGAATGGGGTCCCAGCCCAGACACCGGGCCCGAGGGCCCAATTACGGCTGAAGGCCAGGCCGGAGGACGATGGGCGCAACTTCTCCTGCTCTGCAACCCTGGAGGTGGCCGGACAGGTTGTACACAAGAACCAGACCCGGGAGCTCCGTGTGCTGTGTGAGTGAGGCTGCTGGACAAAGACCTCTGTCCCCCCAAGGCCCAACCCCTGACATCCCATAAGCTCTTGGCCTCCAAGTCCCACCCCCACCCATAAGGGGAGGCCTCCCTCAAGTCCTGCAGTCCTAGATGGGGAGGGGTATCCTGTCCCCAACCTCCATCTCATCTTGTTTTTCCAGACGGCCCCCAACTGGACGAGAGGTATTGTCCGAGAAACTGGACGTGGCCAGAAAACTCCCAGCAGACTCCGACATGCCAGGCTTGGGGAAATCCCTCACCCCAGCTTGAGTGTCTAAAAGATGGCACTTTGCCCCTGCCCATCGGGAAATCAGTGACTGTCACGCGGGATCTTGCGGGCACCTACCTCTGTCGGGCCACGAGCACTCGAGGGGAGGCCACCTGCGAGGTGACCGTGAATGTGGTGACCGTGCCCTGTGAGTGATCGCACCTGCAGGACTGGGTGGGGCAGAGGCCATGGGCCCCTTGCAATCCTCACCACCCCTTGTATCCTCCCCACAGCTCCCCGGCATGAGATGGTCATCATTGCTATGGTGGTGACTGCAGCCATCCTGGGCACTGCAGGCTTCGCCGTGTACCTCTATAACCGCCAGAGGAAGATCAGGAAATACAGACTCCAACAGGCTCAAAACGGGACCCCCATGAAACCCATCACACAAGCCACGCCTCCCTGAACCTACCCCAGGATGGGGCCTCTTCCTCGGCCCTCCCATCTGGTGGTAGTGGTGCCACACAGAACAGAGTGGCAGACGTATGCCATACAGCTACATCCAGTGGCCCTGGGATGCCAGAGGGCAGGGCATTGGTCTCAGTCAGATGCAGACGGCATTTGGCGCCATGGCACCTGCTGCACACCGAAAACACTAGGCCAGGCATGTGATCTGCAGTCACGTGACTAAGCCAAGAGGAAGGGGCAAGACTCAAGACGTGACTGTGATGGACGCCAAAGTCTCCCCTGGCGAGAGGGGAAGGGGTGGGGGAAACATACCCCTACCCTAAGGACACACAGCCAGGAAACACTGAAGTTCGCTGGCCCCAGCCCTACAGAAGTGGCTCTGCACAGAAACGTGTCGCATCAAAACATAATGCCCACGCTTCCTGACAGATGCCAGCTTGGGCACTGCTGTCTATTGACTGTCCCCAACCTTTGATATGTATTTATTCATTTTTTATTTTACCAGCTATTTATTGAGTGCTTTTTATGTAGGCTAGGATGGCGAACAAGATGAACATAGGTCTCTGGCCTCACAGAGCTCCCAGCCACGGTCACATTCAGGGTCACCAGGTGCAGTTGTACAGGTTGTACACTGCACAAGAGTGCCTGGCAAAAAGATCAAATGGGGCTGGGACTTCTCATTGACCAACCTGCCTTTCCCCAGAAGGAGTGATTTTTCTGTTTGGCATGAAAGCACTATATGGACTAGTAATGGTTACAGGTTCAGAACTGGAGCAACCCATCGAGGCCTTACTCCTCCCTCCCCTCAAAAACGGATGCCTTTCTTAGCCACTCCCCACCCACATACATTCCTGCCAGCGTTCACAGTGACAGTGGTAATGCCTGGAGAGTGCCCAGAGAATATGCCCGACCTCTGCCTTGTTCTGTTTGCAATTCAGTGGGACCTCACACTACACAGCTCGGACTTCCTGCAGTGATCAGAGCCCGGCAAGCAGGGGGCAGGGGGCCAAGGTATTGGAGGACTCCCTCCCAGCTCTAGAAGCCTCTTTCGTGTGTGTGTGTGTGTGTGTGTGTGTGTATGTATGTATGTAAGGGGACCAAGGTAATGGAGGACTCCATCTCAGCTCTGGCAGCCTCCTCCATGTGTGTGTGTGTAGACAAGGTTTCGCTCTGTCACCCAGGCTGGAGTACAGTGGTGCAATCATAGTTCACTACGGCCTTGACCTCCTGAGCTCAAGTGATCCTCCCACCTCAGCCTCCTAAGTAGCTGGGCCCACAGAGGCACGCCACCACACCTGGCAAATTGGACTTTTTTGTGGAGACAGGGTGTCATGACATTGCCCAGACTTCCTTTGTGCTAATAAAACTTTTCTCATCTGCCTCAGCCTTGTGTGAGTTGAGGGGAGGTGTCACATCCAGCTGGAGTCCTTTCTAAGCAGCCACAGCCCAATCCTCCCACTTCCTCCCCCAAGAAAAACATTGTGAACTCATGGCCATATCTTGAGGTTCTGGTCCAGATCTGGGACTATTTATGACTTTCTGGGTCTGTAGTGAAAACTGAAGACTCCTCTCCAGAAAAATAAAATTTGGTTTCCAATGAGGCCTGGAATCCCCCCACCACCTTTTTTTTTTTTTTTTTTTTAGGTGGAGTCTTACTTGGTGGCCCAGGCTGGAGTGCAGTGGGCGATCTCGGCTCACTGCAACCTCTGCTTCCTGAGTTCAAGCAATAATCCTGCTCAGCCTCCTGAGTACCTGGGATTATAGGCAGGCACCACCACACCTGGCTATTTTTTGTATTTTTAGTAGAGACGGGGTTTCACCATGTTGGTCAGACTGATCACAAACTCCTGACCTCGTGATATTCCCGCCTCGGCCTCCCAAAGTGCCCGGCCTGGAATCCCATTCTTGACCCGGGGAGAAGAATCTCTTTTTTGCGGGACTCCTGGGCCCTCTAATGGGGCCTCCCCTCCCTCTCCAGGGCGGAATTGAGGAGGCGGGGCTGCGGGCCTCCTTATCTCCAGAGCCAGCCCTGGCTGTCTGGCGCGGGGTCCCTCAGTCCGGGCTTTTTGCCATGGGGTCTCTGTTTTCCCTGTCGCTGCTGCTTTTTTTGGCAGCCGCTTACCCGGGAGTTGGGAGTGCGCTGGAACGCGGGACTGAGCGGGCACGAGGCTCCAAGGGTAGCTCTCCCCCGCCCTCGGGGACCTCCGTGCCCTTCTGGGTGCGCCTGAGCCCAGAGTTCGTGGCTGTGCCGCCGGGAGGGTCAGTGTGGCTCAATTGTAGCAACAGCTGTCCCCAGCCGCAGAGTTCCAGCCTCCGCACCCGGCTGCAGCAGGGCAAGACGCTCAGAGGGCCGGGTTGGGTGCTTTACCAGCTGCTCGACGTGAGGGCCTGGAGCTCCCAGGCGCACTGCTTTGTCACCTGCTCAGGAAAAACGCGCTGGGCCACCGCCAGGATCACCACCTACAGTGAGGGATAGGGGCTTGTTCCGCCTGGGGTGAAGGGAGGGGGCTGGAAGAGATGGGGGGAGGATAGCTGACAGTCGCTCTATAGGGGGCGCCCAGGGACCTCACTCAGAGGGTCCCCCTTGCCTTAGAACCTCCCCACAGCGTGATTTTGGAGCCTCCGGTCCTAGAGGGCAGGAAATACACTTTGCGCTGCCACGTGACACACGTGTTCCCCGTGGGCTACTTGGTTGTGACCCTGAGGTGCGGCGGCCGGATCATCTATTCCGAAAGCCTGGAGCGCTTCACCGGCCTGGATCTGGCCAACGTGACCTTGACCTACGAGTTTCCTGCTGGACTCCGCGATTTGTGGCAGCCCGTGATCTGCCACGCGCGCCTCAATCTCGACGGCCTGGTGGTCCGCAGCAGCTCTGCACCCATTACACTGATGATCGGTGAGGCATCCCTGTAATCCTGGGGACTAGGAGGAAGGGAGCAGAGAGGTTTATAACCCCAAGAAGGCGCACAGACCAAGCGTGAGTTCCACGCGGGTCGATAGACCTCCCTCTGTCCTCTTCCTAATTCTTGCCTCCTGCTCCCAGCTTGGAGCCCCGCGCCCACAGCTTTGGCCTCCTGTTCCATCGCCGCCCTTGTGGGGATCCTCCTCACCGTGGGTGCTGCATACCTATACAAGTACCTAGCGATGAAGTCTCCGGAGTAAAGCGGGGTGTTCTATGCCGGCTAAGCGAGACAAAAGAGGAATCTGGAAACATTTGGGGAATATCCTGAACACGGTGGCTGACGCCTGTAATCCCAGCACTTAGGGAGGCCAAGGCAGGAGGACTGCTTGAGCCCAGGAGTTTGAGACCAGCCTGGAAAACATGGTGAGACTCCATCTATGCAACAAATACAAAAATTAGCCGGGCTTGGTGCCGCGCGCCTGTGGGCCCAGCTACTCGGGAGGCTGAGTGGGAGGATTGCTTGAGCCCTGAAGGTCGAGGTTGCAGTGAGCCTTGATCGTGCCAGCACTCCAGCCTGGACGACAGAGCGAGACCCTGCCTCAAAAATAAAAATAAAAATAAAAATTGGCGGGGGAACCCTCCAGAAATCAATAAAGGCTTCCTTAACCAGCCTCTGTCCTGTGACCTAAGGGTTCCCATTACTGCCCTTCTTCGGAGGAACAGTTTTTTTTGTTTTGTTTTGTTTTTTTTGCGATCACTTTCTCTAAGTTCCTTGACTCCCTGAGGGCACCTGAGGTTTCCTTACTAAGGGCCCACCTGAGGTCCCGAAGACGCAGACTTTGTGTATCCCCAGGGGGTGTCGCAGAAACCTCTCCTTCTGCTGGTATTATCGAGGCTGTGCAGTTGGGATCAGCGCGGTCCAGGAGGGCCACGGGCAGGGGCGGGGCGGGGTTCACGGTCTGGCTTTCCTGATTGGCGCCGCCGCCACTGCGCGGCAGCTCTGATTGGATGTTAAGTTTCCTATCCTAGCCCCACCTTCAGAACCTGTGCTTTCCTGGAGAACAACTGTGGAGCAAGAGCTCATCTCTAAAATAGCTCACCGGGCTAGTGTGAGACCGTGAATGGTAGAGAGGGAAGGGACCCATGGACATATTGAGGGACGTGGATACGCAAAGGAGGTACCCATGCGGCCGGGAAGGGGTGATCAGATAGTCCACAAATTCGAATTCTGACGATGTTCTGGTAGTCACCCGGCCAGATGAGCACATGGAGTTGGGGGGGGTTGTCAAAGCTTGGGGCCCGGATGCAGAATCAAAAGAGTCACCCCCGGTCCCTCCTTCTCGCGTGGAGGGCCAGGGCCCCAGCCCACCGAGCAGAAGACGAACCCGGGAGCTCCCGGGCGCCTGGCGCTCACACACGCTGAGTAGACACGTGCCCGCTGCACGCTGGGTAAATACAGACCCAGAGCCGAGCGGATTCTAATTTAGACGCCCGCGAACGCTGCGCGCATGCACACGTGTCCCCGGCTCGCTGGCATTTTCGTCCCGCCCCCTCTGTCGCGAGCCGGGGCTGAGCGGGAGGGGGGGCTTAGGGGTGTGGCTCGGCGGGGTCAAAAGGAGAAGGACGGGTGAGAGAGGCATCCCCACATCCTTCCCTAGAACTGTCCTTTCCCCATCCAGTGCCTCCCAAACCTCTCTCAGTCCCCAAATGCATCTCCGCCCTAAGGGGCAATGGTGGGAGGAGCTACATCTGGGGGCGGAGCTCGGAGTCCAGCTCATTATCACAGCATCTCAGCCAGGGCTGGGGTAGGGGTTTGGGAAGGGCAACCCAGCATCCCTCGATCCCAGAGTCGCGGCCGAGGATGACGCGGGAGAGCGTGGTCGCCCCCAGAAGGCTCTGGGCCTTCATGCCGGCCTCCACGTAGACCCCGGGGTCGCTCGCTCCTGCCAGCTCGCCTTCCTTCACCAAGGCCAGGAGCTTAGCGCACGCTCGCCTCCCGCCCCCCGCCGCCTCTGCCGCCGCCCCCTCCTTGGAAACCAAGTTACCAACGTTAAACCAATCCCCGAGCGCAACTCTACCTCCCCCACACCCCACCCGCCGCGCCGCGCCGAGCCGTCCTCTAGCCCAGCTCCTCCGCTTGCACTCCCCTCGCCTCCTGCGCTTTCCCCGCCGCGGCGATGCCAGGGCCTTCGCCAGGGCTGCGCCGGGCGCTACTCGGCCTCTGGGCTGCTCTGGGCCTGGGGCTCTTCGGCCTCTCAGGTAAGAGCCCCGCTCTGGCTCGGGGTGGACAGGGCGGGGGCGGAGTTCCCGGACACGAGAAGCGGCCTCCTGTCCCTCCCGGCTCCGCCCTCGCCTCTCTCCCACGCCTCTACCCCCACCTTGAGCCTGAGTCTTCTCCCCTTCCCCCTCCTCCCAAATACACACCCAAGCCCCAGCTTCCTGACCCCTCGATCGCCCCTACCCGTTTCGAGCTCCTAGGTGCTCTTCCGCACCAAGCCCTGCGCCCTGGAGACTCGGAGTCTCTCCTGCCCCCTCCCCGGGTACCTCCTCACGCTCTGCTGTGCACCATGGTCTACGGACTGGCATCTTCCCCACTCGCGGTCCGCGAAGACTCCATCTCTCCAACTACCGTGACTCAGAAAAGCTGTTCCCGCTCTGCCCGGAGCCCTGGCAACCGGGCCCCTCGGCTGTTCCCGCGGTTCCTTCCATGAGCCCAGCCCTGCGTCCTGGTTCCGTGTTCTTCACCCGGTGTAGGGTCCTTCCTGATCCTTGACCCACCTATCTGGAGCCCATCTCTCCTTTGCCCTTGCGGCAAACGCACTCTCCCCGTATCTCAGGATTCTACCAGGACCCTGAGAACCGGTTTATTCCCCACCCGCCACCTGGGGTCCCCTGCTCTCAGCCTTGCCGTGTGCATCGAAGACCCCATCTTTCCTTTCCTTTACCCCCTCCCCCTCCCATGTTTTCCCGCCGCTCCGTCGGCGCTTTGGAGACCAGGGATCTCTGGTACCACGTCCCAGAGACACCCTCGAGGTTTAGACTCTGGGAGCGCGCCTTTAAACCCAAGGCCTGGGCAGGACTCAGGACGCCTGGGTTCTTTCCCTGGCTTCAGCCTCTCCTCCTCCTCCCCGCCCTCCGAGAACCCTTGACTCGACATAAGGGCGCTAACATGTCAGGGAGTTGGCTCCCCAGGCTGAGCCCGCGTTTCCCTGGGCAGCGGTCTCGCAGGAGCCCTTCTGGGCGGACCTGCAACCCCGCGTGGCGTTCGTGGAGCGCGGGGGCTCGCTGTGGCTGAATTGCAGCACCAACTGCCCTCGGCCGGAACGCGGTGGCCTGGAGACCTCGCTGCGCCGAAACGGGACCCAGAGGGGTTTGCGTTGGTTGGCGCGGCAGCTGGTGGATATTCGCGAGCCGGAGACCCAGCCCGTCTGCTTCTTCCGCTGCGCGCGGCGCACACTACAGGCGCGTGGGCTCATTCGCACTTTCCGTGAGTTCTGGGTGGCCTCGCGCGTACTCCACTACTTTCCCTCCCTCCCAGGCACCGCCCTCTGGGTCCCAGGTCCTCCCCTTCAGGCCCCACCCTCTGTGTCCCCACCCCCTCCGCTGGGTTCCAAGTCCTGGCGTTCCAAGAGCCGCGGACTCTTCCCACTTGCAGAGCGACCAGATCGCGTAGAGCTGGTGCAGCTACCTCCCTGGCAGCCGGTGGGCGAGAACTTCACCCTGAGCTGTAGGGTCCCGGGCGCTGGGCCCCGTGCGAGCCTCACGTTGACCCTGCTGCGGGGCGCCCAGGAGCTGATCCGCCGCAGCTTCGCCGGCGAACCACCCCGAGCGCGGGGCGCGGTGCTCACAGCCACGGTACTGGCACGGAGGGAGGACCATCGGGCCAATTTCTCGTGTCGCGCGGAGCTGGACCTGCGGCCACACGGCCTAGGACTATTTGAAAACAGCTCGGCCCCCAGAGAGCTCCGAACCTTCTGTGAGTGGGTGTGCGGAGATGGGACCAAGTGGGGTCAGGTCGGTGTTTATGAGGTTTAGAGACAGATACATCTGAATGCTGGTCCTGACTTCAACCCCCACGGGCTGAGCTGTTTCCCTCTCTGTGCCTTGAGGATGATTACACGTTCAGATAGTGCATGTCAAGTGCTTAGGAAGTCAAGTGCTTTGGACATACTGAGCTCTCGGAACACAAGTTCGTTCAAACTTGGTTCTTCCACCCCTAGCCCTGTCTCCGGATCCCCCGCGCCTCGCCGCTCCCCGGTTCTTGGAAGTTGGCTCGGAAAGGCCCGTGAGCTGCACCCTGGACCAACTATTTCCAGCCACAGAGGCCAGGGTCTACCTCGCGCTGGGGGACCAGAATCTGAGTCCTGATGTCACCCTCGACGGGGACGCACTCGTGGCCACTGCCACAGCCACAGCTAGCGCAGAGCAGGAGGGTGCCAGGCAGCTGGTCTGCAACGTCACCCTGGGGGGCGAAAACCGGGAGACCCGGGAGAACGTGACCATCTACAGTAAGGAGGGAAGCGGGGTCTCCGTGGCTCGGAGACAGGGCCAGAGGAACGCGAAGGCGGGGCGACGAGTGGGCGGGACCTCAGTACCGGGACAGGCGTGGCCCGAGTGTTTCCCGAAGAGGCGGGGCATGTGGCGGGCGGAGCAGGTCGGGGCGGAGACGTAACCACTGGTGAGGAGAAGCATGTGCAGCCTGAGAGGCCGGGCGCGGTACCCTAGTTTGGCCTCAGCACCCCGAGGGTTCTGGCAGATAAGGAGGGGGGCCTTGAGCGGCGGGAGGGATTTGGTCAGTATACTCCGACCAATGCTCCGCCCCAGGCTTCCCAGCACCACTCCTGACCCTGAGTGAACCCAGCATCTCCGAGGGACAGATGGTGACAGTAACCTGCACAGCCGGGGCCCAAGCCCTGGTCACATTGGAGGGAGTTCCAGCCACGGTCCCGGGGCAGCCCGTCCAGCTTCAGCTAAATGCCACTGAGAATGACGACAGGCGCAGCTTCTTCTGCCACGCCACCCTTGATGTGGACGGGGAGACCCTGATCAAGAATAGGAGCACAGAGCTTCGCGTCCTATGTGAGTTGGTGATAACCCCTCACCCTCTCTACTGGTAACTTCCAAGGACCCGCCTGATCCCTGGCCATGTCGTGGAGGCGGGGCCATTTCTCTCGGTCCAAGTCTAAACCTCTGTAACCCCACGGCCTGCCCACAGACGCCCCCCGACTGGACGATTCGGACTGCCCCAGGAGCTGGACGTGGCCCGAGGGCCCAGAGCAGACGCTGCGCTGCGAGGCCCGCGGGAACCCAGAACCTTCGGTGCACTGCGCGCGCTCCGATGGCGGGGCTGTGCTGGCTCTGGGACTGCTGGGTCCGGTCACTCGGGCTCTCTCAGGGACTTACCGCTGCAAGGCGGCCAATGATCAGGGCGAGGCGGTCAAGGACGTGACGCTGACGGTGGAGTGTGAGTCGGGGTGCGCAGGGTGCATCTCTGGTTCAGGGTCTGGGGGCTGGCCGGCCTACAGGGAAGAGTAGGAGTAGGGTATGAGCTGTCCCTTTGGGTAGGGTTGGGGAAAGATCTTGGAGGATGAAGAGAGACCAGGTGGGCGTGTCCATAGGCTGGGGCGTGGTATCTGGGCGGAGTCTTGGAAAGGCAGGCGGTCCAGAGTGTTGAAATTTTTAGACCGAAAAAGGCGCCCCTGGTGGCTCAGGGAGCTCCCAGTCACCCTCCTGGATCTGCGTCCAAGGGTTGTGCAGGGACAACCCTTTGTGGAAGCCTTGAAACTCCAAAGAGGGTTTAGGGACGTTAGAATGGCCCCCAAACCCCAGAACCAACAATACAATTCCTCCTCTAGATGCACCAGCGCTGGACAGCGTGGGCTGCCCAGAACGCCTTACTTGGGTGGAGGGAACAGAAGCCTCGCTGATCTGTGTGGCGCACGGGGTCCCGCCACCTGATGTGAGCTGCGTGCGCTCTGGGGAGCTCGGGGTCGTCCTCGAGGGGCTGTTGCTTGTGGCTCCGGAGCATGCGGGCACTTACCGCTGCGAAGCCACCAACGCTAGGGGGTCTGCTGCCAAAAATGTGATTATCACCGTGGAATGTGAGTAAGGGCAGCGTGGGGTTGGCCAGGGATCCATGGGACAACTCCGGCTGGACTTCCTGGCCCCCGTGAACCCCCGTAATCCTGTTCCCCAGATGGCCCCAGGTTTGAGGAGCCAAACTGCCCCAGCAATTGGACATGGGTGGAAGGATCTGGGCGCTTATTTTCCTGCGAGGTCGATGGGAAGCCACAACCAAGCGTGGAGTGCGTGGGCTCTGGGGGAGCTACTGAGGGGGTGCTGCTGCCGCTGGCACCCCCAGACCCTAGTCCCAGAGCCCCCAGCATCCCTAGTGACCTGGCACCCGGCACCTACATCTGCAATGCCACCAACCGCCACGGCTCCGCGGCCAAAACAGTCATCGTGAGCACGGAGTGTGAGCGAGGCCCAGGTGGGCGCGGAGCAGGGGTATCCCACAGTCTAGGCACCTCCTTGACAACCCCCATGACTGCTTTGCAGCGCCGCCGGAGATGGATGAATCTACCTGCCCAAGTCACCAGACGTGGCTGGAAGGGGCTGAGGCTGCCGCGCTGGCCTGCGCCGCCCGGGGTCGCCCTTCCCCAGGAGTGCACTGCTCTCGGGAAGGCACTCCATGGCCTGAGCAGCAGCGCGTGTCCCGAGAGGATGCAGGCACCTACCACTGTGTGGCCACCAATGCGCATGGCACGGACTCCCGGACCGTCACTGTGGGCGTGGAATGTGAGTGGGGGCAGCACTGCATGGACGGGACACGGTCCTCGCAAGAATGGGTCACAGCAGTGGGACTGTTCAAGGGCACCTTTCTGGTCTCATTCTCTGGGACAGGGAATTCCAGCCTAAACCAGGGGGTAATGAAAATTTTAACCAGGGGTGGTGGCTCAGGCCTGTAATTCTCAACACTTTGGAAGGTTGAATCACTTGAGGTCAGGAGTTCAAGACCAGCATGGCCAACATGGTGAAAATTCGTCTCTACAAAACATACAAAACTTAGCCGGTCGTGGTGGTAGGCGCCTGTGGTCCCAGCTACTTGGGAGGCCGAGGCAAGAGAATCACTCAAGCCTGGGAGGTGAGGTTGCAGTGAGTCAAGATCCCGTTACTGCACTCCAGCTGGGCGACAGAGTGAGAGTCTTTCTTAGAAAAAAGAAAATATCTCAAAAAAAAAAAAAGGATTATCTTTCTTCAGATGTAGCCAATAAAAAACATAACAAAACAAAAAACAATTTAAAAGAAAAAAGAAAATAAGGCTGGATGCGGTGGATCACACCTGTAATCCCAGCATTTTGGGAGGCGGAGGTGGGCGGATCACAAGGTCAGGAGCTTGAGACCAGCCTGACCAACATGGTGAAATCCTCGCTCTACTAAAAATACCAAAAAAAAAAAAAAAAAAAAAAAAAATTAGCCAGGTTTAGTGGCAGGAGCCAGTAAGGAGAATCTCTTGAACCCGGAAGGCGGAGGTTACAATGAGCTGAGATCGCGTCACTGCAATCCAGCCTAGGCGACAGAGCGAGACTCCGTCTCAAAAACATGATTAATTAATTTTTAAAAAAGAAAATTCTAGGGAATAGGAGAACGGCCCTCCTCAAATCCTGGATTAGAACACTGGCCTGGGCTTCACCTCCCATTCAGTGAAGAAGGGTGCGGAATTTTAGTCCCAACAACAGCCTGATTGCGGGGGGAGAGGGGGGTAGGAGGCTCTGAGAGGAGGCAGGATCCTCTTCTGCCCATTAGAGGCAGGGTGGTCTCTCATCGATCGTGGTGGGCCGGAGCAGGGCATTTCATCAGCGGCTGGGCCGGCGCTAAGCCCCCCTGCACCTTCTGTGCCCTTCAGACCGGCCGGTGGTGGCCGAACTTGCTGCCTCGCCACCCGGAGGCGTGCGCCCAGGCGGCAACTTCACCCTGACCTGCCGCGCGGAGGCCTGGCCTCCAGCCCAGATCAGCTGGCGCGCGCCCCCGGGGGCCCTCAACATCGGTCTGTCGAGCAACAACAGTACACTGAGCGTGGCGGGCGCCATGGGAAGCCACGGCGGCGAATACGAGTGCGCAGCCACCAACGCGCACGGGCGCCACGCGCGGCGCATTACGGTGCGCGTGGCGGGTAAGTAGCAGCTGGGGAGGGGCGGGGCGAGGGATCAGCAAGGGGGCGTGACCTGGGTCTGGGGGTGGCCTATCCCGCCTGCCTCCCTCAGTCCCGGTAGTTGAGACGGAAGTGGGATGGAGTAGAAATCAAAGTTGCCTGAGTGGGTGGAGCTGTTGATCGCACGTCAAGGGGTGGGAGATGGAGGTGGGGAGAACTGAATTCAAGGAGAGGACCCTCCCGGGCTGTGACTGCTGCAGGAAGGGACTTAAAAACTTGGGGTGGGTTCTGCGTGGGAGGGGACAAGATCGCCTTCTCACTTCCTGAAGCTCCTGGGGCTGGGGTCTCTCTGGGGTGGGGGAAACCTGACCTGGTCCTGTTGACCCTCATTTTTGGGGGGATGGGGAGAGTTGACTTGTCTCTAGGGGGCTAAGTGCGGTTACGGATTTATATCCCCATGGGCTTAAGTGCGATGTAAATTGGGTCTGGCGTCGCCCTGGCACTGGGAGTGGCCTTAGTGCGTGGGGTCCCTCCCTTCTCCCAAGGCCAGACAGTGGGTTCCCCCCGGCATGAGGACTCACCTCGTGCCTGTGAGGGTGCAGGGAGCGGTGGGGAAGCCCCCCGGAACTTGGCCACCCTCCGCGAGGGTCTCCACCCCGCAGGTCCGTGGCTGTGGGTCGCCGTGGGTGGCGCAGCTGGGGGCGCGGCGCTTCTGGCCGCGGGGGCTGGCCTGGCCTTCTACGTGCAGTCCACCGCCTGCAAGAAGGGAGAGTACAACGTGCAGGAGGCCGAAAGCTCGGGCGAGGCCGTGTGTCTCAACGGCGCAGGCGGCGGCGCAGGCGGGGCGGCGGGCGCAGAGGGCCGACCCGAGGCAGCGGGGGGCGCGGCCGAGTCGCCGGCGGAGGGCGAGGTCTTCGCCATTCAGTTGACCTCGACGTGAGCCCGCTCCCCTCTCCCCGCGGGTCGGGGGACAACCCCCTAGACACACACGGGGGCTTATTTATTGCTTTATTTATTTACTTATTTATTTATGTATTTAACTCCAAGGGCGTCACCCCCATTTTCTACCCATCCCCCCAATAAAGTTTTTATAAAGGAATTCTCTGTCTCCGCTTCTGTTTCTGCAAGGTGGAACAAGCCCAGGGTTCCAATGTGAACTCCATTCAAAAAGCGATTTTTGAGGGGGCCGGGCGTAGTGGCTCACGCCTGTAATCCCCGGACTTGCGCGAGGCCCAGGTGGGAGGATCCCTTGCACCTAACAGTTTCAGAAAAGCCTGGGCAACATAGGGAGACCCTAAAAAACATGTTTTTCGGCTGGGTGCGGTGGCTCACACCTGTAATCCCAGCACTTTGGGAGGCCGAGGCGGGTGGATCACGAGGTCAAGAGATCGAGACCATCCTGGTCAACTTGGTGAAACCCCCGTCTCTACTAAAACTAGAAAAAAATTAGCTGGGCATGGTGGCCCGTGCCTATAATCCCAGCTACTCAGGAGGCTGAGGCAGGAGAATTGCCTCAGCCCAGGAGGTGGAGGTTGCGGTGAGCCGAGATCCCGCCATTGCACTCCAGCCTGGGTAACAAGAGCAAAAGTCTGTCTCAAAAAAAAAAAAAGTTTTTCAAAAATTAGCCAGGCCCAGCTATCGCTTGTAATCCCAGCACTTAGGGAGGCCAAGGCGGTGGGTCACTTGAGGTCAGGAGTTCAAGACCACCCTGTCCAACATGGTGAAACCCCTTCTCTACTAAAAACACAAAAATTAGTTGGGTGTGGTGGTGCGAACCTGTAATACCAGCTACTTGGGAGGCTGAGACAGAAGAATGGCTTGAACCTGGGAGGCAGAGATTGCAGTGAGCTGAGATCATGACACTGCACTCCAGCCTGGCTACAGAGCCAGACTTCATCTCAAAAAAAAAAAAAGCTGGGCAGTAGTGGCACACCTGTAATCCCAGCTACTCAGGAGGCGGAGGCAGGAGAATTGCTAGAACCCGGCAGGTGGAGATCTTGCCACTGCACTGCAGCCTCGGTGACAGAACTAGACACTGTCTCAGGGAAAAAAAAAAAAAAAGTGGGCCAGGTGCAGTGGCTCACGCCTGTAATCCCAGCACTTTGGGAGGCCTAGGCGGGTGTATCACCTGAAGTTGGGAGTTTGAGATCAGCCTGACCAACATGGAGAAACCCCGTCTCTACAAAAAATTAGCTGGACGTGGTGGGGGGTGCCAGTAATCCCGCCTACTCAGGAACCTGAGGCAGGACAGTCGCTTGAACCTGGCAGGTGGAGTTTTTGGTGAGCTGAGATCATGCTATTGCACTCCAGCCTGGGCAACAAGATCAAAACTTCATCTTAAAAAAAAAAAGTGTTTTTTGAGGGAGCCGGGCATGGTGGCTCAGGCCTGTAATCCCAGGACTTTTGGGAGGCCCAGGTGGGAGGATCCTTTGCACCCACAAGTTTCAGACCAGCCTGGGCAACATAGTGAGACCCTACAAAAAATGTTTCCAAAAAAAAATTTTTTTTGAGATGGAATCTCACTCTGTCACCCAGGCTGGATTGCAGTGGTATAATCTCAGCTCGCTGCAACCTCCGCCTCCCAAGTTTAAGCAATTCTCCTGCCTCGGCCTCACAAGTAGCTGGGACTATAGGCATAATATTTGTATTTTTAGTAGAGACGGGGCTAATTTTTGTATTTTTAGTAGAGATGAGATTTCACCATGTGGGCCAGGCTGGTCTCGAACTCCTGACCTGAGATGATCCACCTGCCTTGGCCTCCCAAATCACTGGGGTTACAGGTGTGAGCCACTGTGCCCAGCCTATTTTTCAAGAATTAGCCAGACACGGTGGTGCATGCCTTTAGTCCCAGCTACTTGGGAGGCTGAGGCAGGAGGATCCTTTGAGCCCAGGAGGTCGAAGCCACTGCTAACTATGATATCGCCATTTCACTGCAGCCCAGGTGACAGCAGGACCCTGTCTCTAAAACCAAACAAACTACAACAACAACAATTGAGATGGAGTCTTGCTCTGTCGCCGGGCTGGAGTGCAGTGGCACAATCTCGGCTCACTGCAACCTCTGTCACTGGATTCAAGCGATTCTCCTGCCTCAGCCTCCCGAGTAGCTGGGATTACAGGTGCCTGCCACCACACTTGGCTAATTTTCTTTTTGCATTTTTGGTAGAGACAGGGTTTCACCATATTGGTCAGGCTGGTCTTGAACTCCTGACCTCATAATCTCCCTGAGGCCTGCCTCAGCCTCCCAAAGTGTTGAGATTATAGATGTGAGCCACCTCGCCCAGACCCAAAAACTCTTTGGAACACCTACTGTATGTCAGGCACAATCCAAGCTGTCTGTTCTCAGCAGGACCTAGAGCTTATCATCTCTCGGTGCCTGTTTCCTGCTCTCTTTGAACTCCTGAGGAGGGGTTGGGGCCTCACTCCTCCCTCCTCCTCCCTGCCACTTATCTCTTCCGCCCAGCACTGCCCTCTGGTCCGGGTCACTCTAGAAGGTGGGAGCTAGGTGCTTTCCCCAGGCCTGGTTACCGGCAGAGCTGAGGCTGCCTTGCCAAGATGGGTGGAGCCCCTCTCTATTGCCCCCCTACCCTGAGACCTCGGTGAGACCTCCCTGGGTGGGCGGTGGCTGATGCTATGGGTGTCAGCCCTCACCATGTCACCCCTGTTAAAGGGTGCACCCCTGCCCCACCCTCAAAGCATCCTTCATCCTGTTTCCACCCACAGTGCCTCAGTTTACCCCCACCCTGCCTTTCCACTCGGCCCATCATGATTCAGAACAGACACATGAAGGGTATCCGCTGCACCCCCATAACACGGCACCATCCGCCTCACCCCCAACAGCATAAGGCACAGCAGCTGGGCCTCCTCCCCCCAGCCTCCTTCTCTCCCCGTCCTCCCTCAAAAGTAGGAACACAGAGCCCTAGAGAAGGAAGCCAGCCCCATGCAAACATATAATGAGCAAAGATGAGACAGGGAAATGACACAAGAGGGCAGGCCAGTGCTGGGTGCTGGAGCCGCAAAGAAGCCAAAAAGGCACCAGCCAGGGGCAGCCCTGCCACACACGCCACCCAACTTTTCTGCCTGTGTCACCCCCCACCCGGCTCAATGGTCTCTCTCCACTCCTCCTGCCCTCAAGGTCTCTTTCAGAGCCTTCGGACGAGATGCTGATTTTATTAGGTTGGCGCAAAAGTAATTGCTGTTTTTGCCATTGAAAGTAATAGCAAAGGCCAGGCTTGGTGGCTCATCACTGTAATCCCAGCACTTTGGGAGGCTGAGGCGGGCAGTTCACAAGGTCAGGAGTTCAAGACTAGCCTGGATAACATGGTGAAACCCTGTCTCTACTAATAGTACAGAAAAAATTAGCTGGGCATGGTGACACGCACCTGTAATCCCAGCTACTTGGGAGGCTGAGGCAGGAGAATTGCTTGAACCCTGGAGGCGGAGGTTGCAGTGAGCTGAGATTGAGCCATTGCACTCCAGCCTGGACAACAGAGTGAGACTCTGTCTGGGTGGCAGCAGGGGTTGGTGGGGGGGAGGGAGAAAGTAATGGCGAAAACTGCAATTACTTTCTTTTTCTTTTCTTTTTTTTGGGCGGGGGATGGAGCCTCACTCCATGGCCCAGGCTGGAGTGCAGTGGCATGATCTCGGCTCACTGCTGCCTCTGCCTCCAGGGTTCAAGAGATTCTCCTGCCTCAGCCTCCTAATGACATTACAGGCACTCACCACTACGCTCCGCTAATTTTTGTATCTTTAGTAGAGATGGGGTTTCACAATGTTGGCCAAGCTGGTCTCGAATTCCTGATCCACCCACCTCAGCTTCCCAAGTGCTGGGATTACAGGCAGACATGAGCCACAGCACCCAACTTTTTTTTTTCTTTCTGAGATGGAGTCTCGTTTTGTCGCCCAGGCTGGAGTGCAATGGCTCGATCCCATTGCAACCTCCGCCTCCTGGGTTCAAGCGATTCTCCCACCTCAGCCTCCTAAGTAGCTGGGATTACAGGTGCCTGCTATAATGTCTGGCTAATTTTTGTATTTTTAGTAGAGAAGGGGTTTCACTATGTTGGCCAGGCTGGTCTAAACTCCTGACCTCAAGTGATTTGCCCACTTCGGCCTCCCAAAGTGCTGGGATTATAGGCATGAGCCACCATGTCCAACCTAACTCTTTTATCTCCCTGCACACTTTTTCTCTGTGGCCCAGTCACAACTTAACATCTTAGTAGACATATACCTGAGATTTTCTGTTTGTTTTTTTTTGAGACAGAGTCTCACTCTGTCCCCCAGATTGGAGTGCAATGGGGCAATCTCAGCTCACTGCAACCTCTGCCTCCCAGATTCGAGCAATTCTCCTGCCTCAGCCTCCTGAGTAGCTGAGACTAAAGGTACATACCACCATGCCTGGCTAATTTGTTGTATTTTAGTAGAGACAAGAGTTTCGCTGTGTTGCCCACGCTGGTCTTGAACTCCTGAGCTCAGGCAATTCACCCACCTTGGCCTTCCAAAGTGCTAGGATTACAGGGGTTAGCCACCCTGCCGGCCTCTGAGTACTTTTTTTTTTTGAGATGAAGTCTCGCTCTTTCGCCCAGGCTGGAATGCAGTGGCCCATTCTCAGCTCTGCCTCCTCTGCCTCCTGGGTTCAAGTGATTCTCACTGCAACTTCTGCCTTCCAGGCCCAGGTTCAAGTGATTCTCCTGCCTCAGCCTCCCGAGTAATTGGGACACCAGGTGTGCGCCACCACGCCCAGCTAATTTTTTTTCTATTTTTAGTAGAGACTGCCTTGTTGCCCAGGCTGGTCTCGAACTCCTGAGCTAAGGCAATCCGCCCACCTTGGCCTCCCAAAGTGCTAGGATTACAGGCGTGAGCCACCGCGCCCGGCCTCTCAGTATCTTTTTTTTTTTTACTGTCTCCTAGAACACCAGCCCCAGTAGAGCCACTGAGTGTCCTCGTTGGGCCCGAGCACACACAGATGCTCAGTAAATGTTGAATAAGTGGGTAAGGACAGCCAAGAGCTTGCAGACCGTGTTGAAGGTGTGTCCCTGCAGAGAGCTTCTCTCTGCTTGGCACTGGAGAGGTCTGTCATGGGCAAGGAGGTAGCTGTCATGACCTCAGACCTGAGAACTCCTGCAACGGTAGGGGATATGGCTGTGAATAATGTAACCATGAGCCAGACAGAGAATGGAAATTCTGGTAGGTTCTAAGAGGGAGGCCAGCAAGGAGCTGAACTAGAGGCTAACATAGGGTGAGAGTGGGAATGTCTAATTTATTTATTTATTTGTTTGTTTGTTTATTTATTTGAGACCGAGTTTCGCTCTTGTTACCCAGGCTGGAGTGCAATGGTGCGATCTCGGCTCACCTCAACCTCCGCCTCCTGGGTTCAGGCAATTCTCCTGCCTCAGCCTCCCGAGTAGCTGGGATTACAGGCACGCGCCACCATGCCCAGCTAATTTTTTGTATTTTTAATAGAGACGGGGTTTCACCATGTTGACCAGGATGGTCTCGATCTCTTGACCTCGTGATCCACCCGCCTCGGTTTCCCAAAGTGCTGGGATTACAGGCGTGAGACACCATGCCCGGCCCTTTTTGTATTTTTAGTAGAGACGGAGTTTCACCATGTTGACCAGGATGGTCTTGATCTCTTGACCTCATGATCCACCCGCCTCGGCCCCCCAACGTGCTGGCATTACAGGCTTGAGCCCCTGCGCCTGGTCCCTAGTTTATTATTATTATTATTTTAGATGGAGTCTGTGTTGCTAAGACTGGAGTTCAGTGTCTAGATCTCAGCTCACTGCAACCTCCTCCTTCTGGGTTCAAGCGATTCTCCTCCCTCAGCCTCCCAAGTAGTTGAGACTACCGGCACTCGCCACCATACCCGGCTAAGTTTTGTATTTTTAGTAGAGATGGGTTTCACCTTGTTAGCCAGGCTGGTCTTGAACTCCTGACCTCAGGGGATCGGCCTGCCTCAGCCTCCCAAAGTACTGGGACTATAGGCATCAGCCACCACACCTAGCCTCAAACTCTTGAGTTTAAGTGATCCTCATACCTCAGCCTCCCAGAGTGCTGGGATTACAGGTATGAGCCACCATACCTGGCCTAAGCAGGGGGAAGTGTCTATTTTAGACTGAGTGGTCAAGGAAGGCTTCTGAAGAGGTGATGTTGGGGCCAGTCCTCCCCAAGTGATTGGAAAGTGTCAGCCATGGGGAGATGTGGAGGGAGGGTATTCCAGGCCAAGGAAGGGTAAGATCAAGTAATTCAGGGATTTAAAGGCAGAGGAATCTGGACTCCAGGCCTCCCATTCAGGGTTTCCCAGGAGAGGCACGGAGGATCTCATAAGGGTGTGTGACTTTGTGGCTCACTCATGCCTACAGCAGGGACCATGCCCATCCTACCCACCCTTTTGTTTTGTTTTGTTTTTTGAGACTGTGCCTCCCTCTGTTCCCCAGGCTGAAGTGCAGTGGTATGAACACACTTCACTGCAGTCTTGACCTCCAGGGCTCGAGACCCTCCCACCTCAGCATCCTGAGTAGCTGACACTTGGTAGACACGGGGTCTCACTATGTTACCCAAGCTGGTCTCGAACTCCTAGGCTCAAGCAATCCTCCGGCTTGAAGTGTTGGGATTACAGGCATGAGCCACCGTGCCTGGCCCGCCACCCAGTCTTGACTCTCTCTCCTCCCTCCGTCCAAGTGCTGGTGGCCTGTGTGTCCTGCCTGCTCAGGGCTGCCTCTGACTTGAGGCTTTTGACTTCAGGCCTAGGAGACACCCTTTGGCTGGGTTAGGGAGATCTTTAAGCGGGTGGCAGACACAGCAGGGATTGAATAAGGAGAGTGACCTACTGCAGGCAGGGCTTGGGTGAGAGATGATGGGCCCACTCATGTACACTGCCAGTGTGTGGCATCTATGTGTGTTTTTCGTTTGTTTGTTTTGAGATGGAGTCTTGCTCTGTCACCCAGGCTGGAGTGCAGTGGCACAACCTTGGCTCCCTGCAACCTCCACCTCCCGGGTTCAAGCAATTCCCTGCCTCAGCCTCCTGAGTAGCTGGGATTACAGGTGCATGCCACCATGCCCTGCTGGTTTTTGTATTTTTAGTAGAGACAGGGTTTCACCGTCTTGGCCAGGCTGGTCTTGTGCTCCTGACCTCATGATCCACCCGCCTCAGCCTCCCAAAGTGCTGGGATTAGAGGTTATGTGTTTGACGTATGTCTTGTGGGTGTGTCCTGTGTGGGCTGTCTGTATCTGTGTATGACTCAGCCACGTGTCAGCACATCCCTGTCGATGTGTGTCTGATGTGTTTGTCAGCCATGCATGGCTCTGTCTGCAAATGTCTGTCTTGCATGTGTCTTTATTTTTTGAGACAGAGTCTTACTCTGTCACCTAGGCTGGAGTACAGTGGCATGATCTTGGCTCATTGCAACCTCCACCTTCCAGGTTCAAGCAATTCTCCTGCCTCAGCCTCCCAAGTAGCTGGGATGACAGGCCCACGCCACCACACCTGGTAATTTTTGTATCTTTAGTAGAGACAGGGTTTCACCATGTTGGCCAGGCTGGGCTCAAACTCCTGACCTCGAGCGATCTGTCAACCTTGGCCTCCCAAAGTGTTGGGATTACAGGTGTGAGCCACTGCACCTGACTTGTGTGTGTCTTTCTGTGTCTGTTGTACATCTCTGGGGCTATCGGCTGTTTCCCCGCTTGGGAGGTTGTGGTGAATGTGGTAATTCCCTGTGTGTGGGGCTGCCGCCTGTGTATAAGACTGTGTCTTGGCAGCACGTGGTGTCTCAAACCTGTAATCCCAGCACTTTGGGAGGCTGAGGAGGGCAGATCACAAGGTCAGGAGTTGAAGACCAGCCTGGCCAATGTGGTGAAAACCCATCTCTACTAAAAAAATACAAAAATTACCCAGGCATGGTGGGACATGCCCGTAGTCCCAGCTAGGACAAAAAAGACTGTGTGTCTGCGTGTGTGCCCCTCACAACCCAAACGAGCAAACACCTGTCCACCTTCCCGGCTGGCGGAGGGGCATAGGAGGTGGGATTCCGAATCACAGGCTCTGAGTATCTCTTTGTACTTTATTGTCCCTGCTGTAACAATGCTCATCATTCCTGAAAATGTCTCCTGAGGGGGCCTCGGCTGAGGCTGACTGGAGAAAAGGGGGCCAGTGACCCCTAGCAGGCTCTGCTGCCTGAGTGGAGTGAGGTCTTCACTGAGGCCTGGGTCTTCCCCCGGGGTCCCTGAATCTGGAGATGGCAGAGAGGAGGCAGGCCAGCTCCTTCCCCAGTCCTCCTAGGATTGCTACTTCTGCCCATTCTCCTGCTGGTGAAACTGAGGCAGAAGCAGCGGCTCAGCAGGGGGAATGCAAGTTTAACCTTCCTGAACGGGGTCCAGGGACACTCCACATCTGCCACATAGCTTCTTGGGCTGGACATTTTTCCTGGGCACTAGCCAGCAGCTGGAGCAGCGAGTACCATATTTCTTGTACCTAGGGTTGGGGAACAAGAAACTGCCATTTAAGATGCAGTGGGGGCCCAGAAACCACTGCAGGAAACCACCTTTCCCAAGAGGTAGGTGGTTTTTTGTTTTGTTTTGTTTCTGTTTGTCTTTTTTGAGATGGAGTCTTGCTCTGCTGCCCAGGCTGGAGTATCGTGGCACGGTCTCAGCTCACTGCAACCTCCGCCTCCCAGGTTCAAGAGATTCTCCAGCCTCCACCTCCCAAGTAGCTAGGACTATAGGCACCTGCCACCATACCTGGCTGATTTTTTGTATTTTTAGTAGAGACAGGGTTTCACCATGTTAGCCAGGCTGCTTTAACTCCTGACCTTGTGATCCACCTGCCTCGGCCTCCCAGAGTGCTGGGATCACAGGTGTGAAGACCTCGCCTGGCCAGAGGTAGGTATTTTGCTTTTTGCTTTCCCCAAACCCCACGCTGGTGACACATGGACTGATTTGGGGACCTCCACCTCTCCCTCCACCATTCTAAGGACCTGATCCCACAGGCGTTGCAGAGAGGGGTCCCATCTTCAGCATCTCTCCAGAGCGGGGTCCTCTGAGTCCGACAGGAAGCACAGCGCCGGAGCCCTGAAGGGTGAGAGGTCAAAGGGCAGGGGTCAGAGCCCTTTGACACATGTGAGCTCAGGAGGCCTGTGTGGGGAGAGGCATTTTGTGGGGGTCTCTGTCAAGGCCCCACCTGGCTCTGAGCCAGCCCTGGGAGTTGCCAGCTCTAAGCTACAGCAAAAGCCAGGAAGGGAGACAGATGGCAGTGCTCCGCAGAGGAGGAAGCTGGGGGTGGGGGTGACTCAGCCCAGTGGAGGGGGCGCTGCGACTCCTCCCGGAGGCCTCTAAATGGGGAAGCAAGATGGAGAAGGCGGGGCAGGGAGAAAAGCAGGGAAGGCAGGAAATTGGCCCCCTAAAATATTTATAGCTCTTAGGCTTTCAGGACTCACCCAGGGCCTCCGTGTCTCCTGGGTGGGCTGCAGGGCCCTCAACAGCGTCTGCAGGGGGTTCCTGAGAGCGGCTACTACAGGGAAGGCTGCGGGGCAGACAAGGTATCAGCATCGGGGGGTCCACAGCTTGTCCCCGATAGCCCCCCAAAATGAAGACTTAGTATCAAGGTATCAGGCATCCCCCAAGGAAGCAGCTGATATGTGAACGGCCTGGTGTTGCCTCTCATTAGTGATATTACTATTGTCATTATTGGAGATGGAGGCTCGCTCGGTCGTCAGGCTGGAGTGCTCACTGCCACCTCCGCCTCCCAGGTTCAAGCAATTCTTGTGCCTCAGCCTCCCAAGTAGCTGGGACTACAGGTGCGAGACACCGCACCCGGCTAATTTTTATATTTTTGGTAGAGACTGGGTTTCACCATGTTGGCCAGGCTGGTCTCAAACTCCTGACCTCAAGTGATCCACCCGCCTCAGCCTCCCAAAGTGCTGGGATTACAGGCATGAGCCACTGCGCCCACCCAACCTAATTATTATTATTATTTGAAAAACAGTGGGCACAGGACAGCCTGCCAGGTTCCAATCCCAGTTCTCCATGTCCTTGCTGTGTGAGTCTGGACACATTACCTCCCACTCCAGAGTGCCTCTGTTTCCTTGGCTTCCCAATTTTTTTTTTCTTTGAAAAATATATTGATTGATTTTTAAAAAGAGATGGGAGCCTGGGCAACACAGGACACCCCAATCTCTACAAACATAAAACATTAGCCAGGAGTGGCGGTGCAGGCCTCCGCTCTCTGCTCCCAACTACTTGGGAGGCTGAAGTGGGAGGATGGCTTGGGCCAGGGAGGTCAAGGCTGCAGTGAGCCATGATTGTGCCACTGCACTCTAGTCAGGGTGACAGAGTGAGACCCTATCTCAAAAAAAAAAAAAAAAGAAAAGGCCAGGCAGGCATGGTGACTCACGCCTGTAATCCCAGCACTTTTGGAGTCTGAGTCAAGAGAATCCCTTCAAGAGTTCAAGACCAGCCTGGCCAACATGGTGAAACCCTGTCTCTACTAAAAGTACAAAAATTAGCCAGGCGTGGTAACAGGCGCCTGTAATTCCAGCTACTAAGGAGGCTGAGGCGGGAGAATTGCTTGAATCCGGGAGGCAGAAGTTGCAGTACGCCGAGACTGTGCCATTGCACTCCAGCCTAAGCGACAGAGTGCAACTTGATCTCAAAAATAAAAATATTTGAACTTGTTTTGGCGGCATGATTTAAAAAGTCATAATTCTAATTTTTTTTAGTGCATAAAAATTTACGGCCAGGCGCGGTGGCTCAAGCCTGTAATCCCAGCACTTTGGGAGGCCGAGGCAGGTGGATCACGAGGTCAAGAGATCGAGACCATCCTGGTCAATACGGTGAAACCCTGTCTCTACTAAAAATACAAAAAATTACCTGGGCACGGTAGCGCGTGCCTGTAATCCCAGCTACTCAGGAGGCTGAGGCAGGAGAATTGCCTGAACCCAGGAGGCGGAGGTTGCGGTGAGCCGAGATCGCACCATTGCACTCCAGTCTGGGTAACAAGAGCGAAACTCCGTCTCAAAAAAAAAAAAAATTTCTGGGGGGTGTAAATAATAATTTTTATAATGATAATCAGTAAATAAAAATAAGAGGCGGGGTCTCGCTATGTTGCCCAGGCTGGGCTCCTACAATCTTCCCACTTTAGCCTCCCACAGTGCTGGGGTTACAGGTCAGCTCCCCAAGGCTTTTTTTTTTTTCTGAGATGGAGTCTCACTCTGTCTCCCAGGCTGGAGTGCAGTGGTGCTATATCAGCTCACTGCAGCTTCCACCTCCCAGGTTCAAACGATTCTCTTGCTTCAGCCTCCCGAGTAGTTGGGATTACAGGCACCTGCGACCACGCCCAGCTAATTTTTTATATTTTTAGTAGAGACGGGTTTCACCATGTTGGTCAGGCTGGTCTCAAACTCCTGACCCCAGGTGATCCACCCACCTTGGCCTCCCAAAATGCTGGGATTACAGGCGTGAGCCACTGTGCTCAGCCTCCCAAGGCTTTTGAATCAGCCGATACACATCAAATACTGCCTGTTAATCCCTTTTTTCTTTCTTTCTTTCTTTTTTTTTTTTTTTTTTTTTTTTTTTTGAGACGGAGCCTTGCTCTGTCGCCACGCTGGAGTGCAGTGGCGCAATCTCGGCTCACTGCAAACTCCGCCTCCTGGATTCAAGCGATTCTTCCGCCTCAACCTCCCAAGTAACTGGGACTACAGGCGCGTACCACCACACCCGGCTAATTTTTGTATTTTTAGTAGAGACGGGGTTTCATCATGGCAAGGATGGTCTCGATCTCTTGACCTCGTGATCCACCCGCCTCCGCCTCCCAAAGTGCAGGGATTACAGGCGCGAGCCACCACGCCCAGGCTTTTTTTTTTTTTTTTTTTTTTTTGAGACGTAGTCTTGCTGTCACCCAGGCTAAAGTGCAGTGGCACAATCTTGGCTCACAGCAGCCTCCGCCTTCCAGGTTCAAGCAATTCACCTACCTAAGCCTCCCAAGTAGCTGGATTACAGGTGCCCACCCCCATGCTCGGCTAATTTTTGTATTTTTAGTAGAGATGGGTTTCACCATGTTGGCCAGGCTGGTCTCGAACCCCTGACCTCATGATCCAGCAGCCTCAGTCTCCCAAAGTGCTGCGATTACAGGCGTGAGCCACTGCGCCCGGCCTGCCTCTTATTGTCATTACCAACAAATTGTAGCGGTTAGCATTATTGGGAAAAATCAGCGCAGCTGCAGCTGCAGCCTAAGCAGGGCCAGGCTTGCCTGATTCATAAAGAGACACTGGGTCTCACACTGGGGAAGCGTGGAGTGGGGACAGATGGCTGAGTCAGAGCGGCAGGCCTGGGTCTGGCACCAGCTCAAGGTGTCAACCAGAGACCGGGCCACGTGTAACACAGGACACGTGTGAGGGTCCACACTGATGCCAGAGAGCACCCCTGCCTCCCACACTTGTGTTTGCGTTGTTTCAGGGAGAAAGGGTGTCCTGGCCTTAGCCAGCCCCTACCTGTACGAGGGGATGATCAGCAGGCTGGCGTCCGGCTTTATCTGAAACCTCAGAGTCACCCCCTCGAACCCGGGGTCCACTTTCTCGGTGCCCCGGCAGGGGTTCAGCTGCTTCCGGGGCCTTCTCTGGGGAGGGGCAGGGGGAGTACCCGAGGGCTGCAGGCAGCGGCCCTTCTGGCTGATCCGGGTCTGTGTGTCCTTGGAACCCCTGTCCAGCGGCAGGGGGCCCTGAGTCCCCAGAGCCATCAGCTCCCAGCAAGGCCCCAGGACCTGGGTGTCCAGAGCAGGGGACTGATCCAGCCCCTCCACTGTCTCTTGGAGGAAGCGCAGAGCGGTGATGGAGTTCTGGCATGCAGGCCAGAGGGACCTGGGGACAATGGCAGTGGGGTCACTCTTGGGGGACTCCTGGGTTCAGCCGTCTAGGGTCCGGTTCTTTGTTAGCTGTGTACTCCTGGGCAGGCTACACACCCCACCTGAGGCTCAATCATTTCTAACTTTGGGTGGAGGGCTTACAAGTTGCAAAGTAATTGCAACTCACCTCGCCTACCGTGGGCCGGCCAGGCACATTCTCAGCCCTCCACATCAATCAACCCCTTACGGCACCCGTAGATCACCCAGGCAGGGACCGCCCTAGGTGACCGAGGCAGGGTTTCAAGCCTCTGGCTGCATGATCGAGAAAAAGGTTACTTTTTTTCTTTGTGTTTCTTTTAGAGACCGAGCCTCACTCTGTAGCCCCGGCTAGAGTGCAGGGGCGTGAGCAGGACTCAGTGCAGCCCAGAATTCCTGGGCTCGAGCGATCCTTCCGCCTCAGCCTCCGGAGTAGCTGGGACTTACAGGCAGGCGCCACCACGCCGGCAGGCTTGCTATAATATGATTACGATTTTTATCATTTTCATTCTTATTGCGTTGCCCTCCATAACCCCTGGATGACTCCTGGGGAGTGCCTACATCAGCCCTGGAGACATGGAAATTGCATGGCCTCTGATCCCGGAGATGACCCCAAGTGTCTCTTGGGACCAGAACCTCTTTGTAAGTTTCAATAACTATTATAAAATTGCCACTTTTTTATCACCCCAGCAACAAGAGGTCATGACCCCCCGATCACCACCTGGTGAAGGGTCCGGGGAAGGGGTTTGGCCTTACGCACCTCCCGCTGGTTCTCCGGCATCCTGGGGTCCTTGGCCTCTCCTGGGAGGGAGATCCTCCCAGCGGCTCCAGGTCCAGACAGGGCGACGCCAGCAGCTTTGCTGCCATTGAGGAGTTCGGCGCTGGTTTGGCCTCCATTGTGCCCCAGCCCAGTCCCCTCCCTAATTTCACTCGGCCCCACCCGATGAAACCCACCTGGGAGGGGCGGGACCTGCAGGGTGTGGGCGCTCCTGACTGAGGATGTGATGAGTTCCAGCTGAGAGCGACCAATCTTGGCGGCGCCTTTCCTTTTTCTGACTTCAGGTCATCTGCGCACCCCTGCGTGCCAAGAGCGGCCTGGACCCCACCAAATCCCTCCGCAACTGCGGGGGCGGGGCCTTCCACGCTGGCCCTCCCCCTCGGAAATGGGGGCTCCCAGGCCTCTGCCTCAGATCCCCAGTGGGATCTCAGATCCCAGAGAGAGGAGAGCCTGGGTCCCAGCACAGCAGATGCAGGTGTGTGTTTTTGTTTTGAGACAGAGCCTCACTCTGTCACCCAGGCTGGAGTGTAATGGCCTGATCTCTGCTCCAATGCAGCCTAAATCTCCCCCACAAGCACTTACCACCACTCCATGCCAATTTTTACTTTTTTATAGAGACAGGGTCTCGCCATGTTGTCCTGGATGGTCTTAAGCTCCTGGCCTCAAGTGATTCTCCCGCCTTGGCCTCCCAAAGTGCTGGGATTACAGGTGTGAGCCATGTGTAGACCCCAGATCTGTCCCCTAAGGACACTCAACATGCTGGGGCCTGTGATACTGATTTATTGCAGCTCCAGTCTGAGCCCACTCCTACTCACACCCTGATTCTCAGGGGCTTGGGGAAGGCCACCCAACAAGGTGCCCTGTCCCCACCAGAGCCTGGACATGGGAACCTCTCCCAAGCAGCGGTGCTGTCCTTCTCAGGGGCTTCCACGTCTCTCTCAGGCCTGTCCGAGCTCTGGGCGGGGCTGGCACGTGGCTATTCTCTCGGTCTGGGCCCTGGGGCCTTGGCAACATGGAAAGGTCCAGGCACCCATGTCAGTGGGGCTTGGGAACATGGCCATCCACGTAGAAGTTCCTGGTGATCTTGGGCAGGGTGAATTCCGCTCCTTCCAGCTCCCGCGTCAGCACGATCTGGCAGCCCAGCCGTGAGTTCTCCTGGAGGAGGGGGGCCATGTCTAGCATGTCGTCTTCCCTGGGGTGGTGACACAGGCAGTGTTAGCCTAGGGCATGCTGGTTGTGGGGTGGGGTGGGGCGGGGCGGGGTGGGGGAGGCTGACTGAGCGCAGGGGGTGGTGCGGGGGGAGGCAGCTCCTCTTCTAGGAGCTGGAAGTGGGGAGGACAGTGGGGGCTGTCCAGAAGTCTAAGCTGCACCAGCTTCCAGCCAGGCAGGGCTGCCCTACTCACCTCTCCTCGGGAGGAGGCAGGAGATCCAGGTGGTCTTCACTCACATACACATGGCAGGTGGAGCAAGCCAGGGAGGCTTCGCAGGCCCCTAGGGGCGGGGAGTGAAGGGGGTGCAGGTGAGTGGCACAGTCAGGAGGGGGCTGCTCTGTGGAGGGAAGGGCAAAGAGAAGCCCTCTCTTCCACCACGTGCCTCAAGTCTCCCTCCCGGGTCTGCAGCCCCACAGCTAGCTGTTCCCCAGCCTTGTATAGGGTTTACAAAGGGACTCCCCAGGAGGCTGTGATGCAGAACCATTAAGGATCATGGACTTGGCTGCCAGAGCTGAGAGGGGAAGGCCAGGCAGGCTCCCAGCAGCCTGTGAGCCCTGGCTGTGACCCTATCACTGTGGTGGGCAAATGTGTCCCCACCTCTTGGCTACTCTTGGAGGATGGACCAACTGACTCAGCAGTCAGTGTGGTGGGAGAAGGAGTCAGGGATTAGCACTTTTTTTGAGACAGGGTCTCACTCTATTGCCCAGGCTGGGGTGCTTTGGCTCCATCACAGCTTACTGCCTCAATCTCCTGGCTCAAGCAATCCTCCCACCCCAGCCTCCTGAGTAGCTGGGACTACAGGTGGACACCACGCCACCATGCCTGGCTAATTTTTTTTTTTATATGGACTTGCAGTCCATGTTTGTTTCATTTTTTTTTTTTTGAGATTGAGTTTCGCTCTGGTTGCCGAGGCTGTAATGCAATGGTGCGATCTCGGCTCACTGCAACCTCTTCCTCCTAAGTCCTAACTATTCCCGTGCCTCAGCCTCCCAAGTAGCTGGGATTACAGGCATGTACCACCACAACCAGCTAATTTTGTATTTTTATTAGAGATAGGGTTTCACCATGTTGGCCAGGCTGGTCGCAAACTCCTGACCTCAGGCGATCCACCCATCTCAGCCTTCCAAAGTGAGATTACAGGTGTGAGTCGAGCCACCATGCCTAGCCCTTTTTTTTTCTTTTTTTTTTTTAAAGAGATAAGGTTCACCATGTTGCCCAGGCTTGTCTCAAACTCCTAAGCTCATGCAATCTGCCTGCCTTGGCTTCCCAAAATGCTGGGACTACAGGTATATGACACTGCACGTGGCCAGGAATTAGGGTTGAAAAAGACAGAACCTGAGGTTTTCTGCTAACCACCTGCCCTTGGTCACAGCCCCCACATCCTCTGATCATAGAGACCCGTGCCTTGGGATCATGTCCCTCCTGGCCTAAAACCTTCCAAAAGGTTTTCACACCCAGAATCAAATCCAAACTCCTCCACTTAGTCTTTCATTTCCCCCATCTCCCTCATTCATTCCTTGTCTTTTTTACCTTTTAAAGATTTTTTGTTCTGTTTTTGTTGTTTTTGAGACAGAGTCTCACTGTCACCCAGGCTGGAGTGCAGTGGCGTGATCTCCACTCACTGCAACCTCTGCCTCCTGGATTCAAGGGATCATCCTGCCTCAGCCTCCCACATAGCTGAGATTACAGACTCCCACCACCACGACCAGCTAATTTTTGTGTTTTTTAGTAGAGACGGGGTTTCACCATGTTAGCCAGGCTGGTCTTGAGTTCCTGACCTTGGGTGATCTGCCCGCCTTGGCCTCCCAAAGTGCTGGGGTTACAGGCATGAGCCACTGCACCTGGCCTTGTTTTGCTTTCTCTGTTTTCCTGCTTTGCATGAACTGTACAGTTCACTCCTTGATGCACCCACCAAGCTCACCCCACCACAGGGCCTTTGCACTGACTGTATCCCTGGCCTGGAGTACCTTCCTTTCTACTTTTTGTTTCTGTTTTTTTTTTTGTAAATTTTTGAGAGGGAGTCATGTCTGTCACCCAGGTTGGAGTGCAGTGGCGTGATCTCAGCTCACTGCAACCTTCACCTCCTGGGTTCAAGCAGTTCTCCTGCCTCAGTCTCCTGAGTAGCTAGGATTACAGCCCACCACCCTACCTGGCTGATTGTTTAGTGTTTTTAGTAGAGATGGGGTTTCACCATGTTGTCCAGGCTGCTCTTGAACTCCTGACTTTACATGATCTGCCTACCTCGTTCCCAAAGTGCTGGGCTTACAGGCTTTGATCCTGGCCTGTTTCAGTTCTTTTTTTTTTTTTTTTTGAGATAGGGTCTCACTATGTTGCCCAGGCTGGCCTCCATCTCTCAAGCAATCTTCCTGCCTCAGTCTCCTGAGAACTGGAGACCAAAGGCGCCCACCACCACACCTGGCTCTTTCCTTGGCTGGACCCTCCTTGTCTTCAGGGACTCCACTCACCTGTCCCGATTCCCACATCTCCCGTGTCTTGTCCCTCTCCTGTTTACTTTCTGCATTTATCAGTCAGAAGTAACTGTCTTCCTCTCTGGCTTGACCCGCTCCCCACCAACCTGCCCTTCTCTGTCTGCACTCAGCCTGGCATGTTACAGATGCGCATGGAACACGTGTCAGGCTGGGTGCCTGTCATCCAAACCCACGCCTGTCATCCCAGCACTTTGGGAGGCCCAGACGGATGGATTGCTTGAGCCCAGGAACTTGAGATCAGCCTGGGCCATATATTGAAACCCCATCTCTACAAAAAATACAAAATAATTAGCATCTTGCTAATCCCAGGTGTTGTGGTATGCGCCTCTAGTCCCAGCTACGTGGCAGAGCCTGGGAAGGTCAAGGCTGCAGTGAGCCATGTTTATACCACTGCACCCCTGCCCAGGCAGCACAGGGACCCCGTCTCAAAAAACAGTAACAAAAAGCAGCATTTATCAGCTGGGCATGGTAGCTCATGACTACAATCCCAGCACTGTGGGAGGCTGAGACGGGAAGATCACACTTGAGATCACAAGTTCAAGGCCAGGAGTTCAAGACCAGCCTGGGCAGCACTAGGAGGTCCTGTCTCTACAAAATAATGAGCTGGACATGGTGGTGCATGCCTGTGGTCCCAGCTACTTGGGAGGCTGAGGCAGCAGGATTGCTTGAGCCTGGGAGTTCGAGGCTGTAAGTCTTGATTGTGCCACTGCACTCCAGTCTGGGAAATAGAGGGAGAGCTTAAATAAAAAAAAAACACACACTCAAAAAAAAAAGAAAAAGAAAAAAGCATTTGTCCTCAGTCCACAGGAAGACGTTAAACTAAGAATTTTTCTCCCCTTTCTAGACTTGTCAGACAATGAGGGTGGATCTGGACGGCAGCCTCCTGACCTGGCATTGCCTCCGTTTGCTTCAACTGTCACCACTAGGGCTCTGTGACCAATCTGCCCCATCTCTATCGCTTGGAGAGAAACTGTCTGGACCTTGAAACTCCAGTCAGCCCCATTACCCACCTCGTTAGCATCCTCATCACATGAGATTGAGATAATCTAATCTAGTAATTCCAGCCACTCACTCACTTCACACTGACTTCACGCCAGCTACTAAAAACTACTAAACACGTTTAATCTTCACAGCAACCCAGTGAGATCAGAATTAAATTATCCAATTGTATAGACCAGGAAACAGAGGCCCAAAGAAGCTAAGTCCCTTTCCCAGGGTTATGTATCTGGTAAGAGGCAAACTTTAAACACAAGCCACTTACCTCTTTTTTTTTTTTTGAGACAGAGTCTCACTCTGTCAGCCAGGCTGGAGTTCAGTGGTGCAATCTCAGCTCGCTGCAACCTCTGCTTTCCCAGCCCAAGTGATTGTCCTGCTTCAGCCTCCCGAGCTGCAATTACAGGCATGCGCCACTACGCCAGCTAATACTTGTATTTTTAGTAGAGACAGGATTTCACCATTTTGACCAGCCTGGTCTTGACCTCAGGTGATCGGAACATCTCCGCCTCCCAAAGTGCTGGAATTACAGGCATGAGTAATTTGTGCCTGGGCAGGCCATTTTCCTCCAAAACTCACATTTTGGCCGGGCACGGTGGTTCATGCCTGTAATCCCAACACTTTGGGAGGCTGAGGCAGGCAGATTACCTGAGGTCAGGAGTTTGAGACCTGCCTAGCCAACATGGCAAAACCCTGTCTCTATTAAAACTATAAAAAATATTAACCAGGTGTGGTGGCGGGCGCCTGTAATCCCAGCTACTTGGAAGGCTAAGGCAGGAGAATCACTTGAACCCAGGAGGTGGAAGATGCAGTGAGCCAAGATTATGCCATTGCACTCCAGCCTGGGGAACAGAGTAAGACTCTGTCTCAAATCAGTCAATCAATCAATCAATCAATCAATCAATCTATCTATCTCACATTCCAATCTCTGTCCTAGACTGCAGGCCACTAGATTCCAGAACAGAACTTAAGGTAGGCCTTTCATAACCCCTCCCAACATATCTTCCCCTTTAATGATAAAATAAAGGTCCCTGACATATTTACCCTAAAAGCAAACCCTGTATATTTTCCTCCAGACAACCCTTCCCAAGTTGCTCATGACATAATTATATATTTACCCATGGGATTTTTGTCCCTATTAGGCTGAAATTGGTGTGAGATGACAGAGGCCTTATATGTTTTGTATATTGCTGCCTGACGCCAAGTAGGTATTCGTAGAAAGGCAGCACAGATTCATGGCTAAAATGGGCGGGTGAATCTAGTATTGTCATTCACTTAACCTTAGACCAGGTGTACTTAACCTGGGGTTTAGTTTCCTCATCTAAAATATGGAATAACAGTCTCTACTACTGAATAAGGTTGTCATGAAGATTCAATCAGTGAATATGCATTAACATGCTTAAAGAAACACATATATATTTTTTTGAGACAGTCTTGCTCTGTTGTCCAGCCTGGAGTGCAGTGCTACCGTCTTGGCTCACTGCAACCTCTGCCTCCCAAGTTCAAGTGATTCTCGTGCCTCAGCCTCCTGAGTGGCTGGGATTATATGCATGTGACACCACGCCCGGCTAATTTTTGTGTTTTTCGTAGAGACAGGGTTTCGCCATGTTGGCCGGGCTGGTCTCGAACTCCTGTCCTCAAGTGATTCACCTTGGCCTCCCAGAGTATTGGGATTACAGGCATGAGCCACTATGCCTGGACAATAAATTTTTATTATTATTTTTCTCTCAATGAATGATCAAACACCTGTTACATCCTGACAGGCTACACAACCTCGCATTGTGGCTTGTGCCTGTAATCCCAACTACTTGGAAGGATCACTTGAACCCAGGAGTTCAAGGCTGCAGTGAGCCTTGGTGACACAGCAAGGCTCTGACTCTCTCTCTCTTTTTTTTTTTGGAGATAAGAGTCTCACTCTGTTGCCAGGCTGGAATGCAGTGGCGCAATCTTGGCTCACTGCAACCTTCGCCTTCCAAGTTCAAGTGATTCTCCTGCCTCAGCCTCCCAAAGCTCTGTCTCTTAAAAAGAGAAAAAAAATAGTTGGCTGGGTGAGGTAGCTCACACCTGTAATCCCAACACTTTGGGAGGCCGAGGTGGACAGGTCAGGAGATTTAAACCATCCTGGCCAATGTGGTGACACCTAGTCTCTTTTTTTTTTGAGATGGAGTCTTGCTCTATTGCCAGGCTGGAGTGCAGTGGCACAATCTTGGCTCACTGCAACCTCTGCCTCCTGGGTTCAAGAGATTCTTCCACCTCAGCCTGCCGAGTAGCTGGGACTACAGGTGCGTGCCACCACACCTAGCTAATTTTTGTATTTTTAGTAGAGACAGGGTTTCATCATGTTGGCCAGGATGGTCTCAACCTTTTGACCTTGTGATCCGCCTGCCTCGGCCTCCCAAAGTGCTGGGATTACAGGCGTGAGCCACCACGCCTGGCCAACACCTCATCTCTACTAAAAATACAAAAATTAGCTGGGTGTGGTGGTGTGTGCCTATAGTCCTAGCTACTTGAGAGGCTGAGACAGGAGAAATGCTTGAACCCAAGAGGCGTAGGTTGTAGTGAGCCAAGATGGCACCACTGCACTCCAACCTTGGTGACAGAGCAGGAATCCATCTCAAAAAAAAAAAAGTGAGAGGTGCTATATATCATATCATACTGTTAAGACAGAGTGACTGGGGGCCATGGGTACTTCAGCTGGGCTGAGGGGAATGGGATTGTTAGGAACATGGCATTTACACTGAGGTCTAAAGGATGAGAAAGAGCCAGAATGTTTGCTGGGAAAGCACTTCAGACAGAAGGAACAGCAAATGCAAAGGCCCTGAGGCAGGAATGAGCTTGGCTGTTTTAACTATAAGAAAGCCAGTGTGGGCCAGATAGCTCATGCCTGTAATCCCAGCACTTTGGGAGGCCAAGGCGGGTGGATCACCTGTCAGGAGTTTGAGACCAGCCTGGCCAACATGGTGAAACCCCATCTCTACTAAAAGTACAAAAATTAGTGGGGTTTGGTGGTGGGTGCCTGTAATCCCAGCTACTCGGGAGGCTGAGGCAGGAGAATCGCTTAACCTGGGAGGTGGAGGTTGCAGTGAGCTGAGGTGCTGTGAGCCATTACATTCCAACACCATCTCAAAACAACAAAAAATACAAGAAAAAGAAAGTGTAGCTAGAATACAGGGAGGCAGGGGCAAGAGAAAACAAATTCCAGGGAGGCGTCCTAGTGACTCTAATAAATGATTAATAAATAAGAGCTGGGCTCCTCAGGAGGCTGAGGCAGGAGGATCGCTTGAACTCCCAGAGCCTCTGCTGTCACCCCCTTGTTGAAGATGAATTCTTGAAATCTGCCTGCCTGCCCCAGGCCAGAGCCCTGGAGCTGGCCTCTTTTCAGCCCAGTGCCAGAAACCAGCACTCCATGCAGAGGCGGAGATTGCAGTGAGCTCAGATCCTGCCGTTGCACTCCAGCCTGGGCGACAGAGTGGGGAGGGAGGGAGAGGGGGAGGGGATGGGCAACGGGATGAGGCAGCGGTGAGAGGTTTGGATTTCCGTCCATATTTGGTCGGAAAAGCCATGAAGAGACACCGGATTTGTGTTTTTTTTTTTTTTGACAAATGGATAAAGACCTCCTTAATTCCCCGTGCCCGGTTCCTACCTTCCAGGTCCACCCCGTGGCGCTGGGCCAGGTGGAGAACATTGTCCCCGACTCTGCCGCTCACTGGGATTCGCTGGCCTGAGCGGTCTACGAACACCACGTTCACCCTGGGGACATATGGAGGTGCAAATGCCGAGCTGGATGATGGACTCAGGGCCCGGGTAGAATCTAGAGTTAGGAAGTCGGGGTTGAGGCTTGACGGACAGGAACTGAATAGGGCGAAGCAGAAGAGGGACCTCGAGATGAAGCTACAGGGCAAGATGGGGACCGGAGGAGTTTCGTGGAATGAAGAATGAGGGACTTGGCCCCCTGCACTCACACGTCCCCGGGCCGCTCGGGGCCGCCCGCCTCCTCTCCAGCCGGGCACGAGCCTGGAAAACACGGTTGGGTGAGCGGCTGCACCGAGCCCCGCCCCGCCGGCATCTAATGGGTTAATGCCGCCCGCTCCGGGCGCCCCAAGTACCTGTCGCCTGAAACTTTCTGATTGTTTCCGGCGCCACCGCATCCCCGGACCCCCAAGTGCCCCCAGGTCTGTTCCACCAGGTGCTTCTGGCAGCCTGCAGAACCCTGGCTCTCACGCCGCCCCGGGTCATGGAGGCGGCCATGACATGCATCACGTGACCCGGCAACTGAGCATGCGCCCTACCGGAAACGCGAGCGAAGGACTTCTAATTACCAGAATACAAGCGCAGCTGTTTGGTTAATGCCTGCGGTCACCATATGGGAAAAGCAGGGTGAGATCCAATGCAGGTAATCCTGCGGGGCCATCCCAAACCTCCCACTCAAACCCACTGTTTGTTCCAAGAACCAGCCAGCTTTGATTTCTTTAAAACCATTTACTTACAAACTTTAATTCAGCAAAGGTCCATGTGGGGAGATTGGGGTTGGGGGGGGTAAAATCCCCATGGAGTGGATGTGGGTCCCCAGAGTCAGGGGAGGGAAGCTGGTGGCCCAGTTGGCCTGTGGCAGGACCCAGGGTCACCTCAGGTTGACAGGTCCTGCTGGTGGACAGACCCAGAGCTTATCTGCATGGAGTGCTGGTTTCTGGCACTGGGCTCTGGCCTGGGGCAGGCAGGCAGATTTCAAGAATTCATCTTCAACAAGGGGGTGACAGCAGAGGCTCTGGGAGATGGGTACAATGCCCGACTCCCACAGACAGACGTAAGGGAAACTGGCAGAGAAAGCCCATCTCTGCACCAAGTCCCGGGCAGGAAGGGGTGATGGGGCTGGTTCAGCAAGATGAAGGCTTTGGCCTTCTACTATCCCCAGGGTGGAGATCTTGGGTAGGGTGGCCCGATACCTAGGCCAGGGCTGTTTGGTCCATAGTCAAGCTCCCAGAGCTCCACATCTGTGGCTCTGGCCAGCAGGGCCTGGGGCCCAGCTTTTAAGGCATCAGAAGGGGAGAGGGTTGTGGCAGGGACCCCGGGGCTGGGGTACAGGCCAGATGGGCAGGCAGGGACAGGAGACAGCATGCCTGCAGCAGATTTGGGAAAAAGAGCTGTTTTGAACCGTGAAGTGTGGAATGGTGGCCCGGACAGGCTGGACCTTGAAAGAATCAGAGCTAGGGGTTGTTCTGGGTGGTCTGAATAAAAATTAGAAAAGGAAACAGAAGTCAGCTGTCAAAGTTAAAAAAAGGAGACAGTCTCTGTATCCTCACGGGAGGTGAGGGAAACCTCCAAGGCACTCAAAAGGCCAAAATTACAGGAACAACGGAGGCAGGAGGGCTCCGGAGAGACGGGCACAGCAGAGGAGATGAGGGGAGGGGAGAGCAGGCCGGGGCCCCTCTCTCTTAAGGCTGCAGGGTTTCAGCGTGGGAGCAGGCCAGAGGCACAGTGAAGCCTCCAGACTCCCCCATACCCCTTGTGCTCCTGGGGCTCCGGTTGGTTGGTCAGTAAAGTCAGAGATTTTTCTATTACCGAAAGAGAGAAGATGGTTTAAAAAAACACAAAACAAAACACCAGAAAACCCAAAAGCGATTTGGTGCAGGCCCTTGAGTTATCTCCGGCACCAGCCACTTAGAAAATCCTCTTCCGCTTCAGGTAGGAGTCTGCGTAGTGGCCGCCCAGGCCCTGGGAGTGCTGGCCCACGTAGCTGCCTTCTGGGCTGGGCTCGGGGGAGGGCAGCAAGTGGGCAAAGCTGCGTTTCTGGCCACCCAGTGGGGTCTGGAGACAGAGGGCAGGGCAGGGCGGGTCAGGGGCCGCCGGGAGGCCGGCGCTCCCCAGCCCTGCATGTCCCTACCCCCTGCCCGTACCTTCAGCAGGTGACTGTGACCATTAGATCCAGGGCCGAGGCCCAGGAGCCCTTCTCCAGAGCCCATCGAAGAAGAGCCGATTGCCTGGGAGAAATGGAGGGTGGGGGGACAGGTCACTCCCTGGGGGCCAGAGGAAGCAACCCTCTGCCCAAGGAAAAGCGAGGGATTCAAGGCGTTTCAGGTTCAAATTTTGCTTCTGCTACTTTCTACCTATGAGACCTGGGGCTGATTGCTCCATTTTATCTGAGCCTCTGTTTTCTCATCTGTCAAATGGGGCCAATAGCACCCATAGCCCGGGCTGTAGAGGGAGGAAGTACCAGAAAGCCTGGAAGGCTGGCAGTGCTGGGTGCTTGACGCACAGGGGTGGATGGAGGACGACAGGCTGTTTCTATTGTATCCTGAGCAAGACCAACCCCTGCCACGACCCCAGCTTTGGCCTAGGCACTGAGGGTCACAGAGCCCAGTAGCAGGTACCCCCGAATCCTGGCTGTCCCAGGGGGCTCTGCTCAGCCAGAAAGGCTCCTCACCTTACTGAGGTGGCTTTGCTTGAGGCCAGCCTGCAGGCCGCTGGTGAAGTAGGAAGTGGGCGAGCCTGAATAGAAGTGAGACAGGGCCCCCCCGCCACTCCCACCACTGCTCCGTTCGCTGAAGCCACTGGGCGGCGGGGACATCTGCAGAAGAAGGGTCGGTGGAGTGAAGCGGACAACTGTAGGACGCAGCCCTTTAAACAGGATCCTCCCAAATGATTCTGGGCTCTGCAAAGACTAGCTTTGGCTAATAGGAGTAAAGAGAGCTGACATGTGGGTGCCAGCCTCCTTTTCCTCCTCCAGGAACCCGGGGATCACCACTGTATGAATGGGCATAGAGACACTGTGCAGCCTCTGGACGCCAAATATGTGAGGCCACGTAGCTCACTGAGGCCCAGGAGAGTGGAGGGGACCACCCACTGCCCTGCAGAGTAGGAAGAAGTAATACAATGCCTGGCAGAGCATGCCTGTGATCCTAGGAGGTCCAGACCAGCCTGGGCAACATAGGGAGACTTCATCTCCACAAAAAGTACAATAATTAGTCATCATGGTGGTGAGTCTCTATGGCCCCAGCTACTCAGGAGGCTGAGGTGAGAGGATCACTTGAGAAGAGTTTGAGGCCACAGTGAGCTATGATGGAGCCACTGAACTCCAGTCTGGGCAACACAGTGAGATCCTGTCTCAAAATAACCCGCAAAGAACACACAAAATACAAGGTCTGCTCTTCTAGGCCACTAAGTCATGGCACAGCTGGCTTATCATGCAGTAAAAGCTGATTGCTACACACGCCATACCAGGATGGCCCTTACCTTGTGTCGACTGGGTCCGTGAGGCCCAAGGGCTGGTTCCCGTGGGTGGGAGAAGAGCCGCCGAGGTCCCATGTCCTGAATGAAAGTGGGAGAAGCACATTGGGTTGGGGTATGTTCCAGCCTCACCCCCGCTGAACTCCATAAAGAACTGTCAGGGAGATACCACTCTGGGATGAGGAGGGGGCAAATTTGGGGCTGGATGCAGCTCAGCTCCAGCCAGGGATGGCTGCTGTACAGGGGGGTGCCCCCCATGGGCCTAAGTGTTTGGAGTTTTCCAGGCAAGCTGGGAATTTGAGCTGTGTGGATTCTTGCGGTTTTCCTGTGTTGGCATTAACTTTGGTTATTTGTTTGAAACCCAGCGGGGACCAAACATAACCCAGGTGGCATGTGGGTGGCCAGTTTGCAATTTCTGACCTGCGAAGGAGGTTGATATCATAGACAGACCAAATCCCCAGGGGTACAGACAGGACTCAACGGTGGGAGAGAGGGAAAGAAAGGGTAAGCCCTTTATCTGGGGAGAGACAGTATGGCCTCAGGAGAGAAAGATGGCAAACAGATGCAGGATGACAGATAGACTGAGATGAAAGATCCTCCAGGTCTTGGGAACGGACAGACAGGCAGATGGACAGGAAGCAGGGGCTGATGTGCAGAAACAGGAAACTAAGGGCATGGGGCCAGGCACGGTGGCTCTTGCCTGTAATCCCAGCACTTTGGGAGGCTGAGGCGGGCAGCCCACTTGAGGTCAGTAGTTTGAGACCAGCCTGGACAACACAGTGAGATACCGTCTCTATCAAAAATTTAAAAATTAGCTGGGCATGGTGGCGCATGCCTGTGGTCCCAGCTCCTTGGGAGGATGAGGTGCGAGGACTACTTGAGCCCAGGAGGTTGAGACTGCAGAGGCTGCAGTGAGCTGTGATCGCACCACTCCCCTCCAGCCCAGGCAACAGAGGGAGACCCTGTCTCTGGAAAGAAAAGAGACCATATCCGGCACATTCCCTGCTGCCTCTCTAGCATGTAGCCTAGCCCAGTCAGTCGTAGAGAAATATCAATTTGGAAAATGATTTGGCCTCAGGGGACAGAGAGCCACAGCCATGTACTCACCGAGGGGTAGTCAAAGCCGTAGCTGTCAGAGAGCCCTGGTTCAGGGGGCAGGCGGGTGCTGCTGAGGGGGCTGAGCAGGCGGGACTTGAGCTGGAAGGCTTTGCTGCTGCTGCTGCTGCCACCTCCGGGGGCTGGGGGGTTAGGTGGGGGGCCCTCAGCTGGGTGGCGGCTTCTCCCGGCGCCTCCCCAGCCCCGGACCTCCTTACCCGCCAGGTTGCTGGCCGGGAGCAGGCTGTGTAGGTTCAGGTAGGGATTCAGGGGAATCCGGTAGTCCTTGGGGGGCTCCCCCAGCAGCGAGACCTGCAGTGGGAGGGCTGGATTCGAGAAGGCACCCAGGAGAGATGACCCTTCAGAACACGAGGCTTGTGTGGTGCCGCGCGCAGGGCAGGGCCTTACCCCAGGGGGCGTCGGCAGAGGCCCACTGTCTTTCTGGAGGCCTCTGAGGCCAGAGCCTCGGAGCCCCACGGGGGCAGGGGGAGGAGTGAGCCGGGCCGCTGGGGGACCCAGGCCCAGGGACTCCCGGTCACCCCCAGCAGGGCCAAGCACGCATGGCAGCAGGGGTGGTGGCTTCCCTCGCCGGGGTGGCAGCTCCAGGGGCAGGCCCCCTCCTAGGGAGGGAAGGAGGATTTCAGGGGCCCAGGCACACAAGACCCCTCTCCCTAGGGCTCTCCAGCTCCCACCTGGACCACGGCCCAGTGCTCAAGGGACAAATCCATGCTGGCCACTGAACAGAGCTCATGCCTGGGCCTGGGGTGGGGGACACCCAACTGACGGGACCAGGGTGCTGGGACCCACAGAGGTTGGGTCACTCACCCAAGGCCACATAGCAGGGAAGGAAGGGGAAGGGCATAGGGGACACTGTGGGCGGGGTCTGCATTACCTGCAGGCAGCTCCCCAAGGACGGGGTTGGCTGGCTGGGCCCCAGGTTGCAGGGTGCCCAGGGGTGAGTCTCCCAGAATGCCGGGCTTCTAGGGACAGAGCACAGACAGCTGCAGATGGGGGTGGGGTGGCCCAGGGAAGCAGACAGGTGTGGCCCAGAGTCTTGGCAGACACACCCAGACTCCAGGGCACGGCCAGTCCTGGGCAGACAGGCATGGGGTTCCCCACTGCCCACCACCCTCCACCGCCATCACTCATGCCATCAGCCACGGTGACCGAGGGTCTTCTGAGCATCTGGCCCCAGTACCCTAGCTGATGATCACAGCACAGTATCAACTGCAGCCATATGGGGTGGGACAGCCACACAGGATTTCAGCCACTTTTAGTCACAGAAGGCCAGACCCACAAGCTCATATACTGTCAGTTACCACCAGACACAGACACACCGATGCTACTGACTTATAGAATCCAGACACCAGACAAGGTGGAGCATGAGTGTATGTTTGTGGATCTGTGTGTGTCTGTGCGTGTAGAGCTGTGTCTTTGTGTCTGTGTGTCTGCGTCTACATGTGCCTTTGTCTTACGTCTTTGTGTGTCTATGTCTCTGTGTGTGTATAGCGTCTTTGTGTGTCTATGTCTCTGTGTGTGTATAGCGTCTTTGTGTCTATGTCTCTGTGTGTGTACAGCGTCTTTGTGTGTCTATGTCTCTGTGTGTGTACAGCGTCTTTGTGTGTCTATGTCTCTGTGTGTGTACAGCATCTTTGTGTATGTCTCTGTGTGTGTACAGCATCTTTGTGTGTCTATGTCTCTGTGTGTGTATAGCATCTTTGTGTGTCTATGTCTCTGTGTGTGTATAGCATCTTTGTGTGTCTATGTCTCTGTGTGTGTATAGCGTCTTTGTGTCTATGTCTCTGTGTGTGTATAGCGTCTTTGTGTGTCTATGTCTCTGTGTGTACAGCGTCTTTGTGTGTCTGTGTGTATAGCATCTTTGTGTGTCTATGTCTCTGTGTGTGTATAGCGTCTTTGTGTGTCTATGTCTCTGTGTGTGTATAGCGTCTTTGTGTCTCTAAGTCTCTGTGTGTGTATAGCGTCTTTGTGTCTATGTCTCTGTGTGTGTATAGCGTCTTTGTGTGTCTATGTCTCTGTGTGTGTATAGCGTCTTTGTGTCTATGTCTCTGTGTGTGTATAGCGTCTTTGTGTGTCTATGTCTCTGTGTGTGTATAGCGTCTTTGTGTGTCTATGTCTCTGTGTGTGTATAGCGTCTTTGTGTGTCTATGTCTCTGTGTGTATAGCGTCTTTGTGTGTCTATGTCTCTGTGTGTGTACAGCGTCTTTGTGTGTCTGTCTCTGTGTGTGTATAGCATCTTTGTGTGTCTATGTCTGTGTGTGTATAGCGTCTTTGTGTGTCTATGTCTCTGTGTGTACAGCATCTTTGTATATAGCGTCTTTGTGTGTCTATGTCTCTGTGTGTGTATAGCCTCTTTGTGTACAGCATCTTTGTGTGTGTGTCTCTGTATGTATAGCATCTTTGTGAGTCTGTGTATACCTGTGTTTATATGTGTGACTTGTGTGTGTGTGCATGCGTGTACAATGAGGGGGTGGGCCTGGAGTTTCTTCTCCAGATGGCTCTCCCACAGGGGAGCTTCCTAGTAGAGTCTATTCACAACCTGGTGCCCTAAAGGGGTGCTCCCGGCCCACACCCAGTTACAGGCTGTAAATGGGTGTGTCCAGGGCCCCTGGCCAGGTCCCCTGACCCCACCCCAGGCACCAAGGCCAGGGGCCCTCTCCAGAATGGAGGGAAAGAAGGCAAACCCTGTCATGAGCCATTGCGGGAGGGTTTGGGGATGTGGGTGGGAAAGGCAGGGGCTCTGGGGGGAGTCAGCCTCATCCTGGTTCTGGGCCCCCAGGGCACAGCCAGAGGTTCCCCCCCCCACTCCACCGATCACTCCAGCTGTGTTGCAAAGAGTGTGGAGGGGCTGTGAAGCAGTGTGAGGGGGACACGTGTGTTACCTTCTGGCTCTGGGTTTGCAGGGCGAGTTGCAACAGCGCTGTGGACAGGGCTGGTCCATTGAGCAGCGGCATGGCTGGGGGGGCACCCAGGAGGCCTGGAGGGAGACACGGGCATGGGCAGGGGTGCCTGTGTCCTCCCTCTTGCCTCATAACACACAGCCCTGATGAACCCATTGATGGGGCAGGAAACTGACGCTCTGAGGCATGGCTGGGGTGGGCAGTGGACTTGCCCAAAGGAAGGGCCTAGAACGGACAGTGGCTACTCCAGTAAAGGGTGGTCCCCGATCGCCAGCACCCACCTCACTGCAGGCCGCTGTGTGGCCCTGGTCCTGGCCTCCAGCTGGGGACAGCAGCAGCTCCCCCCACGACTCCACTCTCCCCCTCAGCCCTACTCCTGGGGCTCCAGTCACTGGGGCTGAGATGAGCAGTTTTGGGGAGTGCCAGGGACAGGGCTGAAGCCCGTGTTCTGCACACTGGGGCCCTGCCCAGCTTCGTCTTACCCTGCTTCCCCCCGGTGCTGCTGTGGAGCAGGGGGTTGAGCAGCAGCTGGAGGGAGGCAGACGGGCCCAGGTTGTTGAGCAGCTGCAGGATGTTGGGCTCAGGGAGGAGCCCCTTCCCCCGATTGAGGGCCTGTGGGAAGGGGCAGAACCAGCTCAGCACGCTGCCGGGGCCCTCACATCCCCATGGGGCGCCCATCCCCACTGCCACCCCTACCCGCACACGCTCACCGTGGCCTGGGCAGCGATGAGCGCGGCCAGCATGCTGCGGCCGGGGGGCCCAGGGGCGCAGAAGGAGACTCGAAGGTGGCTGCCTCCCAGGGCCAGGCCATCTGCCCGCTGCTGTGCCTCCTCCGCCATCTCAGCCGTTTCATACTCCAGCACTGCGAAGCCCTTCAGCTGCCCGTCCTGGCCACACGCCAGCTGCAGGGGGAAGGCAGACAGTCATGAGCACCTGGGCAGCAGTGACTGCCCCACCCCAGGAAGTGACAACTGTAACGAGATGTGGGGGAACTCCACACCAGGCTCTGTCCTGTCCCTCGTTCCTGCATCAGCTCATCTGATCTTCCCAACGACCCTGGGAGGCTGCATCATACCCATTTCTCAGAGAAGGCGAATGAGGCACAGTGAGGTCAGTGCACCCAAGGCCACGCAGCTGGAGGGAGGGCAGAGCTGGGAGCCGCCTCACCACCAAAGCCAAGTCCACAGAGGGACTTGGGACTTCAGAGTACACCAAGGTGCAAAGTGCGGGAAGAGGCACGTGGCTTTGGAGTGCTGCCCAACGGCCTCAGGCCAAGGACACTGTAGCTGGGGCTGGGAGGGGAGAAGCCCAGCCTGTGGCTGAAGCAGGTGGCTTCCAAGCTTGGGTTCCAGGCTGTCTGTAATCCCAGCACTTTGGGAGGCCAAGGTGGGCAGGTCATTTGAGGTCGGAGTTCAAGACCAGCCTGACCAATGTGGCAAAACCCCATCTCTACTAAAAATAAAAAATTAGCCGGGTGTGGTGGTGCATGCCTGTAATCTCAGCTCCTTGGGAGGCTGAGGCAGGAGAATCACTTGAACTCAGGAGGTGGAGGTTACAGCAAGCCGAGATCACACCGCTGCCCTCCAGCCTGGGCAACAGAGTGAGATTCCATCTCAAAAAAAAAAAGAAAAAAGGCAGGCACTATCAGCACCCCTACTTTGTAGGAGAGAAAACTGGGGCTCAGAGACGGATAGACCTTTGTCCAGGCCACAGTCTTAGAGCTGGGATCAGACAAGGCCACACTGATGGCCTTCATGGGACCAGCCACATCAGGGTGGTGGTGATGGCTGTCCCGAGAAACAGTGCTACAGCTGGATGAGTCCAGCTGGGGCGGGAATATTGCTTAAGCCCAGGAATTCAGGGTTATAGTGAGCTATGACTGAGCCACTGCACTCCAAGGACAGAGCAAGACCCTGTTGCTTAAAAAAAATAAAAAGGCCAGGTGCGGTTACTCACACCTCTAATCCCAGCATTTTGGGAGGCCGAGGTGGGTGAATCAGGAGGTCAGATGATGGAGACTATCCTGACCAGTATGGTGAAACCCCGTCTCTACTAAAAATACAAAAAATTAACTGGGTGTGGTGGCATGAGCCTGTAGTCCCAGCTACTCGGGAGGCTGAGACAGGAGAATCACTTGAATCCAGGAGGTGGAGGTTGCAGTGAGCCGAGATCAAGCCACTGCACTCCAGTGTGGGCGACAGAGGAAGACTGTCTCAAAAACAAAAAAGAGATAATCAGCAAGGGGTAGGGAAGGAAGGGCTCTCTTTTCTTTTTTTTTCTCTTCCAGGACATCCATGAGGTGAAAGGAAGGGCTCTCGTTCCAGATGGTGGCCAAGGTAGCAGTGCTGTGGGAAATAGTTGGACCTGGGCCCCCGCACTTGTCAACTACCCGGGGCGGGGAAGGTATAGGTAGCACCCCTTCACCTCTGCCCATGCTCTGTGCCAAGGTCTAGGCATGGATCTCCCATAATCATATCCTTTTTTTCTTCGAGACAAAGTTTGGCAGTGTCACCCAAGCTGGAGTGCAGTGATGCGAAGGACTCACTGTAACCACCACCTCCTGGGTTCAAGTGATTCTCGTGCCTCAGCCTCTTGGTAGCTGGGATTACAGGCATAACCACCATACCTGGCTACTTTTTTTTTTTTTTTTGTATTTTTAGTAGAGATGGGGTTCATATTAGCCAGGCTGGTCTTGAACTTTTTTTTTTTTTGCCAATCATTGAGAGCTTGTAAGGTTGCTGAGGTTGGTTGGCCTTGAACTCTTGGCCTCGCCTTCGCAAGCGCCACGACATCCGGCCGGAGCCACTTTGGGCCCCTAGTCTTGAACTTTTGACCACTGCACCTTGCTGTTTTTCTTGTTGTTGATTTATTTATTTATTTTTTGGGACAGGGTTTCACCATGTTGGTCAGGCTGGTCTCAAACTCCTAATCTCAGGTGATTTACCCACCTTGGCCTCCCAAAGTGCTGGGATTATAGGTGTGAGCCACCACTCCTGGCCTTTTTTCTTTTCTTGAGACGGAGTCTCAAGTCTCACTCTGTCTCCCAAGCTAAAGTGCAGTGGCGCAATCTTGGATCACTGCAACCTCTGCCTCTCAGGTCAAGCTATTCTCCTGCCTCAGCCTCCAGAGTAGCTGGGATTACAGGCCTGCATCACCACACGCAGCTAATTTTTTTGTATTTTTAGTAGAAACAGGGTATCCCCATGTTGGCCAGGCTGACCTTAAACCCCTGATCTCAAGTGGTCCACCCACCTCAGCCTCCCAAAGTGTTGGGATTACAGGTGTGAGCCACCACACCCAGCCTGTTATGTTTTTTAAATATAGAGATGGGGTCCCACTATCTCACCCAGGCTAGTCTTGAACTCCTGGTCTCAAGCGATCCTCCTGCCTCAGCCTCCGAACAGTAACCTAGTTTAAATGGGGCACCAATACCCCACTTACACGAGAGGGACCCACTCAAAGCCACAGAAGTGAGGGTCTGAGCCCAGGACTGTCTCTCTTCTTGAGACAGAGGTCTAGCTCTGTTGCCCAGGCTGTAGTGTCATGGTGCTGTGGTGCGATCATGACTCACTGCAGCCTTGGACTTCCAGGATCAAGTGATCCTCCCACCTCAGCCTCCCGAGTAGCTGGGACCACAGGCGTACCATCACACCTGTCTAATTTTTGTACAGACAGGATTTCACCATATTGCCCAGGCTGGTCTCAAACTCTTGAGCTCAAGGGATCTGTTCACCTCAGCCTCCCAAAGTGTTGGTGTTACAGGCATTGAGTCACTCTGCCCAGCCAGGACTATCCCTTCTAAGCCTCTGCACTGGCCTTCTCTCAGCTGGCCCAGGCTCTGGAGCTAGGCTGATCCCAGCTCTGCCAGACCCTGGCTATTAAACCCTGGGCAAGTTACTTGACCCCTCTGTGCCTTGGTATCCTCACCTGAAAATGAGAAATGAGCTACCTGCCTCTCAGGGTTGACAGAGGATGAAGCAACCGAAGGTTACTTACTCGGAATCCACAGTGAGTGCTGGAGGAATGACCCCTTCGGGATCTCTGGGGATCAAGACCTTTTGGGGGCTCTTAGAGTGAGTCTGGCCTATTCTTGCCCCACTGCGCCTGTCTTAGGGCAAGGCACACACACAGAAGTGTCTGGCATGTGTGGCCTGAATGAACGGGGGACTGTTTTGCCAACCCATTGTGCAAGTATTGAGTCCCTGCTTACGGAGAAGGGAAACTGCAGATCAGAGAGCCAGTGACTGGCCTGAGCTAGAGAGCAGGGCTGGGATCTGGTGAAGCCTCAGTCTCTGACCTCAAGGCTCAAATAGACTGTGGGCTCCTCTGCAACCTCCTCAGTGCCTGGCCTGGGTCAGGGACCCCATGGGAGGTCTGATGCGGGTACTAGTGAATGAACAGGTGAGTGGTGAGCAAGCCTTGAGATCCACAGTTACAAGGGTGACTTCCTCTGCATCTGACAGAGGGACAGTAAGGCCGGAGGTTGCACAGGGATTCAAATCCCTTGGCCAGGCACAGTGGCTCATGCCTGTAATCCCAGCACTTTGCGAGGCCAAGGCAGGCGGATCACCTGAGGTCAGGAGTTTAAGACCACCCTGGTCAACAAGGCAAAACCCTGTCTCTACAAAAAATTCAAAAATTAGCTGGGCATGGTGGAGGGCACCTGTAATCCCAGCTACTTGGGAGACTGAGGCAGGAGAATCGCTTTAACCCGGGGGGGCAGAAGTTGCAGTGAGATGAGATTGCATCACTGCACTCCAGCCTGGGCAACAAAGTGAGATTCTATCTCAAGAAAAAGAAAAAAAAAGAAAAAGCAGATGACTCCTTCCGGTGCTCCGGCCTGGTACCTGCTCCCCAGTGCTCTCCACAGGGCTCACCTGACAGAAGGTGGGGGTGTGGACAGCCGACAGCGCCCGGCGCAGAGCGTCCACATCGTTGAAGCCAGGTGGCAGGCGGTCCACACAGAGGCAGCGGGAGTGGAGAAGGGCAGGCGTCAGCTGTCCGGCATCCGTCCAGTGCACGTAGAGGGTGCGCGGGCCAAGTGGCTTGCCCAGCAGGTCCGACTTGGCGCGGGCAGCTGAGTCCTTCTTCATGTACTCAGCAAAGCCGTAGCCCTTGGAGTGGCCAGTGCGCTCACTGTAGACCAGGAAGCAGCGCTCCAGGCTGCCGAAGGGCCGCACCAGCTCCTCGAACTGCTGCTGCGTGAAGGTGGGGGGCAGGTTGGCCACGCACAGGAGGGCATCCGTGGGCTGCAGCTGCACTGATAGCTCGTGCTCCCGCAGGCGGCTCTGGTGAAAAGCGCGGATGGCGGCCTCGGCCTGCTCCCCATTCAGCAGGGTCACAAAGGCTGCGACGGGAGGAGAGCAGCTCCAGGTCAGTGGAGCCCCAAAGGCCTGCTCCTCCACCCGCCACCCTCCAAACCAGGTGGGACCTGCAAATGCTGGGCATCTCGGGTGCCTGTGATCTGAACAGGTGCCAGCCTTGGTGATTCACACAGGCAAGTGCACCTGCCACTGACTACGGACTCCAAGAAGCCCTCTCCCTCTCTCAGCCCCGCATCCACCTGCACCCACAGCAGCGCCCACCAACTGTGAGCCTGGCTTTGTCCTAAGAATGCCATGGATCACTCAGGTGATATCAAGGGCTGTAGTTAAGCCCATGCTCATTGGAGCCTGGAGCTAAGCCCCAAGTCCCAGGTGGCTTTGGGGGTATCAGTTTCCTCATCTGACAAATGGATATAACTTAATCATCACAACGAACATTTTGACAGCAAGGAAACGGACCCAGAGCAGCACCTCTGTGCCTGAGTAGAGGAGCCTGGACTTGAACCCAGGCAGTCAGGCTCCAGAGCCCCACTCTACAAACTGCCCACCCCTGCCACCTTTCCAGGCCACCAGTGCCCCTCAACCCTGAGGCCTATCTGGTGGCTTCTAGCTGCAGGTGCAGGGCAGCCTGCATGGGCTCACTGACCTCCCCTCATCTGCTCCCTGGACCATGCCAGGCAAGCTCCAGAGAAGCCTTTGTAGCTGCTGTTTCCTGAGGATGGAATACTCTGCCCCACCTCCTCACCTGTTAACCTGTACCTATCCACAGATCAGACCTCAAACGTCATTTCTCCCATGAAGCCTACCCGGACTGCTCCTGTGTCAGATCCTGGCTGTGTCCCCACTGTGCCCTGTAGCTTTTGGTCCCCAAGGACCATTTCACCTTCATATTTGCAGTGGTTTGAATAACATCCTCTTCCCAAGAACAGACTGTCTCTGTCTGGTTCAGAGCTATGTCCCCTGCACCTGGCACATAGTAAGTGCTCAATAAATACATGTTGAAAGACTATGCGAACAAAAGTGTCACTCAACATCTGGATCCCTGGTGCCAGACCATACTAGGTATTCAGCAAACATTTGACTTGTTGACCCTGCCACTGTTTACCAAGTGCCTGCTACTATGCGCTGGAATCCCAGTGTTTTAGGCTTTTTTTTTTTTTTTTTTTAGACAGAGTCTCACTCTGTCTCCAGGCTGGAATGCAGTGATGCAATCTCAGCTAACTGCAACCTCCACCTCCTGGGATCATATAATTCTGCTGCCTCAGCCTTCCCAGCAGCTGGGACTACAGGCGCGCGCCACCACGCCCAGCTAATTTTTTTTTTTTTTTTGTATTTTTAGTAGAGATGGGGTTTTACCATGTTGGCCAGAATGGTCTTGATCTCTTGACCTCGTGATCCACCTGCCTTACCTCCCAAAGTGCTGGGATTACAGGCATGAGCCACTGTGCCCGGCCTTTTAGGCATTTTAATGTATTTGGTTCCATGGCCAACTCAGGCAGGTCATAACACGTTAGGAGACACATTACGGTCATGCTTAATTTGTTGGTGAGAAAACTGAGCCCAAGAAAGGGTAAATCACTTGCCCACAGCCACAGACCAGGATTCAAACTCAAGGTCTTTTTGCCTTCAGGGCCCAAGATTTTAATCACTACCCCAGCCTGCCAGGTAGGTCTCTGAGGGACACCTATCCTTCGCTCCTTCCCACACGTTACAGGATGCAAGCAAAGGCCCTGGGAGGTCTAACGCCTGGCACAATGCCTGGCGGACACAAACACCTAATGAGGCACTGGGGGAACCACGGCTGACAAGACCTGTCCCCATTCTCATGCAGCTGACCACTCCGTAGAGTGGGCTGTTGTTGCTGCCCTCCTGTGCGTGGCCAGCCTGCCCCCCACCTTCACCTAGCAGCAGCTTGTGAAGGTGGGCGGGCCACAGCCTGCTCAGTGCTATAATGGGGAGCTGCCCAACCCCACGTGGGTGGGGCCCGGATAGAAGAGAGGACAGCAAAGAACAGTGGCCAAGCGAACAGCCCAGAACCTCATGGGCACCCGAGAAGATGATGGCAAGGCTGAGGCACATCCTCCCAAGGCAGCGTGAGGAGGAGCCTCAGATTTTGAGAAGAAAAGAATGATCAAGGTTAGGAGTAGGTTTGATCAGACTGGCAGCAAGATTGGAGCTTGCCACCTGGGAGAGAATAAGTAGCAACATGAAATCATGGTGGTCAGGGGAAGGCAGCCGTTTAGGCAGAGACGGAGAGGCACAGCCCAGGTGGAAGCCAAAGGAATAGAGCGTTTAAAACGACCACACAGGGCCGAGCATGCCGACTCATCCCCGTAATCCCAGCACTGGGGGAGGCCGAGGCGGGCAGATCACTTGAGGTCAGGAGTTTGAAACCCCATCTCTACTAAAAATACAAAAATTAGCTGGGTATGGTCGTACATGCCCGTAATCCCAGCTATTCAGGAGGCTGAGGCAGGAGAATGGCTTGACTCCAGGAGGTGGAGGATGCAGTGAGCCGAGATTGTGCCATGCACTCTAGCCTGGGCGACAGACTGAGACTCTGTCTCAGAAAAAAGACTATACGGGTTGGGGTAACTGGGTGACTGGCTGGGTGAGCCAAGAGGGGCAGGAAGAGAATGAGCCCAAGGCCAAGCATTGTTAATTATTCATTCAATGCCAAGCAAGTGGAGTAGGAAAAGAATCAGCCCAATGTTCTCCAGGAGAACATGAAGGCTGTCCCAAGACAGGCACCCACGGTGACAGGCAGATGGGGCAACCAGTCATGCTGGACTAGGGGGCAATACTGGGCCTGAAGCAATGTTGACAGTTCAGGGCAGCAGACACCAGGCCAGGGTCCTCCCACCTTCAGGGACAATCACCCCTGCTCTGGCCCACCCCATGGCCCCACAAACCTGTCCCTTTATATTTGTCCACAAAACAGTACTTGAGCTCATAGGCACGGAGCAGGTCATGCACTTCCTGTGGAAACAGAAGAGAAGAGACAGTTACTAGAGATGGAAGAGGGCAACCCAGTGCTGCCTTCATAGCTGCCACCAGCTCTGAAGGCAGGTCAATTACCACCCCCCATTTTACCAATGAGGAAATTGAGGCTCAATGCAATAATTTGCCCAAGGTCATTCTGCCCATATCTGGCAGAGCTGGGATTCAGAACCTGGCTACAGTCTGTGTTATTACCCAGTACAGCAACACGCTCTTAGAGGGAATTCCTTTAGCTGTCTTATGCCTGTAATCTCAGCACTTTGGGAGGCCGAGGCAGGTAGATCACCTGAGGTCAGGAGTTTGAGACCAGCCTGGCCAACATGGTGAAACCCGGTCTCTACTAAAAATACAAAAATTAGGCCAGGTGCGGTCACTCATGCCTATAATCCCAGCACTTTGGGAGGCCAAGGCGGGGTGGATCAAGAGGTCAGGAGTTCAGGCTGGGCGCAGTGGCTCAAGCCTGTAATCCCAGCTCTTTGGGAGGCCAAGGTGGGTGGATCACGAGGTCAAGAGATCGAGACCATGCTGGTCAACATGGTGAAACCCCATCTCTACTAAAAATACAAAAAATTCACTGGGCATAGTGGCGTGTGCCTGTAGTCCCAGCTACTCAGGAGGCTGAGGCAAGAGAATTGCCGGAACCCAGGAGGCGGAAGTTGCGGTGAGCCGAGATCGCGCCATTACACTCCAGCCTGGGTAACAAGAGCAAAACTCCATCTCAAAAAAAAAAAAAAAAGAGGTCAGGAGTTCAAGACCAACCTAGCCAATATGGTGAAACCCCATCTCTAATAAAAATACAAAAATTATGCAGGTGGTTAGTGTCCTGCCTCTGCCAGCAGCGGTGCCGACTACAGCTCCTGATCAGGAGCTATTTTTTTCCTAAAATAAAAAGAAAAAAAGTGAAAAAAATATAAAAATTAGCTGGGCATGGTGGCACACACCTGTAATCCCAACTACTCAGGAGGCTGAGGCAGGAGAATACCTTGAACCCGGGAGGCGGAGGTTGCAGCGAGCCAAATGGCGCCACTGCACTCCATCCTGGGACAGAGCAAGACTCTATCTCAAAATAATTAATTAATTAATTAAAAATAAAAATACAAAAATTAGCCAGGCATGGTGGCACACACCTGTAATCCTAGCTACTAGGGAGGCTGACGTGGGAGAACTGCTTGAACCTGGGAGGCAGAGTTTGCAGTATGCCACTGCGCTCCAGCCTGAGTGACAAAGGGAGACACTTCCTCAAAAGAAAAACAAGAAGGCCAGGCGTGGTGGCTCATGCCTGTAATCCAAGCACTTTGGAGGCCAAGGCGGGCGGATTACCGGAGGTCGGCAGTTCAAGATCAGCCTGACCAACATGGTGAAACCCCGTCTTTAAAAAAAAAAAGAAAAAGAAAAACAAGAGTATGCCTTTAGGGAAGTCATTTAACCTGCATGAACCTCCTTTTCTAAGATTCACTGTTTCCAACAACCGTGTAAGTGATATTAACAAAGTCATTTTGTACATGAGAAAACTGAGGCTAGGCAAAGTGAAGAGACCTGCTGGAGACCTGCATTTGGGCAGCACAGTGGGGGCAGCACAGCGGCTGGATGCTGCCCACGGGTACCTGACTATAGAGCCCACATACTTAGCCCCAAATTGTGTGGGTGCACATGCCTCTCAATTTCCTCCTGCTGACAAGGCTTCACTCTTGCAAGCCAGCTTATTTAGTTTTCTTCCTTTTTTTTTTTTTACAGATAGGGTCTTGTTCTGTCGCCTAGGCTAAAGTGCAGTGGCACGAACATAGCACACTGCAGCCTCAACCTCCTAGGCTCAAGCAATCCTCCCACCTCAGCCTCCTGAGTAGCTGGGACTACAAGCACACACTACCATGCCTGGCTAATTTTTTAAATTTTTTGCAGAGTAGAGGTTTCACTATGCTACCCAGGCTAGTCTCAAACACTTGGGCTCCAGAGGGCCACTTGCCTCACAGCCGTTCAAAGTGCTGGGATTAAAGGCATGAGTCACCGTGTCCAGCCTCTCAAGCCAGCTTTGAAGACAAAGTGCTGGGGCCAGACACACTGTGCGTCTTGCGGGAGAAACAAAATGTGTTCCCAGCTGAGAGACTGTAGACACTGGGAGGAAGACCCAGAAAGAAACCTGACCATCCTTAATGATGCCTGCCCCAATCTGTCCCCAAATTCAGCCCCTCCCAAAATCCTGGGGTCCCACTAGCCACATGCCCACCAATGAGTAGGGAGGGCCAGTGGCAGGTGTGCTGATGGGCCAGAGAGCAGGGAATCTCAGCAGCAGGAAGCGAGAAGCTACTTCACTGCCATAGGGCAGGACAGTATAGATGTCATTTCCCTGGGTCCAAAGAGCAATGGGAAACGCTGCCCCATGCTGGCCCCATGAAAAAGGCACTCCAAGCAGGAAGATTAGCCACGAGGGGCTCCACAAAACACAGGCCTCACTTCCTTCCTGTAGGTCTGTAGGCTGGTGACAGGAGACCCCATTTTCCCAAGTTAATTCTGAGGTTTTGGGGGCCGAGACCCAGAGACCGCTGGAACTTCCGGATTTATCTGAGAGCAGTGAATACACGCGTGATATGAAGGGGCATACTCTCGGTATGAAACGTCTAGTCAGTCCTGAAACGTCTAGATTTGAGGTCCCGCCACCCTGTGCTAGAATGGGTGCAGAAAAGCACCATCCAAGCAGGGGGCAAACGTGGCCCAATGTACTAGCCCATTCACAATTCCCCAACAAGGCCAAAGCTGTCCGCCCCCTTCCATTCCCCGCCCCCTTCCATCACTTGGTGTCGCCCAAGCCTGTGGTCGCCCCTAGCAACGCCCTCCCTCACATCGCAGTCAGTTTCCCCTTTCATCACAGCACTCCCCCCATTCCACTCTTGGTCTCTCCCGATCCCGCGTGGATCGGGTGCTTGGACGCCCCGGTCAACGACCCCCGCGCACCTCAGTGTTGGTGTCGCCCAGTTCCCCCCCGCGCACGCGCACCGTGGTATTTCCCGCCACGATCCCACACCGCCCCCCCATACCTGGTTGGTCACGTCCCCCGGGAGGCCCCGGATCAGTATCTTGCGGCGGTTACGGAACTGGCGCTCGGTGTGTTCCAGGCGTTTCCGGATCTCTTCTGGATCTAGGGGCGGCAACTCTTCTTCGGGCGCCCGGCGCTCTGCAGCATCGCCGGCTTCGACCTCGGCCCCAGACTCCGGACTCAGCGGGGCCCGGTGAGTAACGGACACGTCCGCCGCCATCTTGGGAAACCCGGCGCCTTCTGGGACCAGCGAGCCGAGGCGGCGCGGCATAGAGCGGCAACGAGGGCGCGCCCGGCAATTGGCTGGGAAAAGCCCCACCTCCTTCCCTCCCCCCTCAGCCCATTGGCTTAACCCCGGCCCGCTTCTCAAGAGTTCAAGTTGCGTCTGCGCGCCACAGATCCCGTCCCCTTCCGCCGCAGCGACGCCATTCAGTAGTTGTGCACCTGAGTGGGAGAGCCTTGCAGCTCGGGTGGAATCAAACCACAGATTAGGGAATTTAAAGGCTTTATTGGTGGGGAATCTGAGGGTACAGCCAAGCCCCCGCCAACTTTGGCCCAAGATCCCAGCGTCACTCAACTCTGGACGGTTCTTCCCTCATTGCCTCTGTGGGCATAGACGTGAGGGGCAGAGAGGGGCTCTCCTGCCTAACGTGGTACAAGCCTCTCTGTTTCCGCGCCCGGAAGACGTACATTAAGGCCACTATGACAGTCACCACGCCCAGGGTCGTTAACACCGCCAGTAAGACGGGGACAAAGTTGGAGTTCCGAGCTGTGCAGAGAAAGCGCGAAGTCAATATGCGTCCCCCCGTCTGTAACACTCCCGCCTCCCGGGCTTGCCAGTCCAGCCCCGTGGCCCCGTGTTAGCTCACCCTCAATGTTTATCACCACGACCAGGGTATATTTGCCCCGTGAGCTGACCGCTTGGCATTGATAAGTGCCATTATGTGTTACATTGACCAAGAATGGGATCCCCACCGGCACCTCCCGGCTGGAGCCTTCCTTCAAACACCGCAGCTGGGGGGACGGGTTGCCCCGGGCTTGGCACTGCAGGACCTGTCTCGTTTTATCTTTCCACTTCAAGTGCTGGGGACATTTGGCTCGGTCAATTTTGGGACCATCTGTGGAACCACCATGTGTGATCAGACACCCAACACATCCAAGGCACAGTGGGGCAAAGGAGCAGCTAATCTTTCCAGGGCAGGGGCGGAGGGATTAAAGGTCAGGGTGACCGACTCACACAGGACACGCAGCTGGACGCTACTGTTCCTGTGCAAGAACTCGCCGTCCACCTCGAGAGTGGCACTGCAGAAGAAGCTGCGTCTGTCGTCATTCTCGGTAGTATTTAGCTGAAGTTGAGCTGGCTGCCCTGGGGCCGCGGCCGGAACTCCGTCCAGCGTGACCTGGACTCGAGCCCCAGCCATGCAACTCACGATTACTGTGGACCCCTCGGGGGCACTGGGCTCGCTCAGGTTCAGAATGGGTCCTAGGAAACCTAAAGGCGGGGCATTGCCCAGGAGCTTAATGAACAGGACCTTCCTGTGGATCTAGCCGAGCCCTCCGCCCTCCCCTTTCCTCTCGGGATATCCGGGCCACGCTTTCGGCGTTTCAAGCCTCGCCCTCTTTGTGGCCTTTGTCCAATTTCGGGCACTTGGGCCTTGCCCACGTTGCAACTACTACTGGGCAAGTCAGGCCCCAACTTTTCGGCTAGTCTCCGCCCCCTCTGACACGCCCCCAGACTGCTGAGGCCGCGCCCCCTTTCCACGCCCCCTCTTACTAAAGACCATCAAGTTCTCCCGGGCCTCGAGTCTCTCGCCCCCTAGGGTAACGTTGCAGGTGATCTGTAGGGCACCCTCCTGATCTGCGCGCGCCGTGGCTGTGGCTGTGGCCGTTAACATGTCCCCGTGGTTCGTTACTGTCGCATTCAGCACCTGGTCCCCCAGCGCCAGGTGGACCTGGGCCTCTGAGGCCGGAAAAAGCCCGTCTAGGGTGCAGTTCACCGGCCACGAGGTTTCCACCTCCAAGAACCGGGGAGCCACGAGGCGCGGTGGTGTCACCGGAAGGGCTGGGGAGAAAGGTAGGCATCAGCACAGCCCGCAGGACTGTGCCTTCCCCCAGGACACCCTCATCCCCCCCAATCAGGATATTTGCTGACCGGGTCACCCATTCTTTCCAGGACACACCCACACAGCCTTGAACCCGGCTTTCTCCAAAGATCCGATGGCTCAGGTCTCCCTTCTGGGGCCACCCTGCCCAGTAGCCTGGGACTTTCCTTCCCAGAAGCCTGTGAGGTCCAGGGCACCCCACTCTCAGGAATCCCAAAGCCAGGGCACCCTCTACCGTGGCTCAGCTCATCACCCACCGTCTGAAGCCCCTTCTCTCACCAAAAGTTCGGAGCCAGCGGGGGGCTGAGGTGTTCACGAGCAGTCCTAGCCCTTGGAGCCGCAGGTCCAGTTCTGTGCGGCATGAGAAATGGGCTCCGTGGTCACCTCTGCTGGCTAGCACAGTGGCAGTGACCTCTGCCAGCTCCTCCACTGCAGGCTGCCGGCTCAGCTCCTCCTCCCAGCGGAGCAGCACCACCGTGAGGTTTGTCCGGGGCGACCCACCCTCCACTTGGCAGTGCAGGGTAAGGTTCTGACCCACCGGCTGCCAAGGGGGGAGGGGTGCCAGCTCCACCCGCTCCGGGAGCCCTGAGGGAGGAAGGGAGGATGGCACTTAGGGGGTCCTGCAACCCATCCCCCAGGGGTGGGGGTGGAGACAGGGCTGCCCTGCTGAGAACGTTGAGCTTTGAGTTAATAAACTTAAGAGGGCTTAGAACTGGGCCAGTTGGCCGGGCGTGGTGGCTCAAGCCTGTAATCCCAGCACTTTGGGAGGCCGAGGCGGGTGGATCACGAGGTCAAGAGATCGAGACCATGCTGGTCAACAAGGTGAAACCCCGTCTCTACTAAAAAGACAAAAAATTAGCTGGGCATGGTGGCGCGTGCCTGTAATCCCAGCTACTAAGGAGGCTGAGGCAGGAGAATTGCCTGAACCCAGGAGGCGGAGGTTGCGGTGAGCCGAGATCGCGCCATTGCACTCCAGCCTGGGTAACGAGAGTGAAACTCGGTCTCAAAAAAAAAAAAAAAAGAACTGGGCCAGTCGAGGTGTCTGCTGTTATCATTAGTGCGGTGATTCCCATTTCCTGTGTTGTCAGACACCTTGCCAGGTGCTAAACAAAATTTTCTGTTCTCAAGGATGTCGCAGTTAATTAAAAACAAAATGAGGAAGGAAGGGATTAAAGTTTATGACTAAGATATTAATATTAAAAGTTCCTGTTTATATCTTTCCTTAGACCTTTAAGGGGTCATCCACCTTCATGCGCACAACAACCTACTGAAATCTTCTCTATTCTTTTTTTTTTTTTTTTGAGACAGAGTCTCCCTCCATCACTAGGCTGGAGTGCAGTGGCGCCATATCGGCCCACTGCAACCTCCACCTCCCAGGTTCAAGTGATTCTCCTGCCTCAGCCTCCCGAGTAGCCGGGACTAAAATCTTGAACCACCACGCCAAGCTAACTTTTGTATTTTTAGTAGAGATGGGGGTTTCAGCATATTAGCAAGGATGGTCTCGATCTCTTGACCTTGTGATCTGCCCTACTCAGCCTGGCAAGTGCTGGGGTTACAGGGGTGAGCCACAAGGCCCGGTCTTTTTTTTTTTTTTTTTTTTTTAGTAGAGACGGAATTTCACCATGTTGCCCAGGCTGGTCTTGAACTCCTGAGTTCAAATGATCCACCCATCTTGGCCTCCCAAAGTACTGGGATTACAGGCGTGAGCCACTGTGCCCAGCCCTTTCTCTCTCTCTTTTTTTTTTTTTGAGACAGAGTCTCTTTCTTGTTATCCAGGCTGGAGTACAGTGGCACGATCTCGGCTCACTGCAACCTCCGCCTCCTGTGTTCAAGTGATTCACCTGCCTCAGCCTCCCAGTAGCTGGGGTTATAGGCGCCCACCACCACTCCTGGCTAATTTTGCATTCTTTTTTTTTTTAGTAGAGTCAGGGTTTCGCCATGTTGGTCAGGCTGGTCTCAAACTCCTGATCTCAGGTGATCTGCCTGTCTTAGCCTCCTACAGTGCTGGCATTACAGGCCTGAGCCATCACGCCCGGCCTATTTTTGTATTTTTAGTAGAGATGGGGTTTCACTGTGTTGGCCAGGCTGGTCTCGAACTCCTGGCCTCAAGTCATTCACCCATCTCAGCCTCCTGAAGTGCTGGGACTACAGGCATGAGCCACTGCACCTGGCCTTTCTCTCTTTTATGGATGGAGAAATATATGGCCCAGAGAGGGAAGGTGAATTGCTTAAGGACACACAATCAATAAGTGGCAGATCCCAGGCTAGAATGTGGGTCTCCCAAACCACAGACATACCTCCTGGATGTCCTGTCTAGGGACTCTGTGGGCCTCTCCTAGCCTCTGGCCTGAATAGCTGGTTTGGCCTCTACCAGAGATTAGTTCAGTTCTCTCCAATCAGATTCGGGCACTCAGGGCTTTCCTGGTTCACCAGCCCTGTGGCAGCCTCTGAGGATACTCAGGCACAGTTACGAGAGACTTGACCCCCAGGCTGGGTGCCCTCCCAGGTACACCTACAAAACCCTGTCCTCAGACCAGTCATGGTGGCTAATGCTTATAATCCCAGCACTTTCAAAGGCCAAGGTAGGTGGATCACTTGAGGCTAGGAGTTGAAGACCAGTCTTGCCAACATGATGAAACCCTATCTCTACTAAAAATACAAAAACTAGGCCGGGCACGGTGGCTCAAGCCTGTAATCCCAGCACTTGGGGAGGCCAAGGCGGGTGGATCACGAGGTCAAGAGATAGAGACCATGCTGGTCAACATGGTGAAACCCCGTCTCTACTAAAAATACAAAAAATTAGCTGGGCATGGTGGCGCATGCCTGTAATCCCAGCTACTCAGGAGGCTGAGGCAGGAGAATTGCCTGAACCTAGAAGGCGGAGACTGCGGTGAGCTGAGATCGCGCCATTGCACTCCAGCCTGGGTAACGAGAGTGAAACTCCGTCTCAAAAAAACAAAAACAAAAACTAGCCAGGCATGGTGGTATGTGCCTGTAATCCCAGCTACTCAGAGGCTGAGGCATGAGAATCACTTGAACCCAGGAGGCGGCTACAGTGAGCTGAGATAGTGCCACTGCATTCCAGCCTGGCTACAGAGCGAGACTCTGTCTCAAAAAAACAAAACAAAACAAAAAAACAAGGCTGGGCGAGGTGGCTCATGCCTGTAATCCCAGCACTTTGGGAGGCTGAGGTGGGTGGATCACTTGAGATGAAGAGTTTGAGACCAGGCTGGCCAACATGGCAAAACTACTCACTACTAAAAATACAAAAATTAGTCGGGTGTGGTATGCCTGTAATCCCAGCTACTCAGGGGGCTAAGGCAGGAGAATTGCTTGAACCTGGGAGGTGGAGGCTGCAGTGGGCTGAGATCGTGCCACTGCACTCCAGCCTGGGCGACAAGAGCGAGACTGTCTCAAAAAAAAAAAAAAATCAAAAAGTAGGCCAAGCATGGTGGCTCATGCTTGTAATCCCAGCACTTTGGGAGGCCAAGGCGGGCAGATCAATTAAGGCCAAGAGTTCGAGACCAGCCTGGGCAACATGGTGAAACCTTGTCTCTACTAAAAATACAAAAATTAGCTGGGCAGGGTGATGCACACCCGTAGTCCCACCTACTGAGCAGGCTGAGGCAGGAGAATCTCTTGAACTTGGGAGGTGGAGCTTGCAGTGAGCCAAGATCATGCCAATGCACCCCTGCCTGGGCAACAGAGTGAGACTCCATCTCTAAAAATAAATAAATAAATAGCCAGGGACAGTGGCTCAGGCCTGTAATCCCAGCTACTGGAGAGACTGAAGTGGGAGGAATGCCTGAGCCCATGAGTTTGAGACCAACTTAGGCAACATAGGAGATCCTGTCTCTAAAAGTGTAAAAAAGCATAAATGTAAAAACCTCCATTCACCTACTGGCTGAGAGGGGTACCTCCTTTTTTGGCTTAAGAGACAGGGTCTTGCTTTTTCGTGCAGGCTGGAGTGTGGTGGTCTAATCATATCTCACTATAGCCTCAAACTCCTGGGCTCAAGCAATCCTCCCACCTTGGCCTCCCAAGTAGCTGGGACTTCAGGCATGTGCACCATGCCCAGCTAATTTTTTTAAATTTATTTCTGTAGAGACAGGGTGTCCCTGTGTTGCTCAGGCTGGTCTTAAATTCCTGGGCTCAGGCCGGGTGCGGTAGCCCAAGCCTGTAATCCCAGCACTTTGGGAGGCCGAGGCGGGTGGATCACGAGGTCAAGATCGAGACCATCCTGGTCCACATGGTGAAACCCCATCTCTACTAAAAATACAAAAAATTATCTGGGCATGGTGGCGCGCGCCTGTAATCCCAGCTACTCAGGAGGCTGAGGCAGGAGAATTGCCTGAACCCAGGAGGCAGAGGTTGCGGTGAGCCGAGATCACGCCATTGCACTCCAGCCTGGGTAATAAGAGTGAAACTCCGTCTCAAAAAAAAAAAAAAAAAAAAAAAAATTCCTGGGCTCAAGCAGTGCTCCCACCTTGGCCTCCCAAAGTGTTGGGATTATAGGCATGAGCTACTGCACCTGGCCAGCACATACTGAAAATGCTTGTTGGGATGCTGGGCAATGTGGCTTATGCCTGTAATCCCAGCACATTGAGAGGCTGAGTCAGGTGGACCACCTGAGGTCAGGAGTTCAGGACTAGCCTGGCCAATATGGTGAAACCCCATCTCTACTAAAAATACAAAATTAGCTGGGTACGGGGGAGTGCACCTGTAATCCCAGCTACATGGGAGGCTGAGGTAGGAGAATCACTTGAACCCAGGAGGTGGAGGTTGCAGTGAGCCGAGATTGCCCCACTGCACTCCAACCTGGGCAAAAAGAACCAAACTCCATCTCAAAAAAAAAACTTGTTGGGGCAGAAGTTAATTGATTTCACAACTGCTGCCTTGGCATGAGATTGAAATGTGTCTCTATGTCTCTGTGTGTCTCTCTCTTTGTTTTTTTGTTGTTTGTCTGAGATGGAGTCTTGCTCTGTTGCCCAGGCTGGAGGGCAGTGGCAGGATCTTGGTTCACTGCAACCTTTGCCTTCCGGGTTCAAGTGATTCTCTGCCTCACCCTCCCAAGTAGATTAGATTACAGGCACCTGTCACCATGCCCGGCTAATTTTTTTGTATTTTTAGTAGAGATGGGGTTTTACCATCTTGGCTAGGTTGTTCTTGAACTCATAACCTCGTGATACACCCGTCTCAGCCTCCCAAAGTGCTGGGATTACAGGCATGAGCCACCACACCCAGCCTTCTATCTGTCTTTGTATCTCACATAGAAATGTCCAGGTCTGAGCTCTGGGTCAGGGCCCTAGTCCATTCTTTGCACACTCAGGGTCCCTACTCTCCCGAGCCATTGGCCTCCTGCCCGCACCACTGCCGGAGAACAGTCCCACCTCCGGACACATTGACTCACTGTAGACGGTGATGCCAGTGGAGCCTATTATCTGTGAACCATTGCAGTACCCTGAACAGAGGATCCGGCTGTTGCCAGTCACGTTGCTGACCCAGTAGGCTGCCCAGCCCGTGCCACTGTCCACCAGCTCCTTTGATAGGGACGTCTCCAAGATGACTTGCTTAGCGCTGGGACAATCAGTACTGCAGTTCACCGACAGGGAACCTCCAGCAGGAAGCACCGGGTTCTGGGGCTCCACCCGCAACAGGAACTCCTGCCCCTGGACACCTTCAGGAACACAAAGAAGTCCTGGTGGTTGTTTCCTTGCCCCACAACCCTAGCACCAGCAGGTCCCACCATTTAACACCTCTTTCCTTGAGCCGAGATAGAAGGGTTCCTGCCCTCATGGTCCATTGGGAAAGGCAGGATCCATCAGGGACCAGGGAGAACTCAGAAGGAGGTCAGAAGAGGCTCTGATCCGGCATAGGAAGAGGTGAGTCAAGGAAGGCTTCCTGGAGGAGGGGGACCATGCCAGCCTGAAACTGAAGGCTAAGTTGGAGTTAGCAAGTGAAAGGAAAGGGTGATCCTGGCAGAGGGAACCACATACGCAAAGGGCAAATGTCTGGAGTTCAGATGGAGCAGGAAGTGTGTGGTGTGTGTGTGTGTTGGGGGAGAGGGGTGGCGTACAAGCTGCATGCTGGGGCCTGACCACCTGAAGGCTGAACTAAGGAACCAGAACTTTCTCCTGAAGATACAGGACCAGCAGCCAGGGCGCAGTGTGGCAGGATGCGAAGAGGGTTGCTTTCTCTTCCTTCACCCTCTACTGATCCCAAAACCCAGCCCTCTCCAGCCCTCCCTGGCTTGACTGGCCTCACCTGGGGTCAGCAGACAGCAGACCAGCAGAGTCCAGCAGGCCCGGAGCCACGACACGGCAGGTATCATGGTGGCCATTCTGACAGAGGAAGGTGCCTTCTTGAGGTGCTGAAGGGCAGGCGGGGGTAGGGTGTTGGGGGAGGCGGGGCTCCCACCGCGAGAGGAAGCACAGCACAGCAGTTAAGATTGCAGAAGTCTGGGGGCTGCACCTTGCCCAGGCCTGTGGGTAGAAGGGGATGCTGTGGCCTGGAAGGCTAGGGTGGGGGACCCAGACGGGGCCCAGCAAAGTGGCCAGCACTGCTGTCTATCCCAGGGACAGGGCTGGCCTCAGTTGCACTTTTGGCCCCAGTTCAGTTCACAGGAAATGCTAACTAAACTGGCTTCCTATATTCTCAGCACTGGGGAGCCTGAGGTAGAGAGGGGATGAGACACCGCCTTCCGGTTGAACTTAGGTGGGGAGGGGAAAATGTGGTCCCCAGAGAGGAAATTAGTGGGGAAATCTGCCAGCACCATTGTTTAGGCGATAAGGCAGGATTTTGAGGCAACATCAAAAAACAAAAACAAAAACAAAACACAGAAACAGGCTATTGCAATTTTGGCCCGACTGGTCTTGAACTCCTGGCCTCAAGCAATCCTCCCTTTTTTTTTTTTTTTTTTTTGGAGACAGAGTCTCTCTCTGTTGCCCAGGCTGGAGTGCAGTGGTGCAACTGTGGCTCACTAAAGCCTTCACCTCCTGGTTCAAGTGATTCCCCTGCCTCAGCCTCCTGAGTAGCTGGGATTATAGGCATACAGCACCACACCTAGCTAATTTTTTTTTTTTTTTTAAGTAGAGACAGGGTTTCACCATGTTGGCCAGACTGGTCTCAAACTCCTGACCTCAAGTGATCTGCCCGCCTTGGCCTCCCAAGGTGCTGGGATTACCGGCATGAGCCACTGTACACGGCTGATCCTCCCATCTTGACCCCAAAAAGTGTTGGGATTACAGGCTTGAGCCACCTCACCTGGCCACCTTTGAAGATCTTGAGGACACCTCCCTATCTTTGAAGATCTTGGGGACCCCCATCCCCTGCACAAAGAGAGGAGGCAGATGTTTTGGGGACAGCTGAGTCCCTGAGCCACTGTCCCTCCAGGATTCTACTTGGTTTTTGTTTTGTTTTGAGACAGGGTCTCACTCTGTCACCCAGGCTGGAGTGCAGTGGTGGGATGTTGGCTCACTGCAGCCTCCGCCTCCCAGGTTCAAGCGATTCTCCTGCCTCAGCCTCCTGAGTAGCTGGGACTACAGGTGTGCACCACTATGCCCGGCTAATTTGTGCACTTTTTGGTAGAGATCGGATTTCACCATGTTGGCCAGGCTGGTCTTGAACTCCTAACCTCAAGTGATCCACCTGCCTCAGCCTCCAAAGTCCTGGGATTACACGCCTGAGCCACCTCACCCTGCCTTCCAGAATTCTATTTGTAACTGGCATTTACTCCATCCCGTTGCCCCCTTGCTCACCCCTCCAGGCAGCTGGTCACTTCATTCCAAGGAGAGGCACCAATGAGGGGATCTGCCTCCTGGGCCTCACATCTGAGCTCCAGAGAGGGACCTTGTTGAGGGCCTTGATGGGGCCCTGTATTCACCCACATTCCCCAGACCTTGAGGTCACAGCACCTCCTCTCTCATATGGAGCGCCCCTGCCTTCCTAACGAGGTCCCTCCTCTATTGCTCTGCCTTCCTGACATTCCATCTCCCACCTGGTGTTGAGAGAACAACTAAATCCAAGTCCAAAGTATTTGTAAATAGCAGGGCCCAGTATCATGGGCCTGGCGCCTATAGTCCCAGCTCCTTGGGAGGCTGAGGTGAGAGGATCAGAGCCTGGGAGACTGATGCTGCAATGAGCGGAGATTGCACCTGTGCACTCCAGCCTGGGCGATACAGTGAGACCCTGTTTCCAAAAAACAAAGATGCGGGGCTCAGTGGCTCATGCCTGTAATCCCAGCACTTTGGGAGGTGGAAATGTGCAGCTCATTTGAGGTCAGGAGTTCCAGATCAGCCTGGAACTCTACTAAACCAGTCTCTACTAAAAATACAAAAATTAGCTGGGTTTGGTGGCTCGCACCTATAATCCCAGCTACTCGGGAGGCTGCAGCACAAGAATTGCTTGAACCCGGGAGGTGGAGGTTGCAGTGAGCTGAGATCGCACCACTGCACTCTTGCCTGGGCAACAGAGCAAGACTCTATTTTAAAATAATTATAATATTTATATGATAGTGAGACCCTGTCTGTAAAAATAAAAATGAAAGAAATATTTGTCAATAAATCATATTTCTGGCCGGGTGGCTCACACCTGTAATCCCAGCACTTTGGGAGGCTGAGACGGGTTAACCATTTGAGGTCAGGAGTTGGAGACCAGCCTGGCCAACATGGTGAAACCCCATCTCTACTAAAAATACAAAAAGAATTAGCCAGGCATGGTGGCATGCACCTATAATCCCAGCTACTCGGGAGGCTGAGGCAGGAAATTGTTTGAGCCTGGGAGGCGAAGGTTAACAATGAGCCGAAATCACACCACTGCACTCCAGTCTGGGTGACAGAGTGAGACCCTGTCTCAAAAAAAATCATAAAAATAAAAAAGTTATATATATATGTATATATATATATATTTTTTTTTGAGACAGGTTCTCACTGTGGCCCCCAGGCTGTAGTGCAGGGATGCAATCTCAGCTAACTGCAGCCTCCACCTCCCAGGTTCAAGCAATCCTCCCAGCCCAGCCTCCCTAGAGCTGGGAGCACAGGTGGACATCACTGTGCCTGGCTAATTTTTTGTAGAAACAACTTTCACCATTTTGCCCAGACTGGTCTGGAACTCCTAAGCTCAAGGGACCTGCCTGCCTTGACCTCCCAAAGTGCTGGCATTATAGGTATGCCCCACTGCAGCTGTAACTGCCAGTAATATTTCTAATAAAGAAATATTTCTGGGCTGGGCATGATGGCTTATGCCTGTAATCCTAGCACTTTGGGAAGCCAAGGTGGGCAGATCCCTTGAGGTTGGGAGTTTGAGACCAGCCTGGGCAAAACCCTGTCTTTACTAAAAAAAAAAATCAGCCACAAGTGGGACTACACCTGTACTCCCTGCTTCTTAGGAGGCTGCAACAGGATTGCTTGAGCCCGGGAGATTGAGGTTGCAGTTAGCTGAGATTGCACCCCTGCACTCCAGCCTGGGTGACAGAGAAAGGTCACCTACACATGTTTAAGGGGCCTCTGCGGCCCAGCGTGGTGGCTCACACCTGTAATCCCAGCACTTTGGGAGGCTGAGGTGGGGAGATTACAAGGTCAGGAGTTTTGAGACCACCCCTGACCAACATGGAGAAACCTCGTCTCTACTAAAAATACAAAAATTAGCCAGGCATGGTGGTACGCCCCTGTTATTCCAGCTACTCGGGAGGCTGAGGCAGGAGAATTGCTTGAACCCAGGAGGTGGAGGTTTCAGTGAGCCGAGATCTACTTTTTCCAGCCTGGGCCACAGAGCAAGACTCTGTCTCAAAAAAAAAAAAAGAGAAAAGAAAGTGGGGGTGGCCTCTGCACATTTCTCAAAACCTTTACAAGAAAGCAAGCATAGTCTGGATTGCAAACTATGTAAGTTAAGTTAAGCTTCAGCTGATTTTTTTTTTTTTTTTTTGAGACACGGTCTCACTTGTTGCCCAGGCTGTAGTACAATGGCACTATCTGGGCTCACTGCAACCTCTGCCTCCCAGGTTCAAGCAATTCTCCCACCTCAGCTTCCCAAGTAGCTGGGATTACAGGTGCCCACCACCACACCTGGCTAACTTTTTGTATTTCTAGTAGAGACGGGTTTGACCATGTTGACCAGGCTGGTCTTGAACTCCTGACCTCAAGTGATCTGCCCATGTTGGCCTCCTGAAGTGCTAGGATTATAGGCTTGAGCTACCACACCTGGCCTCCAGCTGAGTTTTGACAGCCACATTGTTGCTGTAGTACCCTTTCTCCACCTGATGGCAACGGTCTCTGGTTCTCCTCATTCCCACAGAGGTTGTTGAACCACAGCACCAGTAACACTGAGAATGCGAAGGACTCTAGCCCAGGCTTTCTCCCAGGTTCTCCGGTGTGTGCCCTCCTGGTGACAATGACATTGAAGCTGATTGCTCTCATTTGTTGATTCTCTGATCTTGAGTGGCTGTGTCCACAATTCATTTTTTTTTCTGGTAGGAATAACTCCTTTTCTGCATCCATACTCTATAGAATCTGTCCTTTGTAGATATCCTGGGAGGAAAAGATTTGGCTTCTTCTTTTTTTTTTTCTTTTTCCTGAGACAGAGTCTGGCTGTGTTGCTCAGGCTGGAGTGCAGAAGCGTGATCACAGCTCACTGCAGCCCTGACCTCCTCAGGTGATCCTTCCACCTCAGCCTTCCTGGTAGCTGGGACTATAGGTGCATGCCACCACACTCGGCTAATTTTTAGAGATGAGCTTTTGACGTATTGGCGAGACTGGTCTGGAACTCCTGGGCTCAAGCAATCCTCCCACCTCAGCCTCCCAAAGTGCTGGGATTACAGGGGTGAACCACTGTGCCTGGCTTTCACTCTCGGCTATTAAACAATGAAGGTAGTTATTGATCTTATCTCTTTCATATTCTTCTAAGAACTGAGAGCGAGAGGCTGTATTGAGTCTCTTCATGCACCAGGAACTGAGTTCTGAAAATGATCTTCTTATTATCATTATTTTTTGAGATAGGTTATCACTTTGTTGCCCAGGCTGGAGTGCAGTGGTGCGATCGTGGCTCACTGCATCCTCTGACTCCTAGGTTCAAGTGATTCTCCTGCCTTAGCCTCCTGAGTGCCTGCCACCATGTCTGGCTAATTTTTGTATTTTTAATAGAGGTGGGGTTTCACCATGTTGCCCAGGCTGGCCTTAAACTCCTGATCTCAGGTGATCCTCCTGCTTCAGCCTCCTAAAGTGCTAGGATTATAGGTGTGAGCCACTGGGCCCAGCTGAAGATGATCTTATTAAATTGCCGTTCTGACAATCATAGATTAACACTGTTCCTTTCCTTTATTGTGAAAAAATTAAACTTGGCTGGGCATGGTGCCTCACACCTATAATTCCAGCACTTTGGGAGGATCGCTTGAGCCCAGGAGTTTGAGACCAGCCTGGGCAACATAAGGAGACCCCTGTCTTTATTATTTAAAAAACAAAAATTAAGAAAAAAGAAAAAACCCTCTAAAAGCCTTTTGGGAATCCTCACTAAAAACATGGGACACATTCGGCTATGTACATGTTGAAAGATTTTTTTTTTTTCGAGATGGAGTCTTGATTTGTATCCCAGGTTGGAGTGCAGTGGCAAGACCTTGGCTCACTACAGCCTCCACCTCCCAGGTTCAAGTGATTCTCCTGCCTAAGCCTCCGAGTAGCTGCGATTACAGGCACTCGCCACTACATATGACCAGCCTAACCAATATGGTGAAACTCCATCTCTACTAAAAATACAAAAATTAGCCGGGCATGGTGGCAACTGCCTGTAGTCATAGCTACTCGGGAGACTAAGACAGGAGAACTGCTTCAACCTGGGAGGCAGAAGTTCCAGTGAACCGAGATTGTGCCACTGCACTCCAGCCTGGGCAATAAATTGAGAAAACTCGATCTCAAAAAAAAAAAAAAAGGAAAATACAAACGGCATCTTTCATGGATCTGGGCGGTGGCGACTCATGTTGCAAAAGGAAGAACAAGCAGAACTTGTGTGCTTCCTCTGAGAGCATGAATGCCTTCCATTAAGCAATCTCACCAAAAAATCGAAAGTGAATCTAACAGTTTACAGCAAGTCAAGTTCAGCTGACAGAGAACACATTACTCCATACCATGAAGATGACATCATACTGGCGAAGTCAACAGTAGAGGCCAGGCGCAGTGGCTCATCCCTGTAATCCCAGCACTTTGGGAAGCAGAGGCAGACGGATCACCTGAGAGGTCAGGAGTTCGAGACCACCCTGGCCAACATGGTGAAACCCCATCTCTACTAAAAACATAAATATTAGCCAGGGATGCCCGCCCTACACCTGGAATCCCATCTACTTGGGAGGCTGAGACAGGAGAAGTGCTTGAACCCAGGAGGTGGAGGTTGCAGTGAGCCGAGACCATGCCACAGTACTCCAGCCTGGGTGACAGAGCAAGATTCTGTTAAAAAAAAAAAAAAAAGTCAATAGGACAAAAAAACATAGTTTCATCAACAAATATGTTGCAAGGGGGCAAAAAACAGAAAGAGGAACCCACAGACCAAAAGAGACTTATACAGAGAACTGGCCTCCACCAATGCAACTGGGGACCTTGTTTATATTTTTATTATTAATTAATTAATTAGTTTTAAGGAGCAGGGAGTTTAACAGGCAAGAAAGAAAGAAGCAGCTCCGCTGTACAGAGCCAGAGGGAGGGGGGCTCCAAAGCCGAGAGACAGAATCCCCTATTTTTTTTTTTTTTTTTGAGACAGAGTTTCACTCTTGTTGCCCAGGCTTAAGTGCAATGTCTACGATCTCAACTAATGGCAACCTCCGCCTCCTGGGTTCAAGCAATTCTCTTGTCTCGGCCTCCCGAGTTGCTGAGATTACAGGCATGTGCCACCACGACCAACTAATTTTGTGTTTTTAGTAAAGACAGGGTTTCTCCATGTTGGTCAGGCTGGTCTTGAATTCTCGACCTCAGGTGATCCTCCTGCCTCAGCCTCCCAAAATGCTGGGATTACAGGTGTAAGCCACCATCCCTGGCCTGTATTTTTATTTTTTTATTCCATTTTCTTTTTTTAGAACTAAAAGAGACTTACAGGCGAGGCATGGTGAATTATGCCTTAATCCCAGTACTTTGGGAAGCCAGGTGGGTGGATACTTGAGGTCAGGAGTTGGAGACCAGCTTGGGAAACATAGTGAAACCCCATCTCTACTAAAAGTGCAAAAATTAGCTGGGTGTGGTGGCAGGCACCTGTAATCTCAGATACTCAGGAGGCTGAGGCAGGAGAATCACTTGAACTGGGGAGGCAGAGGTTTCAGCGAACTGAGGTTGTGTCACTACAGTCCAGCCTGGGCGACAGAGTGAGATTCCGTCTCAAAAAAAAATTTTTTTTTACAGAAAATTGGCCTCAACCAAATGCAACTGGGGACCTTGTTTGTATTTTTATTTATTTTTTTTTCAAAACTGAAAAGAAATGATCTATTGGCTGGGTGTGGTGGCTCATGCCTGAAAGCCCGGAACTTTGGGAGGCCAAGGTAGGAGAATCATTTAAACCCAGGACTTTGAGACCAGCCTGGGTAACATGGCAAAATTTTGCCTCTACAAAAAGTACAGAAATTAGGTTGATCATGAGAGGCAGAGGTTGCAGTGAGCAGAGATTGCGTCACTGCACTCCAGCCTGGGTAACAGAGCAAGACTCTTGTTTCAAAATTATGGGGACAGTAAATAACAGATCAGTGGTTTCCAGGGATTAGTGAGAAGGGAGGGATGAATAGGCAGAGCATAAATGACTTTAAGGGCAGTGAAACTACTCCATGTGATACTATAATGCCTTATACGTTTGTCCAACCCCACAGAATGTACAACAGGAAGAGTGAACTCTCATGTACAAAATTTGGGGGAAAAATGATATGTAAATGTAAATTCATAGATTTTTTTTGTGTGTGTGTGTGAGAGAGAATCTCGCTCTGCCGCCCAGGCTGGAGTGCAGTGGTGTGATCTTGGCTCACTGCAACCTCTGCCTCCTGGGTTCAAGCAATTCCCCTGCCTCAGTATCCCAAGTGACTGGGACTACAAGCACACTCTACCACGCCCCGCTAAGTTTTTTGTATTTTAGTAGAGATGGGGTTTCACCGTCTTGGCCAGGATGGTCTCCATCTTCTGACCTCGTGACCCACCCACTGTGGCCTCCCAAAGTACTGGAATTACAGGCGTGAGCCACCACACCTGGCCAATACTTTTTTTTTTCTTTTTTGAGAGCGTCTTGCTCTCTTGCCCAGGCTGGAGTGCAGTGGTGCAACCTCAGCTCACTGCACTCTGCCTTCCAGTTTAAGCAATTCTGCCTCAGCCTTTCCAGTAGCTGAGATTACAGGCACGTGCCACCATACCTGGCTAAATATTTTTTTTTCAGTTGGAGTTTTGCTCTTGTTGCCCAGGCTGGAGGGCAATGGCATGCTCTCGGCTCACTGCAACCTCCACCTCCTGGGTTCAAGTGTCTCCTGCCTCAGCCTCCCAAGTAGCAGGGATTACAGGCACCCACCACCATGCCCAGCTAATTTTTGTCTTTTTAGTAGAGAAGGGGTTTCACCATGTTGGCCAGGCTGGTCTTGAACTCCTGACCTCAGGTGATCCACCTGCCTTGGCCTCCCAAAGTGCTGAGATTACAGGCGTGAGCCACTGTGCCCCACCAATTTTTGTATTTTTAGTAGAGACATGGTTTCTCCATGTTGGCCAGGCTGGTCTCAAACTCCTGACCTTAACTGATCTGCCCACCTTGGCTTTCCAAAGTGCTGGGATTACAGGCGTGAGACACTATAGCCAACCAACCTCATTTTTAAAATTTCCATTTAAATATAATACAGATCAGGCCAGGCACGGTGGCTCAAGCCTGTAATCCCAGCACTTTGGGAGGCCGAGGTGGGTGGATCACGAGGTCAAGAGATCGAGAGCATCCTGGTCAACTTGGTGAAACCCCGTCTCTACTAAAAATACAAAAAAAATTAGCTGGGCATGGCGGCACGTGCCTGTAATCCCAGCTACTCAGGAGGCTGAGGCAGGAGAATTGCCTGAACTGAGGAGGCGGAGGTTGCGGTGAGCCGAGATCGCACCATTGCACTCCAGCCTGGGTAACGAGAGCGAAACTCCGTCTCAAAAAAAAAAAAAAAAAATACAGATCAGGTCTTCCTATGTTGCCCAGGCTGGTCTTGGAACTCCTGGGCTCAAGGAATCTTCCTGCCTCAGCCTCCCAAAGTGCTGACATTCTAGGCATGACTCATTGTGTACAGCCAACTATAATATTGACTATTAAGCACTTGTTTGCATGTCGTTCTGCTAAGCATTTTACAGACACCACCTCATGAGCTCTTTACATAAATCCTATGAAGTAACAAGTGTGAAGGTTCCATAATGGAGGACTAAGGCCCAGAGAGATGAAGCCATTTGCCTGAGGTCACACAGAAATGTGAAAGGGTGAAACTGGCAGTCCAATCTATGTAGCATCTGACCGCCCCAACCAAATACTTTGTGCATTCAGCAACCAGTTATTGGCCGGGCACGGTGGCTCACGACTGTAATCCCAGCACTTTGGGAGGCCGAGGCAGGTGGATCACCTGAGGTCACGAGTTCGAGACCAGCCTGACCAATGTAGTGAAATCTCTTCACTAAAAATACAAAACTTAGCCGAGCATGGTGGTGGGCACCTTTGATCCCAGCTACTCAGGAAGCTGAGGCAGGAGAATCTCTTGAACCCAGGAGGTGGAGGTTGCAGTGAGCCGAGATTGTACCATTGCACTCCAGCCTGGGCTGCAAGCGAGATTTCATCTCAAAACAAACAAACAAGTAGTTATTGAGTGACTTCTGTGTACCAGGTACTGGACTGGCTGTTGGTTTGGGAGTAGGTAAAAGTGTAATAGTTGAGGCCTGGTAGCTCACCACTGTGTAATCCTAGCACTTTGGGATGCTGAGATGGACGTGTGGCTTGAGCTCAGGATTTTGAGACCAGCCTGAACAACACGGCAAAACCCAGTCTCTACAAAAGTACCAGAAAAAAATTAGCCTGGTGTGGTGGCGCATGCCTGTGGTCCCAGCTACTGGGGAGGTTGAGGCTGGAGGATCACTTGAGCCCAAGCGGCAGAGTTTGCAGTGAGTGAGATCGAGCCACTCCACTCTAAGACTTGGTGACAGAACCAGACCCTGTCCAAAAAAAAAAAAAAAAAAAAATTAAATTGTTGAATCCTGGCTGGTACAGTGACTCAGGCCTGTAATCCCAACACTGGGAGGCCAAGGCAGGTGGATCACCTGAGGTTAAGAGTTCAAGACCAGCCTGACAAACATGGTTAAACCCTGTCTCTACTAAAAGTACAAAAAATTAGCTGGGCGTGGTGGCCAGTGCCTATAATCCCAGCTACTCTGGAGGCTGGGGCAGAATAGCTTGAACCCAGGAGGTGGAGGTTGCAGTGAGCCGAGATCATGCCATTGCCCTCCAACCTATGCAACAAGAGCAAAACTCTGTCTCAAAAAATAAAGAAATAGTTGAATCCAGCTACCTCTTCAGTGTCTTATGCTAGCTGCAGCCTGCAGGAGAACAGACCTCCAGCTAACCCACCTTGCTAAAACAGGGCTCCAAGAATCAAGGACTCCAGCAGAGGAAACAGGAGTTTATTACCAGATAGTGGAAATGTGGGCTCAAGTTTGGGAGCTGGGGATTCAGGGGCTGGATTAGTGTCCCACACATCTTGGGTCCCTGAAGATCATGGTTAGGCTTATGGCCATGGAAGAAAAGTCGGTTCACAGAGGTTGGGTTTCCAGATAGGAGTGAGGCACAGGGTGTGGGTGATGACTTCGCCCTCCTGGCTTCCTCCTGGGGTAAGGAGCAGGAGGCCCCCTCTGCGGCCACTGCCTGGCCCAATCCTCCCAGGCAGGGCTGCCACTGTGACTTAGCACACGCTGAACACCGAAGGGGCCTGGCCTTGGTACTTCTCGTGGACTGTCTTCAGGATGGGTATGAGGTTCTGGAAGGTTGGGCGGAAGGATGCCTCCATCTCCCAGCAGTTCTTCATGAGGTGATAGACCTAAAAGGAAAAACCAGAGCAGGTGGGGGTTGTCCTCTCCACAGCAGGATGGCAGGGACAGTGAAAAACGAAGGAAGTCTTACCTCACAGGGACATTTGTCAGGCCGTGGCAACCTCTCCCCTCGTTCCAGCAACTCAGTGAGTCTCAGTACTGTCACCTGACCCTGGGTGATGCCTATGAGCTCAAGGAATTTCTACAGTAGAAACAAGACAAGTTCATTTCAAGAGGTAATGAAGGCCAGGCAAGGTGGCTCATGCCTGTAATCCCAGGACTTTGGGAGGCTGAGGCAGGTGGATCACCTGAGGTCAGGAGTTCGAGACCAGCCTGGCCAATATGGTGAAACCCCGTCTCTACTAAAAATACAAAAATTAGCTGGGCATGGTGGCAGGCACCTGTAATCCCAGCTACTTGGGAGGCTGAGGCAAAATAATGGCTCGAACCTGGGAGGCAGAGGTTGTGGTGAGCCAAGAGTGTACCATTACACTCCAGCCTGGGCAACAAGAGCGAAACTTCATCTCAAAAAAAAAAAAAAAAAAAAAAAAAATCACTCTGCAACTTCATGAAATTGACTGCATGGGTTCTAATCCCACCTCCTACACTTTTCGGTCGTGTAACTTTGAATTTGAGTTCACTTCTCCGGGCCTCAGTTTTCTCATTCCTAAAATAGGATAACATCTGCCACCTGGGATGACTGTGCACGTTGAAGTAACAGAGAGCAAGCCTGAGTCAGGTGTTTGCTGCTAAGCCTTACAGCAGGTTGTTTTTATCCAGAATTTTTTTTCTCCTTGAGACAGAGTCTTTCTCTGTCACCCAAGCTGGAGTGCAGTGGCACGATCTCTGCTCACTGCAACCTCCAACTCCTGGTTTCAAGCAATTCTCCCTGCCTCAGCTTCCTGAGTAGCTGGGATTACAGGTACCCACCACAACGGCCATGGAAGAAAAATAGGTTCACAGAGGTGGGGTCTCCAGATAGGAGTAAGGCACAGGGTGTGAGTGAGACTGACTTCCCCCTCTGGGTTTCCTCCTGGGTTAGGGAGCAGGAGGTCCCCTCTGTGGCCACTGTATATTTTGTATTTTTTTTTTTTTAGTACAGACGGGGTTTTACCATGTTTGCCCAGCTGGTCTTTAACTCCCGATCTCAGATGATCCGCCCACCTCAGCCTCCCAAAGTGCTAGGATTACAGGCGTGAGCCAGCACACCAGGTGTTTTTGTTTGTTTGTTTGTTTGTTTTGTTTTTAAACGGAGTCTCACTCTGTTGCTCAGGCTGGAGTGCAGTGGCATGATCTCAGCTCACTACAATCTCTGCTTCCCAGGTTTAAGCAATTCTACTTCAGCCTCCCGAGTAGTTGGGATTACGCACCCACCACCATGCCCAGCTGATTTTTTTTTTTTTTTAAGATACAAGATCTTAGGAGGCTGAGGCACGAGAATTGCACTCGGAAGGTGGAAGTTGCAGTGAGCAGAGGTCGCACCAGTGTTCTCCAGCCTGGGCAACAGAGTGTGACTCCAGCCTGGGCAACAGAGTGTGACTCCGTCTCCAGAACGAACAAACAAAAAAGCTGGGTTCGGTGGCTCGGGCCTGTAATCCCAGCTCTTTGGGAGGCCGAGGCAGGTGGATCACGAGGTCAGGAGATCGAGACCATCCTGGTCAATATGGTGAAACTCCGTCTCTACTGAAAATACAAAAATTAGCCAGGTGTGGTAGCACATGCCTGTAATCCCAGCTACTCAGGAGGCTGAGGCAGGAGAATCACTTGAATCCCGCAGGCGGATGTTGCAGTGAGCCGAGATCGCGTCACTGCATTCCAGCATGGGGACAGAGCGAGACTCTGTTTCAAAAAAAAAAAAAAAGAAAGAAAGAAAGAAAGAAAAGAAAAACGAAGTCTCACTATATTGCCCAGGCTTGTCTTGAATTCTTGGGTTCAAGCGATGCTCCTGCCTCGACTTCCCAAAGTGTTGGGATTACAGGAGTGAGCTACCATCCCAGCCTTTTTTCCCGTCTCATAAAGGCGCTTTAAAATAAGCCCCAACATCACCCTTCTGACTTCTTGTTCTGGTGAAAAAAAAAATAGAATAAGCCCCAACACACTCTTGGCTCCTCCCGCAAGGTCAGGACTGGCCAATCCCTGTGGTCCGTGACTACACAGTGATTGGCTCGGAGGAGCACACAGGAACCAGGCTGGACCAAGCCGAGCAAGTTCTGAAAAAAGCAGGTAAAAGAACCACTGGGACCCTAAGCCAGAGGTATGGGTTCCTTGAGGGTTAGGGGGCACTGTTGCCACACAGAGGGAAATCTTCCCTGACAGATGCCACCACAAACAGTAGATCCGATGGAGAAAATAGTATTCCTGATGACATCTGAGAGTCCAGGTTGAAGCCCCCGGTCCTCCCTATCCATGGAGCGTGCAAATAGCAGAATAAACTGTTTCTATTTTGCCTACCTCCGTTTAAGGGTTTCTGTCACAGTCTGTGGCTCCCTGCACTGTAGGTGGGCCATTTTACAGATCAGGACTGTGAGCTTCAGTGAGTGAGCACTCGCGAGCGTGATGAGTTGGGATGTGAATACACGTTTTTCAATTTTTTCGGTTTTGAAATGTAGTTTCACTCTTGTTGCCCAGGCTGGAGTGCAGTGGGGCGGTCTAGGCTCACTGCAACTTCTGCCTCCCGAGTTCAAGTAATTCCTGCCTCAGCCTCCTGAGTAGTTGGGATTACAGGTGCCCGCCACCATGCCCAGCTAATTTTTGTATTTTTTTTTTAAATTCACCCAGGTGTGGGTGGGCTGAGGCCGAAAAGGGCATCAGTCTAATATTTTTATTAAAGACGGGGTTTCACCATGTTGGTCAGGCAGGTCTCGAACTCCTGACCTCAAGTGATCTGCCCACCTCGGCCTCCCAAAGTGCTGGGATTACAGGCGTGAGCCACGGCGCCTAGCGTTTTTTTGTTTTTTAACACTTGCTATGGACTAGGGAAACTGCATGCCTTTCTAGTTCCTCTAGCAAACTCCGGGTGAGGCTGCGGGACTGGCTCTCACCGTGGGGGGGCTCTGGCTGGAGGCACAGTGCGTCAGCAGCTCATACAGGGTCACTCCGAAGGACCAGACATCGGACGCATAGTAGAATTTATACTCCTTCAGGCACTCTGGGGCATACCTAGGGGGAGAAGAACACTTAGGCCGGGGGAGGCTATACTGAGGATGTGCTGCACTGAGTGTTTGGCGGTCACACCAGGCTGAAGCCCTCACCTGGGACTGAAGGACCTTTCCGGGCTCAGTTGGGACCCACCCTTAACAGCGCAACCTGAACGAGGTGAGGCGCTTATAGGCTAGGCCGGGTTAATCCCGCCCACCAAGCCAAGCCGCACTCTCTGCCCCGCTCCTTGCAACCATAGGCCCGCCCCCGCACGACTAAGCCCCGCCCCACTTCACTGGGACCACGCCCTGTCATGAGACCCAGCATCCTTCTACTTCACCCTGCCTGTTCCAAGTGACCTCAACACCCCCTCAGACTGCACCCCGCCTGGTCACCAGAACACGGGGCTGTCCCCATCCTCGCGCACACGGTAGTACTCGTGGCCTTCGGGCACGGCCTTGGCTAGGCCAAAGTCCCCGATCTTGACCAGCCTGTCGTTGTCCAGCAGCACGTTGCGCGCGGCTAGGTCTCGGTGGATGTAGTGCTGCGCGTGCAGATAGGCCATGCCCTGGGGGGTGGGGCGGGGCTCGTGAGTTTCAATGAGGCGGGGTTCGGCCGGGGGCTGCGGCAGGACCTGAGCAGCCAGGATGGCTGGGGGACAGTCAGGTCAGGCCTGTGGCGACCCGACCGCTGTAGAGGGCCGGATAGCAGGCAGCACCAAGCAAAAGGAATCTGAGCTAGAAAGCAGGGACGGGGTTGGAGAGCAACGCTGGGTTGGGCGAGCTGGGAGGGGCACAGCCTGCCGCGCGTGGTCCCTTGGGAGGGGTATGGCCAAGTGAGCCGGCCAATTGGGAGGTCAGCGCAAGGACACGCCGGCCTGGGCAAATGAACAGGGGCGGGGCGTGAGAGCAGACGGGACCGGACAGCTCAGGCCAGCCCAGGCTGAAGAGGAAAGGGCAAGCTCCGGAAGCAGGGGCAGGGCCGACCCACCTCGCAGATCTGCTGGGCGAAGAGCAGCAGCTGGGCCAGCCCGACGCTGTGCCGGGGCAGGTAGTCTCGGAGGCTGCCCAGTGGCACGTACTCCATGACCAGTTGCACCGACTTCTCTCCTGCCGCGGAGAGGGGCAGCCCCGGTGGGGGACGATAGAGGGATGGCCGGGGACCGCCTACTCTGAGCCCAGCAGTGGCCCTCCAAGGTCGGGAGCGAGGGCCAAGACCCTCGCACACTAGACCCATTCCTCAGGTGGGATGGACCCATCCACCACCCCATTCTAACTTAAGGGAGCTGCTAGTGGCTCCCAACCATCCTGACCCCAGCAGGTAGCGCCCCCCCCCCCCCCCCCGAAGGGAAGGAGGCAGCCTGGCCATGCCCGCCCAGCTGCCAAGAACCGCGTCCAGCAGCTTGAGGTTGAGGCTCAGATTGGTTGGGCCAGACTGGCCCCTCCCACAACGCCACACCCGCACTGTAACCACGCCCCCTCGGGTCTCCGGAGCTCACGGGGTCGCGCCCACCTTGGTCCTCGCTGCAGCCCTTGTACTTGACAATGTGCTCGTGGTAGAGCGTGCGCAGAATGTCAATCTCCTGCTTCCAGCCTGAGCGGTGCTGGGGGCCGCAGTCTGCCTTGAGGGCTTTCACCGCCACCATCTCGCCAGTGCCGTCGTTGGTCGGATCGTAGCAGTACAAGCTGACCTTACCGAAGTGGCCCTGGTCGGGCGCCCACGAGGATCAGCTCCACCTCCTCAATCCCGGCACCCCTCCCAAACCCCCGATTTCCCAGGCCACTCCTCCAGGCAGATCCATTTGGAATACCCCAGGCTCAAACTACTCCAAGCTCTTAAGACTCCTTGGCACCTAGATCTCCTGAGAGTCACCTTAGGTAGGAATTTATCCGAAATCCCCAAACTCCTCTCCTACCAGGCAGGCAGCCCAGGCCCTTGCCTCACCTCGCCCAGATCTCGAATCTTTTTCAAATAGCGCTTGTGGAAAACAGTAGGGTCTGACGCAGGTGAGTCCAGGTTCACAGTCAAGACATCGGCAAGATCTGGAAGAGCTGCAGTGGGTAAGGCCTGACCCCAACCCTTTCCCAGCAGGCCCACACTTGGGAGTCACAAAGCTGGCCACAGTTACCCCAGCCTCGGATCCCAGAGGTAAGAAGACTTTTTCAGCAATAGCTAAAAGAGTCCACTTTCTGTCCAAAATGATGCAGAGTCAGCTGCATCAAAACTGACACCTGTTTGGGAGGCCGAGATGGGAGGATCGTTTAAGCCCAGGAGTTCAAGACCAGCCTGAACAACATGGCGAAACCCCATCTCTGAAAAAAAAAAAGCTTAAAAAAAATTACCCAGGTGTGGTGCCTGTGGTCCCAGCTACTTAGGAGGCTGAGGTAGGAGGATCATTTGAGCCTAGGAGTTTGAGGCTGCAGTGAGCCTGGGCCACAGAGAGAGACTGTCTCTTAAAAATAAAAAACAAACCTGACATCTGGATGTTCTGAGATTGGATAGAGGACACAGATGTTTCTTTTCTTTTTCTTTTCTTTTCTTTTTTTTTTGAGACAGAGTTTCGCTCTTGTTACCCAGGCTGGAGTGCAATGGCGCAATCTCAGCTCACCGCAACCTTTGCCTCCTGGGTTCAGGCAATTCTCCTGCCTCAGCCTCCTGAGTAGCTGGGACTACAGGCAAGCGCCACCATGCCCAGCTAATTTTTGTATTTTCAGTAGAGACGGGGTTTCACCATTTTGACCAGGATGGTCTCGATCTCTTGACCTTGTGATCCATCCTCCTTGGCCTCCCAAAGTGCTGGGATTATAGGCGTGAGCCACCGCGCCCGGCCGACACAGATGTTTCATACAGAAAAGGGGAAAACTGGCAGGCATAGTGGCTCACCCCTGTAATCCCAGCACTTTGGGAGACCCAGGCGGGAGGATCCCTAGAGCCCAGGAGTTCCAGGCTGCAGTGAGCCATGATCATGCCTGTGAATAGCCACCACACTCCTGCCTGGGCAACACAGCAAGACCTAGTCTTTAAAACAAAAAACAGAAAAATGTGATATGGCCAGTTGAAAATGCCATATTAATTTTTTTAAGAAAACAATACAAAAATTTTTTTAAAAGAAAAAATTGCAATGGTCTAATTCTCTAATTAATCCAAAGAAGTTGTACCTCTCCCCAAACAAAACATTAAGGAAGCCAGGCACAGTGGCTGACGCCTATAATCCCAGCACTTTGGGAAGCCAAAGTGGGTGGTGCACAGGTCTAATTCTCTAATTAATCCAAAGAAGTTGTACCTCTCCCCAAACAAAACATTAAGGAAGCCAGGCACAGTGGCTGACGCCTATAATCCCAGCACTTTGGGAAGCCAAAGTGGGTGGTGCACAAGGTCAGGAGTTCAAGACTAGCCTGGCCACTGTGGCGGAACCCCATCTCTACTAAAAATACAAAAATTAGCCAGATGTGGTGGCATGTGCCTGTAATCCCAGCTACTCAGGAGGCTGAGGCAGGAGAATTGCTTGAACCCAGAAGGCAGAGGTTGCAGTGAGCCAAGATTGCACCACTGCACTCCAGCCTGGGCAACAAGAGCAAAACTCCATCTCAGGAAAAAAAAAAAAAAAAGAGTTTGAGACCAGCCTGGCCAACGTGGCAAAACCCCATTTCTACTAAAAATACAAAGAATTAGCTGGGCATGGTGGCACATGCTTGTAATCCCAACTACTTGGGAGGCTAAGATGGGAGGATAGCTTGAACCTAGGAGGTGGAAGTTACAACGAGCCAAGATAGCACCACTGTGCGCCAGCCTGGGTAACAGAACAAGATTCCATTACAATAAACAAATAAATACATAAATACGGGCCGGGTGTGGTGGCTCAAGCCTGTAATCCCAGCACTTTGGGAGGCCGAGGCGGGTGGATCACGAGGTCAAGAGATCGAGACCATCCTGGTCAACTTGGTGAAACCCCGTCTCTACTAAAGATACAAAAAATCAGCTGGGCATGGTGGCGCGTGCCTGTAATCCCAGCTACTCAGGAGGCTGAGGCAGGAGAATTGCCTGAATCCGGGAGGCGGAGGTTGCAGTGAGCCGAGATCGCACCATTGCACTCTAGCCTGGGTAACAAGAGCGAAACTCCGTCTCAAAAAAAAATAAATAAATAAAATAATAAATAAATAAATACAAAAATACATTAAGGAGAGCTCAGGGCAGCCAGGCAGACACACTTGTGAACGCTACTGCAAGAAACTGGCACACACCCTGAAATACAGTGCAGAGACCTCGCATGCACTATGGAAATAGAGCAGGGATCCCAGCCCCGTCCCGCTTCCCCAGGGTCCCAGCGCTGGAATGGAACTCACTGTAGGGTTGCAGCCGGGTGAGGTCACGCAGGATGGTGCGGAATGACGGCCTCTGGGTTGGCTCATAGGTCAGACACTGGCCAGTGAGTGTGGCAAGCTCTGGGCAGGAGGGCTGGGGCAGCCGGTGCTGCCTCTGGTAGAAACGCTCTTTCTGTTGGGGAAGGGACCCAGAGGGGTCAACATCCTTCCCTTGCCCCCACCCCTTCCCCAAGAGGCAGAGTCAAGCCCCAGAGCGGCAGGGCTGGACTGGCCAGGTGCCTGCTCTTGTCAGTCCCATTTTACAGATGAGGCAACTGAGGCTCTGCAAAATGGGAGGATGTGCTCACAGCTGCAGAGCCAGAACTGGGACCCAGGTCCAGGGATGATGCAGCGCTGGAGTGCCACAGTCAGCCTCCTGCCTGGGGTTCCCTCCTGCCCCTCCTATAGACCACAGCTCCTCAATACACCAAAGCCTCAGCCTTTGCACAGCACATGCACTCTGCCTAAGCTGCCCTTCCTAGCCAGGCTCATTGGCATAATTTTACATTTAGATAAAACGTCCTCCAGGGCCGGGTGCATCGGCTCACGCCTGTAATCCCAGCACTTTGGGAGGCCGAGGATGGTGGATCACTCAAGGTCAGGAGTTTCAGACCAGCCTGATCAACATTTAGCTGTGCACCCGGCTGCAGCCCCACACTGAGATCCATCCCAGTGCTGGGACCCTGGGGAAACTCCGTCCCTACTGAAAATACAAAAATTAGCTGTGCATGATGGTGGGTGCTTACAATCCCAGCTACTCGGAAGGCTAAGGCAGGAGAATTGCTTGAACCTGGGAGGTGGAGGTTGTAGTGAGCAGAGATCATGCCACTGCACTCTAGCCTGGGGGACAGAGTGCGACTCTGTCTCAAAACAACAAAAACAAAAACAACACACAAACCTCCTCTGGGAAGCCTTATCTGACCCCAATGCTGGGTGAGGTACATCCTCCGTCCTTCTTCCCCTCTCTGTAGCCTGGGTATCTCCCATCACTGCCCTGGTCACTCTGCCTAAAACTGAAGCCAAGTCTCTTACTTGCCTTCTGTGTGCCAGGTACAAGGGACTTCCACAAGGACCTCAAAAGGCTGGGACTGACCGGGCACAATGGCTCACGCCTGTAATCCCAGCACTTTGGGAGACCAAGGTGGGCGGATTACCTGAGTCAGGAGTTTGAGACCAGCCTGGCCAACATGATGAAACCCCATCTCTACTAAAAATACGAAAATTACCCAGGCATGGTGGCGAACGCCTGTAGTCCCAGCTAATTGGGAGGCTAAGGCAGAATTGCTTGAACCCGGGAGGCGGAGGTTGCAGTGAGCCGAGATTGCCTGGGTGACAGAGGGAGACTTCATCTCAAAAAAAAAAAAAAAAAAAGGCTGGGCGACGGTGAGCCCCGAGGGGACCACCTGCAGATAGCCCAGAGAGACTTAAAGTCATGCAGCCAGAGGGGAGGCAGCTCTGAGCTTTGATTCTTCTGTCCTCTGGACTCCTTGGAGAGGCCCCCTTTGTGGGGAGGGCCCAGGGGTTCCCTAGACATACCTCGGAGGGGCTGCGGCTCTGAAGGGGGGCCTCTCCATCAGAGCAGATTTCGAGGAGGGTGGCACCAAAGCCCCACTTGTCCGTGGCAGTGCCTAGGCTGTTGGGCCCACCTGGCAAGCACTCGGGGGCCATCCAGGGGATCCGTTCCACGCGCTCTGGGGGCCGAGGTCAGAAGTCACCAAGAGTGAAAGGAACAGGGGAAGCCCCCACTGTGCCCAGGTCCCCTCAAGTACTCACCCTCCCTGGAGAGGGCGCCCAGTCCCACGCCGGGATCACTCAGCTTGATGAAGGGGCTGGTGCCCTCCTCCAGCCCCAGACGTGCCAGCAGGATGTTCCGGCCACACACATTACCGTGAACCAGGTTCTTGTTCTCCTGGGGTGGGCAGGAGAGGGGGTGAGGCCATCAGGAGGGACACAGATGCCAACCCCAAACCTGGCCCCCATAGGGACAGCCAATGTGCAAAGGACAACTGTGACCATCACTGGGTTTTTGTTTTTTTTCTTGAGGGGGGGCATCATTGTTTTCTTTTTGAAACAGGGTCTCATTCTGTCTCCCAGGCTGGAGTATGGTGGCAAGAACATAGCTCACAACAGCCTCAAACTCCTGGCCTCAAGCCTCCCAAGTAGCTAGAATTGCAGGTGCACACTACCACGGCTGGCTAGTTCCTAAACTTCTGATAGAGATGCGGTCTTGCTATGTTGCTGCCCAGGCTGGAGTGCAGTGGTGTGATCATAGCTCACTAGTCTCAACTTCCCAGGCTCAAGCAATCCTCCCACCTCAGCCTCCTTAGTAATTGGGCCTACAGGTTCAAGTTACCACATCAGCTAATTTTGCTGTGCGTGTGTGTGTGTGTGTGTATGGTTTGTTTTGAGATGGAGTTCCACTTCTGTTGCCCAGGCTGGAGTGCAATGGCGTGATCTCAGCTCACCGCAACCTCCACCTCCCAGGTTCAAGCAATTCTCCTGCCTCAGCCTCCCAAATGCTGGGATTATAGGCATGCACCATCATGCCCAGCTAATTTTTGTATTTTTAGTAGAGATGGGGTTTCTCCATGCTGGCCAGGCTGGTCTTGAACTCCCAACCTCAGGTGATTTGCCTGCCTTGGCCTTCCAAAGTGCTGGGATTATTATAGGTGTTAGCCACTGTGCCCAGCTATTTTTCTGTATTTTTAGTAGAGACAGGGTTTTGCCATATTGGCCAGGCTGGTCTCAAATTCTTGACCTCAGGTCATCGCCCACCTTAGCCTCCCAAACTCCTGGGATTGCAGGAGTGAGCCACCATGCCTGGATATTTATTTTTTCTCTTTAATTCTTTTTTAAAATAAATTTTAAATATCTTTTTTGAATTTTTAATTTTAATTCCTTCAGCACCATATTTATTTTTTTTTTAAAGATTGGGTCTTGGCATGTTCCCTGGGCTGGTCTCGAACTCCTAGGCTCCTGGCCTTCCCTGAACAACCCAGGCTCCACACACAGGCCACACACCAGGTAGCTGAGGGCGCTGGCCAGCTGCTGGGCCACCACCATCTTCCAAGCCATGGGCACACAGCCCCGCTCCCTCCGCAGCCACACGTCCAGGGGCCCGTGCTCCACGTACTCTGTCACCATGATATCTGCAAAGACACAGCTGCTCTGGGATGACCTGCCTGCTCCTGCCCTCTGGATGGTGGGGGCTGGGGGGAGGGGCCAGGGAGGGACTGGCATGTGGCTGGGTGTATATGGCTGTGGAGGTGTCAGGGCAGAGGTGTGGGTGGAGTTCCGGGTTGAAGTGAGTTTGGGGAGAGGAGAAATGCAGAATGCAGCACAGGCAGCAGAGGATGAGAGCACTGGGGTCCGGGTCGAGTGAGGCAAGGAGGAGGTCAAAGGTCAAGACAGAAAGGCGGGCTGGGCGCGGTGGCTCACACCTGCAATCCCAGCACTTTGGGAGGCCGAGGCAGGAGGATCACCTGAGGTCAGGAGTTCAAGAGCAGCCTGGCCAACATGATGAAACCCAATCTCTACTAAAAAATATATATACAAAAAAATTAGCCGGGTGTGGTGGTGCACACCTGTAATCTGAGCTACTCGGGAGGCTGAGGCAGAAAAACCGCTTGAACCTGGGAGGCGGAGGTTTCAGTCAGCCGAGATCACGCATTACACTCCAGCTTGGGTGATAGAGACAGTGTGAGACTCTGTCTCAAAAAAAAAAAAAAAAAGATAAAGGTGGCAGGGTACAGTGGCTCACACCTGTAATCCTGTCACTTTGGGAGGCTGAGGCAGGAATATCCCTTGAGCCCAGGAATGACCAGCCTAGGCAACATAGTAAGACCCCATTTAGAAATTTTTTTAAAAATCAGCCGGGTGTGGTAGCACATGCCTGTGATCCCAGGTGCTCAAGAGGCTAAGGTAGGAGGATTGCTTAAGCCAGGAGGTCAAGGCTTCAGTGAGCCATGATGGCGCCACTGCATTGCAGCCTGGGCAACAGGAGATCCCATCTCACAATAAAAGAAATAAAGGTGAGCCTAGAAAGTGAGCAACTAGCAATGGGGAGATGGGCATGGATAAGCAGAGGGTGGGGGCTTGAGGCTGTGGTGTAAGTGATGCAGTCAGGGGAATATGGGTCAGGGTGTCAGCTGGGGTGTGGGGGAAGCTGAGGGAAACGCATACACTCAAGGGTTAAGGGATGGGTGAGTCTAGGGTTGTTCTGTATGGGGCTTTATTATCTTTTATTTATTACTATTATTATTTTTGAGTGCAGTAGTGCAATTATGGCTCACTGCAGCCTTGAACTCCTGGGCTCAAGCAATCTTCCCATTTCAGCCTCCCAAGTAGCTAGGACTACAGGCACATGTCACCATGCCTGGCCCTAATTTTTAAATTTTTTGTAAAGACAGCGTCTGGCCATGTTACCCAGGCTGGTCTTAAACTCCTGGGTTTAACCAATCCTCCCACCTCAGCCTCCCAAAGTGCTGAGATTACAGGTGTGAGCCACTGCACCCGACCTATACTAGGAGTTTTGAGCTACCAGCAGAGGAAAGGAACAGGTGGGGTTAGGCAGAGTTGGATATGCACGGGCTAAGGCCCGGGAGGATCGGGACACATCAGTGTTGGAGTCTGGCTGGGGCCATCATGCTGATGGGGCCAGGAGCAGATGGAGGCTGGATTGTAGAGGTTGTTTGGGAGATAGATGGAAATGGGAATATAGTTGGGAATCAGAGAGTGGGAGACTGAGGGCAGATGAGGGTCGAGGTGTTGGGACGTAAGTTATGGGCTGGAATATCGTCACGGGTTGGGGTCTAGGTTGAAAGTCAAGGTGTAGCCCGGGATCAGAGTGCAGGTGAGAATTGAGAAATAGGCATCCGTTGGGGTATAGGTCGAGGGCTGGGGTACAGATCAGGGAGTGGGTAGAAGTGGGGGGTGGCCTGCCGAGGAGGGTGGGTATGGCGGGACCCACTCACTTTCAGGGCCGCGCACACAGACGCCATGCACGAAGGCCAGGTGCGCGTGGGAGACCTGGCTCATGAGGCTGGCTGTCTCATAGAAGGCCTGTGGGGACCAAGCAGGTCTGGTGGGTGCAAAGCTGATTCCTCCCATCCCAACCGGCCACCTCCTCCACAGACACGCCCAGGCCTGGCCCTGGCCACTCACCAGGGCAATGTCATGGTGACTAGGATCCAGCACTTTGAGGACCACTCGCAGCTCCTGCCCACAGTCCCTGCCGGGCCCGAGGGGGACCTCGTCGTCCATCTTGCCCTCCTCAGGGCCCCCACTGCCCTCCACTCGTAGGCGGCCCTCATACACATTGGTCCTTGTGCCCTGGCCCAAGTGGGACAGCTGCGGGACGGTGTGGCACAGAACACAGTTGTGGCAACAGCTGGCAGCTGATTTCCCAGGGCTCCCATCACCCACATCCCCAGGGCCCTGCCCTTGCCCTGGCCCCTTCCCTGCCCCCACCTGGGTGATCTCCTTCTGGTCGACCCGGTGGAAGCTGAGCTGGCTGAGGTTGAGTGGCCTGGTGCTGGCCAGAGCCCCCCGCATGATGATGAGGTTGGAGGTTTCTGGGGGCAGGTGTGAAGTCATGGAGGGCTGGGCTGGGAAGGGGATGCCACACCCCACCCAGAGGTCCCCCCATCGTCATACCTCCCGGTTGGGGCAGGCAACAGCGACGCAGAGAGAAGCAGTCATCCCCCACTTTCAGTGAGCAGCCCCGCAAAGCAGACCCAAGTTCCCGAACGCTGGAGAAGGACCGGCCCCAGCCCTCCAGCGTGAAGGCCCCAGCCTGCTGCTCAATGGGGAACTTCCGGAGCTGCAAGCTCTGCGTGCCATCTGGTGCCTGGCAGGAGGTGGCAGAGGTGGAAGCGGTGAGCAGGGCTCCAGGCATAGGAGCGTGACCAGCCCCAGCCCTGGACCCCAGCCCTGGGCCCACCTGGCTACGCTGGGCCACCGTGAGGATCAGGCGATAGGGGTGGCTGGTGCTCCAGTGAATGAGGTACAGGCCATCCTCGGGCCGCAGCTTGGCCTGCACAAATGGCTCCCTGGAGGGGGGTCCAGGGACCATCAGGCCACCTGGGACCACTGCTGAACCCACACCCAGGAACAATGATACTCATTACCTGCTTAGAGGGCACACACACAGCTAGGATAATTGTCAGACACAGCCACTCTTATTGAGACAGTCTCACTCTGTCACCCAGGCTGGAGTGCAATGGTGCAATCTCGACTCACTGCACCCAGTGAGCTCACCCAGTGAGCACCCAGAGTCTGCCTTCTGGGTTCAAGAGATTCTCTTGCCTCAGCCTGCCGAGTAGCTGGGATTACAGGCACCCGCCACCATGCCCAGCTAATTTTTTTATTTTTAGTAGAGAGGAGGTCTCACCATGTTAACCACTCTCAAACTGACGACCTCAAATGATCCGCCCGCCTCAGCCTCCCAAAGTGCTGGATTACGGGCGTGAGCCACCGTGCCCGGCTACCTGCTCTCTCTCTCTCTTTTTTTTTTTGAGACAGGGTCTTGCTCTGTTGCCCAAGTTGGAGTGCAGTGGTGTGATCTCAGCTCACTTCAGCCTGGACCTCCCAGGCTTAAGCAATTCTCCCACCTCAGCCTCCTGAGGAGCTGGGATTACAGGTGCGCCCGGTTGATTTTTATACTTTCAGTAGTTACAAGGCCTTGCTATGTTGCCCAGGCTGCTCTCGACCTCCTGGGCTCAAGTGATTTTCCCACCTCGGCCTCTCAAAAAGCTAGGATTATGGGCATAAGCCACCACACCCAGCCTATCCCTGCTCTTGTACTTGACACTCTGACAAGGTGACACACACTCTAAGATAGGAAACAGCCATCAGGAGCTGGATGGGCACACACCCAACCACGGCCACCACCACTCACAAGGGTGACACACGATGGCTAGCCAGTCACACGTGTGAAGGACAACAATCAGACGCTGCCCGGTATGACAGGGCCACACGGGGGCCTGGGCATCCCAGATGCAGAGGGGACACAAACATGCACTAGCAAGTGTCATGGCTACACAGGCCCAGAAACCTACATGTGCAGTGGCTGACACACAGATGTGGTACCTGAACCTCGCTGGGCACAGTGGCTCACGCCTGTAATCCCAGCACTTTGGGAGGCTAAGGTGGGCGGATCACAAGGTCAGGAGTTCGAGACCAGTCTGGCAATACAGTGAAACCCCATCTCTACTAAAAATAAAAAATTAGCTGGGCATGGTGGCTCATGCCTGTAATCCCAGCTACTTGGGAGGCCGAGACAGGAGAATTGCTTGAATCTGAGAGGCAGAGGTTGCAGTGCACTCTAGCTAGATCGCACCACTGCACTCTAGCCTGGGCAACAAGAGTGAAAATGCGTCTCAAAAAAAAAGAAAAGAAAAAGAGAAAAAAATTAGCTGGGTGTGGTGGCGGGCACCTGTAGTCCCAGCTACTCAAGAGGCTGAGGCCGGGGAATTGCTTGAACCTGGAAGGTGGAGGCTGCAGTGAACTGAGATTGTGCCACTTCACTCCAGCCTGGGTGATAAAAAATAAAATAAAATAAGACATGCACCCCCCCCCACACACACACCCTGCACAGCCCCTAGGGCTCACAGTCTAGTTGACAGCCTTGGTGGTGTCCCCTGGGGCCCCCACCCAGCACTCACAGCAGGGGTCCATGGATCCCATCCTGGATGCTCATCACCAGCCGTGGGGGAGCCACCTCATGGCACAGGTAGTGGCTGGAGTCGGCTGTCAGGCGGAAATAGCCGTCCACTAGTGACACGAAGGACAGCGCCATAGCCCGAGAAGGCAGGTTCAGCTCCTGCCGGCCAGGGGCACATCAGGCAGGTGTCCTCGAAGGCTATGCTGGCCCCTAGCCCGGCCCCCACCCGGGGCCTCACCAGGCACTTGTTGTCCTGCCGGTGGATGCTGACACGGCACTCTTTCAGCACCACGTGGGTGATGTCCCGGAAGTCACAGAAGTAGACCCGAGGCGGCTCCCTTGGCTTGTCCGCCGGCTGGGCGATTGCCTTGTGAGCCTTGGCTTTCTTCCCAGTCAGGCTGGCTTGGAGATAGCTGCTGCTGCCCCTGATAGAACCCTGGACACCCAGCAAGTGGGGCAGAGGATGGAGACAGAGGGCCCAGGCACCACCCTAGGTCAACCTCTCAGGTCCCAGTGTCACATGTGGGATGGGGACCCACCCCCAAAACATACACATGCTGGAAGCCTAACCCTCAAGGAGGGCAGAAGGCAGAATCGTGACTCGCTCACACCAGGTGCCAGTCCCCAGACGAAGGGGTTCCCTGGAGGTGCAGACCCCAGAATTCAGGTCCCCAGGGGGCAAGCAGATGGAAGACCCTCTCCAAGAAACTAACCCCAGTGGACAGATACCCCAGAACCATGTCGGGAGAGGGCTCAGGTCAGCCACCCTCAGAGTCTAGGGCCAAGGATGAGCAGAGACCCCCACCCCAGCCCAACCTGGACCCCCAGGACAAAAGAGGCACCTGGCTCACCTCCTCTTTTCTCACCTCCTCCTGTACTGGCCACCACTGGATGCCACCAGTGCCTGTCACCAGCACCTCGTGGGTGGTGGGCCCAGCAGCAGACTCAGGGCCAGGGTCTGTAGGGGCCTCCCCACTGTCCTGTATGTAGCAGGGCTCCCCCTCAGCCTGGGCCAGCAGCCTCAGGTGGCACACGGGCATACGCTCTGTGCCAAAGCGGGGTGCCAGCCGCTCGAGTGTGGCCAGGTATTTGACCATGACCATTTGCTGGGAGAGGCGGCCTGGCTGGAAGTCCCGCAGGAACCTGCGGAAGACGTTCCGAAGGCGCAGCCGGGTCAGGGCGTTGTGCTGCCGGATCTGCCGACGGAAGGAGCGCGGGATGCAGTCCTTGAAGCTGGGGGGACCACAGGGAGGAGCCAGTCAGGGACCTGGGTTGCAGGCCCAGCTGGGTGACACAGGGCAAGTGGCTTAACCTCTCTGAGCCTCAGCTGCCTCATCTAGAAAACAGGCATACCAGCCAGGTGTGGTAACATAAGCCTGTAGTCTCCGCTACTTGGGAGGCCAAGGCAGAAGTATCGCTTGAGGCCAGGAGTTCAAGACCAGACTGGAAAATATGCCACGACCCTATCTTTACAAAAAAATGTTTAAAAACTAATTAGCCAAGTTGGTGGTACATGCCTGTCTATAATCACAGCTATTCAGGAGGCTGAGGCAGGAGGACAGCTCGAACCCAGGTACTCAAGGCTGCCTGAGCTATGATCGCACCATTACACTCCAGCCTGGGTAACAGAGAGAGACCCTGTCTCAAAAAAAAAAAAAAAAGAAAAGAAAAGAGACCAGGTGTGGTGGCTCACATCTGTAATCCCAGCAGTTTGGGAGGCTAAGGAGGGAGGATCGCTTGAGTCCAGGAGTTCAAGACTAGCCTGGGCAACATAGCAAGACCCTTTCTCCAAAAAAATTTAAAAATTAGCTGGGCATAGTGCATGCCTGTAGTTCCAGCTACTCAGGAGGCTGAGGCCAGAGGACCACTTGAACCTGAGAGGTGGAGGCTGCAGTGAGTTGAGACTGTAGCAGTGCATGCCAGCCTGGGCAACAGAATGAGACCCCATCTCAAAACAAACAAAAAAACACCAAGAGGCATAGGTCTGTGCTTCTCACAAAGTCCTGCCCCTCTGCCCTCCCCAGTCCACCTCCTTCACCCCATGACCTGCCTGCAGCTGACAGCCAGGATGGTGCACCTAGATCCCAGGTTTCCCCAACTCAATTTCTACTTCCAAGCCTCTCTTTGTCACCCCTTGCCCAGAGGGACTCTAAAGCTTGAGGTTCCAATTGCTCCTTGCTCCTACATCCAGGCTTTCCAAGGCTTGCCTTGGAAAAGCCCAGGAATAAGATCTCTACACAAGCCTGGCCGACTCCTGCACTCAGGCAATCAAATTCCACATTTAGGGCCTGGAACAGTGGCTCGTGCCTATAATCCCAGCACTTGGGAGGCCGAGGCAGGTGGATCATTTGAGGTCAGGAGTTTGAAACCAGCCTGGTCAACATCGTGAAACCTGTCTCTACTTAAAACACAAAAATTAGTTGGGAGCCTATAATCCAGGCCACTTGGGAGGCTAAGGCAGGAGAATCTCTTGAACCCGGGAGGTGGAGGCTGCAGTGAGTGGAGATTGCACCAATGCATTCCAGCCTGGGTGACGAGAACAAAAACTCCATCTCAATAAATAAACAAATAAATACAGCTGGGTGAGGTGGCTCATGCCTGTAATCCCAGCACCACTGAGGTGGGTGGACCACCTGCGGTTGGGACTTTGAGACCAACATGGAGAAATCTCATCTCTACTAAAACTACAAAAACAGCTGGGCATGGTGGCACATGCCTGTAATCCAGCTACTCAGGAGGCTGAGGCAGGAAAATCACTTGAACCTGGGAGGCGAAGGCTGCGTGAGCCAAGATTGCACCATTGCACTCCAGCCTGGACAACAAGCACGAAACTCCATCTCGGAAAAAATAAATCAATAAATAAATACAGAGGGACGGGTGCGGTGGCTCATGCCTGTAATCCCAGCACTTTGGGAGGCCAAGGCAGGCGGATCACTAGGTCAAGAGATCGAAACCATCCTGGCCAACATGGTGAAACTCTTACTCAACTAAAAATACAAAAATTAGCTGGGCATGGTGGTGTGCGCCTGTATTCCCAGCTACTCAGGAGGCTCAGGCAGGAGAATCACTTGAACCCAAGAGGTGGAGGTTGCAGTGAGCCAGTATTGTGCCACTGTACTCCAGCCTGGTGACAGAGCAAGACTCTGTCTCAGAAAAATAGATACATACATACATACATAAAAATAAAAAATAAAATAAATTCCACATTCACTTCCCCTGTAAAGAGGCCTCTGCTGCCTTCTGCCCCGGGGCCTTTGTATGACACTGTTCCCTCTGCTGAGAAGGTGTTGCAAGGTCAAGTGGAGTTCTTCTAAAGGAAGTCACCTCCCTGGGAAGCACTCTGATGTACAGGCTAGATAGGCCGCCACCTCCGGGCTTCCCCGTACCCTGGATTTCACTGCCACAGCCCTAACCCTACAGAATGATGGAAAAAATATGTGTTTCGGACAGGCACTGTGGCTCACGCCTATAATCCTAGCACTGTGGAAAGCTGAGGTGGGAGGATCACAAGGTCAGTAGTTTGAAATCAGCCTGGTCAACATGGTGAAACTCCATCTCTACTAAATACAAAAATTAGCCAGGCATGGTGGCGGCGGCTTGTAATCCCAGCTACTCAGGAAGCTGAGGCAGGAGAATCTCTTCGACCCAGGAGGTAGAGGTTGCAGTGAGCTGAGATCACACCACTGCACTCCAGCCTGGGAGACAGCGAGATTCTGGCTAAAAAAAATAGAGGCATGGCAATATGTAAAGTTTACCCTGGATCCCAGATGCTCGGGGCACTTCTCGCTGCCTACACAGCAACCCCACCCCATTCCCAGACACCTGGTCTTTTTGGCCACCTCCTCCAGGGGGATGCCATGGTGGAGGGCGAGGTGACAGAGGTGCAGAAAGGCCATGCCCAGGCTCTCATTCTTAAAGTGGTGGATCTCCTCCTCACTCGACAGCTCCCACAGTGATGCCACATCATTCACAAACTCATGCTTGCCCTGGGAATAAGAAATTGAGCAGAAAGGGAGGTGAGAGAATTCGTTCCCGCTCTAGCCCAGAAGTATCCAATCTTTTGGCTTCCCTGGACCATACTGAAAGAATTGTCTTGGGCCACACATAAAATACACCAACACTAGTGATAGCTGATGAGCTTAAAAAAAAAAAAAATCACAGGCCAGGCATGGTGGCTCACATGTGTAATCCCAGCACTTTGGGAGGCTGTGGCAGGTGGATCACCTGAGGTCAGGAGTTTGAGACCAGTCTGACCAACATGGAGAAACCCTGCCTTTACCAAAAATACAAAATTAGTCGGGCATGATGGAACATGCCTGCAATCCCAGCTACTCGGGAGACTGAGGCAGGAGAATCCCTTGAACACAGGAGACAGAGGTTGTGGTGAGCTGAGATTGTGATACTGCACTCCAGCCTGGGCAACAAGACCGAAACTCAGTCTCAAAACAATTTTTTTTTTTTTTTTTGAGACGGAGTTTCGCTCTTGTTACCCAGGCTGGAGTGCAATGGCGTGATCTCGGCTCACCACAATCTCCGCCTCCTGGGTTCAGGCAATTCTCCTGCCTCAGCCTCCTGAGTAGCTGGGATTACAGGCACGCACCACCGTGCCCAGCTAATTTTTTTGTATTTTTAGTAGAGACAGGGTTTCACCATGTTGAGCAGGATGGTCTTGATCTCTTGACCTCGTGATCCACCCGCCTCGGCCTCCCAAAGTGCTGGGATTACAGGCTTGAGCCACTGCGCCCGGCCCAAAACAATTTTTTCAGCAAAATCTCATAATATTTTAAGATAGTTCAGGAATTTGTACTGGGCCACATTCAAAGACATCCTGGGCAGCATGCACCATGCAGGCAATGAGATGGACAAGCTTGCTCTAGCCCGGGAACCCTAATTTCCTGCATCTCATTACCTTGAGGAGAGAGACTAGCATTTCCTAGAAAGGCCAAATACACAGCATACAACCCTCCTCTTCTCAATCTTGTGCCTGTGGCAGACATCACTAATCAATCACAGCACTTTTTCCCCTTCAACCTGAGCCAGGGATGGTGGCTCACACCTGTAATCCCAGCACTTTGGGAGGCTGAGGCAGGCGAATCACTTGAGGTCAGAGTTTGAGACCAGCGTGGCTAAAATGGTGAAACCCTGTCTCTACTAAAAATACAAAAATTAGCTGGGTGTGGTGGCAGGCACCTGTAATCCCAGCAACTCAGGAGGCTGAGGTGGGCAAATTGCTTCAACCTGGGAGTTGGAAGTTGCAGTGAGCTGAGATCACACCACTGGACTCCAGCCTGAGGGACAGAGCAAAACTCCATTTAAAAAAAAAAAAAAAAATCCCCAGATGGCATGAGTTGAAACCTATTAACTATACTGAACCAGGGAAAGAAGTGGGGGCTTCCCAACTGCCCCTAAGTCTCCCACAAATGGTCCTCTCCACAAGCCCTGCTCATACCTGCTCAAAGAGGTATTCAAATGAGGCTGGGTCCAGGAGTTGCATCCCCTGTGCTGTCTGATCTGAGGATGCCTCAGCTCCTGGGGGCCCACAGCGGTACACAGCTGGCTCCTGAGGATTCATGCCATGCCAATTCCGGAAATAAAACCTGTAGAAAGGGAGGGACACAGCTGGGGCTTAGCACAGAGTCAGACCAGCTCCACCACAGGAGGGAACGAGCTTTGCAAAGGGGTCTCCACCCACCTCATGCGGAAATACAGCATCAGGCCTGCGTCTCTGGGGATCTCTAGGATGTGGTTTGGGGGCAACCAGACTTGGGCCTGTGCATTGAAGAGGGCGAAGAGATTGAAACAGGGAGGAGTGATACCTGGAACAGGGGAGAAACGAGATCAGAAGTCACGTCATGTGCTACCGTCAGCCTGAAGATCCCCCAGACCCAATGTCTGCCTTCACACTCCCTCTGAGGTCTCCTCCCCTGCCTGCAGCTTCAGCCTCATGTTGCCCCTGGGGATAGGACAGTGCATATGCTGACCATGCTGTGGCTCACAGGAGGACTACATTTCCCAGCCTCCCTTGCAGCTAGGGTGGGGCCATTGCACTGGTTTCTGGTCAAAGGGAGGGGCTCATTTCCAAGCCTGGAAATAAATCCTATTGCCACCTTCACCACCCGAGGTATGCTGAAGGCTTCTTGTGACAGGTGGTGAAGCTATAAGATAGAGGTAAACCATCTAATGGTTTGTGCACTTAATTTTACGTAAAACTTTTTTTTTTTTTTTTGATGCAGTCTCGTTCTCTCGCCCAGGCTGGAGTGCAGTGGTGCGATATTGGCTCACTGCAACCTGTGCCTCCTGGGTTCAAGCAATTCTCCTGCCTCAGCCTCCTGAGTAGCTGGGATTACAGGTGTGTGCCACCATGCCCAGCTATTTTTTTATATTTTTAGTAGAGACAGAATTTCACCATGTTGGTCAGGCTGGTCTCAAACTCCTGACCTCGTGATCTGCACTCCTTGGCCTCCCTAAGTGCTGGGATTACAGGTGTGAGTCACCGCACCCGGCTACCCTTTTTTTTGAGATAGTCTCTTGCTCTGTCACCCAGACTGGAGTGCAGTGGCTCAATCTCAGCCTACTACCTTCTGGGTTCAAGTGATTCTCCTGTCTCAGCCTCCCAAGCAGCTGGAATTACAGGTGCTTGCCACCACACCCGGCTAATTTTTGTATTTTTGGAAGAGATGAGGTTTTGCCATGTTGGCCAGGCTGGTCTTAGACGGAGTCTCGCTCTGTTGCCCAGACTGGAGTGCAGTAGCATGATATCAGTTTACTGCAACCTCTGCCTTCCAGACTCAAGCAATTCTCTTGCCTCAGCCTCCGAAGTAGCTGGGACTACCAGCATGCACCACCATGCCCAGCTATTTTTTTTTTTTTTTTTTGTATTTTTAATAGATGGGTTTCACCATGTTGGCCTGGATGATCTCGATCTCTTGACTTTGTGATCCACCTGCCTCTCCACCTCTCGAAGTGCTGGGATTACAGGTGTGAGCCACCGTGCCCGGCCTTTTTTTTTTGTTTTTGTTTTTAAAGAGTCAGCCTCTTTCTTTGCCACCCAGGCTGCAGTGCAGTGGTGCAGTCCTAGCTCACTGCAGCCTCAACCTCCAGGGCTCAAGAGATCCTTCCATCTCAGTCTCTGGAGTTGATGGGATTATGGGTATGAGCCACTGTGTGTGGCTTCTGCCCAGTTCTTCAAACCAGGAACCTGGTTATTATCTTCAACTTCTCCACCCGTTCCACAATAGACTGGTCATCAAGACCCACTCTTCCTGCACCCTCCATGTCCTGGGGATCCATCCACCATCTTCAAATGCAAAGCCCAATCCCAATCCAGTCTGCAGACTTGCCGTCATTTCCCACCAGCCACCCAGTGCACCTTTCTTTCTATTCACATCATTCAAAAATTCTATCTGTGGGCCAGGTGTGGTGGCTCACACCTGTAATCCTAGCACTTTGGGAGGCTGAGGTGGGCAGATCACCTGAGGTCAGGAGTTCAAGACCAGCCTGGCCAACATGGTGAAATCCCATTTCTACTAAAAATACAAAAAGTTAGCCAGGCATGGTGGCATGTGCCTGTAATCCCAGCTACTCAGGAGGCTGAGGCAGGAGAATCACTTGAACCTGGGAAGCGGAGGTTGCAGTGAGCCGAGATTGCACCATTACACTCCAGCTTGGGCAACAGAGTAAAATTCCATCTTAAAAAAGAAAAAAGCTGGGTGTGGTGGTTCACACCTGTAATCCCAGGACTTGGGGAGGCTGAGGCAGGTGGATCATAAGGTCAGAAGATTGAAACCATCCTGGCTAACATGGTGAAACCCCAACTCTACTAAAAATGCAAAAAACAAAAAAAATCAGCCAAGCTGCTGGTACACCTGTAATCCCAGCTACTTGGGAGGCTGCTGAGGCAGGAGAATCACTTGAACCCAGGAGGCAGAGGTTGCAGTAAGCTGAGATGGTGCCACTGTACTCCAGCCTGGGCAACAGAGGAAGACTCTGTCTCAAAAAAAAAAAACCAGTCAAAAATACAAAACAAAAATAAAGTAAAAAGTAAAAAAAAAATTGGCCGGGCGCGGTGGCTCAAGCCTGTAATCCCAGCACTTTGGGAGGCCGAGGCGGGTGGATCACGAGGTCAAGAGATCGAGACCATCCTGGTCAACATAGTGAAACCCCGTCTCTACTAAATGTACAAAAAATTATCTGGGCATGGTGGCGTGTGCCTGTAATCCCAGCTACTCAGGAGGCTGAGGCAGGAGAATTGCCTGAACCCAGGAGGTGGAGGTTGCAGTGAGCCAAGATCACGCCATTGCACTCCAGCCTGGGTAACAAGAGCGAAATTCCGTCTCAAAAAAAAAAAAGTAAAAGAAAACTAGTTAGACTACTATACTCTCTGGCTTAATCCTTCCATGGCTCCCCATTGCTCCCAGAGAATGCCCAACCCCTTGACTCTGAGCACCCCCACCCTGGCTTTTGCCTGCTATGCCCTGGTTTCAATTGTTACTTCCCCTTCTAAACTCTCAAAATTGATACCTGAGTCACCCTGAAGGCCTTTTGCTTACTCAAACAGATCAAGCTTTCCAGGTTTCCATGCGTGCTGTTCCCTCTGCTGAGTGTATTTCACATCCTCCCTGCACACCTGTCTGAGTCCCTTAATCAGCCATGCCTGGGCAGATCACTTGAGGTCAGGAGTTCGAGATCAGCCTGGCAAAGATGGTGAAACCCCGTTTCTACTAAAAATACAAAAATTAGCTGGGTGTGGTGGTGGGTGCCTGTAATCCCAGTTACTCAGGAGGCTGAGGCAGGAGAATTGCTTGAACCCAAGAGGCAGAGGTTGCACTGAGCCAAGATCATGCCATTGCATTCCAGCCTGGTCAACAAGAGTGAAACTCTATCTCAAATAAAAAGAGCTGGCCAGGTGTGACCTTTTTTACACAGTCAAGAGATTGAGACCATCCTGGCCAACATGGTAAAACCCTGTCTCTACTAAAAATACAAAAATTAGCCAGGCGCGGTGGCTCACACCTGTAATCCCAGCACTTTGAGAGGCCAAGGCGGGTGGATCACGAGGTCAAGAGATCGAGACCATCCTGGTCAACATGGTGAAACCCCGTCTCTACTAAAAATCCAAAACATTAGTTGGGCATGGTGGCGCGTGACTGTAATCCCAGCTACTCAGGAGGCTGAGGCAGGAGAATTGCCTGAACCCAGAAGGCGGAGGTTGCAGTGAGCCGAGATCATGCCATTGCACTCCAGTCTGGGTAACAAGAGTGAAACTCCGTCTCAAAAAAAAAAAAAAAATACAAAAACTAGCTGGGCATGGCAGCACATGCCTGTAGTCCCAGCTACTCAGGAGGCTGAGGCAGGAGAATCGCTTGAACACGGGAGGCAAAGGTTACAGTAAGCTGAGATCATGCCACTGCACTCCAGCCTCTAGCCTGGTGACAGAGCAAGACTCATCTCAAAAATACAAAATAAAACTAACTGGCGTGGTGGCGTGTGCCTGTAATCCCAGCTACTCAGGTGGTTGAGGCAGGAGAATCGCTGGGACCTGGGACATGGACATTGCAGTGAGCTGAGATTACACTACTGCACTCCAGCCTGGATGACAGAGCAATACTCCATCAAGAAAGAAAGAAAAGAAAAGAAGAAAAGAAAGAAAGGGGAAGAGAAGGGAAAGGGAGGAAGGAAGGGAGGGAGGGAGGGAGGGAGGGAGGGAGGAAGGGAGGCAGGGAGGAAGGAAGGAAAGAAGGAAGGAGAAGGAAGGAAGGAAGGAAGGAAGGAAGGAAGGAAGGAAGGAAGGAAGGAAGGAAGGAAGGAAGGAAGGAAAGGTCTTCTCCAGGAGAGGAAATTGCACTTCCAAATACATCTACTGCAGACTACAGACTTTTTTTTAATGACACAGGGTCTCACTCTGTCCCTCAGGCTGGGATGCAGTGATGCAACCATAGCTCATTGCAGGCTTGAACTCCTGGCCTCAAGCGATCCTCTTGCCTCAGCCTCTCAAGCAGCTGGGACTACAGACATGCACCACCATGCCTGGCTAATTTCTAAAATTGTTTTTTTGAGATAGGGTCTCCCTATGTTGCCAAGGCTGGTCTCGAACTACTGGTCTCAAGCAATCCTCCTGCCTGGGCCTCCTCAAGTGCTGGGATTACAGGTGTCAGCTACTGCACCTGGGCAAGTTTTCTGATTTATTACATTTCTTGCTATCTTCCTAAAATTTCAGCTCTATAAAGGCAGTGATTTGCAGCTGCCACACAGTAGATGCTCACAAAATGTTTACTGTATGAATGGGTGCATGGATGGATGAATGGATGAGTGGATGGGTGGATTGGTAAATGGGTGGGTGGGTGTGTGGGCTGATGGGCGCATAGGTGGATGAATGGATGGATGGATAGATGGGTAGGTGGACGGGTGAGTGGGTAGATGGATAGATGGTTGTGGGGTGGGTGGATGTATGAATGAATGGGTAGATGGGTGGGTAGGTGGGTGGAGGAGTGGGTGGGTACATAGGTGGATGGATGGATGGATGGGTGCTTGGGTGGAGGAGTGGGTGGGTATGTGGGTGAATGGATGAATGGGTGCTTGGTGGAGGAGTGGGTGGGTATGTGGGTGGATGGATGGATGGGTGGGTGGGTGGGTGGGTGGAGTGGGTGGGTACGTGGGTGGATGGGTGTGTGGGTGGGTGGATCGATGGGTGTGTGGTGGAGGAGTAGGTGGGTATGTGGGTGGATGGATGGATAGATGGGTGGGTGGCTGGGTGTGTGGGTCGGTGGATGGATGGATGGATGTGTGGGTGGGTGGATGAGTGGGTGGGTGGATGGGTACATGGGTACACGGGTGGATGGATGGATGGGGGGATGGATGGGTGGATGGGTGGGTGGATGAACAGATGGATGGATGGATGGGTGGGTGGGTGGACAGATGGATGGATGGGGCCCAGCTGCTGCCTGGATGCCCATGCGTCCTCATGATGCCAGCGCCCTAGACTCACCGAGTTTATGTGCGATGTGAATGCAGACTTCCTCAGCTGTCAGCGATGACTTGCTGAAGATGACCCAGGGGTCTCCGCCGCCTGGACCAGCCCAGTGCAGAAGCACCTTCAGGCCTCCCATGGTAGCCATGGGCTGGGCTCCATCCCCAACAGGCTTGCCGCCCTTGGCTGTTCCCCGATGGCGCAGAGGCATGTTCCCGGCAGGTGGCTCGGCTAGAAAAGGGACAATCTATTAGCTCTCAACTCTCAGCCCAGAGGCCCCTCACCATTAGCGCCTCAACCTTCCACCAACCCCAGCTGAGGCCTGAGGGGAAGATCCTGGGCTCCCACCTTGGCGTGACATTAAGGACCTGATTCCGTCTCTGAGCCTCGGTTTCCACATTTGTTGGAGGGGGTTGGGGTATGCATCCCCACCTAGTAGATCTCTCATCGATAACACTGACCCCTCACCTCTTTCTACAAATTGACACTGATATAAAAATCTGCTCTAACCAGGTACTGTGGCTCCCGCCTGTAATCCCAGGACTTTGGGAGGTTGAGTCAGGAGGATCATTTGAGCCCAGGGGCTGGAGACCAGCCTAGGACATATAACAAGACCCTGTTTCTACAAGAAGTTTTGTTTGTTTGTTTTTCTGAGACGGAGTTTTGCTCTTGCTACCCAGGCTGGAGTGCAATGGTGCGATCTCAGCTCAAAACCTCCGCCTCCCTGGTTCGAGCAATTCCCCTGCCTCAGCCTCCCAAGTAGCTGGGATTACAGGCATTTGCCACCATGCCCAGCTAATTTTTGTATTTTTAATAGAGATGGGGTTTTGTCACATTGGCCAGGCTGGTCTTGAATCTCTGACCTCAGGTGATCCACCTGCCTCGGCCTCCCAAAATCCTGGGATTACAGGGATGAACCACCATGCCCGGCCTCTACAAGAAATATTTAAAGTTTAGCCGGGTGTGGTGGCACACACTTGTACTCAAGCTACTCAGAAGGCTACGGTGGGAGGATCTCCTGAGCCTAGGAGTTGGAGGCTGCAGTGAGTAGTGATCACACCACTGCATTCCAGCCTGGGTGACAAAGTAAGACCCTGTCTCTAAAAATATAAATAAATAATAAAAATGAATAAAAAGTAAAATAAAAATCTACTCTTAACACACCTCCCCAAAACAACGGGACAGGCAGCTGTGGTCAAACAGACCTGAGGGCGAGTCCTGGAGCTCCCTGTGTCAACTCAAGCAAGCCACTTAGTGATTCTGGGCCTCAGTTTCCCCATCTGGAAAAGGGAGGTCCTCAGGGTGCTGCCATCAAAAGACGGTTGTGATGTTTCAATGTAGTTCCACATATTCCACATTCAGTGTAGACCTTGACACAGGCACACACAAAAATAACAAATGTGACTAAAACAAGAATAACATCATTGTCACTCGTTTCATCGTGGTGATGGCCTTTCTCTTTCAGGCCACAAATCTCGTTCCCCACGTGCACTCCCATGAGTGACCCCAATCCCTGTTGACTCCCTCAAGCCTAGGAAAGTTTATGTCCAGCTCCATCCCCGCAGTCCAGCGCCTGAGCCTCCTGAGGGCGCCAGTATAGAAGCGGAGGGGCTGTCAGTTCTACCCATGTTGCTGATTGCACCCTCCTCTGGAAAATCGGCGTGTAACAGTCTCTACCTCAAAGCGCTGCCGGGAGGATTCAACGCGAGGAGGCAGAGAAAGTGTCTGGCATACAGTAAGCGCTTAACTAACTTTTGCCATTAATACCTATTCATGTTTCAGGTGAGATCCTGGGGATGGGGCTTTTCGGGAGCCTACTTCCTCCTTGCTCATCTCCCCTGGACCCGGACCCAGCTTTGAAGACGGGGTCGGGGTGAGGTTTGCAACTGGGAAGGCTGCCCCCTCACATCCTACCGCCAAAACCTCTAAACCCGGCCGGCAGGGGCAGGAACTGGGATGTGCACCCACCGGGCATTGGAGCAGTCCCGAGGCACCAGGTGCTCCCATCCAAGTTCAGCCTGTCAAGCGCTGCCAATCCCCGCGTCTCCTTCCTGCAGACCTCAGGCCGCGCCCCTTCCGCGCTAGCGTCCGGACTCACCCTTCCGGGGGGACTCAGGCAACGAACCCGGATCCCGCCCCGCCCCCGCGGGCAGCCTCTACTTGTTGCCCACCGAGACGCCTCCTCCCATTGGCCGCCTGAAACGCGCACGCCCATTGGCAGCTGCACGGTTCTCCCCACAGTCACCATTGGAAGTTTTTTGGTTTTTTTTTTTCTTTTCTTTTTTTGGCCATGGCGGCGGCGCTCTGATTGGTACTCGGGCTCACTCGTCGCTCAGCCACGATTGGCTGCTTCAGCACCCGGATGCGCTTTCGCTTCTGCTATTGGCTGTCACGCGGTGAATGGAGACGTGGGAGGGGCCTGCGAGGAGCGGGCGGGAGAGCGAAATGTGTGGGCAACGGGGCGGGATCCTGGAGTTCCCCACTGTACTGTGGAATTGGGTCAGACGTGTACGGTTCTGACCCTAGGGCACAGGTACATGTCCTCACCTCGGCGTTCAAGGCTGCAGCGGCCGCCATTCAACCCTCCGACTCCCTGCCCTGTGGCTTCCCCGTTCCATCCCGTCCCATCTCCCTTCCCTCGTTTCTATCTGGCCCACTCCACCTTGCTGGCTGGAATTCCCCCTCCTTCACTCCTGAGAGGTTTTCCTGGCCCACCTGCTCCTGTCCTCTTCCTGATCACCTGCAGCCCTGCCCTCTGAAGCTCATTAGCGGTCAGGGTAGCAGCTTGGACATCCCACCCGATGTGAGTTCAAATCCCCGCTGTGTCTCAAAAAAAGAAAATAAGGCCGGGCGCGGTGGCTCACGCCTGTAATCCAAGCACTTTGGAGGCCAAGGCTGGTGAATCACTTGAGGTCGGGAGTTCAAGACCAGCCTGACCAACATGGTGAAACCCCGTCTTTATAAATAAAAAAGAAAAGAAAGAAAATGCTCATAGAGAATGCTGATAGAGACTTGGCCTGGCTGGGCACAGTGGCTCATCCCTATAATCCTAGCACTTTAGGAAGCTGAGGCAGGAGGATAGTCTGAGCCCAGTTGGAGATCAACCTGGGCAATATAGCAAGACCTTGTCTACATAAAATAGAAAAGTTAATCTGAGGCTGAGGCACAAGAATCACTTGAGCCCTGGAGGTGGAGGTTGCAGTGAGCCGAGATGGTGCCACTGCACTCCAGCTTGGCTACAGAGTGAGACTCCATCTCAAAAATAAAACGTTTGGCATGGTGGCATGTGCCTGTAGTCCCAGCTGCTCCGGAGGCTGAGGTGGAAGGATTGCTTGAGCCTGGGCAGCTTGACCTAGGCGCTGCTGTATTTTCTTCAGAGTCCTTATTGCAACCTGAAATTTCATGGAAAGTTTCTTTCTTTCTTTTTTTGAGACAGAGCCTCACTCTGTTGTTCAGGCTGGAGTGCAGTGGAGCAGTCTTGGTTCACTGCAACCTCCACCTCTGCCAGGTTCAAGCAATTCTCCTGCCTCAGCATCCCTGGTAGAGGGGATTGCAGGCATCCACCATGCCTGCCTAATATTTGTATTTTTAGTAGAGATGGGGTTTCACTATGTTGGCCAGACTAGTCTGGAACTCTGGACCTCAGGTGATTCACCTGCCTCCCAAAGTGCTGGGATTACAGATGTGAGCCACTGCTCCCAGCTAGGAGGTTTGTCTTTCTCTTTTCTTTTCATTTCTTTCATTTACTTATTTATTTAGAGACGGAGTTTTGCTCTTGTTACCCAGGCTGGAGTACAGTGGCACAATCTGGGCTCACACAACCTCCGCCTCCCAGGTTCAAGCGATTCTCCTGCCTCAGCCTCCTGAGTAGCTGGGATTACAGGCATACAGCACCATGCCCGGCTAATTTTGTATTTTTTTAGTAGAGACAGGGTTTCTCCACATTGATCAGGCTGGTCTTGAACTCCCAACCTCAGATGATCCCCTCCTGCCTCGGCCTCCCAAAGTGCTGGGATTACAGGTGTGAACCACTGCATCCAGCCCTTTTCTTTTTTTTTTTTCTTTTGAGAAGGAGTTTTGCTCTTATTACAGGTTGGAGTGCAATGACGCGATCTCAGCTCACCAAAACCTCCGCCTCCTGGGTTCAGGCAATTCTCCCTCAGCCTCATGAGTAGCTGGGATTACAGGCGAGCACCACCATACCCAGCTAATTTTTTGTATTTTTAGTAGAGACGGGGTTTCACCATGTTGACCAGGATGGTCTCAATCTCTTGACCTCGTGATCCACCCGCCTCAGCCTCCCAAAGTGCTGGGATTACAGGCTTCTTTCCCTTTTTTTGAGACAGAGTCTCGCTCTGTTGCCCAGGCTGGAGTGCAGTGCTATGATCTCAATTCACTGCAGTCTCAACCTCCCAGGTTTAGCATTCACAATCCTCCCATATCAGCCTCCCAAGTGGCTGGGACTACAGATGTGCATTACCATGCCTGGCTAGTGTGTGTGTGTGTGTGTGTGTGTGTGTGTGTGTGTATTTTTTATAGAAATGGCTTTTCACCATGTTGCCAGGCTGGTTTCAAACTGCTGGACTCAAGTGATCCTCCCTCCTTGACCTCCCAAACTGCTGACCTCCCAAACGCCGAGAGGCGTGAGCCACCTCGCCTGGCCTTGGGAAGTTTCTTTGAGCACCAGTTCTATTGCCTGTCTGTGGTTCTAGGACATCAGCCCCACCAGAAAGAGGTCTGTCTGGTTGTCCGCTGTGCCCTCAGCACCTGGGGTTGTGCCTCGAGCCCAGTAGATGGCTTAAGAAGCCAGCACTGGGGGGAATGAATGGCCTGGGAGCCAGGAATCCCTGGCTGTTGTGTAGCCTGCGGCCAGAGGGCTGGCTGTGGGCTGCTTCTCTGTTGCTGCCTGAGTACAGCATCAGGAAGCTGAGAGTGCCAGATTATTCAACAGTGGTTGGGGCGAGGCTCTGCAATGAGACACTAGAGCACAGCAAGCTGGGTGGGCCTGGGTCCTGGTATTCCCCACTCCTGAAGGAACTAGCAGGAAATGCCACATGGACTGACTACTAATAACAATGCTAGTCATACTCCCAGTAATAATGATACATTCTAACAATAAGCTGGGTGTGGTGGCTGGCGCCTGTAATCCCAGCACTTTGAGAGACAGAGGCAGGAGGATCGCTTGAGCCCAGGAGTTCCAGACCAGCCTGGGTGTCTACAGAAAATTTAAAAATTAGCAGGACATGGTGATATAGGCCTGTAGTCCCAGCTACTGGGGAGGCTGGGGTGAGAGGATCCCTTGGGTCCAGGGGTTGAGGTTGCAATGAGCTATGATTGCGTCACTGCACTCCAACCTGGGCAACTGAGCAAGACCCTGTCAAATAAATAAATAAATAAATGGAATAGCTGACATTTTCCCAGACTGGACACTGGGCCTAGGGCGGGTATTTAGCCATCCCTGGGCCTTCTCAGATTCTTGTGAGTGGTACCAGCAACCCTACTTGACGACCGAAGATAAGAGAATAAGGAGGCTATTCTGCCAAGGCCCGGGGCTCCTTCCCAAACTCCCACATCCCAGACCTGGCCCATCACTAACAGGCTGGGGTTTCCCAGGACTCGGGGGGTTCCCCAATGGGGGCTTTCCATGCTAGCACTGGGGCAGTCCTGGGGAAGCCAGGATAGTTGGCCACACCACTACGGTAGGTTTTCAGGAAGGAGCAAAAGCTGGGGGCTTCCTTTGGTCCTTCGGGGACTGCAGGGAGAGAGCCCCCACGGGACCTGGGAAAAGCCAATAATTTATGAATTAAAAGTAAAATTGCTTTGTGTTTTTTTTTCTCTGAGACGGAGTTTCACTGTTGTTACCCAGACTAGAGTGCAATGGCACGATCTCAGCTCACCGCAACCTCTGCCTCCTGGGTTCAAGCCATTCTCCTGCCTCAGCCTCCTGAGTAGCTGGGACTACAGGCACGCACCACCATGCCCAGCTAATTTTTGTATTTTTAGTGGAGACGGGGTTTCACCATGTTGATCAGGATGGTCTTGATCTCTTGACCTCATGATCCACCCGCTTCGGCCTCCCAAAGTGCTGGGATTATAGGTGTTAGCCACTGCGCCTGGCCCCCTTTGTGTTTTGATGAATGCGAGAGTTCAGGGAACAACCAGTCTCCTCCTTTGGAGGGTGGGTTTCCTGGGAATCTTTCTTTTTTTTTTTTTTTTGAGATGAAGTTTCACTCTTGTTGCCCAGGCTGGAATGCAATGGCATCAGCTCACTGCAACCTCCACCTCCTGGGTTCAAAGGATTCTCCTGCCTTAGACTCCCGAGTAGCTGGGATTACAGGCACCCACCATCATACCCAGCTAATTTTCATGTTTTTAGTAGAGATGGGGTTTTGCATGTTGGCCAGACCAGTTTCAAACTCCTGACCTCAGGTGATCCGCCTGCCTTGGCATCCCAAAGTGCTGGGATTACAGGCCTGAGCCACTGTGCCTGGCCTCCTGGGAATCTTTACATAAAAATGCTATGCTCCTTTAGGCACGTGTGTGAACCTGTGTTCTCTAGAAAATTCTCAGGAGCAGCCCCAATTGGGACACTCAGTGTTGGCCTGAGAGGATACACAGAAGTAACTTACACACATGAAGGCTGGCACCAGACGGGCTGAGTTCAAGTCTCAGCTCCATCACTGTGTGCTCCTGGGTGTTCCCTTAACTGTGCCTCAGTTTCCTCCTCTGCAAGATGTGGTTATTTAGAGTCCCAAACCCAGAGGCATATCAGGGGCATCAAATGAATCAATACACTTCATAAGCTGGGTGTGGTGGTACATGCTTGTATGTGAGGCTGAGGCAGGAGAATTGCTTGAACCTGGGAGGTTGAGGTTGCAGTGAGCCAAGATAGTGCCACTGCACTTCAACCTGGGCAACAGAGCAGGTCTCCATCTCAAAAAAAAAAAAAAAAAAAAAGATTGGTGGTGGATAGCCAGATGCAGTGTCTCTTGGCTGTAATTTCAGCTACTCAGGAGATTGAGGAGCCTCGAAGTTAAAGGCTGCAGTGAGCTATGATTGTGCCACTACACTCCAGGCTGGGTGACAGAGGGAGATCCCATCTTAAAAAAAATAGTCTGGGGAAGGTGGCTCATGCCTGTAATTCCAGCACTTTGAGAGGCCAAAGCAGGAGGATCCCTTGAGCCCAGGAGCTTGAGACCAGCCTGGGCAACATAGTAAGACCATGTCTCTACAATAAAGTTAACCATTAGCTAAGTGTGGTGGCACTCGCCTGTAGTCCCAGATGCTCAAAGGCTGAGATGGGAGGGCAACCCGAGCCTGAGAGATGGAGCTTTCAGTGGGCTATGCACTCCAGCCTAGGTGACAGAATGAGATATTGTTTGGGAAAAAAAAAAAAATGGAGGAGGGGAATGGATAAGAATACATACAATTTTCCGGCCAGGCGCGGTGGCTCACGCCTGTAATCCCAGCACTTTGGGAGGCAGAGGCGGGTGGATCACGAGGTCAAGAGATCAAGACCATCCTGGTCAACAAGGTGAAACCCCATCTCTACTAAAAATACCAAAAAAATTAGCTGGGCATGGTGGTGTGCCCCTGTAGTCCCAGCTACTCAGGAGGCTGAGGCAGGAGAATTGCCTGAACCCAGAAGGTGGAGGTTGCGGTGAGCCAAGATCGTGCCATTGCACTCCAGACTGGGTAACAAGAGTAAAACTCCGTCTCAAAAAAAAAAAGGATATATACAATTTTCCAAAACGAAACTCTAAAAGGAGTGGCAGGGAACTGGGTGGGCAGATGGGCAGGGAGGAGGATGAGTTTGTGCCACTCTACCTCCTGAGAAAATCTGACACCTTGATCCCCGTGTCTCTACCAGTACCACTGCCAGTGCTAAGGTGAGGTACAAAAGTAAAAAGGGTGCCAGGAACTTCAATAACCAGCTGCTATGTGCGGTGGCTCACCCCTTTAATCCCCGCACTTTGGGAGGCTAAAGCAGGAAGATCACTTGAGATCAGGAGTTCGAGACCAGCCTGGCCAACATGGTGAAACCCGTCTCTACAAAAAATACAAAACTTAGCCAGGCATGGTGGGCAGGTGCCTGTAATCCCAGCTACTTGGGAGGCTGAGGTAGGAGAATCGCTTGAACCCAGGAGGCAGAGGTTGCAGTGAGCCCAAGATCACACCACTGCACTCCAGCCTGGGTGATGGATGTCTCACAAAAGACAAACAAAACCTTCAATAACCAGGAATGCAATATTTTGAAAGACCGAAATTAACACCAAAATGTCTATGATGAACAAAAATTAAAATGTTAACTTGGCAGGGCACACTGGCCTATAATCCCAACACTTTGGGAGGCCGAGGCTGGCAAACTGCTTGAGCTCAGTTCAAATCCAGCATAAGCAACATGGAGAGACCCCTGATTCTTAAAAATAAATAAAATAAAAAGATCTTGGACGATGTGTGAGGCTCATTCAAGACTCCAGGAGTCCCCCCTACAGCCCCCAACCTGCCGTTCTCACTGAATGTACGAAGCACGAAGGAAAGTTACTAGATTTGCAGCTCAATCCTGCCCCCTGGTGGTGATCGGTTTGGGCACAACAGCTTTCCAGGGGGTTTTATCCAGTGTTTTTGCAAATGTTTCCGGAAAGTCCCCTTTTTCTGGCGCTGTGGATATTGCAAGAAAAGGTCCGTGCTCTTGTGGCACCCACAGCACATGGGAGGTGACAATACACAGGTCGGTGCAAAGCAGGGCACGTGAGGCAGGTTTGGTGACCAAGCATGAGGGCAATTCAAGTAGATCAAGGAGGGCCTCAGAGAAGTGGCATTGATCTGTGGTCTGAGTGACAAGCAGTCCCCTCAGAGGTGATGTCCCCCAGGAGAGGTGGGCAGAAGTATCTACTGGATCTGAGATATTTTGTGTCTTTTTTTTTTTTTTTTAATACAGAGTCTCTGTCGCCCAGGCTGGAGTGCAGTGGCGCAATCTCGGCTCACTGCAACCTCTGCCTCCCGGGTTCAAGCAATTCTCCCGCCTCAGCCTCCTGAGTCACTGGGGTTGCAGGCGTGCACCACCATGTCTGGCTAATTTTTCGCATTTTTAGTAGAGACGGGGTTTCACTGTGTTGGCCACAATGGTCTCCATCTCCATCTCCTTCTGATCCTCCTGCCTCAGCTTCCCAAAGTGCTGGGATTACAGGCATGAGCCACCACCCGGCCCAGCCGATATTTCATGTCTTAAACTGATGTGTACCTGGGTGTTTATTGTACTTTGATTGTAGCTCACTGCAGCCTCGATCCAGACTCAAGCAATCCTCCTGCCTCAGCCTCCCAAGTAACTGTAACTGCAGGCGTGCCCCTGTTCGCCCAGCGCTGCGTTTTTTTGAGATGGAGACTCTATCACCCACACTGGAGTGCAGCGGTGTGATCTCGGCTCACTGCAACCTCCACATCCTGGGTTCAGTCAATTCTCCTGCCTCAGCTCCGAGTAGCTGGGACTACAGGCACCTGTCACCATGCCTGGCTAAGTTTTGTGTTCTTATACAGACTGGGTTTCGCCAAGGTAGCCAGGCTGGTCTTGAATTCCCGAGCTCGAGCGATCCTCCCACCTTGGCCTCTCAGTGTTGGGATTACAGGCGTGAGCCACTGCACCTGGCCATACACTCTTCTTTAAGCCTTTTCCTATGGCAGAAATATTTGTGACTTTTTCAGAGGAACACCAAGTGCCAAGGTCCACATTCAAAGGACATGAGTGCCAGGTGCTTGCTGTCTGAACTATTACCCTACTTTTCCCTCACTACAGCCTGAGGAGGACACTAGTGTGATGATGTTAGCCATCACTAAGAGCAGGGACACTGAGGCTCAGTACGTCACGCAAGGCCACACCAAGAAGACAAATTTCAAGTGCTCAAGGGCCAGTATGGGGTTGCAGACAACAGGGCAGGGAGGTAATAGGCAGATGGTGCTGGGGCCTGGCCAGCTGCAGGGAGGACTTTCGCTTCTGCTCCTAGCGAGGGGAGTCCTACGAGGCTTTTGAGCAGAGGTGGAACCTGGCCTGACCCCCCGTGTTCACAGGTGCTCTCTGGCTGCTGCCTGTTGGGAGGGCTGGCTTGTAGTGGGCAATGGGAAAGAGGCTGGGGCAGGTAATAGAGCCAGAGGGGATGGGGACCTGGAGGCTATGGGGATAAAAGGCAGCAGTCAGAATCAAGATCTGTTTGTGGGGGGCCAGGTGCAGTGGCTCACACTTGTAATCCCAGCATTTTGGGAGGCCAAGGTGGGTAGATCATCTGAAGCCAGGAGTTGAGACCAATATGGTGAAACCCCGTCTCTGCCAAAATACAAACATTAGCTAGGTGTGGTGGCGGGAACCTGTAATTCCAGCTACTCAGGAGGTTGAGGTAGGATAATCACTTGAACCCGGGAGGTGAAAGCTGTAATGATCAGAGACCACACCACTGCACTCCAGCCTGGGCAACAGCTAGACTGTCTCAACAACAAAAATGTTTGAGGGCAGCACTGGCCATAGGGCAGAGAGATATAGCCCAGGATGCTGCCCCAAATGGTGGTAGGAAGCTGGAAGGGGGCAGCAGAGGGCAAAGGTGGGCGTGGGCAGGCAAAACCGCAAAACCCTAGAAAACGTGACTTGGTTTACAGATCACTGCTGCCCTCTGGCGGTGATCAGCTTGGGCAACCCTGTATTCTGGAGGTCCAAAGTAGGGACAGGGGAGTGGGTGGGTGAGAACTGAAGGTTGTGGGCCTCTGGAGGAAGACTGTTCGAAGCGGTGGAACAGCACATGTGAGGCAAGGACCCACAATGGCTGGAGGGCAAAGGACTAGAGTACCAAGACTCAGCTTCCAATATTCCACCAGGATTCACTCCCGCCCACAGGAGATGGGTGCCTGAGCAGCCCTCACAGCAGCCCAGAGAGCATCTGAAATCCTTTATTGGACCATCACTGCTGTTTGCCAAATAAAAGACAGACAGCAGACAAACGGTGAACAGAGCCCAGTGACCAGAGCCGGCCCCTTGGCTGGGGACCCTCCCCTACTACCTGATGGACCAGCCTGGCGACCTCTGCCCCTCCCCGGACCCCCGGGCCTTTGGCATAATGCTGATGGGGGGCTGCAGGCAGTGAGGCCCCTTGACTCAAAGCAGAGACTTGAATGGGCACTGGAGAGTGGGGACAGTGGGGAGGGCAGGGAGGGTTGGGCGGGGCCCCCAGGCTGGGCCGAGCAGCGCAAGTGGAGGAGGCCAGGAGCAGGGGAGATGGCATCTATCTGTTTGCTGAAAAGGGGCGCATAGGGGCCTGCAAGCAGATGGTGGTGGCAGTTGGAGCAGGTCACACGCTGACATCCTTCTCTTCACCTGTCTTGGGAACAGCTTCCAGCAGCGGGTCCCTGGGACCCGCCTCCTCTCCCTCCTTGGCCTCGCTGGCCTTAGAGTTCGGGACCCAGAGGCCGGAGTCAATGCAACGCTGCATGTGGTACTTTGCATCCTGCAAGGAGAAGAGCAGGCAGGTGAGGCAGGGCTGCCACCTGGTGGCCACCCTGATGTCCCCTGCACATTCCCAAGCTGGCTTCCTGATCATTTTATTTTACTAATTTATTGATTTCGAGACAGTCTCACTCTGTCTCCCAGAGTGGAATGTAGTGGTGTGATCTTGGCTCACTACAACCTCTGCCTCCCAGGTTCAAGCAATTCTCCTGCCCCAGCCCCCCGAGTAGCTGGGATTACAGGCGCCTGTCACAACGCCTGGCTAATTTTTGAATGCTTAGTAGAGATAGGGTTTGGCCACGTTGGCCAGGCTGCTCTCGAACTCCTGACCTCAGGTGATCTGTCCGCCTCAGCCTCCTGAAGTGCTGCCCAGATGGTACTTTAAATTTTATTTAACTTTAATTTAAATTTAGATAGTACAATCTAGAAAAAAAGCCAGCAAATTTTTTTGGTAAAGGGACAGACTAAGTATTTCTGTTTCCGCAAGCCATATGGTCTCCGTCACGACTCAACTCAGCTGCGTTAGAGCAAGATCGGTTGTAGGTGATAGGTAAACAATTGAGCGTGGCTGCTTTGTTCCAATAAAACTTTATTATAAAAGATAAGCAGTGAGTCCACGAGGTGCGGTTTGCTGGACCTGGTCCAGATGGCTATGCCCATAGAAGCTTCTAGAACCTCAGGGCCAGTCCTGCAACTAGACCCATTTTACAGATGAGAAAACCAGTGTGGCCAACCAGTGAGCCAAGTGGTAGGAACAGAGTTAAAGTGTGTCCTACTTAGATTCAAACTCTATTACCACTTCCAAAAATACAGCCAGTGAGCCCCTGTCTCTATAAAAACATATTTTTTAAAAAATTAGCCAGATGTCATGGTGTCAGCCTATAATCCCAGCTACTTGGGGAGGCTGAAGTGGGAGGATCACTTGAGCCTGGGAGGTCAAAGTTGCAGCCAGGGTAAGAGAGGAAGACCCTGTCTCTCAAAAACAAGCAGTCAAAATCCTATTAACATCCAGCATTTACCAGTAACTGCCATGTGCTCAGCTCCCTTCCCCAAACATTTTGTGGGCTGATACTGAGAGAAAACGTGGTTTGGATAAGGAAACTGAGCCTGGACGCCATCACAATAACAGTGACAGTGACTGTCAGTCACGAGGGACATGCGCTGAAAGCTCAGCAATCATCTGCTGGATGTTGGGATACAGTAGGTGCTCAATAAATGTGGGGATATGCCAAGGTGACGCGACCGACTCCTTGGAGAAGCCTCGGAGGAGTACTTTCACCAGCCAGCTTCAGAGACTTGGGACACAGGGCTGGGGGAGACACATGGCCTGCTGGAAAGGCATGGAAGGCCAGGGTTACTCACGGTGGGGTCCATTTTGCTGATGGCGTCTTGCAGCATCTGCACATCCTTCACATCGAAGCACTTCTGGAGTTCCTGGGGGTGCAGAGGAGCTGGGGTCAGGGGCTGGGTCCCTGTGGCCCTGGGGATCTCGCTCAGGGCCCTCCAGCTGCCCGCCTGGCCTGGGGAACCGCACCTCAGGGAGGGACTCGTAGACCTCAACGGGGTCCAGGCCGCCGGGGCCGAGTCGCTTCTTGCGCTCCTCCTCTTCGTACTCCTTCATGGCCTTCTCAATGCGCAGCTTGGCACGACCCCGCACACGCTCCTTGAAGGCTTCCAGCTCATCATTGAAGCCCTCCATGTACTGGCGATCGGCTGTCTATGGGGGTTGGGCAGTGTTCACTGGACCCAGCCCAATGCTCAGAAGGGACTGGGGAGCCCAGGACCCTCCAGCTACAGCTCCTCAGAGGCGCTTCTGAGGCGTCCCAAGTCTGTTCCTGACCTACATGAGGGGGTCCCTAAGGCTTGGGCTCCCCCAGCCAGGGACCTCATCTGGCATTTGCTAAAGACCACCTGCTTGGGAGCCCTGCTCTACCACAGATGTGCGACACTCACGTCCTCAGTGTCCCTGCATAGGCGCTCCTAACTTAACATAGCCACCTCCCAGCCTCCAAGTGTCCCTCCAGCCTGCCTTGTCCTTGGTCTCCCCAGTCTTGGTAAGAGTAGCCCTGTTCCTGCAGATGCGCAGGTTAAAAACTCTAGAGGCTGGCAGGTGCCTGTAATCCCAGCTACTTGGAAGGTGGAGGCATGAGAATCACTTGAACTGAGGAGGCAAAGGTTGCATTGAGCTCGGATCGAGTAACTGCATTCCAGCCTGGGTGACAGAGCAAGATTCTGTCTCAAGAAAACCCCTCAAAACCTTAGAGACACCCATATTACCCCCAAATCCACATGGGGACCTTCAGCACATCCTACTGCCCCCATTTTTTTTTTTTGAGACGGAGTTTTGCTCTTGTTGCCCAGGCTGGAGTGCAATGGTGCAATCTCAGCTCACTGCAACCTCCGCCTCCCAGGTTCAAGCAATTCTCCTGCCTCAGCCTCCTGAGTAGCTGGGATTATAGACATGCACCATCATGCCCAGCTAATTTTGTATTTTTAGTAGAGACGTGGTTTCTCCATGGGGTTGGTCAGGCTGGTCGTGACCTCACAAGCTCAGGTGATCTACTCGCTTCGGCCTCCCAAAGTACTGGGATGACAGGCATGAGCCACTGTGCCCAGTGTCCACCTTTTTTTTTTTTTTAAATGTGGCTTTGCTCTGTCACCCAGGCTGGAATACAGTGGCACACCATAGCTCACAAACTCCTGAGCTCAAGTGGTCCTCTCTCTCAGGCTCCCAAATAGCCGAGACTACAGTACTCAGCCACCAAGCCTGGCCTGACGTCCACTTTCAAAGTCTGGCAGGATCAGCCCACCTCTCTCCCCTCCCTTCCCCCCGCCATCTCCTAACTAGGATGCTGTGATTGGAGGGGTTTGAGTCCCTGTGGACAGGAGTCGGCCTTGCCCAGAGCACTGTGGGCTGGTCCCCTGAGGGGGCCTCTGGCCACCTGGCAGCTCAGGGCCCCTACCTTAATCTTAGTGAAGAACTGCCGGAAGCAGGCCCGGGGGTCCACCTTCAGGCTCTTGGCCAGCTCCAGTATAAACTGCATGACGATTGTCTGGTGGGCCACCTGCTCCATGAGTGCACATTTCTACCAGGGACAACAGGCAGTGTCACCAAGTGACGGCATGTGGCAGCGCCTTTTCACAGCCCTGGGGAAAGCTCCACTCACCTCCTCCACCTCTAGGTCAATGCACCAGATGACCAGGTAATTGGCCGTCTCCTCACACACCAGGTGGACATTGTCCGACAGGTACTTTTGACTGTCATCCCAGCGGCGGAGCATGCCTGTGGGAAGATGCTGGCAAGGTGCTGGAGGGCCCTGGAGACAAAGGGCCTGCCCTGACCTGGCTTCCCCATAACCCACACGCCCCACTCACCGAAGTGCTTGATCTGTTTCTCATACTTTTCCACGAAGGTCTTGTGTTTCTGCTCCCTCACCTCCTCTGAGTCCTCCTCTGCCTTCTCAGGCTTGGTATTGACCATGCTCTGTGGTAGGGTGAGAAGGGGAGTGGGCTGGGGCAAGGCTGCGGAGCGCCTCGAGCGCGGCCGGGCGGGCCGTGGCCGCAGCGCCCATCCCATCCACGGCGGAGGTGGTGACGAAGCCATGAGCATCAAGGTGGCGGGAGCGTGGGCATGGGCCTTGGGGCAGATCAGAGGAGGGGACCGGTGGGGTGTTTCATCCGCCCGGCTCCCCAAGCCTGTCCCCCCTCCCTACGTGGCCCCCGTCCATCCCCCAACCCCCACACCACACTCTTCAATTTCACCACCAGGGTCCTCCCCTGACTTGGCATTGGGTGCGCATGCGTCCTGGCTGCGCACTCACTGGCTGCGCATGCGCACTGCCCACCCCACCCGCCCGCCCTGCACACCTTGCTGAAGCCATCTTTGCTGAGCGTGTCCACGTTCCAGGGCATGCTCTTCTCCTTCTTGCGCATCTCCTCCAGCTTCTGCTCCCAGCTTCGCTCCTCCTTGCGCAGCTGCTGCGCTTCAGCCTGCAGCCGCTCCAGCTCTGCCTTGCCGCCCTCGGCCACCTCCAGCTCCTTCAGCTTCCTCTGGCACTCGGCCACCTTGCGCTTGCACTCGCGGCAGCCCCTGTCCAGTTCCTCCTTCTCCTTCTGGAACTGCTCCATGCGCTCCACCCGGGCCTACAGGCAGGAACGGCCTGTCACTCTGGGGGGCGGCCTGTCCCTTACTCCCGGCCCCATACTCAACCCCTGCACCTGAGATAGCCCCGGGAAAAAAAATCTGCGTCCACCTCCAGTGCCCTGGGCTCCCAACTTCCTTGCCCCAACAGATGCCAGTGCACACCCAAGTGGGGTCAGGTTCCTCCATCCTCTGCTGAGAACCCTGGCGGCTCCCATTTCACTCAGAACAGAGCCCAAGTCGTCACTACAGCCTATGTGGGCCTGCACAATCTGCCCTGTCACTCCTCCTTCCATCCACACTGGCCCCTCACTTTTCTCATCTTTTCTTGAGCCCTTTTTTTAAAGATAGGGTCTCGCTCTGTTGTCCAGGTTGGAGTGCAGTGGCCGGAAGATGACTCACTGCAGCCTTGACCTCCCTGGGCTCAGGTGATCCTCCCACCTCAGCCTCCTGAGTAGCTGGGACTACAGGTATGCACCACCATGCACAGCTAATTTTCATATTTTCAGTAAAGACAGGGTTTTACCACGTTGCCCAGCCTGGTCTTGAAGTCCTGGATTCAAGCAATCCTTCTAACTTGGCCTCCCAAAGTGCTGAGACTAAGGCAGGAGCCACTGCATTCTGCAGAGCCGACTTCTTTCTGGAACCTTAAGGCCTTCCCACTGGCTGTTCCTACTACCTGGAGTGCTTTTCCCTCAGATCCCGCCACAGCTGACTCCATGGCACCCGAGCCATCTGGGCTCCATGTTGCCTTAGCGAGGATCCCTTCCCCAACCACCCTCCTGATGATGGCAACCTCCCCCCACCCCTGCCTGGCATTCCCTGCCTCCTCAGCACCAGCCACCACTGGCATCATATGATAATTGTTTATCATGTTCTGCATACGGCCTCCCTCCAAGCCCTGCTCTGTACATGTGGAATGTGTTCGCCACTTTGTCCCCAGAGCCAGGAACTTGGCCTGATGCAAAGCAGGGACTCATCAGATGCTTGTTTTTTTGTTTTTGTTTGTTCGGTTTTGTCTGAACAATGTCTCGTCATCATGCAGACTAGAATGCAGGATGCGACCATGGCTCGCTGCAGCCTCAAGCTCCTAGGCTCAAGCAATCCTCCTGCCTCAACCCCCCAAGTAGGTGGGACTACAGGTGTACACCATCCTGCCTGGCTAATTTTTTTTTTTTTTGTAGAGACGGCCTTTTGCCATGTGGCCCAGGCTGGTCTCAAACTCCTGTGCTCAAGCCATCCACCTGCCTCGGCCTCCCAAAGTGCTGAAATTATAGGCGTGAGCCACTGTGCCTGGCCAGGAAATGCTTGTTGAGTGAATAAGTAATGAGATGTCCAGTGGAGGCCTAAACACTGTCTCCAGCTGTCAGCCTTCCCCTCCGACCTGGAGCTGCCCTCGCCCACACTTGGTACCCTTCCCTGCTCCTCCCCCCACCCCCATCAAGCTGCTTCTGCCTGGTGTCCCTGCAGGCATCTCTAACTCCATGCCCAAAACCGAACTCACCATCTTCCCTCCCCAGAACCAGGTCCTCTGTGGTATTCTCCCTCAACAAAGGGCCTGACTCTCTTCCCTTTCTTCTTTTTTTTTTTTTTTTTTTTTTTTGAGACAGAGTTTTGCTCTTGTTGCCCAGGCTCAAGTGCAATGGTGCCATCTCAGCTCACTGTAACCTCCACCTCTGGGTTCAAATGATTCTCCTACCTCAGCCTCCCAAGTAGCTGAGATTACAGGCATGTGCCACTAGTCCCAGCTTATTTTGTATTTTTAGTAGAAATGAGGTTTCACCATATTGGTCAGGCAGGTCTTGAACTCCTGACCTTAAGTGATCCACCCAACTGGGCCTCCCAGAGTGTTGGGATTACAGGCATGATTACAGGCATCTAGAAGGCACCAGGCCCCCTTCTAGATGTTTCTTTGGTCCACCCATAGCCTTGCCCCAGGATCACTGTCAAGGACCCCTTGGCTCTGTCTCCAGCCCAGCGTGCCCTGCTGAGCCCCAGCTTGGTGTCCAGCTGTTTCCCAAGTACCCCAGCCCCAGGCACCTCCTCTTTCTGCTGATAATAGTGCCTCACTCCCTATCTCACTCAGACCTCCATCTGGGCCCCATCGGATTGTTCAGGCCTCTCCTGAGACCCCTGCGTGCTCTACCATCATCTCTCCTGACTCTCAGTGGGGCCTGCTCTGTCCAGAACCAATAATCAAACCCTGAAATGTGCCACCACCTTCCATCACTACCCTTCCCCAATCCAGGCACAGCTGCTGCCAGAGAGGCCTGTGAAGCCTGTGTATCACCCCAGCCCTCTCCACTACCACACCGTGGAGGGGGGGGCGGTTCTGAATTCAGATGGGACTCCTGATCCCCACATCCTGGTCCTCGGTCCCAGGCACATGCTGGTCCTCATGTTCCCTGAAAGCACAGGCTCTCTTTTGCCTCTTGGCCTCTGCGGTCCCCTTACCTGCTTTGCACCCAAACCTCAGCTTCGACAGAACCTTCCCCAAATGCCCCCTTGCTGGGGCACCACTGATCCCCCAAAGGACCAACTGTGAGCATCTGGTGATATGGTGAGCGTTCTGGAGGACAGCCTTGGGCACTGGCCCTGGGGTCCTAGCCCACAGCTACCATGTACTGGCTCAGTGTCCCTGGGCCATCTCCTAACCTTCTAGAACCTCAGTTTCCTCATCTGTCAAACACAGTCAGCAATGCTGACAGCACAAGCTTGTATTGGGAGAAACAAAGGCTATCATTAAAGTCAAATGTCCAGAGCCATGCGGGCCCTGGGCACGAACCCTTCCTGTGCTGGTCAGGGTCATTACCATCTGTGCAAAGAGACAATATCTCTCTCTCTCTCTCTCTCTCTCCTCTCTTTCTCTCTGGCCACTATTCTGGGGCTTAAAAAAGGAAATGTCCTTCAAATGCTTACTTGATTTCTGGCCCAGAGTACATGCTCAATAACTGGGAGTGGTTGTTACTATGAGGTCACAGCACCCAGCTCTGCCACTGATGGGAGATGGAACTTTGGCAATGTCACTGAAACCTTTCCTGGCCTGAGTCTTCCCAGGATCGCTGTGAGGACTGAATGAGTAACTCTATGGAACATGCTTCCAACACAGTCTTGGTAAGTGAGTCCCACTGTTAGCATCTCCGTCCTTGTCACTGTCACCCAAATGGTCTGCTGACTCATTTCTGTGCCTTGTATGAGGCTGTGTCCCCAGGTTCTAGGGCAGGGCCAGGCAGAGCTGGCCCCTATTCTAATACCAAAGGGAACTGACACAGCTAGCATGAGCCTCGATTTCCCCCATAAGAATAAGGGGTCAAGAAGGCCTATATGCTTCAAAAAAAAAAAAAAAAGAAAAGAAAAAAATTGAAGGTGAACCCCCATTTGTTGCCTTGAAAAAAAAAAAGAAGGCCTACATGACTGGGAGTGGTGGCTCACGCCTATAATCCCAAGACTTAGGGGAGGCTGAGGCAAGTGGATCACCTAACATTGGGAGTTTGAAACCAGCTTGGTCAACATGGTGAAACCTTATCTCTACTAAAAATACAAAAATTAGCTGAGCATGGTGGCGGGTGCCTGCAATCCCAGCTACTCCAGCTGCTGAGGCAGGCGAATTGTTTGAACCCCAGAAGCAGAAGTTGCAGTGAGCCAAGATCATGCCACTGCATTCCAGCCTAGGCGATAGAGTGAGACCCTGTCTCAAAAAAAAAAAAAAAAAAAAGGCTACACCTCATGAGAATAGAAAGAGCAGCTGCAGGCCAGGCACAGTGGCACATGCCTCTAATCCCAGCAACGTGGGAGGCTGAGGCGGGCAGATCACAAGGTCAAGGGATCAAGATCATCCTGGCCAACATGGCGAAACCCCGTCTCTACTAAAAATACAAAAATTAGCCGGGTGTGGTGGCATTCGCCAGTAATCCCAGCTACTCAGGAGGCTGAGGCAGGATAACTGCTTGAACCCAGGAGGTGGAGGTTGCAGTGAGCTGAGACTGCACCACTGAACTCCAGCCCAGCGAAAGAGCAAGACTCTGTCTCAAAACGAACCCACAAAAATTAGCAAGGCATAGTGGCGTGCGCCTGTAGTCCCAGCTAGTTGGTAGGCTGAGGCAGGAGAATTGCTTGAACCCGGGAGGCGGAGGTTGCGGTGAGCCGAGATGGCACCACTGTACTTCAGCCTGGGCAATAGAGCAAGACTTTATCTTAAAAAAAAAAGCAGCTTGTGGCCTCTGCACCTCCCTTTCTCCACGATGGGCCTATGTCACCCTGGAGCCTGACCACCACCCTGCAAGTCACTGTTGGGCAGCTACCACTCTCCCCAGTGTCCTCTGAGCAGCCGCCAGGGAGGCCGCAGCTAAAAAAGGCCTCTTGGAGTTGGTGAGGGCGGCCGCCTGCCCAGCCTGGCTTTACACCTCCCCATCCGGGAGAGGCTGTAGCAGGCTGGGCAGGGGAGAAGCCACCTCAGTAAGCAGGGCCCACAGGTGTCACTACCCTCCTGCCTTACAGTTAGAGAAACTGAGGCTCACAGAATCTCAATGTCATACAACTCATTCGAAGAAAACACTAAGAGCAGCTGTCTCTGGGTAGGAGAGCTGGCTAGCCGGGGCTGGGGAAAAGGACTCATTTGTCCCCTTCTGGAACCTTTGGAATATTTTTTCTTAAGAGACAAGGTCTAAGGCCGGGTTCTGTGGTTCATACCTATATTCCCAGCACTTTGTGAGGCTGAGGTGGGTGGACTGCCTGAGTCCAGGAATTTGAAACCAGCCTAGGCAACAGTGATGAAACCCTGTCTCTACCAAAACATACAAAAATTAGCCGGGCATGGTGGTGTGCACCTGTGGTCCCAGCTACTCAGGAGGCAGAGGTAGGAGGATCGCTTGAGCCTGAGAGGTGGAAGTTGCAGTGAGCCAAGATGGTGCCACTCCACTCCAGCCTGGGTGACACAGCAAGACCCTGTCTCAGGGCAAAAAAATTTTTTTTGAAAAAAAAAAGACAAGGCCTTGCTACGTTACTCAGGATGAACTTGAACTTCTGGGTTCCAGTGATCCTTCTGCCTCAGTGTCCTGAGTAGCTGGGACTATAGGCATGCAACACCACATTGGACTACAGAATTTTTTTTTTTTAATGATAAGCAAGAATTATTGAAATGATGATAATAACTACTGCCCCAAAAGTATTACGGATATTAAATGAATAAGGGAACCCTTACAACAACCCTGTGAGGAGGTGGACATCATTCAGATTCTCAGGTGGGGAAACTGAGGCACAGTGATCAAACAATTTCCTGGCAGTCACCAGCACGTGAGTGATACAGACAGAGCCAAAATTTGAACCTAGTCAGGCCTGTGCTCAGAACCACAACGATCTCTCCTTCCCCTCCACAACGCTTCCTTCCAGACTTGCCCCGAGTTTTCCTGACCCAGTCTTAATTCATTCTTAAGAAAGATCTCACAAGAGGTGGGGCCATATTATCCCAGGTTTCACATGGGCTCAAAGGGGTTTCTTTTGAGTCTTGCCACATCAAAGAAATAAGCAGCAAGGGGCAGGGCTGGGATTGGAACCCAAGCTTGCCTGTCCTTGAACCTGTGCTGGAAACACTGAAGCCCCCTGCCTCCCTTAAGCACCACTACAGCCACTGGGTTCTCTGTGGCAGGACAGGGAAAGCTCTGTGCCAGACGGAGGAGGGTGTGGCAGGTATACTACGCTGCAGGAGGGGGCCCTCCCACCCGGCAGGACCAAACCATTCTCCACAGTAGTAAAGATTAACCTCTTTATGTGACAGAAATAGGTCTTCCCAAGAATAGTCTTTGCAGCTTTGCAGAAGTTTTAAATATTTCATAATAAAATGTTACACACAGCAAGAAATAGAAGCACTAGAACTTTCTTCCCACACTCCAGTGGCTCGCTTGGCAGGTACACTACCCAGGAGACTCAGGATTTAAGGAATAGGTCTGGAGGTGGGACTGGGAGCCAGATGAAGAAACTAATGTCGTATTCTGGTGTATTCTGGAAGGATGGAGAAGGGACCTTCTGGTTGTTTCCGGATAAATGATGGGTAGTTGGCCTATGGGAGGATGGGGTAAGAGAGCCTCACTAGAAGGTTCTGAGAGGTATATGCCTCTAGTTTAAGAGTACAACATGGCTGGGCGAAGTGGCTTATGCCTGTAATCCCAGTACCTTGGGAGGCCGAGGCAGGTGGATCACCTGAGGTAGGGAGTTCAAGATCAGCCTGATCAACATAGAGAAACACCGTCTCTACTAAAAATACAAAATAAGCCTCTCGTGGTGGCAGATGCCTGTAATCCCAGCTACTCAAGAGATGTGAGGCAGGAGAATCACTTGAACCTGGGAGGCGGAGGACGCAGTGAGCCAAGACAATGCCATTGCACTCCAGCCTGGGTGACAAGAGAGAAACACCATCTCAAAAAAAAAAAAAAAAAAAAAAAAGAGTACAACAGACACTGGTAAGTGGATGCAGGCGCTCTGATTTGGAGGAGCAAAAGGTTAAACCTTTAAGTCTTAGTCACCTCATTGGCTTGTGAGCACTGAGCGGGTGGTAGAATATGGATCACCCAGGGATTCTGGGATCTGGATTTGAGGGTTCTGTTGTGGGCAGTCAGACAGAAGAACGGTTAGTGAATTTAGAATCAGACCAGGAGACTCTCTGGATAAGAGCAGGGACAATTTAGATATCAGAGAGTAGCTCATCAGGCTGGGGACATAAGGTGGGGTGGGTTTGGGATCCTGGGCTTGAGTTAGGGAAAAGTTTCCAATGCTGGCCGAAGCTCATGCAGGAAGCCGGTCTGGGAGGTGGGTGGTGACAGAGTTGGCAATACCAAGTAGGGGCAGGGGCTCTGGCTGGACCGGAAGCCACGAGGGCAGGATTTCCTGGTATAATGGGAAATGCCTCTACCAGAGGCCAAAGGAGAGGCTGGAATGTGAGGCTCCATCGGGGTGGAGCTGGTAGTTAGATCCAGAGGGGAACCAGGTTCCAAAACCCAAGTCCTCGGTGAGACTAAGGACCCTAAGGGGGCAAGGGTCTACACTCTAGGAAGGGGGTCCTGGGTTGGGCAGGAGTCCCAGGCCAGGAACAAGAATATCAGGGTAGCACAGAGTTCCTTGTTCTGTTTAGAAAAGGAGTGGTGACTCCGGATCTGAAAGGGAACCTGGGATCAAGATCCCAGAAAGTAGATCCCAGGACAGACCAAAGTATTGGGGTTCCAAACTATAGAGGTGGGGGAGGGGGCGATGGGAGATTCCAGATAGGAAGTGAATACCCGAATAGGATCAGGATCATCCAGAAGAATTTGGGGTCCAAACCTTGAGGCAGAGTTCTCGGTGTAAACGTTAGGTCCCAGACAGAATTAGGGAGATTCCCCCCAAGACTGGTCTAGGGGAGTCTAGACTATGAAGAACTTCTATGCGGTGAATAGGGAATCCCACGAAAAAATCGGAGCGTGGGGGCGAGGGGTGGTGGAGATCCCGGGCAGGGACTCAGGGTCCCCGTGGTACTGGGGTCCCAGAGTTTAATCGAGGCTTCTGAAAGTCCAGACTATGGGAGTGAGAATCCTAGGTGTGAACAGCGGGGTCCCTGGGCAGTATCGGGGAATCACAACTTCCCCCGGAGTGGGGAAAAGGATGGGCAAGCGCGTCTTACCTGGTGCCGCCAACGGAAGAGGCTGGCCGTGTCGATGTTGGGGTGCGTCTCATCTTCATCATCAGACACCTCAATGTGGTCCCACACGCTGTAGTCCACCATCTTGCCTCGGCAGCCCAGCCAGCTCGGGCTCGGGTGGTGGCGGTGGCGGCAGCGGCAGAGCTGGAGACTCGGTGAGCGAACCCCGCCCCTTCCGCTTCCGCCAGACTGCGGGAAACCCCGCCCTCTCGTGACGTCACATCCTTAGTAACCGCGGCAGCGGCACTGGCTACCGAGCCTGCCTTAAAGTGCCCTACCTGCGCAAGTGTTCCGGACCCCTGGAGTTCCCGCAGAGACTACCTCTTTGGGCGCCGGGTCTCAGCTGGGCCTCCTCGGCGGGGGGGGCATACGTGTGGGCGCTACAACTCCAAGTCCTCCTCATCTCCCGACGCCCCGCGGTGGGCGTTTGGGGCGGCAGCGAGGGGACGGTTGATGAGGCAGAGAGGACTGTCCCCTCAGCCACGCCGCAGTGACTTCTGCAAGGGGTAGGGACATGGGGGAAGGCTCTCTCCCCGCCCCTCGTAAACGGGGACCCGCTTGAGAGGGGCGCTCGATGACTCTGACTCAGTTCGAGGAGGACTGACCTGCCCTGGGGTGTCTAAATCGAGAGCGGTATGGCCCTCCCCTTGCGGGGTTAAACCTGGAGATTGTGGCCCCGCTTGGGGAGCTGGGGTTTCCCCTCCTCGGACAACAGCCTTCTCCTCGTCCTCCAGCTCCTGCCATTCGCAGCGAGGACTCGCGCGCGCGCGCACACACACGCACACGCGCGCGCACACACACACACACACACACACACACACTCAATCTCCGGAGACCCCCCCAGCGGATCTCGGCGCCCCTCCCCTCGTGGCCGCTGGGTGTCGCTAGAGTCTAGGCCGCAGCGTGTACTCCTGGCCCCGCGCTCGGTGGTGGGGGATCGTGGAAGGGTGGAAGGGGGCTTTCCTTGTCGTCACAGTCTAGGGCCACGCGTAGCCCCTCCCAGTTCGTCTGGGGGGTCCGCTTCCTCCGCCAGAGCTCTAAGGACTCCATTACTCTAAGCATGCCGGGCCCCAGCCTCACACTTCCATGCATCCCAATCCACGCTTTGATACCGGGATAACAGGCCATGTTACAGCCTCGGGCCAGGATTATCTCAGATTAACGGGTGCTCCGTCGTGGGGCAGGCTGGATAGGAGGAGCTCCAGACACCCGGGTGAGGGGCGCCTCTTCCTAGTCTCCCCTGGAGCAGACGTTGGAGGCACCGCCTGGAGAGAGCGAGCGAAGGTCTCCAGTTGGCGGGGGGGGGATTTCCCGGTGCATTGAGTGGGAGGGGCCATCGGACAAAAACGCCCTCCCGCCGCAGCCCCACCCCTCGCGCTTCATTCAAACCCGCGAGTGGGCGGGCAGCGGCGGGGGAGTCCCCCTCTCCTCCCCCTCTCTCTTACCCTCCACCCTGGCAGTCCAGCACATCAGAGGCCGTCACAGCCCGAGCACGCGCGCGCACGGACCCACACCCCGGCGGCTCTCACAATCGCACACACACATACACACTCACACCAGCAAACAAAGGGTCTGGACACCCCCGTCCCCTCCCGTCCCCCAGGCCGGAGAGGGCAGGGCATCCCCTCCCCAGCCCTCCCGCAAGGTAAGCTTGGGGCTGCGAGCTGCGGTGGGGAGGGGGACCCAGTGCCATGGAGGGAGGGGGCCAGGACGGTACGGGGTTCCCTGGCTCCCCAGGAAAGCCGTACCCCCACCCCCACCGTACGCCCTGTAGGGCTTCGGCCCGGTCATCAGGCTGTGGGTGTTTGGAGAGAATCCCAGATGTCGGGGATTCCCGGATATGCGTGGGGTCTCTCTTCCCGGCTTTGGAGCCTGGAGCTGCCCAGCTTCAGCTAAACGGGGTCCCCGGAGCCTCAGCTTCCAGAACTGGGGACAGGGCGCCGGAAGCGTCCCCATCAACGCCAAGCATTTCCTAATTTGCCAGCACAGTACTTCCAGCCCTGGGGACTGAGAAGGAGAGACACCCCTAAGTTGCTTTGCACTGTCCCTCTGTCCCCGGTCCCCACCCACCCCGATCTGTGTAAACCCTGCTGTGTCTCTTCTGCCTGTGGGGTGGGGGGTAGGGGGAATTGGGAACGCCTTTAGGGGCCACCCTTGCTGCTTCTGCTACATCCCATAGTCACCTACCACTGAGCTGCGGGGCTGGCAGGCAGCTTTGCCTTCCCGAGTCAATTTCCTCATCTGCAAAATGGGTAATGACACATACCCAGGATTCCGAGATCTCTTTCGCGAAGAGCCTGCTTTTGCGCCATCATTTTATTTATTCGTTCATTTTACATCTGTTTCCCAAGTGCCTACTATGTGCTGGGCACTATGGCCAGGCTTTGGGGCAGAAGCAACCTACAAACCCAGCGGGGGTCCCTGCTCCTGGCTGGTGAGGGAGAAGCAGGATCCCTGTATAAACAGACAGATCCCCGAGGGTGATTTCAGACTGTGAAGACTAAAATTCTGTCCTCGGACTCAGAGAGACTAGGGAGAAAGGCACTCAAGATTAAAGGAGGGGCAGGCCATGGTGGCTCACACCTGTTATCCCAGCACTTTGGGAGGCTGAGGCGAGCGGATCACTTAAGGTCAGGAGTAGGAGACCAGCCAGGCCAACATGGTGAAATCCCATTTCTACCAAAAATACAAAAATTAGGTGGGCGTGGGCGTGCACCCCTGTAATCCCAGGAGGAGGTTGCAGTGAGCCAAAATCATGCCACTACACTCCAGCTTGGGCAACAGAGCAAGACTCTGTCTCAAAAAGAAAGAAAGAAAGAGAGAGAGAGAGAGAGAGAAGGAAAGAAAGAAAGCATTAAATGAGCTTTCTGGATTCTGCCTGCCTTCCTTCTTGGGTCTGAGCTTCATGAAGGCAGGGTCAGGTCTAGAATAGTGCCTGGCACACAGTAGGTGCTCAGTAAAAGTTGAATGAACCTGGCACTGTAGTGTGAGCCTGTAGTCCCAGCTACTTAGGAGGCTGGCTGGAGGATCCCAGCAATACCCGTCTCTAAAAATAAAAATAAAAACAAAAATAAATCCTTAGCTGGGCATGGTGGCACACACCTGTAGTCCCAGCTCCTCAGAATTGCTTGAACCTGGGAGTCAGAGGTTGCAGTGAGCCGAGATAGTGCCATTGCACTCCAGTCTGGGTGACAAGAGCGAAACTCCATCTCAAAAAAAAAAAATCTTAAATGTATTAAAGAGGGGATTAGATGTAAGACTAGATTCTAGAAGTGTAGATTAGGAAGGAGGCTTAGTATAAACCAGTCCACCACCACCTCCCCCTTGAATTTGCTACAGGAGACAGTGAGTCTCAGAATGTCAACATTTCTACAAAATCAAAGATGGGCCCTGCACAGTGGCTCACATCTGTAATCCCAGATGTTTGGGAGGCTGAGGTGGGAGCATCGCTTGAGTCCAGGAAATCGGGGCTGCAGGGAGCCATGATCATGTCACTGCACTTCAGCCTGGGAGACAGAGTGAGACTCTGTCTCACCAAAAAAAAAAAAAAAAAAAGAAGAAGAAGATGGTGAAAGCAAGCGTTGTGCACAGCACAGCTGGGGACAGAGACCAGAACTGAGAACTCAGCCCTCTAGGAACTCATGGTGTTCTGCCAGTGCCCGCCTTTCCCCACATAGCATATAGACACAGCACTGCATTCATCTATTCAATATTTATTCAGCACCTACTATGTACCAGGTGCCAGGGACACAGCAACAAACAGAACAAAACCCCTTGCCCCAGTGGAGCTGACTTTTAGTGGAGGAAACTGAAACGAAATACCATGATCAAAAAGATAGAGCGACACACTGTGACTAGGATACTGATGGAAATAGAGGATGTGGCTGGTATTTAGAAAGACAGCCTGGCCGGGCGCGGTGGCTCAAGCCTGTAATCCCAGCACTTTGGGAGGCCGAGGCGGGTGGATCACGAGGTCAACAGATCGAGACCATCCTGGTCAACATGGTGAAACCCCGTCTCTACTAAAAATACAAAAAATTAGCTGGGCATGGTGGCGCGTGCCTGTAATCCCAGCTACTCAGGAGGCTGAGGCAGGAGAATTGCTTGAACCCAGGAGGCGGAGGTTGCGGTGAGCCGAGATCGTGCCATTGCACTCCAGCCTGGGTAACAAGAGCGAAACTCCACCTCAAAAAAAAAAAAAAAAAAAAAAAAAAAAAAAAAAAAAAAGAAAGACAGCCTGGAGGAGTTGAATTCAGCACACACACACTCAAACCCAAACGTAATCCCACTAACACTCATCACCGCTGAGCGGCCGTCGAAGAGTCTGAACAATGCCCTGAGGCCCCATGGGTACTGAGTGACTGAGCAGAGATTTAAACTTGGAACCTGCATTTTTCTTTTCTTTTTTTTTTTTTTTTTTGAGACAGAGCCTTGCTCTGTCATGCTTTCGCTGGAGTAGGGTGGCTCTATCTCGGCTCACTGCAACCTCTGCCTCCTGGGTTCAAGTGATTCTCCCGACTCAGTCTCCTGAATAGCTGGGATTACAGGCATGCACTACCATGCCCAGCTGATTTTTTGTATTTTTTAGTAGAGACAGGGTTTCACCACATTGGCCAGGCTGGTCAAGAACTCCCAGCCTCAGGCGATCCAACCACCTCGGCCTCCCTAAATGCTGGGATTACAGGCATGAGCCACTGCTCCCACTTTTCCTTTCTTTTTAAAGAGTGGATCTTGTTCTATCACCCAGGCTGGAGTGCAGTGGCAATCACAGCTCATTTGCATCCTCAAACTCCTGGGCTCAAGCAATCCTCCTGCCTCAGCCCCCTGAGTAGCTGGGATTACAGGCACACACCACCACATCTGGCTATTTTTTTTTTCATTTTACTTCAAAGATGGGATCTCCAAGAGTTGGAGGCTGCAGTGAGCTATGATTGCACCTCTGCATACCAACCTGGGTGACTGCAAGAGACTCTACCTCAAAAAAGAAAAAAAAGTGGGATGTCGCTATGTTCCCCATGCTGGTCTCAAATTGCCAGCCTCAAGCAATTCCCCTGCCTCGGCCTCTCCAAGTGCTGGGCATATAGGCATGAACTACTGCACCCAGCCTCCAGAACTACATTTCTAGGCACTGTGAAATACTGTTTCCCACTGCACCTATACCCAGGACACCCCCCAACACACACACCTACACATTCATATTACAGTCACACAGGCACAGCAATCTCTCTCTTTTTTTTTTTTTTTTGAAACGGAGTCTCACTCTGTCACCAGGCTGGAGTGCAGTGGCGCAATCTCGGTTCACTGCAACTTCCACCTCCTGGGTTCAAGTGATTCTTTTTTTTTTTTTTTTTTTTTTTTTTGAGACGGAGTTTCGCTCTTGTTACCCAGGATGCAGTGCAATGGCGCAATCTCGGCTCACCACAACCTCCGCCTCCTGGGTTCAGGCAATTCTCCTGCCTCAGCCTCCTGAGTAGCTGGGATTACAGGCACACGCCACCATGCCCAACTAATTTTTTGTATTTTTAGTAGAGAAGGGGTTTCACCATGTTGACCAGGATGGTCTCGATCTGTTGACCTCGTGATCCACCCACCTCAGCCTCCCAAAGTGCTGGGATTACAGGCTTGAGCCACCGCGCCCGGCCTCAAGTGATTCTTTTGCTTCAGCCTCCCAGTAGCTGGGACTACAGGCACACACCACCACACCCAGCTAATTTTTGTATTTTTAGTAGAGACAAGGTTTCACCATGTTGGCCAGGATGGTCTTGATCTCTTGACCTCATGATCTGCCCTCCTCAGCATCCCAAAGTGCTGGGATTACAGGCGTGAGCCACCGCGCCCGGCCCAACCTCTTTCTTATTTCCATAGACTGCTGTATTGCCCTGACACATAGACTCCTGCGGGTACAATTTGGTCTCAACTCTGCAACACTTAGACTCATAGAAAGTACCACCAGCCCAGGGCACACACACCCATGTGTGAAGTTCATGCAGATACATGCATGTATTTACACTCCGTTTACACATGCCTGGAGCCCTTCACAATCTTTCCAATACCTTTTGTCAGCTTTGAGCATGGAGCTGGGGCAGCTGTCAATATTCAGGGCCCTGATGTGGGCAGGGGCTTTGATTCTCACTTTTCTGTTATTGGCTGCACATCCCCATGTCCTTCTGTTGAGGAAAGTGGGGAGTGGGCAGGATGTCGGACTGGGTAACATCAGCTCTCCTAGGCCAGACCAGGCCAGTGGCTCTCTGGGTCGCTGACAAGATGGGTGGGGTAGGAGGACTGTTGCAGCCTGAGCCTGATGCCAGCTGTCCAGAGCAGCCTGTGCTGCCATCTGGACCCCCTCCCCAGTGGCCTGCTGTCCAGGGGAGGAGAAGGCAAGCTTAAAGGCATCCCTTCATGCTCAGCACTCCTGGGCCTGCCTCCGGTGCCTGGGTTGCAGCCAGGGCTTATGGCTTGTGTCCTGACAGCAGGAAGGGGCATGTCTCTGCCTCTCTCCCCTGCCCTGCTGGACTCCTCCAACATCGCCTTCTTCATTACTTTCTTCACTTCATAAATCCTTGAGGCTGGCAACAGAATTTGCAGAGCCTAGGGAAAGAGCATAGGCAGGGTTTCTCTTCAAAATTACAAAGAATAGGCTAGGCGAGGTAGCTCACGCCTGTGCTTTGGAAACACTGAGAGGCTGAGGCTGGCAGACAATTTGAGGTCAGGAGATCGAGACCATCCTGGCTAACACGGTGAAACCCCATCTCTACTAAAAATACAAAAAATTAGCCAGGCATGGTGGCACGCACCTGTAGTCCCAGCTACTCAGGAGGCTGAAGCAGGAGAATCGCTTGAACGAAGGAGGTGGAGGTTGCAGTGAGCTGAGATCGCGCCACTGTACTCCAGCCTGGGTGACAGAATGAGATTCCGTCTCAAAGAAAATACATAAGTAAGTAACCAAAATTACAAAGAATAGGCCGGGCACAGTGGCTCATGCCTGTAATCCAAACACTTTGTGATTTGCATGAGGTCAGAAGTTTGAGACCAGCCTGGGCAACACAGGGAGACCCCATCTCTACAAAAAATAAAAAAATTTAGCAAGGCTTGCTGGAACAGCCCTGCAGTCCCAGCACTTTGGGAGGCAGAGGTGGGAGGATCTCTGGAGCCCAGGAGTTCAAGACTAGCAGGTTACTTGAGAGGCTGAAGTGGGAGGACAGTTTCAGCCCAGGAGTTCGAGGCTGCAATGAGCTATGTTTGTGCCATTGTACTTCAGCCTGGATGACAGAGAAAAAAACCTGTCTCAAATAAATAAATAAACAAACAAATAAATAAATAATTTTGGCGGGGCACGGTGCCTCACACCTGTAATCCCAGCACTTTGGGAGGCCAAGATGGGCAGATCACAAGGTTAGGAGTTCAAGACCATCCTGGCCAACATGGTGAAACCCTGTCTCTACAAAAAATATAAAAATTCCCTGGGTGTGGTGCCTGTAATCCCAGCACTTTGGGAGACTGAGGCGTGTAGATCATGACGTCAGGAGTTCAAGACCAGCCTGACCAACCTGGTGAAACCCTGTCTCTACTAAAAATACAAAAATTAGCAGGGCTTGGTGGCACATACCTGTAATCCCAGCTACTCAGGAGGCTGAGGCAGGAGAATCGCTTGAACCTGAGAGGTGGAAGTTGCAGTTAGCTAAGATCAAGTCATTTCACTCCAGCCTGGGCAACAGATCAAGACTCCGTCTCAAAAAAGAAAAAATACTGTATTAGACTGGGCAACATAGTGAGACCTGTTTCTACAAAAAATTAAAAAATTAGTGGGGCATGTTGGTGCTTGCCTGTGGTCCTAGCCACTTGGGAGGCTGAGGTGAGAGGATTGCTTGAGCCTGGGAGGACAAGGTTGCAGTGAGCTATGATCACAGCACTGCACTCCAGCCTGGGCAACAGAGTGAGACCCTGTCTCAAAAACAAAACAAAAAAAAAACTTGGCTGGGCGTAGTGGCTCACGTCTGTCTATAATCCCAGTACTTTGGGAGGCCAAGGCAGGTGGATCACAAGGTCAGGTGATCGAGACCATCCTGGCTAACACAGTAAAAATCTGTCTCTACTAAAACTACAAAAAATTAGCTGGGTGTTGTGGCAGGCACCTGTAGTCCCAGCTATTCGGGAGGCTGAGGCAGGAGAATCTCTTGAACCTGGGAGGCAGAGGTTGCAGTAATCTTTTTGCTGGTGGAGGGACCTGCCTCAATGTTGATGGCTTCCAACTCATCAGGGTGATGGTTGCTGAAGACTGGGGTGGTTGTGGCAATTTTTAAAAATAGGAAAACAGGCTGGGCGCGGTGACTCACACCTGTAATCCCAGCACTTTGGGAGGCCAAGGCAGGTGGATCACTTGAAGTCAGGAGTTCAAGGCCAGCCTGGCCAACACGGTAAAACCCTGTCTCTACTACAAATACAAAAATTAGCCTGGTGTGGTGGTGGGCACCTGTGATCCCAGCGACTTGAGAGGCTGAGGCAGAATTGCTTGAACCTGGGAGGCAGAGGTTGCAGTGAGCTGAGATGGTACCACTGCACTCCAGCCTGAGTGACAGCGAGACTCGTCTCAAAATAAATAAATAAATAAGATAATTCTAATCATTCTCGAAAGTCAGATGTCCGATGTCCTCCTTGATCGATGGGCTGCAGAACGGATGCTGTGTTAGCAGGCATGAAAACATCTCCTTGTACCTCTCCATCAGAGCTCTTGGGTGACCAGTTGCATTGACAATGAGCAGTCGTATTTTGAGATGAATCTTTTTTTCTGCGCAGGAAGTCTCAACCATCAGCTTAAAATATTCAGTAAACAGATGTGCTGTCGTCAGGCTTTGTTGTTCTATTTATAGCGCAGAGGCCAAGCACACTTAATATCATTCTTATGGTCCCCAGGATTTTCAGAATAGTAAATGAGCGTTGGCTTCAACTGAAAGCCACCAGCTGCATGAACCTTTAACAAGAGAGTCAGCCTGGCCTTTGAAGCTTTGAAGCCAGGCATTGACTCCTCTCTATGGCGAAAGTCCTAGCTGGCATCTACTTACAACAGAAGACTATTTTGTTGGATGGGTGCCGTGGTTCACACCTGTAATCCTAGCACTTTGGGAGGCGGAGCCAAGAGGATTGCCTGAGCTCAGGAGTTTGAGACCAGCCTGGGCAACATGGCAAAAACCCCTTCTCTATAAAAACACAAAAAATTAGCTGGATGTGTGGTGCAAGTCTGTAATTCAACTACTCCAGAGGCTGAGGCACGAGAATAGCTTGACTTGGGAGGTGAAGGCTGCAGTAAGCCGAGATCGCACCACTGCACTCCTGCCTGGGCGACAGGCTCTCCCCATCCCCCTGACTCTGTCTCAGAAAAGAAAAAAAAACTATTTTGTCTACACTAAACAATTTGTTGTTGATTGTAGCCACCTTCATCAGTGATTTTAGCTAAATCTTCTGGGTAACTTGCTGCAGCTGCTTTTTTTTTTTTTGAGACAGAGTTTCGCTGTTGTTTTTTTTGAACCTCTGCCTCCTGGGTTCAAGCAATTCTCCTGCCTCAGCCTCCCGAGTAGCTGGGATTACAGGCGCACGCCACCATGCCCAGCTAATTTTTGTATTTTTAGTAGAGACGGGGTTTCACTATGTTGACCAGGATGATCTCGATCTCTTGACCTCGTGATCCACCCGGCTCAGCCTCCCAAAGTGCTGGGATTATAGATGTGAGCCACTGCGCCCGGCTTTTTTTTTTTTTTTTTTTTTTAACTTATTAAAACACTTTTACAGCCAGGCACAGTGGCTCACGCCAGTAATTCCAACACTCTGGAAGGCTGAGGCGGACAGATTGCTTTAGCCCAGGAGGTCGAGGCTGGGGGCCACATGAATGAGTACCATTTCTGGCTCTGTTTGCTGGAGAATACAGGTTATAGTCAGAGTGGTGAGTGTTTTAACGGAGGTAGAAAATCTGCAGTGGGGGCCCAGAATAAGTACTGGGGGAGTCTGGCTGAAAAATGGAGGTGACCTTTAAGCTATCTTTATACATTCATCCATTTGTTCAACAAATGTCTGTTGAGGGCCCACCAGGTGCTAAAGGCTAAAGGTTGAACAGATGATGTTTACATTCATTTTCATTAAGTAACATTGAATTGAAGTGCTAGCTAAGGCAATAAGGGAAGAAAAAGAAATAAGAACCAGACTGGGCACAGTGGCTCATGCCTGTAATCCCAGCACTTTGAGAGGCTGAGGTGGGAGGAGCGCTTCAGCCCAGGAGTTTGAGACCAGCCTGGACAACATGGCAAGACCCCATCTCTACAAAACAACAACAAAAATTAGCCAGGCATGATGGTGCATGCCTGTCGTACCACCTGCTACTCTAGAGGCTGAGGTGGGAGGATAGCTTGAGCCTGGGAGATAGAGACTGCAGTGAGCTGTGCAATGGTACCACTGCATTCCAGCCTGGGCAACAGTGTGAGACCCTGTCTCAAAAAAAAAAAAAAAAAAAAGAACCAGGCTGAGTGTGATGGCTCACATCTGTAATTCCAGCACTTCGAGCTTGAGCTTTAGTTTGAGCTCAGGAGTTCGAGACCAGCCTGGGTAACATAGAAAGACCTCCTTCTCTATTTAATAAACAAGAACAGGTGGGGTGCAGTGGCTCACACCTGTAATCCCAGCACTTTGGGAGGCTGAGGTGGGTGGATCATCTGAGGTCAGGAGTTCGAGACCAGCATGGCCAAGATGGTGAAACTCTATCACTACTAAAAATACAAAAATTAGCTGGGCATGGTGGCAGGCGCCTATAATCCCAGCTACTTGGGAGGCTGAGGCAAAGAATTGCTTGAACCCGGGAGGTGGAGATTGCAGTGAGTCAAGATCGCGCCACTGCACTCCAGCCTGGGCGACAGAGCTATACTCCATCTCAAAAAAACAAAAGGAAAGAACCAAAGTAGAGGGCAAACAGCTAGCACACAGTGGAACTGTTAGGAACAGTGTATTATTGGGTTCTCAATAATAACCTGACATTTAACAGATTATTAAAAGCCTATTATGTTTCAGATTCTGTTCTGGACACTCGGGAGATAGTAATGAATAATACCATATTCTTATTAATATAATAATTAGGTCAGGGATGGTGGCTCAGGCCATCACTCCCAGCACTTTGGGAGGTTGAGGTGGGTGGATCACAAGGTCAGGAGTTTGAGACCAGCCTGGCCAACATGATGAAACCCCATCTCTCCTAAAAATACGAAAATTAGCTGGGTGCAGTGGCATGTGCCTGTAATCCCAGCTACTGAGGAGGCTGAAGCAGGAGAATTGCTTGAACCTGGGAGGCGGAGGTTGCAGTGAGCCAAGATCATCCCACTGCACTCCAGCCTGGGCGACAGAGCAACACTCCATTTCTGGAAAAAAAAAAAAAAATCAAACAAGTTTTCATGCCCTCCTGCAGCTAATATTCCAGTGTGAGGAGACACAAACCGCCACATCCAGCTAATTTTTGTATTTTTTTAGTAGAGATGGGGTTTCACTATGTTGGCCAGTCTGGTCTTGAACTCCTGACCTCAGGTTATCCACCCTCCTCGGCCTCCCAAAGTTCTGGGATTACAGGTGTGAGCCACCTCGCCCAGCCACAATAAATGTATAAATAAATTACATAGTGTAGTATGAGTGGGGAAGATTGGGAAAGGGGAACCAGAAGTCCGGGAGGTTGTATTATAATTTTAAATGGGGTGGGGTAAGAAAGAAAGAAATGCCTGAAAGGATGAGATATAAACAAAGACCTAAACGAGGTAAGGGACCTGTGGATTTTTTTTTTTTTTTTTTAGACAGAGTCTCCCTCTGTCGTCCAGGAGGGTGTGCAGTGGCCAGATCTTGGCTCCCTGCAACCTCCACCTCCCAGGCTCAAGTGATTCTCCTGCCTAACCCTCCTGAGTAGCTGGAATTACAAGTGCCCGCCACCATGCCCAGCTAATTGTATTTTTAGTAGAGGTGGGGTTTCACCATGTTGGCCAGGCTGGTCTCAAACTCCTGACCTGAAGTGATCCACCTGCCTTGGCCTCCGAAAGTGCTGGGATCACAGGCCTGAGTCACTGCGCCTGGCCAACCTGCGGATATTTGGGGGAAGATTTCCAGGTGGAGAGAATTGGAAGCGCAAAGGGCCTGAGGCACCAGCATGCTTTGTGTCCAGAAACAGCTAGATCAGTGTGGCCGGAGCTGAGGGCAGGAAGGTGACTGGGCATATCCCCAGGACAGTGTGGGCCACGTGAGGACTTTGGCTTTCCCTCTGAGTGAGGTAAGAACCATTGAGGGCTCTGGGCAGAGGAAGGTCATGATCTGAATCGAGTTCTAACAGGCTCCCACAGGGTCAGATGTTAGCATTTATTAAACATTTACTGAGTGCCAGGCACTATTCTGTTCAATATGGTTTGATCTCATTTCATTCTCACATGAACCCTAGAGGGAATATCATTTCATTTCACAGAAGAGAAACTGAGGCTCGGAGAGTTTAAGACACTGACCCATGGCCACACAGCAATAATCTTCAGCGCCTGGGTGCCAAGGTAAAGTAAGCCAGCCTCTCCCTCCCCCAAGCTTTTCAGACAAGGATCGGTGGCTGCAGAGCGCACCCGTCTTCGGGAACGGCGTCTGTGTCCCTGTCTGTCTGTTTCTATTTCCACACGTCCCTGTCTGTCTCCACGCGCCTCTGCCTGTGCGTCCCCCATCTGTGCCCAAGCCGCCGTCTCTCTGCGCCCGGCCCCCGCACATCGGAGCTATTTCGGGTTTAAGGCTTAAAAGCCCAACAGCTCGGAGGAGACGCTTCCTCCGGCCCCCGGCTCGGACCACGCGCCGCACGCGGCCAGCTCTGGGAGCTCCCAGTTTTTTCTGCGGGATCCCCGAGCCGGGGAAGCCCCCGCGGGAGGAAGGGTGGGGGCTGGGGCGACCCGGGCCCAGAGGCTCTCGGCCCCCCAGTGGCCAACCCGAGCATTGACACCGTCAGGAGTCCAGCCGTGCGTCAGCTGTCGCCCTGGCAACGGGCGGGCGACGTCACCCATTGGTGGTGCGTCAGCCACTCGCTGACGTCATGCCCCAGGAGAGGCAATAGGCAAGGGGCGGGGGCGAGTTCTAGGCCCGGCCGGCAGGGGGAGCCCTGGGGCATTGATGGCAGATCCTTTTGGATTGGTCCTGAAGGAGGCCCTGGCCCTGCCGACATGGCCCCTGCATCCCCAACGGCGCGCTAGGTTGGCGAGATGAAGAGGAGTCGCAGTGCCCTGTCCGTGACCGGGTCCGGGGACGAGGTGCGAGAGGAGGGGCTTGGGCTGGGGGCTGGGCTTCGCTCCCCTGGGAGACTATCGCCCTCTAGTGACTATGGCTATTTCCTGAACGTGGCTTCACTACTTCTAAGCTGCAAGGAATTTGGTCCCCTTGTGCCTCAGTTTACCCCTTTGATGCCATTTTTCACCTGCTGCCCAGATTAAGAAGCTCTCAGCCGGCTCAGGGAAAAATGAGGAGAGGATTTTGGCGAGGAAATGGGAAGGGGCCATTGACATTAAGACCAAGAGGGGGCCTCTTAGACGTGGAGGGTGGGAAGAGACCCTAAAAAGGTGATGTGTTTGCGAGGTCTTACACGTTAGACAGAATGTAAAGATGTGACAGACCCAAAGGCTGGGGCATCGAGGCGGGACCCCACCAAATTTATGGCTGAGAAGGGGCAACCATAAGGGATGGTTAGGGAACCCTCTGTGGGAGGGGTCAGCGAGTGGTTCACACAAGAAGGGTGCCTATACCCCCATTAGCTACTCCCTTAGATAGGTAGAGGTGTTCTTGGGGAGAGGGGCTCACAGCTTCCGAGCCAGGCCACTCCCCCATTCCACTTTGTCCCTCCCCAGAGACCGAGGGACACCCCCGAACCCGGCCGTGCCAGTATGCTGGGGGCGGACCTGCGTCGCCCTCGCCGCCACCTCTCGTCCGGTCCTGGCCTGGGCTGGGCCCAGCCTGAGCCCTCGGACCCTGGGGTCCCTCTGCCGCCGCGGCCCACCGCGCTGCCGCTGCTGATCCCACCGCGGATTTCCGTCACCAGGGCGGAGAACGACAGGTAGGTAGGAGAGGGAGCAGAGTGCGAGGTGGGCTGGGGAGTCACCGTGCCAACTGGGCTAGGTCCAGCCACCAGCGCTTCCCGATCTCCATGCTCCTGCGGTTTGCATAACTAGCTGAAACTTGTCCTGTGACGGGCTGTGACACCCCTCCCCCAAGGCACCCTTTGCAGGCTCTAGGAACCCCTTCTTTCATTGTCCAGCTGCTTGAGTCAGCAAGGTGCAGGACTGAGGAAAGAGGTGTCATGTCTCCAACCCCCAAGATGCCCCCATGTTCGCAGAGCTGGGGCAAGTTGATCAGGCGGCTGTGCACCCGCCTTCGTGTCCCCTGCTGGGAGCATCAGGTTTCTTCCCCGCCTTGAAGGGGATGGTGGGGTCTTGGAAGGGGTCTGAATTGGCATTTTTCTTTCTCCTGGGGAGATGTGAGAAATATCTGTGAGCTCTGGGTTCACACAGCATCTCTTGCTGATCTTCATCTGGGGACCTACCAGGTACCCAACCAGTTTCCCAGGGTAATCAACCTCCCTCTTGGCTCAAGAATGAGCAGTAAAGTCAGACAGCTGAGCTGGTCCTGGCTTCTGGCCGGCCCCTGCACCCTGCCTCCATGCCCTCCTCTGGTCTCTGCTCTCTACAGTTCCAATCCACCCCCACCCCCATCTACTCAATTGGAGGATTCTAGGGTCTCTGTTTCCGTCATGGTCCACTGGTTCATTTCCAGATAGGGAGAGCAAGTGACTGTCACTAGCCCCTTGCGATGCTTAATTATAGCTCCCCTTGCCCATCCCAGGAGCCTCAGGTCCAGTCGGTTTATCCCCTGCTCACCCCACTGCTCCTCGTTTCCTCTTTCTTCTACAACCCCAGCTGTGGCCTGACACCCCCACCCACCTCACATTACTCACCCACACCCGCTTCCAGATCTCTAACCAACGTTACAGCACCCCTCCCCCCCAGAATTTGGCCCAGCCGAGGACTTTCAAATATGATCCGGGGAGAACTCCTAGCCCCTGAAAATTCCCTAGAAGCTGTTTTGAGTGTGTACTGAGGGGGGTGTTCCTGAGAGAAGTGGGGGACACAGTGCTGGCCCCTGGGATACCCTGCGGCTGCTGATGAGGGGACCGGTTTTTGCTCGGCGTTCGCCCACGCCGGGAGCCCCCTCTGGCGGGGAGGAAAGTGGCTGTGGGGGTTGAAAAGACGGGCAGTCTTCTTTTTTTTCTATTAAAATAAGGCGAAGGGCGAGGGGGGAGGGCTGTGGCAGACAGCGTCGCCTGCCGTGGGGAGCCTGTGAGAGGGGGCGCACTGGGGCGGGGCCTGGTCCCTGGGTCGCGCAGCAGAGCAGTTTCGCGTTTAAGCTCTTATGGGCGTGGTGGAGGCGGGACAAGGGGGTGCGTGCACTCCCCCCGCCCAGCAGCCAGCCTTGGAGGGGGTTGAGGGGGATGGGGGCGCACTCGGATCCCGCTCGCTCTCTGCTCGCTCGCTCGGCGCGGCGCTGGGGGAGGCGGGAGCGTGAGTCACGGCGACTCCCGATTTAGGTGCCGGAAGGGGGGCTCTAACGGCGGGGGCCGCCGGGAGGAGGCTCGCCTGTTTACTCTCCCGAAAAGGGCACGGGGGTGCGCTCCGCGGCTACCCGGGACCTTCCTCAGTTTACCTCCCGCAGAAGCGCTTTAGAAGAGGCAGAGATGTATAGAGAGGTGGGCAGGCAGCCGGGGTATCCGCCACAGGGTGTCCTCCCGGAACCACAAGGGAACCAATGGGACACACCCCAGAAACACCCCAAAGAGGCCCCAGGCCGACCACACACACACGCACACACACTAAGATACATAGACACCTTCGGACACTACAGTCAGACGACAGAGGCAGAATCGCGTGCACAACTCCGCAAGCACGCACAGACCACAAATGCATCCAAGCCCTTGAGAACACATTCACAGTCCCCAGGCCACCTGAAAAAAGACCCCGTAGGGATGCACATCATCCAAATAGGTAGCACATGTGCCCACACATCCCTCACCCACAGACACACACAGATATACACACAGCCAAATCCAGAGAAACGGGCTGACAACAGCAGCCAACCACGTGCGCACACACACTTCCAGCAGACACTGAAAACACAGACAACCCTCGGAAGAGGCCACGTGCGCGCACATCCCGCCCGGCGCCCGCACCATCACTATCCTCCGACGCACAGACAGGAGATCCCACACACTCTGCCGCCGCCCGCTGCAGGCACCGCGCCGGTGGCACCGGGACCACTCCCGAAAAGCTCCCCCTGGCCAGGGGTAGCGGCGAGGACACGCCAGCACCGGACTCCGCCCTCGCCATGATGGACCGACTGACTGACACTCTGGCAACCAGTCCGGTGTCTTCTTCCAGATCGGATTAACCGTTTAACTCCTTCGTGCCCGTGCGCGCCGCGGCCAAGGAGGGTGCTTTGGAGAGAGCCGAGTTCCAGTGCCCCCTCCCCGCCCGGAGCGGGGCTTTGCGTGGGAGGGGAGGGCCCCCCTCCTTAGGTGGCTGCCCCCCACTAGCCCGGACGAAGGAGGAGGGGGGCGGCGCTGACAGCCTCGGCGGGCGGAGGCCGGGGAGGGGCGGGACGGGGCGGGGGAGCCGGGGCTGGCGCCGAGCGGGGCGCGGAGCGCGGAGAGCGCCGCCCGGCACGGAGCAGAGCTCCAAGCGCTGAGAGGAAGCCGCAGAGCCCGACCCGGGGGCGATTGGCCCGCAGCGCCCCCGGGTCTGTCCCCGGGGCGCCATGGCCCTACTGCGGCCGGGCGCACCCGCGGGGCCCTGGGCTTGTTTGCTTGCGCGCAGCTGAGCGGGGTGTAGGTTGGAAGGCCAGGCCCCCTGGGGCGCAAGTGGGAGCCGGCGCCATGGAGCCCCCGACCGTCCCCTCAGAAAGAAGCCTGTCTCTGTCACTGCCCGGGCCCCGGGAGGGCCAGGCCACCCTGAAGCCTCCCCCCCAGCACCTGTGGCGGCAGCCTCGGACCCCCATCCGTATCCAGCAGCGTGGCTACTCCGACAGCGCGGAGCGCGCCGAGCCAGAGCGGCCGCCGCACCGGCCCATTGAGCGCGCCGATGCCATGGACACCAGCGACCGGCCCGGCCTGCGCACGACCCGCATGTCCTGGCCCTCGTCCTTCCATGGCACTGGCACCGGCAGCGGTGGCGCGGGCGGAGGCAGCAGCAGGCGGTAAGACACCCCGCGGCGGTTGCGCGGGGAGCGGATAGGCGCGCAGGGAGGAGGCAACTCGAGCCGCCGGCCGCAGGGGGCGCTAGGATGCGGGTGGGGTCGGTTTGACTGGCGGGGGCGGAAGAGGGAGTTCAGCTGCGGGGGCATCCGGGACCTGGCCCCAGGTTGTGCGCGCTACGGGGAGCTTCCTGCTGAAGCCCATCTTGGGGTCCATTTAGGGGGCGCCATGCTGCGCGTGGTGTTAACGAAGTCTGGGTTGGGGAAGGGGGCTGCAGCCTTAGGGGTCCGTATTCTTGGTGACAATGTAGGACAGCGGCTAATCTGGGAACCACATGGAGGGACCTTCTTGGGGGCACTATGCTGAGGGCTAGATTCGCAGTGTTGGGTACCCTTGGGGCACTCGGTAAGGGGGTGCCTGCTGGGACCAGGATCTTGAGTTTAGGCTGGGCTGCTCTCAGGGTCCTTCTAGGGGGTGGAGGACTCTATTGCAGGGATGTTAGCAGACTCTTCCTGCAGCAGCTGGGGTCGGAAATCCAGAGGGTGCCTCTTGGGGGAGCACTGTTTTGGGAGGCTTCTGTTAGGTTGGAGTTCCCCTCTCAGGGCAGGAGTGTTAGGGTTCAGTAGATGCTCGGAGGCAGGAAACAGTGGAGGGGGGCACAGTCCCAGCACAGAGGGAAGGAGTCCCGGACTGCAGAGGTGACAGTACAGTGAGGGTGTGCATGTTGAGCCTGGTCTCTTCCGAGGGTCTTCTCCGACAGTCCTGTGTTTGCTCCAGCGGTCTTGGTATGACCAGCTGTGGCTGCCTTAGTTGTGTGTTCTGTATGAGTTTCTGCGGTCTCGTGATGGTGACACAGTGACTACATGCCCTCCAGGGACAGTGTAATTGTGACAGTGTGACAGGGCAGTGTGACTGTATGCTTCTGGGACAGTGTGACAGTGACTGTGTGTGCTCCAGGAATGCTGTGACTGTCACAGGGTGACTATGGGGCCTCATGGGATGCAGTGACTGGGACAGTGATTGTGCAATGGTGTCAGTGCTCTAGGGACAATGTGATTGTGTCAGTGTGCATTTCTGACATGCAGTGATTGTGGCACTAGGATGTCTACACTCAGGGAACACTGTGATTGAGTCGGTGGAACAGTCTGTGCTCCCTGGACATTGTGATTGAAACACTGGCTGTGCGTTCCTCTTCGCCAGGTGCTCACGTCTGAGAGTCGGTGCTCTGACATGTGGTCTGTGCGTTCCCTCTGCCTGGTGTATCCTAAGAACTGGTGTCCTCTAACCACCTGGCGTTCTTAGTTACTGCTCCCACTCTGATGTGCTCCAGGGTCTGATGGTGTGTGCTCCAGTGATGTGTGCAACTGACAGCTTTGCCCGTGTGCTCTACCTGATGCCCATGGATGCCTCACTGCTGGGGATATCACCAAGACGATCAGAGTCGGGCTTCTTATTCCTGGAGTTTCTGAGTGAGGCCCCTCTAAGATATAGCCCTACTCTTCCTAAGTCTCTTTAGGGGTCTTCAGCAGTCATTGAAGCCCTCCAGGCCACCCTACCTCTGTTCTGGTCACCCCCAGCCCCAGGACCCTGCACCCTCATCCCTACCAGGAAGCAAGTATCTTGGGCCCAGCACACATGGGCTGATATTTCCCAAAGGGAACTGGAGAGAGGCTGAAGGAAGAGAAAGCTGGAATTAACAGAAAATGCTAAAACCAGGGGCAGGGAGCCAAACTGGCATAGGTCACTGTCCTAAAACACCAAGAGGTTGGGCACGGTGGCTCATGCCTGTAATCTCAGCATTTTGGGAGGCCAAGGTGGGCAGATCACCTGAAGTCAGGAGTTCGAGAGCAGCCTGATCAACATGGAGAAACCCTGTCTCTACTAAAAATACAAAATTAGCCAAGTGTTGTGCTGCATGCCTGTAATCCCAGCTACTCGGGAGGCTGAGGCAGGAGAATGAACCCAGGAGGCAGAGGTTGCGGTGAGCTGAGATCACGTCATTGCACTCCAGCCTGGGCAACAAGAGCAAAACTCCATCTCATTTAAAAAAAAAAAAAAAAAAGACACCAAGGGACAGGTGAAATGCAGTAGGATCCGGGCCCCATTCCTATGCCAGTCTCCAGGGACTCCTCCTCTGCTGGTCTCTGGGCGCTGAGTCTTAGGGGATGTGGCTGAGTGGTAATAATCATTATTATTTTAGTGGTATCCATTTTGCAGTGGTTCACCCACTGGCTCCATGCCAGGGACTTTTCCATGCATCCTCATCCCCAATGCCCTGGGTATTGCAGCAGGGTATTCCTGCTGGCACATGGGAAAACTGAGGCCCATAGACAAAAACCTTTCTCTTCCTTACCCAAGCTCACACAGCTAGGAGATAGCGGAGCTGGAATTGCAACACAGGTCCGCTTGATTCCTGTGCATCTTTTTTTTTTTTTTTTTTTTTTTTGAGACAGAGTTTCACTCTTGTTGCCCAGGCTGGAGTGCAATGGTGTGACCTCGGCTCACTGCAACCTCTGCCTCCTGGGTTCAAGCTATTCTCCTGCCTCGGCCTCCCAAGTAGCTAGGATTACAGGCATGCACCACCACAACTGGCTAATCTTGTATTTTTAGTAGAGATGGGGTTTCACCATGTTAGTTAGGCTGGTCTCGAACTACTGACCTCAGGTGATCCACCCGCTTCAGCCTCCCAAAGTGCTAAGATTACAGGCGTGAACCACTGCGCCCAGCCTCCTGTGCATCTTTGTATAAGTCTCTTGCCCTCTCTGAGCCTCAATTTTCCAGTTTGTAAAGTGGGGCTGTTGTTGGCACTGCCGTGTGGGGGTCATTTTGAGGACTCTGTGAGCTTGGGGATGTGTGTAAAGGACTAAACATAAGTAGATCTCCACTCAGGGACCTGGACTAAGGCAGAGGGGCCTGGGTAGACCCATTTCCCCAGGGTGACAAGGACAAACAGGAACCTTAACCACATCCCCACATAGACTCGGGTTTCTGTTTCACTGTGCGTCTGCGCAACCTTCAGTGTCTGTGCTGAGGTCCGTAGCTGAGACTGGTGGGTGAGCTGTGGCTGGCATTGGTTCCAGGGTCCTCCTCCACCCTCAGAGAGAAGGAGGAAGGTCTCTGATGGCAACCTCAATGCTCAGAATGGGCATTTCTTCAGAAGGGGGTTTTACCAGGGCACACACAGGATTCAGTGCTCCCCACATTGGTGTCCATCCAGCTACCACAAAAGGAGTCCAGCCAGCTCCCCCATTTGGGTCAAAGGAATCCCCAGAGAGAGGGCACTGCCCCCCCACTATCCGAGATGTCATCCAAACCTCCCTTCCAGACCTGAGGATGTATGAGACGGCTGAGTCACGGCACAGCCACGATCTGTCAAGAGGCAGATGGAGAGGGAGGAAGAGGAGGACTTTGGTGGTGGGGGGTGGGGAACTGTCTGAACGGGGGATGGGGCCAACATACAGGCCCTGCGTTCCCCTTCCCTGGGCCCTAAAATTCTCCCCATCAAGGTGGGGCCACAGCGTGGCCCCAGGAGCAGGTGGAGGCAGCCAGCTAGGGTGTTTGGTCTCTAGTTTCTGTGTCCATTTGGGTCCTCGCCTCTCCCTTGTCCCTGACAGTCCCAAGTCCCTGGATCTCCCCGCGCGCCCTCTGCCGGACGACGAGGAAGGCACAGCTTGAGTGTGCTCTCAGAGCGCGGATCTGCCCGAGAGACGCCAGTCCCGGAGCAAAGCAAAGTCGCCGCCGTCGCGGCACCCCATATTATTATTTCATGTTTATTGAGCATCCCGGAGGGCGGGCGCCAGGCCGGCTGACCACAGGCTGCGAGTGGGGTCCTCATCCTCCCGGGCTTGGGACCAGGCCGCTGTCCTCAGGTGCCACTCGCTGCCACGCGCTGCAGGGACTGCCGCCTGGAGGACAGGGAGGAACCTGGCCGAAAAGTTGCGTCCGTGGAGTTTCCGTCCCACCTCCGCTCGCTTGCCCGGCAGGCCAAGGAACCCTAGCATCCTTGGCTCTGCGCGTCTGCCCGGGAAACAGAGACCATAGTGCTTGCCCAAGGTCACACATCGAGGAAGGGCAGAATAGGAGTTAAAAATCAGATCTCCTCCACTCCAGACTGCTCGGTAACATTCACATGGCCGCTGACTCGCTGTGTGACTTGGGGCCAGCGATTGTACCTCTCTGAGCCTCAGTTTCCTCATCAGTCAAGCCAGGCTGAAAAATAAGAACTGCCCACCCCCAGGGCTGTGGTGAGGCTGATATGTTTGACGTAGGCGCTGGGCAGCCAGGAGCTGGCGTTCTGAGAAAGTGCTTCCTCAAATGACATCAGCAGAGAGAAAGGGGGCGTCCCCCGAACCACAAACCCGGATGGCGGGGAGGGTGCCCAATATTTTATTGGTAACACATTGACTGCAGGCTCTTACGACTTTAGAGAAACTGGGGCTTTGGACCTGGGAGAGCCACAGTCTGGCAGGGTGAAGACAGAATTGTGAGGGCATCTGAGCCCACTCTTCACTGTAAAGTATGAAGAGTTCAAATCTGCCTGGCTCAGCTTCATGCCTGTGATCCCAGCACTTTGGGAAGCCAAGGCAGGTGGATCATTTGAGGTCAGGAGATTGAGACCAACCTGGCCAACATAGTGAAACCCCATCTCTACTAAAAATACAAAAACTGGCCGGACGAAGTGGGGGGTGCCTATGGTCCCAGCTATTCGGGAGGCTGAGTCAGGAGAATGGCTTGAGCCTGGGAGGCCGAGGTTGCAGTGAGCCGAGGTCCGGCCACTGCACTTCAGTCCAGATGAGAGAGTAAGACCCTGTCTTAAAAAAAAAAAAAAGAAAGAAAAGAAAAGAAAAAGAAAGAGTTCAAATCCAGCTTTTGAACAGGTGAGGTGGCTCATGCCTATAATCTCAGCAACTGGGGAGGCTGAAGCGGGAGGGCTGCTTGAGGCTGGGAGTTTGAGACCAGCCTGGGCAACATAGTGAGACCCTGTCTTTACAAAAAGAAAATAAATAAATAAATAAATCCAGCTTTTCTCCTTTACTCGCTGTGTGATCTTCACCTGTCAGAACCTCAGTTTCCTCATTTGTAGCAGAGTCGTTCACTCCGCAAACACTGAGCACCTTCAGAACTGGTTGAGAATGCTGTAAACCAAGCTTGTCCAACCCATGGCCCAGGATGGCTTTAAATTTGGCCCAACACAAATTCGTATACTTTCTTAAACAATGAGATTATTTTGTGATTTTTTTCCTTTTTCTTTTCTTTCCTTTCTGTTTTTTTTTTTTTTTTTTTTTTAAAGCTCATCAGTTATTGTTAGTGTTAGTGTATTTTATGTGTGGCCCAAGACAATTCTTCTTCTTCTTCTTTTTTTTTTTTTTTTGAGACGGAGTTTCGCTCTTGTTACCCAGGCTGGAGTGCAATGGCGCGATCTTGGCTCACCGCAACCTCCGCTTCCTGGGTTCAGGCAATTCTCCTGCCTCAGCCTCCTGAGTAGCTGGGATTACAGGCACGCGCCACCATGCCCAGCTAATTTTTTGTATCTTTAGTAGAGACGGGGTTTCACCATGTTGACCAGGCTGGTCTCGATATCTTGACCTCATGATCCACCCGCCTCGGCCTCCCAAAGTGCTGGGATTACAGGCTTGAGCCACCGCGCCCGGCCAACAATTCTTCTTCTTTCAGTGTGGCCCAGGGATGCCAAAAGATTGGACACTCCTGCCATAGACACAATCCCGGCCGTCCTGAAATTGTCAGATGAGAGGGTGAAGCAGAAATAGCAAGTAAAGGGCTGGGTACGGTGGCTCACACCTGTAATCCTAGCACTTTGGGAGGCCGAGGCAGGTGGATCACTTGAGGCCAGGATTTCGAGACCAGCCTGGCAAACACAATGCAAAACCTGTCTCTACTAAAAATACAAAAATTAGCTGGACACACACCTGCAATCCAAGCTACTTGGGAGACTGAGATGGGAGCATTGCATGAACCCAGGAGGCAGAGGTTGCAGTGAGCTGACATCACACCACTGCAGTCTACCCTGGGTGACAGAATGAGACTGTATAAAAAAAAGTAAGTAAAGCTTTATGATAATTTAAGATGGTCACACAGAATATGAAAAAAAAGAGGGATCCTGAGGTCAGGGAAGGCCTCTCTAAGGAGGTGACATTTGAAGAGACCCAAATAAAATGAGGGAAGATGCTATGTGGGTATCTGATGGAAGAGGGTGCCAACCAGAGGGAAGAGTCAGTGCAGAGATCCTATGGTAGGAATGTGTCTGAAACATTGGAGGCAAGTGTGCCTGAGGCACAGTGAGCGAGGAGGGAGTGGAAGAAAAGGAGGCACAGAGGTGACGGGAAGGTCATGTAAGGCAGTAGATCATGAGGCCCTGGTCAAGGTTGGCTTTAGGCCTCAGTTTACATCTGGCTTCCTAGGAAGGGAACTCATCCATGAAGGGCTTGTGTAGCCTCATGGCTAAAATTCCTGTTTCTAAAGCCAGCAAGCTGGGTCCATAATCCAGCTCTGATCTTCCTAGGCTGGGAGACCTTGGCCAAGTCACTTATTCTCTCTGGGCCTCAGCTTCCCCTCCTTTGAAATGGGCCTAGTAAGAACCGTATTTCTAAGGGCTGATCTGATGAATTGGCTGAACAATTCAGAGAAGCTCAGGGCCTTGAAGCCTTAGCTGGTCAGTGAACAAAACTGCAATTCTGGGACAGGTACAGTGGCTCATATGCCCAGCACACTTTGAGAGGCTGAGGGGGGCAAATCACTTGAGCCTGGGAGGTGGAGGTTGCAGTGAGCCAATATCATGTCACTGCACTGCAGCCTGGGTGACAGAATGAGACCCTGTCTTTAAAAAAAAAAAATAGGGACAATAAAATCAACTGCGGCCAGGTGTGGTGGCTCATGCCTATAATCCCACACTTAAGATGTCAAAGTGGAAAAAGATCCCTTGAAGCCAGGAGTTTGAGACCAGCCTGGGCAACATACAAAGACCCCATTTCTACAAAATAAAATTAGGCAGGTGTTAGAGCATGCACCTATAGTCTCAGCTACTTGGGGGGCTGAGGTCAGAGGATGACTTGAACCAGGAGGTCGAGGTTGCAGTGAGCTATGATCATGCCACTGTACTCCAGCCTAGGTGACAGACTGACACCCTGCCAAAACAAAAATACAAAAAAAAAAAGTGTCACCTGGTAGGTATTTGATGTGAATTTTGTGAGGATTAAATGAGATTATAAAACCAGGTTAGGTGGCTCATGCCTGTAATCCCAGTACTTCAGGAGGCCAAGGCAGGTGGATTGCTTGAGCCCAGGAGTTCAAGACTATTCTGGGTAACATGGGAAAGCCCCATCTCTAGAAAAAATACACATGCACATACACACAGGGCGAGCGTAGTGGCTCATGCCTGTAATCCCAGCACTTTGGGAGGCCAAGGTGGGCGGATCACCTGAGGTCTGGAGTTCCAGCCTGGCCAACAAGACAAAACCCCATGTCTACTAAAAATACAAAACTTAGCCAGGTGTGGTGGCAGGTGCCTATAATCCCAGCTACTCAGGAGGCTGAGGCAGGAGAATCCTTTGAACCCAGGAGGCAGAGGTTGCAGTGAGCTGAGATGGCGTCACTGCACTCCAGCGTGGGCGACAAGAGTGAAACTGCATCTCAAAACAAACAAACAAACAAAAATTAGCCGAGCATGGTGGCGCACATGCTACTTAGCTACTCAGCTACTCCGGAAGCTGAGGTTGAAGGATCACTTGATTCCAGGAGGCTGAGACTGCAGTGAGCTATGATTACGCCACTGCACTACAGCCTGGATAACAGAGTGAGATCCTGTCTCAAAAAGAGAGAGACAGAGATCGATCATAGCTAGAGGCACTGGGGCACAGGAGGCTTTCTAAAGGGTTAGTTGCTATCATCACCATCATCCTCATTATCATCGTCATCTGTAACCTCTGGCTAGTATAGTGGCTTGTGTATTATAAGTCCTAAGTAAATGTTTGTCAAATAATGATAATAAGTGTAACTCATATTAAGTAAGTGCTTACTAGGTTCGGACACTTTTTTGAGCCTTTTATGTGTCCATCCATGGGGTGAGTGGTAGTATTATACCCATTTTACAACTGGAGAAACTGAGGCTCATGAAATAAAGTGACTAGCCCAAGATGAAATGGCTAAGAAGTGCCAGAGGCCACACGCAAACCCGGTCCTTGTGACTCTGGGGCCCATGGCATCAGAGCCATGGCTAGATTTGCTAGAGAAGGACAAATACTTCACAGAGGTGAACTTGCGAAATGGAATCATGGCTGGGTGCAGTGGCTCACACAGGTTGATCACTTCAGGCCAGGAGTTCGAGACCAGCCTGGCCAACATGGTGAAACCTCATTTCTATTAAAAACACAAAAAAGTTAGCTAGGCATTGTGGCACACACCTGTAATCCCAGCTACTCGGGAGGCTGAGGCACAAGAATCCTTTGAACCTCAGAACCAGGGGTTGCAGTGAGCCAAGATTGTGCCACTGCACTCCAGTCTGGACGGTTCAAGACTGTCTCAAAAACAATAAAAGGAGGCCAGGTGTGGCGGCTCACACCTGTAATCCCAACACTTTGGGAGGCTGAGGTGGGTGAATCCCAAGGTCAGGAAATTGAGACAATTCTGGCTAACATGGTGAAACCCCATCTCCACTAAAAAAGACAAAAAATTAGCCAGGTGTGGTGGCACACGCCTGCGGTCCCAGTTACTCAGGAGGCTGAGGCGGGAGAATCGCTTGAACCTGGAAGGCGGAGGTTGCAGTAAGCTGAGATCATGCCACTGCACTCCAGCCTGGGCGACAGAGTGAGACTCTATCTCAAAAATAAAAATAAAAAAAGAAATGAAATAGAGATTCACCCATTTTTTTCTTGTTTTCTTGAGACAGGGTCTCACTGTCTCAAAGATGGTGTAGTGGCGCCATCATAACTCACTGCAGCCTCAACCTCTCGGCTCAGGTGATCCTCCCACCTCCACCTCCAGAGTAGCTGGGACCACAGGCTCACGTCATTATGCCCAGCTAATTTTTGTAATTTTTTGTAGAGATGAGGGTCTCACCATGTTGCCCAGCTGGTCTGGAACTCCTAGGCTCAAGTGATTCTTCTGCCTTTGCCTCCCAAAGTGCTGGGATTACAGGCATGAGCCACCATGCCCAGTTTCTAAGGGTGTTTTAAGAGTTTAAGAAACATCTCAGGAACCGTGGGTGGCATTCTAGGTTATCCCCAAGGACTGTGGGTATATCTTGGGAGTCTGTCCTAGGGTGTGAGACTGTCTTAGAAGCTGGAGAGGAATCTATCTATTTGTGCCCCTAGGGTCTGATGGGGCACACTAGATTTTGGTGGCATCTCCATGATTACTGGGGCATCCCCGGAGTCTGACGGCGCTCCTGAGGTTGTCTTAGGGTCTCAGCACTTGTAGGGGCATCTCAGGGATGCTATAGAGCCCTTCAGGGATTACAGGACATCAGAGGGACTGTGGAGGTGTTCCTGGGGTCTGTGAAAGACTCTAGGATTTGCGGGGACCTATATTTGGTCTATGAAAATGGCCCTGTGGGTGTGGGGGATGCCGGGGGTGCTCTGGGAGGGTCTATGTATGATGGGATGAGAATCAGGGATGATGGGGAGCCCTGGAGGAATCTGAGGAACTATGGTTGGCGGGGGCCGGGATCTGAAGTGTCCCCCTGGCCCTCAGAGCACCACTGGCAGGGAGTTTGTAGGAGCACCCCCAGAGATTCAGAGGTGTCCCTGGCATTTGTGGGTGCACCCTGGATTCTTGGGGCACTCCTGGGGCTTGTGGCATGTGTCAGAAACATTGAGGACACTGGTTGGATATAGGGACATCTGGGGAGCTATAGGAGTACCCCAGGGTCTATGAGGCCATCTCAGAACACCTCTAAGTTGTGTTGAGAAGCCCAGGGATTTGGGGGGTACCCCTGGACTTCTTGTGTGTGGATGTCTCAGGGACAGTGAGGGTGCTCCTTAGCATTCTGAAGGACTGTGGGGCTGCTCCTGAGCGTGAGGGACCTGTCAACTCCAAGGGGAGTTTGCAGGAGTGTCCCCAGAGATTTGGAGGTGTCCCTGATGTTTGTGGGGACGCGACCGGCGATTGTGAGGACATCAGAGCCAATGCGGGGCGGCCTTGGGGTCTGCGGGGAATGCAGGGGAGTCCCCGCTGAAGCCTTGCGGGCGCCCTAGACCCGCCCCGCCCTGGGGGCGGCCCCAGCGCGAAGCCGGAAGGGCCGAGGCGACGGGGCGGGGTGGGGCCCGCGGGCCCGGGGCTGGGCGGGCGGCCTTCGTGGGCCTCGCGGGGTGGGCGGCGCAGCTCCCCAGCGCCCGCCGAGGCGGGGCTGCCCCGCGGCTATGGCGGGGCCGCGCGGCCTAGGCCGCATCCCGGAGCTGCAGCTGGTGGCCTTCCCGGCGGTGGTGGCGGCAGAGGATGAGGCATTCCTGCCCGAGCCCCTGGCCCCGCGCGCGCCCCGCCGCCCGCATTCACCGCCCTCCTCGCCCGTTTTCTTCGCCAACCCGTCCCCAACTTTCCGCAGGCGCCTTCGACTTCTCCGCAGCTTCCAGGATTTGGGCCGCCACGCATGGGCTGGGGCTGGGTAAGTGCCGCACTGGTGGCTGTGGGTTCGAGTCACCCCTGGCCACCGCCGGGGTCTGCGGTTAGTGACTCGCTCTCTCCAGCCTCACTTTCCTCTTCTGTCACATAGCAGCGATCAAAGTCATCTTTGCCCGCCAAGGTTGCCGTGGAGACCTCTGATAGGGCATGCATTAGACGTTTAATAAATGTTGCATCCCTCCCACTTCCTGTGCAAACCTGAAGCTGTGGTCACGCTTTGGAGGAGTGAGGGCGAGTTGTTATCCAGGTCATGTGTTCATCCTGGGGTCATGTGTTCAGTTCTGTTAGCCTCAGTCTACTGGCCTGTGAAATGGGGACAGCCGTGCCCTTGCGGTGAGGCTCGGTATCATTGCTTGCACCGGGCCACGAAGGGCAAATGGAAGTCCCCTTTCTGGCCAGACGGTCGGTGGGCTGTGGGGGCGGGAAGTCTGGGGGTGACAGGCCCCGAGGCCACATCCGGTCTGGCTTTCTAATGTCGCTGTATCTTGGAGGCAGAGGTTGGCAGCCCGGAGCTGGGCACCGGCGCTTCTCAGGGCCCTCTGCCTCTCCGCCTTCCACCTACTTTCTGTGTGCAGTGCACTTGAGGCACAGACTGAAGGAGGGCATGGCGGGGCGGGATCCGGCCCAGCGACTGGCCCTGGGAACAACATGGGGCGGGGACAGAAGAGGAGGAGGGGCTGGGGCCTTTGGGGGCCCCGCGTGGGGTCCACAGGGTGTGTGTAGGGAACTTGTTGCCTCTCTCCGGGTCTCTCTCTCTCTCTGCGTCCTGAGTCTCTGTCTCCACTTCTGTCTCTTCTGTCTCTGTTTTGTCTCACTTCTCCACAGCTGCACCTTCCCCTCCCCTGGGTTTATGTCACCCGGGGGCGCAAGGCGATCAGAGACCTCGCGGGCCCAGCTCCACGTCAGGGCAGGGAGGGGGGAAAAGGCGGGGCCAGAGGCAGTGGCAGGAGGGCGGGCCCGGAGCCGGGAAACTGGAGCCCCGGGGCACCCCAGAGGCCTGGGTGGGAGGGGACAGGAGGGGGCCGGGGGGAAGTGTGCGTGTGCGCCCAGTTCCGCAGAATCCCTGCAGGGGGAGACGTACAGAGCGCCTGTGTGCCCCCCTCCCCTGTGCAGACGCGGGAACGCCCGACCCCCCAAGTTTGTCCCGGGGGGGGTCACCAGGGTCGTGGAGGCGGTGCCGGCAGTGGAGGCCGCAGACACCTTGGGCCTGGCCAGCAGCGCGCGCCTCACCGCCCTGCCGCCGTCCCCATGCGCGCCCAGACGACGGTGCTTGGCTCCCATGCGCTCCGGTGCAGCGCCCCGGGGCCGACCCCGGCCCCCTGCCCTGGCACTGCCCCCCACGGGCCCCGAGTCCCTGACCCACTTCTCCTTCAGCGATGAGGACACCCGTCGGCACCCTCTGGGCAGAACTGTCAGGTGGGTGGCCCATGGCCAGTCAGTCCTTTTAATACTGGAGGGCACTGGCTGTGCTGGGGGTTGGGGGTGGGGTGCTGAGTCTACTTGGGGGAGTCCCCTAAGTGGCATCCAGGATCTGGCTGGGGCCCCACTGCCTTTCCTATCCCCAAAGGCTGGGGGTGCTGCTGAGGGCCTCTTGAAGGTGGCAGCCCCCAAAGTGGGTGCTAGGTCCTTTCCCCATTCCTGCCTATCCAAGGTAGGATCCAGCACCCTCTTTGTGCCCCTAAACCAGGGCTTCCAGCATTCACTTTGGCTGCAAATATGGGTGTCCAGCATCACCTGGGCTCCACTCCCAGGCCACTGGCCTAGAACCAGGTCCCTAAGTCCCTGCCTGGCTCAGTGTCTTCAGCCTTACCTTCCCCACCCCCTCTCCCGCTGGGGCGGCCAGGCTGAAAACTAAGCTGGGGTGGGGGTGGGGAGGGCAGATTCCGGGAGCCTGGAGGGTGTTTAGAATCTGGACTGAGCTGGGCCTGTGGGTGGTCTTTAAGTTCTCAGAATTCTCGGGGGTTACTAGCCTTGTTCTTGCTCTCTCCTGTCCCGTGGTCTCTAACACACACACACACACACACACACACACACACACACACACACACACGCCGGGCCACACATGGGGCAATCCGGGTCACCTGGTGTTTACTGTATTAGGTGTGGGTCTCCTGGCTGCAACAGGAGGACCCTGCAGTTGACTCATGGCCACACAGAGGTGGCACACAGACCACAGCAACCCTGGCCCACCACTCGCACATCTGTGTCTACACTGCGTTCCCCCACAGTGAGGGGTGAGAGTGAGACACACTCTCACCAAAATACACACCCAGAGCTCACCCATGTTCCTGCAAGCTGGACTCCTACCTGCACCAGATACACACAGGAACGCACCTCATGCCCACACAGGGGTCAGAGACTGTCACAGTGTCTGTGTGACAGTCTCATGAAGTCACCCAGACTCAGAAATACACAGAGATGCAGACAGACACCCATGAACACCCAGCCCCTGCTCACAGGCAGACGTGCGATGCCACAGAGATGTCTATGTGCAGGGCCCGGGGCACACGGACCTTCCCTCCCCCAGACTCTTACATACCCCATCCCTTCTTGCAAACTCAGCCCCCCAGACAGCTGTGTCACCTGGCACCATGTGCCTGCCTGGGAGACACACACCAGCACCCGCCTTCAACCTCTGTGTGACCTTCACAAAGCAAATGCCAGGCCTTTCCATAAAGGCTGCCTGGCACCACCTACAAGTGAGTCAGGTGGAAAAGCTCAGGGAGCGGCGTAGACACCAGGCCTGCCTGCTGTTTGTACCCCGAGGGAAGACTCTCGACGCAGCTTTGTAGCTCAGCTGCTCGGGTTCAAATCCACGTTCTAGTCTTGATGTAGTGGCTCACGCCTGTAATCCCGACACTTGGGGAGGCCGAGGCAGGAGAATGTTTTCGACTTGAGCCCAGGAGTTCGAGACCAACCTGGGCAACATGGCAAAACCCCAGTCACTACAAAATAAATAAAGTTTAAAAGAAATCCATTCTCTACTACTAATAACCATGGTATTCATCCGTTCTGAGCCTGAGTTTCTTTCTTTTTTTTTTTCTTTTTGAGACAGGTTCTCACTGTGTCACCCAGGCTGGAGATCAGTGGAGCAATCTTGCCTCACTGCAACCTCTGCCTCTCAGTTTCAAGCAATTCTCGTGCCTCAGCCTCCCAAATAGCTGGGATTACAGGCATACGCCACCATGGCCCAGCTAATTTTTTTGTATTTTTAGTGGAGATGAGGTATCTGTATGGTGGCCAGGCTGATCTCAAATTCCTGGGCCCAAGTGATCCACCTGCCTCGGTTTCCCAAAGTGCTGGGATTACGGGTGTGAGCCACTGCACCCAGCCTCAGTTTCTTTGTCTGGAAAATGGATCATGAATGCATGTTATAGTATAGCACAATGCCTAGTGTGTGGCCTTCACTTAAGTGGTTTTTTTTTGAGACGGAGTCTCACTCTGTCACTCAGGATGGAGTGCCGTGTCACGATCTCGGCTCACTGCAATTTCTGCCTCCTGGGTTCAAACAATTCTCCTGCCTCAGCCTCCCAAGTAGCTGGGATTACAGGTGCCTAACACCGTGCCCGGCTAATTTTTGTATTTTTAGTAGAGATGGGGTTTCTTCATGTTGGTCAGGCTGGTCTTGAACTCCTGACCTCAAGTGCTCTGCCTGCCTCTGCCTCCCACCAAAGTGCTAAGATTAGAGGTGTGAGCCACCATGCCCTGCCTTCCTTTTATTTATTTATTTATTTTTTTAGGGAAGGTCCCCATCTATCACCTAGGCTGGGGTACAGTGGTACCATCTCTGCTCACTGCAACCTCTGCTTCCCAGGGTCAAGCAGTCCTCCAACAGGCATGAGCCACTGAGCCTGGCCATAGTTCTTGTTATTGTAACTGTACCAATGTGTTCCTTTCCCCTGCCCCCCCTCCCAACTTGTTTGTTTCCCATCAGTCCCTGCAGTAGCCGTCCCTAAGGCCTAGACTGTCCCTGGACTGCAGACTCCTCAACAGGCCCAATTTCATGCTCCCAAGAGCCCTGGTGGGCAGGCTTAGGGGCCACTTAGAGGGGGAAACAGGGAGCAACTTCATTTGAGAGCATCACCTGGTGAAGCCCCATCTCTACTAAAAATGCAAAAATTAGCTGGGCATGATGGCGGATACCTGTAATCCCAGCTATTCAGGCGGCTGAGGCAGGAGAATCGCTTGAACCCAGGAGGCAGAGGTTGCAGTGAGCCAAGATTGCGCCACTGCACTCCAGCCCAGGTGACACAGCGAGACTCTGTCTCACAAAAAAATAAAGGGTCACTGATGGTCACCCTGAAGCCAGGTGCAGTGGTCACACCTATAATTCCAGCACTTCGGGAGGGTGAGACTTTGGGAGGCAGATTGCTTGAGTCTAGGAGTTCAAGACCAGCTTGGGCAAAATGGTGAAACCCTGTCTCTGCTAAAAAAAAAGACAAAAACTAGCTGGGTGTGGTGGTGTGCGCCTGTGTGGTCCCAGCTATTTGAGAGGCTGAGGTGGGAGGATAGCTTGAGCCTGGGAGGTGGAGGCTGCAGCGAGCCGTGATTGCATGGCTGTACTGTAGCCTGGGTGACAGAGCAAGACCCTGTATCAACACACACACCACACAGACACACACACACACACACCCCACAAATGATTAGCCTTCCTAAGGGGGAGTCTTGGGCAGGTCATTTCACCTCCAATGGAGTGTCTGGGCACGTGGCTGTGATGTAAGGGTGCCAGCTACCCCTGTTTCTGGGTCCCAGCCTTGGAGCCCATGGGGATGTCGCTGGAGTGGCCTCTGACCTAACTCTGGGCCACCCTGAGCAGTCAGTGGCAAGCCAGGGAGGGTGACTCTCCATGGCTCAGGGGTCTGATTCTGGGGTATAGCGGGCCCTGGCTCTCCCGATCCCCACTATCTCCGAGGCAGCAGTTCTGTAGCACTGTCTCCTCCCCTCTATCCTTTCACAGCCCAGGGGACATCGGCTCCTGAAGCACAAACAGCACAAACAGCAGGGCCCCAGGGAGCGTCCTCTTCCCATCCAGGCCTCTGGGCTCCTGATGACGTGAGCTGAGTCCCTTGGGGCTGGTGGATCTGCTGGGACGCTAGCAGGGTACCCGGTTGGGAACAGGGTCTCACCTTCCTAAACTTTGGCTTAAATTCCTGGGCCGGGGAGTTGGAGGTGAGGCATCCTCTGTGTGTAGCTATGTTCTTCATGTTCTCCCCTTCTCTGGAGCTGAAAAAAAACCTACCCTGGGCCTTAGAGACAGGACATGGTTCTGAGACAGTGAAGCCACCGACCCCTTCTCTCCTTAGGCATGGGAATGTTAACAGGACATACTATATGTTAATTTATAGAGTGGGTTGGAGCCCTCTATGAGTTAATGTGTATAAACCACTTTCTTTTTTTTTTTTTGAGACGGAGTTTCGCTCTTGTTACCCAAGCTGGAGTGCAATGGCGCGATCTCGGCTCACCGCAACCTCCGCCTCCTGGGTTCAAGCAATTCTCCTGCCTCAGCCTCCCAAGTAGCTGGGATTACAGGCACACGCCACCATGCCCAGCTAATTTTTTGTATTTTTAGTAGAGACGGGATTTCACCTTGTTGACCAGTATGGTCTTGATCTCTTGACCTCGTGATCCACCCGCCTCAGCTTCCCAAAGTGCTGGGATTATAGGCATGAGCCACCGCACCCGGCCTGTGTATAAACCACTTTCATAGTGCCAGGCACACAGCAAGCACTCAATATAATGTCTTGTTATTATTATTTTATGCCTGAAAAGATCTGATTTGGCACCGAGGACATAGCAGGTGCTCAATAAATGGACATCATCGGCCAGGTGTGGTGGCTCATGCCTGTAATCCTAGTACTTTGGGAGGTTGAAGTGGGTGGATCGCAAGGTCAGGAGTTCAAGACCAGCCTGGCCAAGATGGTGAAACCCCGTCTCTATTAAAAATACAAAAATTAGCAGGGCATGGTGGTGTGTGCCTGTAATCTCAGCTACATGGGAGGTTGAGGCAGAGAATTGCTTCAACCCAGGAGGCAGAGGTTGCATAAGCCAAGATCGCACCACTGCACTCCAGCCTGGGTAACACAGTGAGACTGCATCTCAAAAATAAAAATAAATGAACATTATCAGCCAGGTGTGGTGGCTCAAGCCTGTAATCCCAGCACTTTGGGAGGCTGAGGCAGGTGGATCACCTGAGGTCAAGAGTTTAAGACCAGCCTGGCCAACATGGTGAAACCCATTTCTGCTAAAAGTACGAATATTAACCAGGCGTGGTGGCATGCACCTGTAGACCCAGCTACTTGAGAGACTGAGGCAAGAGAATTGCTTAAGCCTGGGAGGCAGAGGTTGTAGTGAGCTGAGATCACATCACTGTACTCCAGCCTATATGACAGAGTGATAGTCTGTCTCAAACATAAATAAATAAATAAATGGACATTATCATCAAAGGCCCAAGCTGAGGATCTATGAGTATTTCACCTTATGAGTGTTTTTTTTTTTTCTTTGAGACGGAGTTTTGCTGTTGTTACCCAGGCTGGAGTGCAATGGCGCGATCTTGGCTCACCGCAACCTCCGCCTCCTGGGTTCAGGCAATTCTCCTGCCTCAGCCTCCTCAGTAGCTGGGATTACAGGCACGCACCACCATGCCCAGCTAATTTTTTATATTTTTAGTGGAGAAGGGGTTTCACCATGTTGACCAGGATGGTCTCGATCTGTTGACCTCGTGATCCACCCGCCTCGGCCTCCCAAAGTGCTGGGATGACAGGCTTGAGCCACCACGCCCGGCCCTTTTTGTTTTATGTTTTTTTTTTTTTTTTTTTTTGAGATGGAGTGTTAGAGATGCAGGTTAGAATGTAGTGGTGTGATCTTGGCTCACTGCAACCTCTGCCTCCCAGATTCAATTCAAGCAATTCTCCTGCCTCAGCCTCCCAAGCAGCTGGGATTACAGGTGCATGCCACCGTGCCCTAATTTTTGTATTTTTAGTAGAGACGGGATTTTACCATGTTGGTCAGGCTAGTCTCAATCTCCTGACCTTGTGATCTGCCTGCCTTGGCCCCCCAAAATGCTGGGATTACAGACATGAACCACCATACCCAGCCAAGAGTGTTTTTTAAAATTTACTTGAAAAAATTAACTTATAGTAAAACCTACCCTTTTGAGTTTACATTCTATGAAGTTTTTTGTTTATGGTAAAATATACATCACAAAATTTACCATTTTACCCATTGTTTTCTGTTTTTTTTTAGATAGGGTCTCACCATATTATCCAGGCTGGAGTGTAGTGGCACCATCTCAGCTCACTGCAACCTCTGCCTCCTGGGTTCAAGCGATTCTTGTGCCTCAGCCTCCCGAATAGCTGGGACTACAGGCGTGCACCACCATACCCAGCTAATTTTTGTATTTTTAGTGGAGACAGAGTTTCACCATGTTGGCCAGGATGGTCTCGATCTCCTGACCTCGTGATCCACCCGCCTCAGCCTCCCAAAGTGCTTGGGATTACAGGCGTGAGCCACCACTCCTGGCCAGGACTTTTTAATGTCTCAGACTGAAACTTTAAGCACAAACACACCATTTCCGTATCTCCCCAGCCCCTGGCGCCTACTCTTCTTTGTCTCCGAGTCTAAGTACTCCAGGGACTTCATATAAGTGGAATTTCCTGTGCGCTATTTCACTGTTTGTCTTTTTCTAACTGGCTTATTTCACTGAGCATGTTCTCAAGGTTCATTCATGGTGTAGCCTGTGTCAGAATTTTCTTTTTTTTTGAGATGGAGTTTTGCTCTTGTTGCTGGGGCTGAAGTACAATGATGTGATCTCGGCTCACCACGACCTCCACCTCCCAGGTTCAAGCAATTCTTCTATTTCAGTGTCCTGAGTAGCTGGGATTACAGGCATGCACCACCATACCCAGCTAATTTTGTAATTTTAGTAGAGACAGGGTTTCTCCATGTTGGTCAGGCTGGTCTCGAACTCCCGACCTCAGGTGATCTGCCTGCCTCAGCCTCCCAAAGTGCTGGGATTACAGGTGTGAGCCACCTCGCTCAGCCATTTTTTCCTTTTAAAGGCGGAATTATATTTCATTGAATGGATATAACACATTTCATTGATTCATTCGTCTGTTGATGGACACTTTGGTCGCTTTTACCTTTTGGCCATTGTGAATGATGCTGCCGTGAACACGGGTGTCCATGTATCTGTTTGAGATCCCTGCTTTCAATACTTTTGGGGATAGACCTAAGAATGTGATTGCTGGGTTGTATGTTTGTGTGTTTCTTTCTTTCCCACAGCGTTTTTCTTTAGAATGTTTGTTTGTTTTAAGGGTGTTTTTGTTTTGTTTTGTTTTATTTGAGACGGAGTTTTGCTCTTGCTACCCAGGCTGGAGTGCAATGGCGCGATCTCGGCTCACTGCAACCTCCGCCTCCTGGGTTCAGGCAATTCTCCTGCCTCAGCCTCCTGAGTAGCTGGGATTACAAGCACATGCCACCATGCCCAGCTAATTTTTTGTATTTTTAGTAAGAGACGGAGTTTCACCATGTTGACCAGGATGGTCTCGATCTCTTGACCTCGTGATCCACCCACCTCGGCCTCCCAAAGTGCTAGGATTACAGGCTTGAGCCACCACACCTGGCCCTAAAAAAGGTTTTTAAAGAGATGGGGTCTCCCTATATTACCCAGGCTGGCGGCAAGCTCCTGGCCTCAAGCCATCCTCCCACCTCAGCCTCCCAAATCACCGGGATTATAGGCATGGCTAGAACAGTGCCTGTGGATACACAAAAGTCTTTATTTTGATGAAGTCCACTTGTTACTGTTGCTTTGGTGTCAAATCCCAGCAATCATTGTCAAACCTGATGTTGTAAGACTGCTAAGAGTTTTATAGTTTGGGCTCTTATGTTTAGGTATTTGATTCATTTTGAGTTAATTATTTTTTATTTTTCTGAGAGGGAGTCTTGCTCTGTTGCCCAGGCTGGAGTACAGTGGCACCATCTCGGCTCACTGCAACCTCCACCTCCTGGGTTCAAGCAATTCTCCTTCCTCAGCCTCCCGAGTAGCTGGGATTACAGGTGCCCATCACCACACCCAGCTAATTTTTGTATTTTAGTAGACACAGGGTTTCACTATGTAGGTAAAACTGGTCTCAAACTCCTGACCTCAAGTGAACCACCTGCCCTGGCCTCCCAAAGTGCTAGGATTATAGGCGTGAGCCACACTTCCTGGCCTTAAGTTAATTTTTGTATGCGGCTTCTTCAGTTTTCCCAGCACTATCATTTTGAAGAGACAGTTCTTTCCCCATTGAATAGTCTTTGGGGTTAGACTGGTAGGTAGATTTCAGGCTCTGCTCTGACTGGGTGCAAGTGGAGAGGGAGAGAGGATAGGAGCCCCCCAACTCCCTCTTTAGGTCAGCTTGTGGAGAGTCAGCATAAGACTTATCTTAGTCTCTTGACTAAGAGATAAATTTGAAATCTGCTAGGCCTGCCAAGCGCCTGTAATCCCAGTACTTTGGGAGGCTGAGATGGGTGGATCACTTGAGGCCAGGAGTTTGAGACCAGCCTGGTCAGCATGGTGAAACCCTGTCTCTACTAAAACTACAAAAAATTAGCCAGGCTTGGGCCGGGCGCGGTGGCTCATGCCTGTAATCGCAGCACTTTGGGAGGCCGAGGCGGGTGGATCACGAGGTCAAGAGATCGAGACCATCCTGGTCAACATGGTGAAACCCCGTCTCTACTAAAAATACAAAAAATTAGCTGGGCATGGTGGCGCGTGCCTGTAATCCCAGCTACTCAGGAGGCTGAGGCAGGAAAATTGCCTGAACCCAGGAGGCGGAGGTTGTGGTGAGCCGAGATCGCGCCATTGCACTCCAGCCTGGGTAACAAGAGTGAAACTCCATCTCAAAAAAAAAAAACTAGCCAGGCTTGATGGTGGGCACCTCTAGTCCTAGCTACCCGAGAGGCTGAGGTAGGAGAATTAATTGCTTGAACCCAGGAGGCAGAGGTTGCAGTGAAGCGAGGTCACACCACTGCACTCCAGCTTAGGCAACAGAGTGAGACCCTGTCTCAAAAACAAAACAAAGCAAAACAAAAGTGTAAGAAGACAAGCTTCCAGTCAGGCATAGTGGCTCTCGTCTGTAATCCCAGCACTTCGGGAGGCCAAAGTAGGAGGATCTCTTAAGCCAGGAGTTACAGACTATCCTGGACAACATAGGGAGACCCCATTACTACAAAAAATTAAAAAATTATCTGGGTGTGGTGGCACGTGCCTGTAGTCCCAGCTACTTGGGAAGTTGAGGTTGGGGGAGGCTGCAGTGAGCCATGATGGCGCCACTGCACTCTAGCCTGGGCAACAGAGTGAGGCCCCACCACTAAATGATAAGCTGCAAACTTGGAGAAAAATATATGATAAGGGATTTGTATCCAGAATGTACAATGGGCTGAGTGCAGTGGCTCATGCCTGTAATCCCAGTACTTTGGAAGGTGGAGGCAGGTGGGTCACTTGAGGCCAGGAGCTCAAGACTAGCCTGGCCAACATGGTGAAACCCCAGCTCTACTAAAAATGCAGAAATTTGCCGGGCATGGTGACATGTACCTGTAATCACAGCTACTTGGGCGGCTGAGGCAGGAGAATCCTTTGAACCCAGGAGGCAGAAGTTGCAGTGAGCCAAGATCACACCACTGCACTCCAGCCTGGGTGACAGAGTAAGGCTCCCTCCTAAAATATAAATAAATAAGGTCGGATGTGGTGGTTTATGCCTGTAATCCCAGCACTTTGGGAGGCTGAGGCGGGTGGATCACAAGGTCAAGAGATCAAGACCATCCTGGCCAACATGGTGAAACCATCTCTACTAAAAATATAAAAAATTAGCTGGGTGTGGTGGCGCACACCTGTAGTCCCATCTACTCAGGAGTCTAAGGCAGGAAAATCGCTGGAACCCAGGAGGTGGAGGTTGCAGTGAACCGAGATCGTGCCACTGCACTCCAGCCTGGCACCTGGCGACAGAGCAAGATTCTGTCTCAGTAAATAAATAAATAACTACAGAATTAGATCAGCATGGTGGCAGGTACCTGTAATCACAGCTACTCTGGAGGTTGAGGCAGGAGAATCACTTGAACCTGGGAGGCAGAAGTTGCGGTGAGCCAAGATGGCGCCATTGCACTCCAGCCTGGGCAAAACCTCATCTCAAAAAAAAAAAAAACAAGTATTAAGGTTGAAATTTGAAAATTTTGGCTGAGTTGGTCAGGGGAGGTTTCTTTGTGGTGGTGACATTTGAGCAGAGGCCTGAAGGAGGTAAGGAGGACCTGCTGCAAATCTGGGCTGGAGAAACAGCCTGTGCAAAGGCCCTGAGGCAGGACTGTGTCTGAGATTTTTATTTTCTGTTTTTTTAGATGGATTCTACCTCTGTTGCCCAGGCTGGAGCGCAGTGGCAAGATCTCTCAGCCCACTGCAACCTCCGACTCCTGGGCTCAAGTGATTCTCCTCCCTCAGACTCCCAAGTAGCTGGGATTTCAGGCACCCACCACTATGCCTGGCTAATTTTTGTATTTTTAGTAGAGACAGAGTTTTGCCATGTTGGCCAGGCTTGTGGAGATCTCCTGACCTCTAGTGATCTACCCGCCTCAGCCTCCTAAAGTGCTGGGATTACAGGCATGAGCCACCTCACCTGGCCAGTGTCTCAGATTTTTAGGGAACAGTGAGGAAGCCATTATGGCTGGAACAGAATGAATGTGGGGGAAAGGGGAAGTCATGGGACAGGACCTGTGAGCTGCAGTGAGGACTTCGGATTTTGCTGAGTAAGGTGGGATCCATAGAAGGTTCTGAGCAGAGGGAGGACTGGACCACATTTAGGTGTTCCCAAGCTCCCGCTGGTGGCTGTCGAAGGAAGACTGGGCTTGAAAACAGGAGGCGGGACCAGGGCAGAGGTGAATGCAGCCGATCCTGGCTAGGGATGAGGGGAGCTGGCCAAGGAGTGGGTGAGAAGTAGACACATTCTGGATGAATGTTGGCAGCAAGGCTGATTTGAGGCAAAGGAAAGAGTGAATGATCCCACATATTTTGGCCTTGGCGTCCCCAGCCCCCCAGTGCTCAACGAGTGTTCCAGCTTTGCAGTTCTGTGTCTCCCATCACTTTTAGGGTATCTGTTTTTCTTTCTTTCTTTTTCTTTTTCTTTTTTTTTTTGCCAATCATTGAGAGCTTGTAAGGTTGCTGAGGTTGGTTGGCCTTGAACTCTTGGCCTCGCCTTCGCAAGCGCCACGACATCCGGCCGGAGCCACTTTGGGCCCCCTTTTTTTTTTCTTTTATAGAAAAAAACACAGAGCTTTATTATTCCCAACACCAGCGGCAGCAGTCTCCGTAGGACAGGGGAGTGAGTTCTGTTGACTGACAGGGATAGGTGGCTCCTACCTGTCAGCAATGAGCGGGTTCCGCAGCACCACGATGACCGAGTCCCCGCGCAGGAACGTCTTGGAGATGTGGCGGTCTTTGCTGACTGGCTTGGACTTCTTCTTGCCCTTGCCGCTCTTGGGTGCCTCCGTCCACATCTCCTCCACGTTCTCCAGCACCATGCTGCAGCGCCTGTCGAAGGCCTTCACGCGGCCCAGGAGTTTCTTATTGTTGCAGCAGCTGATGAGCACTTGGGTGTTGTTCTTGACGGACTGAGTGAGCACAGAGTGGACCCGTGTTCAATTCCTCCTCCTCTCACATCTGCAGCTCCTCCGGGGTCATCTCACTCTTGGGCTTGTTGAGGAGGCTCATGTTGCTCACTAAGCTCTCGATTCACTCCCGTTTCCTCCACGTTGCTGCTGCCTCCTGTCTTTCTTTAACATCCTCCACTTGGCCAGGTCTGGTGGTGGCTCACACCTGTGATCTCAGCAGTTTGGGAGGCTGAGGCAAGTGGATCACATGAGGCTAGGAGTTTAAGACCACCCTGGCCAGCATGGTGAAATCCTAACTCGACTAAAGATACAAAAATTAGCCAGGCATGGTGGTACATGTCTGTAATCCCAGCTACTCAGGAGGCTAAGGCAGAAGAATCATTTGAATCCAGGAGGCGGAGGTTGCAGTGAGCCGACATCATGCCACTGCACTACTCTAGCCTGGGCCACAGAGAGAGACCATGTATCAAAAAAAAAAAAAAAATCTCCACCTGAATATCTGCCAGGAATTCCCTTGGTTTCTTCTTTCCTCTTCTTTTTTTCTATTTGAGATGGGGTCTTGCTATGTCACCCAGGCTGGAGTGCAGTGCTGCAATCTCAGCTCACTGCAACCTCCTCTTCCAGGGTTCAAGCGATTCTCCTGCCTCAGCCTCTCAAGTAACTGGGATTACAGGCATCTGCCACCACACCCGGCTAATTTTTGTATTTTTAGTAGAGATGGGGTTTCATCATGTTGGCCAGGCTGGTCTCGAACACCTGACCTCGAATGATCCACCCACCTTAGCCTCTCAAAGGGTTGGGATTACAGGCATTACAGGTGTGAGCCACTGTGCCTGGCCTCCTCATTCCTCTTCACTTCCTTGACTTTCAGCCTCCTGACCCCTCTTCTCGCCCATCCCCTGCAGCTTCGATGCAGAGAATGGGCCAACACCATCTCCCGGCCGAAGCCCCCTGGACTCGCAGGCGAGCCCAGGACTTGTGCTCCACGCTGGGGTGGCCACCAGCCAGCGCCGGGAATCCTTCCTGTACCGCTCAGACAGTGACTATGACATGTCACCCAAGACCATGTCCCGGAACTCATCAGTCACCAGCGAGGCGTGAGCATGCCTTTCCCCACATCCCAGTTCCCCCAGGCCTGGTCCTGCCGCAAGTTTCCCTTCCCACCCACCCCCATCCTGCTCAGCAACCCCCAACCTGTCCTCCCCAGTGAAGGGTAAGCAGCCCCCTGTCCCTTCTATAAAGGACTCAGTTCTTTTTTTTTTTTTTTTTTTTGAGATGGAGTCTCACTCTGTCGCCCAGGCTGTAGTACAGTGGCACGATCTCAGCTCACTGCAACCTCCGCCTCTTGGGTTCAAGCGATTTTCCTGCCTCAGTCTCCCAAGTAGCTGGGACTATAGCCACCTGCCACCCACACTGGCTAATTTTGTATTTTTAGTAGAGATGGGGTTTTGCCAGGTTGGCCAGGCTGGTCTCGAATTCCGGATCTCAGCTGATCTGCTCACTTTGGCCTCCCAAACTGCTGGGATTACAGGTGTGAGTCACCATGCCCGGCCTCAGTTCTTTTATTAAAAAATATATTAAAATACTGGGGGCTGGGTACAGTGGCTCACACCTGTAATCTCAGCACTTTGGGAGGCCAAGGTGGGTGGGTTGTTCCAGGCCAGGACTTTGAGATCAGCCTGGCTAACATGGTGAAACGCTGTCTCTACTAAAAATACAAAAATTAGGAGGGGGCGGGGAGGTAAAAAATAAATATGAAAATTAGTGGGGCGAGGTGGCACATGCCTGTAATCCCAGCCTCTTGGGAGACTGAGGCAGGAGAATTGCTTGAACCAGGGAGGCAGAGGTTGCAGTGAGCCGAGATCACACCACCGTACTCCAGCCTGGGTGACAGAGCAAGACTCTGTCTAAAAAAAAAAAACGAAAAAAATGAAAACATATTCACCTCTCGTCTCTCTCCCTCTCACCACTTTCTCTCTTCTCCCCCGACCCACCTGAGCCCCACTCCTTGACTGCCATGTCCTCCATGATGAGCCCTGGACACATGTCCACCCTTATGCAGTATAAGTGTCCTCTCCCTGGGCCCCACAAAGCCCCCTCCCTCCCTCTCAGCCTCCCTGGGTCCAGCCTCACAGAGCATCCACCCCAGAGAGTTGCTTCTCTGCAGACCCCTGACCTGCCTCTGTCCTCAATCACAGGCACGCTGAAGACCTCATCGTAACACCATTTGCTCAGGTGAGACCCCCCTCCCCAAATGGTTAAGGAGAAAAGAGGCTCCAACATTCCACCACACTTGGGGGCAGGGCCTAGCCCTGCTGCTGGTCTGGGGGGACCCCCCTCCTCACTGCCACTTCCCATCCCAGGTGCTGGCCAGCCTCCGGAGCGTCCGTAGCAACTTCTCACTCCTGACCAATGTGCCCGTTCCCAGTAACAAGTAAGTGAAGGCTGAGCTGCAACAGCTGTGATCGTAAGGTGACGCTTTCCTGGGTTCTGCTCTCAGTCCTGCTGTGTGACCTTGGGCAGACAGGTGACCTCTCTGAACCTCTGTTCAGACAACAGCTCCCAGAGAGCCAGAGGACCATTGCAGCTCAGGCACCTAAGACACAGGGTTTTGTTTTTTTGTTTTTATTTTTTCTTGAGATGGGGTCTTACTCAGTCACCCAGGCTGCAGTGCAGTGGCATGATCTCGGCTTCCTTCAACCTCTGCCTCCCGGGTTCAAATGATCCTCCTGCCTCAGCCTCCTGGGTAGCTAGGATTACAGGCATGTGCTACCATACCCGGCTAATTTTTGTATTTTTAGAAGAGATGGGGTTTCACCATGTTGGCCAGGCTGTTCTCGAACTCTAGACCTCAGGTGATCCACCCGCCTTGGCCTCCCAAAGTGCTGGGATTCCAGGTGTGAGCCACCGTGCCCTGCCCAGAGGTTTTTATAAATATTTGAGGGTCTGGATGCATGGTGGTAAGGCCACAGCCACAGTCCCCAGGGCCACCCTGGGCTGGGCAGATGGCATTCCATGGGGCTTCTATTGCCTCTCTGTAAAGTGATGATCACAGGCAAGCATGCCGGCTCATGCCTGTAATCCCAGCACGTTGGGAGACCAAGGCAGGAGGATCACTTGAATCCAGGAGTTCAAGACCAGCTTGGGGGAAACAAAGTGAGACCCTGTCTCTATAAAAAAAAAAAAAAAAAAAAAAAAAATTAGCCCAGCATGGTGGCATGTGCCTGTGGTTCCCATTTACACAGGAGGCTGAGGCAGAAGGATCATTTGAGCCTAGGAGGTTGAGGCTACAGTGAGCTGTGTTCCCACCACTGCACTCCAGCCTGGGTGACAGAGCAAGACCCTGGCTCAAAAAATAAATAGAATAATAAAGTGAGGATGACAATAATGCCTCCCTTAGGTAACTGCTATGAGGAGAGATGATGTCTAGAATGTGCTAGAATATTGTCCTACACATAGTAAGTGCTCAATACACAGGAGTGGCTCTTATTTTGTTTTAGGGCAAGAGGTGTGGCTGAGAGCTGCCAGTGCTCGGGGTAGGGGACATAGACATCCCTGGGGCTTGGAGGATTTGTAGGGAGTTATTCAAGAGAGCAGAGGCCTTGGAAGCCCAGGACCTGACCTTAAGGCAGATCAGCCATGTGGTCTTGAAGCTGTTTCACCTCCTTGAGCCTCAGTTTCCACATCTGTAACGGATTTTTCTGGGGCTCATTGAGGCTGCAGGCAGAGTACATGGCAGCGTCCCTAAGACAGAGTGGGCATTCAGAAAAATGATAATTGGCCAGGTGCAGTGGCTTATGCCTGTAATCCCAGCATTACAGGGAGGCTGAGATGGGCGGATCGCCTGAGGTTGGGAGTTCGAGACCAGTCTGCCCAACATGGAGAAATCTCATCTCTACTAAAAATACAGTTATCTAGGTGTGATGGGGCATGCCTGTAATCCCAGCTATGTGGGAGGCTGAGACAGGAGAACTGCTTGAACCCAGGAGGCGGAGGTTGTGGTGAGCCGAGATCACACCATTGCACTCCAGCCTGGGCAACAAGAGCGAAACTGTCTCAAAACAAAAAACAAAAAACAAAACCAGAAAAATTAAAATTGGCACTGTGGCACTGTTCATGGAAAGGGGGAGGGTGGGACCTGGTAGGGGGACCCAGGCTGACGTTGCAGCCCCATTTTTTTTTGCAGGCGGTCCCCGCTGGGCGGCCCCACCCCTGTCTGCAAGGCCACGCTGTCAGGTAGCTAAGCCCAGAGGGGTGGGAAGGGTCCCTTCTTGCTGCCCCAGTGGGGGTCCCTCAGCCCCTTCCCCACCCAGCAGTCCATTCATCTGGTGAACCCTGTCACTGCGGGCTGGGGCCTCTGGGCTTCTGCCTACAGATCTTCTTAGTCACCATCCTGGCTGCTCCTTCCTTAGAAGAAACATGTCAACAGTTGGCCCGGGAGACGCTGGAGGAGCTGGACTGGTGTCTGGAGCAGCTGGAGACCATGCAGACCTATCGCTCTGTCAGCGAGATGGCCTCGCACAAGGTGCGCAGGTGGTGGGCAGAACCCCTGGGTGGAGCCGGTGGGGGTGGGGCCAGTGGGTAGAGCCAACCTCTGGATGGGACCAGTGGGCACAGCCTGCGGATGGAGCCAGCCACTAGGCTGGACCTGTGGGCAGAGATAGCTACTGGGTGTGGCTGATTAGGGCAGGGCCAATCTCTGGGTGGGGCTGGTGGGGATGGGCCTTATGGGTGGAACCAACCACTAGGTTGGGCCTGTAGGCGAGGCCAACTATTGGGCATGGCTCATGAGGGCGGGGCCAATCTCTGGGTAGGGGCTATGGGATGGGGTCAGTCCCTGGGTGGGGCCAATCCTTGGGCGACAGCTTCAAGGCTTGAAGCTCCTGTAGATTCAGACTTTCCCCAGGGCTGGAGGAGCCTAGTGTATGTTGGGGGGGGTGTCCGCCGGGTTATACAGATGTCAGTAGGTGACCGATTCCGTTGGGGGGTTTTATGCTTTTATGGTCTGTGGGGGTGTATCTGTGGCTATGGGTCTGTGTAACTGTTGGTCTATTGGCTATGCGTCTGCAGCGCTGGTGTTTTTGGAGTGGACTCTAAGGAGTGGCACGCCAGTGTGTACCTGTGGAGGGTGTATGGGTGTGCATGGGTGATTGTGCAGGGCGATAGGTATGTGGGGCTGTACCAGAGGGGTGCGCATGTCTGCAGGGGAGAGTTGGACCAGATGGGAATCTGAGTGTGTAGCTCTGTGTGTTTGTGAATGTGTGTGTGTTTGCCGGGCTGCAGTGGTGAGTGTAAGGCCCCCATGTACAGTTGTGCAGACTGTGCACTGCACAACCCCAGGGGACACCATTCAGAAAACAGGCAGTATGTGTGAGTGATGCTTCCTGGAGTTGGAGAGAGTGGTAGCAGCCCTTGTGGGTGGGTGCGTATCAAGACATGATCTGGAGGTGGGAGTGTCTTTGTTGGGGGGGGTACTTAATTGGTGGGTGGAGGCTTGTATGGGAACATACCAGTCCGAGGGCAATTGTGTCCCTGAGGATGGGTCAAGCATCTGAAATGTGGCTGTGTCTCTGGGTATGGGTCTGAGGGTGTTTCTTCGTGAGTGAATGGTGTGAGAGAGAGAGAGAGAGTGTGTGTGTGTGTGTGTGTGTGTGTGTGTGTGAATTTTTGCATCTGTGAGTGTATATTCTTATGGATTTGTCAGGGTATGTTTGTGTCCAAGGTCAATGGATATTCGTAATGATTGAAAAGCATGTCTGTGGGTGTGCCTAGTGTGTGTCTGTAAGTGTGGCTGGCATCAGTGTCTGTCCCTAGATGTGGGTCTGTGCCCTTGGATGGGGTGTGTCTGGAGGCATCTGCTATATGCTCAGCTGTGGACTTATAAATGTGTTGGACATCTGAGTTGTCACTGCCTCGGGTGTGTGTGTGTGTGTGTGTGTGTGCTGTAAGTGTACAACAGAAAGCATTTGGGTATCTGTGTGTATTCGAGTGTCAAGTGCCTGGATGTGTGTGGGTGTCACTGGAAGGTGTGTCTCAGGGTGTTTGTACATCTGTGAGTGTACAGTGGGTGTGTGTTTCTGTCTCTGGGTTTGTCCATGGAAGGGACGGGTCCTCACAGGGACAGCCCACCTGGGTCTGGCTGAGGCCCGTGGGGCTCTGATGCCCCTTTAACGCCCCCCCACCCCCAGCACCACCTGACATCCCATGCAGTCTGCCAGTGCTGCAGTGAGCACACACGCACGCACACGGGTGCACACAAGGAGCTCTGCAGCCTCCTCCTGGGACCCTTGCCCTCCTCCCTCCCATGGGCACGGACCCCCCACCACCTCCACCCACCGCTGCGTGGGGGCCCATTGGGGCCCAGGGCTGGCGGACCATGTAACCAGGGCTGCCGCCGGGAGCGCGGAGGGGAAGGGAGCCCCCAGCCCTGCTGGGCCGGCCCAGGCCCCTCCGCGGCTCCCCCTTCCACCACCCACCTGCCCGGCACCCCCTCCCGGGTGGTCGTCAACCCTGGGACTCCCCAAGCCCAGCCTCTGTGTGCAGCAGCCCCAGGCGGGCTAAGTCTCCAAGATGCCCTTGGTGGATTTCTTCTGCGAGACCTGCTCCAAGCCGTGGCTGGTGGGCTGGTGGGACCAGGTAGGAGAGTGCAGGGTGGTGGGTGGGCAGGCATCCTGGCCAGCTGGGCCCCTGGTGTGGGCTTGTGTGTGTAGCTGTGCACGTGTGTGACCTGGAGATGAAGCCTTGTGACAGTCTCTGTGTGTGGCCAGGGCTGGGCGTGGATGGCGGGTGACTGGGGGTGTGTAACTCTCCTTGTGGGGGGACTCTGAGTCCCTCACTGGGTGTGACTGTGTCAGTGCCTGGATGTGTGTGTGTCTGCCTGACTGTAGGCTTGTTTGCCTGGGTCACGGTGTGGCCCTGTCTGAGATCATCTGGCTCTGACCGTGGTGTTGTGTGTTGGGGTGTGTGTCTGAGCCCAGAGCTGCCTGATATTTTGGGGACATGTGACCCCAAATGTCAGTGACTACCTTATTTTACATACCCTTTGATCTGTGTATCTGGGCTGTGTGATGCTGTGTAGGACTGAGAGCCTATGACTGTGTGTGTGGTTGTGTGAGATTTTGTGGGTCCATCTTGTGTGGATATGTGTCTCTGTACTCAGGGTCTCTGGGTGGCACCGGGAGGAGGGAGTGCCCTGTCCCAGCATGAGCCATGCAGGCTTACCCCTCCTGCCAAGTGTCCCTTGTGCCTCCCTGGACAGAGTCTGCTCCTGCTTTTGGGGTGCTGTAGCAGAGCTTGGGGGTGGGGCGCCAATGCCCTTTCTCCTCTATGTACAATGTCACAGCAGAGGCCTGTACAGAGTGACATGGGGGGACCAGGAGGGGCCTCCAAGCCAGGTTTGGGGTATATTCCATTCATCTGTGCATCTATCTACCTCTCTGGGGTTGGGAGAGAGGGGGCTATGATGGGAACACCCCTCCCCCTCCCCTGAATGATCAAACTGGGATTTCCTCAGCTCACGATTCTCCCTTGCCCTGGCCAAAGCTTTTTGTCCCCCAGAGTTTGGGTACCACGTTCGCTTTTCCCAAACTGAGCTGGGAGCCAGGACCCAGGACCCCCAGGAATGGGGTCCTTGTCTGGGAAGACTTGCATCAGGGGCAGCTCTGGGAAGGCAGGGGTTAAGGGGCCTTCACTTGCCCCCCTTTCCCCAGCTCAGCAGCTGGTTGGAGGGGGAGTTGCTAAGGAGACTCCCATCGCCATGGCGACGGGATTCTCCTGCTTCCCCATTGGCTCCCTGTTAGGCAGGAGCCCCTCCTTCCACAGGTGCCCCTCTGGCTCCTCCTTGGGGGGAATGGGGAGGGGAGCCCCTCTTTTCCTCAGGCCGGAAGAGTTATGCTGATCATGACTCCCCAAACCTGGGGAACTCCCTCCAGAGCTGGGAGGAGAGGAAGGGCTGACCCCACCCCCCTAATAGCCTCATAGGTGCTCTGTTGGCTGAGCAGAAAAATAGGAGGGACTCATGGGGTCTTCAGGCATTCTCGGGAAAAACTGACACCCTCCCCCCACTGTGCTTCCCCCATCGTTTCTTCCTTGTTGACTCCTTCACCTTAGTTCAAGAGGATGTTGAACCGTGAACTCACACACCTGTCAGAAATGAGCAGGTCAGGAAACCAGGTCTCAGAGTACATTTCCACAACATTCCTGGGTGAGTGAGGGGCCAGCACATGGGATTGCTGGGGGGGATCCCTGGGGTAGAGAGGGGGCTGCCCCTGACCTTGGGTCCTTGGGTTGCTTACGTTTTTCCAGGGACTCTGACTCTCAACTCCCCAAAGGTCAAAGTTACTCTATCCAAGTGCCCCTCACTCCTGATCCCCCCAAACTCTGTGAAACCCCCAACTTCTATAGAACCCAACATTTGAAATCATCTGTGAACTTAAAACCCTTCTAAACTTTAAAAAGCCTCCAGGGGCTAGGCATGGTGTCTCATGCCTGTAATCGCAACACTTTGGGAGGCAGAGGCTGGCAGATCACTTGAGATGAGGAGTTTGAGACCTGCCTGGACAGCATGGTGAAATCCGGCCTCTACTAAAAATAAAAAAATTGGCTGGGCGCAGTGGCTCATGCCTGTGATCCCAACACTTTGGGAGGCCGAGGTAGGTGGATCACCTGAGGTCTGGAGTTCAAGACAAGCCTGGCCAACACGGTGGGACCCCATCTCTACTAAAAATACAAAAAATTAGCCGGGTGTGGTGGTGGATGCCTGTAATCCCAGCTATTTGGGATGCTGAGGCAGGGGAATTACATGAACCCGGGGAGGTCAAAAGTTGCGGTGAGCTGAGACCTTACCATTGCACTCTGGCCTGGGAAATAGAGTGAGACTCCGTCTCAAAAACAAACAAACAAGCAAACAAAAACCTCTGTGTCTTAGGTGCTCACTTGAATCCAGGAGGCAGAGGTTGCAGTGAGCTGAGACCGCACCACTGCGCTCCAGCCTGGGCGACATAGCCACACTCTGTCTCAAAGAGAAGCAAAAAAAAAAAAAAAACCTCCAAGCTGAAAAGCCTCCTGAACTGAGTAGAACCCACATTCAATAGACTTTCCAAACTTGGATCGTCTTCCCTCCAAACTCAGTAGATGCCCCAGATTCAAGAGAGATGCCCAAAGTCAGCAGAGTGTTCAAATGTAAGGGAAGTGCTGTGCTTCCAAGTCCATAAAAGGCCCCAAACTTTAGCAAACCTCCAAACTGAAAAACCCAAATTCAGTAGGATCCCCAAACTTGGTATGACTCCCCCAATTCAGTAGACTCCCAAAATGTAAGAACCCTAATCTCTAGAAGGTTCTCAAGCTTAAGAACCTGTAAGAGGCGGAAAGAGGTGGCTCATGCCTGTAATCCCAGCACTTTGGGAAGCTGAGGCAAGAGGATCGCTTGAGCCCAGGAGTTCAAGACCAGCCTGGGCAACATAGTGAGACCCTGTCTCTACAAACAAATAAAAAACTAGTTGGGCATGGTGGCATGTTCCTGTGGTCCCAGCTACTTGGGAGTCTAGGCAGGAGGATCACTTGAGGCCAGGAGTTCCAGGCCACAGTGAGATATGATTGCTTCACTGCCCTCCAGCCTGGGTAACAGAGCTGAGATCCTGTCTCAAACAAACAAACAAAAACCTGTAAGATTCCTAATTCAGTGGAACCCCAAATGCACCAGAACACTCCAGATTCATTAGAACCCTTAAGCTCATGGGTACCTCAAAACCCTCTAGCTAAAGATGTCCCCCCAAACTCAGGATAATTTTATCCTTGCCGTTTGTCATCACACCCCAAAGGCCTCCAAATTCAGGAGCTGCCCAGGCAAGCTCAAGAAAAGTGTTGGGGCCGGGTGTGATGGCTCATGCCTGTAATCCCAGCGCTTTGGAAAGCTGAGGTGAACAGATCACTTGAGTTCAGGAGTTCAAGATCAGCCTGGCCAACATGGTGAAACCCTGTCTCTACTAAAATACAAAAATTTGCCAGCATGGTGGCACACACCTGTAATCCCAGCTACTCAGGAGGTTAAGGCAGGAAAATCATTGAACCCGGGAGGCAAAGGCTGCAGTGAGCCAGAGATCTTGCCACTGCACTCCAGCCTGGGTGACAGAACGGGACTCTGTCTCAAAAAAAAAAAAAAAAAGTGTTGGGAATTTCCAGTGCTCCCACCAGTGAGTGTGGGGTGTGTCTTTGTGTTCTGAGGATCCAGCCAATGGGAGCATAGCATGCAAATGACCTGGTCCTTGACTAGCTCCAGGTCACAATGGGTGGCCTTGGTTGAGCTCTGGAAGCCCCTAAAAGCTCAGGAAACGGGCTCCTGGGGCTGTCCCCCAGGGAGGCTGTACCAAGATATGTAGGGGAGCAGGGATGTGGAGCCAGAGACCACCCTTCCCTCTCTTCCTGGTGATGTCCTCCACCCCATCGGCACACTTGGCCCACATGCCAGAAGGGTTCTGCCCTTATGGGTAAGCCTTCCCCATAGGCGGTAGAGGGCTGAGGGATTAGGGAGCCTCCAGGAATGGAGGGGGTGTTCACACTTGTTCCCGCCCCCATCTTCTGCAGACAAACAGAATGAAGTGGAGATCCCATCACCCACGATGAAGGAACGAGAAAAACAGCAAGTGCCGAGACCAAGACCCTCCCAGCCGCCCCCACCCCCTGTACCACACTTACAGCCCATGTCCCAGATCACAGGGGTGAAAAAGTTGATGCATAGTAACAGCCTGAACAACTCTAACATTCCCCGATTTGGGGTGAAGACTGATCAAGAAGAGCTCCTGGCCCAAGTGGGTGGGGGTTCAGTAGGGGCAGGGCTGGAGGGGATGGTCTCCTGGGACTCCAAAAAGAACTGGGCATTCGGTTATGTCTTAAGCCAAGTTTCCTAGAAGCAGAGCCTGAGATGAGGGTTTGAGGCCATCTTGAGGCAAGCATGCTGGCTCTTTGTACCTCTGTATCATCCATTGCCTGGGGGCTGTCCCTGGGGGTAGACGAATCACCTCTTCCATGTAGCTCCTGTTAGGCTTAGAGTCTTCTAGAAAAGCGGCCAGCCATGAGCCTTAGCAGGCAACACTTCCAGCTGCAGAGGAATTGGTGTACAGACCAGTGACACCGATCCAGACTGCGCCCCCATAGTGTCCACAACAGTCCAGACCTGGGTTTCACTCCTAGGTCTTCCAGGGGACAGTGGAAGTGGAAGTGATTAATCTTTGGTGGCTCACTCAGCTGAGCCTTATTGTAACCCTCTTTGAGCCACCTCCTCCAGTGAATCTTCCATTCAGTCACCTGACATTTATTTATTTATTTATTTATTTATTTAGAGATGGAGTCTCCCTCTGTTGCCCAGGCTGGAGGGCAGTGGTGCTATCTCAGCTCACAGCAACCTCCACTTCCTGGGTTTAAGCGATTCTCCTACCCTCCTGAGTAGCTGGGACTAAAGGCGTGTGTCACCACAGCTGGCTAATTTTTGTTTTTTGAGACCGAGTCTCGCTCCAGTGCCCAGGCTGGAGTGCAGTGATGCACTCTCTGCTCACCACAACCTCCACCTCCTGGGTTCAAGCGATTCTCCTGCCTCAGCTTTCCAAAGTGCTGGGATTACAGGTGTGAGCCACCACACCTGGCTTAATTTTTGTATTTTTTAGTAGAAATGGGGTTTCACCATATTGACCAGAGTGGTCTTGAACTCCTGGCCTCAAGTGATCCACCCACCTCGGCCTCCCAAAGTGCTGGGATTATAGGTGTGAGCCACCACACCCAGCCAACTGTTGTTTATTAAGCAGCTACTATGTGCTGGCCCTTTTTTGGATTCTGGAGCGACATGGAAAATAAGCCCTTCTTCTTTTCTCCCTTGGGGCTTGCAGACAGCTTAGCTAAGAAGCTGAGCTGTGCTGGGACCAGTTGTGCTGGGTTTCCATCCTGGCTTTGCCACTTATGAGCTGCACGATCTTGGAGAAGGCACATCGCTTCTCTGAGGCTTGGTTCCTTCACCTGCCAAATGAGATCAAGTGCTAAGAGCAATACTTGGCAGATCATAAGTGCTCAAAAGACAGTGGCTGTGATTGCTTTTGTTATTTTGCAGCCCAGTAGGACGAGGGCAGTACATTCTGTACTGTGGAACCTGTCACCCACTGGGTGAGCAATAATGGTGCTTCCCTTCAGACCAAGGTTCAAACTCCTAGGAAATGTTCTCCAGGGCCTGGGCCTTATAGGCTCCTGACCTCTGGCCTCCATCTCCACCAGGAACTGGAGAACCTGAACAAATGGGGCCTGAACATCTTTTGCGTGTCGGATTACGCCGGAGGGCGCTCTCTCACCTGCATCATGTACATGATATTCCAGGTGATGGGGACAGCCGGGAGTGGGACCGGGTGAGAGGGGCTCAGAGCTGGGCGTTGGGGGCCGGTGGAGGTCACCACCCTGCCCCTGCCTGCTTCAGGAGCGGGACCTGCTGAAGAAATTCCGCATCCCTGTGGACACGATGGTAACATACATGCTGACACTGGAGGATCACTACCACGCTGACGTGGCCTACCACAACAGCCTGCATGCAGCTGACGTGCTGCAGTCCACCCACGTACTGCTGGCCACGCCTGCCCTAGATGTTAGTGTCTGTCCCGTCTCCAGGTCCCCGTCTCTCTTTGTGACTGTCTCTTCAGCCTTCTGTGTGTCTCTCTGACCCCATGTCTCTGACCTCCATCTCTTTTTGCCCCCATTTCTCTCCTTTTTTTTTTGAGACAGAGTTTCGCTCTAATTACCCAGGCTGGAGTGCAATGGCGTGATCTTGGCTCACCGCAACTTCCGCCTCCCAGGTTCAAGCAATTCTTCTGCCTCAGCCTTCTAAGTAGCTAGGACTACAGGTGTGCGCCACCATGCCCAGCTAATTTTTGTAGTTTTTTAGTGGAGACGGGGTTTCACCATGTTGACCAGGACAGTCTCGATCTCTTGACCTCGTGATCCACCTGCTTTGGCCTCCCGAAGTGCTGGGATTACAGGCGTGAGCCACCGTGCCCGGACTCTCTTTTTTTTTGAGAGGGAGTCTCACTCTGCCACCCAGGTTGGAGTGCAGTGGCACGATCTCTGCTAACTGCAACCTTTGCCTCTCGGGTTCAAGTGATTCTCCTGCCTCAGCCTGGGGCTACTGGTGCCTACCACCACACCCAGCTAATTTTTTTTTTTTTTTTTTTAGACAGAATCTCACTCTGTTGCCTAGGCTGGAATGTAGTGGCACGATCTTGGCTCACTACAACCTTCGCCTCCCGGGTTCAAGCAATTCTCCTTCCTCAGCCTCCTGAGTAGCTGGGATTACAGGCACATGCCACCATGCCTGGCTAATTTTTGCATTTTTAGTAGAGACAGGGTTTCACCATGTTGGTCAGGCTGGTCTTGAACTCCTGAACTTGTGATCTGCCTGCCTCTGCCTCCCAAAGTGCTGGGATTATAGGCATGAGCCACCATGCTCAGCCCCATTCCTCCTTAATCTTTATCTTTCCTTCCTGACTCCAACACCCTAATCTTCCTTATATCCCCCTTGTCATCCTTTACCCCAACTGTTTCATCTCCATCATTCTTCTTTTTAAAACTCATTTATTTAAAAAAAAATGTTTTAGGCTGTGTGCGGTGGCTCATGCCTGTAATCCCAGCACTTTGGGAGGCCAAGGCAGGTGGATCACTGAGGTCAGGAGTTAAAGACAGGCCTGGCTAACATGGTGAAACCCCGTCACTAATAAAAATACAAAAATTAGCTGGGTGTGGTGGCGCATGCCTGTAATCTCAGCTACTTGGGAGGCTGAGGCAGGAGAATCACTGGAACCCAGGAGGTGGTGGTTGCAGTGAGCCAAGATCGCACCACTGCACTCCAGCCTGCAAGACAGGCTGGGAAAAAAAAAGTTTTAGAAAGTTTATGTAGCCATAAAAATGAACAAGATCCTGTCCTTTGCAGGGACATGGGTGTAGCTGGAAGCCATTATCCTCAGCAAACTAACGCAGGAATAGAAAACCAAACACCGCATGTTCTCACTTGTAAGTGGGAGCTGAACAATGAGAACACATGGACACAGGGAAGGGAATATCACACACTGGGGCCTGTCGGAGACCAGAGGGGAGGGAGAGCATCAGGATAAACAGCTAATGCATGTAGGGCTTAACCCCTAGGTGATGGGTGGTTAAGTGTAGCAAACCACCGTGGCACACCTATGTAACAAACCTGCACGTTCTGCACATGTATCTCGTAACTTAAATTTAAAAAATTTTGGGGCTGGGCAGGATGGCCTCGAACTTCTGGCCTTGAAGTCCTAGACTCAAGCGATCCTCCCACCTCAGCCTCCTAAGTAGCTGAGACTACAGGCGCTCACTGCCATGCAGGGCTTCAACTTTGTTATTCTAACGTCTGTCTCTCTGCTCCCAGGCAGTGTTCACGGACCTGGAGATTCTCGCTGCCCTCTTCGCAGCTGCCATCCACGATGTGGATCACCCTGGGGTCTCCAACCAGTTCCTCATCAACACCAGTGAGTGGCCCTCGCCGGGGGCGGGGCTTGCTCAGTTGGGGGCGGGGCTGGCTGGGCGGGAGGCAGTGCTGGCCAGGCAGGGGAACTGCTGGCTGGGCTGTAGGCGGGGTTGGCCGAGCTGGGGCGGGGTTAGCTAGTTGCGGGTGGAGCTGGCCCTCCTGCGGTTGGGGCTGCACACGTGGGCCCTCCCCTGACCTCCGGGCCGGGCTGCAGATTCGGAGCTGGCACTCATGTACAACGATGAGTCGGTGCTCGAGAATCACCACCTGGCCGTGGGTTTCAAGCTGCTGCAGGAGGACAACTGCGACATCTTCCAGAACCTCAGCAAGCGCCAGCGGCAGAGCCTACGCAAGATGGTCATCGACATGGTGGGCGGGGCTGGGGGCGGGTCGGAGCGGGAAAGGAAGCCTTGGAGTTGAGGGCTTTGGGGAGGAATGGGTCCGAGTCCCAAAGGAATCCGCAACCTGGACAGAGCGGGAGGCTTCTACCTGGTGAAAACTTAAGAGGCCTGGGTCAGTCTGGGGGGTGGGCGTCAGCGGCCCCAGTGACGCCACCTTGCCCTGCAGGTGCTGGCCACGGACATGTCCAAGCACATGACCCTCCTGGCTGACCTGAAGACCATGGTGGAGACCAAGAAAGTGACCAGCTCGGGGGTCCTCCTGCTGGATAACTATTCTGACCGCATCCAGGTACCCCCATGCCCCATCATCTAAGGAGGCAGGACACTCCTTCCACCACACCTTTAGGCCTGGGTAGCTGCTCCTTCCTCGGCCTCTTTCTTCAGTGGGGCCCATCTTCCTATCTTTTTCTTTTTATAAAATTTATTTTTATTTACTTTGTATGATTAAAGGAGAGCTGGGGTCTCTCTTTGTTGTCCAGGATAGTCTCAACTCCTGAGCTGAAGTGATCCCCTCATCTTGGCCTTGCAAAGTGCTGGGATAGCTGGCATGAGCCACCGCATCTGACCTCTTTCTTTCTGTCTGTCCCCTCCTCATCTTCACTTTCCCATCCCATCTCTTCTTCCCAACTCCCCCACCATTCCCTCCCATTTCCCACAATTCCTCCTTTCTTCTCATCAACCCCTTCCAGGTCCCCTGTCCCTCTCCTTCACCATTTTCTCTTCCCTCACCCCCCTCTTGTCACCCCCTCCATATTTTCTCCATCTCCTGCACACCTCTCCCTGCTACCTCCTCTATTCTCTCTTGTCCCCACCTCCTCTCCCTCCTTCCCCAGGTGGGAGCTAAGAAATCCTGAGAGTTAGGTGTGGTGGCCCACACCTATAATCTCAACTACGGAGACTGAGGCAGGAGGACTGTTTGAGGCCAGTAGTTTGAGTCTAGCCAGAGCGACGTTGCAAGATCCCATTTCTTTCTTTCTTTCTTTCTGTTTTGAGACCTGGTTTCTCTCTGTTACCCAGGCTGGAGTGGAGGGATGTTGGATCCCTGCAACCTCTGCCTCCTTGGGCTCAAGCAATTCTCCTGCCTCAGCCTCTGGAGTAGCTGGGATTGCAGGCACGCACCACCAGACCTGGCTGATTTTTGTATTTTTAGTAGAGGTGGGGTTTCGCTATATTGGCAAGGCTGATCTTGAACTCCTGACCTCAAGTGATTTACCCACCTCAGCTTCCCAAAGTTCTGGAATTACAGGCTTGAGCCACTGTGCCAGGAGGCCCCATTTCTTTTTTTTTCTTTTTTCTCCCGAGACAGAGTCTTGCTCTGTTGCCCAGGCTGGAGTGCAGTGGGGCAATCCCACCTCACTGCAACCTCTGCCTCCTGAGTTCAAGCAGTTCTCCTACCTTAGCCTCTGGAGTAGCTGAGATTACAGGCATGTGCCACCAGGCTGAGCTAATTTTTGTATTTTAAGTAGAGATGGGGTTTCACCATGTTAGCCAGGCTGGTCTCGAACTCCTGACCTCATGATCCACCTGCCTTGGCCTTTCAAAGTGCTGGCATTACAGGCATGCAACTCTGCCTGACCCCATTTCTTTTTTTTTCTTTTTTAGAGATGAAGTCTTGCTTTGTCACCCAGGCCCCCATTTCTCAAGAAAGAAAGAATGCCTGAGGTCTCAGCCTGGGACACAGGCACAGGCTCTGAAGGTTCCCCTGTCCACTGACCCCCTGCAGGTCCTCCGGAACATGGTCCACTGTGCAGACCTCAGCAACCCCACCAAACCACTGGAGCTGTACCGCCAGTGGACAGACCGCATCATGGCTGAGTTCTTCCAGCAGGGTGACCGCGAGCGGGAGCGTGGCATGGAAATCAGCCCCATGTGCGACAAGCACACGGCCTCCGTGGAGAAGTCTCAGGTACAGGCTCAGGGCATTCATGGATGGATGCGGACAAGGCAGCTCTCCCCAGCCCATCTTGGCCTGGAGTTTTGAGGTCCAGGAGCCCCTCCCGCGCCTCTCCACAATGCCAAGTTTTCCTGTTTGTTTTTCTTTCCTTTTTTTAATTTGAGACAGAATTTCACTCTGTTGCCCAGGCTGGAGTGCAATGGTGCGATCTCAGCTCACTGCAACCTCCACCTCCTGGGTTCAAGTGATTCTCCTGCCTCAGCCTTCGAGTAGCTGGAATTACAGACTCGTACCACTGTACCTGGCTAATTTTTGCCAGTCTGATCTTGAACTCCTGACCTCATGATCCACCCACCTCAGCCTCCCAAAGTGCTGAGATTACAGGCTGAGCCACCGCGCCCTGCCCTTCTGCACTTTATATCCTCCCTGGTGAAAACCAGCCATCTGAGTTCGATGACTTGGCTCTTCCAGACCTGGGTTTCTAGGCCACACAAAATGTTGACATTTGGGTGGATTTTTTTTGTTTGTTTGTTTGAGATGGAGTTTTGCTCTTGTTGTCCAGGCTGGAGTGCAATGGTATGATCTTGGCTCACCGCAACTTCTACCTCCTGGGTTCAAGTGATTCTCCTGGCTCAACCTCCCAAGTAACTGGGATTACAGGCATGTGCCACCATGCCCGGCTAATTTATTTTATTTTCTTTCTTTCTTTCTTAATTTTTGAGATGGAGTCTCACTCTGTCGCCCAGGCTGGAGTGCAGTGGCGAGATCTCAGCTCACTGCAACCTCTGCCTCCTGGGTTCAAGTGATTCTCCTGCCTCAGCCTCCTGAGTATCTGGTACTACAGGCATGTGCCACCATGCCTTGCTAATTTTTTATATTTTTAGTACAGACAGGGTTTCACTGTGTTAACCAGGATGGTCTCGATCTCCTAATCTCATGAGCCACCGTGCCTAGACTAATTTTGTATTTTTAGTAGAGACGGAGTTTCTCCATGTTGGTCAGGCTGGTCTTGAACTCCCCACCTCCGATGATCCGCTCACCTTGGTCTCCAAAACTGCTGGGATTACAGGCATGAGCCACCAGGCACGGCAGGGTGGATTATTTTTTTGCTAGGAGCTGCCCTGGGTATTATAGGATTTTTAGCAGAATCTCTGGTCTCTACCCACTAGATGCCAGAAGCATCAGCCCCACTCATTTGCAAAGACCAAAAATGTCCCCAGACATTGCCTGATGTCCCCTGGGAGCGCAGAATCACTCACCCCGCCATGGAAAACCAATTTTATACTCTTTATAATGTAGTTATTATGGTTATAGGCAACATCACAGCAATAGTTTGGATTGAGCTGTTTTGTTTTTTTTTGATACGGAGTCTGTTGCAGTGGCCCAATCTCAGCTCACCGCAACCTCCACCTCCTGGGTTCAATCACTTCTGCCTCAGCTTCCCAAATAGCTGGAATTGGATTCAGCTTATTAAAAAATAGGCCAGGCACGGTGGTTCACACCTGTAATCCCAGCACTTTGGAAGGCTGACGAAGGTGGATCACTTGAGGTCAGGAGTTTTGAGACCAGCCTGGGTGAACATGGCGAAACCCTGTCTCTACTAGAAATACAAAATTAGCTAGGCGTGGTGCAGGTGCCTGTAATCTCAGCTACTCTGGAGGCTGAGGCAGGAGAATCACTTGAACCCAGGAGGCGGAGGTTGCAGTGAGCTGAGATCATGCCACTACACTCCAGCCTGGGCAACAGAGCAAGACTCAATGTCAATAAAAAAAGAAAATGGCTGGGCCAAATGACATAAGCATGGTTTTCTATTTATTTATTTATTTATTTATTTATTTATTTATTTATTTATTTATTTTGAGACAATCTTGCTCTTTTCCCCCAGGCTGGAGTGTAGTGGCACCATCTCCTTGGTTCACTGCAACCTCCACCTCCCAGGTTCAAATGATTGCCAGCTAATTTTTGTATTTTTAGTAGAAACGCTGTTTCACCATGCTGGCCAGGCTGGTCTCAAACTCCTGACCTTAAATGATCCACCTGCCTCGGCCTCCCAAAGTGCTGGGATTACAGGCGTGAGCCATTGCGTTCGGCCCATGAGCATGTTTTTCATTTCATTAGCTCCCGAAACGTGGTGGTACCATCCACCCCGTAAACCACCCGTTCTTACTTTCTTCCCCTTTACCAGGTGGGTTTTATTGACTACATCGTGCACCCATTGTGGGAGACCTGGGCGGACCTCGTCCACCCAGATGCCCAGGAGATCCTGGACACGTTGGAGGACAACCGGGACTGGTACTACAGCGCTATCCGGCAGAGCCCATCGCCGCCACCCGAGGGGGAGTCAAGGGGGCCTGGCCATCCACCCCCTCCTGACAAATTTCAGTTTGAGCTGACGCTGGAGGAGGAAGAAGAGGAAGAAACATCAGTGGCCCAGGAAGCATTGACCTCGCAGGGATGGTCCGCAGCCGAGGGTGCTCTGGATGCAACCATGGCCCCATCCCCAGCCAAGGAGTCATTGGAAGTCATGGCACAGGACACGCCCCTGGAGGCGGAGCTGGAGGAAGTGGATTTGACGCAGCAGGCAGAGTTCACGGGCAGTGCACCTGTGGCTCAGGATGAGTTCTCATCCCAGGAGGAATCCGTGGTTGCTGTAAGCCATGGCAGCCCCTCTGCCCTGTCTCTTCAAAGCCCCCTTCTCCCTGCCTGGAGGACCCTGTCTGTTTCAGAGGATGCCCCGGGCCTCCCGGGCCTCCCCTCCACGGCGGCCGAGGTGGAGGCCCAACGAGAGCACCAGGCTGCCAAGAGGGCTTGCAGTGCCTGCACGGGGACATCTGGGGAGGAAGCATCAGCATTCCCAGCTCCTGGTGGGTGGGGGTCAGATGGAGACCCTACCTGATCCCCAGACCTCCGTCCCTGTTCCCCTCCGCTCTTCCTCTCCTCCCCCGATCACCTCCTCCGCTGCCTCAAAGACTCTTGGCCCTCCTGAGAAAAAAGAAAACAGAAAAGTGGTTTTTTTTTTTTTTTTCTATTTTCTTTTTTTCCCCTTTCCCCCACCCCCGCCCCCACTCACGGGGTCTTTTTTTGGAGGTGGGGGCTGGGGAACGAGGGGCTGAGGTCCCGGAAGGGATTTTATTTTTTTGAATTTTAATTGTAACATTTTTAGAAAAAGAACAAAAAAAAAAAAAAAAAGAAACACAGCAACTGTAGATGCTCCTGTTCCTGGTTCCCCCTTTCCACCACCACCAAGCCCCTCCCCTCCCCCATTGCCCCCCAAGTTCCAGGCTTAGTCTTCCAGCCGCCTGGGCATCTCTACCTGGGCCCAGGCGGGCATGGGGTCTTCTGGGCTTTTCTTCTGAATTTTAGAGGGTTTCTATAACCCGGTCAGGAATAGCCATTCTAGGCGGGGCTGGGGCTGGGTGAGGGGCAGTCACTGTGGGAGGTCCCAGCTCCAGCCCCGCCCCCGGCTCTGGTTTGCTGCCTCCTTTCCCCACTAAACAAAGTCTTCCGCCTGATTTTGCACAATCCCGGCAATCCTGGCTAGGGAGTCAGGGAGCCCGGGAGTTGTTCACTTAGGATTCAGGGGGTGATGTGGAAGGGGGCGTGCACACCGCCAGCCTCAGGCCTGGGATTTGAGCAGGGTCCTAGACCTCCTCCACTCTCTATCCCCTCTCCCTTCCACTTTGGGTTCACTTTGAATTTTCTCCGTTTTGGGGGACGGTGGTTCTGATTCATACACAGCTCCCCCCACTACCCCACTTCTAGCTGCTTCTCCTCTTGTTTCTGCCTTAATGATTCCCACAGCCACAGGAGAAGGGGTTGCAGTGGCTTCTGCCTGAACCTTGGGTGAGGCAGGGCCAGGCGCCCAGAACCTCCATCCTGCCCGCACCCGCCTTTCCAGTGTCCTCCAGATCCCACCTTCCACACTCTGGCCACAGCCCGCATCCTTTTGCCCTAGGAGGAAGCAATAATGGTGTATACCCTCATTCTCAGTCCTGGGCAACCCTTCCTTCCACCCCTGCACCAAAATAATTTCTTCTCCTTCCCTACCTTGCCAGCCCTCTCCCTCTCCCCCAGCTAGTCCCTGAGCAATATGGCAGACAGATACAAGGCCATTTTTCTCCAAGCCATGGGAGACTTTGAAAGGAAAGACCCCGTCTCTCCCTCTTCCCTCGCCCCTCAGCCTGGTTCTGCAGCTGGGCTGATCTCTTTCATCACCTGCCCCCGACCCAGTTCTGAGCACACGGTACTGTAGCCCCAGTTCCTCCCTAGCCTTCCATCCGTCTGTCCACCCCGGGGGGGAAGTAACCCCTCACGTGCACTCCCTTGATGCTGTCTGTACAGGGTTCATATTTTGTAGCAAAAGTTGTTTCTGTCCCAGCCGGCGATCGGAGTGGGCCTTTTCTTTCTTTTCTTTTTGTTCATTCTTTTTCTTTCTTTTTTTTTTTTGTACATACTGTAAGGTTGGTTTGTAAATTATTCTACAGAGGCAAAAAGGGAAAATAAAAACTTGTCCTTCCCTGGCTGATCCAGTCAGGAAGGTAGGGAAGGGGCCTCCCGTTGGGAGGGTCTCCGTTCCTGCTGTATTATACAAACTGTACCATAGTCCCGGGAAGAGGGTGGACTCACCACTGTCGTTTTATGGGACATTGTGTCATCCTACGGGTGGGGGCTGGGTAGAGCCTGTCCCCTCCCCCTTCTCCAGGACCCAGGGGGTGACCGGCGAGACAGACCCCACCCCCAAGCAGGGCTCCTCTCCCCAGGGTGGGCACAGGACCTCTGTAAGCTGCTCGTGTCTTGTCCACTTTGAAGATCAGTCATTTGGTCCATTGATCAATAATCAATCTTCGATCTTGTCTCCAATTAAAACGAGGCTTTCACCGATTTTCCTGGCTGATGTGGCTTCATTCCCCATGTTATTAGTTGAGGTGTCTCCCCCCGCTGCACCATCTGCCTGGGTTGGGGAGGGAGTTTCTGTTCCTACTCCTCCAGCAGATGGAATTGTGAAGTAGAGCTCAGCCAAAGACAGTCCCCAAGTCTGAGTCGGGTTAAATTCAAACCATGCAGGGTATATATATATATTTTTTGAGACAGAGTCCCACTCTGTCACTCAGGCTGGAGTGCAGTGACCCAATCTCGGCTCACTGCAACCTCTGCCTCCCGGGTTCAAGCAATTCTCCTGCCTCAGCCTCCCAAGTAGCTGAGATTATAGGCGCCTGCCACCACACCCGGCTAGTTTTTTGTATTTTTAGTAGAGGTGGGGTTTCGCTGAGAGCGGTGTCGTGTGCCTGTAGTCCCAGCTACTCTGGAGGCTGAGGTGGGAGGATCGCCTGAGCCCAGGATTTCTGGGCTATAGTGCACTATGCCGATCGGGTGTCCACACTAAGTTCAGCATCAATATGGTGACCTCCCGGGAACGGAGGACCACCAGGTTGCCTAAGGAGGGGTGAACTGGCCCAGGTCAGAAATGGAGCAGGTCAAAACTCCCGTACTGATCAGTAGTGGGATCGTGCCCGTGAATAGCCACTGCACTCCAGCCTGGGCAACATAAGGAAACTTCATCTCTACAAAAAAAAAACCGGGCGCAGAGGCTCACACCTATAATCCCAGCACTTTGGGAGGCCGAGGCGGGTGGATCACGAGGTCAAGAGATTAAGACCATCCTGGTCAACAAGGTGAAACCCCATCTCTACTAAAAATACAAAAATTAGCTGGGCAGGGTGGTGTGCACCTGTAGTCCCAGCTACTCAGGAGGCTGGGGCAGGAGAATTGCTTGAACCCAGGAGGCGGAGGTTGTGGTGAGCCGAGATCGCACCATTGCACTCCAGCCTGGGTAACAAGAGCGAAACTCCATCTCAAAAAAAAAAAAAAAAAGAAAGAAAAGAAAAAGATGGGTTTTCACCGTGTTAGCCAGGCTGGTCTCAAACTCCTGACCTCAGGTGATCCACCTGCCTTGGCCTCCCAAAGTGCTGGGATTACAGGCATGAGCCACCTCGCCTGGCTCCAAGCAGTATTTAAAAGGCAAAAGACTACCCAGCAGAGACTCACGCCTGTAATCCCAGCATGTTAAGAGGCTGAAGTGGGAGGACCACTTGAACTTGAGGCCAAGAGTTCAAGACAAGCCTGGGCAACATAGTGAGACCCTGTCTCTATTAAAAATTTTAAAAATTAGGCCAGGTGTGGTGGCTCACACATGTAATCCCAGCACTTTGGGAGGCCGAGGCAGGCGGATCATGAGGTCAAGAGATCAAGACCATCCGGGCCAACATGATGAAACCCCATCTCTACTAAAAAAATACGAAATTTAGCTGGATGTGGTGGTGTGTGCCTGTAGTCCCAGCTACTCGGGAGGCTGAAGCAGAATTGTTTAAACCCAGGTGGCGGAGATTGCAGTGAGCTGATATTGCGCCACTGCACTCCAGCCTGGCGCCTGGCGACAGAGCAAGACTATGTGTAAAAAAATAAAATAAATTAAAAAAAATAAATTAGCCAGTGGCAGTGGCCCATGCCTGTGGTCCCAGGTACTTGGGAGGCTAACGCAGGAGAATCACTTGAGCCTGGGAGGTAGAGGCTGCAGTAAGCCATGCTCATGCCACTGCACTACAGCCTGGATGATGAAGTGAGACCTTGTCTCTAAGTCAAAAGAAGCCTTGCTTCTGCCGCTTGGAGCATGTCTGATAGAACTCAGGTTTTCTGATACCTAGTCCTGGAAACATTGTGAAAGCCTGATGGATGATGCCTCTGCCATCTAGATAGCTACCAGGCCAGATTCTGCCAAGCAGATATTAACCTTAACAACCACAAAAGAATTTACACCTGTAAGTTCCATGAATTCCCAGCATTGTTTTCACATTGGTGATGCAATTTTTCATAGTACATTCAAAAAAAGACTATACTGCTCACGTCTGTAATCCCAGCACTTTGATAGACCTTCTGGACTCAAGTGATCTTCCTGCCTCAGCCTCCCGTGTAGCTGGGACCACAGGTGGGTGCCACCATGCCCAGTTACTTTATTTTTTATTTTGTAGAGACAGGGTCTGGCTTTGTTGCTCAGGCTGATCTCAAACTCCTGGGCTCAAGCAATCCTCCCACCTTGGCCTCCTAAAGTGCTGGGATTACAGGGGTGAACCACGCCCAGCCCTATTAGGCCTATTAACAAGCTCCTGGTTTCACCAACAGAAGGTTTCTGATATTCATTATACTAATGAGCAAAACTTCTGGATATAGATAAAGATATGGGTAGTGGAAATGTTCGTCATATAGACCTTGATTAGAATACTGGCGGCCTTGGCTGGATGCAGTGGCTCACACATTTAATCCCAGTCCTTTGGGAGGCCAAGGCAGGTCTGATCTCCTTCAAGATCACCTGAAGTCAGGAGTTTGAAACCAGCCTGACCAACATGGTGAAACCCCATCTCTGCTAAAAACACAAAAATTAGCCAGGCGTGGTGGCACACACTGTGTAGTCCCAGCTACTTGGGAGGTTGAGACAGGTGAATTACTTGAATCCAGGAGCTGGAGGTTGCAGTGAGCGGAGATCGCGCCACTGCACTCCAGACTGGGCGACTGAGTGAGACTCCGTCTAAAAAAAAATAATACTGGCTGCCTCTGGTACTTAAACGATACACATGAATACACATAGTGCTTAAGTAGGCAGACACAAGGGGGCACTAGACATATATATTTATACCATGCATGTTCTGAAACAAATAAGGGCATCTAGCCTGGGTCCAAGGAAAAGCCCACCTGCCTACTCTGCCATTTGTTTCTAGTCTAGGGACCCTCAGATTTTTTTTTTTTTTTTTTTTGAGACAGAGTCTCGCTCTGTCACCAGGCTGGAATGCAGTGACATGTGGCACAATCTTGACTCACTGCAACCTCCACCTCCCGGTTCAAGGGGTTCTCCTGCCTCAGCCTCCGAGTAGCTGGGACTACAGGCATGCGCCACCACGTCCAGCTAATTTTTGTATTTTTAGTAGAGATGGGGTTTCACCATGTTGGCCAGGATGGTCTCGATCTTCTGACCTTGTGATCCACCTGCCTTGGCCTCCCAAAGTGCTGGGATTACAGGAGTGAGCCACTGCACGTGCCCAATTTTTTTTTGAGGGGGACATGGCCTGGCTCTGTCACCCAAGATGGAGTGCAGTGGCATGACTGGGGCTCACTGTAGCCTCGACCCCCTGGGCCCAAGTGATACTCCTTACTCAGCCTCCTGGGTAGCTGGGGTGATCGATGTGTACCACCAAGCCCAGCTAATTTTTTTTTTGTAGATATGGGGGTCTCCCTATGCTGACCAGACTGGTCTTTAAGAGGGACTCCCATTGGTGACCTTGGGGGTGATCTCTCTGAGCTTCACTCGTTTCTTCTATTAAATGGGGATATAATAGCTGAGTGTGTGGTGCGCATCTGTAGTCCCAGATACTCTGGAGGCTGAGGCAAGAGGATCACTTGAGCCAGGGGGTTGAGGCTGTAGTGAGCCGTGGTTGTGCCACTGCCCACTAGCCTGGGTGACAGAGTGAGATACTGTCTCAAAAACAAAATGAAACAGTAAATAAATAAAATACAGCCAGGTGTGGTGGCTCACACCTCTAATCCCAGCACTTTGGGAGGGTGAGGCAGGTGGATCACCTGAGGTCAGGAGTTCAAGACCAGCCTGGCCAACTTGGCAAAACCCCGTCTCCTCTACTAAAAATACAAAAATTAGCCAGGCATGTTGGGGGCACCTATAATCCCAGCTACTGGGGAGACTGAGGCAGGAGAATCACTTAAATCTGGGAGGCAGAGCTTGCAGTGAGCCAGATTGCAACACTGCACTCCAGTCCAGGCTACACAACAAGAGCAAAACTTCGTCTCAAAAAAAAATTAGTTAATTATTTACATAAAATGGGACAACAGTTCCAGAATTAAAGCGTTGCTCTATAGTAGGGCTTGTCCAGTAAAACTTTCTTTCTTTCTTTCTTTTCGAGGCAGGATCTCACTCTTGTCATCCAGGCTGGAGTGCAGTGGCGCCATCTAGGCTCACTGCAACCCGGGTTCAAACAATACTGCTTCAGCCTCCCAAGTAGCTGGGATTACAGGCACGCACCACCACACCTGGCTAATTTTTGTATTTTTAAATAGAGATGGGGTTTCACCATGTTGGTCAGGCTGGTCTCAACTCCTCACCTTGTGATCCACCTGCCTTGACCTCCCAATGTGCTGGGATCACAGGCATGAGCCATCGCACCTGGCCTCAGTAAAACTTTCTGTGGCAATGAGAATATTCTGTATCTGTGCTATCCAACAAGTTAGCTACTAGTCACATGTGGCTATTGTGCCCTTGAAATTTGGCAAGTTTTAGTTTTGAGCCGCAGCGGTGGTCAGGGGCTACCGTATTAGACTTAAGTTATAAAACTTCAGCCAGAGTTAATGGAAAGACTTTAGGCTATACGAAGAGTTGTTTGACAACAGCTGTAAAGATTCACAGTAGATATAGCCTAGAAAATTGGGAGGGGAGAAGCAGAGCTCAAAAACTAGGTAGAAGTTTTCAGGGAATCTGAACTTTGTGCAAGAAGCAAAAAAGAGACAGAAATTTTCCCCAGGGGCTTTCAAAGGGAGGCAGAGTCGAGGAAAGGGCTTTGGGCTGAGGGTCAGGAGGTGACAGCACAAATTCTAGTCTGCAGTGAACTATGGGTGACCCTAGGTGAGACTTCTTCCAGGCCTCAGTTTCCCCAAGTGTAAAAGGGCGGGCTGGTGCAGTGGTTCACGCCTGTAATCCCAGCACTTTGGGAGGCCGAAGTGGGAAGATCGCTTGAGGTCGGGAGTTCCAGACCAGCCTGACCAACATGGTGAAAGGCCAACTCCACTAAAAATACAAAAAGCTTCACTGGATGTGGTGGTACATGCCTGTAGTCCCAGCTACTCAGGAGGCTGAGGCAGGAGAATCGCTTGAACCTGGGAGGCAGAGATTTTAGTGAGCTGAAATCATGCCACTGCACTCCAGCCTGGGCGATAAAGTGAGACTCTATCTCAAGAAAGAAAAAAAAAAGGCCAGGTGTGGTGGATCATGCCTGTAATCCCAGCACTTTGGAAAGCGGCAGTGGGCGGATCACCTGAGGTCAGAAGTTGAAGATCAGCCTGACCGACATGGTGAAACCCCGTTTCTGCTAAAAGTACAAAAATTAGCCGGGCATGATGGTGGGCATCTGTAATCCCAGCTACTTGGGAGACTGAGGCAGGAGAACCGCTGGAACCCCGGGAGGTGGAGGTTGCAATGCGCTGAGATCGCACCGCTGCACTCCAGCCTGGGACAGACTGAAAATGTGGGTCAAAAATGGTAGTGACATGTGACCATCAGCTGGCTCTTCAAAATTCTCCGGGGCGGGGAGTTCACCTTTCTTCAGGCAAAGGTGAACCAGGGCAGTGGGGCACAGCAGGGAGGCCACGTAATCTGAAGGAGACCAGCGGGATCTGGGGAAGGGGTGGAGTCGGCCGATTCTCTGATATTGACATCAAGGCTTACAGGCTTCCCTGTAGTGATCTTGTGCAAATGGCTCCGCCTCTTCTAGCCTTTAGAGGGCTCTGTCCCGTGCTAAGCTTTTAAGATTATCTCCTTGACTCTCCAGCTGTTTTTGAGATATGGACTATCATTGGTTCCGTTTTGCAGTTGAAGAAACTGAGGGCTGGCTTGAGACTGCACAATATGGAGAAAATTTGAGGAAATAGGATGATGACCTCACCTCACCCAGTGCCTGTTCAACAGTGACAGCCTTCCCCATACTTGTACGTTATTTCAGGTGCCAAAATCTTGAGATGTGGGTAATATTTCTAACAGTGTAAAAACATGACAGGGCAGCCAGCCGTGGTGGCTCACACCTGTAATCCCTGCACGTTGGGAGGCCAAGGCAGGTGGATCACCTGAGGTCAGGAGTTCGAGACCAGCCGAACAAAGTGAAACCCTATCTCTACTAAAAATACAAAAATTAACTGGGTGTGGTGGTGCATGCCATTAATCCTAGCTACTTCGGAGGCTGAGGCAGGAGAATTGATTGAATCCGGGAGGTGGTGGTTGCAGTGAGCTGAGATCTTGCCACTGCACTCCAGCCTGAGCAACAGAGCAAAACTCCATCTCAAAAAGAGTCAATGCAAATCAAAATAAGACATTTATTTTTTATTTTCTTTTGCCTATCTGTCATTGTGCAAGGACACATTTGTTTTCATCTAGTAGTAAATAATGGAAAGGTGGACCATCTTTAAGATAGGCAAAGCACTTTTACAGCTCATTTCTGTTCATGGAATCTAGAACATACAGTTTTCCAAAAATGGTCTGACACTATCAAAAACATAACCAGCTGGGCGTGGTGGCTCACATGTGTAATCCCAGCACTTTTGGTGGCTGAGGTGGGAGGATCATTTGAGCCCGGGAATTCAAAGCTAGCCTGGGTGACATAGTGAGACTTGTCTTTTCTGTTTCTTTCTTTCTTTTTTTCTTTTGAGACAGGATCTCACTCTGTCATCCAGGCTCCAGGCTGGAGTGCAGTGACACCAAGGTGGCTCACTGCAACTTGACCACATAGGCTCAAGCTCAGGTGATCCTCCCCAGTAGCTGGGATTACAGGTGCCCACCACCACGCCCAGCTAATTTTTGTATTTTTAGTAGAGATGAGGTTTCACCATGTTGGCCGGGCTGGTCTTGAACTCCTGGCCTCAGGTGATCCACTCACCTCAGCCTCCCAAAGTGCTGGAATTACAGGCGTGAGCCACCACGCCTGGCCAAAAAATATTTTTTTAAAGATGTAAATGCTCAAATACCTAAAGTAAAAAAAGCCTCTACTCTCATTGGTCAGAAGAGTGAAGAATTATTAAGAACCCAGCAGTGTTCACTATTAGAGAGTTGTTGAATTACACTCCACCTATATGGTGGAATAATATGCAACCATTAAAAATGGTCGAGTGTGCCTGGTGCAGTTGCTCATGCCTATAATCCAAACACTTAGGGAGGCCAAGGCGGGCAGACTGCCTAAGCTTAGGAGTTTAAGACCAGCCTGGGGAACATGGTGAAACCCCATCTCTATTAAAATACAAAAAATTGGCCGGACCCGGTGGCTCAAGCCTGTAATCCCAGCACTTTGGGAGGCTGAGGCGGGTGGATCACGAGGGCGAGATCGAGACCATCCTGGTTAACATGGTGAAACCCCGTCTCTACTAAAAATACAAAAATTAGCTGGGCATGGTGGCGTGTGCCTGTAATCCCGGCTGCTTGGGAGGCTGAGGCAGGAGAATTGCCTGAACCCAGGAGGCAGAGGTTGCGGTGAGCCGAGATCGCGCCATTGCACTCCAGCCTGGGTAACAAGAGCGAAACTCCGTCTCAAAAAAAAAAAAAAAGAAAGAAATTACCAGAGATGTTCATAATCAGAACAACAGGTTTCAAAACGTTCTGTATTTTATGATCCTACTGACAAGTAACATGCAGAGAAAAGGCAGTACCCATCCAAATATTAACAGTGTTTCCAGTTAAACACTGGTGGGATTAAAAGAGATCTGTTTTCTGTTCTGTAGTCTTTGACATTTTCTGAACATTTTGCAATGAGCGTCTATTACATTGATTGATTGATGATTGATTGATTGGGACAGGGTCTCATTTGTCACCCAGACTGGAGTGCAGTGATGCAATCATAGCTCCCTGCAGTCTCGACTTCTTGGGTCAAGCAATCCTCCCACCTCAGCCTCCCGAATAGCTGACAGGCACCTGCCACTGCCCCCAGCTACTTAAATTTTTTTTGAAAATGGGAATCTCACTATGTCGCCCAAGCTGGTCTCGAACTCCTGGGCTTAAGCGATCCTTCTACCTCAGTGTTGGGATTACAGGCGTGAGTCACTGCACCCAGTCTATATTACTTTGTATAATCAGAAAGTTATTTTATAATCAGGGGAAATAAAAAACATCTGGTATTTGTTATCTGAGAGGCACAAAAACGTGTGGATAAGCACACAGATTCCAGATTCAGCTTTCCTGGATTTTGGCTTCAACTCAGCCAAGTTAATGGGCAGGTTACGGGCCAATGGAGGAAACCGTACCTCAGTTTCCCTCACTGTAAAATCCACATAACCATAGCTCAGGTCTGCCGAGAGGCTGTTATGTGCCAGGCAGTTTGTTTTACGTTAATCATTGGGCTGAATGCTCACAACAGCCCTATTAAGTAGGTGCTCTTATTATAAAATGGGTCACAGGCATAGGCAGGGAGGGAGGCAGCGCAGGGAGTCCGAGACCATGAGCGCCCCCTGGAGTAGATCTGGGGAGCTACAGCAGAATTGGGATGCAGCGCAAACGCAGAATGGGTGGGAGGCGTGGCGGGAACCAGCGGGAGTTTTCTTCCCCACTACGATTGGCTGGTGTAATTGTCATCCCTTGAAAAGGCAGCCAATGAGAGGCGCGGCCGCTTCGCCCTTCGAAGCCGAGGGCTGAGCGAAGTGAGGTGCGGCGGAACCCAAGGCACCCGGGCGACAGCGGGAGCCACGGACCCCGAGGCGGGTGAGGGTCCCTGGTGTCACTTTGTCTTGAGAGTGGCCCCAGAGTCGTTCCTACTCTCTTTGGCAGACCCCAGCATCGTCCTCCTTTTCCTGAGAATATCCTGGCAACAGCCGCGCGTTCCTGAAGGGGACGCTTGGCATCATCCCTTTTTTCTGAGTGATCCGAGTCGTCCTCACTTACTGAGGGGAATCCTGGCGTCATCCTCCTTCCTGAGGGGGCCCTGCTGTCAGTCCCCTGTCCTGATGGCCGGCACCGCATTGTCCTTTCCTCCTGCGGGAAATCCGGGCATCATCCCCTCTTCCTGGAGGGACCCTCATGCCATTATCCCTTCCTGAGGGGACCCCAGAGCCGTCCCCCCTCCCACAAGGCTTCCCAGCGTTGTTCCTTCTTTCTGAGAAGGAGCCTGGTGCTCCAGAGTGTTTCCTGTCATTGTCCTCCCCACACTCAGAAGGGATCTGTCACCCCCTCCATTTTCTGAGACCAGTCCCTTTCTTGCTTCCAGTTTAAAGCAAAGGCTTCAGTGGACCCATAGATGGGAGAAGGCCCAAAGACCCCCTTCTCCGTGCTTCCTTGCCCCGCGTTGAGCAGAGGGGAAGGCAAGACTCAGCTCACCCTGAGAAGATGGGGGGAACCAAAACCAGCTGATAAAGAAATTCACTATGTCACACGTGGTGGCGGCGCCTGTAATGTCAGCTACTCCGTGGGCTGAGGCAGAATTGCTTGAACCTGGGAGGCGGAGGTTGCAGTGAGCCGCGATTTCGCCACTGCACTCCAGCCTGGGTGACAGAGCTAGACTGTGTCTCAAAGAAAAAAAAAATTAGCTGGAAAAAAAAAATTTTCTCCCGGCCAAGCTCCGAGAATTAAAAAAAAAAAAAAATTAGCTGAGTATGGACTTGTCTGTAATCCCAGCTACTCTGGAGGCTGAGGCAGGAGAATTGCCTGAACCTGGGAGGTGGAGGTTGCAGTGAGCCAATGTTGTGCCACTGTACTCCAGCCTGGGTGACAGAGCAAGACTCCATCAAAAAAAAAAAAAAAAGGTAGCACCATAAAATCAGTTACAACCCTGAGCAGTGGATATGGTATTGGTGGTGCTCACAGGAGGGCAGGTCCTTTAAATAGGGAACTTCCTCAAAGCATGTGCAGGTTTTTTTTTTTTTTTTTTTTTTTTTTCTGATACAGAGTTTTTCTGTTGTTATCCAGACTGGAGTGCAATGGCACGATCTCAGCTCACCGCAACCTCCGCCTTCTGGGTTCAAGCAATTCTCCTGCCTCAGCCTCCCGAGTAGCTGGGACTACAGGTGTGCACCACCATGCCCAGCTAATTTTTGTATTTTTAGTAGAGTCAGGGTTTCACCATGTTGACCAGGATGGTCTTGATCTCTTGACCTCGTGATCCACCCGCCTCAGCCTCCCAAAGTGCTGGGATTACAGGCGTGAGCCGCCGCGCCCGGCCATCGCATGTGCAGTTTTATTTTATTTATAAGAAATATCATTTGTTCCGAAGTTTTGACGAATGCTACCTTTGTTGCCCAGGGTGGAGTAAAATGGCAGGCTCTCAGCTCACGGCAACCTCTGCCTCCTGGGTTCAAGCAATTCTATTACCTCAGCTTCCTGGGTAGTTGGGATTACAGGCACCTGCCACCATGCCCGGCTAATATTTGTATTTTTAGTGGAGACAGGGTTTCACCGTGTTGGCCAGGCTGATCTCAAACTTCTGACCTCAAGTGATCTGCCTGCCATGGCTTCCCAAAGTGCTGGGATCATAGGCATGAGCCATCATTCCTGGCCTTAAGAATGCTACTTTTAAAAATAGGAACAGGCCGGGCGTGGTGGCTCAAGCCTGTAATCCCAGCACTTTGGGAGGCCGAAGTGGGTGGATCACAAGGTCAAGAGATCAAGACCATCCTGGTCAAAATGGTGAAACCCCGTCTCTACTAAAGATACAAAAAATTAGCTGGGCATGGTGGCACGTGCCTGTAATCCCAGCTACTCAGGAGGCTGAGGCAGGAGAATTGCCTGAACCCAGGAGGCGGAGATTGCGGTGAGCCTAGATCGCGCCATTGCACTCCAGCGTGGGTAACAAGAGCAAAACTCCGTCTCCAGAAAAAAAAAAAAAAAAGTTCCTCTTTTTTTTTTGCCAGAGGCCCACAAGAGGGTGCTATCTGCCTTTTAGATGGAACTTCCTGAATCAGCCCTGAGTATATTCATCACAGAGCTATACATTCTGAGTAGCTGGGATTACGGGCACACACCACCTCACCTTTCGTATTTTTAGTAAAGGTAGGGCTTTGCCATGTTGGCCAGACTGGTCTCAAATTCCTGACCTCAAGTGATACACCTGCTTCGGTCTCCCAAAATGCCAGGATTACAGGTGTGAGCCACCGAGCCCAGCCTATTTATTCATTTTAGTCTTGCTCTGTCACCCAGGCTGGAGTACAGTGGTGCAATCTCGGCTCACTGCAACCTCTGCCTCCCAGGTTCAAGTGATTCTCCTGCCTTAGCCTCCAGAGTAGCTGGGACTGCAGGCTTGTGCCACTGCACCTGCCTAATTTTTTTATTTTTAGTAGAGACACAGTTTTGCCATGTTTGCCAGTCTGGTCTTGAACTCCTGACCTCGTGATCCGCCCACCTTGGCCTCCCAAAGTGCTGGGATTACAGGTGTGAGCCACTGCACCTGGCCTTTATTTTATTTTAGAGAGTCGGTATATCACTGTGTCACCCAGGCTAGAGTACAGTAGTGCAATCATAGCTCAATGCAGCCTCAAACTTCCGGGCTCAAGTGATCCTCCTGCCTCAGCCTCCCAAAGTGCTGGTATTATTGGCATGAACCATTGTACCTGGACAGCCTGTCATTTTTATTTATTTTTATTTTTGAGAGAGTCTTACTCTGTCACCCAGGCTGGAGTGCAGTGACACTATCTTTTGCTTTATTTCCCAGGCTGGTCTTGAACTCCTGGGCTCAAGGGATCCCCTGACTCAGCCTCCAGAAGTGCTGGTAATGTAATATTTACTTAGGAATGAGGTAAGTACTGGAAACCTGAAATGCTGAAATAAGGTAGAATTGTCAAGATTGTTGAAGTTAGAATGATCATGATAACATTTAACACTGGAGCACCTTAGCTGTATAATTTAAAATTCACAGGCTGGTCCAGGTGTGGTGGCTCACACCTGTAATACCAGCACTTTGGGAGGCCAAGGTGGGTAGATCACTTGAGGTCAGGAGTTCGAGACCAGCCTGACCAACATGGTGAAATCCTGTGTCTTAAAAATAAAAAATAAATTAAAAAAATATTAACAAAAAACAAAAAGTAGCCAGAAATGATAGCCTGTAATCTCAGCTACTGGGAAGGTTGGGGCAGGAGAATCGCTTGAACCCAGGAGGCAGAGGTTGCAGTGAACGGAGATTGCACCACTGCACTCCAGCCTGGGCGACAGAGTGACTCCATCTCAAAAAAGAAAAAAGAAATTAATAATTAAATAAATGAATTTATGAAGAACTCCCAGGAAGACAGCAGGAATGTAACGTGTCAGGTGCTTTGGTGGAGGAGCCGGCAGCATCTGCTAGGGCTTTGCCTCTCTGGTGATCCAGTAAACTCCACCTCATAGCATCCGCCTTGAGAAAACACACAGTTGTGCCTACAGAGACACAACTACAAGAGGGCGTTGTAGCCTTTGTGTGTAATTCTGAGAAAACAGAAACAACTTAACCATCTGTCCCTAATGGAAGAGACAGAACACCAGGCAGCTGGTTACAGGAATGTGACGCCACAGACGGTCTAGAAGATCTGAAGGAAAAAAGGCAAGTTGCAGAATGCAGGCAGCATCATCCGTTTATGTAAAGGAACAGAACATTGCTGCAGAGCTTTTTCTTTGTCGTAAGATTGGAGTGGGGCTGGAATGGAGAGAGTAAGCTTTGCTGTTTTACAATTAGCCAGGCACGGTGGCAGACACCTGGAGTCCCAGCTACCTGGGAGGCTGAGGCACAAGAATTGCTTGAACCTGGGAGGCAGAGGTTGCAGTGAGCTGAGATCCAGCTACTGCACTCCAGCCTGAATGACAGAGGGGGACTCAGTCTCAAAATCAATCCATCAAAATGTGACTTCACCAGAACCCTGCCTGCTGGTCCCTCAGCTACAGCATCTGGCTTACCTGTGGTGTGGCCAACAGTCCTGGTTTACGTGGTTTGGGGGCCGCCAGCCTTTCTATGCTCAAACTTGGATAAATGGGTCACCCAGCCTGAGGGCAGGCATCACTGCAGGTTCGTTCACCACCATCTCTCCAAAGCCCAGCAGAATAAGGACTCAAAAGAAGTTGGTTTTTGTGGAGTTGGAAAGTGAGTGTAGGCCAGGCAACATGGCAAAACCCCATCTCTACAAAAAATAAATTAGTGGGGTATGGTGGTCCCAGCTATTCAAGAGGCTGAGCTGGGAGGATTTCCTCATTGCAGTAAGTTGAGGCTGCAGTGAGCTGTGACCACCCCACTACACTCCAGCCTGAGTGACAGATAAGATTGTCTCAAAAAAAAAAAAAGAAAAAATGAAACAGCTGATACCAAAATTGCTTAATTGAATTGGCTAAACTTTTTTTTTTTTTTTAAACAAGGTCTTGGCCAGGCGCTGCACTTTGTGGGCTGAGTGGGGCAGATCACCTGAGGTCAGTAGTTTGAGACCAGCGTGGCCAACATGGCAAAACCTCGTCTCTACTAAAAATACAAAAATGAGCTGGGTGTGGTGGCTCACACCTGTAATCCCAGCACTTTGGGAGGCTGAGGCGGGTGGATCACCTGAGGTCAGGAGTTCAAGACCAGCCTGACCAACATGGAGAAACACTGTCTCTACTAAAAATACAAAATTAGCTGGGCGTGGTATCGGGTGCCTGTAATCCCAGCTACTTGGGAGGCTGAGGCAGGAGAATCGCTTGAACCCAGGAGGCGGAGGTTGCAGTGAGCCATGATCGAGCCATTGCACTCCAGCCTGGGCAACAAGCATGAAACTCTGTCTCAAAAAAAAGAAATTGATCTTGGGGAGCCCTAGATGTGGAGATGTCACAAGGAATGAGCTCCTTTGTCTTCCAAGGCAGCTGAAACCGAAGGACAACTGTGTGGCTTGCTGATGGGGAGAAAGATGCCCTACATATCAAAATGCAACGGGTAAAGATTCCAAACTGGTTTCAATTACCAGCCGTAAGTCAAGAGAACTGTATTTCAGGAGAAGAGCCCTTTCTGTCTCCGGGTTTCAGATCTTCAGCCGAGAGCCAGGGTGAAAGACACTAGTTAGTCTGTTCTTTATTTTCCTTGGAAAATTACAGGGTTACTTATCAACAAAATAACTGTCCAGGGAAGTGCCATTTGGTGGCTTGTATGTACAGTTCCATCCCTGGGAACCGTATTTCCAGAGGGGGCCTCCCCCTGAGGCTCCCCTTGGCACCCTCCCAGGTATCCAAGAACAAATGATAAGGTGATGGCTGCTGGAGTGGGTCGGACCCAGGCCTACTGCTGGGCAGAGGGTCTGGGGGCCTCTCTCCTGGAAGCCTGCTCTTCCCACACCCGTTCCCAGCCAGGCTGTCTTGGACACTCCTGGGGCTCTGCTGAGGGGCACGTGGTTCCTGCTTTGGACTTCTTTTGAGATGTCATTTTAACACTGAGGCGTCCCAGCCTCCCTTCCCAGAGGTTGGGTTATTTGCAGTGCCGTCTTTTCTTTCAGTCCTGGCTTTTGTACAAAAACAACGATATTCCCCACTGGACTGTGTTTTCGTCTAAGAAACAAAAGTGCCTCAACAGGTACAGTTCTGCTGGTTGATCTGCTTCCGACAGGGCTCCATGGTGACAGCCACGCCCACCCCGCTCCGGCCTGATGTCATTCGGGTCACCTCGCTCCAGGTATCTGTGTCTGGGTCGTAACACTCCACACTGTCCAGGAACGTGTGACCGTCATAGCCTCCTACAGGGAGAACAGAAGGGACGGTCACCACCTGTCATGCCACATCCAAGAGCAGGGGACAGAAAGAGGGAGAAGCAGCTGCAAGATACAAAAGCAGGCCGGGCGTGGTGGCTCACACCTATAATCCCAGCACTTTGCAGGGCTGAGGCGGGAGGACTGCTTGAGGCCAGGAGTTCGAGGCCAGCCAGGGCAACATAGCAAAACCCTAGTCTCTTACTTAAAAAAAAAGGCCAGGCATGGTAGCTCAGGCCTGTAATCCCAGGGAGGCTGAGGCGGGTGGATCACTTGAGTCCAGGAGTTTGAGACCAGCCTGGGCAACATGGTGAAGCCCTGTCTCTACAAAAAAAGACAAAAATTTAGCCAGGCATGCTGGTGCTCGCCTGTAGACCCAGCTACTAGGGAGGCTGAGGTGGGGAGGAACGGTTGAGCCTGGGAGGCCGAGGTTGCAGTGAGCAGAGATTGCACCACTGTACTCTTAGCCTGGGCAACAGAGTAAGACCATGTCTTAAAATAAATAAATAAAAATAGGCCGCTCATGGTGGCTCATGACTGCAATCCCAGCACTTTGGAGGCTGAGGCGGGCAGATCACCTGAGTTCAATACTATCCTGGACAACATAGTGAAACCCCGTATGCACAAAATGTACAAAAATTAGCTGGGCTTGGTGTCGCATGCCTATAATCCCAGCTACTTGGGAGGTGGAGATAGGAGAATCGTTTAAACCAGGGAGGAGAAGATTGCAATGAGCCAGTGTTGCACCACTGCACTCCAGTGTGGACAACAGAGTGAGACTTTCTCTCAAAAGTAGTAAATAGATAAAAATTTTAAAACATAAAACAAAAGCTGATCACAGTGGCTCATGCCTGTAATCCTAACACTTTGGGAGGCCAAAGCAGGTGGATCACTTGAGGTCAGGAGTTTGAGACTAGCTTGGCCAACATGGAGAAACCCCATCTCTACTAAAAATACAAAATTAGCCAGGTATGGTGATGTACACCTGTAGTCCCAGCTACTTGGGAGGCTGAGACAGGAGAATTGCTTGAACCCGGGAGGCAGAGGTTGCAGTAAGCTGAGATCGCACTATTGCACTCCAGCCTGGGTAACAAGAGCGAAACTCCTCAACAAAACAAAACAAAATAAAAATAAATAAAAATAAAAAGAAATAAGATTAGCCAGATGTGGTGGGTGCATGCCTGTGGTCCCCGATACTTGGGAGGCTGAGACAGGAGGATGGCTGGAGCCCAGGCGGTTAAGGCTGCAGTGAGCTGTGATCATACTACTGCACTCCAGCCTGGGCAACAGAGCGAGACCCTGTTTCTTTTCTTTTTACTTTTTAATTTTTTTTTTCTTTTTTTTAAGAGACGGGGTTTTACCATGTTGGCCAGGAAGGTCTTGATCTTTTGATCTTGTGATCCGCCCGCCTTGGCCTCCCAAAATGCTGGGATTACAAGTGTGAGCCACTGTGCCCGGCTTTTCTTTTCTTTTTTTAGATGGAGTTTTGCTCTTGTTGCCCAGGCTGGAGTGCAAGGTGCAATTTCAGCTCACTGCAACCTTTGCCTCCTGGGTTCAAGCAATTCTCGTGCCTCAGTCTCCTGAGTAGCTGAGATTACAAGCGTGCGCCACTATGCCTGGCTAATTTTTGTATTTTTAGTAGAGACAGGGTTTTGCCACGTTGGCCAGTCTCGTCTCAAACTCCTGACCTCAGGTGATCTACCCGCTTCAGCCTCCCAAAGTGCTGGGATTACAGGCGTGAGCCACCGTGCCCAGCCATGAGGCACTGTTTCTAAAGAAAAGCAAAAGCAGCCACCTGTCCACAACAGATGAGGCTAGTCAGGACTCTTCCCCACCCCCAGGGCCTCACCGAGGACGTAGATTCTCCCCTGGTGCACCGTGATCCCCAGGGCACTTCGCCGGTGCTTCATGGGGGCTACGAACGTCCATGTCTCTGTTTCCACGTCATACCGCTCCACGCTGTTCAGCTGATCCTGACCATCATAGCCCCCGGCAGCATAGATACAGTTGTGCAGGACGCAGACGCCTAAAGGACACCGTGCACAGAAGGTGATTCTGGGGTCTGGCTTCAGGAACCCCAGCCATCACCTCCTTGAGGGAGACTTTTCCTCTCTCTCCTCTACCTTCTCACCCTCAGAAATGAAGTGGGAGAGAGAGAAGCTTGGACTCCATCAGAATCCAGTGCTTCTGTGGGTACCCGGGGTGAGGGTGACAACAGGGGGGTCTCTCCCAGGCCTGGTTCAGTTTCACCCCAGGATGATGAGGGGTGCTGTTCCTGGATGCTCCCCTCCCTGCCGTCCTCATGTACCTGCCCCACTCCGGATGGTGTTCATGGGTGTGATCATTCGCCACTCGTTCCTCTCTAGATAGTAGCACTCAGCTGAATTAAGGCGGTTCGTCCCATCAAATCCCCCGACGGCATAAAGCAGACGATTCAGGACGGCCACGCCCACCCCGATCCTTCGTGTCAGCATTGGGGCCACCAAGTGCCACTCATCTCGCTCTGGCTCATACCTGAAAGGAAGTGAGAACAATGGTGACAATGGCCATTATAGCTGACCTTTGTGGAATACTTAAGGGCCCTGTTCGTTCTTTTTTGTTTCCCTTAAATAGACAAGGTCTTGTTCTGTTGTCCAGGCTGGAGTGCAGTGGCACCATCACAGCTCAATGAAACTTCAGACTCTTCTTTTTTTTTTGAGATGGAGTTTTTGCTCTTGTCACCCAGGCTGGAGTGCAACAGCACGATCTCGGCTCACTGTGACCTCCGCCTCTTGGGTTCAAGTGATTCTCCAGCCTCAGCCTCCAGAGTAGCTGGGATTACAGGCACCCACCACCTGCCTAATTTTTTTTTTTTTTTTTTTTTTGAGATGGAGACTAGCTCTATCACCAGGTGCTGGAGTGCAGTGGCACGATCTTGGCTCACTGCAACCTTCACCTCCCAGGTTCAGGTAATTCTTCTGCCTCAGCCTCCAAGTAGCTGGGATTAGAGGTGTCCACCGCAATGCCCAGCTAATTTTATATTTTTAGTAGAGATGGGCTTTCACTGTGTTAGCCAGGCGGGTCTTGATCTCCTGACCTCATGATCCACTTGCCTTGGCCTCCCAAAGTGCTGGGATTACAAGTGTGAGACACTGCACCTGGCCTGATTTTTGTATTTTTAGTAGAAATGGGGTTTTGCCATGTTGGCCAGGCTGGTCTCAAACTCCTAACCTCAAGTGATCCACCTGCCTCAGCCTCCCAAAGTGCTGGGATTACAGGCGTGAGCCACCACACTCAGCCTGTAGCTTCAAACTCTTGGGCTCCAGGGATCCTCCTGGCTCAGCCTCCTAAGTAGCTGGGACTACATGTGCACGCCACTGTGCCCACCTACCCTCAAACACCAATGCTTGCAGCCATTCTCCAAGGACTGATATCAGCAGCTCCATTTTCCAGGTGAAGAAACTGAGCCTCCTGGCCATCAACTGCTCAAGTCCAAAAACCTATCTGATGGACCCCTAAGGGCTCAGCCAGACCCCCCACTTCACAGATGATAAAGCAACATCTCAGAAAGGAGAAATGGCATATTCAGCTTCACTTGTTGATGCTCACAGAGTCCCTTAGGTCCGGCCAGGTGGCTCACACCTGTAATCCCAGCACTTTGGGAGGCCAAGGTGGGAGAATCCCTTGAGGAAAGGAGTTCAAGACCAGCCTGGCCAACATGGCAAAACCCCATCTCTACAAAAAATACAAAAATTAGCCAGGCATGGTGGCAGGTACCTGTAGTCCCAGCTACTCTGGGGGGCTGAGGCAGGAGAGTCACTTGAACCTGGAAGGCGGAGGCTGCAGTGACCCAAGATGGCACCAGTGCACTCCAGCGTAAGTAGCAAAGCAAGACACTGTCTTAAGAATAAATTTTTTTTTTCGTAGAGACAAGGTCTCACTATATTGCCCAGGCTAGTCTCCTGGGCTCAAGCAATCCTCCCACCTCAGCCTCCCAAAGTCCTGGATTACAGGTATGAGCCACGATGCCTGGCTCAACTATTTCAAACTGATGGAACTTTTTCCAGATCTACACAAAGGAAACCATATGGGTTTGTGACAGTCAGTCCCCTAAGCATTTCCCAGCCCCAGGCACAGAATCCGAGGTCACTGACTAGAACTCTCTCAGGAACTTAGCTTCACTTAGCTTCCTGAGGCCTCCACTCCCTGCAGACAAAAAGAGATAGGCACTCAGCCTCAGGAAGAATTCCCACGTCTCAGCATCTTGGAACCTGCCAGGAGCAGGAGCCTCAGAGCCCACTCCCGGCCATGCCACTCACCTCTCCACACTGTTGTGGTGGATGCAGCCGTGGGAGCCACCGACGGCATAGATGTGCCCATCGATGACCCCCACCCCGATGCGATTGCGGGGCACGCTCATGGGAGCACAGGGCGACCACTGATTGGTCATGGGGTTGTAGCAGTCCAGAGCGCTGGAGTCGGTGTTGCCGTCGGGGGAGTTGTTCCGGCCACCCACGGCGTACAACAGCCCGCCCACCACGCAGCCGGCCAGGCCACTCCGTGGCACCTGCAGGTCTGCCAACCGGAGCCAGGTGTCGTCACTAGGGTTGTAAGCCTCCAGGTAGCTGAGCGACTGTCGGAAGTAGCCGCCCGCAGTGTAGATCAGGCGGCCCACCTTGGGCGCCCGGCAGGGCATCATCTGCGTGGGCTTGTGCAGGGTGAGCTCCTCGAAGATCTTGACCAGGTAGTCCTTGCAGCGGGAGTCCGACTGCAGGATCTCACACTTCTGCAGCTGCATCTGCAGGAAGTTCGGCGTCAGCGAGTGGCAGCGCACAGCCCGCAGCAGCGCCTGGACATAGAAGCGCCGCTGCTCACAGTCGTACTTGACCCAGTTGATACAGGCATGGAAGACCTCGGACTCGCAGCGCACGTTCAGGTCGTCCCTGCTGATGAGGGTCACCAGTTGGCAGTGGGACAGGTTGAAGAACTCCTCTTGCTTGGCCACCTGCAGAGGGCGACAGTGGGAAGGCTGACTCCCAAATTGCCCCCACCCCTCACCAAGCAGGACCCAGGGGGCAAGAAGCTCACCAGTGCCGCTGAGAGTCTCAGCTTCCTCATCTGCTAAATGGGGATCTGAATAATAGGAACCACATACATTGTGACCATTAAATGAGTTAATACTACGTGCCAGGCATGTCATCACGACTCAGGGAAATGGGCAAAGACTCAATAGATGGTATACCCTGCAGTATCATTTGTTTTTTGTCTTTGTTTGTTTTTTGAGATGGAGTCTCACTCGGTCACCCAGGCTGCAGTGCAGTGGCATTATCTCGGCGTGCTGCAACCTCCACCTCCCAGGTTCAAGTTATTCTCACACCTCAGCCACCTGAGTAGCTGGGATTACACGTGCCCACCAATATGCCCAGCTAATTTTCTTTCTTTTTATTTTCCTTTTTTTTTGATACAGAGTCTCGCTCTGTCACCCAAGCTGGAGTGCAGTGGTGTAATCTTGGTTCACTGCAACCTCTGCCTCCCAGATTCAAGCAATTCTCCTGCCTCAGTCTCCCCAGTAGCTAGGATTACAGGAGTGTGCCACCACACCCAGATAATTTTTTTTGTATTTATTTATTTATTTTGAGACAGAGTCTCACTCTGTCACCCAGACTGAAGTCCAGTGGCACAATCTCAGCTCACTGCAAACTCTGTCTCCCGGGTTCAAGTGATTCTCCAGTAGCTGGGATTACAGGCACCTGCCATCATGCCTGGCTAATTTTTTTGTATTTTTAATAGAGATGGGGTTTCTCCATGTTGGCCAGGCTGGTTTCAAACTCCTAACTTCAGGTGATCCTCCCGCCTTGGCCTCCCAAAGTGCTGGGATTACAGACCTGAGCCACTGCACCCAGCCTTGTATTTATTTTTAGTAGAGATGGGGTTTCACTATGTTGGTCAGGCTGGAATTTTCGTATTGTTAGTACAGATGAGGTTTCTCCATGTTGGCCAAGCTTGTCTCAAACTCTTGGCCTTACATGATCTGCCCATCTCAGCCTCCCACAGTGCTGGGATTACATGTGTGTGAGCTACCACACCCGACCTGTTTTTGCTTTTAAGAGAGGGTTTTGCTTTGTTGCTCAGGTTGGAGTGCAGTGGCACGATTATAGCTCACTGCAGCCTTAAATTTCTGGGCTCAAACGATCTTCTCACCTCAGCCTTCCGAGTCACTGGGACTACAAGTGTGTGGTACCACACCCAGCTAATTTTTGTATTTTTATGGTAGAGATGGGGTTTCACCATGTTGGCCAGGTTGGTCTTGAACTCCTGACCTCAAGTGATCCACCTGCTTTGACCTCCCAAACTGCTGGGATTACAGACAGGAGCCACCGCACCCAGCCTTGTTTTTTGATGTGGGATCTCACTATGTTGCCCGGGCTGGTCTCGAACTCTTAAGCTCAAATGATTCTCCTACCTCAGCCTCCTGAGTAGCTGGGATTACAGGTGTACATCACCAATCCTGACTCGGTTTTTGAACTCTAAGAAAATATTACTTTATAGGGTTGGACGCAGTGGCTCACACCTTTAATCCAAGCACTTTGGGAGGCCAAGGTGGGCAGATCACCTGAGGTCAGGAGTTCAAGACCATCCTGGCCATCATGGTGAAATCCCATCTTTAAAAAATAAAATAAAATAAAATAAAAAGAATATGTTACTTATTTTTTCTGAGTTTATTTTTATTTTTATTTTTTTGAGACGGAATCTCGCTGTCACCCAGGCTTGGGTACAATGGTGCGAACTTGGCTCACTGCCACGTCCACCTCCCAGGTTCAAAGGATTCTCCTGTCTCAGCTTCCCAAGTAGCAGGGACTACAGTCAAATGCCAGCATGCCTGGCTAATTTTCCTTTTCTGTATTTTTGGTAGAGATGGGGTTTCACCACATTGGTCAGGCTGGTCTCAAACTCCTGACCTCAGGTGATCCACCTGCCTCAGCCTCCCAAAGTGCTGAGATTACAGGCATAAGCCACTGTGCCCGGCCAAGACGGGGTATAACCATGTTGGTCAGGGTGGCCTCGAATTCCTGACCTCAAGTGATCCGCTTGCCTCAGCTTCCCAAAGTGCTGGGATTACAGACCTGAGCCACAGCGCCTGGCCCTTTCTTGTCAATTTCTATAGATAATTTCCTTCACTGAGAAATGAAAATGAAACCAAAAACAGTGTAAGGAAATTTCGTGCACCAAAGAAAACAAGACTAAGGTTCAGACTTGCAGCTTGCAGCCTGTCATGGGTGTCTGATAAACATTTGCTGACTGCCCAAAAGGCTGGGCTGCCCCAGGATTTGGCTGCTTTTCACTGCACTCTGTCCCCACTTTTGACCGCAGAGAAACCAGGGAGCCCAGAGAAGACTTCACCTCCCCCAGCTGTTCACAAGTCTCCCTACATGTGTAGACAACTCAGAACTCCAGTTGTTTTTTTAATTTTTTTTTTTTTTTTTTTTTTGAGACTGAGTCTCACTCTGTCGCCCAGACTGGAGTGTAGTGGCCCGATGTCGGCTCACTGCAACCTCCACCTCCCAGGTTCAAGAGATTCTCCTACCTCAGCCTCCCAAGCAGCTGGGACTACAGGTGCACCACCACGCCCAACTAATTTTTGTATTTTCAGTAGAGATGGGTTTTCACCATGTTGGCCAGGCTGGTCTCGAACTCCTGACCTCAGGTGATCTACCCGCCTTGGCCTCTCAAAGTGTTGGGATTACAGACGTGAGCCACCACGCCCAGCCCCTGTTGTTTCTTGTTTGTTTGTTTACAGACAGAGTCTCATTATGTTGCCCAAGCTGGTCTTGAACTCTTGGCCTCAAGCGATCCTCCCACCTTGGCCTCCCAAAGTGTTGGGACTGCGAACGTGAGCTACCATGCCCAGCCCAGAACCTCCTTTTTCTCCAGTTTTCTGCCTTCATATCTCAATGGGAGACAGTGACCTTTCACATCTCAAGGGGAGACTATGATGAGCACTCCTCCATCCCTGGTCCTTTGCCTGAGACTACCCCCAGCCCCGTCCCCTGCTCACCTCCCCAAAATGCATGTAGATGTACTCCCGGGCACGCTGGTGCAACTCCACACAGCCAATCTGCTCAGCGAAGTTGGCGATGCCGATGGCGTTGCTGGGGTCCAGCTGCTGCACCAGGAAGTCACTACAGGCACGGACAACGCTGTCGATCTGGTACATGACAGCACCGTTCATGACGTGGAGGACACATTTCTCGCCCATGGAGATGGAGGCTGTGTAGGCAAATTCGATGAGGCGCTCCATGACCTTGGGGTGGATGCCCTCGATAGACACCACCTCCATGCCCTGCTCCCGCAGCCCATTGGTGAACATGGCCTTGAAGACGGGGCTGGAAGAGGCCAGCACCACCTTGTGGGCCATGAACTGAGCGGCTGGCGCGTCCTGGTACTTGACCTGCAGGGTGACGTCACACAGCTGCTGGCTGAGCCGCAGCTCATTCATGATGCCAAAGGCCTGCTTGGTATGATCCTCCAGGGTGTAGCTGAAGGTGCGGTTGCCGTGCTGGGAGGGCGTCACCTCCGCCTTGCACTCCGTGGAGGCGTACATCACTGCGTCCCCTCCCCCCTCAGGGCACTGTGACCGCAGGGGCAGGAATCTGCTGCAGGCCCCAGCTCCGCTAGGCCTGGGTTCTGGCTGCATGGGGTTCCAGCAGATAAGCAACACCACCACCTCTGGCACTCACGGGCCTGGAGGGGAGAGAGCACAGGGTAGGGGGCAGGGGTTGGGGCTGGGCCAGCACCTGCTTGGCCTCCTTTTGTAAGAAAGCAATTCCTAGGTCAGTTTTCCTGCAAAGTAGGTGAAGCAGAGTCTATTTGCAAACTTGCAAACTTCCCCCTGACCGGACCAGCCCAAGAGCTCATCTTAAAACACAGGTGAGATCAAGTCTCTCCCCTGCTCTGGATCCTCCAACACCTCCCACAGTACCTAGTAAAACAGAACTCCTCAACAGCCTGCAAAGCCCTATACAATTGGCCCCTGCCACCTCTTCCCTTTGCTCATTCTGTTTCAGTGATCTGGTGGCCTTTCCCTTTCTAGAGCATGCCAAGCTCATTCCTTCATTTGCCTCACCATTTATTGGGCGTTTACTGTATGCCAGGCACTGATCTGGGTGCTGAAGACACAGCAGTGAGCAAAACACACAAAAATCCTACCCTCCTGGAGCTAACAACTGCAGGGAGGAACAATCATAAATTAAGCAAAATCTAGCTTCATAAAGAAAATTACAACGGCATTGTGTCAAGCTAGTCAAGCTATTCTCATACCTCAGTCTCCTGAGTAGCTAGGATTACAGGCACTAGCCACCACAATGGGCTGAGAATCAGGTGCAGTTTGTTTTTTTTGTGTTTTTTTTTTTTTTTTGAGACAGAGTTTCACTCTGTCACCCAGGCTGGAGTGCAATGGCACGATCTCAGTTCACCGCAATCTCTGCCTCCTGGATTGAAGCGATCCTCCTGCCTCAGCCTCCCAAGTAGCTGGGATTACAAGGGTATGCCACTATGCCTGGCTAGTTGTTGTATTTTTAATAGAGACAGGGTTTCATCATGTTGGCGAGGCTGGTCTCGAACTCCTGACCTCAAGTGATCCACCTGCCTCGGCCTCCCAAAGTGCTGGGACTACAGGGCTGGCCTTGGGTGCAGTTTTTTTAAATCAAGCAGAGCAAGCCTCTTTGAGAAGGTGAGGTTGGAGCTGAGACAAGGATGAAAATTATTATAAAGTGGGAGGCCAGAGAGCAGTCTTCCAGGCAGAGGGAACAGCAAGTGCAGTGGCTCAGAGGCTGAGACAGCCAATCTGGAGAATTGGGAAGGAGTGCAGTGAGAGCTAAGGACTTAAGGAAGGGTTTCATGCAAACCCCTGGAGCCTGGTGGACCAGGAGATGAGTTATGTGTTTTGTGTTTTGTTTTTCAAGACAGAGTCTTGCTCTGTTGCCCAGGCTGGAGTGCAGTGGCATGATCTTGGCTTACTGCAACCTCTGCCTCCCAGGTTCAAACTATTCTCATACCTCTGCCTCCTGAGTAGCTGGGATTACAGGCACCCACCACCAGGATGGGCTAACTTTTTTGTATTTTTAGTATAGATGGGTTTCACCATGTTGGCCAGGCTGGTCTCGAACTCCTGGCCTCAAGTGATTCCCCCTCCTCGGCCTCCCAAAATGCTGGGATTACAGGCACAGGCTGCTGTGCCCAGACGTGTGTTATGTTTTGAAAGGTGTGGGGGATCTCCAAGCGGCCCCCCAAGCGGATCTGCAAGTTCTCACTCCCTCTTTCTGGGGCTCAATTCAGTCTCCTCTTCCCTGTTAAACTGCCATCACTGCGCTTGTCAGGAACTGAAATGACCTCCTTTGCTTGTTTGTTGATCGACTGTCTCTCGTCCCCAACCCCAGCACCTCAAATGGCACGCAGCCCTATGTAGGTCGGCGTCGGGCCAACCCTCTCTTGTGCCTCACGCCTGGGGCCTGGCACTGCGAAGGGGTCAGTAAACGGGTGGCTGGCTAACTGCCCGTGCCACCGGGCCTGCCAGAGCGCCCTCCTCCACACTCCCTGGGTGCCACTCGGCCCCACTCCGGTGCCAAGGCCCTGGGCTTACCTCTTGGTCTTTGGCCAATCGGTCAACGATGCCCCTTGGGCACCAGGCACTTCCCCCACCCTACAAAGCGACAAGTGGGCGACTGCGCATGCCCCACCTGAGCCGCCAGCAGGCCCAGAGAAGCGAGGAAGTGACCCCGCCGCGGCCGTTCGGCTGCCAACCCCAGAACTCAGGTCAAGCCCTCTCCCCCAACGCCCCGGAGCCCCCGAGCCTCCGTCTGCGCCGCGCCTCCTGGGTTCTCTTGCTCGGCCACCCCGAGACTCCCGCCGTCCAACAAAAAGATCGGACCCAGGCCGCGCCCTCCTGGCCCTCCGAGTCCGGGCGGGGAACTCAGAGGCGCCCCGGGCCGTGACGCCCAGTTTCCAGGTCCCCGGGTTTGACCGCAGGGGCGCTCGCGGCCCGCAACGCCGGCAGCCCCGGCACAACCCGCCTCACTCACCCCGCCATGGCCGCGCTCCGGCTCCGCCTCCGCCGCCCGAGCTCGGGCGCCTCCATCGCTGCGCGTGGGGGAGGCGCGGAACGCGCGCAGGTCACCATGACTAAGCAGAGCCGGGCGCCCGCCGTGTCACAATAAAAGTCCCCGGGCCCTGGCCTCGGGCAGTAGGGACCGCAGAGGGGCCGCTCCCCACCCCTCCGCCCACGCCTGCTGTAGCCGAGCTGCGCGGCCCCAGCGCGGCCACCACGGCGCTTGGCGTGGCGGCGGGGTCGGGGAACGCGGCGCTGGGCGCGCTCAGCCGCGTGGTCCGAGTCGCCGGGAGTCTGAACCCCGAGTTCCAGGCCCCCGCATCCCAGTCCGCACCGGGGATGGGGTAGACGCCCCTCCTCGCCGCTGCTGTCCGAACGCTCTCACCTAAGCCCTCGGGTCGCCTCCGTAGGGGTCCCTGGGGTGGGGACGCCCGGGGCGCGCAACAGCTCCAGGCACTGTGGTGCCACCCGCGCACTGCGCTTCCGGGAAGCCCGGGGGCCGGGGCCGGGTCCCGGCGATTCCTGCCTAAACTTGGCTGTAGGGGACCCGCGGACGCCTCCGCTGTCGGGGGGGTCTCGGCTCCAGGGCTGCGTGGCCTGCGGGGTCTCGGTCGTCGATTGGGGAGCGGCCTCGGGACTCCCGAAAAGGAGGCGGGGAGAAGGCGGAGAGGGCGCGGCGGGGAAGGAACGGCGACTCCCCCGCCCTTCCCGCAGGTATCTGGCGCCCGTCGGCGAGGGGCAATGGGCCGGGGCGCACAGCCATGCCCCTCTCTCTCTATTCCTTCCATCGCCCGGTTTCATCGCCGGGCGTTTACTCGCGGGACTGCGCGCCACCACCTGCTATTCTCCCTTTAACACCGCACAGCGCAGGCCTCGTGGTCCGGCGGCCGCAGTATCTAGGGAAAGTTATCTACCTCCCTGGGTTTTCTTCTTTTTTTTTCCTTTAGAAACAAGGTCTCGCTCTGTTCTGCATGCCCAGGCTGGAGTGCAGTGGTGCTCGCTACAGCCTCGAGCTCCTGGCCCCAAGCGATCCTCCCACCTCAGCCTCCTGAGTAGCTGGGACCACAGACACGCGCCACCACGCCCGGCTAATTTTTTTTTTTTTTTTTTCCTGTAAAGACGGGGTCTCGCGATGTTGCCCAGGCTGGTCTTGAACACCTGGGCTTAAGAGATTCCCCTCTCAGCCTCCCAAAATTCTGGGATTACTGGTGTGAGGCACTGCGCCTAGCCCCAGGTTTTCCTTGGTTTTGTGTTTTGCTTTGTTTTTTAATTAAGACGGAGTCTTGCACTGTTCCTCAGGCTGGAGTACAGTGGGGCGATCTCGGCTCACTGCTGACTCTGCCTCCCGACTTCAAGAGATTCTCCTGCCTCAGCCTCTGAGTGGCTGGGATTACAGGCGCCCGCCACCACCCCCAGCTAATTTTTTATATTTTTAGTGGAAACCGGGTTTCACCATGTTGGCCAGGCTGGTCTTGAACTCCTGACTTCGTGATTTGCCCGCCTCGGCCTCCCAAAGTGTTGGGATTACAGGTGTGAGCCACTGTGCCTGGCCTGCCTTGTCTTTATATTCGATTTACCTCCTATCAAGAGGCGCGTTGCACCTGCTTTTGGGTAGTTCAAACCCTGGATCTTCCTATTACCAACTCTGCCGGTGGGCCCTTCCTCAACTCTCTATGGTTCAGTTTCCTCTCTGTAAAAGGCAATAATGTAATGGCATCCATCTGCCAGATTATCATTAAGACTAAATGCGAATGCTATTTTGAGATGGAATTTTGCTCTTGTTGCCCAGGCTGGAGTGCAATGGCACCATTTCGGCTCACTGCAACCTCCACTTCCCGGGTTCAAGTGATTCTCCTGACCCAGCCTCCCAAGTAGTTGAGATTACAGGCATGTGGCACCATGCCCGGCTAATTTTGTATTTTCAGTAGAGACAGGGTTTCACCATGTTGGTCAGGTCTCAAACTGGAAACCTCAGGCGATCCGCCCGCCTCGGCCTCCCAAATCCTCCACCTGCTGGGATTGCAGGTGTGAGGCACCCACGATTGCTATTTTTTGTGGCTAGGGATACTGATTTGTCATGTACACCGTTTACGATGTAAAGTTACCCTTTAAATAAATGTATGTACATTTATTTTAAATAATTAATCTAAGTTGTTAATACTTTAAAAAGATAGAGAGGCCGGGTGCGGTGCCTCACGCCTGTATTCCCAACATTTTGGGAGGCCAAGACGGGTGGATCACTTGAACTCAGGAGTTCGAGACCAGCCTGACCAAAACGGTGAAACCTCGTCTTAACTAAATAAAAAAAATTAGCCAGGTGTGGTGGTGAGCTGGGCTACAGAGCAAGACTCCATCTCAAAAGGAAAAAAGAAAAAGAGAGACAGAGTTTCGCCATGTGCCATGTTGCCCAGGTTGGCCTCGAACTCGTGAGTTCAAGAGATCGGCCAACCTCACCCTCCGAAGTTCTGTGATTACAGAACTTCGAGCTAATTTTTTTTTTTTTTTTTTTTTTTTTTTTGGTAGAGATGGGGTTTCCCCATGTTGGCCAGCACTTGGTCCAGCCAGAGGCCTGCTAAATTTAAAGTAAGTGAATAATAAATGGAAACGCTAGGCCCCTGGAGCCTCCGCGGTGAATTTGAAAGATTCAACGTTCTGGCTTAGGGTCTGGAAGGAATCACGTGTAGGGCTATGGTGGCCTTTCCCCCACTACGCCAAATCCTTGTTGCGGGTAGCTGCAATTCCAGACAGCTCCTGAGGGGGCGCCCTAGATAATCCGTAAATAAACTGAGTGCCTGAGGTTGTTTAACCAGCACCCTCCGGGCACGTGGCGGAAGACCTCTTCATCTCTAAAAATCAAACCTACAGGTGCTGCGAGCCACGTGCTTATAGAGATTTACCCAAGGTGCACTCACACACATACAGGAGGAAGGAAGCACGTGCACACACATTTATTGCATTGTAATGCATATCAGGGCAAAAGGACTGGATCCCATTTACAAGTCCGTCTGTAGAGCCCTGGCTTAATCAGTGGTGGCACATCCTTGCTGAGAAATACTATGCAGCCAGTTAAAAGGAGCAACACATTTACTGTATGGATATGTACTTAGATCTTCTATTTTTTTCTTTTATTTTTCTTTTTCCATTTTATTTATTTTTCTTTTTTTTTAGACAGGGTCTTACTCTGTCACCCAGGATGGAATGTGGTGGCACAGTGATAGCTCACTACAGCCTTGACCTCCTGGGCTCAAGTGATCCTCCTGCCTCTGCTTCCCAAGTAGCTGGGTCTACAGTCACTACCACACCTAGCTGACTTTTTTTGCTTCTCAAATGAAGTCTCGTTCTGTCACCCAAGCTGGAGTGCAGTGGCACAATCTTGGCTCACTGCAACCTCCACTTTCCCAGGTTCAAGCGATTCTCCTGCCTCAGCCTCCTGAGTAGCTGGGACCACAAGTGTCTGCCACCACACCCAGCTAAGTTTTTTCTTTTCTTTGTCTCACTGTGTTTCCTGGGTTGATCTCAAACTCCTGGGCTCAATTGATCCTCCTGCTTCAGCCTTTCAAAGTGCTGGGATTACAGGCACGAATGACTGTACCACCTGGCCAGGTCTCTTTTTTTTTTTTTCTTTTTTTCTTTTTTTGAGACGGAGTTTCACTCTTGTTCCCCAGGCTGGAGTGCAATGGCACAATCTCAGCTCACTGCAACCTCCACCTCCCAGGTTCAAACAATTCTCCTGCCTCAGCCACCTGAGTAGCTGGGATTACAAGTGCCCACCACCACACCTAGCTGTTTTTTTGTATTTTTAGTAGAGAAGGAGTTTCACCATGATGGTTAGACTGGTCTCGGACTCCTGACCTCAGGTGATCCACCTGCCTTGGCCTCCCAAAGTGCTGGGATTATAGGAGTGAGCCAACATGGCTCGCCCAGGTCTCCACATTTTTTTTTTTTTTTTAACTGGAGTCTCACTCTGTCACCCAGGCTGTAGTGCAGTGGCGTGATCTCGGCTCACTGCAACCTCTGCCTCCCAGGTTCAAGTGACTCTTCTGCCTCAGCCTCCCAAGTAGCTGGGATTACAGGCGCGTGTCACCATGCCCGGCTAATTTTTTGTATTTCTAGTAGAGATGGGGTTTCACTGTGTTAGCCAGGATGGTCTCCGTGTCCTGACCTTGTGATCCTCCTGCCTTAGCCTCCCATAGTGAGAGGATTACAGGTGAGAGCCACCGCACCCGGCCTCCAGGCCTCCATTTTTTAAATGTAAGAAAAGAACAAGTGCTATGGACCGAATTCTTCACCCCACCCCCTTTTCACGTGTTACAGCCTTAACCCTCAGTGGAATGCTATTGGGAGATAGGCCTTTGGGAGGTGATTAGGTCTAGATGAGGTCATGAAGATGGGGCCCTCATGATGGGATTAGCTGTTTTTTTGTATTTGTAGTAGAGACAGGGTTTCACCATGTTGGCCAAACGGGTCTCGAACTCCTGACCTCAGGTGATTTGCCCATCTGAGCCTCCCAAAGTGCTGGGATTACAGGCGTGAGCCACCTCGACCAGTCTGCTCTCTCTTTCTCTCCCCAACATGTGGGAACACAGTGATGAGAAGGCGGCAATCTGCAAGCTCAGAAGAGAGCCCTCACTAGAACCCAACCATGCTCACATTCCTTTTTTTTTTTTTTTTTTTGAGACGGAGCCTTGCTCTGCTATCCAGGCTCAGGCTGGAGTGCAGTGGTGTAATCTCAGCTCACAGCAACCTCCGCCTCCCAGGTTCAAGCAATTCTCCTGCCTCAGCCTCCCCAGGAGCTGGGATTACAGGCGCCTGCCACCACGCCTGGCTAATTTTTTTTTTTTTTTTGGTAGAGATGGGGTTTCCCCATGTTGGCCAGGCTGGTCTCAAACTCCTGACCTCAGGTGATTTGCCCATCTGAGCCTCCCAAAGTGCTGGGATTACAGGCGTGAGCCACTGTGCCCGGCCCCATGCTGGTATTCTGATGTTGGACTTCCTACTCTCCAGAACTAGGCAAAAGTAATTACTGGGACTGAAGCCACCCCATGTATTTGTTATGCAGCCCAAGCCAACCAAGAGCAAGACGTCACACAATGTGTGGGTATTGCTAGGTGCTGTGGCTTATGTCTGTAATCTGAGCACTTGGGAGGCTGAGGCAGGTGGATCACTTGAATTCAGGAGTTTGAGGCCAGCCTCAGCCACAAAGGGAGACCCTGCCTCCACACAAAAAAAATTTTAATTAGCTGGGTGTGTTTGTGAGCTGTGTCATGGCGGTGAGCTCTGTGGTTATGAGCCGGGTGTGGTATGGGACCTGTGGTCCCAGCTACACAGGAGGCTGAGGCAGGAGGAGTATTGCTTGACCCCAGGAGGTGGAGGCTGAAGTGGGCCATAATTGTGCCACTGTACTCCAGCCTGGGTGACACAGGAAGATCCTGTCTCAAACAAACAAGAAAATGTACTATATTTTCCAAGATATAATTTTTTTTGAGACAGGTCTTACTGTGTCACCCAGGCTGGAGTGCAGTTGTACAATCATAGCTCACTGCAACCTCTACCTCCCAGGCTCAGGTGATCCTCCCACTCCACCCTCCCCAGTAGCTGGGACCCTAGGCATGTGCCACCACACCTGGGTGATTTTATTTTTTTAGAGACAGTCTTGGTCTGTTACCCAGACTGCAGTGAAGTGAAATGATCTCAGCTCACTGCAACCTCCGCCTCCTTGATTCAAGCAATTCTCATGCCTCAGCCTCATGAGTAGCTGGGACTACAGGCACCCGCCACAATGCCCAAATATTTTTTGAGATGAAGTTTTGCTCTTGTTGCCCAGGCTAGAGTGCAATGGCGTGATCTTGGCTCACTGCAACCTCCACCTCTCGGGTTTAAGCAATTCTCCTGCCTCAGTCTCCTATGTAGCTAGGATTACAGGCATGTGCCACCACGCCTGGCTAATTTTGTATTTTTTTAGTAGAGGCAGGGTTTCACCATGTTGATCAGGCTAGTCTCGAACTCCTGACCTCAAGTGATCCACTGGCCTCAGCCTCCCAGAGTGCTGGGATTACGGGTGTAAGCCACCAGGCTCTGCCTATTTTTTGCATTTTTAGTGGAGATGGAATTTCACAGTGTTGGCCAGGCTGGTCTCTAACTCCTGGCCTCAAGTAACCCTCTGGCCTCGGCCTCCCAAAGTGCTGGGATTATAGGCATGAGCCACCTTGCCCAGCCACCTGGATGATTTTTAAATCATTTCTAGGGAGTGAGTCTCCCTATGTTGTTCAGGCTGGTCTCCAAGTGCTGGGCTTAAATGATCCTCCTGCCTCAGTCCCCAAAAGTGCTGGGATTACAGGCGTGAGCCATTGCGCCTGCCCAAACTGGGTGCTTTAAAAATGTTGTAGGGCCGGGCGCGGTGGCTCAAGCCTGTAATCCCAGCACTTTGGGAGGCCGAGGTGGGTGGATCACAAGGTTAAGATATCAAGACCATCCTGGTCAACACGGTGAAACGCCGTCTCTACTAAAGATACAAAAAATTAGCTGGGCATGGTGGCACGTGCCTGTAATCCCAGCTACTCAGGAGGCTGAGGGAGGAGAATTGCCTGAACCCAGGAGGCGGAGGTTGCGGTGAGCCGAGATCGCGCCATTGCACTCCAGCCTGGGTAACAAGAGCGAAACTCCGTCTCAAAAAAAAAAAAAAAAAGTTGTAGAAAACTAATAATCAAGTATGCCTGTGTTCCAACTGGTTGGTTTCTCATGTGTGTGGCCTCCAGGGGCACTCTGAGCGTGGCCAGCGGGGACTTGGTGTTCACCAGGTTTTGGCAGCTGCCTGCAGTTCCGAGGTCTCCCGGAAGGTGGAGCACTGCAGTTGGGACCCGAAGCCAGAGGCCCCCGACCAGGCCCCGGGACCCATCCAGCCGTGCAGGGGTCAAGAATGTCCCTGGGGACACGCCCGGGGCTGGGGCCAGTGCGTCTGGAGCCTTTTATGGGCACAAACGTCGCCCTGGCATCGTTCCAATCAAGAATGCAGACCCCCGTGGGAGGGACTGTGGGCCTGGCCAGACCCATCTGGAGGGGCCAGATACCAGGCCAGGGCCTCCTGGGGCCTGAAGCTTAGGCTAATGTCCTGGCTTAGACACTGGGGCAAGGTACTCAACTGTCTGGAATTCTCTCTAATGGGGATTAAGAAACCTACCTTGCAAGGTTGCTGTAAGGCTGAAAAATATGTGTGTCCCAGACCTGTGCAGAGGACTAGCCAGGCAAAATGAATTCTTATTTTAGGCTGGGTGTGGAGGCTAACACCTGTATCCTAGCACTGTGGTTTTGTTGTTGTTGCTGTTTTCTGAGTTGCATTCTTGCTCTGTGGCCCAGGCTGGAGTGCAGTGGCGTGATCTCAACTTACTGCAACCTCCAGCCTCCCGGGTTCAAGTGATTCTCACGCCTCAGACTCCTTGTGCGCCTCCATGCCCAGCTAATTTTCTTTTTTTAAGTAGAGGCGGAGTTTCACCATGTTGGCCAGGCTGGTCTCAAACTCCTGACCTCTAGAGATCTGCCTGCCTCAGCCTCCCAAAGTGCTGGGATTACAGGGGTGAGCCACCATGCCCAGCCTGTATCTCAGCACTTTGGGAGACCAAGGCGGGTTGCTTGAGCCCAGGAGTTTGAGACGAGCCTGAGCAACATAGTGAGAAATCATCTCTAAGAAAAAATTCAAAACATTAGTTTGGTGTGGTGCACCAGTAGCCCCAGCTACTGGGAGAACTGAAGCCAGAGGATCACTTGAGCCCAGGTGTTTAAGGCTGCAGTGAGACGCGATTATCCCAGTGCACTCCAGCCTGGGCAACAGAGCAAGATCCTGTCTCAAAAAGAAACCAAAAAAGGGCTGGGCGTGGTGGCTCATGCCTGTCATCCCAATGCTTTGGGAGGCCAAGGTGGACAGATCACAAGGTCAGGAGTTGAAGACCAGCCTGACCAATATGGTAAAACCCCATCTCTACGAAAGATACAAAAATTAGCCGGGCATGGTGGCACATGCCTACTCGGAAGGCTGAGGCAGGAAAATTGCTTGAACCTGGGAGGCGGAGGTTGCAGTGAGCAGAGATCATGCCACTGAACTCCAGCCTGGGCAACAAGAGTGAGACTCCATCTCAAAAAAAGGGGGGCTGGGCACAGTGGCTCACGCCTATAATCCCAGCACTTTGGGAGGCCGAGGCAGGTGGATCACGAGGTCAAGAGATCGAGACCATCCTGGTCAACGAGGTGAAACCCCGTCTCTACTAAAAATACAAAAATTAGCTGGGCATGGTGGCGCATGCCTGTAATCCCAGCTACTCGGGAGAGTGAGGCAGGAGAATTGCTTGAACCCAGGAGGCGGAGGTTGTGGTGAGCCGAGATCGTGCCATTGCACTCCAGTATGGGTAACAACAGCGAAACTCCATCTCAAAAAAGAAAAAAAAAAAAGCTGTGTTTGGTAGCTCACACCTGTAATCCCAATCCCAGCACTTTAGGAGGCCAAGGAGGATGGATCATGAGGTCAAGAGTTCAAGACCAGCCTGGCCAAAATGATGAAACCCCATCTCTACTACAATACAAAAATTAGCCGGGCGTGATGGTGGGCGTGATGTAATCCCAGCTAGCTACTCAGGAGGCTCAGGCAGAGAATTGCTTGAACTGGGAAGGCAGAGGTTGCAATGAGCTGAGATCACGCCACTGCACTCTAGCCTGGGTGAAGAAGTGGGACTCTGTCTCAAGGAATAAAAAAGAAACCAAATAACCTCTTATTTTGTTTTCTTGAGACAGGATTTCACTTTGTCACCCAGGCTGGAGTGCAGTGATCCAAAAATAGCTGCTGCAGCCTTGACCTCTTGGGTTCCAGAAATCCTCCTCCCTCAGCCTCCCCAGTAGCTGTGACTATGGGCATGTGTAACCACAACTACCTACCTAAATTTTTTAAGTTTTTGTAGAAATGAGGTCTCACGATGTTGCTCTGGTTGGTCTCAAACTCTCGGCCTCAAGCGATCCTCCTACTTCAGCCTCCCAAAGTTTTGGGATTACAGTGTGAGCCACTGTGTCTGGCCTAATAGTTATTTATTTATTTTTTTTTTTCTGAGACTCAGTCACACCTGGCTAATTTTTGTATTTTTAGCAGAGATGAGGTTTCACCATCTTGGCCAGGCTGGTCTCAAACTCCTGATCCCAGGTGATCCACCCACCTCGGCCTCCCAAAGTGCTGGGGTTACGGGTGTGAGACACCTCGCCCAGCCTATTATCTTTTTTAAAAAATGAACCAATGTGCTAAAACCCCATCTCTACTAAATTTGAAGAAATTTTATTAACTGGGCATGGTGGTGCACACCTGTAGTCCCAGCTACTAGGGAGGCTGAAGCAGGAACTCCACACTTGATCCCAGGAGTTCCAGGCTGCAGTGGGCAATAATTGTGCCATTGCACTCCAGCCTGGGTAACAGAGCACAAGACCTTGACTCAAAAACAAGAAAGAAAAGAAAAAGAAAAAAGACATTTTATTACCAGATAGGATTTGGCTGAGTCTCCCAGAGTCAAATTTGGGTGTGTCCCACCCTTGGCATTGTCCTTGACAACTGTATCCCCCTCTTACATTCAATTCCTCAGTAATTCTGTCTGCTGCCTCCAAAATCTATCTGGAATCCTCGGGGTCTGGGCACAACTGCAATCTCCATCATTGTTCCTGTGGCTCAGTGCAGCCCCTCTTCAGCTTCTCTGGCTTCCACCCTCCCATGGATGCCACAAGACACCTTCATCACCTGAATCAGCGCAAGTCCCTCCTCTGCTTAGAACCTTCTATGGTTCCCACCTTACTCAGAGCAAAAGGGAAGTCCTCTGTGTCACCCAAAGGCCCTTTGGGAATTACTCCTTCAGTTCCTTGTCTCCGCCCATTCTCCCCTCCACCCCTGCTCCAGGCACACCATCATCCCTGCATTTCTTAGAACACAGGGGGCATTTTAGCCTCAGGGCCTTTGTGAATGCCATTCCCTCTTCCGGAAATGCTTTTTCTTTCTTTCTTTCTTTCTTTTTCTTTTTTTTTGAGATGGAGTTTCACTGTTGTTACCCAAACTGGAGTGCAATGGCATGATCTCTGCTCACCACAACCTCCGCCTTCTGGGTTCAAGCAATTCTCCTGCCTCAGCCTCCCGAGTAGCTGGGACTACAGGCGCGCACCACCATGCCCAGCTAATTTTTGTATTTTTAGTAGAGACGGGGTTTCAGCTTGTTGACCAGGATGGTCTCGATCTCCTGACCTCGTGATCCACCTGCCTCGGCCTCCCAAAGTGCTGGGATTATAGGCTTGAGCCACCACTCCCGGCTTCTTTCTTTTTCTTTTAAAGGGAGTTTCTCTCTTGTTGCCCAGGCTGGCATGCAACGGTGGGATCTCTGCTCACCGCAACCTCCAACCTTCTGGGTTCAAGGGATTCGCCTGCCTCAGCCTCCTGAGTAGCTGGGATTATAGGCATGCGCCACCACGCCTGGCTTATTTTGTCTTTTTAGCAGAGACAGGGTTTCTCCTTGCTGGTCAGGCTGGTCTCTAACTCCCGACCTCAGGTGACCCGCCCGCCTTAGCCTCCCACAGTGCTGGGATCACAGGGGTGAGCCACCGCGCCCGGCTCAGAAATGCCTTTTCTTTTGGTCTTCCCAGGACAGAGGTCTCAGCTCACATCACAAGTCACCACTGCTACAGAGAGGCTTTCCCTGACCGCCATCGCCATCTCGGTGTGGTCACTGGAATTATCTCCTTTATTTCGTCACCGAGTTCTTTTCTGGGTTCCCAAGCAGAGCGTCAGTTCCGCGAGGGCACAGATTTTTGTCTGTTCACTGCTACGGGGTGTCGCTCCACCAACACATTTCCCCTGCGTCTTTTCCAACTGCACCTTCGGCTGCATTCCCTACACATTCCTTTATATAAAAAGAAAAAGTTTGTAAAACTTGGGAGGACAGTCGTGGGATGCGGGTGTCAGTCTGCAGCCGGTTCTGGTACCAGGGTCCGGGCGGCTGTGGGCGCACCGGGGCTGCCTGTGGAGCCGCTGGTGTCCAGCCCGTCGCGCTGAGGCGACGAGCGCTCCGAGCGGCTGAAGCTCCCATCCAGGCCGGGGGGCAGGCAGCGGCGCAGGCCCCCGGAAGCCTCAGCCGGGCTCCCGGACTGCGGGGAGCCACCTGGGCCTCGGCCGCAGGGGTGGCGGCCACAGCAGACGAGGCGTAGGAGCGCGTGACGCAGGTCACGGTTGGTGAGAGTGTAGATGATGGGGTTCAGAAGTGAGTTGGCCATAGCCAATCCCAGAAAGGGATCAGCCTGCAGGAGCACAGGACAGGCGCGCGCGGGACACGCCACGTCGAGCAACAGCAGTAGGAAGAGGGGGCCCCAACACGCCACAAAGGCCAGGAGCACCACGCTGAGCGTGCGGAGTAGGGCCAGCGAGCGCGGCGTGCGACGCGCCCGGGTCAAGGTGGCCCCAGCAGTTCCGGGCCGGGCCTGCAGGCGCCGCGCGTTAGCGCGCACCTGGCAGTAGATCCGCAGGTAGAGCGCACAGATCGCGCCCAGTATGCCCACGAAGGCCAGCACGCAGAAGAGCACGTAGGCCTTGGCGTAGAGCGGAAGGACAGTGGAGCAGGCGTCCAGGCGACCCAGGCAGTTCCAGCCCAGCGCCGGCAGAAGCCCGAGGAGCAGCGACATGCCCCAGGCCGTGGCTGCCATAGCCAGCGTTCGTCCCCGACTGGCGGCGGGCGCCGGCCCCCTGCGAGCCATGGTGAGGCTACGCTCCAGCGCGATGGCCAGGAGGCTCAGCACAGACGCCGCGAGTGCCACGAAGACGCCTCCCTCCCGCGCGAACCAGAGCGCGGGCGACAGTCGCAGTGTGAGCGGCCCCGACAGCAGGATGTTGGCGGCGTAGGCGGCGCCGGCCAGCAGATCCGACAACGTGAGGCTGCCCAGGAGCAGGAACATGGGCGCGTGGAAGCGTGGGTGGCGTCCGAGCACCAACAGCACAGCCAGATTCTCTAGCACGATGAAGGCGCACACCGCCAGGCACACCACGGCGTCGGCGCGCAGGCCAGCCCCGGGCTGGTAGCGTGCACCGCGGAGCTTGCCAGTGTAGTTGTAATGCAGGACGATGACCTCGCTCACCGGCGCCGGCCGCAGCAGCCCCGACTCCATGGGCCGCGCGCCCCAAGGCTGTGGAGAGGCAGAACACGGTGTCAGCCCACCGTCCCCGGCAGCCGGCTAAGGCCATGGGAAAGGGGTTCTACTCCCTGACCATCACCCCCGACACATGGAGCCCAAGGGGAGTTCAGGATGGAGGAATAGAGTCCGTGGAGACAGACGGACACACAAATAATATCACAAGGGGACATACAGTCTCAAAAAAAGGGACATTGTAACACACGCATGGCTGAACGCAGTGGCCCACGCCTGTAATCCCAACACTTTGGGAGGCTGAGGTAGGTGGATTACCTAAGGTCAGATGTTGGAGACCACCCTGGCCAACATGGCAAAACCCATCTCTATTAAAAACACAAAAATTAGCTGGGCATGGTGGTGCATGCCTGTAATCCCAGCTACTCAGGAGGCTGAGGCAGAAAATCATTTGAGAGGAAGGTTGTAGTGAGCTGAGACTGCACCACTGCACTCCAGCCTTGGTGACAGAGCAAGACTCTGTCTCAAAAAAACAAACAAATATAAAACAAAACAAGAAACAAATACACACACACACACACACACACACACACACACGGCTGCGTGTGGTAGCTTACTCCTGTAATCCCAGCACTTTGGGAGGCAGAGGCCGGCAGATTGCTTGAGGCCCAGGAGTTGGAGATTAGCCTGGGCAACACAGGAGGACCCTGTTTCTACAAAAAAATACAAAAATTGGCCGGGCATGGTGGTGTGCACCTGTAGTCCCAGCTACTCAGGAGGCTGAGGTGGGAGGACCACTTGAGCCCCAGAGGCCAAGGCTGCAGTGAGCCTTGATTGTGCAACTGTACTGCCGCCAGGGCAACAGAGCAAGACCCTGTCTTTAAAAAATAAAAAATAGAATTATAGGGTGTGGAGCCTAGAATAGGCCGAGGTGGGTGGATCGCCTGAGATCGGGAGTTCGAGACTAGCCTTACCAACATGGACAAACCCCGTCTCTACTAAAAATAGAAAATTAGCCAGGTGTGGTGGTGCATGCCTGTAATCCCAGCTACCCGGGAGGCTGAGGCAGGAGAATCGCTTGAACCCAGGAGGCAGAGGTTTCAGTGAGCCAAGATTGTGCCACTGCACTCCAGCCTGGGCAACAGAGCAAGACTCTGTCTCAAAAAACAAAACAAAAAAAAATTCATTCACATGAATACAGGGTCTCCCACCCAGTGGCACAGGCCACAATTTCACAACTCCACTCACACTAGCCTGGGGCCCATGACACCAAACTCCACACTCTTGTCTCACTGCACACAAAGCTTTTTCCTGCCAAAACCCCCTCATCCACCCAAAAACCCCATGAGAAAGTTGCTCCTTGGCCAGGCATAGTGGCTTTCTCCTGTAATCCCAGCACTTTGGGAGGCTGAGCTGGGATGATCACTTGGGCCCAGGAGTTTGACACCAGCCTAAGCAACATAGTAAGACTCCATCTCTACAAAAGATTTAAAAATTAGCCAGGTGTGGTGACATGTGCCTATATCCCAGCTACTCAAGAGGCTGAGGCAGAAGGATCACTTGAGCCTGAGAGGTAGACGCTGCAGTGAGCCATGATTGCACCCCTGCACTCCAGCCTGGGCGACAAGCATGAAACTGTCTCAAAAAAAGGAAAATTGATCCTATTAATTTATTTTACTAAGGCAGAGCCTGAGGACAGGAGAGAGAATCCACAAGGGGCAGACAGGCTCTTGCAGAGGGGCACACATGTCATTAAAGTATAATAACATTCTTCACCTGCCTCCGTGTCCTTATTTTTTATTTTTATTTATTTATTTATTTTGAGACTAAGACTCGCTCAGTCACCAGGCTGGAGTGCCACTGGTGTGATCTCAGCTCACTGCAACCCTCGCCTCCCAGGTTCAAGCGATTCTCCTGCCTCAGCCTTCCAAGTAGCTGGGACTACAGGCATGCTCCACCATGCCCAGCTAATTTTTGTATTTTTAGTAGAGACAGGGGTTTCCCCATGTTGGCCAGGATGGTCTCCATCTCTTGATCCCTTGATGAGCCTGCCTCGGCCTCCCAAAGTGCTGGAATTACAGGCTTTAGGGACTGCACCCTGCCCTCTGTGCCCATATCAATCCCTGCTTCCTTTAGTCCCAATGTACAGGTGAGAAAACTGAGGCTCAAAAGAAACGCTTCGTATCAAAGCAGGTACAAAGGTTTCCACGCTCCCACACAAACATCCATGCAGAAACAGTCCCCATGCAAGTTCAGATGAGAAAACCAAGGCCTAGGGAGGGGAATGGACCTCTTTTGCACAAGGCAGTGATGGGTTCACCCCCAGAGAGCTTACATCACACACAGAGAACCAAGGCAGGCAAATATAGACAGACAGGAAGTCTCTGGCTCTCCCAAGCTGGAGATGGGGAGCCCAAATTGAGGGAGACAAGGTTTACACATGCTCTAATGGGAGGCCACCCCCATTGGCCCAGCCTGCCCGGCAACAGGTCTGAAGTGTGAAAACTTGCAGTGGCCCAGCCAGGAGCCGGTGAGGCCAGGGTGATTCCAGCCACCCTCACCCCGTATCCCAGGCCCTGCACCCAGCTGGTGAGTCCCCAGCTTCCCCCTCCCCAGAGGCCTCCAGAAAAAGATCGGAGAACTCCCTCCAACGGGCGGTGCGGTGCGCCTTTTTAGACAGGGAAAGTGGCCCTCCGGATCAGGCCCAGCCCTGCGCCCCCAAGGGTCCAGTGCGCTCCACTCACCCTGCGCCCTGGTCGTGCGCCCCCCGCAGTCGCGCTGCCTTGAGTTGAGTGAGCCGAAGCCGCTCCGGGGGCGGGGCTGGAGCCTCGCCGGGGCAGGCGAGGGGCTGGCCAGCGACGCAAAGGGCCGGCGGTCGCCAGCAGTTGCCCCTCCCGTCGGGTCCCGGGCACTCAGCCCGTGGCTGCCAGCCTGTGCCACCCGCCGCGGCACCGGAACGCGCCCCGGCGGCGACTGGCACAGGCGAGCCCTCAGCTCCCCGCTTCGGGCCTGGGCTGCCCCCTCCCAGGGACGCTCCGTTGCGATGGGAGGACTCGGAGAGGAGGCGGGAAAGGGAGGGTTCTGCGGCAGGACGGTCGCAGCTTGAGCCTCTTCTCCCCAGCAGTGGGGTCTCCTCTGTCCTGGGTGTCCAGGCACTACGCCTTTCCCAGTGCCCACGCACCTGTGAACTGAGCTTCCTGGGCTGCGCCCCAAGGACGCCCCGTCGATGGTGCGGGGGGCGCCTTTAGTGCTTGCTTTTTAGTGCTTGCTTAGCAGGAGTCTTCAGCGGGGGCCACCTTAGCCCGATTCCGGATCGCACCGGCAGATACGTCCCTGCAGCTCCCGGGCACAGGCCCCTCCCAATTTCCCGCTCCCGCCCCCGGCTCAGGGCGAGTGGGGGTGAGACAGGGGCGGGCAGGATTGTTCTGGGAATTTGCCACTCCTTAGATAAGGGGGGTCTGTCCAGTCCCACCCCCTGGATTCCGCGTTCTCCCGACTGGTTCTCTCCCACCCTTATCGCTGAGGACGAAGTGATTTACTCATTAATGGTGTTTCTGGTCTGTGTCAGTAACAGTAAACCCCACCGATGTAAGGATTTTTTTTTTTTTTTTTTTTTTTTTTTTTTGTCACAGACAGGATCTCTCTCAGTCGCCCAGAGTGGAGAGCAGTGGCACCATCATAACTCACTGCGGCTGCGACTATCTCCCATCTCAGCCCCTGAACATAGCTGCCGGGACTCCAGTCGCTTGCCACCATGCCCAGGTAATTTTTTTAAAATAGAGACAGGATCTTGCTATGTTGCCCAGGCTGGTCTTGAACTCCTGAACTCAAGCGATCTTCCCACTTGGACCTCCTAAAGTGCTGGGATTACAGGTGTGAGCCACCGCAGCCTGTCCATTGGGGTAGGGATTTGAGTCTATCGTGGGCACTGCCAGGACACAGCCAGTGCCCATTGTCTGCTGCATGAATGAATGAAGGAAAGAATGAGTGTCTCCCTCACTTCCTCTGTGTCTCTCTCAGGAGGATCTTAGAGTCTCTTGCCTGGTGTCTCTTTGTTGCTGTCTGTGTCACTCTCCCACGCCTCTCCCAGGCCACTGCTCCTCCCACCGACCCTTCCCACTGGCCCAGAGATGCCTCCACCCCCACTTCCCAGGAGCTTCCAGATGGTCTCAGCTCTTCCACCCTCAGACTCAGGAAGTGGGGGTCTGCGTCCTTCTCCAGGACCTTGCCCTTTGCCCCTGATGCTTCAGGCCCTGCTGGCCACGGGTGGAGTGAGAGCGTCCCAGGAGAGATGAGCCAGAGGCTGAGAATAAGCGTGGATCGGAGGTGCCCTTGTGGGGAAACTCCTGGGACACTCAGGCTGGGTCACGCCCCCATGTAGCCCCTTGGGGATCCCGGCCCTCCTGCCCCCACTGTTCCCTGGGTGGGCAGAACCTTTCTTTCCTACTCTGCTCAAAGACACAGCCAACGGACCCGCAGGGTGGGATGGTGTTAACCCTTCGGTGCCAGGTCTGCCACAGTACTGTGGATTAAGTCCACTCCAATGGTGCCCACTGGGATGAGCCCTGAAGATCTCCCAACGTGGCTGCGCTTGGCACCCAGTAGGCGCTCAATAAATGACCTCCTTCTGTAAAGGGGAAGCCACACCCCAGGGTGGGAAGGTGGCCCCTTCACACCTCCCAGGCGCCAATCTCACCTCTCAGTAAATGGAGCCCTTCCGGCTTGGGCTTCGGCTTTGGTCCCCGGCCCAGCAACCCGCCGCTCCTGCTGCCTCCCTGCACTTCTTTCCTATGAATTGGGACTCTGGGGACTCAGGCTCCAGGATCTGGACAGATGTTGAGAGTCCCATCCCTAACTGCCACTCCGCACTCCCAACCATGGTTCTTTTGTTGTTGTTTTTTTTGTTTGTTTGTTTGTTTTGTTTTTGAGATGGAGTCTCACTTTGTGGCCCAGGCTGGAGTGCAGTGGTGCGATCTCAGCTCACTGCAACCTCTGCCTCCTGGGTTCAAGTGATTCTCCCGCCTCAGCCTCATGAGTAGCTGGGACTACCTGCGCCCACCATCACAGCTGGCTGATTAGAGATGGGGTTTCACCTTGTTAAGCATGATGGTCTCCATCTCCTCACTTCGTGATCCGCCTGCCTTGGCCTCCCAAAGCGCTGAGCCGCAGCCAGCTGGCCACCATTCTTTTTTTTTTTTGAGACTGAGTTTCGCTCTTGTTACCCAGGCTGGAGTGCAATGGCGCGATCTCGGCTCACCGCAACCTCCGCCTCCTGGGTTCAGGCAATTCTCCTGCCTCAGCCTCCTGAGTAACTGGGATTACAGGCACGCGCCACCATGCCCAGCTAATTTTTTGTATTTTTAGTAGAGACGGGGTTTCACCATGTTGACCAGGATGGTCTTGATCTCTTGACCTCGTGATCCACCCACCTCAGCCTCCCAAAGTGCTGGGATTACAGGCTTGAGCCACCACGCCCGGCCTGGCCACCATTCTTAAAACTCAGATCACGTTTTCTCTCCTGCTCCAACCCTCCCAAGGTTCCCTGTATCTCTCAGAGTAAGTGATCAAGTCCTCAGCAAGGACCTCCCCACCCCAAGGATAAGGCCATATGCAGTCCCGATCTGTCTGTTGCTGTTACTTCTGTGTCTCTCTCTGCTCCACTCTGCTTCTGGCTGCCGGGCTCCTCCAAGTTGCACATACACTTCAAGACCTTTGAGCTGGGCATGGAGGCGTGTGCCTGTAGTTCAGGTACTCGGGAGGCTGAGGCTGGAGGATCGCTTGAGCCCAGGAGTTCTGGACTGTAGTGTGCTATGCCAATTGGGTGTCCACACTAAGTTCGGCATCAATATGGTAACCTCCCAGGAGCGGGAGACCACCAGGTTGCCTAAGGAGGGATGAACCAGCCCAGGTCGGAAACGAAGTGGTCAAAACTCCCGTGCTGATCAGTAGTGGGATCGAGCCTGTGAATAGCCACTGCACTCCAGGCTGGGCAACATAGTGAGATCCTGTCTCTAAAAAAAAAATTTTTTTAATGTAAAATAAAGAAAAAAAAGACCTTTGAACTTGGGGGCCAGGTGGCCTGGGCACCCTTCTCCCCACCCCTTCCCAGCTGGTCAGCTGGTCACCTGGTCACCTCCTCAGAGGCCTTCGGTGATCTGTCCCTCATCTCAAATGGCAGTTGGCATTATCTGAAATCACCTTGTTCTTTTTGTTTTTTTGAGACGGAGTTTCACTCTTGTGGCCCAGGCTGGAGTGAATGGCACGATCTCGGCTCACTGCAACCTCCACATGCCTGATTCAAATGATTCTCCTGCCTCAGCCTCCCGAGTACCTGGTATCACAAGGCACGTGCCACCATGCCTGGCTATTTATTTTTATTTTTATTTTTAGTATAGAGGGGGTTGCACTGTGTTAGCCAGATAGCCTCCATCTTCTGACCTCATGATCCTCCTGCCTTGGCCTCCCAAAGTGCTGGGATTACCAGCATGACCCACCGCACCTGGCCTTTTTTTTTTTTGAGACAAGAGTCTTGCTCTATTTCCCAGGCTGGAGTGCAGTGGCATTATTTGGTCTCACTGCAAACTCCTCCGCCCCTGAAACCTCCCTGCCTCCCAGGTTCAAGCGATTCTCCTGCCTCAGCCTCCTGAGTAGCTGAGATTACAGGCGTGCGCCACCACGCTCCGCTAATTTTTTGTATTTTTCGTAGAGACCAGGTTTCACCATATTAGCCAGGCGGGTCTCCAACTCCTGACCTCAGGTAAACCGCGCCCACCTCCACCTCCCAAAGTGCTGGGAATATAGGATGAGCCACCACACCCAGCCACTTTGTTCATTTATTTATTCATCTGCCCTAAGTGTATCTCTGACTAGAGCCTCTGCTCCAGAGCAGGGCCCGTCTGTCCCTCTGCCCAGATTCCTAAAGGTTAAGGGCTCACACTCTTTGTTCTTTCTTTTCTGAGACAGCGCGTCACTCTGTCACCTAGGCTGGAGTGCAGTGCTGTGATCACAGCTCCCTGCAGCCTCAACTTTCCAAGCTCAAGCAATCCTCCTGCCCCAGCCTCCTGAGTAGCTGGTGCCGCCACTGCACCTGGCTACTTTTTAAAATTCTTTGTAGAGACAAGGTCTCACCATCTTACCCAGGCTGACCTTGAACTCCTGGGCTCAAGCAATCCTCCTGCCTCGGCCTCCCAAAGTGCTGGCATTACAGGAATGAGACAGGACTCAAGGTCTGGAGGCAGGCAAGTGATGCCCTTTCTGAGCCTCAGTGGAGTTACCTGTAAAATTGAGATAATAGGTCAGGTGCAGTGGCTCATGCCTGTAATTCGAGCACTTTCGAAGACAGAGGCGGGCAGATCACGGAGGTCGGGAGTTCAAGACCAACCTGCCCAACATGGTGAAACCCTGTCTCTACTAAAAATACAGAAATTAGCTGGGAGTGGTGGCTCATGGCTGTAATCTCAGCTACTCGGGTGGCTGAGGCAGGAGAATCGCTTGAACGTGTTAGGCGGAAGTTGTAGTGAGCCAAGATCGTGCCACTGCACTCCAACCTGGGCGACAAAATGGGACTCTGTATAAAATAAATAAATAAATAAATAAATTTGAGATAAACTCACCCACTCCAAGGCTGTTGTTGAAGATGAAATGAACAGCTGGAACAGAGCCAGGGCATACAGTGAGAGCTCCACCAACATTACTGCAGGTATTACTGGTCACCACTGTGTCCCCAAAGAAGAATTACGGCAATGGGCTCATAAGGAATCAGCCCCAGGCATTGCCACAACCTGCCCCCACCCCATCCCTCCTCCCACATCCCGCAGGCCAAACTGTCTCTTCCCCCGCGCAGGGCATCCCTGGCCCTGTCTTCCCGCTGTACCTTGCAGCAGCCCTCCTGCCTGAAGCATGTCCAGACCAGCACACCTGCCTGGCCGGTTCTGCTGCCAGCACCGTCGCCCACAGGGGCAGCTCCACCCAGCGCCCACTCTTGCAGCACTGGGTCTGCACCTTCAAGAGGGCAAACTGCCTCCTATGATCTCCATTTCCCATTCCCACCTTCCCCACTCTCCCCACTTATTTTTTTTGAAACAGAGTTTCACTGTATTTTCTGTGGAGTGCAGTGGCACAATCTCGGCTCACTATAACCTCTGCCTCCTGGGTTAAAGGGATTCTCCTGCCTCAGCCTCCTGAGTAGCTGGGATTACAGGTGCCCACCACCATGCCCAGATAATTTTTGTATTTTTAGTAGAGACGGGGTTTCATCAGATTGGTCAGACTGGTATCAAACTCCTGACCTTGTGATCCACTCACCTCGGCCTCCCAAAGTGCCGACATTACAGGCAAGAGTCACTGTGCCTGGGCTTTTTTTTTTTTCTTTCTTTTTTTGAGGCAGGTCTGGCTCTGCCACCCAGGCTGGAATGCAGTGGCATGATCTTGGCTCAGTGCAGCTTCTGCCCCTGAGTTCAAGGGATTCTTCCACCACAGCCTCTCAAGTAGCATACCCCACTATGCCCAGCTACTTTTTTTCTTTTTCTTTTTTTTCTTTTTGAGACGGAGTTTCGCTGTTATTACCCAGACTGGCGTGCAATGGCACGATATCGGCTCACCGCAACCTCTGCCTCCTGGGTTCAAGCAATTCTCCTGCCTCAGCCTCCCGAGTAGCTGGGACTACAGGCATGCACCACCATGCCCAGCTAATTTTTGTATTTTTAGTAGAGACGGGGTTTCAGATTGTTGACCAGGATGGTCTGGATCTCTTGACCTCGTGATCCACCCACCTCGGCCTCCCAAAATGCTGGGATTATAGGCGTGAGCCACCGCGTCCCGCCAGCTACTTTTTTTTCTATTTTTTGTAGAGATGGGATTTAGCCATGTTGCCCAGACTGGTCTCAAACTACTGGGCTCAAATGATCCTGCTGTCTCGGCCTCCCAAAGTGCTGGGATTACAGGCATGAGCCACCGCACCCGGCCCATGCACCCTTTTTTACAGGCCTGAGACTTAAATGTGGCAACTTTCCCACCGCCAGAGACCAGAGAGGCAGGGCGGTGGCTCATGCCTGTAATCCCAGCACTTTGGGAGGCCGAGGCAGGCAGATCACAAGGTCAAGAGATCAAGACCATCCTGACCAACATGGTGAAACCCCGTCTCTACTAAAAATACAAAAATTAGCTGAGCATGGTAGTGCACACCTGTAATCCTAGCTAGCTGGGAGGCTGAGGCAGGAGAATCATTTCAACCCAGGAGGTGGAGGTTGCAGTGAGCTGAGACCACACCACTGCACTCCAGCCTGCGCGACAGAGCAAGACTTGGTTGAAAAAAAAAAGACCAGCCTGACCAACATAGCAAAAGTCCATCTCTACAAAAAATTAAAAAATAAGCCAGGTGTGGTGGCACATGCCTGTGGTCCCAGCTACTCAGGAAGCTGAGGTAGGAGGATTGCTTGAGCCCAGGAGTTCAAGGCTACAGTGAGCCATGATCATGCTACTGCAATCCAGCCCGAGTGACAGTGCAACACCCTGTCTTAAATAAATACATTAAACAAATAAGTAAATAAATGTTGAATGAATGATGAAAACACAAAATCACCAATAGAAAGCCAGAATATAGCTAGGTGCAGTGGCTCATACCTGTCATCCCAACGCTTTGGAAGGTTGAGGCAGGTGGATCATCTGAGGTCAGGAGTTTGAGACCACCTGGTCAACATGGTGAAACCTTGTCTCTACTAGAAGGACAAATATCAGTTGGGCGTGGTGGTGGGCACCTGTAATCCCAGATACTCAGGAGTCTGAGGCAGGAGAATCGCTTGAACCTGTGAGACGGAGGTTGCAGTGAGCAGAGATCATGAGCAGAGATCTCCTAATGCACTCCAGCTTGGGTGACAGAGATTGAATTCTCTCAAAAAAATTGGCCAGGCAAGGTGGCTCACACCTGTAATCCCAACCGTTTGGGAGACCGAGGTGGGTGGATCAGATCAGGAGATCGAGACCATCCTGGTCAACATGGTGTAACCCCCAATAATACAAACATCTTTGTCTCTACTAAAAATGCAAAACTTAGTTGGGCGTGGTGACATGTGCTTGTAATCCCAACTACTCCGGAGGCTGAGGCGGGAAAATCGTTTGAACCAGGGAGTCGGAGGTTGCAGTGAACCGAGATGGTGCCACTGCACTCAAGCCCGGCTACAGAGTGAGACTCCATCTCAAAAAAAAAAAGAATTTAAAATTAGAGTGTGATCATGGTTGCACCACTCTGTAAAATACATTAAAAACCAGAGTTTTATACTTTGAATGTGTGAATTTGATGGTATCTGAATTATACCTCAAAAAAGCTGTTAAAAAATATTTGACATTTATCAAGTGGTTGTTTCAAGGCTGGGCAATGTGCTGAACTTTCTACACCATGTTACATTCTCAGCCACAGAATCAAGTGAGAAGGAAAGGACCTTTTTTTTCTTTTTTTTTTTTGAGACAGACTCTTGCTCTGTAGCCAGATTGGAGTGCAGTAGCTCGATCTCGGCTCACTGCAAACTCTGCATCGTCGGTTCAAGCGATTCTCCTGCCTCAGCCTCCAGAGTAGCTGGGATTACAGGCATGTGCCACCACACCCAACTAATTTTTGTATTTTTAGTAGAGACAGGGTTTCACTATCTTGACCAGGCTGGTCTTGAACTCCTGACCTTGTGATCCACCCGCCTCAGCCTCCCGAAGGGCTGGGATTACAGGTGTGAGCCACCATGCCCAGCTCTTTTTTTTTTTTTTGAGACAGGGTCTCGTTCTGTTGTACAGATTGGAGTACAGTGGTGGTATCATCATGGCTCACTGTAACCCCAAACTTCTGGGTCAAGTGATCTTCCCTCTTCAGCCTCCCAATTACCTGGAACTATAGGCATGTGCCACCACACTTGGCTAATTTTTTTCTATTTTTTGTAGAGACAGGGTTTCACCATGTTGGCTAGGCTGGTCTCAAACACCTGAGCTCAGTTGATCCACCTGCCCCAGCCTCCCAAAGTGCTGAGGTTACATGAACCACTGCACCCAGCCTAGACTGTTTTCTAAAGTAATGGCACCACTGGCCAGGCATGGTAGTCCATGCCTATAACATAGCGCTCTCAGAGGCCGATGTGGGAGGAGCACTTGTGCCCAGCAGCTCTAGAACAGCTTTAGCAAAATAGCGAGACCCCCATCTCTGCAAAAAATAAAAAGTTAGCCATGGTAATGTGCACCTGCAGTCACAGCTATTGAGGAAGCTGATGTGGAAGGATCACTTAAACCCAGGAGTTCGGGGTTCTCGTGAGCCATGATCACACCATTGCACTCCAGGCTGTGCAACAGGATGAGACCTTGTCTCTAAAAAAAAACAAAAAAGAATCAGAAGGAAGAAGCTCATTTAAAAAAAAATAATAAAGGGGCCAGGCGCGGTGGCTCATGCCTGTAATCCCAACACTTTGGGAGGCAGAGGTGGGTGGATCACAAGGTCAAGAGATGGAGACCATCCTGGTCAACATGGTGAAACCCCGTCTCTACTAAAAATACAAAAAATTAGCTGGGCATGGTGGTGTGTGCCTGTAATCCCAGCTACTCAGGAAGCTGAGGCAGGTGAATTGCCTGAACCCAGGAGGCGGCGGTTGTGGTGAGCCGAGATCGCGCCATGGCACTCCAGCCTGGGTAACAAGAGCGAAACTCCATCTCAAAATAGTAATTAATAATAATAATAATAATAAAGCCAAGTGCAGTGGCTCATGCCTGTAATCCCAGCACTTTGAGATGCAGAGGCAGGCAGATCACGAGGTCAAGAGATCAAGACCATCCTGGCCAACACGGTGAAACCACATCTCTACTAAAAATACAAAAATTGGCTGAGTGTGACGGTGCATGCCTGTGGTCCCAGCTACTCCAGAGGCTGAGGCGGGAGAATCGCTGAAACCTGGGAGGCAGAGGTTGCAGTGAGCTGAGATCACGCCACTGCACTGCAGCCTGGGCGACAGATTGAGACTCCATCTCAAAAATAAAATAAAATAAAATAAAGCCAGGTGTGGTGACTCACACCTGTAATCCCAGCACTTTGAGAGGCTGAGGCAGGTGGATCACTTGAGGGCAGGAGTTCAAGACCAGCCTGACAAATATGGTGAAACTCCATCTCTACTAAAAATACAAAAACTAGCCAGGCATGGTGGTGGGCGCTTGTAATCTCAGCTACTTGGGAGGCTAAGGAAGTATTGCTTGAACCCAAGAGGCGTATGTTGCAGTGAGCGGAGATTGCGTCACTGCACTCCAGCCTGGGCCACATAGCGAGGCTCCATCTGAAAAAGAAGTAAATAAATAAAAATAAAACAATGACATTAGGGGCCCAAAGTGGCTCCGGCCGGATGTCGTGGAGCTTGCGAAGGCGAGGCCAAGAGTTCAAGGCCAACCAACCTCAGCAACCTTACAAGCTCTCAATGATTGGCAAAAAAAAAAAAAAAAAAAAAAAAAATGACATTATTTTACTTTCCCATCAGCAATGTGTAAGGATTCCAGTTTCTCTGAATCTTTGACACGCTTGTTATTTTCTTTTTTGAGACGGAGTTTCACTCTTGTTACCCAGGCTGGAGTGCAATGGCGCGATCTCGGCTCACCGCAACCTCTGCCTCCTGGGTTCAGGCAATTCTCCTGCCTCAGCCTCCTGAGTAGCTGGGATTACAGGCACGTGCCACCGTGCCCAGCTAATTTTTTTGTATTTTTAGTAGAGACGGGGTTTCACCATGTTGACCAGGATGGTCTCGATCTCTTGACCTCATAATCCACCCGCCTTGGCCTCCCAAAGTGCTGAGATTACAGGCGTGAGCCACCGCACCCGGCCTGACACACTTGTCTTCCTCCTCCTCCTCTTCTTCTTCTTCTTCTTTTTCCTCCTCCTTCTCCTCCTTCTCCTCCTTCTCCTCCTTCTCCTCCTCCTCCTCCTCCTTCTCCTTCTTCTCCTTCTCCTTCTTCTTCGTTTTGAGATAGAGTCTCACTCTGTCACCCAGGCTGGAGTGCAGTGACACAATATCAGCTTGCTGCAACCTCCATTTCCTAGATTCAAGCAATTCTCCTGCCTCAGCCTTCTGAGTAGCTGGGATTACACGTGCCTGCCACCACATTCGGTTTTATTAACAAAGAAATAACTTTTGTATTTTTAGTAGAGACGGGGTTTTACCATGTTGACCAGGCTGGTCTCAAACTCCTGATCTCAGATAATCTGCCCATCTCAGCATCCCAAAATGCTGGAATTACAGGCATGAGCCACCATGCCCAGGCCTATTTTCTGACTTTTATATGGCCATACTAAAAGACATGAAGGGGTATCTAACTGTGGTTTGGATAGTTGTTCCTGGCTGGGCGTGGTGGCTCACATCTGTAATCCCAGCACTTTGAGAGGCACAGGAGAGAGGACTTTTTGAAGCCAAAAGTTCAAGAACAGCCTGGGAAACAAAGTGAGACCCCATATCTAAAAGAAAAAAAAATAACCAGGCCTGGTGGTGTGGTGGTGGGGCACCTGCAGTCCCAGCTATGCAGAAGGCTGAGGCAGGGAGGATTGCTTGAACCCAGGAGTTCAAGGCTGCAGTGAGCCATGTTCGCGTGTCTGCACTCCAGCTGGGCAACAGAGTGAAATCCTGTCTTAAGAAAAGAGGAACAGGGAGGCGTGCGGTGGCTTATGCCGGTAATGTTAGCACTTTGGGAAGCTGAGGCAGGCGATTGCCTGATGTCAGGAGCTCGAGACCAGCCTGGGCAACACGGTGAAACCTGGTTTCTATTAAAATAAAAAAAGTTAGCTGGGTGTGGCGGTGTGTGCCTGTAGTCCCAGCTACTGGGGAGGCTGAGGCAGGAGACTCACATGAACATGGGAGGCAGAGTTTGCAGTGAACCAAGATCATGCCACTGTACTCCAGCCTGTGCAACAAGAAAGAGACTGTCTCTAAAACAATTAGAAACAGGCTGGAGGCGGCGGCTCATGCCTGCAATCCCAGCACTTTGGGAGGCCAAGGTGTGTGGATCACCTGAAGTCAGGAGTTCAAGACCAGCCTGACCAAAATGGTAAAACCCTGTCTCTACTAAAAATATGAAAGTAGCTGGGTGTGGTGGTGCATGCCTGTAATCCTAGATACTTGGTAGGCCGAGGCAGAAGAATTGCTTGAACCCAGGAGGCAGAGTTTGCAGTGAGCTGAGATTGCGCCATTGCACTCCAGCCTGGACAAGTCTCTATTGATCACACCACCCACAGTGCAGTCCATCTTCTTTCTTTCTTTTTTTTTTTTGAGATAAGGTCTCACTCTGTCACCCAGGCTAGAATGCAGTGGAACACAGCTTATGGCAGTGTTTACCCTCTGGGCTCAAGTGATCCTCCTCCCTTAGTCTCCCAAGTAGCTGGGATTACAGGCATGTACACCATGGTCAGATAATATTTTTATTTTTATTTTTTGTAGAGATAGGGTCTCCACATGTTACCTAGGCTGGTCTCGATTTACTGGGCTCAAGTAATTCACCTACCTTGGCCTCCCAAAGTGTTGGGATTACAGGCATGAGATCGCTATGTTACCCAGGCTGGTCTTGAATTCCTGGCTTCAAGGGATCCTCCAACCTCAGCCTCCCAGAATGTTGAGTTATAGGTGTGAACTATTATGCTTGGCAAACAGTACACATTCTTTTTATTTTTATTTATTTATTTATTTATTTTTTGAGACAGAGTTTCGCTCTTGTTACCCAGGCTGGAGTGCAATGGCGCAATCTCGGCTCACCGCAACCTCCGCCTTCTGGGTTCAGGCAATTCTCCTGCCTCAGCCTTTTGAGTAGCTGGGACTACAGTTGTGTGCCAACATGCCCGGCCAATTTTTTGTTGTTTTTTTTTTTTTTTTTTGAGACGGAGTTTCATTCTTGTTACCCAGGCTGGAGTGCAATGGCGCGATCTCGGCTCACCGCAACCTCCGCCTCCTGGGTTCAGGCAATTCTCCTGCCTCAGCCTCCTGAGTAGCTGGGATTACAGGCACACGCCACCATGCCCAGCTTCTTTTTTGTATCTTTAGTAGAGACAGGGTTTCACCATTTTGACCAGGATGGTCTTGATCATTTGACCTCGTGATCCACCCGCCTCGGCCTCCCAAAGTGCTGGGATTACAGGCTTTAGCCACCGCCCCCAGCCAATTTTTTGTATTTTTTAGTAGAGACAGTTTCACTGTGTTAGCCAGGATGGTCTTGATCTCCTGACCTTATGATCTGCCCACCTCAGCCTCCCAAAGTGCTGTGATTACAGGCATGAGCCACTGTGCCTGGCCTCTTTTTATTGCTTTTATAACAATGGAATTTCATTTCCCTTTGAAGGATACAATTGAGAAGTATAATTATTATGATGTATAATTTCTCCACCTACAAGTAATTGTTTTTTTCCTCTCCTTTTTTCTTTTCGGGATCAGTTTCACCATCTTGGCCAGGGTGGTCTTGAACTCCTGACCTCATGATCCACCCATCTCGGCCTCCCAAAGTGCTGGGATTGCAGGCATGAGCCACCGCGCCCAGCTGTTTTTTTTTTTTTCTTCACTTGACTTTCTTAGCTTTTTTTTTTTTTTTTTGAGACAGTCTCACTCTGTCACCCAGGCTGAAGTGTAGTGGCATAATCTCACCTCACTGCAACCTACTCCTCCTGGGCTCAAGCGATCCTCCTGCCTCAGTCTCCCAAGTAGCTTGGACTACAGGTGCCTGCCACCAGGCCCAGCTAATTTTGTATTTTTAGAAGAGACAAGATTTCACCATGTTGGCCAGGCTGGTCTCTAACTCCTGACTTCAAGTGATCTGCCACCTTGGCCTCCCAAAGTGCTGGGATTACAGAAATGAGCCACCACACCCAGCCTCCAGTGTCTGTGAACGTGCTGTTTGTCCTACCAGGAATACATTTCCTTCCTCTCTCTTTTTGGCTAATGCCTACTCATGCATTAGATTCCATGATAGACATTTTTAGTGTAGATAACAATCCATTGAGTGAAAAACTGTGCTTTCCAGATAGCTGGCTCTCTTGACTAATTCTGGCCATTGAAGTGGGAGTAGAGGTGACATACGTTATTCTGGATGTCAATCACTTCTGAACAGAGGCATCCAAAAACTCATACGTGCCTCTCCTGTCTCCCTCTTGCTCTTCTGTGATGACTGAAGTGGTGAGTTTCAGATAGTGCAGTCACAAGATGATGGGAGACTTGTCAGTCTGGGCTCCTGAATGACTATGTGGAGCCGAGCCCCTGCCAGCCCATATGGGATACATAGCCCAAGGGAGAAATCAACTCTGATTGTGTTAAACCACTAAGCTTTGGGTTTATTTGTTACTGCAGCAAATCTTGGACTCTTCTGACTAATATAGAACCCAACCTAAATGTGGCTTCCTCAGAGAAGTACTCCTGGATCACAGCCCCAGATTCAGTTTCTTCCCCCTGTTGTAAGCTTGTATATTCATACTTGATCATTACTGCAATCATAACTGTGTAATTATTTGTGTAATAAATTCCTCATTTGTCTGCTCCACCCCATCTCCAAAACCCCCAGGGGAGACAACAGTGTGGATTTTCCATTGCTGCAGCCTGGACTCAAAATAGTGTCTGGTGCATAGTAGGTATTTAGGATACATTTGTTGAACGAAACGGTTTTGAATCCTTTCAGCTAAAGAGGCGGCAAGGCCAGGCACAGTGGCTCATGCCTGTAATACCAGCACTTTGGGAGGCCGAGGCAGGCCAATCATCTGAGTTCAGGAGTTCAAGACCAGCCTGGCCAACATGGTGAAATTCTTTCTCTGCCAATAGTACAAAAATTAGTCCAGGGGTGGTGATGTAAGCCTGTAATCCCAGCTACTCAGGAGATTCTCTGAGGCAGGAGAATCTCTTGAACCCTGGAGGTGGAGGTTGCAGTGAATCAAGATCCTGCCACTGCACTCCAGCCTGGGCAACAGAGTAAGACTCCAACTCAAAAAAAAAGAAGGCAGCCATTAACAGAACTCATTTCTAGAGCATCATTCATGTAGCCCACGGGGTAATGGATGCATGAGAGACAGGACTGGATGGCCCCAAGAAACAGGGGAAGTTTGACAAGAACATGATCTATCGTGAGAAAGTGCCTATCCACATAGTTACGTTTTCTTCAAGACTGTAATTTATTATAGCAACCGCTCTGCCTGGGAGAGATTTCTGGCATGATTTATTTCACTAGGAAGCATGGGAACTGGGTGGAGATGCACGGAAACATTTTTTGAATTGTTGAGAGGCTCAGGACAAAATTCCTGCACAGACACCACAATGCAGTCAGTAGGAGGAAATGTCACCTTACTGGGTTCTACTCGGGGGCAGCTGTGAGTCAGTGCCCTAATGCCACCATATGATTTGTTTTCTCAACTCTATTAAGGAATACTGGACATGTAATAAACTGCACATACTTAAAAATGTTCTGGCTGGGCATGGTGGCTCATGCCTGTAATTCCAGCACTTTGGGAGGCGGAGGTGGGTGGATCACCAGCTCAGGAGTTCGAGACCAGCCTGACCAACATGGTGAAACCCCATCTCTACTAAAGATACAAAAATTAGCTGGGTGTGGTGCTGCGTGCCTGTAATCCCAGCTACTCGGGAGGCAGAGGTTTCGGTGAGCCCAGAGTGGGCCATTGCACTCCAGCTCCAGCCTGGGTGACAGAGCGAGACTCGGTCTCAAAAAAAAAAAATTCTGGGCCGGGTGCAGTGGCTCAAGCCTGTAATCCCAGCACTTTGGGAGGCCGAGGCGGGTGGATCATGAGGTCAAGAGATCGAGACCATCCTGGTCAACATGGTGAAACCCCGTCTGTACTAAAAATACAAAAAATTAGCTGGGCATGGTAACGCATGCCTGTAATCCCAGCTACTCAGGAGGCTGAGGCAGGAGATTTGCCTGAACCCAGGAGGCGGAGGTTGCGGTGAGCTGAGATGGCACCATTGCACTCCAGCCTGGGTGACAAGAGTGAAACTCCATCTCAAAAACAAAAAAATTCTATATCAGAATGTGGGGATATGTGCCTGTAATCTCATACACTGCTTGAGAGGCTGAGGAGGGAGGATCGCTTGAGTCCTGGAGTTTGAGGCTGCAATGAGCTGTGATAGCACCATTGCACTCCAGCCTGGGTGACAGAGTGAGGCGATAACAAAAATAAAATAAATTAGCTGAGTGTGGTGGTGCATGTCTGTAATCCCAGCTACTGGGAAGGCTGAGGCAGAATTGGGAGAATCACTCGAATCGGGAAGGTGGAGGTTGCAGTGAGCGGAGATTGTACCACTGCACTCCAGCCTGGGTGGCAGAGTGAGACTCTGTCTCAAAATCAATAAATAAAATAATAAAATAAAATAGTCTAGTTCCTGTACATCTTCTCCAACGCTTCTTAAGGTCAGTGTTTTTCATTTTAGAGGTTCTAAAGGATTTTGGGCGGTATCTGATTTTCAGGTTATTTTGAATTTCCCTGATGGATAATGATGTTCAGATTCTTTGTTGTTTTTTTTTTTGTTGTTGTTGTTGTTTTGTTTGTTTCTTTGTTTCCAAAGAACCATCAAGTACAATTGCTTTTCCTTTTTTTTTTTTTTTTGGAGACAGAGTCTTACTCTGTGGCCAGGCACCAGGCTGGAGTGCAGTGGCACAATCTTGGCTCACTGCAACCTCCACCTCCCAGGTTCAAGCAGTTCTCCTGCCTCAGCCTCCTGAGTAGCTGGGACTACAGACACGCACCACCACACCCAGCTAATTTTTCTATTTTTAGTGGAGACGGTGTTTCACTGTGTTGGCCAGGATGGTTTCCATCTCTTGACCTTGTGATCTGCCCGCCTCGGCCTCCCAAAGTGCTGGGATTACAGGCTTGAGCCACCGCACCCCGTCTTTTTTCCTTTTTGTAGACAGAGAATTTCACTATGCTGCCCAGGCTGGTCTTCAACTTCTGCCCTCAAGAAATCCTCCCACCTCAGCCTCCCAAAGTGCTGGGATTACAGGTGTGAGCCACTGTGCCCAGCTTTTTTTTTTTTTTTTTTAATAAAGACAAGGTCTGGCTGTGTCACCCAGGCTGTATAGTTAGTGGCATGATCTTGGCTCATCACAACCACCAGCTCCTGGGCACAAGCGATCCTCCCACCTCAGCCTCACAAGTAACTAAGACCTCAGACATGTGCCACCAAGCCTGGCTATTTTTTATTTTTTATTTTTGTAGGGACAGAGTCTTCCCATGTTGCCCAAATTGGTCTTAAACTCGAACTCCTGAACTCAAGCAATCTTCCTGCCTCAGCATCCCAAAGTGCTGGGATTACAGGCATCAGCCACTGTGCCTGGCCACATGGGTATTATTATTATTTTTTTGGATGTTGTTTCACTCTTATTGCTGACTGGAGAGCAATGGCGCAATCTTGGCTCACCATAACCTCCACCTCCTGGGTTCAGGTGATTCTCCTGCCTCAGCCTCCTCAATAGCTGGGATTACAAGCTCATGCCACTATGCCTGGCTAATTTTGCATTTTTAGTAGAGACAGGGTTTGTCCATGTTGGTCAGGCTGGTTTTGAACTCATGACCTCAGGTGATCCGCCCACTTGGCCTCCCAAAGTGCTGGGATTACAGGCATGTGCCATTTTCCTGCCTCAGCCTCCTGAGAAGCTGGGATTACAGACGTGCATCACTACACCTGGCTGAATATTGTTTTTTGGGGGACAGGATCTCTATCTGTCACCCAGGCTGGAGTGCAGTGGTGCACTCACAGCTCACTGCAGCCTCCACCCACTGGGCTCAATCAGTCCTCCCACCTCAGTCTCCTGAGTAGCTAGAACTACAGATGAGTGCTACCCTGCCCAGCTTTTTTTTTTTTTTTTTTTTTTTTTTTTTTGTAGAGACCATGGTCTCACTGTATCGCCCACGCTGGTTTCAAACTTCTTGGCTCAAGTGATCCTCCTGCCCCAGCCTTCCAAAGTCCTGGGATTATAGGCGTCAGCCCCCATGCCTGGCCGAGAGTTTTGTTCTTTTGGCCTATTTAGGGATTCACAGGCGATGACACAGCTGATTAGGAATGACGGCATGTGTGATCAGGTGGAGCTGAGAACACACACAGGGGACTTGCTCAAGCTATAAGTGAAGACAGGCCTCTGAGTCGTGGGTGGGCAAGCCGAGGCCTGCTGCAGAAGAGGGAGAAACTGACTGCATTCATTTCCCAGGTTGCAGAAATTCATTAGCACAAACTGGGTGTTTAAAAAACAGATATATGGCCGGGTATAGTGGCTGACGCCTGTAATTCAAGCACTTTGGAGGCCAAGGCGGGCAGATCACCTGAGGGTGGGAGTTCAAGACCTGCCTGACCAACATGGTGAAACCCCATCTTTAAAAAAAAAAAGAAAGAAAAAGAAAAACAGACATGTAGGCCGGGTGTGGTGGCTCACGCCTGTAATCCCAGCACTTTGGGAGGCCGAGGCAGGCAGATCACCTGAGGTCAGGAGTTCGAGACCAGCCTGGCCAACACGGTAAAACCCCGTCTCTATAAAATTAAAAAAAAACCCGACATGTATTCTCTCACAGCTTGGGAAGCTAGAAGTCCGAAGTCGGGGTGGTGGCAGAGCTTTGCCCTGTCTGAAGGCTCTAGAGGGGAATTCATACTTGGGTCCTTCCTAAGTTGCCATGTTTTGTTTTTTGTTTTCTGTTTTTGAGACAGAGTCTTGCTCTGTCACCAGGCTGGAGTGTAATAGTGTGATCTCAGCTCACTGCAACCGCCACCTGCAGGGATCAGGCTATTCTCCTGCCTCAACCTCCCGAGTAGCTGGGACCACAGGTGTGCACCACCATGCCAGGCTAATTTTTTTGTATTTTTAGTAGAGACAGGGTTTTGCCATGTTGGCTGGTCTTGAAACCCTGGCCTCAAGTGATCTGCTTACCTTGGCCTTCCAAAGTACTGGGACTACAGGCGTGAGCCACCGTGCCTGGCCCATTTGACAAAAAAAAAAAAATTTAATTAGCTGGGCGTGGTGGTGTGCACCTGTCACCCAGCTCTTCGGGAGGCTGAGGCAGGAGGATAGCTTGATCCTGGCAGTTGGAGACTACAATGAGCTGTGATTGCACCAGTCACTCCTGGGCCACAGAGCAAGATCCAGTCTCTAAAAATCCATCAGTCAATCTGCAAAGACCCTATTTCCAAATAAGGGCACATCCACAGGTAGGAAGGGATTAAGACTTCCACACGAATCTTTGGAGGACAGAGAATTCAACCCACAATACAAGCTGACCTGTGACAGTCACAGTTACTTGGTATCCAAGGTGTGGCCACGAGTTTGATCTTGGAGAGCCTGGGACAGCCCAGTCAGGGGGTTCCCAGGGTGCAGGTGCCTGGTGACTGGTTTGTTTAAGGGGATGGACCTTGCAGGAGCTGGAGGAGGAAGACAGATGAGGAAGGGAAGAAATTGTTGAGAGACCTGGGTCAGTCTCACCAGACTGAGTGCAGAAGCTGAAGACCCCTGGCCGGTACACTGAGCTGAAAGTCATCAATGCCACGGCCAGGAGCAGTGGTTCACACCTGTAATCCTAGCACATTGGGAGGCCGAGGCAGGCACATCACCTGAAATCAGGAGTTTGAGACCAGCTGGCCAACATGGTAAAAGCTTGTCTCGGGGGCCCAAAGTGGCTCCGGCCGGATGTCGTGGCGCTTGCGAAGGCGAGGCCAAGAGTTCAAGGCCAACCAACCTCAGCAACCTTACAACCTCTCAATGATTGGCAAAAAAAAAAAAAAAAAAAAAAAAAAAAGCTTGTCTCTACTAAAAATACAAAAATTAGCCAGATGTAGTGGCTCCAACTTGTAATCCCAGCTACTCCAGAGGCTGAGGCAGGAGGATCACTTGAACCCAGGAGGACATTGCATCCCAGCACTTTGGGAGGCCAAGGTGGGTGGATCACCTGAGGTCAGGAATTCAAGACTGGCCTGGCCAACATGGTGAAACACTGTCTCTACTAAAAATACAAAAATTAACTGGGTGTGTTGGCACTTGCTTGTAATCCTAGCTACTCGGGAGGCAGGAGGATCACTGGTGGCCAGGAGGTCGTGATTGCAGTGAGCTATGATCACGCTACTGTGCCCCAGCCTGGGCGACAAAGTGAAACCCTGCCAAAAAAAAAATGAAAAGACCCAAAGGAGGTGAGGGGGAGCCATGGTGAGAAACTCAGTCCAGGCAGAGGGAGCAGCAAGTGCAAAGACTCTGAGGTGGCACCGGATTGTTGAGTTTGAGAAAGGGCACACTTGGCTGGATGCAGTGGCTCACACCTGTAATCCCAGCACATTGGGAAACTGAGGAAGGCAGATCACCTGAGGTCAGGAGTTCGAGACCAGCCTGGCCAACATGGCAAAACCCCTTTTCTACTAAACATACCAAAATTAGTCGGGTGTGGTGGCTCACACCTGTAATCCCAGCTACTCCAGAGGCTGAGTAAGGAGAATCGCTTGAACCTGGGAGGCAGAGGTTGCACTGAGCTGAGATTGCATCACTGCACTCCAGCCTGGGCAGCAAAGTGAAACTTCATCTCTATATATATATACACAGCCGGGCATGGTGGCTCATGCCTATAATCCCAGCACTTTGGGAGGCCAAGGTGGGCGGATCACGAGGTCAGGAGATTGAGACCATCTTGGACAAATGGTGAAACCCCATCTCTACTAAAATACAAAAAATTAGCTGGGCTTGGTAGCATGCACCTGTAGGCCCAGCTACTCAGGAGGTCAAGGCAGGAGAATCACTGGATGTCTCTAGGAGTATATCTCTAATAAAAATACAAAAATTAGCCGGGCATGGTGGCTGGTGCCTGTAATCCCAGCTACTCGGGGGGCTGAGGCAAGAGAATTGCTTCAACCCGGGAGGCAGAGTTTGCAGTGAGCCGAGATCATGCCACTGCACTCCAGCCTAGGTGACAGAGCAAGACTCCATCTTGGGTAAAAAAAAAAATTACAAAAATTAGCTGGGCATGGTGGTGGGCCCCTGTAATCCCAGCTACTCAGGTCGCTAAGGCAGGAGAATCACTTGAACCCAAGGAGGCAGAAGTTGCAGTGAGCCAAGATTGTGCCACTGCACTCCAGCCTGGTGACAGATCATGACTCCATCTCAATAAATAAATACAGAAATAAAAATGGGATGGGCATGTTGGCTGATGCCTGTAATCCCAGCACGTTGGCAGGCCAAGGCAGGTGGATCACCTAAGGCCAGGAGTTCCAGACCAGCCTTACCAACATGGTGAAACCCCGTCTCTACTAAAAACACAAAAAGCCGGGCGCGGTGGCTCAAGCCTGTAATCCCAGCACTTTGGGAGGCCGAGGCGGGTGGATCACGAGGTCAAGATATCGAGACCATCCTGGTCAACATGGTGAAACCCTGTCTCTACTAAAAATACAAAAAATTAGCTGGGCATGGTGGCACGTGCCTGTAATCCCAGCTACTTAGGAAGCTGAGGCAGGAGAATTGCCTGAATCCAGGAGGCGGAGGTTGCGGTGAGCCGAGATCGCGCCATTGCACTCCAGCCTGGGTAACGAGAGCGAAACTCTGTCTCAAAAAAAAAAAAAAAAAAAAAAAACCACAAAAATTAGCTGGGTATGGTGACATGCGCCTGTAGTCCCAGCTATTTGGGAGGCTGAGGCAGGAGAATTGCTTGAACCCGGGAGGCGGAGGTTGCAGTGAGCCGAGGTCGCGCCACTGCACTCCAGCCTGGTCACAAAGTGAGACTCCTCTAAAAAAAAAAAGGAATGCTATCAATGAATCAGCAAATTAATAAATTAATGAAAGAGAAAGGGGTCGGCTGAGTGCAGTGGCTCACGCCTGTAATCCCAACACTTTGAGAGGCCAAGGCAGGGGAATCACAAGGTCAGCAGTTTGAGACCAGCCTGACCAACATGGTGATACCCCCGTCTGCCAGGTGTAGTGATGCACGTCTGTAATCCCAGCTTCTCAGGAGGCTGAGGCAGGAAAATGGCTTGAACCTGGGAGGTGGAGATTGCAGTGAGCCTAGATTTCGCCACTGCACTCCAGCCTGGGTGACAGAGCAAGACTCTGTCTCAAAAAAAAAAAAAAAAAATAGAGAGAGAGAGAGAAAGGGGTCAATTGTGCTTTAAGGGGACTGAAAGGAGAGGGGAAAAACGGAAAGTCAGGGAGGTGACTGCCCCTTTTGTGCTTTCTTCTTCTTGGACCACACCCTCATTCAAAGCTTTCTCTACTTCCTCCAGAGAGCTGGATAGAGCCCCGGGCTGGCCACTAGAGGCCACCCTGTCGGCGGCTCACAGGGTCACTGCATTGTCGTCCTGTAATTGCCTCTCACTGAGCCCCAGCTGTCCCCGAAACACCACTCTAAGCATTTTCCATTGTTAGGTTCAGCTCACTCCCATACATCTTTATGAGTTAGACATATTTAAACATTTTTCCTGGCTGGGTGAGGTGGTTCATGACTGTAATCCCAGCATTTTGGGAGGCCGAGATGGGCAGATCACCTGAGGTCAGGAGTTTGAGACCAGCCTGGCCGACACGGTGGAACCCTGTCTCTACTAAAAATACAAAAATTAGCTGGGCATGGTGTTGTGCACCCATAATCCCAGCTACTCAGGAGACTGAGGCAGAAAAATAGCTTGAACCCAAGAGGTGGTGGTTGCAGTGAGCTCAGACTGGGCTACTGCATTGGGTAACAAGAGTGAAACTCCATCTAAAATAAATAAACTGTCCCTGGCTCGGTGCAGTGGCTCATATCTGTAATCCCAGCACTTTGGGAAGCCGAGGAGGATAGCTTCAGCCCAGGAGTTCAAGACCAGCCTGAGCAACACAGAGACCCCATCTCTACAGTAAAATGTTTAAAATTAGCCAGGTGTGTAGGCCGGGCACAGTGGCTTATGCCTGTAATCCTAGCACTTTGGGAAGCTGAGGTGGGCTGATTATGAGGTCAGGAGATCGAGACAATTCTGGCTAACATGGTGAAACCCCGTCTCTATTAAAAATACAAAAAATTAGCTGGGCATGGTGGCAGGTACCTGTAATCCCAGCTACTTGGGAGGCTGAGGTAGGAGAATTGCTTGAACCTGGGAGGCGGAGGTTGCGGTGAGCCAAGATCATGCCATTTCACTCCAGCCTGGGCAACAAGAACAAAACTCCATCTCAAAAAAAAAAAAAAATTAGCCAGGTGTGGTAGCGCGTGCCAGTATTCCTGGCTGCCCAGGTGGCTGGGGCAGGAGAATTGCTTAAGCCTAGGCAGTTGAGACTGCAGTGAGCCGTGATTAGACTCTACTAAAAATACAAAAATTAGCACCAGCATGGCAGCTGATGTCTGTAATCCCAGCTACTCGGGGCTGAGGCAGGAGAATTGCTTCACCAGGAGGTGGAGGCTGCAGTGAGCTGAGATCGAGCCACTACACTCCAGCCTGGGTGACAGACCGAGACTCCATTTCAGGAAAAAAAAAAAAAATACAAAGATTAGCTGGACATGGTGGCGGTCACCTGTAATCCCAGCTACTTGGGCAGACAGAGCAAGACCCTGTCTCAACAACAATAAAAATCTGTTTGGGCGTTGTAAGTTTCGAGAAAAAAAATAAAAAAGTAAAAATCAAATAAAATATTTTCCTGTAGGCTCAGCTACTTGGGAGGCTGAGGCAGGAGGATCACTTGAGCTAAGGAGTTTCAGGCCAGCCTGGGCAATATAGAGAGACCCTGTCTCTATAAAAAGTTAATTGACTGTTTTTTTAAATAAAAGGTTTGTTTTTTTTTTTTTTACAGCCTTATTGAGGCATAGACATAAAAAAATGCACATTTTAAGCATACAGTCTGATGAGTTTTCACACCTATGAAGCCATTATTACAGTCAAGGTACAGAATTTATCCACAGCTCCAAAAAATTTCCTTCTGCCTGAGGTGGTGGCTCATGCCTGTAATCCCAGCATTTTGAGAGGCTGAGACAGGAGGAACTCATGAAGCCAGGGGTTTGAGACCAGACTGGACAACATAGCAAGACTCCGTATCTACACAAAAAAATTGTTTTTATTTAACTAGGCGTGGTGGATCCGTGTGTGATCCTAGCTTCTCTGGAGGCTGAGGCTGGATGATGGGAGTTGGAGGCTGCAGTATCACTGCTCTGCAGTTTGACAACAGAGCCAGACCCTGAAAAAACAAAACGGACACTGAAAAAAACTTTCCTGGCGCACTTTATTCATCCCTCCCTCCCTCGCTTGCCCTCTCTCACCCACCAGCAACCAGCCACTGGTCTGGTTTAGGTTACTATAGAAAAGGTTGTATTTTTGGAGTTTTTTTTATAAATGGAACCATAGGAGGGGGGTACTACACACTGGGGTCTATTGAGGGGAATAGGGGAGGGACAGCGGAGGGGAGCTGAGGAGGGATAGCCTGGGGAGAAATGCCAAATGTGGGTTAAGGGGAGGAAGGCAGCAAAACACACTGCCATGTGTGTACCTATGTAACTATCTTGCACGCTCTGCACGTGTACCCCAAAACCTAAAATGCAATAAAATTTTTTTTTTAAAAAAAAGCTGCATTCTACTTGATAAAATTGTTTTCCCATGTTATGGACTATCAATTTATAACAATGATATTAATGTATATTGAATAGAACAATTACATAAATTGATAACAGATCTGTAATAAATAAATAAATAAATAAATAAATAAAATAAATGGAACCATAGGGTATATACTCTTTTTCTTTTTGGAGGCGGGAAGTCTTTTTTCCCTGAGCATAATTCACATGAAGATTCCTCCATGTTGCGTGTATTCCAGACCTATTTTGCACATGAGGAAACTGAGGCATAGAGAGGCGTGGCTTGCCCCGAGGTCACACTAGTCGATCTGGTCCCAGGTAAGGGCCGTTTCTGGGTCGGCAGCCCGTGCACGTGCGCTGGGGTAGCGGGGCGGGCGTGGCAGGTGCGCAGTCAGTCACACCTGGCCGCCTGCCAGGAGGTCAATCCTGGGCCCTGGCGGGCAAGACTAGGGGCGGGGCCAGGGGCGGGTGTTCCCCGGTTCTGCGGCCTCCGATAAGGACCTGCAGGGACTGTCGCGCGCCTGGCAGTGTGATAAGGAGGGCGTGGGGAGGCCGCGGGGAGGTGTCCGGGTTTGAGGTCCCCGCCTGGCGACCTAGTAGCCTGGCTAGAAACGCGTCTGGGGCGGGGAGGGGCGGGGCGACGAACCTGACCCCGCCTACCGTCATCCGGGGTCCTGGGCCGCTAAGATGGCGTTGGCTACGGCAGCTGGAGCGGCTGCTGCAGCCGGGCCCGGGAACTTGGGGACGGGGACGGAGTAGCGCCTTCCCCGGGCCCCGTGAACCGGCCGCGGGGCACCTGAGTGGGGCAGCGCGTCCGCAGCCCCCACCTGGGCCCTCGGTCTGCCCTCCCGGCGCGTCCATGAACTCGGTGTCGCCGGCCGCCGCGCCGTACCGGAGCAGCAGCCCGGAGGACGCGCGCCGCCGGCCCGAGGCCCGCAGGTCGCGGGGTTCCCGAGGCCCAGACCCCAACGGCCTGGGGCCCTCCGGAGCCAGTGGCCCCGCTCTTGGCTCTCCTGGGGCTGGCCCGAGTGAGCCGGACGAAGTGGACAAGTTCAAAGCCAAGTTCCTGACAGCCTGGAACAACGTGAAGTATGGTGAGGAGGGGGCGTGGAAATCTTGGGGGTGTGGGGGGCCGTCAAGGAAAACCAAACTTCGGCTCTGCCAGGCCCTGACCTCGGCCCTATCAGACCTTGTTCCCACCCTGAGTCACCTGTGGGTCCCCCGCCCTGCCCGGCCCAGGGTGGACCTGTGGCAGGTCCAATAGGCAGTGTTTTCAAGCTCCGCCCATTCCCCTGTCTGACCTTGGGCAAAATCCTTTGCTTCCTGGCGCCTCTGTTTTTACTCCTCTCTGTAAAATGGGTACAATAATCAGAGCTGCCTTCCTTCATCCTGAATTGATGGTGGACACTCCTGTAGCTGTCACCGGGGGCCCCACCTCCGACTGAGAGGGCTATTGCACGGAGTCCCAGAGCCACCTTGGAGATAGGAACTAGGATCGTGCCCATTTCACAGATGGGGGAATGGAATAGCTGTTGCTGTCATGCGAGTGCTTCATCTCGCTGGGCGCTGCCCCCACGTCTCCCCAGGTTGGGCGGTTAAGAGCCGGACCAGCTTTAGCAAGATCTCCAGCATCCATCTCTGTGGCCGCCGCTACCGTTTCGAGGGCGAGGGTGAGCTGGTGGTTGGGACCAGGGTTGGGGGAGACCTCTCTATGTCTGCCCCAGTGTCCCTGGTAGCAGCTGACAGACCCACTCTTGTAGGTGATATCCAGCGTTTCCAGCGTGACTTTGTGTCCCGCCTGTGGCTCACATACCGCCGAGATTTCCCGCCCCTTCCTGGGGGCTGCCTGACCTCAGACTGTGGCTGGGGGTGCATGTTACGCAGCGGCCAGATGATGCTGGCACAGGGCCTACTGCTGCATTTCCTGCCTAGAGGTGAGCCCCGGGGATGGGAGCAGGGGAAGGGGTGGACTAGGAGTACAGGGTCAATCGCCATATCAGCAGTATTAGAATTACTTGCAAACTACTAAGAGTTCAAAGTCATGTTGGAATTGTGTGTGAAGTAAATTTTGGAGAGATGAGAGTTGTTTGTAAGAGTTTCAGCCGGGGCTGGGTGTGGTGGCTCATGCCTGTAATCCTAGCACTTTGGGAGGCCTAGGCAGGTGGATCCCTTGGGGTCAGGAGTTCAAGACCAGCCTGGCCAATATGATGAAAGCCCATCTCTACTAAAAATATAAAAATTAGCTGGGTGTGGTGGCACATGCCTGTAATGCAGCTACTCTGGAGGCTGAGGCAGGAGAATCGCTTGAACCCAGGAGTTGGAGGTTGCAGTGAGCCGAGATCACACTACTGTACTCCAGCCTGGGCAACAGAGTAAGACTCTGTGTCAAAAAATTAAAAATAAAAAAATAGGTTGGGCGCCGTGGCTGACGCCTGTAATCCCAGCACTTTGGGAGGCTGAGGCGGGCGGATCACGAGGTCAAGAGATTGAGACCATCCTGGCCAACATGGTGAAACCCCCTCTCTACTAAAAAAAAAAAAATACAAAAATTATGGCCGGGCGCAGTGGCTCAAGCCTGTAATCCCAGCACTTTGGGAGGCCGAGGCGGGTGGATCACGAGGTCAAGATATCGAGACCATCCTGGTCAACATGGTGAAACCCCATCTCTACTAAAGATACAAAAAATTAGCTGGGCACGGTGGCGCATGCCTGTAATCCCAGCTACTCAGGTGGCTGAGGCAGGAGAATTGCCTGAACCCAGGAGGCGGAGGTTGTGGTGAGCCGAGATCGCGCCATTGCACTCCCGCCTGGGTAACGAGCGAAACTCCATCTCAAAAAAAAAAAAAAATTAGCTGGGCATGGTGGCGTGCACCTGTAGTCCCAGCTACTCGGGAGGCTGAGGCAAGAAAATTGCTTGAACCGGAGGCGGAGGTTGCAGTGAGCCAAGATCGCGCCACTGCACTCCAGCCTGGTGCCTGGCGACAGAGCGAGAGTCTGTTTCTAAATAAATGAATAAGTAAATGAATTAATTAATTAAATAAAAAGAGTTTCAGCTGGGCCCTGTGGTGCATACTTGTAATCCCAGCTACCTAGGAGACTGAGGGAGAATCACTTGTGCCCAGGTTTCAAGGCTACAGTGAACTATGATCCTGCCACTGCACTCCAATCCAGGTGACAGAATGAGACTCCAGCAACATCCACAGGTCAAGTGTGGTGGTTCACACCTGTAATCCCAGCACATTGGAGGCTGAGGCAGGAGGATGGCTTGAACATAGGCATTTGGCACCAGCCTGGGCAACATGATGAGACTCCTGTTTCTACAAAAAATTTTTAAAAATTAGCCGAGTGTGGTGGCATGTGCCTGTGATTCCAACTACTCAAGAGGCTGAAGCAGGAGAATCTGTTAAGCCCAGGATTTAGAGGCTGTGGTGAGTCGTGATCATGCCACTGCATTCCAGTCTGGCTGACAGTGAGATCTTTGTCTTTATTTATGTATTTATTATTATTATTGTTTTTGAGACCAAGTCTTGCTCCATCGTCCAGGCTGAAGTGCAGTAGCGCATTCTTGGTTCACTGCAACCCCTGCTCCTGGTTCAAGCAATTTTCCTGCCTCAGCCTCCTGAGTAGCTAAGATTTCAGGTGCCTGCCACTATGCCTATCTGCTTTTTGTATTTTTGTTTTATTAGAGATGGAGTTTCACCATACTGGCCAGGCAGTCTCGATCTCTTGACTTTGTGATCCCCACTCCCCCGCCCCCACCTAAGCCTCCCAAAGTGCTAGGATTACAGGCTTGAGCCACCACGTCCAGCTGAGATCCTGTCTTTAAGTAACAAACAGTAAATAAATAAGGATAAGTTTCAGGAGTATGTAAATTCTGTTGAATCACCAGGTTCAGGGGCATTAGCATTGTATGTGGTACATGTATAGAGGGGACCTCTGCCCCCCACACACTAGCACTGTTTGACTGTGTGCTCCATTCCACCAGACTGGACATGGGCCGAGGGCACAGGCCTGGGCCCCCCTGAGCTGTCAGGGCCAGCCTCTCCCAGCTGGTACCATGGCCCTGCCCGCTGGATGCCCCCATGCTGGGCCCAGGGTGCCCCTGAGCTGGAGCAGGAACGCCGGCACCGGCAGATTGTGTCCTGGTTCGCCGACCACCCCCAGGCCCCCTTTGGCCTACACCGGCTGGTGGAGCTGGGGCAGAGCTCAGGCAAGAAGGCAGGTGACTGGTATGGGCCATCACTGGTGGCACACATCCTCAGGTAAGGGCCACTGCAGGGATCATGGGAGCTGCTGGGTACCCGCAGGCACTAAGGCCTTCCCTCCTGCCCCCAGGAAAGCTGTGGAGAGCTCCTCCGAGGTCACCCGCCTGGTGGTGTATGTTTCTCAGGACTGCACAGGTAAGGAGCTGGGAGCCAAGATCATGGGGGTCCCACCCTGAGCCAGTCTCTGCCTCACCTGCTTCTTAGAATGCACCTTCCTCAGAGGCTGGAACAAGTTCTGGGGCAGAGGGACACTGGGGAAGGATGCAAGTCCTGTGTAGTGGGAGACAGTTCCTCTTCTCCTCTCCCTCTGGAACTGGGAGAAGAAACATCAGGGTGATAGTGCCACCACATCTTGAGTGATAGAATAGTGCCAGGTGTGGTGACACATACTGTAGTCCCAGCTACTCAGGAGGCTGAGGTGGAAGGATTGCTTGATTAAGCTTGGGAGTTCGAGGTTACAGTGAGCTGTGATTTTGCCACTGTACACCAGCCTGGGTGACAGAGTAGTATCCTGTCTTAAAAAAAATAAAAAAGAGGCCAGGTGTGGTGGCTCATGCCTGTAATCCCAGCACTTTGGGAGGCCGAGGCAGGTGGATCACCTGAGGTCAGGTTACTTTGTCACCCAGACTGGAGTGCAGTGGCATGATCTCGGCTCATTGCAACCTCTGCCTCCCAGATTCAGGTGATTCTTGTGTCTTAGCCTCCTGAGTAGCTGGGATACAGGTGTGCACCACGCCTGGCTAATTTTTGTATTTTGGTAGTGACAGGGTTTCACTATGTTGGGAAGATCTTGAACTCCTGACCTCAGATGATCCGGCCACCGCAGCCTCCCAAAGTGCTGCGATTACAGGCATGAGCCACTGTGCCCAACCCCTGTAATTTTTTATGCAAAATTCTAGGTGTTTGGGATAAGATTTGATTTTCAGAGAATCATATCTCCAAAATGGGTCTACTTCTCTAGGAGTGCAAAATGGGCTTATGTAGCTGCAAGGTAGGGGGAGGAGAATGGGCCCAAGAAAATGGGACTGGACTGGCCGGGCACAGTGGCTCAAGCCTGTAATCCCAGCACTTTGGGAGGCTGAGGCAGGTGGATCACGAGGTCAAAAGATCGAGACCATCCTGGTCAACATGGTGAAACCCCGTCTCTACTAAAAAAAATACAAAAAGTTAGCTGGGCATGGTGGCGCGTGCCTGTAATCCCAGCTACTCAGGAAGCTGAGGCAGGAAAATTGCCTGAACCCAGGAGGCGGAGGTTGCGGTGAGCTGAGATCGCACCATTGCACTTCAGCCTGGGTAGCAAGAGCGAAACTCTGTCTCAAAAAAAGAAAAAAAGAAAATGGGACTGGAGGAGGAGGAACACACCTGGGGTGTTTGGTTCAAGGACCGATCGCCCAGTGCTTCTGTTTCTGTATTGGCAAACCAAGGCATGGAGTGCCTGAGGACCCTCAGGCGTGGGGCGGGGAGGAGCCGAGAGAACAGTCTCCACTTCTCCCAGTGTATATCCTTTTGGTCTACATCCCAGGGCTTCAGTTGCGCACTGTAAAATGGGGATGTCCACACCTGCCTGGAGGTCCTGGGATTTTCTGGGGATGTCTGAGGGACGCTAGAACAATGTTTTTGGCTGGTGATAGTGCTGCCCACTGAGAAATTGCAAGGTTGAGGTTGGGCTTTTGGGGTTAGAGGGCCACACTCTGGGGCTTGAAGGGTTGCCAAGAAGGTGACCTGCCGCTGTCTTGTCCCTCCAGTGTACAAGGCAGATGTGGCACGCCTGGTGGCCAGGCCAGACCCCACAGCCGAGTGGAATTCTGTGGTCATCCTGGTGCCCGTGCGACTGGGTGGCGAGACTCTCAACCCCGTGTATGTGCCCTGCGTGAAGGTAGGTTCAGCTGAGTTCCAGGACGCCCCCAATGGGCTGCTGTTTATGTTGTGTCCCTCATCCCTTCTTTTTTTTGAGACAGAGTTTCGCTCTTGTTCCCCAGGCTGGAGTGGCGCAATCTCAGCTCATTGCAAACTCTGCTTCTGAGATTCAAGCGATTCTCCTGCCTCAGCCTCCCAAGTAGCTGGGATTACAGGTTTCTGCCACTATGCCCAGCTAATTTTTGTATTTTAAGTAGAGACGGGTTTCGTCATGTTGGCCAGGCTGGTCTCAAACTTCTGACCGCAGGTGATCCACCTGCCTCAGCCTCCCAAAGTGCTGGGATTACAGGCGTGAGCCACCAGCCCTTTTTATTTTTATTTTTTGAGACAGAGTTTCACTCTTGTTGCCCAGGCTGGAGTGCATAACGTGATCTCAGCTCATCGCAACCTCTGCCTCCTGGATTCAAGTGCTTCTCCTGCCTAAACCTCCTAAGTAGTTGGGATTACAGGCATGCGCCACTTTTGTATTTTTAGTAGAGATCAGGTTTCTCCATGTTGGTCAGGCTGGTCTTGAACTCCTGACCTCAGGTGATCTGCCTGCCTCGGCCTCCTGAAGGGTAGGAGCAGATGATGAGGGTAGCAGGAGAGCCTAGAAAAGGCCCTCTGCAGCCACCAGGCAAATGAGGAGCCAGAGGAGGAGTGCTCCAGGCAAACGGAACACCGAGACAGAGGCCCTGAGGCTGGAAGGTCCTTACGTATCTGCATCAGAATAAAAGCCAAAGTGTCCCCAGGGCCCACAGAGCCCCACACTGTTTGTCCCAATCACCTTCTGGAGGTCATCTGCCGTGACCTCATATCCTCCTCCCACACTCTGCTGCAGCCACAGGAGCCTCCTTCCTGATTTCAGAACACTCCTGTTCCAGGGCCTTTGTGCTTCCAGCTCCTGCTGCATAGAGCACTCTTTCAGTTGTAATGCATGTGGCTCCTGAGTAGCTGGGACTACAGGTGCAGGCACCACCACAGTCAGCTCTATTTATTTAAAAATTTCTTATTTTACTAACACTAACCATTAAAAGAAATCCTGGCTGGGCGCGGTGGCTCAAGTCTGTAATCCCAGCAGTTTGGGAGGCCGAGACGGGTGGATCACGAGGTCAAGAGATCGAGACCATCCTGGTCAACATGGTGAAACCCCATCTCTACTAAAAATACAAAAAAATTAGCTGGGCATGGTGGCGCGTGCCTGTGATCCCAGCCACTCAGGAGGCTGAGGCAGGAGAATTGCCTGAACCCAGGAGGTGGAGGTTGCAGTGAGCCGAGATCATGCCATTGCACTCCAGCCTGGGTAACAAGAGCGAAACTCAGTCTCAAAAAAAAAAAAAAATCCTTTGGTTATTTCCATCATCTCTCAGTAGGGCCTATCCTGACTCTCTTATTTATTTATGATTAATTGATTCAGAGTCTCACTCTGTTACTAAGGCTGGAGTGCAGTGGTGTGGTCTCAGCCCACTGCAGCCTTAACCTCCCAGGCTCAAATGATCCTCTCACCTCAGCCTCCTGAATATCCGGGACTACAGGCACACTCACCACCATACTCAGCTTTTTTTTTTTTTTTTTGTAGAGAAAGGGTCTCACTATGTTGCCCAGGCTGATCTTGAACTCCTGGGCTCAAGTGATTCTCCCACTTCGGCCTCCCAAAGTACTGAGATTAGAGCCATGAGCCACTCTTTGGCCTCTGTTTTAAAATATTTTTTGCATTGGGAGGTTTTCCAGTGAGAATCAGAAAACCTGAGACAAATTCTAAAGGAGCTGTAATGTTTGACCTCCTTACTTAAAATCGCAAGGTTCCCTTCTCTCCTTTATTCTTTTCCATAAAGTTATCACCTCTAACACATGAGATAAATCATGTAATCAGCTCTGCCTGTAATCCCAGCTCTTTGGGAGGCTGAGGAGTTTGATACCAGCCTGACCAACATGGTGAAACCTCGTCCCTACTAAAAATACAAAATTAGCCAGGTGTGGTGGTGGGCACTTGTAATCCCAGATATTCAGGAGGCTGAGGCAAGAGAATCACTTGAACCCGGGAGGTAGAGGTTGCGGTGAGCTGTGATCATGCCACTGCACTCCAGCCTGTGTGACAGAGTGAGACTCCGTCTCAAAAAAAAACACCATATAATCATCTTCCTTGTAAAAAAATAATCATCTCCCACACTAGGATGTCAACTCCTGAGGGCAGGGGTTTTGTGGTTTTGATCACTGCTGCCATCCAGAGGCTGGGTTCTCACCGAGGATGCATTTGCTAAGCGTTTGTTGAGTGGCTGCCTCACAGCACCTGCGCACCCTCCTCCCTGCAGGAACTCCTGCGTTGTGAGCTGTGCCTGGGCATCATGGGCGGGAAACCGCGGCACTCGCTGTACTTCATTGGCTACCAAGGTAGGCCCGACCCCTCCTCAATCCCCAACCCTCACCCCATCCCCACTCACACCTGCACCCCTGCAGATGACTTCCTGCTGTACCTGGACCCTCACTACTGCCAACCCACTGTGGACGTCAGCCAGGCCAACTTTCCCCTGGAGGTGAGTGGGAGCCCCAACGTGTGTTTGGGACCATGGTGGGTGGGCAGCCAGGGCCTCTGAACCTCCCTCATCTGTCTGCCCCAGTCCTTCCACTGCACCTCACCCCGCAAGATGGCCTTCGCCAAGATGGACCCAAGCTGTACGGTGGGCTTCTACGCTGGAGACAGGAAGGAGTTTGAGACGCTCTGCTCAGAGCTGACCAGGGTGAGCAAGAGGAAAGCTGGAGGGGAGGGAGGGTGGGCAGGCAGGGCTGGGAATGTTCTACGGGAACAGAGGCCTGGAGTCCAGTAGAGCTGGGGTGCTGCTTCCAGACTGGGTGTCCTAACCTGGGAAATGTGAAGAATGTCCACCCCTGAAAATGTGAGGGGAGGCCAAGGACACCTGTCAGGTCAACTTGCTGTCCTGCAAGTTGAGGGTGTCATGCCTTGGAGGCAGCTGTATCCAGGTGGTCAGGTGGGGAGAACCCTCCTTGTCTCTTTGCTGTCTATGGCTTTAACCTCCTGGTGGCAAAAGATGGCCACCAGTCCTTCTGGGCACCCACTCTCTAGTCATTGGAAGGGGAATTCCGTTTTTGCAGTAAAAATCCCAGTGTTTGGCTGAGTGGCTGAGCTGAGTCATATGCTCATACCAGGGGATGGAAGGCGCCGATTGGCTGGCCTGCCCTGGAGAGGCAGTCCTGCAAAATACCTAAGTAAACCAGGGCTAAAGAATATGGCTTGGCAGGCCGGGCGCGGTGGCTCAAGCCTGTAATCCCAGCACTTTGGGAGGCCGAGACGGGTGGATCACGAGGTCAAGAGATCGAGACCATCCTGGTCAACATGGTGAAACCCCGTCCCTACTAAAGATACAGAAAATTAGCTGGGCATGGTGGTACGTGCCTGTAATCCCAGCTACTCAGGAGTCTGAGGCAGGAGAATTGCCTGAACCCAGGAGGCGGAGGTTGCGGTGAGCCGAGATCGTGCCATTGCACTCCAGCCTGGGTAACAAGAGCGAAACTCCGTCTCAAAAAAAAAAAAAAAAAAAAAAAAAAGAATATGGCTTGGCACCGTTTGTGGCTGAGCGTCCCCCTCCTCCCACCAGGTCCTCAGCTCCTCCTCAGCCACGGAACGGTACCCCATGTTCACTCTGGCCGAGGGCCACGCTCAGGACCACAGCCTGGATGACCTCTGCTCCCAGCTCTCCCAGCCCACACTCCGGCTCCCTCGCACAGGGCGGCTCCTCAGAGCCAAACGGCCCAGCTCCGAGGACTTTGTGTTTTTATAAAGGGAGGGGATTGGGGGGAAAGATGCAACACTATTTATTTTTTTATTTATGTCATGTCAGGTGTGGGATCTTGAGCTCTGGCAATGATGGTACTTCCTGTTCTCACCCCCTCAACAAGCCCAGCTGTGACCAGTCAGGGACAGAGCCCATGCACCTGTCTCTCACCAGTGGGGCCCTCCTGGCAGGGAGGACCCTGGGCAACTCCCTCAGGACCTGACTCAAGTACTGTAGTTTGCACTGGACACCCGGGCCCTCCCTGTCCCAAAGCCACCGTAGGGAAACTTGCTGCTGGGGGCCAATAAAGCTGTGTGACCAGATCATGGCTGTGGCTGGGCGTAGCATTCTGAGGGGATGTGAGGTCTGGGAAGTACCTTGAGGTGAGAGTTCCAAGTCACTTGAGAAGCCTAAGTCAGCCTCAGTGTCCATGTCCATAAAACGGGACAACTTCCTTACCTGCAGCTACACGTGCTTCTTTAAGAGACAGGGTCTTGCTTTGTTGCCCAGGCTGGAGTACAGTGGTGCAATCATACAGCTCACTGTAGCCTCAAACGATCCTCCTTCCCCAGCCTCCTGAGTAGCTAGGACTACAGGCACGTGCCACCTTTTTGTAGAGATGGAGTCTCGACATGTTGCCCAGGCTTGTCTCGAATTCTGGGCTCAAGTGATCCTTTCACCTCAGCCTCCCAAAGTGCTGGGATTACAGGCGTGAGCTGCATGCTTGGCCATAGATGTGAGGTTCTCTACAGCAGATAGTATTTGTGGGTGCGAGACCTGTCCAGGGCTTGACTGGAGGGGAGGAGCCAGAGACCCCTGCCTGCTCCCTGGGGCTCAGGAGCTGCTCTTGGGCCCCTCCTGTTTCCTCCACTCCTGTTTCCTCCGCTGCCGGCCCAGCTGGCGGAAGTGCAGCCGTTTGGGGTTGAGGCCAAAGGCCTGCAGTCTCTGGCGGCTGAACTCCCGTCCACCAAGCGTCACAGTGGGACCCAGCAGCCGTGCCTTCTTGGTCCTCCTCCGCCTCTGCAGGGCTAGCTTCTCCAGGGGTAACACAGGGGCCTCCTCTTCCTGTGCTGGGAGACTCTCTGGCCGGGGCCGCTTCCTACCAGCCCCATCAAGCGCTGGCAGCTGCTTCTGTGGGTCAGCTTCATCTCTCTGTGGCTTTCCTGCTGCTTCCGTGGGCGTCTCTGTCCTGAAGGAGAAAAGTCAGGGCTCAGCCAGGCCTGTCAAGATGAGGCCCGTTCCTGAGCATGCGTGCCCCATTTTACAGGCGGGGAAAGGAGAGGCATAGTGAAGCGGCCACACAGTGACCAACGGCCTGTCTGGGATTCAGACCTGGGTCTCATGCCAAAGCCAGTTTGGGGCTTTTCTGCTCAACCCAAAGGCTAGACTGTGAGGCTGAGGATTCTGATATTTGTGCCTGGGCCTGCCCTAAGCTATTCACATCAGTTAACTCGTTTTAGCTTTTTTTTTTTTTTTTTTTTACCTTAGAGACAGGGTCTTGCTTTTTCACCCAGGCTGGAGTGCAGAGGCGTGAACATAGCTCATGGCAGCCTCCAGCTCCTGGGCTCAAGCGATCTTTTCACCTGAGTCTTCCAAAGTGTTGGGATTAGAGGCTGGAGCATGCACAGGGCCTCTTTTTAGCTTTAAGTAAATACCACCTCTGCCTTATAGACTGGGCGAAAACAATCCTAATAATAACAGCTGACCTATCAGGCATTTACCATCTCTTCATCACTTTTCATAAATTCATCCTCAGCAAGCTTATGAGGCAGAGCCGTCTCTATCTCCATCTTATAAATGAGAAGCAGACCCGGAGAGGGGCAGCGACTTGCCCAAGGTCACAGCAATAGCACTCAGGATTAGAACCCAGGTCTCAGAGCCAGGGGATGGGGAGAGGCGGGGAGACGCGCTGTATTCCCAAGTCATGGAACAAGAGGCCGACAGCCAAGACTCAAGCCTGGGCCTCGTGGGCCCCCGACCCACACTTCCACAGCCAGTACTGCTTACTCTCCCTGGAAGAGTGACTTGAAGATCTGCTGCTTTTTCCATGAGTTCTGGGCCTTCTGGCTGTATGCCCGCTTATCCCGCAGCTCCTCCTGCTCCGACCTGCACACAGACAGAGGGGCCTGTTGTTGGGTGCCCTGGGCTGCCCGCCCTTGCACACTTGGCCCCGCCCCACTGCATCACCTGTACATGCAGGTCTTCTTCAGAGAGCACCACCGGTTGAGCTCCTTATCATCAGCAGCGAGGATCTGCATGGGAAAGGAGAGTGGGGACCTGCTGTGATAGTCCCCATGGGGGGCCTGACTCTTCCGTGAGCCCCAGTCACCTCATTAGTCAAAACGGTAATGCTGCTACCACCAAGCAGGGCTGCCATTATGGCCAGAGACTGATTTCTACAGAGGCCAATATTTTTTGCAGACGTCAGAAGATGGGGAAACTGAGGCTCAGAGAACGGATCCTTGCCCTAGGCCACATGGCTAGGAAGTTGGCTGAACTGATTTCAGTTTGAGCCCCAGAGCTCTTGAGCTGTTACCCATTCCCAGTTATCCCCAAAGCCTCAAAACAGGCAGGGGTCGCTCCCAACCACCAGGCTTCCTAATTACACATGAGGCTCTCATTCCCAGTCTCGGGGCCTCAGTTTCCAAACCTACTGGAAGGCCATCAGAAAGAGGAAGTGAGTGAGTGCTGATGGTATCGGCTCAGTACACATTGGCTATTTTTACTGACCATGCAAACAGTCATGCACCTTCAGCTGTCGTAAGTGGGGAGGAGTAGGTGCCCACAGCCTGCCATGTGCCACATAGATTTGATCTTATGCCTGTTCCTTCCAAGTCACTGAAGTTGGGGTGTTATCAATTACTGTCCCATTTTACAGATGGGGAGTTGAGGCACAGATGGCGGAATCACTTGTCCAGAGACACAGCTGGCAAATAGCCAAGCCAGGGCTTGAACCCACCTGGGCCCCCTAGTTCCAGAGGATATCAAGCCTTTTTTTGAGACAGGGTCTCACTCTTGCCCAGACTGGAGTGCAGTGGTATGCTCACAGCAGCCTCAACCTCCTGGACTCAAGCAACCCTCCTGCCTCAGCCTCCCAAGTAACTAGGACTATATTTCCCTATGTTGCCCAGGCTAGTCTCAGAACTCCTGGGCTCAAGTGATCCTCCTGCCTCAGCCTCCCAGAGTACTGGGATTACAGTTGTGAGCCAGTGTACCCAGTCCTGCTACCAAGTCTTACCAGCCAGACTGCTGCTGCTAATATTGGCTGGGCACGCTGTCTCACATCTGTAATCCCAGCACTTTGCGGGGCGCGGAGGAGGGCAGATCACACGAGGCCAGGAATTCCAGATCAGCTCAGCCAACATGGTGAAACCTTGCCTCTACTAAAAATATAAAAATTGGGCATGATGGCACATGCCTGTAGTCCGGGTACTTGAGAGGCTAAGGCAGGAGAGTCATTTGAACCTGGGAGGCAGAGTTTGCAGTGAGCCATGATCACACCACTGCATGCCAGCCTACGCAACAGAGCAAGACTCTGTCTCAGTCAATCAAAAAATAAAAAAAAGTAATACTGGCTAGATTCAGTGTCTCACACCCATAATCCCAGCACTCTGGGAAGCCAAAACACAAAACAGGAAGATTGTTTAAGCCCAGGGAGTTCGAGAGCAGCCTGCATAACATAGTAAAACATTGTTAAAAAAAAAATTTTTTTTTAATTAATTGGGCATGGTGGCACATTCCTGTAGTCCCAGCTGCTTGGGAGGATCACCTGAGTCCAGGAGGTTGGTGCCACTGCACTTCAGACTGGGGAACAGAGCAAGACTCTATCTCAAAAAAAGTCGTATTTACAGGTATGGCATGCCCTGGGTAAGACACTGTTTTGAGGCCCCACCGTGCAGAAGGTAGTAGTACTACGTTGAGGCAAGGTAATATTATTAGTACTGTCATTTGGACTATCATCTTTTTTTTTTTCCCTGAGACAGTCTCACTCTGTCACCCAGTGAGGCTCTGTCTCAGAAGAAAAAAGATGATAATCCAAATGACAGTACAGACACAGGCTCACTGCAACCTCTGCCTCCCAGGTTCAAGTGATTCTCCTGCCTCAGCCTCCCAAGCAGCTGGTACTACAGGAGCCTGCCACCACATCTGGGCAATTTTTTTTTGTATTTTTAGTAGATCTGGGGTTCTACCATGTTGGTCAGGCTGGTCTCGAACTCCTGACCTCAGGTGATCCACCCACCTCAGCCTCCCAAAGTGCTGGGATTACAGACATGAGCCACCTTGCCTTTTTTCTTTTTTTTTTGAGATGGAGTTTTGCTCTGTCGCCCAAGCTGGAGTGGAGTGGCGCAATCTCGGCTCACTGCAACCTTTGCCTCTCCTGCGTCAGCCTCCCAAGTAGCTGGAACTACAGGCGTGTGCTGCCACGCCTGGTTAATTTTGTATTTTAGTAGAGACGGGGTTTCACCATGTTGGCCAGGATGGTCTTGATCTCTTGACCTTGTGATCCACCCGCTTTGGCCTCCCAAAGTGTTGGGATCACAGGCGTGAGCCACCGTACCCGACCCTTCATTTTCCAGATGAAGAAACAGGCCGTCATGTTGTACCATTTCTGAGCAACAGAGATCAGGGCTCAGGGCCAGCTTCCTGCCCCTCCGGCATAACTGGTACCCTCTACAGTGTCCCTGCCTGCCTAGGCCCTACCTCCTCAGTGCTGAGGCCAAAGTCGCAGGGCACCACGGTGCGGTACTTGAAGCGACAGGGTAGGTCGTCGATGATGTCCTCGTAGTCCAACCGGTAATACTCATCCAAGTACTCCTCGAATGTCCTGTCCCCTGTTCAAGACAGAGCCAGGTTGCCGGGCTGTGCGAGGTCCTGTGGATCCCCTTCCCCACCCACAGCCTGCCCACCTGGGCCTCACCAGGTTCGAACACGGGCTTCTCCTGCCCCACAGCTGCAGCGAAGGGTGACTTGCGCTTCTTCTTGCCGGTCAAGGGGACCTTGTGCTTTTTCTTCCTCAGCTGGCTCGGGTCATAGTCGGCGTCCATCTGCCAGGACACACAGGTCGGATCCTGCCAGCCCTCAGTCAAGGCCCCTGGGACTCCCCCGACCTGTGACACCTACGTTGAAGTCGGGGTCCTCACAATGCAGCTCCTGCTGGCTCCAGTCTCCATCCTTCTCAGGCCCATCCCACATGTCCCAGTTCCAGTTATCTGGATGCAGACAGAAAAGACTGGTGGGGTGAGGGCAGGAACTTGGGCTTCAGGCCCAGTCCCTAGGCCCCCAGCCCCAGCCTGGCACCCCAGCTGATCTCACCTTCAAGACCTTCCTCTTCCTCAAATTGCGGCTTCTCCTCCTCCACTGCCCCATAGTACTCGTCCCCGAAGCACTTCTGGAGGGTCAGGGCTGAGAGTCACCAGGGCCCACTCAAGGCAGAGCAGCCGAGTCCCCAACAATACTGCCAATGACCCTCTGTGGCAGCTTTAGTCCTGCACCTCGTGGGGCTCCCCAGAGCCCTCCCAGGACCTAGCTCCAGAGGTGGGGGGCCCCTGCATGTCCAGGCTCCTCTGCCAACGCCCCTGCTCTCTACCCTATGATGTACTGGCCACCATTCAGTTCCATAGATCCAGTTCTTTGCCTTCCTACAGGCCTTTGCCCCTGCGGTGCCCACACCCAGTGCACTACTTAGGCCCCAGGTCTTTTTATTTTTTGAGATGAAGTCTTGCTCTTGTTCCCCAGGCTGGAGTGCAATGGTGAGATCTCAGCTCACTGCAACCACCACCTCCCAGGTTCAAGCGATTCTCCTGCCTCAGCCTGCTGGGATTACAGGCACCCACTATCATGCCTGGCTAATTTTTATATTTTTAGTAGAGATGGGGTGTCACCACGTTGGCCAGGCCAGTCTTGAACTCCTGACCTAGGGTGATCTGCCTGCCTCGGCCTCTCAAAGTGCTGGGATTACAGGCATGAACCACCAGTGCAGTGGCACAATCTTGGCTTACTGCAATCTCTGCCTCCTGGGTTCAAGCAGTTCTGTCTTAGCCTCCCAAGTAGCTGGGATTACAGGTGCCCACCACTGTACCTGGCTAATTTTGTATTTTTTAGAGATGGGGTTTCACCATGTTGGCCAGGCTGATCTCAAACTCCCAATCTTAAGTGATCCACCCGCCTCAGCCTCCCAAAGTGCTGGGATTACAGGCATGAGCCACTGTGCCCAGCAAGAGCCACGTTTATGTGAGGTCAGCGTCATGGGATGAGGGGCTGTACCTCCATGAGCTGGTCGTGCTGGGCTGGGTCGAAGTCGTCCTCAAGGTCCCTTTCCTCGAGCCCCAGCGTCTCGTTGCCTGTGACTTTCCGCAGCTTCTCCAGCTTGGCCAGAATCTCCTTCCTCTTCAGGTTCTTCAGCTGCTTGAGCTCTTCCCGCTTCTTTGCTTTCTCCTGCAGGCCCAGGCAGAGAGAGGGAGGGCATGGGCTTTCCTGAAGGGCTGAGGGTCCTCCCCAGCTGGCCGCCCCCACACTCACCCTCTTCTTGCGCTCCCGAGTCTCTTCCCTCTTCTCCTTCCTGCGCTCATCCTTACGGCGCACGGAGGACGCAATGCTGCGTGGGTAGGTCTTGACCTAGGCGGGGTCAGAAAAGCCCAGAAGGGCCGCAGAGATGATGTGGGGCTCTCTGGGCATGGAACCTGGGGGCTGAGTCCTCCCCAGCCACACACCGATGTCGAGTCCGGCTCCTCGAAACGGAAATTGTACTTGTGTTCGAAGTCTTCCTGCTTCTGAAGAAACAGCTCCCCCTCGTCTGAGGAGTCATCCACAGCCAGCTGGACTGGGGGACCGGAGACCCTGAGGGACAAGATGCAGTGAGGCTGGGGGGCCAGCCAAGGGAGGCTAAGCCCACATTTCCTGCACGCCTGGGTACAAAATGTATGAACACATTTAATCCTCACAACCCTACAAGGTGCACACTGCCACTGTCCTCATTTTACATATGGGGAAACTGAGGCATGGAAGTCTCGCAGCAGAACCAGGATTTGAGGCAGTGCCACCTGGCTCCAGAGCCCACATTCTGTGGCTCTGTCTTGCAGAAGACTAACTGCCACCATCTGTGAAGAAAACACACGTGGCGCCCTCTGCCTCCTGGCTGGTGCCACCTGGGGATATTTCAGGAAGAACACCCTAAATCTAGGCCCTGGAGAGACACAGCGGCTCACCCCTCCTCTTCCTCCTCTTCTTCCTCCTCCTCATAGCGTTTGTTGAGGATATAATCCCGCAGGAACTGCTCCCCTTCATCCAACTCAGGGTCGTTCCAGTATTCCTTGAGATGGGTCTGGGGGTGACAGGAAACAGGACTTCAGTCGATGGAGGACAGGGAAGGAGGACAGGCATGGTCACCATGTGGACCTCATAGCCAGCCTCTGGAGTAGGTGACATTAGCCCCCCCACCTTTTTTTGTTAATTTCGAAACGGTCTTGCTCTACCATCCAGGTGAGAGTACAGTAGTGCGATCATAGCTCACTGCAGATTCACCCTCCAGGCTCACACGATCCTCCCACATTAGCCTCCCGAGTACCTGAGACTACAGGCACATACCACCAAGCCTGGCTAATTTCAGTTTTTTGTAGAGGGGTTTTGCTGTGTTGCCCAAGCTGGTCTCAAGCTCCTGGCCTCAAGCAATCCTCCTGCCTTGACCTCCCAAAGCGCTGGGATTACATGTGTGAGCCACGGCGCCCAGCCTATCCCCATATTATAAGATGTGGGAACTGAGGCCCAGAGATGCACACATCTCATTTTCAGTGGGTTACTTTCTGTAAATCGTTGGATGGAGGCGGCACATGTGGTCTACTCCATTGGTGACCACATGCGAGAACTCACCAGTTCCTTCAGGGACTCTGGGTTCCGAATCTCTTTCTGTCCCTTAAGCCACTCAATGTAGTTGGCCTCCTCCTGGGCCTGGAGGAAGGCCAGCACTGAGCATCTGCAGACACTCAGCCACCCGCCACCATGCCCCCCATGGTACAGTCGGGCCCCAATACCCACCGTCTCCTGCCTGGTTTTGGCACGTTTCTGCAGCAAACCAGAGCCGCCCTCCCCAGCGCTGTCGTCATCCTCACTGTCCTCCACAAATGCCCGGAAGCTGCCCATGAGAGAAAAGCCTCAGGACAGGTAGGCTGGCCCCTGTCTGCTGCCCCAACATTAATTTTATTTTGTGTAGATGGGGTCTTCCTATGTTGCCCAGGCCGGTCTTGAACTCCTGGGTTCAAGTGATCCTCCCTCTTCTGCCTCCCAAAGCCCTGGGATTACAGGCATGAGCCACCTCACCCAACTGGCCACCCCAAGATGAACCCCATTTACTAAGCCCTGACCTCTCAACAAGCTCAGAGTCGTGCTGTGATGTCATTAACCTCATTTAACTGATGAGAAAACAGAAGTAGGTAGACAGAAAGTGACAGAGCTCAATTTGAACACCTGCCTATCCTGGCCACTCTGGACGGCCCAGCCTCACCTTTCCTTGAGCTGTTTCTGTTCCTCCACATAACTTTGTGACGAGGTCCGCTGCAGAGGAGAGGGCCGTGGGTCTCAGGCCAGCCCCAGGCCCAGCACCCCCGGACCCAGTCTCCACCCCACACACCTGGAGTCTGTGACTGGAAGTCTCCCCATCTGAGTTCTCCTCGTCAACATATTTGCTGTACAGGAAAAAGTGAGATCTTCAGAAAGTATCTTCCAGGGCCCGCCTGTCCCCATGCCCATGCAAGGCAGATGTTCCAAGCAACAGGTGGCGGGGGGTCCTGGGAGGCTTATGGAGTCACTGAGGCTCCTGTGCTGAGGGGTATCTGCAATTCTGCTGAGTTTCCACCTTTTTGTATTTTTAGTAGAGATGGGGTTTTGCCATGTTGGCCAGGCTGGTCTCCTGACCTCAGGTGATCCACCTGTCTCGGCCTCCCTAAGTGCTGGGATTACAGGCATGAGCCACTGTGCCAGGCTGCCTTTTTTTTTTCTGGAAACAAGGTCTTGCTTTGTTGCTTAGGCTGGAGTGCAGTGGCCTGATTATAGTTCACTGCAGCCTCCATCTCCTGGGCTCAAACAATCCTCCCGCCTCAGCCTCCTGAGGAGCTGGGACTGTACAGAGACCCATGATCATGCCCAGCTAATTTTTAATGTTGTACAGACAAGTATGTTGCCCAAGCGAGTCCCGAACTCCTGTCCATCCTATTGCCCTGGCCTACCAAAGTGCTAGGATTACAGGTATGAGGCACCAAGCCTGGCCCAGGTTGCCAGCTTTTTTCCTCTCCTGCCCCAAGACCCCCATAAACCTGAGAGGGCTGGGGACCAGGGGGTGGAGATGTGGGCCTTCTCCATACCCTTCCTTCTCCAGGATGACCTTCCTCTCGTAGTCCTTCAGGTACATGGGCCGTACTTTTTTCTGCTTCTCCAAAGCTGCTGGCTCCTCCTCGCTGTCTGATGACGATGCTGTTAACCCACCAAGACACCTGCCATCACCCACAACCCCCTTCTTTCCTCTGGCAGAGAATCCCAAAAGGCAGGGCCAAGGTCAGACAGAAGAGTCAAATCCTCAATCCACCAACTCCCAGCTGTCTAAGAGTATTGTGCTTGTCACCGTCTGGTGGGGTTGGGGCCATTCTGTCAGCAATTCCTGCTTTATTATTTTTCTGAGACAGTCTCACTATGTTGCCCAGGCTGGAGTGCATGGCGTGATCTCGGCTCACTGCATCCTCTGAATCCCAGGTTCAAGCAATTATCCTGCCTCAGCCTCCCGAGTAGCTGGGATTACAGGTGTGCAAAACCACACCCAGCTAATTTTTGTATTTTTAGTAGAGACAGGGTTTCACCATGTTGGCCAGGCTGATCTCCGACTCCTAACTTCAAGTGATCCTCCCACCTCAGCCTCCCAAAGTGCTAGGATTACAGGCACGAACAACCACGCCCAGCTTGATTAATTACTGTAATTAGTTTTTTGAGAGTTGGGGTCTCAGTCTGTTGCTCAGGCTGGAGTGCAGTGTTAAGATCCTAAATCACAGCTCACTGCAGCTCAAACTCATGGTCTCAAGCAATCCTCCCACCTCAGCCTCCAAAATACCTGGGACACTAGGCACATGCCAGCATGTCCAGCTAAGTTCTGTATCTTTTGTAAAAATGGGGTCTTGCAGCCAGGTGCAGTGGCTCACGCCTGTACTCCTAGCACTTTGGGAGGCTGAGGTGGGCGGATCACAAGGTCAGGAGTTTGAGACCAGCCAGGTCAAGACCAGCCTGGCCAACATTGTAAAACCCCGTCTCTACTAAAAGTTGAAAAATTGGCCAGGTTTGGTGGCAGGTGCCTGTAATCCCAGCTACTCGGGAGGCTGAGGCAGGAGAATTGTGTGAACCTGGGAAGTGTACACTACAGTGAGCCGAGATTGCACCACTGCACTCCAGCCTGGGCGACAGAGCAAGACTGTCTCCAAGGGGAAAAAATGGGGTCTTGCTACGTGTCCCACACTAGTCTCAAACTCCTGGCCTCAAGTGACCCTCCTACCTCAGCCTCCCAAAGTGCCGGGATCAGAGGTTTGAACAATCTGCCCAGCCTAGTGGAGCTGGAATCACTCAGTCAGCAACTCCCACCATGAACAGTGCCAAGCACACAGTCATTAACCCCACCACCAGGTAATAACCTAGGATCTTGCTAAGGACTTGTGAAACAATTTTCAATAATCACAACAGATGAATTGTGTAAACTGGGTAAATCCCAATCTATCCTTAAATCTACCCTCAGGGCTGTTGGTACCATTAGATATACTTTACAGACAGGAAAAGATGCTGAGAGAATTCAAGACACTTCTCTGAATCCACACAGGAAAGGACCCCGGATTCCGTTCCCGTGGAACGAAAGAGAGGCTGACAGGCGTGCCCCCAGACCTGTTCGCTGATAGAAGGTGGCATCTTTCTGATAAATGCGGGGGTCCTTCTTCTTCAACAAGGAGAGCGTTCTGTAAAAGTCCCGCTCCTGCTGGGGGTCAAATTCCTAGGGCAGGAAAAGGGTTGGGGACAGACTTCAGAAGGCAGGCTGTAAGAGCCCTGGCACCAGCAGGTGAGCTCAGCGTAGGGATTAGGATGGAGGGAGGGAGGATCTGGCCGGGGAGAGAGGCAGGTGTCAAACAGCAGGAGGGAGGGGCCCTCTTGGGGTGGGCAAGGGCAGGCCACAGGTGTACAGGATATGGAGGAAGGCGAGGGCAAGAAGGTAATTCCTGGGGAAGACAAGGACTTGACAAGGAGCAGGTGGGCTGAGGGCGCAAGGGAGACAGCGGGGAGGGGCTGGGCCAGGCCGCACAGTGGGGCCAAAATCAGGGTTGATGTGGCAGAAGTTGGGCGCCCCACGTGGCACAAGGGGTACACTGAAAAATGGCTACACTCTTGACAACTAAAGGGGAAGGGGGTTCTTGAGGGACAGAGGAGTCGCCCCAAAATCAAAGTCGGCAGGTGGATCGTGGCAGGGGAGAGAAAATAGGGGGGGATTTGGCTCCCCTGGGCAGAGGAAAGGAGCTTTCCGTCCCTCATGGGATGGGGGGCCGGGGCTGGACGCTCCCGCAGAGCGCTCTGGGGTTGAGGGTTAACCCCCGCATCTACGTTGGGGTCGGTAGGGGGGCTTGGACTCCTCTGCATGCCCAGGACGGGAAGGGGACACGCACCACGCGCTCGTCACTGGAGTCCGACTCGGAGCTAGAGTCGCCGCCGCTGTCCCGGTCCCCGTAGCGATCCTTCACTGCGGAGCACAGACGGAATGCCCCCCAGGTCAGCCGGCGAGGCCAGCTCGACTCCCCACTTCCCAACCGTCCAGCGCGCGTAGGCTCCCGCGCGCATGCGCTCCACACTCACGCCGCTGCAGTTCTTCGCGCTCCCGGTAGCGGTTGTATCGCGCGGCAAACGCCGCGTTCACCCGCAGCTGCGACGACTCGCGCGGTTCCGGCATGGCGACTCTGTGGCCCACTGCGCACGCGCATTGAAGAAGTCCATGAGGGCGGGGCCTCCCTCGGCCCCGCCCACATCCACCTTTAAAGGAGGCGGGCCGCGCCTAACCCCGCCCCTGGCTTCTCCGGGACCTCTTTCGCCTCGTGACCGCAGTCACCACCCACGGCTACGCCCCTGAGGGAAAGGACCGCGGCCACCGCCCACCCGCCCCACCCCCGGGGCTCCGGGCACCCAGCTGACATCTGGGGGCCCTTTCTCCACTCGCGGTTTCCTGCTTCCCTTCCGTACCGACAGAGAAAACCGCTGCCCCACCCAGCTCACTCACCCCGGCGTCCTGGGAATTACTATTCTCTCCCCTCACCCACGGTATCCACGATCCTCGACCCCCGTCCTCATCCCCATCAACATCCAAGATGTTTGACCCCCGCTTCCCAGACTAAAAAATCAGAAGCCACCCGCGCTGTGATCATGCACAAGTCTTAATTTAATGGGTAAAAACATTAAATTATTACACGCAACATTTTTTCCAATAAAGCATAATAAATAGAATCTATTTCTTTTAAAACGCTGTACAAGAGACTGGAAAACAAGCTTCCAACAGAATATAAACTCATGCTACCTTCTTATTGATTTAGGACGCTCTCCCACCCCCCATGCCCGAAGCAACGTCACTTCAGGTCTCTGAGCACAGCTGGCCAAGGTCACCAGGTTCCAGGAGCTCTGGAAGTGACGACCTCACTCTTAAATGCTGGGCCCTTGCCTTGTCTGAGGCACAGAAGAAACTGAACCGTTTAGGTGGCTGTGGACTGCAGGAGCCCTTCTCTGTCCAAAACACCAAAAGGGGTGAGAAAAACAAATGAGAAACGTCCCCCCAAACACACACACACACACACCCCCAAAACCAACACCTATAAGCCACAAACTGGTGCTCCTCCCCTGCTGCGGCAGTGGGCAGGAGAAACAAGAAGAGAAAGTGTTTCTTCCCCTCTCTCCCAATATATAACCCCATGGGGTCCTCTTGCTAGAGAGAGTGACCCCAGATCACAGCGGGGCCACCATGTGCCCCTGCAGGATGTCCACGAGGTCCTGAGCCCCTCTCTGCAGTGCCAGCTCCAGGGGTGTGAGCCCCCTGGCATTCCTGCGATGGAGATCAGATTCAGCTGCCAGAAAGTTGACTACAGCAGTGTGACCTTCTTGCACCGCCAGATGAATGGGAAGTGCCCCAGTGCCATCAGGCGCGTTGACATCAGCCCCATGCTCCACTAGGACCTTCAGGGTATCCAGGAATCCAGTGCGGGCTGCGTCATGGACTGGACTGGTACCAGAGGTGTCCTGGACATTGGGGCTGGCACCTTGCTTCAGCAGCTCCAGGGCGATGGTGGTGCTGCCAAACATCATGACCTGTGTGAGGGACAGAGGATCAGGAGGTCTTCAAGGGAAGGGGTTCCAAAAAAGGAGTCACTGGAGAGAGAAGGCATCTCCTAGGAACAGGATATGCCAGAGGAGGGGCCCTCTAGTGAACGGGGAAGCTGCATAAGCCCCCGGGGAACTGTTTGAGAATGCAGAGAAAAAGTTCTCCTGGGAATAGAGAACCCTTTCCTCCCCGGCTGCCCTCACCCCAACCCACCAGAAGCTGGTCACTCCCTTTAGAATAATATCAGACCCCCAACCCAGAGAACAGCCCCCATGGAAACTTTCAAGGAACCTAAGTCTCTCCTCCAAGGGACCAAAGACACCCCAGATATGGGCAATCACCAGGAAATATAAAATCCCCTCCAGGAAATGGGCCCCAAGAGACAGAACTACCACCAAAGAACTTGACAATCCTCAAAAGGAAAAAGAGATGCCAAAGAAAAGTGAACCCCACCGCCATTCTCCAGGAAATAGCCTCCTCCTATATAATGATGATGTCACTTCAGGGTACCTGAGAGCTCCTTTCAAAAAAACAGGATTCTGAAGAGTGCAGGGCTCACGCCTGTAATCTTAACACTTTGGGAGGCTGAAGAGGGTGGATCAGCTGAGGTCAAGAGTTCAAGATCAGCCTGGCCAACTTGGCGAAACCCCACCTCTACTAAAAATACAAAAATTAGCTGGGCGTGGTGGCAGGGGCCTGTAATCCCAGCTACTCGGGAGTCTGAGGGTGGAGAATCGCTTGAACCCGGGAGGTGGAGGTTGCAGTGAGCCAAGATCGTGCCACTGCACTCCAGCTTCCATTTAAAAAAAAAGAGAGAGAGAGAAGAAAGAAAGGATTCCAAAAGCAGTAAGAGAAGAGAAAGGAGACTCCTCTGTAACACGTCTCCCAAGGGAATATAGGGACTCTTACAATCTGACACTGTTTCTCCTCCGGGGCCCCCACACTATACAAAGATCCGCATAAACTTTGGGAATTAAGACCCCCACCCCCAAGTAACCAAATATGTCTCAGAGAGCCCCCTACAAAATGAGGAACCCCTGGAGACCGGACCTCTCCTTCCAGAGATCGGATCTCCCCATAGAAGCCCACCAAAATGTGAGCCGTCCCCAGGGAAAAGGCATCCAAAGAAGCTGAACCCACGGAATAGAAAACCTCCCCAGAGAAAAAGAATCCCCTGCACTCAGAGAACCAGGAATCCTCCCAGAGAAGAATCTGGAAAGCTATCCCCTCCCCCTCCAACCTAGCCTCACCCACCACTCACCTTCGAAAGGGGACCATGGGGGAACAATGAAAGCCTAGAGAAGAAGGACCGGTCCCCAGTGGGTTGCACCACCAGGGCCAAGAGACCAGAGGAGAGGGGCTCTGGAGTCTCGACACTCACCTCGCTGAGCCGCCCCGCCCCTGACCTGAGCCAGCCCGGCCTCACCTGCAGCGCCGTCTTGCCAAAGCGGTTGAGGGCGTCGGGATGCACCAGCTCGCGGTGCAGAAGGCGGCGCACCTCCTGCACGTCGCCCCGGGCCGCGGCCCCACTCAGCCGGTCGCCGGCGCAGACCTCCTCCAGCAGCATGTCGACACTGACGGCCTGCGAAGTCCCCCACCCCGCCCCAGCCAGGCGCCGTCAGCACCGAGGAGCCGGCGGGCGCTAGCCCGAACAGCCCTCCCGGGGCGCGGCCGTGGTGCGCCTGGCTGCGCTGCACTCCCGGCCCGGGTCCCCAGCCCCAGACCCCGGCCCTCCCAGCGGGCTCCTCCCCCTGTCAACCGGCCCGCGGTGAGGGGCCGGGAGTCCGGCCCAACCCTCGGCCGCCCGCGGGGCCCTGCCCGGCGCCCGCCCCTTGGGGGCCGGGTCTCCCCCCAACTCACCCTCCCTCCTCCTAGCCGGGCGGGGTCTGCTCTGAGCCTGCGCCGCCGCAGCAGCCAGGGCATCCGCCAGGGGGCGGAGCCAACGTGCTCCCGGCCCCGCCCCGAACGCCGGGGATTTGTTTTCTTACAAATTCGCTGCTGTATAACGACGCCGCTTTGCCTGTGGCGCAACCTTACGGCGCTCCGCCCACAGGGCCTGCGTAACCAATGGATGCGCGTCGCCGGGGTAATTTCGGGATCGGGTGAAAGGCGTCTCTCCTGTTTGGTCAGAGCGCGGCAATCGGTGGCCTGCCAGCAATGGCGGGGTTTTCGGTTTTCAAATGTACTCGGCGGGCGGGAAAGACGGCCGGTTTAACTGACCTAGGGAGAAAGGTCAAGGACAGGGTAGAGCGGGCTGCTCCGGGACCTCGGCGCCTCCTGGGGGAAGGGAGGCAGGGCTGGGGCCACCCAATCTGGGCTTCCACTAATAGACATTGGTTGGCCCTTACTACACGCTGGGCGCTTTATTTCATTAATTCATCTTTTCCTGTGTGCAGGGAGCGTTCTGGGTGCTGCACGCGCACATTCAAGCAACTAAATAATATTAGCGTAAAGCACAGTGAAGAAAGGGAAATGGGGAGACGGGGTAGAAGAGGAAGGGATCACCCTACCTGGCTCACACTGAGCCAGGAGGAAAGAAGCCTGCAGTTGCCACGTGGGAAGGCCTGGGAGGACAGAGTCGCAGCCAGACAGGGACTCAGAGGTCTACGCTCAAAGATTTATTTGGCACCTCCTAGAGGTGCCAGAGCGGAGAGCATGCCAGGCAGCCCCTGCTGTAGGGACACCTATGGTTTGGGGCCGGAGACAATAGTTAATATTTATTTATTTTTGAGACAGGGTCTCACTCCCATCACACAGGCTGGAGTGCAGTGGCGAGATCACAGCTCACTGCAGCCTCAACTTCCCGGGCTCAAGTGATCCAACCGCCTCAGCCTCCGGAGTAGCTGTGACTAAGGGCGCACCACCACGCCCAGCTAATTTGTATTTTTAGTTGAGATTGGGTTTCACTATGTTGCCCAGGCTGGTGTTTTTGGTTGGTTTGTTTTTCGTTTTTAAATACAGATTTTTTTTTTTTTTTTTTTTTTTTTGAGACGGAGTTTCGCTGTTGTTACCCAGACTGGAGTGCAATGGCACGATCTCGGCTCACCGCAACCTCCGCAAGCAATTCTCCTGCCTCAGCCTCCCGAGTAGCTGGGACTACAGGCGCGCACCACCATGCCCAGTTAATTGTTTGTATTTTTAGTAGAGACGGGTTTTCACCTTGTTGACCAGGATGGTCTTGATCTCTTGACCTCGTGATCACCCGCCTCGGCCTCCCAAAGTGCTGGGATTATAGGCGTGAGCCACCGCGCCAGGCCAGATTTTTTTTTTCTTTCTTTTTTTTGAGACAGAATCTCGCCCTGTCGACCAAGCTGGAGTGCAGTAGCGTGATATCGGCTCACTACAACTTCAGCCTCCTGGGTTCAAGCGATGCTCCTGCCTCAGTCTCCCGAGTAGCTGACACTATAGTACACCTGGCTAATTTTTTTGTATTTTTAGTAGAGACAGGATTTCTCGCCGTGTTAGCCAGCATGGTCTCGATCTCCTGACTTCGTGATCCACCCGCCTCAGTCTGTCCCAGAGTGCTGGAATTACAGACATGAGCCACTGTTCCCGGCATATATATATATATATATATAAAATTAATATTGGGGTTCTTGCTATGTTTTCCAGGCTGATCTCGAATTCCTGGGCTCAACGGATCCTTCTGCCTCCACCTCCCAAAGTGCTGGGTTACAGGCATGGGCCCCTACACCCGGCCAATAGTTAAATCTTTTCAGAGCGGTAGAGGCGACTGACCAGATGAGCCGTTGAAATGGAAAGGTAGAGAGGGCCTCCCTGAAGAGGTGACATTTGATGTGAGACGTAACCGTGAGAGAGCGAGACTTGTGGTTATAAGGGGAAGAGCACACCAGGTGGGAAACACAGCAGAGGCTAAGGCCCAGAGGTGACAGTGTGCCTGTGCAGAGGAGGGGAGAACAGGTAGGTGGGGGATCGAGGTGGCATTGTGCAGATCAAGCCATGGCTTTTTTTTTTCCTTTCCCTTTTTTGAGTCAGAGTCTCGCTCTGTCACCCAGGCTGGAGTGCAGTGGCCCAGTCTCAGCTCATTGCAACCTCCACCTCCCCATTTCAAGCGATTCTCATGCCACAGTAGCTGGGATTACAAGCACCTGGTACAACGGTCGGGCAATTTTTGTATTTTTTAGTAGAGACAGGATTTCACCATGCGGGCCAAGCTGGTCTTGAACTCCTAACCCCAAGTGATCCTTCTGCCTCAGCTTCCCAAAGTGCTGGGATTACAGGTGTGAGCCACTGTGCCCGGCCCAGGCTATGGTTTTAATAAGATAGGAATGCCGCGTGCAGTGGCTCACGCCAGTAATCCCAGCACTTTAGGAGGCCGAGGTGGGCGGATCACGAGGTAAGGAGATCAAGAGCATCCTGGCTAACACGGTGAAACCCCATCTCTACTAAAAATACCAAAAAAAAAAAATTAGCCAGGCATGGTGGCAGGCACCTGTAGTTCCACTTACTCGGGACGCTGAGGCAGGAAAATTGCTTGAACCCAGGAGGCGGAGGTTGCAGTGAGCCGAGATCACACCACTGCACTCCAGCCTGGGCGACAGAGCGAAACTCCGCCTCAAAAAAAAAACCACACACACGCACACACAAAAATTAGCCAAGCGTGGTGGCGGGCGCCTGTAGTCCCAGCTAGGTAGGAGGCTGAGGCAGGAGAATCACTTGAAACCGGGAGGCACAGGTTGCAGTGAGCCAAGATTGCACCACTGCACTCTAGCCAGGGCAACAGTGAGACTGTCTCAAAAAAAGAAAGAAGCGAAGCTAACAGGCGCCCTCTAGCGGCCATTGGGGGAACAGACTGGAGGTGGGAAGCGAAGGCAGCCGCAGGGGACCAGGAGGGAAACTGACTGACCCGGGTCCCAAGTGAGCGATCACCAGGGACTGTTGCCCGCTCCCACTGCAGCACTTGAGCAATGTCCCCATCCAAAAAGCACATAGACAGCGGCTAGATTCATCTTTTTAATGACATCCTAAAATTCAGAGGAGGGATCAGCAGGGCCTCTGGGCTCAGCAGCTGTGAAGGAGGAGGGACCCACAACACCCACTAAGGCAGGTCATTGCAAAAAGGCACTCGCCACGGGGACTTCAAGCCCCTTTTCTATTTCTTCATATAAAATCAGGGGGACAGGGAAAGCTCCAAGGGTGAGGGAAGCAGAGAGAGTTTCTCTCCCAGCCTATGGAGTAAGGAAGAGGTGAGGAAGGGGCCGGTGCTGGGAGTGAGAAACTGCCAAGTCCAGGCCTGCCCTCACAGACACGCAAAGCCCGCACCTTCCCTCCTAAAATCTGCAGCCGGGGCTGTAAGGAAGCCTCCTGTTCAAGTCCCCATCTCTTCTCCCTTCTAGCTGGTACGAAGTTGGTAATCTGCAGAGGAAGAATGAGCAGGGGCCATCTGAGAAATGGGAAGAGGAGGGTCGGATGTGGTGGTTTACACCTGTAATCCCAGCACTGTGGGAGGCCGAGGTGGGTGGATCAATTGAGATCAGGATTTCTAGACCAGCCTGGCCAGCATGGTGAAACCTCATCTCTACAAAAATTAGCTGGACATGGTGGCGCACGCCTATAATCCTAGCTACTCCGGAGGCTGAGGCAGATGAATCGCTTGAACCTGGGAGGTAGAGATTGCAGTGAGCTGAGATCGTGCCTCTGCACTCCAGCCTGGGTGACAGAGTGAGACTATCATCTCAAAAATAAAATAAATGAGGGGGGAAGGAAGAGGGACAGCATTCCACGCCACTTCAGTTTATCTCTGACCTCAGCACTCATGATCATCAAGGCTAAGAATGGGGCTAATAGGCTAGGCACGGTGGCTCACGCCTGTAGTCCCAGCACTTTGGGAGGCTGAGGCAGGAGGATCATCTGAGGCTAGGAGTTTGAGATCAGCCTGGCCAACATGGCAAAACCTCATCTCTACTAAAAATACAAAAACTAGCCAGGCGTGGTGACAGGCATCTGCAATCCCAGCTACTCAGGAGGCTGAGGCAGGGAAAATTTCTTGAACTTGGGAGGCAGAAGTTGCAGTGAGCTGAGATCATGCCGTTGCACTCCAGCCTGAGTGACAGAGCGAGACTCTGTCATAAGAACAACAGAAAAAGATGGGGGCTAAAGACAGGTACTGTAACCATAGCAACAAGCTGGTGTCCAGGCAGCAGATGGGGATTCTTTATGTTCATCCCCTTCAAATCACGACCACCCTAGAGCTGTCGATTGCCCCAATTTTTTTTTTTTTTTCGAGCCAGGGTCTCACTCTTGCCCAAGCTGGAGTGCACTGGCACGATCATGGCTTACTGCAGCCTCGACCTCCTGGGCTCCGGCAATCCTCCCACCTCAGCCTGGTGAGTTGCTGGGACTACAGGTATACACATCAGACCTGGCTGATTTTTACATTTTTTGTAGAGAAGCAGTTTTCCTGTATTGCCAAGGCTGGTCTGGAACTCCTGAGCTCAAGCAGTCCTACCACCTCAGCCTCCCAGAGTGTTGAAATTACAGATGTGAGCCACCACGCCTGGGTCAACTGCCCCCATTTTAAAGATGGGCAAACCAAGGCTCACAGTGCCATGACAAGAAGCAGCAATTTTTTTTTTTTTTTTTGAGACAGGGTCTCTGTTGCCCAGGCCAGAGTGCAATGGCACCGCAACCTCTGCCTTCTGGGTTCAAGCAATTCTCCTGCCTCAGCCTCCAAAGTAGCTTGGATTATAGGCACACACCACTACACCTGGCTAATTTTTGTATTTTTAGTAGAAACAGGGTTTCACTATGTTGGCCAGGTTGGTGTCGAACTCCTGGGCCTCAAGAGATCCACATGCCTTGGCCTCCCAAAGTGCTGAGATTACAGGTGTGAACCACTGCACTCAACCCTTCTTGAGTTTTCTTTTTTTCTTTTCTATTTTCTTTCTTTTTGAGACAAAGTCTCGCTTTGTTGCTCAGGCTAGAGGGCAGTGGCGCGATCTCAGATCAATGCAACCTCTCCCTCCCAGATTCAAGCAATTCTCCTGCCTCAGCCTTCCAAGTAGCTGGGACTACAGGCATGTGCCACCATGCCCAGATAATTCCTTGTCTTTTTTAGTAGAGACGGGGTTTCGCCGTGATGGCCAGGCTGGTCTTGAACTCCCGATCTCAGGTGATCCACCTGCCTTGGACTCCCTAAGTGCTGGGATTACAGGTGTGAGCCACCTCATCTGGCTGCCTTCTTGAGTTTTCCGAACCAGAATGTGGTGAAAGCCCTGAGTTCCTACCCACTGCCCTTCCCTCGCCCCACCGTCCCCACAAGCCCGGCTGCCTTACCGCCACTCTGGGTGATGTAACGAACCCAGGGCAGGGCCTGGTAACCGCTTTTCTCAATGATCTTCATGTATCGGACCTGGAAGGGCATGAAAAGAGGTGGTCCAGGATTGCGGGAGGGAGGTGGCCAGGGCCAGGGAGAAAGAGATGGCTTAGGCCAAGGGGCTATGTGGCACGGGCTGGGATCACTGAGGGAACATGACATAGTCTTGGGAGACGAGGTGGCACAGGCAAGGGAGTGGTGAATGGCTTGGAGGTGGAGAAGGGAGAGAAATGTACAAGCCAGTGGGGAACACGGTGGCACAGGCTGGGGCGGTGGAGGCCCAGGCTGCAAGCAGGTAGAAGTAACATTGCTTTCGGGAAAGGCCAGGAAGCCATCAGAGGAGTGGACATAGGCCGGGGGACTGAGGTGACTTGAGCCAAGGGACAGGAGAGAAAGGAACACACCAAAGTCAAGGGGAGGAACCTCCCCATCGGCTTCTCTTACCTGGATCCCAGAGACGGTGAAGTAGGGGATCTCAAACTTGACCCCGATAGGGGGCCGGCCCTCCACCTCCTCCTTCTCCACACTGGGGAGGCCAAAGTGGGCTCGCATCAAGTACTCCTTGCCCCCCTGAGGGAACACAGGGGCATCAGACACACCAGAATCCCTCTACCCCTTCCCAGACCTGCCTTATAGCAACCCCTGGAGCAAGATGTGCTCACAGCACTTTTCACAGACAGGAAAGTAACAGCTCCTTAGCCTGGGCAACAGAGTGAGATCCCATCTCTACCAAAAGTTTAAAAATTAAAGCCGGGCACAGTGGCTCACGCCTGTAATCCCAGCACTTTGGGAGGCCCAGGTGGGTGATCACCTGAGGTCAGGAGCTCGAGACCAGCCTGACCAACATGGAAAAACCCTGTCTTTACTAAAAATACACAAAAAAAATGATCTAGGCATGGTGTGCATTCCTGTAATCCCAGCTACTCGGGAGGCTGAGGCAGGATAATCGCCTGAACCCAGGAGGTGGAGGTTGCGGTGAGCCCAGATCACACCATTGCACTGCAGCCTGGGCAAGAAGAGCAAAACTCCATCTCAAAAAAAAAAAATTGAGCTGGGTTCAGTGGAACATGCCTGTAGTGTCAGCTAATCGGGAGGCTGAGGCAGGAAGATCCCTTGAGCCTGGGAGTTTGAGGCTGGGTGAGCTGTGATCACTCCACTGCACTCCAGCTTGGGTGACAGAGATTCACCAGGGAAGATTCTGACTGCAAAACCCAATTTTTTTTTTAAACTACCATGTCCTGTTTTACAGGCACTGATGATCCACCTCTCCCCAGATCACAGGGACAAGCCAAAACGTCTAGCAGCCCAGGGATTTCACAGACGGGCAAACTGAGTCTCCTTGAGGGGAAATGCGTTTCCCAAGCCCACCCAGCTCAGCAAAGCAAGGGTGAGGAAGCTGAACCCAGGGCCAGTTTCCTCGAGACCTTGGCAGGGGGACACTTAAACCCACTTCCCATCATGGAGGCTTAGTGTAACCCTCTGTGAAATAGACTGGCCTGGTTTCCAGCTTGATCACTCCCAGAGAATCATCACCTGCATATATACCTCTCTGATTTATTTATTTTTTTTTACTTTTTTTTTTGAGATGGAGTCTCACTCTGTTGACAGTCTGAAGTGCCGTGGCTCAATCTCGGCTCACCGCAACCTCTGCCTCCCGGGTGCAAGTGATTCTCCTGCCTCAGCCTCCCAAGTAGCTGGGATTACAGGTGCACGCCACCACGCTCAGCTAATTTTTGTATTTTTAGTAGATACGGGGTTTCACCATTTTGGCCAGGATGGTCTTGATCTCTGGACCTCTTGTGATCTGCCCGCCTTGGCCTCCCAAAATGCTGGGATTACAGGTGTGAGCCACTGCACCCAGCCTCTTTCTTCCTAATCTTTTTTTTTTTTTTTTTTTTGCCAATCAATGAGAGCTTGTAAGGTTGCTGAGGTTGGTTGGCCTTGAAATCTTGGCCTCGCCTTCGCAAGCGCCACGACATCCGGCCAGAGCCACTTTGGGCTCCTTTTTTTTTTTTTTTTGATCCACCTGCCTCAGCCTCCCAAAGAGCTGGGATTACAGGCGTGTGCCACCGCGCCCGGCCTCTCTGAATCTTTTTATAGAGGCAGGGTCTCACTGTGTTGCCTAGGCAGGTCTCCAACTCCTGGGTTCAAGCAATGTGCCCATGTCAGCCTCTCAAAGTGCTGGGATTCCAGGCATGAGCCACCACACCTGGCTGCATCTCTGATTTCTTCTCTGGTTCTCATGTGTCCTGGTCAGTCTTGACACTACTCCAGCCACCCCTACCCCAGATGCCCCACCAGTCCCTAGTGCTTACCGGGAAAGACTTAATACTCCAAATCACGACGTTTTTCTCTGGCACATACTTGGCGCTGCCCACACTGGTCTTGAATCTGGGGGAGTCAGCATCACTAGGCACGGGCACAGATATCTCCACACCGTTGGCCACTGACTGTTTCTTAAACTGCCCCTTGGCCTATCAGAGGAGAGAGCATGGAGATGAAGAATTCGATTGCACACCTTGCAAATATTCACCAAGCCCTTTCCTATGCCATCTCAGCCAGGGCTCCACAATTCTAAGGTGGTGACATTATCCTATCCAGTTTTTGTTTGTTTTTTTGAGACAGAGTCTCACTCTCTTGCCCAGGCTGGAGTATAGTGGCACAATCTCAGCTCACTGCAACCTCTGCCTCCTGGGTTCAAGGGATTATTCTGCCTCAGCGCCCCCACCCCCCCAAGTAACTGGGACTACAGGTACAAGCCACCATGCCCAGCTAATTGTTTTGTATTTTTAGTAGAGACGGGGTTTCACCATATTAGCCAGGCTGGTCTCGGTCTCCTGACCTTGTGATGCACCCGCCTCAGCCTCCCAAAGTGCTGGGATTGCAGGAATGAGTAACATGCCTGCCTATCATGTCCATTTTGTAGATGAGGAAACTGAGGCACACAGAAGTTAAGGCATTTCCCTGCAGATACACAGCCAACAAGTGGTAGAGCCAGGGCCACACCCATGAGCCACCAGAAGCCCCACTCTTGGTGCCTTCCATTTGGACAGCACCATACACCTTTGCCTGATTCAAAATGACCCCTTCTGGCCAGCCGCAATGGTTCATGCCTGCAATCCCAGCATTTTGGGAGGCCGAGGGTGAGGCAGGCAGATACCCTGAGGGCAGGAGTTCTACTAAAAATATAAAAATTAGCTGGGCATGGGAGCGCTCACCTATAATCCCAGCTACTCCAGAGGCTGAGGCAGGCAAATCCCTTGAACTCAGGAGGCAGAGGTTGCAGTGAGCCGAGAACGTGCTACTGCACTCCAGCCTGGGCAACAGAGGGAGATTCTACCTCAAAACGAAACAAACAAAAAAAGCCTTCAGTCCAGCACAGAAGAGTTGTTTTTCATTTTGGTTTTGTTTGTTTTTTGAGACAGTCTTACTCTGCCGCCCAGGCTGGAATGCAGTGGCACAATCTCAGCTCACCAAAACCTCCACCTCCCAGGTTTAAGCAATTCCGCTGCCTCAGCCTGCCAAGTAGCTGGCATTACAGGCGCGCAGCACCACGCCTGGCTAATTTTTGCATTTTTAGTAGAGACGGGGTTTCACCATGTTGGTCAGGCTAGTCTCAAACTCCTGACCTCATGATTCACTCGCCTTGGCCTCCCAAAGTGCTGGAATTACAGATGTGAGCCACCTTGCCTGGCCTGTTTTGTTGTTGTTGTTTTAGATATGAAGTTTCACTCTTATTGCCCAGACTAGAGTGCAATGGCGTGCTCTCAGCTCACCACAACCTCCACCTTGGGGTTTAAGCGATTCTCTTGCCCCAGTCCCCTGAGTGACTGGGATTAAGGTGCCTGCCACCACACCTGGCTAATTTTTGTATTTTTAGTAGAGACAGGGTTTCACCATGTAGGCCAGGCTGGTCTTGAACTTCTGACCTCAGGTGATCTGCCCACATCGGCCTCCGAAAGTGCTGGGATTACAGGTATGAGCCACGATTCCCAGTGAAGTTTTCATTTGGTAACTGACTGTTTTTTTGGGAGGTGGGTTCTAGCTCTATCATCCAGGCTAGAGTCCTTGGCTCACTGCAACCACCTCCTCCTCCTGGGCTCAAGCAATCCTCCCACCTCAGCCTCCCAAGTAACTGGGATTACAAGGACTCACCACTATGCCAGGCTAATTGTTGTATTTTTTTGTAGAAACAGGGTTTCGCCATGTTGCCCAGGTTGGTCTCAAAGTCCTGGGCTTAAGTGATCTGCCTGCTCCAGACTCCCAAAGTGCTGGGATGACAGGCATGAGCCACTGCACCCACCTGAGCTCATGCATTGTTAATAAGCATTCTCCTAAGGCCCACCTTGACCATGATCTCCACACGGCTGTGGGAGAACTTCTCAATGACAGACTCAATCCAGATCAGTGGCTTCACCTGTGGGTAAAAGATGGGAGCAGTTGTTGGAGACTACAAGGTCACTCTCTCTTTTTTTTTTTTTTTGAGACAGAGTCTTGCTCTGTCACCCAGGCTGGAGCGCAGTGGCGTGATCTCGGCTCACTGCAACCTAGGCCTCCTGGGTTCAAGTAATTCTGCTGCCTCAGCCTCCTGAGTAGCTAGGACTACAGGTGTGTGCCACCACACCCAGCTAATTTTTGTATTTTTAATAGAGATGGGGTTTCACCATGTTGGCCAGGCTGGTCTTGATCTCTTGACCTCATGATTCACCCATCTTGGCCTTTCAAAGTGCTGGAATACAGGCATGAGCCACCAAGACCAGCCTCCCTTTTTTTTTAAATGAGACAGAGTCTGGCTTCTTCACCCAGGCTGGAGTACAATGGCATGATCTCAGCTCACTGCAACCTTCGCCTACCAGGTCAAGCAATTCTCCTGCCTCACCCTCCCCAGGAGCTGGCATTACAGGCACGCGCCACCACGCCCAGCTAATTTTTGTATTTTTAGTAGAGATGGGGTTTCACCCTGTTGGCCAGGCTGGTCTCAAACTCGACCTCAAGTGATCTACCCGCCTCAGCCTCCCAAGGTGCTGGGATTACAGGCGTGAGCCACCACACCTGGCTCAGGGCTACTCTTCAGCCTACCCCATCCTACCCCACCCACACGGGGCTGGACCCTACCTCACCTGGGTGCTGAGGCGGTAGGACATGAGCTCGAAGTCACCATCAGGTGGGATGAAGGAGATGGTACGGTCGTTGTCAAAGCGTGAGAGCCGCACACACTGGTGGAATTTCACATCCTCCAGCTCCACCGATTTGTTCTTGCTGCCTGAAACTCAGAGTGGAGAGTGCGGAGTGACCCGAGGGCCAGGGAAGAATTCCTATCCCCACCTTCCCTGCCCACCACTATTACCCCATATGGGGAAACCAAGGCACAGAGAAGCTGCATTAAAAACTAGCATGGTAGAGCTGGAATCTGAACCTTGGTTTTTTTTTTTTTTGAGACAGGAGTCTCATACTATCACCTGGGCTGGAATGCAGTGACGTGATCTCGGCTCACTATCACCTCCGCCTCCCAGGTTCAAGCGAGTCTCCTGTCTCAGCTTCCTGAGTAGCTGAATTACAGTCGCCCACCACCACGTGCAGCTAATTTTTTGTATTTTTAGTAGAGATGGGGTTTCACTTTGTTGGCCAGGCTGCTCTTAAATGCCTGACCTCGTGACCCACCCTCCTCAGCCTCCCAAAGTATTGGGATTACAGGCTCACAAGTATTGTGAGCCACCGTGCCCAGCCATCTAGCTTTTAAATATGACGCTAAGCCGGGCACAGTAGCTCACACCTGTAATCCTAGCACTTTGGGAGGCCAAGGCAGGAGGATCACTTGAGGCCAGGAGTTTAGACCAACCTGGGCAATATAATGAGATCCCTGTCTCTATAAAAAAATATAAAACTTAGATAGTACTTGCCTGTGGTCCCAGCTGCTCAAGAGGCTGAGGTAGGAGGATCAATTGAGCCTCGGAAGTCGAGGCTGCAATAAGCTACAATCACGCTACTACACTCCAGCCTGGGCAACAGAGCGAGACCCCGTCCCAAAATAAATGAATACATATGATACTATTCTGTCTCCTCCTTTCAGCAGGATGTCAGCTCCGTAAAAACATGGGTTTGTCTTTTACTTCTCTGCTGTGTCCTCAGACCCTAAAACTGCTCCTGGCACCCAATAGTCGCTCCATCATCAAACAGCCTTTGCAGTCAACCAATGGCTGCAATACTGGCCGTGACCAGCAGAGGGTGAGCAAGCGCTTATTTCAAAAATGGCTGCCATTCTCTAGGTCCTCACGTGGGATGGGGTTCATGGCTCCCCTGTGCACTTCCCAGAAGAGAGGTCCCCTAAATACTTACGGCCAGTGAGCTCAAAGAGCACACGGTCATTGAGGCCCAGCCGCAGCTCAGGCATTCCCGACAGAAACACCTTGAGCTTGATGCTACCGACGATCTCGCTCAGCAGGACGCTGCCGTTGGCATTGACCTGAGGGTGGACGTCGGGGGGTGGTCAGCAGGCATCCGGCCCGCTGTCCTGCAGCCAGGCCCTGGAAAGGGTCCGGGGGAGGTGTGTCAGCTCACCAGCAGGTTGACAGACTCTATGACATCGATGAAGACCTCGTTCTTCTTATACTTGATGCCCTCAGAGCGCCAGGACACAGCATTGGTGACAGTGGGTGGCACTCGTGATTTGCCCGTCTCCAGCTTGTTGCTCTGCTGAGTGATGTACCTGGCAGGAGGGTGGCAGGGACAAGCAGCTGGACCCTGGGACACCTCCCTGGACCTCCTCCAGTTCCCTACCCCCGTGGTCCAGCCCATGGCTACCCCCAGGGCTCACTCCTGCAGGATCTTGCTGTCGGTGGTCTGCGGGAAGCCAAAGTCCATGAGCTCATCCAGCAACTCATAGACGATGACAAAGTTGTCCCGGATGCTCTCCTCCTCCAGCTCCTTGAAGTATTCACAGAATACCTGGGGGTTGGGGGAGACAGATACTCACAAAGTGTGGCTATGGGCTGGGCACAGTAGCTCATGACTGTAACCTCGGCACTTTAGAAGGCCAGGGCACAAGGATCACCTGAGGTCACGAGTTCAAGACCAGACTGGGCAACATAGTAAGCCCCTACTTCTACCAAAAAAAAAAAAAAAAAAAAAATTGTTAGCTTAGCATGATGGTGGACACCAGTAGTCCCAGCTACTCAGGAGGCTCAGTCAGGAGGATTGCTTGAGCCCAGGAGATCAAGGCTGCAGTGAGCCATGATAATGTGCTGCATTCCAGCCTGGGCAATGGAATAAGACCCTGTCTCAAAAAGAAAAAAGGCCAGGCATGGTGATTCATGACTGTAATCCCAGCACTTTGAGAGGCCAAGGCAGTCTGATGACGAGCTCAGGAGTTTGAGACAAGCCTAATGGTGAAATCCATCTCTACTAAAAATACAAAAAAGACGGGCATGATGGCAGGTGCCTATAATCCCAACTACTAGGGAGGCTGAGGCAGGAGAATCGCCTGAACCTGGGAGGTGGAGGTTGAGCCAAGATCTCATCAACCTGGGCGACAAGCATGAAACTGTCTCAAAAAAGAAAAGAAACATCCAAGTTCATGAACATTGTAAATTTTATCCACTGGCCCTGTGAATCTGGACCTAGCACCAGGTTAAGATCCCCTGAGAACACTTATGTATGACCTCAGCGGAGAAACTATCACTCATTTGACACTTTTCCTCAGCTCACCTCACAGTGGGGTCCTCTTCATTCAAACCTCAGCTCCAAAGTCCCTTCTCTGGCAAAGCCCTTCCTCCCTTGAGATCAGCACTAAAGTCATCGGTTAACACAATCCTCTGTTTAATCTCCTTAATGCCCACCCCCCCCCACTGCCGCCACCACTTTTTTTTTAGAAGAATTGACGCTGTTGCAGTGGCTTGTCATCTCACTGCAACCTCCACCTCCCGAGTTCAAGTGATTCTCCTGCCTCAGCCTCCCGAGTAGCTGGGATTACAGGTGCGCACCACCACACCTGGCTAATTGTTGTATTTTTAGTAGACATGGGGTTTCACCATGCTGGCCAGGATGGTCTCAAACTCCTGACCTTGTTATGCACCCGCCTCAGCCTCCCAAAGTGCTGGGATTACAGGCGTGAGCCACCTTAATGCCCTTTAACTCCACAGTGTACTGTCTCATTCCCTCTGTTGGCATCAGTGAACAAGGGGACCAGGACGCTGCCTACTACGTCCACAGCTGTGTATCCCCATTTTGCAAAGAGAAGGCAAATCAGGCCAGGCACAGTGGCTCACACCTGTCATCCCAGCACTTTGGGAGACCAAGGCAGGTGGCCCACCTGAGGTCAGGAGTTTAAGACCAGCCCAACCAACATGGTAAAACCCCATCTCTACTAAAAATACAAAACTAGCCAAGTGTGGTGGCATGCCTTTAATCCCAGCTACTCAGGAGGCTGAGGCAGGAGAATCACTTGAACCCAGGAGGTAGAGGTTGCAATGAGCTGAGATCTTGCCATTGCACTCCAGCCTGGGGGACAAGAGCGAGACTTGGTCTCAAGAAAAAGAGAGAGAGAGAGAAGGCAAATCAATAAATATTTCCTGTTTGTGGAAGAGTATTTGTAGGCAGGGTGCAGTGACTCACTCACACATATAATCCCCAGCTGGTAACATGGAGAGACCTTGTCTCTACAAAAAATACCAAAAAATGGCCAGGCACAGTAGCTCACGCCTGTAACCCAGCAATTTGGGAGGCTGAGGCAGGTGGATCACCTTAGGTCGGGAGTTTGAGACCAGCCTGGCCAACATGAAGAAACCCCATGTCTACTAAAAATATAAAAATTAGCTGAGCATGGTGGTGTGCACCTGTAGTCCCACCTACTCAGGAGGCTAAGGCCTGAAAATCGTTTGAACCTGGTAGGAGGAGGCTGCAGTGAGCTGAGATTATACTGCTGGACCCCAGCCTTGGAGACAGAGTGAGACTCCTCAAAATATACAAATACAAATACAAAAATTAGCCTAGCGTGGTACATGGACCTGTAGTCACAGCTACTTGGGAGGCTGAGGCACGAGACTCACTTGAACCCGGGAGGCAGAGGTTGCAGTGAGCTGAGATTGTGCCATTGCACTCCAGCCTGGTCAACAGAGAGACACTCTAGCTCAAAAAAATTTAATTTGATTTAATTTAATTTAAAAAGGAAGATCAAGGCTGTAGCATGTTGAGATTACGTCACTGTCCTCCAGTCTGGGTTACAGAGCAAGACCCTGTCTCAAAAAACAAACAAAAGGCCAGGTGCAGTGGTTCACGTCTGTAATCCCAGCACTTTGGGAGGCTGAAGTGGGTGGATCACCTGAGGTCGGGAGTTCAACACCAGCCTGGCCAACATGGAGAAACCCCGTCTCTAGTAAAAAATACAAAAGTAGACGGGCGTGGTGGTAGATGCCTGTAATCCTAGCTATTCAGGAGGCTGAGACAGGAGCATCACTTGAACCCAGGAGGCAGAGGTTACGGTGAGCCGAGATCATGCCATTGCACTCCAGCCTGGGCAAGAAGAGCAAAACTCCATCTCAAAAAACAAACACACAAACCAACAAAAACCAGTGGCATATTATAAATACTCAATACATTATTATATGATTATTATAATATTTGTGATAATCTAACAATAGCAGTAAACCTTTGTTGAGCACTTACTATACACTGAGCAATGTTCTAGGCCCTTGACAGGCATTAATTTATTTGTCTGACACCCCTGAGGCAGGGCTTGTTAAAACCCCTAGTTTAGAAGCACAGAGACGAGGCTGGGTGTGGTGCCTCACACCTGTAATCCCAGCATTTTCAGAGGCTGAGGCAGGTGGATCACTTGAGGTCAGGAGTTTGAGACAAGCCTGGCCAACATGGTGAAACTCTGTCTCTACTAATAATACAAAAATTAGCTGGGCAAGGCCAGGCTTGGTGGCTCATACCTGTAATCCCAGCACTTTGGAAGCCTGAGGCGGGGGCATCATGAGGTCAGGATTTTGAGAGCAGCCTGACCAATATGGTGAAACCCTGTTCCTACTAAAAATAGAAAAATTAGCTGGGCATGGTGGCGGGAGCCTGTAATCCCAGCTATGAAGGACAATCACTTGAACCCGGGAGGCAGAGGTTGCAGTGAGCCAAGATTGCACCACTGTACTCCAGCCTGGGTGACAGAATGAGACCCTGTCTCAAAAATAAAATAAAACAAGGCCGGGTGCAGTGGCCCACGCCTGTAATCCCAGCACTTTGGGAGGCCAATGCAGGTGGATCACGAGGTCAGGAGTTCAAGACCAGTCTGACCAACATGGGGAAACCCTGTTTCTACCAAAAATACAAAAATTAGCCGGGTGTGGTGGCAGATGCCTGTAATCCCAGCTACTTGGGAGAACTGCTTGAACCTGGGAGGTGGAGGCTGCAGTGAGCCGAGACCACACCATAGTACTGCAGCCTGGCGACAGAGCAAGACTGTAGAAAAAGAAAGAAAAAAGGAAGAAAGGAGGGAAGGAAGGAAGGAAAGAAGGAAAGAGATCTCAAAGGAGGCCGGCAAGAGGGGTAGACGGATAGACCGGTCAGCCAATGGGAGGCCAGTGCCTACCTCTATGGTCTTATACAGGAAGGAGTACACCAGGGACGCATTGGCGTTCTTCAGTGTGGTGGCCACCACTGGGGGCAGCAAAGTTCAGGAAAAGGTGCCATTTATGGAGGCGTAAATGGAGTACAGACCTTGAACCTCCACCTTGTCCCTTGCCACCACCCCCATCTCTACCTGCCCCTTCCCCTGCCCCCCAGCCTGAGCCACACAGATATGCTGTGCAACTCCGATCTTCAAGCCACCCTCTCGGCCTAAGCTGCTACCATCACTGCCATCCCTACACACCCGCCTCCAGGGACGCCACAAGGGGTGGATACGGTAGAGGTTGCTGTGTTTGATCCATAGGAAGTGGACCTCGCCGTAGCTCAGCAGCGGGGTGAGGGCGCCCTCCTCCTCCCGCTGCACCAGCAGAGGCATGAAGTGCTCGATCTTGCTCATGGGCACATCGCCCTTGTAGTTACGGCTGATCAGGGGCTGAGGGTGTGAGGAAAGGACCTGGTCACCACCAGCATCCAGGAACCTACCACACTGTGGGGGCACAGTGCCCAGTTCTGACCCTACTTCCTAGCTGAGGGACCCGGGCAAGGCTCTGCCTCCTTGTGCCTCAGTTTCCCGCTCTGTAAAATGGGACTGTGATGACTGACAATAGCTAATGGGTCTAGGGTCTTTGCTAAGTGCCAGGCCATGTTCTAGTTAAGAGTAGGTGATGGGCGGGTGCAGTGGCTCACACCTGTAACCCTAGCACTTTGAGAGGATGAGGTGGGCAGATCACCTGAGGTCAGGAGTTCGAGACCAGCCTGACCAACATAGCGAAACCCTGTCTCTACTAAAAATACAAAAATATTAGCCAGGCGTGGTGGTGCGCACCTGTAATCTCAGCTACTCAGAAGGCTGAAGCAGAAGAATCGCTTGAACTCGTGGCGGCGGGGGGGGGGCGGAGGTTGCAGTGAGCTGGGCCTAGATGGCACCACTGCACTCCAGCCTGGGCGACATATTGAGACTGTCTCAAAAAAAAAAAAAGAAAGAAAAAAGAAGAGTAGGTGACAGCCGGGGGGGGGGCAGTGGCTCACACCTGTAATCCCAGCACTTTGAGAGGATGAGGTGGGCAGATCACGGGAGGTCAGAAGTTCGAGACCAGCATGGCCAACATGGTGAAACACTGCCTTTACCAAAAATCCAGAAGTTAGACCAGCCACGGTGGCTCACGCCTGTAATCCCAGCACTTTGGGAGGCTGAGGTGGGCAGATCACAAACTCAGGAGATTGAGACCATCCAGGCTAACACAGTGAAACCCCATCTCTACTAAAAATACAAAAAAATTAGTCGAGTGTGGTGGCACGTGCCTGTGGTCCCAGCTACTTGGGAGGCTGAGGCAGGAGAATCGCTTAAACCTGGGAGGCAGAGGTTGCAGTGAGCCGAGATTGTGCCATTGCACTCCAGCCTGAGCGACAGATCAGATTGTGCCATTGCATTCCAGCCTGAGTGAAATTCTACCTTAAAAGAAAAAATCAGCCAGGCATGGTGGCAGGCACCTATAATCCCAGCTACTCAGGAGGCTGAGGCAGGAGAATCGCTTGAACCTGGGAAGTAGAGTTGCAGTGAGTGGAGATCTCGTCACTGCACTCCAGCCTGAGCAACAGAGGGAGATTCTGTCTTGAAAAAAATAAAAAGGGAGCTTTGCGCAGCGGCATTATCGTAGCCAATGAGGTTTATCTGAGGCTTGATTATTGCTAATTGAAAACTTTTCCCAATACCCCACCATGACGACTAGAAATTATAGTCGGCATTGGCAATTTTTGGCAGTCTCTACGGGGACTGAATAAAAAAAAAAGAAAAGAAAAGAAAAAAAAAAGGAAAAAGGGTAGGTGTTTGCAGCCATAAAAGAAAGAGATGACGTCTTTCACAGGGACATGGATGGAGCTGGAGGCCATTATCCTCTAACACGGGAATAGAAAACCAAATACTGCATGTTCTCACTTATAAGTGGGAGCTGCATGATGAGAAAACATGGACACACAGGGGGGACAGATGCCGGGGACTTTGGAGGGTGGAGGGTGGGAGGAGGGAAAGGATCAGTAAAAATTACTAATGGAGGCTGGGCGCGGTGGCTCACACCTGTAATCCCAGCACTTTGGGAGGCTGGATTGGATGGATCATTAAGTCAGGAGTTCAAGACCAGCCCCGCCAAGATGGTGAAACCCCATCTCTATTATTTAAAACAACAACAAAAATTTTTTTTAATTTTAAAAATTACTAATGGATGCTAGGCTTAATACCTGGGTGATGAAATAATCTGTAAAACAAACCTCCATGATACACATTTACCTATAAAACAAACTTGCGGGGCCCAAAGTGGCTCCGGCCGGATGTCGTGGCGCTTGCGAAGGCGAGGCCAAGAGTTCAAGGCCAACCAACCTCAGCAACCTTACAAGCTCTCATTGATTGGCAAAAAAAAAAAAAAAAAAAACTTGCACAAGTATCCCTGAACTTAAATGTTAAAAAAAAAAAAAGTGACCGTCGGCCAGCAACATAGCAAGACCTTGTGTCTATAAAAATATACAGAAATCAGACAGGCATGGTGTGTGCCTATAGTCCCAGCTATTTGGGAGGCTGAGGTGGGAGAATCACCTGAGACCAGGAATTTGAGACTCCAGTGATCTGAGATCATGCCACTGCACTCCAGCCTGGGTGACAGAGTGAGACTCCTTCCCACAGAAAAAAAAGAAAAAGAAAAGAAGCCGGACATGGTGGCTCACACCTGTAATCCCAACACTTTGGGAGGCCGAGGTGGGCAGATCACGAGGTCAGGAGATCAAGACCATCCTGACCCATGTGGTGAACCCCCATCTCTACTACAATACGAAAAATTAGCTAGGCATGGTGGCAAGCAGGAGGCTGTGGCAGGAGAATTGCTTAAATCCGGGAGGTGGAGGTTGCGGTGAGCCGAGACCACACCACTGCACTCCAGCCTGGGCAACAGAGCAGGACTCCAGAAAGAAAGAGAGAAAGAGAGAGAAGGAGGGAGGGAAGGAGAGAGAAAGGAAGGAAGGGAGGGAGGAAGGGAGGAAGCAAGGGAGAGAGGGAGGGAGGGAAGGAAGGTGTGGTGGCTTTTGTGTGTAATCCCCACACTTTGAGGTCAGAAGTTCGAGACCAGCCTGGCCAACATGACAAAACCCCATCTCTACTAAAAATACAAAAATTAGCAGGGCATGGTGGAGTGCGCCTGTAATCTCGGCTAGGCTGAGGCAGGAGAATTGCTTGAACCTGGGAGAAGGCAGTGAGTTGAGATCGCACCACTGCACTCCAGCCTGGGTGACAGAGCGAGACTCCATCTCAAAAAAAAAAATACCCGGGCACGGTGGGTCACGCCTGTAATCCCAGCACTTTGGGAGGCCAAGGCGGGTGGATCACGAGGTCAAGAGATCGAGACCATCCTGGTCAACATGGTGAAACCCCATCTCTACTAAAAATACAAAAATTAGCTGGGCATGGTGGCGCGTGCCTGTAATCCCAGCTACTCAGGAGGCTGAGGCAGGAGAATTGCCTGAACCCAGGAGGTGGAGGTTGCAGTGAGCCGAGATCACGCCATTGCACTCCAGCCTGGGTAACAAGAGCGAAACTCCGTCTCAAAAAAAATAAAAAATTTTAAAAAATAAAAAATAAAAATAAAGAGAGAGAGGAAAGAAAGAAAAAGAAAGAAACTATTAAAATAAAAAGAAAGAGCAGATGTTTGCTAACTTATGAGTTCTTGCCACAACCCCATGGGGTAGACATTATCATTTTCATTTTACATAGGAGAAGTGAGGTTAGAAACCATGTCCACTGGAAGCACAGAAACTGGGGGTTGATCTAAGGTGTCCTGAGTCCAGAATCCCTGCTGCTGCCCCAGACTTCATTTGCACCAAAGTGGGATTATTAAAAAAAAAAAAAAAAAAAAACACAGAAGAGGCCAGGTGCAATGGTGCAATCACTCAGGCATGTAATCCAATCCCACTGCTTTGGAAGACCGAGGCATGAGGATCGCTTGAGGCCAGGAGTTTGAGACCAGCTTTGGCAAGACTGCCGGATCCCTCTACAAAAAAATTTCAAGAATTAGCTGGGCATGGTGACCTGCACCTGTGTAGTCACAGCTACTCTGGAGGCTGAGGCAGGAGGATTGCTTGAGCCTAGGAGGTCGAGGCTGCAGTGAGCTGTGATCACATGACTGCACTCCAATCTGGGTGACAAGAAAGAAAAGAAAAGAAAGAGAGGCTGGGCGCGGTGGCTCATGCCTGTAATCCCAGCACTTTGGGAGGCCGAGGCGGGTGGATTACCTGAAGTCAGGAGTTTGAGACCAGTCTGATCAACATGGTAAAACTCTGTCTCAAAAAAAAAAAAAAAAGAAGGAAGAAAAGGAAGGAAGGAAGGAGGGAAGGAACAAAAAAAAGGAAGGAACAATGAAGAAAGGAAGAAGCTCGTATGATTGTGCCTACAGTCAGGAAGTAATCACTTCTTAAGATTGTTTCGTCCAGCGTCTGAACAGGGAGGACCCTTGGCAGGGTCTCAAACATCTTAGCTCTCACTATTAATATTAACAGGAATCTTATTTTCACCACTGTTATTTTGGCTATTAAACAACAAGACAGGCCAGCTGCAGTGGCCCACACCTGTCATCCCAGCACTTGGGCAGGAGGATCGCTGGAGTCCACGAGTTCAAGACCAACCTAAGCAACATAGCAAGACCCCATCTCCACACACACACAAAAAAGGCTGGGTGCGGTGGCTCACGCCTGTAATCCCAGCACTTTAGGAGGCCAAGGTGGGTGGACCACTTGAGGTCAGGGATTCGAAACCAGCCTGGCCATGATGGTAAAACCCTGCTTCTACTAAAAATACAAAAATTAGCTGGGCATGGTGGCAGGCGCCTGTAGTCTCAGCTACTCAGGAGGCTGAGGCAGGAGAATCCTAGCCTGGGTGAAAGAGCGAGATTCCATCTCAAAAAAAAAAAAAAATTTTTTTTTAAATAGTCAGGCATGGTGGAGGGTGGAGTCAGCCCAAGGCCCCAGCTACTCAGGAGTCTGACACCAGCTTTGGCAACGTAGCGGGATCCTGAGACAGAAAAATTTCAAGAATTAGCCAGGCCTGGTGGCCTGCACCTGTGTTTTCACAGCTCCTCTGGAGGCTGAGGCAGGAGGATCCCTTGAACCCAGGAATTCCAGGTGCAGTGAGCTCTGATGGCATCACTGCACTCCAGCCTGGGGGACAGCAAAAGACCCTGTCTTGAAAATTAAAAAAGGCAAGAGGAACGAAAGGACTTCAGAAAGACACAGGACAGCCACAGAGAGGAGTTAGAGGCCCCTGCCTCAGCCGCCTTCCCCAGGTATTAACACTGTGGATGCTGATGGTGATGGAGATAATTTCAATTTGCTGAGTTCCTAATATTTGCAGAAAGGTCACTGTGCTAAGTAGTTTACACGCAGCGAGTTGTATTAATTCTCATTGGTTGGGGAACTCTGTTGCTCCCATTTTTACATACAGAGAAACTGAGGCCCAGAGAGGCGAAGGCCTTGGCCTATGGCACGAGGTGAGTGAATGCTGGAGGTGGTATTTGACCCCGGATTCCCAGGGACTGCGGGGGGAGGGAGTGTTCCCAGGCCCCTTTCTGTGGCCTCCCTCCCTGGCCTGCGCAGAGTAGTCGCCCCTGAATCCTCGGGAGTGAGACCTCACCAGTCAGTCTCCCAACTCCTCATGCCCAGCCTCACCTTGCCCTTGACGTCGAGAATGAAGACAGCCGAGGCGGACATGGTGGCGGCCGAGGGACCTAGGAGGCGGGGAGGGAGCGCGGGGAGGCGACGGCGGCGCCGCTTCCTTCTTCCTGCGGAAGCGCCTGCGCCCAGGTGAGCGCCCAGGTGTGTGCGTCTTAAAGGGGAGGCCGCCAGGTGAGCAGCGCTGTCGGCAGACGCGAAGACGGCTGCGGGACCCGGTACTGCGGCTTCAGATGCATCTGCTGCCCCGCTTCACTTTCCCTACCCACCCAGGAGTACTGATGGGTGGAGACCCCAGACAAATCATCCATCCTTCCACCTATTCATTCATCCTTTTTTACATTCCTCTCTCCATCCATCCATTCATTCATTCATTCTTGCATTCATTAATCCATCCATGCACACACTCATTTGGCCATTCATTAATCCATGTTCCATCGATTCATCCATCCATCCATTCATCATCCATCCATTAATCTATTTTTGCATTCATTTATTCATCTATCCATTATCCATCCATCCACCCATTCATTCATTCATTCATTCGTCGACTCTTACATTCATTCATTATTCATCTTTCCATTCATCCATTCTTACATTCGTCAATTTATTCATCTGTCCATCCATCCATCTATCCACCCATCCATCCATTCTTGAATTCATTAATTTATTCATCCATCCATCCATCTGTCCATCCATCATTCATCCATCCATCCATTCATCCATTCTTGCATTCATTAATTTATTCATCCATCCATCCATCATTCATTCATCCATCCATTCATCCATTCTTACATTCATTAATTTATCCATCCATCCATTCACCCATCCATCCATTCATCCATTATTGCATTCATCAGTTTATTTATCCATCCATCCATCCTTTTTTTTTTTTTTTTTTTTGTAGAGACGGGGTTTCACCATGTTGACCAGGATGGTCTTGATCTCTTGACCTGGTGATCCACCCGCCTCAGCCTCCCAAAGTGCTGGGATTACAGGCGTGAGCCACCGCGCCCAGCCCATTCATCCATTCTTACATTCATCAATTTATTTATCCATCCATTCATCCATTCTTGAATTCATTAATTTATTCATCCATGCATCCATCATTCATTCATCCATCCATCCATCCATTCATCCATTCTTACATACATTAATTTATCCATCCTTCCATCCATTCACCCATCCATCCATTCATCCATTATTGCATTCATCAATTTATTTATCTATCTATCCACCCATTCATCCATTCTTGCATTCATCATTTTATTCATCTATCCATCCATCATTCCACTCATCCATCCATTCATCCATTTTTTTTTTGTTTTGAGACGGAGTCTCACTCTGAGACCCAGGCTGGAGTGCAGTGGTGTGATCTGCTCAAAGGAGAGGGGGTGTCCTTCAGGGTCCCAACAGCCGCCTGCTGAGAAGGTCACCTAGGTGGATACAGCCACTGCCAGGCCCTCACCCCAGCCTAGGCATTGCAGAACCTCAAAAGAACTGTCTACTGGTGGGGTGGTGGCCCACACCTGTAATCTCAGCACTTTGGGAGGCCAAGGCGGGTGGATCACCTGAGGTCAGGAGTTTGAAACTAGCCTGGCCAACATGGTGAAACCCTGTCTGTCCTAAAAATACAAAATTAGCCAGGCGTGGTTGCGCATGCCTGTAATCCCAGCTACTTAAGAGGCTGAGGCAGGAGAATCACTTGAATCTGGGACGCAGAGGTTGCAGTGAGCCAGAGTCACGCCACTGCACTCCAGCAGGTGGATTGCCTAAGGTCAGGAGTTTGAGACCATCCTGACCAACGTAGTGAAACCCCAGCTCTACTAAAAATACAAAAAATTAGCTGGGCAATAGAGTGAGACTCCGCCTCTATAAATAAATAAATAAATAAATAAATAAATAAATAACTCGTTTCCTGGGGCCCTGAGATGTTTCTAAGCAGTAAACAGAACCCGAAAGCCTGGGCCCAGCGCCCTGGAATCTGAAACTCCAGGCCTGTTTGGCATGAAAAATTCATGAGCCCAAAAGCTGCTGTGGGGTCAGAGAACAGAGCAGCTCTCTGTGCCCTGGCTCTGCCCAGCCTGCCCCGCCTCAGTGGTGACCTCCCCCGTCCCCCTGAGGCCATGGCCTTGTCCTAGTTCCTTCTGGATGCCTGGAGCCTCCCCCATCCTCTCCCAGGGACCATGGCTCTAGTCCGTTTTCAGTCCTTTCTCCATACCGCTAAAGGGATCTATCTGAAACTCACAGTGACTTTTTGGCTCTCTCTCATTCTCATATCCTCTATGGCTCCCCATTGCCCCTCAACCACCCCACCTGGCACAGTCAGACACCTGTGGACCTTTGCCACAGAAAATCACTGAACCTGCTGCCATAAATTTCAGTTCCCCTCCTGGCTCTCTCAAGCCATCCTCCCACCTCAGCCTCCCAAGTAGCTGAGACTACAGATACATGCCACCCCAGCTGGCCACCTTAGCCATCTTGAAGTGCACAGTTCAGTGGCATTAAGCACATTAACATTGTGGTGCAGGCATCACCACCATCCATCTCCAGAACTTTCTCATCTGTCCCCATGAAACACTCCCGCTGCCACTACCAGCCCCTGGCACCCACCATTCTTCATCTTCTTCTTCTTTCTTTTTTTTTTTTGAGACAGAATCTTGCTCTGTCGCCCAGGCTGGGGTGCAATGGTGTGATCTTAGCTCACACAACCTCTGCCTCCCAGGTTCAAGTGATTCTTCTGCCTCGGCCTCCTGAGTAGCTGGGATTACAGGTTCGTGCCACCATGCCTGGCTAATTTTCCTATTTTCAGTAGAGATGGGGTTTCAGCATATTGGCCAGGCTGGTCTCGAACTCCCGACTTCATGATCCACCCACCTTGGCCTCCCAAAGTGCTGGGATTACAGGAGTGAGCCACCATGCCCAGACTTTTTTTCTTTTCTTTTTTTTTTTTTTGAGATGGATTGCCCAGGCTGGAGTGCAGGAATTCGATCTTGGCTCACTGCAACGTCCTCTGCCTCCCAGTTCAAGCGATTCTCCTGCCTCAGCCTCCCAAGTAGTCGGGACTACAGGCATCTGCCACCATGCCAGGCTAATTTTTGTATTTTTGGCAGAGACTGGGTAGAGACACCATGTTGGCCAGGCTGGTCTTGTACTCCCGACCTCAGGTGATCCGCCCAACTCGGCCTCCCAAAGTGCTGGGATTACAGGTGTGAGCCACCGTGCCCGGCCAGACTCTGTCTTAAATAAAAGAGTAAATACAACTTGCTATTATCACTCAACAATATGACCTGGAGGCTGCTCTGGAAAGCATGTGGTTGAAGGGGAAGGCAGTGTGTCTGTGGTGTAAAGCCAAACTCTCTGCGTGCAGATTCTTGCACAGTCAGGTGCTCACTGTGTTACTGTGGGTAAATTACCTCACCTTTCCGTGTCACTTTCCCCAGTTGGAAAATGGTTATGATTTAATATAGAGTGCTTGACGGGATGATCCAAGATCGTGCCACTGCCCTCCAGCCTGGGCAACCGAGCCAGACCTCGGCTCAAAAAAAAAAAAGGTGGGCTGAGCATGGTGGCTCACACCTGTAATCCCAGCACTTTGGGAGGCCAAGGTGGGCGGATCACCTTAGGTCAGGAGTTCAAGACCAGCCTGGCCAACATGGTGAAACCTCATCTCTACTAAAAATAAAGATTTAGCTGGAGGCCGGGTGCAGTGGCTCACACCTATAATCCCAGCACTCTGGGAGGCCGAGGCAGGTGGATCGCCTAAGGTCAGGAGTTTGAGACCAGCCTGACCAACATAGTGAAACCCCATCTCTACTAAAAATACAAAAAACTTAGCCGGGCGTGGTTGTGGGCACCTGTAATCCCAGCTACTCAGGAGGCTGAGGCAGAAAAATCACTTGAACCCAGAAGGCAGAGGTTTCAGTAAGCCGAGATTGCTCCATTGCACTCCAGCCTGGGCAACAAGAGCGAGACTCCATCTCTTTTTCTTCCCCCACCCTGAGACTCCATCTAAAAAAAAAAAATTTTAGCTGGGTGTGGTCGCACACACCTGTAATCCCAGCTACTCAGGAAGCTGAGGCAGGAGAATGGATTAAACCTGGGAGGCAGAGGTTGTAGTGTGCAGAGATCACACCACTGCATTCCAGCCTGGGCGACAGAGTGAGACTGTGTCTCAAAAAAAAAAAAAAGTAAAACCAGGCACTGTGGCTCACACCTGTAATCCCAGCACTTTGGGAGGCCAAGGCAGGAGGATCACCTGAGGTCAGGAGTTTGAGACCAGCCTGATCAACACGGAGAAACCCCTTCTCTACTAAAAATACAAAATTAGCCGGGCATGGTGTCATATGCATGTAGTCCCAGCTACTCTGGAGGCTGAGACAGGAGAATCACTTGAACCCAGAAGGCAGAGGTTATGATGAGATGAGGTGGCACCATTGTACTCCAACCTGGGAGACAAGAGTGAAACTCAATCTCAAAAATAAATAAATAAAAAATAATAATAAATATAAAGCACTTAATGCCTTGTCTGACACTGACTAAGCTTTCTATCAACATTCACTCTTTTTCTTTCATTTTGAGACCAAGTCTCGTTTCATTGCCCAGATTGGCATGTGCAGTGGTGCAATCTTGACTCACTGCAATCTCCGCCTCCCAGGTTAAAGTGAATCTCCTGCTTTAGCCTCCCTAGTAACTGGGATTACAGGTGTGCACCACCACACCTGGCTAATTTTTTTTTTTTTTCTGAGACAGAGTTTCACTCTGTCACCCAGGCTGGAGTGCTACGGTGTGATCTTGGCTCACAGCAACCTTGGCCTACAGGGTTCAAGCAGCTCTCCTGCCTCAGTCTCCCAACTACCTGGGATTACAGGTGCATGCCATCACATCCAGCCATTTTTTTTTTTTGAGATGGAGTTTCGCTCTTGTTACCCAGGCTGCAGTGCAATGGCGCAATCTCAGCTCACTGCAACCTCTGCCTCCTGGGTTCAGACAATTCTCCTGCCTCAGCCTCCTGAGTAGCTGGGATTACAGGCACACGCTACTATGCCCAGCTAATTTTTTGTATTTTTAGTAGAGACGGGGTTTCACCGTATTGACCAGGATAGTCTCGATCTCTTGACCTTGTGATCCACCCGCCTCGGCCTCCCAAAGTGCTGGGATTACAGGCTTGAGCCACCACGCCTGGCTTTTATTTTTTATTTATTATTATTTTTTATTTTTTAAAGACGGGGTTTCACCATGTTGGTTAGGCTGGTCTTGAACTCCTGACCTCAGGTGATCTGCCCGCCTTGGCCTCCAAAGTGCTTAGATTACAGGCATGAGCCACCACACCCGTCCTGTTTATTATTTTTTATTAAAGATGAGGTCTCACTTGATTACCCAAGCTGATCTGGAACCTCTGCACTCAAGCAATCCTCCTGCCTTAGCCTCCCAATATGTGTGACACTGCACCCAGCAACATGTAACACACACGCGTGCACACACACACACACACAAATACACACACACATTTATTTATTTATTTATTTTAGACAGAATTTCGCTCTTGTTGCCCCGGCTGGAGTGCAATGGCACAATCTGAGCTCACCACAACCTCCACCTCCTGGGTTCAAGCGACTCTTCTGAGTCAGCCTCCTGAGTAACTGGGATTACACACATGCACCACCATACCCAGCTAATTTTGTATTTCTAGTAGAGACAGGGTTTCTCTGTGTTGGTGAAGTCGGTCTCGAACTCCCGACCTCAGGTGATCCACCCTGGGATCAAAGTGCTGGGAGATATATATATATATAAATTGTATTCCTGATGTGGGACAGATTCCTTCCATCCCCCAAGTGATTCACATACTGCCCTGGAAAGACCCAGGAAGCCCTCCCTCCCAGCATCTCCAGGGAGGTATTGACAAAGGCAGGTGCTGGGGATTGGGAAGGCTTTGAAGTTTCCCAGCCTACCTCTTCTGCCCTGCTCAGAAAGGATACCTGTTCCCTATTATTCCTCTTATCCAATCATCCCTTAAAAAAAAAAAAACTCACAAAACCATCATTAGTTAAAAAAAAAAAAAAAAACCTTTAAGTATTGGGAGTTAGGGGTCCTGGGCTGGGACTTGGGGTTACGGGTCACCAAGGAAGAGGGAGGGAGGAGAAGGAGGGGTCGTCACTTACTGCTGCTGGGCTTTCTTCCTTGCTCCATGCTGGGGCAACATGTGTCCACCTCCTCTGCTGGGAACTGCCTCTGTGGGAACACTAAGCCCAGAATGAAGCAGTCCCTGTTTTTTTTTTTTTTTTTTTCTTTGAGACAGAGTCTTGCTCTGTTGCTGAGGCTGGAGTGCAGTGGTGTGATTTCAGCTCACTGCAACCTCCGCCTCACAGGTTCCACTAATTCTCCTGCCTCAGCCTCCCGAGTAGCTTGGATTACAGGCGCCTGCCACTGTCCCGGGCTAAGTTTTGTTATTTTGGTAGAGATGGGTTTTTGCCATGTTGGCAAGGCTGGTCTTGAACTCCTGACCTCAGGTGATCCACCTGCCACTGCCCCAGTCTAAATTTTGTATTTTAGTAGAGATGGGATTTTGCCATGTTGGCAAGGCTGGTCTCGAACTCCTGACCTCAGGTGATTCACCTGCCTCGGTCCTCCCAAAGTGCTGGGATTACAGGTGTGAGCCATCAAGCTCAGCCTAGCAGTTCTTCACTGATAACTTGTGAGGATATTTCTCAAGGTGTATGACACTTGTGCCAGCTTGTTTGATGTTGAGAATGAAGGGTGCCAGAGATGTCTATGTCATTCTTGAGTTCCATGACCACATTCTTCCCCATGAGGGACTTGAAAAACGAATAAAAGCATGATGCTGGCGACTGGACCGGGAAGAGCAACATATTTTATTTATTTATTTATTTATTTATTTATTTAATTTTTTGGCCGGGCGCGGTGGCTCACGCCTATAATCCCAGCACTTTGGGAGGCCGAGGCGGGTGGATCACGAGGTCAAGAGATCGAGACCATCCTGGTCAACATGATGAAGCTAATACAAAAATTAGCTGGGCATTGTGGTGCGTGCCTGTAGTCCCAGCTACTCAGGAGGCTGAGGCAGGAGAATCGCTTGAACCCAGGAGGTGGAGGTTGCGGTGAGCCGAGATCGCGCCATTGCACTCCAGCCTGGGTGACAAGAGCGAAACTCCGTCTCAAAAAAAAAAAAAAAAAAATTTTTTTTTTAGACAACATTTCGCTTTTTTTTTTTTTTTTTTTTTGAGACGGAGTTTTGCTCTTGTCACCCAGGCTGGAGTGCAATGGCGCGATCTCGGCTCACCGCAACCTCCACCTCCTGGGTTCAAGCGATTCTCCTGCCTCAGCCTCCTGAGTAGCTGGGACTACAGGCCTGTGCCACCACGCCTGGCTAATTATTTTTGCATTTTTAGTAGAGATGGAGTTTTTCCATGTTGGTCAGGCTGGTGTTGAACTCCCGACCTCAGGTGATCCGTCCGCCTTGGCCTCCAAAGTGCATGGATAACATGCATGAGCCACCACGCCCGGCTGAGCAATATATTTTTTTAAAAATAAAACAGGGTTTCACCATGTTGGTCAGGCTGGTCTTGAACTCCCGCCCTCAGGTGATCCGCCCGCCTTGGCCTCCAAAGTGCTTGGATTACAGGTGTGAGCCACTACACCCGGCCTGAGCAACATATTTTTAAAAGGCAGAAGTCGAGGCCAGGCGTAGTGGCTCACGCCTGTAATCTCAGCACTTTGGGAGGCTGAGGTGGGTGGATCTCTCGAAGTCAGGAGTTTGAGACCATGTTGGGCAACATGGCGAAACTGTGTGTCTAGTAAAAATACAAAAATTGCCACTGCACTCCAGCTTGGGCAACAGAGCAAGATTCTGTCTCAAAAAATAAATAAATAATAATAAAAAAAGGAGGCCGGGTGTGGTGGCTCAAGCCTGCAATCCCAGCACTTTGGGAGGCCGAGGTGGGCGGATCATGAGGTCAAGAGATCAAGACCATTCTGGCCAACATGATGAAGGCCCGTCTCTACTGAAAATACAAAAAAAAAAAAAAAATTAGCTGGGTATGGTGGCATGTGCCTGTAGTCCCAGCTACCCGAGAGGCTGAGGCAGGAGAATTGCTTGAACCTGGGAGGCAGAGGTTGCAGTGAGCCGAGATCGTGCCACTGCACTCCAGCCTGGTGCCTGGTGACAGAGCGAGACTGTGTCTCAAAATAAAGGAGTTGGGGAGGTGGAAGGGGAAAGATCAAGTATGAAGTATTCACAAACTGAACTAAGCTACATCACTACAATCCCATTTCCAGTTCCCAGAAGCTGCTCCTGTCATCCTAGCAGTTATTACTGTCCCAAAAGTCAACCAATGATCTATGTTCTGTTGCTATCGGTTGATTAGCTATGCCTGTTCTAGAATTTCGGAAAAAAAAAGTGTGTGGCTTCTTTCATACAACATTATGCTTTTTGGGGAGATTCATTCGTATTTTTTGCCTGCATCAATAGTTTATTCCTAGACCGGGCGCTGTGGCTCACACCTGTAATTTCAGCACTTTAGGAGACTTGAGACAGAAGGATCACTTGAGACCAGACTGGGCACCTATTAGGGAGAGCCCCATCTCTCCAGAAACTTAAAAAATTAGCCATGCATGATGGTGTGTTTCTGTAGTCCCTGCAACTTGGGAGGCTGAGGCAGGAGGATTGCTTGAGCTGAGGAGGTCAGGGCTTCAGTCAGCTATGACTGCACTGCTGCACTCCAGCCTGGGCAACAGAGAAAGATCCTGTCCCCTGCCCCCCAAAAAAAGAAGAAGAAGAAGAAAACATGCATTCCTCATCACTAAGGAGAATCCCATGGTGTGGGTGAAACCCACAATGGTCTGCTTCACCACTGAACCGTTAATGGGAATTTAGGTTGCTCCTAGTTCTGTGTTTGTTTGTTTGTTTGTTTGTTTGTTTGTTTGAGACAGAGTCTCACTCCATTGCCCAGGCTGGAGTGCGGTTGCAAAATCTTGGCTCACTGCAACTTCTGCCTCCTGGGTTCACGCGATTCTCCTGCCTCAGCCTCCTGAGTAGCTGGGATTACAGGCGGGTGCCACCATGCCCAGTTAATTTTTGTATTTTTAGTAGAGATGGGGTTTCACCATGTTGGTCAGGCTGGTCTCGAACTCCTGATCTTGTGATCAGCCCTCCTCAGCTTCCCAAAGCACTGGGATTACAGGCGTGAGCCACCGAACCCGGCCCCTAGGTTTTTTTTGTTTGTTTGTTTTTTGTTTTGCCATTATGAATAAGGATACTATAAAGCTGCCATGAACATTTATATGAAAGTCTCTGTAGGCTTTTTCTTTTCTTCACTTATACTTTTCTTGGGTATATACCTAGGAGTGCAATTTCTAGGGCATTAACTTCGCAAGAAACTGCCAGATCAGGCCAGGTGCGGTGGCTCACGCCTGTAATCCCAGGACTTTGGGAGGCAGAGGCAGGCAGATCACCTGAGGTCAGGGGTTTGAGACCAGCCTGACCAACATGGAGAAAGAAGGAAAGAAGAAACTCTCAGATTATTTTCCAAGTGGTTGTGCCATTTTACATTCTCACCAACAGAGTAGGAGAGCCCCCATATGCTTCCCATCTTCCTCAACACTTGGTTCGACCAGACTTTTTAATTTTAGCTACTCAGGTGGGTGTGCAATGGTATCTCATCGAGGCTTTAATTTACATGTCCCTGATGACTTTGTGCTTTATGCTTTATTCTTTTTTTTTTTTTTTCTTTTTTGAGACAGGGTCTCACTCTGTCACCCGGGCTGGAGTGCAGTGATGTTTTCACCCATTTTTCACAATAACTGTCAAGGCTGCAGGGAACACCCCTTGGTTACTACATTCCATGCACACACACTGGTCAGTGCCAGGCAGGAATGGCACCGGGTGAACACGACTTGGATTTACTCTTTCTGCCAGAAAACATTCTGCTTTAAAGCACTCACTCACCTGATTTCATGTTACCAAACTCTAAAATCCTTACTCATCTAACGAATGAAAACGGCATCTTGGCCGGGTGCGGTGCCTCACGCCTGTAATCCCAGCACTTTGAGGGGCCGAGGTGGGCGGATCACGAGGTCAGGAGTTTGAGACCAGCCTGGGCAACACGGTGAAATCCCGTCTCTACTAAAATACAAAAAATTAGCTGGGCGTGGTGACGGGCCCCTGTAATCCCAGCTACTCGGGACATTGAGACAAAAGAATCGCTTGAACCCAGGAGGCAGAGGTTGCAGTGAGCCAAGATTGTGCCACTGCACTCCTGCCTGGGCGACAGAGCAAGACTCCATATCCAAAAAATAAAAATAAATAAATAAATAAAATGGCATCTTTTGGTATGTTCAGTGGTACATGGTGATCAATAGTTACCTATCAATTATTTATCCATCTTTTATTATTATTACTATTAGTTATTATTATTATTATTTTGAGACAGGGTTGCCCAGGCTGGAATGCAGTGGCACAATCATAGCTCACTGCAGCCTCAAACTCCTGGACTCAAGTGATCCTTCTACCTCAGCCTCTGGAGTAGCTGAATTACAAGTGTGCATCACCAAGCCCGGTTAATTTTTTTTTTTTTTTAGAGACAGGGTCTCGCTATGTTGCCCAGGCTGGAGTGCAGTGGCTATTCACAGGCGCGATCCCACTACTGATCAGCACGGGAGTTTTGACCTGCTCCATTTCCAACCTGGGCCGGTTCACCCCTCCTTAGGCAACCTGATGGTCCCCCACTCCCGGGAGGTCACCATATTGATGCAGAACTTAGTGCAGACACCCAATCGGCATAGCGCACTGCAGCCCAGAACTCCTGAGCTCAAGCGATTCTCCCATCTCAGCCTCCCGCGTAGCTGGGACTACAGGCACGCGCCACCGCGCCCGGCAATTTTTTACATTTTTTTCTACAGACGAGGGTCTTCCTATGTTGCCCGGGCTGGTCTCAAACTCCTGGGTTCATGCGATCCTCCCACCTAGGCCTCCCAAAGTGCTGGGATTACGGGTGTGAACCACCGCGCCTGGCCAATGTACCTTTTAGAGACCGGATCTCACTATGTTGTCCAGGCTGGTCTGGAACTCTTTGGTCCAAGTGATCCTCCTGCCTCAGCCTCCAGAGTGGCTGGGATTACAGGCCCGCCCCACCACACCCAGTCTCAATATCTCCTTGAAGATCAAATGCATAGATGAATGAATAAGTGAATGAATGAATGACAGACCTCTCTTTGCCCACGGTGCACACCCTCGAGAGGATTACTTGAGAGTCAAGACTGGAAACAAAGGTTGGGGCTCCACCCCTCCCACGCCGGGTCCCGCCTCTGGGCCCCGCCCTCGCCCGCTTGAGGCTCCCATTGGAGGAGCCGCGCGGGGACGGGGCCGGCGGGCGGGGCGGGGCCGGGGCCCGGGGCGGGGCGCTGCAGCCCGCGGAGCCTCCCGCCCGCCCGGGCTGGGGTCGCGCTGGCTCGGACTTTGCCTCCCGCCCGCCGCGGCCATGGAGGACGAGCGGAAAAACGGAGCCTACGGTAGGAGCCGCCTCCGGTCAGGGGCCGCCTCTGCTGACCTGGGGGTGGGGTACCTTGAGCCAGGGGGACATCTGAGACCCTAGGCACCCGCGCTGCCGCTGGAGGGCCCTCCGCGCTCGGGCCCCCGCATCCCACACTGCCGGGATCCCATGCACCCTGCTCCACCCGGGTCGCCCCGCATCCCCTCCCCGGGAACCCCAGCTCCCTCTCCGGCTAATGGGCCGGGGTGCACGGCGCATGCTCCGCCCGGGGAGGTCCCGTTATCTGGGCGGCTCAGATGGCGGGCGGGGGAGGGGAGGCGCGGCGATGCGGGCTCGGAAAAGAGACAGGGCCCCGACCTCCCCAAATCCCCTTCCTCTCTCGAACCCCTTTGTCCACTTCTTCCTCCTGCACCTTACCGCCAGAAGTAGCCCTCCAGGGCTGTTAGCCAAATGGGGAAACTGAGGCAAGACTGGGCAGACCGAATACCCAAGCTGGGAGCCCACCGGGTCTGGCCAGCCGCCTGGAAACGACGGAAAGAAGGGCGTCTCTGACAAGGGGCAGGAAGGAAGCAGGAAACAATTGAGAAACTTTCCCCGCCCTGTGCAAGGGGATGGGGACACCCACCTCCCATTTCGAGAGATGCTGGCCACTGGAACTCCCTCCCGCGAACCTCTGGGGGCGGCCTGAGTCAGTTGGCCCCGGGGATGGGGCCAGGATGTGGGCTTCTCCATCCCTAGCGCCGTGTGGTGCCGCCCTCCCCTGGATTCCCACGGCGTGGAGAGTTGCCATCCTCAGTTTCTCTTTTCTCTTCTCCATTTTGGGTCCCCAAGACCCAACTCAGCCCCAGCCCCACGTGGTACTACCCTGGAGGCAAAGAGGCACAATATATCGCCCCTCTTTGTGTGACAGGAACTTCCTGGAAACTGTGACACTTAAGAGCCTTGGGGAGGGGGCCGGAAACTGCTCAAAAATATTCAAGACAAACAAGTTGGCTAGAGCTGTGCCTTCCTGCCCCCAGGGACTGTGGCCTCAGGAGGCTTCGGAGAGATAGATGGGGGAGGCTGGGACCTTCCCTGCAGAGCCCAGCCAAAGGGAGGCAGCAGGACCTGGCCGGCTCCCAGCACCCCCTCCCCGACTGAAGCTGCCAGCCCAGTCCCCTGGAGGGACCCCCTTGATCTTGATTTGGGCTCAAACCCCAGCCCCAGTGGCTGCGGGTGCTGTGTGTCCCTTGGGTGTGACAGGCTGTCTCTGACCTCAGAGTCTCAGTCTGGGGTTCCAGCCAGGTCTTGCCTGTTTGTGGGCAGCATCTGAGGGGTCTCGGGTCTCTATGAGGTTTGGCTGGGGCAGAGTAGACAATGATAGGATTCACCCAGCCTTGAATTTGGCCAAAGGATGGAACTGAGCCATGGGCGGAGCTAGGCAGACCTCCCAGGCCCACACACGAGACAGGGGACCCCGCCAGACAGACCTTGTGCTGGGCTCAAGGGAGTACCTTCAATCAACAAATATTTATTGAGCACAATTTAGGCAGGGGTCTAGACCCTGGGAAGCCAGCAGTGAATACAGCGGCGAAATCTTTGACCACAGGGAGTAGTCAAGGGAAGGAATGTGTAATTTTAGGTTGCTGTAAATTGTGAAGCAAAGAACGGGACATCGTGTGATCTTGTGTGGCAGAAACATCAGCGATTATTTTAGGTTACTAAGGGCTGGAGGTTGAGCCAGCCGTGGGAAGATTTAGGGGAAGTGTGCTTCACAGCAAACAAACCACAGAGTTACTTAATTATATTTTGCCTTGGGGCCACAGGGGCCATCTGGTTTGATTGCTTGAAGTAGGGGTTTTGCTTAGCTTGGAAAAGCAAGCTTCACATCAGAACCAAAAACCTGGGGGCCTTGGACTGCCCCATGAAGTCCCTGATGGATGAAGGGAACTTTCTCCTGGGGATGGTGTGGAAGAGTGGCTCACATAACCTACCCCCTTGTCCTAATGGCTTCCCATCCTGCAGAATTTTAGGGACTGACATCAGATAAACCCAGGCCCAAATCCTGGCTCTGACACTTAGGAGCCGTGTGGCCCTGGGTGAGTCCGTGACCTCTCTGATGCTCTGTGTCTTTGTCTGTAGGGTTCAGTTGACCACACTCACTGGTGGAGGAAGCATTTTGCATAGGCTGGCAAACTCAGTGTGCCAAAAAGGCTGCCAGGGCTGGTGTTACTGTGGACCTGGCTTTTCCACGAGCTGATGGAGAAACAACCCAAGGCATTGACTTGGGCGAGACCAGGTTGGGCAGGAAGCGCGTTCCTCAGCAGAGATCATATCTAGAGGAAGGCCGCAGTTCCAAGGGAAATGGCTTTGGGCCCCCAGAGGATGTGAGCAATGGGCACTGCCATCCTTTCCAGCCAGCCCACCCTTGGTAAGAGCAGTGCAGAAAAAGATTCTGGATCCAAAACAATAGACTCTGAACAGGGAGAAATCAAACTTGGGTTGAAGGGGACAGTAGCAATGCTTATTTAAAACACGGACTCTTGGCTGGGCGTGCATTACAGGTGTGAGCTGATGCCTATAATCCCAACATTTTGGGAGGCTGAGGTGGGTAGGTCACTTGAGGTCAGGAGTTGGAGGCCAGCCTGGCCAACATGGTGAAACTCTGTCTCTACTAAAAATACAAAATTAGCTGGGTGTGGTGGCACACGCCTATAATCCCAGAGACTCCATCTGAAAAAAAAAAAAAAATTTAACTGAGCATGGTGGTGCTCACCTGTAGTTCCAGCTACTTGGGAGGCTGAGATGGGAGAATCACTTGAGCCAGGAGGCAGAGGTTGCAGTGAGCAAAGATCATGCCACTGCACTCCAGCCTGGATGACAGAGGAAGGCCCTGCCTCAAAAAGCAGATTTCCAGCTGGGCGCGGTGGCTCACGCCTATAATCCCAGCACTTTGCGAGGCGGAGGCGGGTGGATCACGAGGTCAAGAGATCGAGACCATCCTGGTCAACAAGGTGAAACCCCATCTCTACTAAAAATACAAAAATTAGCTGGGCATGGTGGTGCGCGCCTGTAGTCCCAGCTACTCAGGAGGCTGAGGCAGGAGGATTGCTTGAACCCGGGAGGCGGAGGTTGCAGTGAACTGAGATCATGCCATTGCACTCCAGTCTGGGTAGCAACAGCGAAACTCCATCTCAAAAAAACAAAGCAGATTTCCGACTTCCATTCGCTAGAATACAGTTCAGCCTACACTGAGGCCCTGGCACCTGATTTAAATATATATACATGTGGCTGGGTGTGGTCGCTTACTACTGTCATCCCAGCACTTTGAGAGGCCAAGGCAGGTGGATCACCTGAAGTCAGGAGTTCCAGACCAGCCTGACTAATATGGTGAAACCCCATTTCCACTAAAAATACAAAAATTAGGGCCGGACGTGGTGGCTAAAGCCTGTAATCCCAGCACTTTGGGAGGCTGAGGAGGGTGGATCACGAGGTCAGGAGTTCGAGAGCAGCCTGACCAACATTGTGAAACCCCGTCTCTACTAAAAATACAAAAATTAGCTGAGCATGGTGATGTGCACCTGTAATCCCAACGACTTAGGAGGCTGAGGCAGGAGAATTGCTTGAACCCGGGAGGCAGAGGTTGCAGTGAGCCAAGATCACACCATTGCACTCCAGCCTGAGCGACAAGAGACTCCATCTCCAAATAAATAAATAAATAAATAAATAAATAAGCTGGGTGTGGTGATGTGCACCTGTAGTCCCAGCTACTTGGGAGGCTGAGTCAGAATTGCTTGAACCCAGGAGGTGGACGTTGCAGTGAGCTGAGATCATGCCATTGCACTCCAGCCTGGGCCACAAGCTCGAAATTCCATCTCAAAAACATGTATATATGTAATATTAAAATATATATACACACATACACATATATATGTATGTATGTATGAAAAGGTTGTTACTTTCGGCTGTTTTCTTTGAAAGGGATAATACATTCACATGCTTTGAATTTTAAAAATATAAAATATGGGCCGGGCGCGGTGGCTCAAGCCTGTAATCCCAGCACTTTGGGAGGCCGAGGTGGGTGGATCACGAGGTCAGGAGATCGAGACCATCCTGGTCAACAAGGTGAAACCCCGTCTCTACTAAAAAAATATAAAAAATTAGCTGGGCATGGTGGCGCATGCCTGTAATCCCAGCTACTCAGGAGGCTGAGGCAGGAGAATTGCCTGAACCCAGAAGGCGGAGGTTTCGGTGAGCCGAGATCGCGCCATTGCACTCCAGACTGGGTAAGAAGAGCGAAACTCCATCTCAAAAAATATATATATATAAAATATGTTATGGCTTTATGATGAAAGTTTCCCTCTTCCTCTGTCACCCTGAACAATATTTTATTCTTTGTTGTTATTTTTGTTGTCTATACACTAGGGTTTCGCTCATCCCACTAGAGTGCAGTGGGATGATCATAGCTCACTGCAGCCTCAAACTCCTAGGTCAAGTGATCCTTCTGCTTCTGCCTCCCATGTAGTTGAGACTACAGGTGTGCACCATGATAGTCAACCAACTTTTTTTTAAGAGGCGGGGTCTTACCCTGTTGCCCAGTCTGGTTGTGAACTACTGGGCTCAAGCAATACTTCTGTATTGGCCTCCCAAAGTGCTGGGATTATAGGCACGAGCCACAGCACCTGGTGTTTTTTTTTTTTTTTAACCTAATATATATTAGAGATGATCTCGTGTCAACACCTCCAAAGCTTCCTCAATCATTTATTATTATTATTTTAAGAGAGGGTTAAAATAAAAAGAAAAGACACAGGATCTTGCTGTGTTGCCTTGGCTAGCCTGGAAGTCCTGGGTTGAAAGGAGCCTCCGACCTCAGCCTCCCAAGTAGCTGGCATTGATTACAGGTGTGTGGCACGGTGCCCAGCACAACCTTTTTGCACAGTAGCATACAATAGCACATTTGTGGATGGACTGTCTGTTATTTAACCAATCAAAGGGAATATTTCTTTTAAACTTTTTTTTGAAGTAGGAAATACATACATTAAAGGGCATAGATCCTAAATATATGAGGCTGAAGGCATTTTCACAAGGTGAACACCTCATCTAGCCAGCACACAGATGAGGAAAAAAGCGCATTTCCAGGGCCCTGTCATGTCCAAGGAGGGCCAATCTGTATTATTATTATTATTTTATTAGTATATACTTTTTTTTTTTCTGAGACAGGGTCTCACTCTGTCACCCAGGGTGAAGTGCAATAGCACAATCTTGGCTCACTGCAACTTCCGCTCCTGGGTTTAAGCAATTCTCCTGCCTCATTCAGCCTCCCAAGGAGCTGGGACTACAAGGTTCCAGTTATCATGCTCGGTTAATTTTTGTATTTTTTTAAGAGACCATGTTTTGTCATGTTGCCCAGGCTGGTCTTGAACTCCTGGGCTCAAGTGATCCGCCCACCTCAGCCTCCCCAAGTGCTGAGATTATAGGCGTGAGCCACCGCACATGGCTAATGTTACTTAGATTTAGATTGTTGGGTGGTGGCCTGTTTTTGTAAGGCTAGTGGGCCAAGAATGGCTGCTATATTTTTAAATGGTTGTAAAAAAAGAAAAAAATATATGACAGAGATGATATGTGAACCACAAAGCTTAAAGTCTTTAACAGAAAACATTTGCAGAGCCCTGGTAAAGAATTCTTCCTGGAGACTTTGCTTTTCTTTCTTCCTTTTTTTTTTGAGATTGAGTTTCACTTTTATTGCCCAAGCTGGAGTGCAGTGGCATTATCTCGACTCACTGCAACCTCTGCTTCCTGGGTTCAAGTGATTCTCCTGCCTCAGCGTCCCAAGTAGCTGAGATTACAGGCATTAGCCACCAGGCCTGGCTAATATTTGAATTTTTGATAGAGACTGGGTTTTGCCTTGTTGGCCGGGCTGGTCTGTAACTCCCAACTTCAGGTGATCTGCCCGCCTCGGCCTCCCAGTGTTCTGGGATTACAGGCATAAACCACCATACCCTGCTGAGACTTTTTTGCCATTTCCCAATCAATCCCAAGAGAGCATGATTTTTAAAAATTTATTTATTTATGAATGGGAGTCTCAGCTGGGTGTGGTGGCTCATGCCTGTAATCCCGGCACTTTGGGAGGCCGAGGTGGGTGAATCACTTGAGGTCAGGAGTTCAAGTCCAGCCTGGCCAACATGGTGAAACCCCATTTCTAACAAAAAATTTTTTTAAAAAAATTAAGGGCCGGGCGCGGTGGCTCAAGCCTGTAATCCCAGCACTTTGGGAGGCCGAGGCGGGTGGATCACGAGGTCAGGAGATTGAGACCATCCTGGTCGACATGGTGAAACCCCGTCTCTACTAAAAATACAAAAAAATTAGCTGGGCACGGTGGTGCGTGCCTGTAATCCCAGCTACTCAGGAGGCTGAGGCAGGAGAATTGCCTGAACCCAGGAGGCGGAGATTGCGGTGAGCCGAGATCACGCCATTGCACTCCAGCCTGGGTAACAACAGCGAAACTCCGTTTCAAAAAAAAAAAAAATTAGCCGGGCTTGGCGGCTTGTGCCTGTAATCCCAGCTTTTGGGGAGGCTGAGGCAGGAGAATCGCTTGAACCTGGGAGGTGGAGGTTGTAGTGAGCCGATATTGTGCCACTGCTCTCCAAGCTAGGTAACAGAATAAGACCTTGTCTCGAATATACAAGTAAATGAGTAAACTCATATAATAAAATTAAGAAATTCCCTCTGTCCTGGCAGGGGGACTGAAAACTGAATGTAAGTAAGCCCTCAACCTCATGGAAGATTTTAGCTTTCCATGTGAAAGAATCTTCTACAAATCTCCGGCTAGCTGTTTTCACCTCAGAGGCAGTTCAGCCAAAATGTCTCCTTCCAGACTGTGGCCTATTAATTTCTGTTTGTCTGTGGCATCTGGATATTTTAAAGCTTCTTAGGCTGAGCCGGGTGTGGTGGGTCACTCCTTAATCCCAGCACTTCGAAATGCTGAAAAGGGAGGATCACTTGAGTCCAGGAATTCTATACCAGCCTGGGCAACATAGTGAGACCCTGTCTCTATAAAAAAAATAAAAATTAGTGGGGTGTGGTGGTACATGCCTGCGGGCACATCTCCTTGGGAGGCTGAGACGGGAGGCTCACTTGAGCCCAGGAGGTCAAGGCTGCAGTGAGCCATGATTGTACCCCTGCACTTCAGCCTGGACAAGGAGACCCTGTCTTGCCAGGCACAGTGGCTCATTCCTGTAATCCCAGTACTTTGGGAGGCTGAGGAGGGTGGCTGATGAGGTCAAGAGATCAGGATCATCCTGGCCAACATGGTGAAACTCCATCTCTAATTTTAAAAACACAAAAATTTTCTGGGTGTGGCTGCGCGCACCTGTAGTGTAGTCTCAGCTACTCGGTAGGCTGAGGCAGGAGAATCGCTTGAACCCAGGAGACGGAGGTTACAGTGAGCTGAGATCACGCCACTGCACTCCAGCCTGGCAACAGAGTGAGACTCCATCTCAAAAAAAAAAAAAAAAGAAAGGAGATTCTGTCTTTAAAAAAAAAAAGCTTAGGCCGGGCACGGTGGCTCACGCCTGTAATCCCAGCACTTTGGGAGGCCGAAGCGGGTGCATCATGAGGTCAAGAGATCGAGACCGTCCTGGTCAACATGGTGAAACCCCGTCTCTACTAAAAATACAAAAAATTAGTTGGGCATGGTGGCGCGTGCCTGTAGTCCCAGCTACCCAGGAGGCTGAGGCAGGAGAATTGCCTGAACCCAGGAGGCAGAGGTTGCGGTGAGCTGAGATCGTGCCATTGCACTCCAGTCTGGGTAACAACAGTGAAACTCCGTCTCAAAGAAAAAAAAAAAAGCTTAACTGTTTTTAGAAGCAAAGTCTGGTTTGGTGCCTAGCACAGTCCAGCATACAGTAGGCGCTCTGTGCATACAGTAGGCGCTCTTATCTTTTGCCCTTAACCCTTCTGCGCCTCCCCACCTGGATGCTGTCCTCAAACCCTTTGTCAAAAGGAGGTGTCTGGGCAGCTGGTGATGCTCATTCCACAGGCACAGACTTCTGGGAAGGCAAAAACCAGTGGCTGGCTGTGTGGGTGAGGCCTTGGGCCGCTGCAGCTCTTGGGGACTTGGCCAGTGTCCGGAAGCTGTGGGGGCTGGGTGGCATTTGATGTCCTGGCACCAGCACTGTGACTGGGCAGGCTGTGGCTGTTCTCTTATCACACACGCCCACTACACTGGGTGGGTCAGCTGTGACCGCCAGCAAGGCTGGGACCTGAAGACTGCCTCCCTCAATCCTGGCCTTGTCCAACAGCCCAATTTTCCCAATTGTTCTTCCCCACCATTGCCACAACGTTATCTCTGCTTCTCCCAGTACCCGCCAAGGAAAAGGCCTGGGTTGGCTCCAGCAGGGCCTGGTTTGATTCCTGTCTGTGTCTCTTCCCAGCTGTGTGGTCTGACCAAGCAGCCTCAGTGTGCCCGTCGTGAAATGGGATCACACTAATGGTTAGTGGGGAAGGGAGGGGTTGTTTTTGTTTTGTTATTTGTATTTGTTTGCTTAGTTGTTTTTTAGAGACAGGGTTTCTGTCATCCAGTCGAGTGCAGTGGTGTGATCACAGCTCACTGTAGCCTCTGCCTCCTGGGATCAAGTGATCCTCCTCAGCCTCCCTAGTGGTAGGCTGCAGTGAGCTATGAACTGGGACCACAGGCATGTACCACCACACTTAGCTAATATAGTTATTTTTTTCTTTTCTTTTTTTAAATTTTTTTAATTTTGAGATGGAGTCTTGCTCTGTTGCCCAGGCTGGAATGCAGTGGCAAGCTCTTGGCTCACTGCAATCTCTGCCTCCTGGGTTCAACTGATTCTCCCACTTCAGCTTCCCAAGTAGCTGGGACTACAGGTGCCTGCCACTAGGCCCGGTTACTTTTTTGTATTTTTAGTAGAGACTGAGTTTCATCATGTTGGCCAGGCTGGTCTCGAACTCCTGACCTCAAGTGATCTGCCCTCCTTGGCTTCCCAAAGTGCTGGGATTACAGGCATAAGTCACTGTGCCTGACCAAGTTGAAGACTTTGGCTGGGTATAGTGGCTCATGCCTGTAGTTCAAGCACTTTGGGAGGCCAAGGTGGGAGGATTGCTTGAGCCCAGGAGTTTGAGACCAGCCTGGGCAACATAATAAGACCCTGTCTCTTTAAAAAAAAAAAAATGGAAGAGGGAGATAGCGGAGTCAGAGGAGGACACGAAACAACGGAAGCATGGTGGGTTTGATGTGATTGCTGGCTTTAAAAATGGAAGAAGAGGCCAGGAGCCAAGGAATGTGGGCAGCCTCTAGAACGTGAAACAGGCAAGGAAACAGATTTTCCCCTAGAATCTCCGAAAGAAACACAGCACTGCCTACACCTCAATTGTAGCCTAGTGGGATGCATTTCGTACTTCTGCCCTCCTGAGCTGTGAGGTAATAAATATGTGTGTGTGTGTGTGTGTGTGTGTGTGTGTGTGTATGTGTGTGTGTGTGTGTGTGTGTGTGTGTGTGTGTTTGAGATGAAGTCTCACTCTGTCACCCATGCTGGAGTGCAGTGGCACGATCTCGGCTCACCGCAACCTCCGCCTTCTGGGTTCAAGTGATTCTCTTGCCTCAACCTCCCGAGTAGCTGGGACTACAGGGGCACCACCATGCCCAGCTAATTTTTGTATTTTTAGTAGAGACGGGGTTTCACCTTGTTGACCAGGATGGTCTCGATCTCTTGACCTCGTGATCCACCCGCCTCAGCCTCCCAAAGTGCTGGGATTACAGGCGTGAGCCACTGCGCCCGGTTGAAAATACGTTTATTATTCATTAAGTGGGAGTGGATCATCAAAAAGGTCTTCAGAGGCTGGGTGCGGTGGCTAACACCTGTAGTTCCAGCACTTTGGGAGGCCAAGGCAGGTGGATCACTTGAGGTCAGGAGTTCAAGAGCAGCCTGGCCAACACAGCAAAAACCCTGTCTGTACTAAAAATAAAAATAAAAATTAGGGCCGGGCACAGTGGCTCACACCTGTAATCCCAGCATTTTGGGAGGCCGAGATGGGCAGATCACTTGAGGTCAGGAATTTGAGACCAGCCTGGCCAACATGGTGAAACAGCATTTCTTTCTTTTTTTTTTTTTTTTTTTGGTAGAGCTAGCTGAGGTTTTATTTTGGACAAACAGAAAAAGCAATTGGGCCGGGTGCGGTGGCTCACGCTTGTAATCCCAGCACTTTGAGAGGCCGAGGCGGGTGGATCACGAGGTCAAGAGATCGAGACCATCCTGGTCAACATGGTGAAACCCCGTCTCTACTAAAAATACAAAAAATTAGCTGGGCATGGTGGCACGTGCCTGTAATCCCAGCTACTCGGGAGGCTGAGGCAGGAGAATTGCCTGAACCCAGGAGGCGGAGGTTGCGGTGAGCCAAGATCGCGCCATTGCACTCCAGCCTGGGTAACAAGAGCGAAACTCCGTCTCAAAAAAAAAAAAAAAAAAGAAAAAGAAAAAGCAATTGAATTGTTTTGTAGCTGGAGGCATGGGCAAGGGAGTCTCCAGCCAGTAAACTTCCCTGCAGCTGGGCTGACGGCTAGGGCTGAGCCTCAGATGGGTCTCCTGTTCCCTGTACTACCCTTCACAGCAGCCTCCCTCCCAGGTTCCGGGGCAGCCGCAGGACGGGTACCCACCTCAGCCTCCTAAAGCTCTAGGATTACAGGATTGAGCCACCATGCTTGGTCTCTATTTCACTTTTGTTTTTAGAGACAGGGTCTTGCTCTGCTGCCAAGGCTGTAGTGCAGTGGTACCATCACAGCTCACTGCTGCCTGTAACTCCTGGGCTCGAGTCATCCTCCCACCTCAGAGGCTGCCGAGGCTGGTGAAACCCCATCTCTACTAAAAATATAAAAATTAGCTGGGCGTGGTGGCTCACACCTGTAGTCCGAGCTACTCAGAAGGCTGAGGCACGGGAATCGCTTGAACCTGGGAGGCTGAGGTTGCAGTGAGCGGAGATCACACCAGTGTACTCCAGCCTGGGTGACAGAGCAAGACTCTGTCTCGAAAAAAAAAATAAAGGTCTTCACACTGAGTGAGCTGAGGAGGAAGAGGAAGGGGAGGGGTTGGTCTTGCTGTGTCAGGGGTAACAGAGGCGGAAGAAAATTGGTGTTTAAGGGGACCCGTGAAGTTCAAACCTGTGTTCAAAGGTTAACTATCTAAACGTTGACTCAGGAGCTGGACAGCCTGGGTCTGCTCATTGAAATCTTTCACAGCATGGGCACCTATTTCTCTCTGGGCCTCAGTGGCTCTGTCTCAAATGGGAATAATGACAGGAGTGGCTGTAAAGATGAAATGAGGTGGGCTGGACATGGTGGCTCATGCCTGTGATCCCAGCACTTTAGACGGCCAACGCAGGATCGCCTGAGCTCAGGATTTGGAGACCAGCCTGGGCAGCATAGCAAAACCCTGTCTCTACCAAAAATACAAATGTTAGCCAAGCATGGGGGCATGTGCCTGTAGTCCCAGCTGAAGTGGAGGATCACTTGAGCCTGGGAGGTCGAGGATGCAGTGAGCCAAGATGGTGCCACCGCATTTCAGCCTGGGTGACAGTGAGACCCTATCTCAAAAGGAAAAAAAAAGTAAGGATGAAATGAGGCGAACTGTGTAACATTTTATTACTATGTTTATTTATTGAAACAGAGTGAAACTGTTTCCATACACATAGTGAAATAGACAGGGTCTCATTCTATTTCTGGGCTGGAGGTCAGTGGCGCAATCTCAGTTCTCTGCAACCTCTATCTCCCTGGGCTCAAAGATTCTCTCACCTCAGCCTCCCAAGTAGTTGGGACTACAAAGGCATGCCACCACACCCAGTTAATTTCGTTGTTGTTGTTGCAGAGACAAGGTTTCGCCATGTTGCCCAGGCTGGTCTTGATCTCCAGGACGCAAGCCATCCACCCACCTCAGCCTCCTAAAGTGCTAGGGTTACAGTATTGAGCCACCATGCTTGGTCTCTATTTTACTTTTATTTTTAGAGACAGGGTCTTGTTCTGTTGCCAAGGCTGTAGTGTGATGGTGCCGTCACAGCTCACTGCTGCCTGTAACTCCTGGGCTCGAGTCATCCTCCTACCTCAGTCTCCCTGGTAGCCAGGACTACAGGCATCGGCCACCGGCCACCACGCCCAGCTTGTGCTTATTATTATCTTGCAGTGTTGTTGCAGAGATACAGCAAGTTCCGATCTTCAGAGTTGAGATCAGGCACCGCGAGCAGAAACCATTAGCATTTGCTGTTCCCCTCCCTTCGTCCCCACCCAGCTAACGTTAATGAGAGCTAATAGAAACCATCACAAGAGGATACCAATGTTCCCTCTTTCCTGAGAGCCCACAAAGCCAGGCCTTGAGCCAAGTGTATGCCAGCACCTCTCTGCATTTTTAGTTCCATCTCACAGAGGACTAACTCAAGTTCTCACAGCCAGGCATGGCCCAGCTGTCCCACTCATGGCACCAAACCCTCAGGCTCCCCAGTCTTTTCCCGAGACAGCTGAGACTCCCCCATGTGTTCTCCCCTCCCCAGCACGGCCCTGTCATGCTCCTGCCCAAATGCCTTCCATGGCTCCCACTTACCCATCAAACCTGGACTGGGGACAGATCACTCAGTTGACTAGCAAAGCCCCTTCCCTTCCCTTAGCCTCCATTCCCTCTGCTATAAAATAGGTTGATGAAATGGCCTCCAGTGTGGCGGGAAGGATCTGAAAGGTAGCAAGTTCTCTTTGGTCAGCACTGGCTGTTTCCATGTGGCCGCTCCCCCTCTGCCATTCTAGCTAACACCAGAAACTTCTGGTACTCCCCTATCTCTGCCTTCTGGCTTTACCAGTCTTACTGCCTACCTGATGGTAGAAGTATTCTCTTAAGCCTTCCCTTCATACTTATAATAGTTTTGAGTTTTATATGTTTGCATGATTAATCCATGTGGAATTTTTTTTTTTTTTTTAAGATGGACTTTCGCTCTTGTCGCCCAGGCTGGAGTGCAATGGCGTGGGTGCGATCTCGGCTCGCTGCTACCTCTGCCTCTCAGGTTTAAGCAACTCTCCTGCCTCAGCCTCCCGAGTAGCTGAGATGACAGGCATGCACCACCATATCCAGTTAATTTTTGTTTTTTGTTTGTTTGTTTGTTTTGTTTTTTTAGTAGAGATGGGGTTTCACCATGTCGACCGCTATAGGGAAGATGGAAGGTACCTGTGTTTGTCCAGGGAGAAGATGACAGGGCTGTGTGAAAAGGCCGGGTGCAGCCGGGCGCGGTGGCTCACACCTATAATCCCAGCACTTTGGGAGGCCAAGGCAGGTGGATCACAAGGTCAAGAGATCCGAGACCATCCTAGTCAACAAGGTGAAACCCCGTCTCTACTAAAAATACAAAAATTAGCTGGGCATGGTGGCACGTACCTGTAATCCCAGCTACTCGGGAGGCTGAGGCAGGAGAATTGCCTGAACCCAGGAGGCGGAGGTTGCGGTGAGCCGAGATTGCGCCATTGCACTCCAGTCTGGGTAACAAGAGCGAAACTCCATCTCAAAAAAAAAAAAAAGAAAAGGCTGGGTGCTGGCCGGGTGTGGTGGCTCACGCCTGTAATTCTAGCACTTTGGGAGGCCAAGGTGGGAGGATCATCTGAGGTCAGGAGTTCAAGACCAGCCTAGCTAACATGGTGAAACCCTGTCTCTACTAAAAATACAAAACTTAGCTGGGCATGATGACAGGTGCCTGTAATGCCAGTTACTTGGGAGGCTGAGATGGGAGAATCTCTTGAACCCAGGAGATGGTTATTGGAGTGAACTGAGATCTAGCCACTGTACTCCAGCCTGGGTGGCTGAGCAAGAAAAAAGAAAAGAAAAGAAAAGAAAAGGGTGAGTGCTTGAGGAACAGTTAAAACAAGGTTGGATTCTAGATAGCTCTGAAGGCAAAACTGATCTGAAGCAGAGAAGCAGCCCCAGGTTCCTGGTCTGAGCATGTGGGAGGATGGAGCTGCTGTTTCTGAGTCATGGAATAATCAGAAGCTTGGCTGGGCCAGGTGCCGTGGCTCACACCTATAATCCCAGCACTTTGGGAGGCTGAGGTGGGAGGATCCCTGAGGCCAGGAGTTTGAGACCAGCTTGGGCGACGTTGCAAAACCCCATCTCTACTAAAAATACAAAAAATTGGCTGGGCGCAGTGGCTCACGCCTGTAATCCCAGCACTTTGGGAGGCCGAGGCGGGTGGATCATGAGGTCAAGAGATCGAGACCATCCTGGTCAACATGGTGAAACCCCATCTCTACTAAAAATACAAAAAATTAGCTGGGCATGGTGTTGCATGCCTGTAATCCCAGCTACTCAGGAGGCTGAGGCAGGAGAATTGCCTGAACCCAGGAGGCGGAGGTTTCGGTGAGCCGAGATAGCACCATTGCACTCCAGTCTGGGTAACAACAGCGAAACTCCGTCTCAAAAAAAAAATATATATATATATATATATATATATATATATATATATATATATATATACAAAAAAAAAAAATTAGCTGAGTGTGGTGGTGCATGCCTGTGTTCCCAGCTACTCAGGAGGCTGAAAGTGGGAGGATGGCTTGAGCCCTGGAGGTCAAAGCTACAGTGAGTTGTGATTGTGCAACTGCACTCCAGCCTGGGTGAAAGAGTAAGACCCTGTCTCAAAAACAAAAAAGCTGGCTGGGCACGATAGCTCACGCCTGTAATCCCAGCACTCTGGGAGTCCGAAGTGAGTGGATCACCTGTGTGTGAGGTCAGGAATTCAAGACCAGCCTGACCAGCATGGATTTTGTAAAAAATAATAATAAAATAGAAAATTAGGTCAGGTGTGGTGGCTCATGCCTATAATCACAGCACTTTGGGAGGCTGAGTCGGGTGGATCACATGAGGTCAGGAGTTCAAGACCAGCCTGGCGAACATGGTGAAACCCTGTCTCTATTAAAAAAAATACAAAATCAGCTGGGCACGGTGGTGGGCACCTGTAATCTCAGCTATTTGGGAGGCTGAGGCAGGAGAATCACTTGAACCCGGGAGGCGGAGGCTGCAGTGAGCTGAGATCCTGCCATTGCACTCCAGCCTGGGCAACAAGAGTGAAACTTAGTCTCAAAAAAAAGCTTGGATGCCGCCACACTGAGTATGAGATGCCCACATGTGTTGGGGGAAAACAGATGTCACACGGGTGTGCAGCTCAGAGACAACGGCTTCCTGAGGGCTCAACTTTTAGGATTCCTCTGTGTGGAGCTGGTGGGTAGGGCACAAATAAACCCGAATGTCCCCAGGGCACCCAGTCTACACTGGGAAAAGAAGAGGCCTGTGTCCTGCTCTCTCTCCACTGCTTGGAATGGGTAGGGTGGGACCAGCCAACCTTTGGGCTGGCAGAGACTTCGAGAAAGAACCACAGAACTTCTTTGGGAGTCTGGGTCATCCAAGGGCATGACTTGGTGCCTCGGGCCTCGCCTGTGGTCCAGGTGTTTAGATGGAGCCTCCTCTGCTGGAGGCGAACAGGAGAGGGAGCTTTTTTTTTTTTTTTTTGAGACGGAGTTTCGCTGTTGTTACCCAGACTGGAGTGCAATGGCACTATCTCAGCTCACCGTGACCTCCGCATCCTGGGTTAAAGCAATTCTCCTGCCTCAGCCTCCAGAGTAGCTGGGATTACAGGTGCCCACCACCATACCTGGCTAATTTTTAGAGACTGGGTTTCGCCATGTTGGCCAGGCTGGTCTCGAACTCCTGATCGCAGGTGATTTGCTCACCTTAGCCTCCCAAAGTGCTGGGATTACAGGTGTGAGCCACTGTACCTCTCTGCACTCCAACCTGGAGGACAGAGTGAGACTCCATCACACACACACAAAAAAGAATAAATTTTTTAAAAAAGAAAAACACTAGATCAGGCATGGCACCATCTCCTAGATTTAAGTGATTCTCCAACCTCAGCCTCCCAAGTAGCTGGGATTACAGGCATGTGCCACCACACTGGCTAATTTCTGTATTTTTAGTAGTGATGAGGTTTCCTCATGTTGGTCAGGCTGGTCTTGAACTTCCGAACGCTGGTGATCTGCCCACATCAGCCTCCCAGAGTGCAGGGATTACAGGTATGAACCACCATGCCCAGCCTATGCCTGCTCTTTGAGGTCACTTTTGGTTTCATACTTAAACCACATTTTGCAGTTGAGGAAACTGAGGCTCAGGAAAGATAAGGCCTTTGTTAAGTATCATCTAGTCCAGAGGGTGCAGAAGGAGCATTTAAATTCAGGGTGACCCAGGAGGATGTGGGCTCCACAAGGCTGGAGATTAGGTCCCACCCCCCCCCTTTTTTTTTTAAATAGAGATGGGATTTCACCATGTTGGCCAGGATGGTCGAAAGCTTGGCCTCGTGATCCACCCACCTCGGCTTCCCAAAGTGCTGGGATTACAGGTGTGAGCCACTGGGATTACCGGCGAGATTGGGTCTCTCATTCTTCACTGTATGCAGTGCTCAGTCCAAGGCCTGCACTCTGCAAGGGCTGAATAAATACTTGTTCTAAGGCCAGGCCCAGTAGTACATGCCTGTAATCTCAGCACTTTGAGGGGCCATGGTGGGAGGAGCCCATGAATCCGGGAGTTAAAGATGAGCCTGGGCAACATAGCAAGATCCCATCTCTCCAAAAAAATTAAAAATTAGCCGCGTGCAGTAGAGCACCTGTAGTCCCAGCTACTCGGGAGGCTGAGTCAGGAGAATGGCCTGACTGCTATGAGCTGTGATTGCACCACTGCACTCCAGCCTGGGCAACAGAGGGAGAGCCAGTCTCAAAAAAAAAAAAAAAAAGCAGCAGACAGAAAACTCATGCACTGGTTTGAGGAGTTTTCAGCCGCAACACTCCACAGTTAGTTTTCTGGGCTTGGGCCGTGGGCCGTTTTCCCTCCCCGTGCCTCAGTTTCCACACCTGCAAAACGGAGCCACAGTAGCGCCCTTTGAGGGTGTCCCGGGGTTCTAGGCGGCGTCGCCCAGTGGCGGGGTAGCCCCGGCGTGAATCCGCAGGGTTCCCCGGTGGGGGCGGGGAGGGCTAAATCCGGCCGGCCGGTGAGTGGCGGGAGCAGCTGCGCCCCGCCCGCGCCCTCTCGGGTCTCTCCGTCTGGGCAGCCGTCCAGCTTGGGCCGGCCTGACCGGTTTGGGCCGCCCCGCCTGGCGCTGTTCTGGGAGGAGCCGCCGCCAGCCGCGCGGTCAGTGCCTCCCTCCAGACTCCGGAGGGCCGAGGGGGCGCGGGAGAGAGCGCAGGCGGCCGCCGGGGCTGGGCGCCTGCAGAATGGGGAACGAGCGGCCCCACTACTACGGGAAACACGGTAGGCAGCGACCCCCGCCTGCAGCCCGGGGCCGACCCCTCGGCCCCTAGGTGGGGGCCTGAAGAGGAGCTGGGGCGCAGAGAAGGGGGCTGGAGGGGGAGCGCAATTGCAAATCTGCGCCTGGAGCCCCCCGTCACCCAGCCCCCTTCACCCCACTTGTCCCCCGGAGCCTCGCAGACGACCCTCCTTACTTTCCCCCACCCGAAGGACCTGCCCCTGTGCCCCTCTTCCTGGCACTGGTGCCGGCTGCCTCTTCCCCCTATCCCACATCAGACCTTCCCCGTCTCCACCTGGTTCCGGGGTGGCCACCATTTCAGCCCTCTTCCCAGTAGGTGGCCGCCACTTAATGAATTTGTTCACAATTAGTGATCCCTCCCCCCGTCCTGGCCTGCCCGGACTGGGGGCTTGGGTGTGGTCACCTGGAGGTGGATGGGGCAGAAATTCCGCAGGTCTCTGAATTTTATTCTTGCCAAGGCAAAGACACCCCTAGGGGCTTTTGGGAGAGGTGCTCTCCCAGCGCTGTCTTGGTTCCGGTTTCCAACCCCATCCATCTTAATCTTGTCCACTTTCAGGAACGCCACAGAAGTATGATCCCACTTTCAAAGGACCCATTTACAACAGGTAAGGGCTCTGGGTTTTGGGGGTTCTCCCAGATAAAACCACTCCAATCCCTGTCTCTTCACACCCGCTCCCATCTGTTCTCCAACAGACTACTGACAAATATTTGCAACTTTTCTTTTTTTTTTTTTTTTTTTGAGACAGAGTCTTGCTCTGTTGTCCAGGGTGGGGTGCAGTGACTGCGACCTCCACCTCCCAAGTTCAAGCAATGCTCCCACCTCAGCCTCCCAAGTAGCTAGGGTTATAGGCACAAGCCACCACGCCTGGATAATTTTTTTTCTTTTTTCTTTTTCTTTTTCTTTTTTTTTTTGTATTTTTAGCAAATGCTGGTCTTGACCTCCTGAGTGCAAAGCGCTGGTTTTGAACTCCTGGACTCAAGTGATCCACCTGCTTTGGCCTCCTGAAGTGCTGGGGATCACAGGTGTGAGTCACCGTACTCAGTCCGGACTTAATTTTTACCATGCTCTTATTTATTTATTTATTTATTAATTTTTGAGATGGAGTCTCTGTCTGTTACCCAGGCTGGAGTGGCCCAATCTCAGCTTACTTCAACCTACCTCTCCCAGTTCAAGTGAGTCTCTCTCTTGCCTCAGCCTCCAGAGTAGCTGTGGCTACTTGGAGGCTACGGGAGGCTGAGGCAGGAGAATCTCTTGAACCTGGGAGTCAGAAGTTGCAGTAAGCTGAGATGGCGCCACTGCACTCCAGTCTGGATGACAAGAGTGAGACTCTGTCTCAAAAAAATAATAATAGGCTGGGTGTGGTGGCTCAAGCCTGTAATCCCAGCACTTTGGGAGTCCGAGGCAGGTGGATCACAAGGTGAAGAGATCGAGACCATCCTGGTCAACATGGTGAAACCCCATCTCTACTAAAAATACAAAAAATTAGCTGGGCATGGTGGCGCGTGCCTGTAATCCCAGCTACTCGGGAGGCTGAGGCAGGAGAATTGCCTGAACCCAGGAGGCGGAGGTTGCGGTGAGCCGAGATCGTGCCATTGCACTCCAGCCTGGGTAACGAGCGAAACTCCGTCTCAAAAATAATAATAGTAATAATAATAAATAAAATGCAGCCGGTCATGGTGGCTCACACCTGTAATCCCAGCATGGCAGGTGGGCAAGGCAGGTGGATCACTTGAAGCCAGGAGTTCAAGACCAGCCTGGCCAACATGGTGAAACCCTGTCTCTACTAAAAATATAAAAATTAGCCCAGTGTAGTGGCAGGTGCTTGTAATCCCAGCTACTTAGGAGGCTGAAACAGGAGAATCACTTGAACCTGGGAGGCAGAGGTTGCAGCAAACTGAGATCGCGCCACTGCACTCCAGCCTGGGCAACAGGCAACAGAGCGAGTTGCTCTCAAAAATATAAAATAAAAAATATAAAATTAAAAAAAAAAAAATGAAAAGCCAGGCGCAGTGGCTCATGCCTGTAATTCCAACACTTCGGGAGGCCAAGGCGGGTGGATCACCTGAGGTCAGGAGTTCAAGAACAGCCTGACCAACATGGAGTAATCTGGCCTCTACTAAAAGTACAAAATTAGCTGGATGTGGTGGTGCATTCCTATAATCCCAGCTACTCGGGAGGCTGAGGCAGGAGAACCACTTGAATCTGGGAGGCGGAGGTTGTGGTGAGCCGAGATCGTGCCATTGCACTCCAGCCTGGGCAACAAGAGCAAAACTTCGTCTCAAAAAAAAAGCAGCCAGTATAGAAGTGAAATGAAATAAAAATTAAAATGCATGTGCCGTTTGGTACGGCATTCAGACGACTCAGGAAAATGTGTCCAAATAACACACAGATGCGGGTGTTGGATGCAGGTGTTTGCAGAGTGCAGGTGTGGGTCACATGGCACCAAGATTCCCCTCAACACTGCCCCTCTGCTCCCCAGGGGCTGCACAGACGTCATTTGCTGTGTGTTTCTGCTCCTGGCCATTGTGGGCTACGTGGCTGTGGGCATTATAGGTAAGTAGAGAATGAGACAGGACGTGGGGTTCCAGGATAGGAAGGGGCAGCCACACAGCCCCTGCCTCCACAGTGGGAACAGAGCTGGTTCTGAGGAGTCGCGGTGTCTCAGTATGCCTGGATCTTTCCACAGCCTGGACGCATGGAGACCCTCGAAAGGTCATCTACCCCACGGATAGCCGGGGCGAGTTCTGTGGGCAGAAGGGCACCAAAAATGAGTGAGTCCTCCCTGGGGCCTGGTGGGGCTGGGGAGGAGTGGGCGGAAGATTCTAGGCGTTTCCCATCTCCTTAAGTCTAGTTAACAAGTGTTTACAGGGCTGGGCACAGTGACTCACACCCGAAATCCCAACACTTTGGGAGGACAAGGCAGGAATATCGCTTGAGGCCAGGAGTTTGAGACCAGCTTGGCCAACAGGGTGAAACCCTGTCTCTACTAAAAATACAAAAATTAGCCAGGCATGGTGGCAGATGCCTGTAATCCCAGCTACTCGGGAGGCTGAGGCAGGAGAATCACTGGCACCTGGGAGGCAGAGGTTGCAGTGAGCCGCGATCGCGCCATTGCACTTTAGCCTGGGTGAGAGTGACACTCTGTCTGAAAAGAAACAGGCCGGGTGCGGTGGCTCAAGCCTGTAATCCCAGCACTTTGGGAGGCCGAGGCGGGTGGATCACAAGGTCAAGAGATCGAGACCATCCAGGTCAACATGGTGAAACCCCGTCTCTACTAAAGATACAAAAAATTAGCTGGGCATGGTGGTGCGTCCCTGTAGTCCCAGCTACTCAGGAGGCTGAGGCAGGAGAATTGCCTGAACCCAGGAGGCGGAGGTTGCGGTGAGCCGAGATGGCGCCATTGCACTCCAGCCTGGGTAACGAGCGAAACTCTGTCTCAAAAAAAAAAGAAAAGAAAAGAAACAAACAAACAAAAAAATTAGGTGGACATGGTGGGGTGCACCTCTAGTCCCAGCTACCCAGGAGGCTGAGGTGGGAGGATCACTTGAGCTGGGAGATCGAGGCTGCGGTAAGGTATGGTGGCACCGCCGCGCTCCAGCCAGGGCGACAGAGCGAGACCTGGTCTCAACAAAAGAAAGCAAGAACTGATAAAAGTCTCAGCAGCCACTATTCTAGGCCTCGGGGACACGCAGCTCCAAATGAGATAGTAAGCGTCCTGTTCTTTGGCAGCTCACATTTTAAGGGCAGGAGAGACAGAGAGGGGACGGTCCTGGAGCAGACGTCAGGTGGTGATGAGCAGGTGAGAGCAGAACAAGTACAGTGTGAGTGGCGTCACTTCCCGGCTCTGTGACCTAGGGCAGGTGCTTAATCTCTCTGAGCCTCATTTTCCTCATCTCTAAAATGAGGATCATGACAGTTCCACCCTCAGGGGTCCATTTTGATGGTTAGATGTGCCAGTACCTGGCACATCTTAGAGCTTAGAATGGCACCTGCCATAAGAGTTCCCGCTTCTGCAGTTTTATTGTTGTTATTACTTTGAGGCGGTGTCTCACTCTGTCAGCCGGTAGCAGGATCATAGTTCACTATAGCCTGGAATTGGGCTCAGGTGATCTTCCCACCTGGGCCTTCCAAAGTGCTGGCATAAGACAGGCCTGAGCCACCCTGCCTGGTGCTATATAAAATATCTTTTTTTTTTTTTTTTTTGAGAGACAGAGTCTCACTCTTTCACCCAGATTGGAGTTCAATGGTATGATCTTGGCTCACTGCAACCTCCACCACCTGGGTTCAAGCACTGTCAGTACAAAAACTTAGCCAGGTGTGATTGTACATGCCTGTCATCCCAGCTGCTCAGGAGGATGAGGTGGAGGATCACCTGAGCCCAGGAGGTTGAGGCTGCAGTGAGCCAAGACTGTGCCACTGCTCTCCATCCTGGGCAACAGAGAAAGACTGTGTCTCCACAAACCACAACAAAAAAGAGGCCAGGTGCAGTGACTCACTCCTGTAATCCCAACAGTTTAGGAGGCCAAGGTGGGAGGATCACCTGAGGGCAGGAGTTCAAGACCAGTCTGCCCCACATGGCGAAACCCTGTCTCTACTAAAAATACAAAAATTAATGGCCGGGCGCGGTGGCTCAGGCCTGTAATCCCAGCACTTTGGGAGGCCAAGGCTGATGGATCACGAAGTCAAGATATTGGGACCATCCTGGTCAACATGGCGAAACCCCGTCTCTACTAAAGATGCAAAAAATTAGCTGGGCATGGTGGCGCGTGCCTGTAATCCCAGCTACTCAGGAGGCTGAGGTAGGAGAATTGCCTGAACCCAGGAGGCGGAGGTTGCGGTGAGCCGAGTTCGCACCATTGCACTCCAGCCTGGGTAACGAGCGAAACTCCGTCTCAAAAAAAAAAAAAAAAGATACATACCCCAAAACCTATAATGCAATAAAAATTAAAAAAAAAAAAAAGATACAAAAATTAGCTGGGTATGGTAGCGGGTGCCTGTGGTCCCAACTACTCGGGAGGCTGAGGCAGGAGAATTGCTTGAACCCAGGAAGTGGAGGTTGCAGTGAGTCCACATCTCACCACTGCACTCCAGCCTGGGTAACAGAGCAAGAGTCTGTCTCCAAAAAAAAAAAAAGAGAGAGAGACAGAGAAAATATAAAAAGGAAAAAAGAAGCAAAGAAGTTTTCTGTTGGGTGGTTAAGAAGTCTTGACAGTTTCCATTCTCCCTTCTCCAACTCCAGGAATAAACCCTTCCTGTTTTATTTCAACATTGTGAAGTGTGCCAGCCCACTGGTTTTGCTGGAATTCCAGTGTCCTACTCCCCAGGTAAACTGTCCCCACAGTTCCCCTTTTCCTCTCCCTGCTTTCCATCCTTTTCCCCCTGCGAAGGTGGGCTGGGACCTCTTTCCTGAGCGGTCTGTCCCAGCCCACCCAATCCCTTCCTTCTCCCCTCCCAGATCTGTGTGGAAAAATGTCCTGACCGCTACCTCACATACCTGAATGCCCGCAGCTCCCGGGACTTCGAGTACTATAAGCAGTTCTGTGTTCCTGGCTTCAAGGACAATAAAGTGAGTTGTAGCCTGCCCCAGGAGCCCAGACATGGGTAGTGGCAGGGTGCTGGCCTTGACGACTCACCTCCCTCCATCTCTCCCGGCAGGGTGTCGCTGAGGTGCTTCGAGATGGTGACTGCCCCGCTGTCCTCATCCCCAGCAAACCCTGTGAGTCGGGATCCCAGGAGGCTCAGGTGGGGACAGGGAGGCTGTGCAGAGGCTCAGCCTGACTGGTCCCATCCTCTGCTCCATGCAGTGGCCCGGAGATGCTTCCCCGCCATCCACGCCCACAAGGGTGTCCTGATGGTGGGCAATGAGACGACCTATGAGGATGGGCATGGCTCCCGGAAAAACATCACAGAGCTGGTGGAGGGCGCTAAGTGAGGATGTTGGCGCACCATGCTGGGGTTGCGCTTTCCTGGGTGGGACAAGCATCCCCTGGGGTTGGCCCGATAACGGAAAAGGGTCTGATCCGAGCCTCATTCTCCTTCCTCCAGGAAAGCCAATGGAGTCCTCGAGGCGCGGCAGCTCGCCATGCGCATATTTGAAGATTACACCGTGTCTTGGTACTGGATTATCATGTACGTCTGGAGGGAAGGGGCCTCTCGCCTGGCTGCCCCCTCTATGCCTGGCCGAGGGTGGCATCTGTTCATGACCCTTTTCTTTTCCCCAGAGGCCTGGTCATTGCCATGGTGATGAGCCTCCTGTTCATCATCCTGCTGCGCTTCCTGGCTGGTATTATGGTCTGGGTGATGATCATCATGGTGATTCTGGTGCTGGGCTATGGTGCGTCACCCCCTCGCCGAGACACCTCTTTCCTGAACCTGCACACCGCCCTTCCCTTTCCCATGGAAATGGACCATCAGGAAATTTATTCTAAGCCGTCAGACATTATTCATCACTTACTTGACGTATTTGTGAAAATTTTCATCTTGGTGTTGTTGAGAAGACCAGATTCTTTTTTGTTTGTCTTCTTTTGTTTCATTTTTTTTCAGACAGAGTTTTTTTCTTGTTTTTTTCTTTTTTTGAGACAGAGTTTCACTGCTGTTACCCAGGCTGGAGTGAAATGGCCCGATCTCAGCTCACCGCAACCTCCACCCTCTGGGTTCAGGCAATTCTCCTGCCTCAGCCTCCTGAGTAGCTGGGATTACAGGCACGCGCCACCGTGCCCAGCTAATTTTTTTGTATTTTTAGTAGAGACGGGGTTTCACCATGTTGACCAGGATGGTCTCGATCTCTTGACCTCGTGATCCACCCGCCTCAGCCTCCCAAAGTGCTGGGATTACAGGCGTGAGCCACCGCGCCCGGCAGACAGTTTTCTTTTTTTTTTTTGAGATGGAGTTTCGCTCTTTTTACCCAGGCTGGAGTGCAATGGCGCAATCTCGGCTCACTGCAACCTCCGCCTCCTGGGTTCAGGCAATTCTCCTGCCTCAGCCTCCTGAGTAGCTGGGATTACAGGCACGCACCACCATGCCCAGCTAATTTTTTGTATTTTTAGTAGAGACGGGGTTTCACTTTGTTGACCAGGATGGTCTCGATCTCTTGACCTCGTGATCCACCCACCTCGGACTCCCAAAGTGCTGGGATTACAGGCTTGAGCCACCGTGCCCAGCCAGAGTTTTCTTTTGTTTCATTTTGTTGCCCAGGCTAGATCTGTTTGTTTGTTTCATTTTGTTGCCCAGGTGGCATGATCTCGGCTCACCACAACCTCCCCCTCCCAGGTTCAAACGATTCTCCTGCCTCAGCCTCCCGAGTAGCAGGGGTTACAGGCATGGGTCACCACACCCAGCTAATTTTGTGTTTTTGGTAGAGATGGGGGTTTCTCCATGTTGGTCAGGCTGATCTTGAACTCCCAATCTCAGGTGATCCACCCACCTCAGCCTCCCAAAGTGCTGGATTACAGGCATGAGTCACCGAGCCTGGCTCTGGTTTTTTTTTTTAAGACAAAGTCTTGCTCTGTCGTCCAGGCTGGAGTGCAGTGGGTTGATCTCGGCTCACTGCAACCTCCACCTCCCAGGTTCAAGCGATTCTCCTGCCTCAGCCTCCCCAGTAACTGAGATTACAGGCGTGCACCACCACAACTGGCTAATTTTTGTGTTTTTAGTAGTGATGGGGTTTAACCATGTTGGCCAGGCTGGTCTAGATCTCCTAACCTCAGGTGATCTGCTCACCTCGGCTTCCCAAAGTGCTGGGATAACAGGCATGAACTACCATGCCCAGCCAAGTTTTGGTATTTCAGTAGAGACAGCATTTCACTATGTTGTCCAGGCTGCTCTTAAACTCCTGACCTCAAGTGATCCTCTCACCTTGGCCTCTGAAAGTGCTGGGGTTATAGGCCAAGAGCAGATTCCTGTGATAACAGCCTCAGCATCCTTCAGTGGGGTCTGGGTTAAGCCAGGCTCACCACTGCCCTCCAATCCAGGGTCTAGGTCTGTACTTTATCAACAGCAAAAGGCATTCTCAAGAAAGCTACTTGGGTCAGGCACAGTAGCTCATGCCTGTAATCTCCCAGTACTTTGGGAGGCCCAAGAGTTTTGGGCGAGCCTGGCCAACATAATGAGACCGCATCTTTACCAAAAATGTAAACATTAGCTGGGTGTAGTGGTATAAGCCTGTAGTCCCAGCTACTGGGGAAGCTGACATGGGAGGATTGCCTGAGCCTGGGAGTTTGAGGCTGCGGTAAGCTGTGATCCTGCCACTGCACTCCAGCCTGAGCAGCAGAGAAAGACATTGTCTTTAAAAAGAAGAAAAGTGGAGGGGAGCGAAGGTGGGAAAAAAAATGACTCAGTGAGGTTCAGTGGCTCACGCCTATAATCCCAACACTTTGGGAGGCCGAGGTGGGCAAATCACCTGAGGTCAGGAGTTCGAGACCAGCCTGGCCAACATGGCAAAACCTTGTCTCTACTAAAAAATACAAAATTTAGTCAGGCGTTGTAGTGGGTGCCTGTAATCCCAGCTATTCTGGAGGCTGAGGCAGGGAGACTCTTGAACCTGGGAGGCGGAGGTTGCAGTGAGCCAAGATCATGCCATTGCACTCCAGCCTGGGTGACAGAGTGAGACACCTCAAAAAAAAAAAACAGAGAGAGAGAGAGAGAGAGAGAGAGAGAGAGAGAGAAGTTAGAGCATGGCAGCATGATTATGATTCCAAGCAGGGGAAAGGGTTCTGGAAAGTCTCCTGAGCAGAGACCTAAGGATGTGTGGGACCCAGCCATGGGGAGAGAAGGTGCCTGGCAGTGGGAACTGCAAGTGTAAAGTCCCTGAGGCAGGCGCAAGAAAGGGCAGCCTCTGCCGGGTGCACTGGCTCCCGGGTGCCTGTAATCCCAGCATTTTGGGAGGTCGAGGCAGGCGGATCACCTGAGTCAGGAGTTCGAGACCAGCCTGACCAACAGGGAGAAACCCTGTCTCTACTAAAAATACAAAATTAGCTGGGCATGATGGCACTTGCCTGTAATCCCAGCTACTGGGGAGGCTGAGGTAGGAGAATCACGGAGGTTTTGATGAGTCGAGATCATGCCATTGCACTCCAGACTGGGCAACAAGAGCAAAACTCCATCTAAAAAAAAAAGAGGCAGCCTCTCAGTCTCAATGTTTGCTTCTGTTTTTTTGTTTTGTTTTGAGACAGAGTCTTGCTCTGTTGGCCAGGCTACAGTGCAATGGTGCGATCTCAGCTCACTGCAATCTCCACCTCCTGGATTCAAGCAATTCACCTGCCTTAGCCTCCCGAGTAACTGGGACTGCAGGCACCCACCACCATGCCTGGCTAACTTTTTATATTTTTAGTTGAGACGGGGTTTCACTGTGTTGGCCAGGCTGGTCTCCAACTCCTGACCTCAGGTGATCTGCGCCCCTCAGCCTCCCAAAGTGCTGGGTTTAAGGTGTGAGCCTCCAAGCCTGGCCAGTGTTTCCTTCTGTGAAATGGGGGCAGTTGTAGCTGCTTTGCAAAGTCACAGGAGGCACTGGTGGACTGAGTTTGTGGTTCCCCATGCAGGCATATTTCACTGCTACATGGAGTACTCCCGACTGCGTGGTGAGGCTGGCTCTGATGTCTCCCTGGTGGACCTCGGCTTTCAGACGGATTTCCGGGTGTACCTGCATTTACGGCAGACCTGGTTGGCCTTTAGTGAGTCCCAGTCTCCCAATCCTGCCCCTGCATGAGGCCTTGGAGGGAGTGGGGAGCCCAGGCAGCTCAGCCTTTGCCCTTTGCAGTGATCATTCTGAGTATCCTCGAAGTCATTATCATCTTACTGCTCATCTTTCTCCGGAAGAGAATTCTCATCGCGATCGCACTCATCAAAGAAGCCAGCAGGTAGGGGCCGGGGCGTCAGGGGCCAGGATGGACCTATCCCTAGAGTCGTGTCTTTTGCCCTGATGCCTGTGTCTCTGTTCCTCCCTAGGGCTGTGGGATACGTCATGTGCTCCATGCTCTACCCACTGGTCACCTTCTTCCTGCTGTGCCTCTGCATTGCCTACTGGGCTAGCACTGCTGTGTATCCACCCCCAGACACCAATCTCTGACCCCAGGGATGGCTAAAGACCAGCTTTGCCCAGAAGTAACCTGCAGCTTAGGAACAGGGCTGGAAACTGGTGGGAGAATGGATTCTTTCCCACAAGTCCCTGGGGTCCTCAGTCCTAGACCTCCACTTCCTTAACAAGCCTCTAGCTTCCTGTCCACTTCCAACGAAGCAGTCTATAAGATCTTTGACGATGGCCCCTGCCCACTTACTTCGAAAACCTGCAACCCAGAGGTGGGCGTCCCGGGGTGGGGAGGGCAGGTATTGCCTCAGCAGGGCCCAGGTGATTTGAAACCTCTCATGTCCACTTGGAGATTATTCAGCAAGCAACTGTCCCTGTTGCATGCCCTGTGCTGGGTGTGTGTGGCGGGGGGAGCGGGGAGGATCAGACAACTTCCCGGGACAGGCTGACTTCTCCAACTTGACCTGGCCTTCACCCCAGGTGCTAAATCACTTATTTCCCCACTTCGTTTCCTGTCTCCATGCCTTCTTCTTGACCCTGCTGATGGCCTCGTCTTGTTTCTAGAATCCCTTTTTTTGCACAAGCCCGTATTCGGAACCCTTAATTCCTTCACTCAACTCGAATCCCCATGTCTCCTGTCCTAGTTTCCCTGGCCCCACATCTGATGCTCAGAGCCCACTCTGAACTCCTGGCGCCTCTTTCTGGACGCCGTTCTCCCTTCTCTCCCACAGATCTTCCCCTCCTCCAATGAGTCCCGCCTATGCCCCAATGCCCGCTGCCAGTTCGCCTTCTACGGTGGTGAGTCGGGCTACCACCGGGCCCTGCTGGGCCTGCAGATCTTCAATGCCTTCATGTTCTTCTGGTTGGCCAACTTTGTGCTGGCGCTGGGCCAAGTCACGCTGGCCGGGGCCTTTGCCTCCTACTACTGGGCCCTGCGCAAGCCAGATGACCTGCCGGCCTTCCCGCTCTTCTCTGCCTTTGGTCGGGCGCTCAGGTGGGCTGGTGTTGCGGGCAGGATGGGGTGGAGGACGAGGCCTGTCCCGGCCACCGACCACCACTTCGGCCCGCAGGTACCACACAGGCTCCCTGGCCTTTGGCGCGCTCATCCTGGCCATTGTGCAGATCATCCGAGTGATCCTCGAGTACCTGGATCAGCGGCTGAAAGGTACGGCCTACCCACGGGTGGCATTGGCTCCTGGGGGGCGGGTGAGGCTGAATAGCAAACCAGGACTGGTTCTTGCTTGGAGGTGGGCGGGGACAAGAGAATAGGGGAGTCATTCGTTTCTGTCTGTGACAGTGGCGTTCGGGAGTTTGCGTAATTGGGTCCTGCGATTGAGAATCAGCCCAGAGAGCCTACCGGAGGAGGCAGGTTCATGAGGCCTGGCCCACCACTGGTTATTACTAGAGCGAGTGGGAGTGAGATCTGTTTGCGCTCGAGAGCAGGAATAAAACTGGTTTATGGGTTTATGCAGTGCTCATGCCTGTAATCCCAGCACTTTGGGAGGCCAAAGCGGAGTTCAGGAGTTCAAGACCAGCCTGGCCAACATGGTGAAACCCCGTCTCTGCTAAAAATACAAAATTTAGCCGAGCATAGTGGCGCATGCCTGTAATCCCAGCTACTTGGGAGGCTGAGGCAGGAGAATTGGTCAAACCCGGGAGGTGCAGGTTGCAGTGAGCCGAGATTGTGCCATTGCACTACAGCCTGGAACAGATCGAGACTCTGTTTCAAAAAAAAAAAAAAAAATGGCAGAAGAAGGGCTGTGGGGCTGGGATTGGTTGCACTTTGTTTTAGAGACAGGATCTTTCTGTTTCCCAGGCTGGAGTACAGTGGCACCACCATAGCTCACTGGAGCCTCGAAATCCTGGGCTCTAGTCCCTGTCTCTTTGACTCAGGAGACCTGGGTGGTGGCAAATGTGTGTGATAGGGAAGAGGGGATCCCTTCCAGGCCAGGCTGGGTGTCCCCTCACTTCCACATCCCTTCCCTTCTTTTCCAGCTGCGGAGAACAGGTTTGCCAAGTACCTCATGACCTGTCTCAAATGCTGCTTCTGGTGCCTGGAGAAGTTCATCAAATTCCTCAACAGGAATGCCTACATCATGGTGAGTGGGCCTGGGACCCCCAACCAACCCAACAGCTCCTGCAGGGTGACAGCCGCCCCCCCCTCCCCGCCACTACCATGCCCGCTTAGTGAGTCTGATCTCTCCCTCCCTCTCCTCCAGATTGCCATCTACGGCACCAATTTCTGCACCTCGGCCAGGAATGCCTTCTTTCTGCTCATGAGAAACATCATCAGGTCAGGGAAGACATCTTCCTCCTGCCACCCCACCGCTTCCCCTAGTCCCTGAAGCCAGCATTCACACCTGCCCCTCACTGTCCCCTGCAGAGTGGCTGTCCTGGACAAAGTTACCGACTTCCTCTTTCTGCTGGGCAAACTTCTGATCGTGGGTAGTGTGGGTGAGTGCTGCCCACCTAGCCTCTCAGGGTGTGGGAGCCTGATTTCCGTCTTCTGTGATGGGTGTCATCTTCTTGGGAAGCTGTTTCCTATACCCAGAACCCTTCAGCATCTTGCTTTCCTCTCACTGTTCCAGGGATCCTGGCTTTCTTCTTCTTCACTCACCGCATTAGGATCGTGCAGGATACAGCACCGCCCCTCAATTATTACTGGGTTCCTATACTGGTATGGACCGCTGGGGAGAGATGGGGGTTTGGGAAGAAAGAGATGTTTTGCTGGTCTTCTTTGACTAGATAAATGGGGATAGAGGTCAGAAGTGGGGAATTTATTATTTATTCAGACTACAGGCTTTTTGTTTGATTGATTTTGAATCAGTCTTGCCCTGTCATCCAGGCTGGAGTGCAGTGGTGAGATCTCAGCTCACTGCAACCTCTGCCTCCCGGGTTCAAGCAAATTCTCCAGCTTCTGCCTCCCGAGTAGCTGGGATTACAGGTGCCTGCCACCACACCTGGCTAATTTTTGTATATTTATTTATTTTTTAATTTTCATTTTATTTATTTATTTTGAGACAGAGTTTCACTCTGTTTCCCAAGTTGTAGTGGAGTGAAGCAATCTTGGCTTACAGCAACCTCCACCTCTGTAGTTCAAGCGATTCTTATGCCTCCACCTCCTGAATAGCTGGGATTACAGGCAGACCCTACTATACCTGGCTATTTTTTTTTTTTTTTTTTTTTTTGAGATGAAGTTTTGCTCTTGTTGACCAGGCTGGAGTACAATGGCATGATCTCGGCTCACTGCAACCTCCATCTCCCAGGTTCAAGTGATTCTCCTGCCTCCACCTCCTGAGTAGCTGGGATTATAGGCATACACCACCATGCCTGGCTAATTCTATATTTTTAGTAGAGACGGGGTTTCACCACGTTGGCCAGGCTGGTCTCAAACTCCCGACCTCAGGGGATCCACCTGCCTTGGCCTCTCAAAGTGTTGGGATTACAGGCGTGAACCAACACATCCGGCTCATTTTTGTGTATTTAATAGAGACAGGGTTTCACTGTGTTGTCTGAGCTGGTCTGAAACTCCTGACCTCAAGTGATCCGCCCACCTTAGCCTCCCACAGGCTTGAGCCACCATGCCCGACCTCAGACCACAAACATTATCAAGCACCTATTGCATATCAGGCATTGAGAGGAAGGGCTTTCCTCTTGAGGCCTTACAGTTTGGGGGTATACAGATATTCCTCCATAATGATATTGGTGAATGTATGATTGCAAACTGGGACATGCCATTAGTATGTCCGTATGTCTGTATAGCACAGGGAACTGTTTCGACCTGTGGCAGGTGTGGGAGTCCAGGTGGTGTCACCGTGCTGGTGATGTTGGACCTGAGATCTGAAGCTGTAGACAATATCCAGGCAGGGGGAATGGCAAGTACAGCGGCCCTGGGGTGGGACTGTGCCAGGAACAGTAAAGAGAGCAGTGGGGCATGTGGAGGGACTAAACAAGTGGAGATAAGGGCTGGGCATGGTGGCTCACGCCTCTAATCCCAGCACTTTGGAAGTCTGATGTGGATCACTTAAGGTCAGGAGTTCGATACCAGCCTGGCCAACATGGTGAAACCCCATCTCTACTAAAAATACAAAAATTAGCCAGGTATGGTGGCAGGTGCCTATAATCCCAGCTACTCAGGAGGCTGAGTCAGGAGAATTGCTTGAACCCAGGAGGCAGAGGTTGCAGTGAGCCAAGATCGTGCCACTGCACTCCAGCCTGGGTAATAGAGTGAGACTCTGTCTCAAAAAAAAAAAAAAAGGAGGTAATGAGGCTGTGGAGGGAATGAGCCTTCATGGCAAGGGCAGTATTGTATCTCAGTACAGGTCTTGAAGCCCAGTGACCTAGTTTCTTATCTTAGTTTCTCTATTTGCTAGTTCTTTTTGTGATGGAGTTTCGCTCTTGCCCAGGCTGGAATATAATGGCTTCATCTCGGCTTACTGCAACCTCTGCCTCCTGGGTTCAGGCAATTCTTCCTCAGCTTTCCAAGTAACTGGGATTACAACCATGCCCGGCTAATTCTGAATTTTTAATAGAGACAGGGTTTCACCCTATTGGCCAGGCTAGTCTCGAACTCATGGCATGCACCACTCTGCCCAGCTAATTTTTGTATTTTTAGTAGGGATGGGGTTTCACCCTATTGGCTAGGCTAGTCTTGAACTATTGGCCAGGTGATCCACCCACCTTGGCCTCCCAAAGTGCTGGGATGACAGGAGTGAGCCACCCTGCCCAGCCATGGCTTTATTTCTTAAAATTTTTACTTTAAAACAACAGAGATAGGCTGGGTCTGGCAGCTCACGCTCTACTCTAATAATGATAATAATAATAGAGGCAGGGTCTCCCTATATTGCCCAGGCTGGTCTCGAACTCCTGGGCTCAAGGGATCCTCCTGCCTCAGCCTCCCAAAGTGCAAGGACTACAGGCATGAGCCATTACGCCTAGCCAGCTCCACGGACTTATGTCAACAAATGTTTATCAAGCAGCTACTGAGGCCCTGGGAGTCTCCAGATTGCTAGGGATGTAGCAGTAAATGGGACCAGGTGTGGTGAGGACGTGCACATTAGGCTGGGTGCAGTGACTCACGCCTGTAGTCCCAACACTTCGGGAGGCTGAGGCGGGCAGATCACTTGAGGTCGGGAGTTTGAGACTAGCCTGGCCAACATGGTGAAACCCCATTTCTACTAAAAATACAAAAATTAGGAGTGGTGGGGGGTGCCTGTAATCCCAGCTACTAGGGAGGCTAAGGCAGGTGAATCACTTGAACCCAGGAGGCGGAGGTTACAGTGAGCCGAGATTGCACCGTTGCACTCCAGCCTGGGCAACAAGAGCAAAACTCTCTCAACAAAAAGAAAAAAGAAAAAGGATATGGGCTTTAAACCTGGAAAGCACCTAAATAGGCATAAAATTGCAGCTGAACCAAGAGCTTAGGAGGGGTGCCCTGTGCTAGGAGGACATAAAATAATCTCTAGGCCAGATGCAGGGGGGCAAACGTAAAATCTGAGCACTTTGGGAGGCAGGCAGATTGCTTGAGCTCAGGAGTTTGAAACCATCCTGTCAACATGGCAAAACCTCATCTCTACAAAAAAATACAAAAATTAGCTGGGTATGGTGGCACGTGCCTGTAGTCCCAGCTACTGGTGAGGATGCGGTGGAAGGATCACTTGAGCCTGGGAGGTCAAGGTTGCAGTGAGCTGAGATGGTGCCACTGCACTCCAGCCTGAGCAACACAGTGAGACCCTGTCCAAAAAAAGAAAAGCCAGCTCTGTATGTCACGGGTGGCTTCCTGGAAGACATGGAACTTGAGGACTTGCTCTTTGAGCTGAAAGCAGAAGGCTGATGAGGCATAAATTAAACTTAGGGCAACAGCACATGCAGAGGACCAGGGGTTAAAGCAAGCAAGGGTGAGGCTGGATGCGGTGGCTAATACCTGTAGTCCCAGCACTTTGGGAGGCCAAGTTAGGCAAATCCCTTAAGCCCAGGAGTTTGAGAACAGCCTGGGTAATGGGCAACATGTCAAAAACCCATCTCTACAAAAAATACAGAGGTTGGCTGGGCGCAGTGGCTCGCGCCTGTAATCCCAGCACTTTGGGAGGCCGAGGTGGGTGAATCATGAGGTTGGGAGTTTGAGATAAACTTGGCCGGCATGGTGGTGCGCACCTGTAATCCCAGCTACTCAGGAGGCTGAGGCAGGAGAATTGCTTGAACCCAGGAGACAGAGGTTTTAGTGAGCCAAGATTGAGCCAGTGCACTCTAGCCTGGGCGACAGAGCAAGACTCTGTCTCTGGGGTGTGGGGAGGGGGAAATACAGAGGTTAGCTGGGCATGGTGGTGCACATCTGTAATCAAAGCTATTCAGAGGCTGAGGAAGGAGGATCATTTGAGACTAGAAGGCAGAGGTTGCAGTGAGCTGAGATCGCACCAGTGCACTCCAGCCTGGGCTACAGAGTGACACCCTGTCTCAAAAAAAAAAAAAGGCAGCCAGGCATGGTGGCTCACGCCTATAATCCCAGCACTTTGGGAGCCCGAGGCGGGTGGATCACGAGGTCAAGAAATCAAGACCATCCTGGTCAACATGATGAAACCCCGTCTCTACTAAAAATACAAAAATTAGCTGGGCATGGTGGCACACGCCTGTAGTCCCAGCTACTCAGGAGGCTGAGGCAGGAGAATTGCTTGAACCCAGGAGGTGGAGGTTGCGGTGAGCCGATATCCGCCATTGCACTCCACCCTGGGTAACGAGCGAAACTCCATCTCAAAAAAAAAAAAAAAAAAAAGGCCAGGCGCGGTGGCTCACGCCTGTAATCTCAGCACTTTGGGAGGCCGAGGCGGGTGGATCACGAAGTCAAGAAATCGAGACCATTCTGGTCAACATGGGGAAACCCCGTCTCTACTAAAACTACAAAAAATTAGCTGGGCGCGATGGCGCATGCCTGTAATCCCAGCTACTCAGGAGGCTGAGGCAGGAGAATCGCCTGAATCCAGGAGGCGGAGGTTGCGGTGAGCCAAGATTGCGCCATTGCACTCCAGCCTGGGTAACCAGAGCAACACTCCATCTCAAAAAAAAAAAAAAAAGGCAGGGGAGAGTGGCCCAAACCTGTAATCCCAGCACTGTGGGAGGCCGAGGCAGGTGGATCACCTTAGGTCAGGAGTTTGAGACCAGCCTGGTCAATGTGGTGAAACACCATCTCTACTAAAAATAAAAATAAAAAAAAAAAATCAGACTGAGTGTGGTGGCTCATGCCTATAATCCCAGCACTTTGGGAGGCCAAGGTGGGCAGATCACCTGATATCAGGAGTTCAAGACCAGCCTGGCCAACATGGTGAAACCCTGTCTCTACTAAAAGTACAAAAATTAGCTGGGTGTGGTGCTGCGTGCCTGTAATTCCAGCTATTTGGGAGGCTGAGGCGGGAGAATCACTTAAACCCAGGGGGCAGAGGTTATAGTGAGCCAAGATGGCGCCATTGCACTCCGACAGAGGGAGACTGTGTGACAGAGTGAGACTCCGTCTCCAAAAAAAGAAGAGAAAGAAAGAGAGAGGGAGAGAAGAGAGCTGTGTGGATGGCGGGGCCTGGCCGGGGAGGTGAGGGGTTAAGATGTCATTATTCCAATTGGCCAGGCGTGGTGGCTCAAGCCTGTAATCCCAGCACTTTGGGAGGCTGAGGCAGGTGGAACACAAGGTCAAGAGATCGAGACCATCCTGGTCAACATGGTGAAACCCCGTCTCTACTAAAAATACAAAAACTTAGCTGGGCATGGTGGTGCGCACCAGCCTCAGGAGGCTGAGGCAGGAGAATTGCCCAAACCCAGGAGGCGGAAGTTGCGGTGACCCGAGATCGCGCCATTGCACTCCCACTCCAGCCTTGGTAACAAGAGCGAACCTGCGAAAGTCCGTCTCAAAAAAAAAAAAAAAGATGTCCTTATTCCAAAGAGGGTTTCTCAGCAGAGGAAGGACATGATCCCAGCGTGGGAGGGACAAGGTGGGTGGGGGTTGCTCTGGGAAGGACAAAGAGCAAGGACAGCCTGTTTCTCATCGCCCAGACGGTGATCATCGGCTCCTACCTGATTGCACACGGTTTCTTCAGTGTCTATGGCATGTGTGTGGACACGCTGTTCCTCTGCTTCTGTGAGTGACCCCTCACCCCAAATCTTGCGGGGCCCTGAAACCCTCCTTTCCACTGGGCATCACATCCCCCTCCAACAGGGCAACATGATTGCCTGCCCCCAGCTTCCCTGGGGCTTGGCTGTCCCTTGTCCTGGGTCCCCAGCCCATCTTCCTAGTTTCCTTTTGCGCTTAGAAGCAGCTTTGACCTCCTGTCCACTGACCCAGGCTGCAGCCCAGACACTGGCCTCAAGCCCTCGCTTCGCAGTTTCTGGCTTTGATGGCAGAGGGTGGGGGGTGGATCTGTGGCTGCCACTAACTCTGGTCTCTCCATCTGTTTTTGTTTTGTTTTGTTTTTTCTTCTCTCTTCCTCTCCTCCATGCCTGCTGGCTTCCCTGTTCTTCCCTGCCTCTCTCTTTCCCTCCCTTCCCGACCACCCCATTTTCCCCCTGCCGGTTCCCGGGGGGAGCCCAGGTGAGGACCTGGAAAGGAATGACGGCTCTCAGGAGCGACCCTACTTCATGTCGCCCGAGCTGAGAGACATCCTGTTGAAGGGGAGTGCGGAGGAGGGGAAGCGGGCAGAAGATGAGGAGTAGACAGTGACGGAGGCTGGCGTGGGGGCCAGGTTTCCTCCGTGTAGATTGGGGGTGCATGAAGCGGGGGGCTTCCTGGCCTGGGAGTGTGGAGATCCTGTGTGTCCCTCGGAGCCTGTCACAGTCCGCCCCTCTCTGGTCCCAGTGTGTCTGCTTTCTAACCCTCTGAGGCTTCTCTGTGACCCTCGTCCACTCTCCCTGTCCCCGGTGACCCCTGCCAGTGAGCTCCACTCACGCCCCCTGCTCTGGGACCTCTCTCCACAGTGGAGGACCTGGAAAGGAATGATGGCTCGGCCGAGAGGCCTTACTTCATGTCTTCCACCCTCAAGAAACTCTTGAACAAGACCAACAAGAAGGTAGCGGAATCCTGAAGGCCCCGTCCTGCTCCCCACTTCTCAAGGAGCCTCATGCCGCAGGGTGCTCAGTAGCGGGGTCTGTTCCCCCGACCCCTTGGACTCATCCGAAGTCCTATCACTGCCGCTCTGCCCATCCCCATGAGCCAGATCCCACCAGTTTCTGGACGTGGAGAATCTGGGGCATCTCCTTATGCTAAGGGGTGCTTGGAGTTTTCACGGCTGCCCCACAAGACTGCGAGAAACGAGTTCAAATCCAGTGGGGCCTCTTGATGTCCGGGATGTTGTCCGACCGCCGCAAACTCCCTCGTGCTTCCGGTTCCCGCTTACATGACAACGGGCCAGACCACAGGAAGGATAGTGTTTGTGTCTGAGGGAGCTGCTGGCCACAGTGAACACCCACGTTTATTCCTGCCTGCTCTAGCCAGGACTGAACCCCTTCTCCACACCTGAACAGTTGGCGTAAGAGCCACCAGAAGCATTTCTTTATTATTATTCTTTTTTAACCTGGACGTGCATTAAAGGGTCTATTAGCTTTTTTTTTCCATCTGTCTCAACAGCTGAGATGGGGCCGCCAAGGAGTGCCTTTCTTTTGCTCCCTCCTAGCTGGGAGTGGCTGGGGTGGGAGTGTGTGTGCCCAGGTGGGGGTGTCTCCTGGCTGGGAAGGAGTGAGAGGGAGGGAGGTTTTTACAGAGGTGGTTGGCAGTGGGGAGCAGGCTGGAGAGGAGATCGCTAATAGCTGTTTAATGGAAACCTGTTTGGCTGGAGGGAGTTAGGCTGAATTTCCCGACTTCCTCTGCCAGTTATTGACACAGCTCTCTTTGTAAGAGAGGAAAGAAACAGAACCCACCCAAGGGATGATTTCAGGGGGAGAGGTGGAGGGCAGATGCCCGCGGCAAACCGGGCTCCTCTGCCCATGCACCTCACTTGATGATCCTTTTGCCAAACGTTGAACTTGGGGACCTGGCTTCCCAGTGGCCCCTTTGCCATATTCCAAGGCCCCCTCAGAGTTAACATCTCTGCTCATCAGCACTGTCCCAGGATCCTGGAGAGGGAGAACCCCGCCCCAGGAGAAAGAGGGGGTGTCTCCCGGTTCCTATACCTGCGCCAGCCCTGCCCCACTGCATCTGCACAACCCTGCGTGTAACTGCATTCCACCCACTAATAAAGTGCCTATTGTACAGGTCCAGGCCTGGTGTGTCTGTGGGGGCAGTGAGCCAGTGGGTGGCTGGTGGGGGGTACCCCAGCTTCCAAGGCTCTCAAATTCTCTGAGCTGGGGCAATTCTCTCAAAAGGAAGGAGGAGGGTGCAGGAAACCCACTGGCGCTGGCGGCTCTGCCTGAATTCCAACCTTCAGGCAGCTCAGATTTCCCCTGATTAGGCTCTAATCCCTGGACTCCAGAAGGCACAAGCAGCCTGTCTACCTCCCCCATCACCCGTCCTGGACACCCCTCCCCCAGGCCTCTCCCAGGGCCCAGGCACCTGAGGTCCTGCAGTCACTGTGCTCGCCAGATACTTTGGATCTGTGAAGGGATGGCCAGTGGGATGGACCCTACTGCCCATGGGCTCGCTGCTGCCCCCTGGTGCCAGCTGCCTGTGTCAGTCGCCTCCAGGTGATCTGCCCCAAGATTTTAACTGTCTCCACCCTCCCCTCTCAGGGAATTTTTCTTCAACAGCCACTTTTTTTTTTTTTTTTTTTTTTTTTTTTTGAGACTGTCTTGGCCTGTCACCCAGGTTGGAGTGCAGTAGTGCAATCTTGGCGCACTGCAACCTCCACCTCCTGGGTTCAAGCGATTCTCCTGCCTCAGCCTCCTGAGTAGCTGGGATTACAGGTGCACACCACCACATTTGGCTGATATTTGTATTTTTACTGTAGACACGGGGTTTCGCCATATTGGCCAGTCTTCAACTAACCTCAGTTTATCCACTCACCTGGGCCCCCCAAAGTGCTGGGATTAAAGGTGTGAGCCACCACCCCCAGCCTTTTTTTTTTTTTTTTTTTTTGAGACAGGGTCTCACTCTGTGGCCCAGGCTGGAGTGCAGTGGTGCAGTCAGGGCTCACTGCAGCCTCAACCTTCCCAGGCTCAGGTAATCCTCCCAGCTCAGCCTCCCAAGTAGCTGGGACTACAGGTGCAGGCCACCACACCTAATTTTTGTATTTTTTTGTAGAGATGGGGTTTTACCATATTGCCCATGCTGGTCTAAAATTCCTGGGCTCCAGTTATCCGCCTGCCTCAGCCTCCCGAAGTGCTATCTATAGATTGCCCAACAGAAAGGTGCTAAGGAGGCTTTTTTCTGGGCCGGGCGCGATGGCTTACGCCTGTAATCCCAGCACTTTGGGAGGCCGAGGCGGGTGGATCACGAGGTCAAAAGATCGAGACCATCCTGGTCAACATGGTAAAACCCCGTCTCTACTAAAAATACAAAAAATTAGCTGGGCGTGGTGGCGCATGCCTATAGTCCCAGCTACTCAGGAGGCTGAGGGAGGAGAATTGCCTGAACCCAGGAGGCGGAGGTTGCGGTGAGCCAAGATCGCGCCATTGCACTCCAGCCTGGGTAACAAGAGTGAAACTCCGTCTAAAAAAAGAAAAAAAGGAAGGCTTTTTTCTTTTTTCTCCATGAGACGGAGTCTCCCCCTGTGGCTTAGGCTGGAGTGCAGTGGCATGATCTCAGCTTACTGCAACCTCCCAGCTTCAAGCAAATCTTGTGCCTCAGCCTCCTGAGTAGCTGGGATTACAAGTGTGAGCCACCACATCCAGCTAATTTTTGTATTTTTCATAGAGATGGGGTTTCATCTTCTTGGCCAAGCTGGTCTCAAAATCCTGACCTCATGTGATCCACCTGCATCGGCCTCCCAAAGTGCTGGGATTACAAGCATGAGCCAACGCACCCGGCCTGCATTTTGTTTGTTTCCATGAAGGCATTTGAACCCAGGTCTTGGCTCCAGAGCCCCCAAGTTCTACCCTATACTGGCACTGACCCCTTCATTGATGCTTTGTTCCCCTGGATCCTTTGAGTCTGGCATTTTCTTTAGCCCCAGCTCCCTTCCCACCAAAAAAATAGCTCCTGACTTGGCCAGGAGGCACAAGAATCACTCGAACCCAGGAGGTGGAGGTTGCAGTGAGCTCAGACTGCCAATACATTCAAGCTTGGGTGACAGAGCAAAACTCTGTCTCAAAAAAAAAAGCTCCCAAACCCCACTTGTTTCTGTCCACATTATCAGTTCCCAGAACCCATCATCACTGAGCTGAGGTAGTGCCACCCTGCCTCCTTGGTCCCCATGTCCTATTCCCATTCCCCCAATAGGGGCAGGGAGACACTTGCAAACATCAGAGTGAGGCCATGCCCCTCCTCTGCTCAAGAACCCTTCATGGTTCCCACTTTACCTACGTCAAATCCCAAGTCCTCCTTGCAGCCCACAGGCCCAGCACCATCTGCTCTGTCACCTCCCACCTTTATCTCCCTTCACTCTCCCATGCACTCATGAACTCCAGCCACTCAGATCCCAGCACTGATGCCTGAAATGCCTTCCATTTTTCTTTCACCTCTTTGCATCCTTCTACTTCCAGCTTGGGGATCACCTCCTGCAGGAAGCTTACCTTGCTCACCTAAAGTTGGCTCTCTGGGTGACAATCTTTTTCTCCTTAGCACTGGCCACCATCTGTAATTATAAAACTTATGTGTCTTTTCACTTTTTTTTTTTGAGACGGAGTTTCGCTCGTTACCCAGGCTGGAGTGCAATGGCACGATCTCGGCTCACCGCAACCTCCGCCTCCTGGGTTCAAGCAATTCTCCTGCCTCAGCCTCCCGAGTAGCTGGGACTACAGGCGTGCACCACCATGCCCAGCTGATTTTTGTATTTTTAGTAGAGAAGGTTTCACCGCGTTGACCAGGATGGTCTCGATCTCTTGACCTCGTGATCCACCCGCCTCGGCCTCCCAAAGTGCTGGGATTACAGGCTTGAGCCACCGCGCCCAGCCTGTGTCTTTTCACTTACTGTCAGCCTCCCCAACCAGAATGTCAGTTCAAAGAAGACACAGACCTTGTCTTTTGTTTACCACCTTATCCCAGGGTGAGCCAGAGTGCCTGATACACAGCAGACATACCGTACATGCACATGGAAGAGCTGAATGAATAATGAGGGTTTATTTATTTATTTAGAGACAGGGTCTTGCTCTGTTACCTAAGCAGAAGTGCAGTGGAGCAATCTTGGCTCACCGCAACCTCCACCTCCAGGCTCAAGTGATCCTCCTGCGTCAGCCTCTCCAGCAGCTGGAACTACAGGCATCCACCAAGGCACGTACGGCTAATCTTTGTATTTTTTGTAAATGGGAGTCTTACCATGTTCCCCAGGTTGATCTCAGACTCCTGGCTCAAGCAATTTGCCCTCCTCAGTCTCCCAAAGTGCTGGGATTCTCCAAAAGTGCTGGGATTACAAGCATGAGCCACTGCTCTTGGCCTGATGTTAAGGGTTTAACCTGCCTGGCACCAGGAGGAGGTGCATAGTGTTAGCAATTGTTATGCATTAGTTACACCTGCCTCTAAGCTCCCAGTCTTTTCGTTTTGTTTTGTTTTTTCCTTTTCTCTTTTGAGACAGAGTCTCACTCTGTCCCAGGCTGGCTTATAGTGGTGTGATTTCAGCTCACTGAAATCTCCACTTCCCAAACCGGCTGCGGTGTCTCATGCCTATAATCCCAGCACTTTGGGAGGCTGAGGCAGGTGGATCACGAGGTCAAGAGATCGAGACCATCCTGGTCAACAAGGTGAAACCCCGTCTCTACTAAAAATACAAAAATTAGCTGGGCATGGTGGTGCGCACCTGTAGTCCCAGCTACTCGGGAGGCTGAGGCAGGAGAATTGCTTGAACCCAGGAGGCGAAGGTTGCGGTGAGCCAAGATCATGCCATTGCACTCCAGCCTGGGTAACAACAGTGAAACTCCGTCTCAAAAAAAAAAGGAAAAAAGAAATCTCCACCTCCCAGGTTCAAGCTATTCCCCTGCCTCAGCCTCCTGAGTAGCTGGAATTGCAGGCATGTGCCACCACACCTGCCTAATTTTTTTTAGTGGAGACGGGTTTCACCACGTTGGCCAGGCTGATCTGGAACTCCTGACGTCGTGATCCACCCGCCTTGGCCTCTCAAAGTGCTGGGATTACAGATGTGAGCCACCAAGCCTCGCCTCCAAGTCTTCTTATTTATTTAGTGGGGTTTTTTTATTTTTTTATTTTTGAGACAGAGTTTCGCTCTTGTTACCCAGGCTGGAGTGCAATGGCGAGATCTCGGCTCACTGCAATCTCCGCCTCCTGGGTTCAAGCAATTCTTCTTCCTCAGCCTCCCGAGTAGCTGGGATTACAGGCACGCGCCACCATGCCCAGCTAATTTTTGTATTTTTAGTAGAGACGGGGTTTCACCTTGTTGACCAGGATGGTCTCGATCTCTCTTGACCTCGTGATCCACCCGCCTCGGCCTCCCAAAGTGCTGGGATTATAGGCATGAGCCACCGCGCCCGGCTGTTTTTTTTTTTTTATTTTGAGACAGAGTCCTGCTCTGTCATCCAGACTGGAGTGCAGTGGAACAATCTCAGCTCACTGCAGTCTCTGCCTCCCAGGTTCAAACAATTCTCCTGCCTTAACCTCCCAGGTAGCTGGGATTACAGGTGTGCACCATCAAATCCAAGTTAATTTTTGTATTTTTAGTAGATACAGGGTTTCACCACTCACCACGTTGGCCAGGCTGGTCTCAAACTCCTGACCTCGATTGATCTGCCTTGGCCTCCCAAAACGTTGGGATTACAGGCGTGAGCCACCATGCTTGGATTTTTTTTTTTTTTTTTTAAGAGATAGAGTCTCAGCTGGGCTCAGTGGCTCATACCTGTAACCCCAGCACTTTGGGAGGCCAAGGCAGGCAGATCACTTGAGGTTGGCAGTTCAAGACCAGCCTGACCCATATGGAGAAACTTTGTCTCTCCTAAAAATACAAAATTAGCTAGGCATGGTGGCACATGCCTGTAATTCTAGCTACTCAGGAGGCTGAGGCAGGAGAATTGCTTGAACCTGTGAGGTGGAGGGTGCAGTGAGCCGAGATCGCGCCATTGCACTCCAGCCTGGGCAACAAGAGCAAGACTCCATCTAAAAAAAAAGAGATAAGGTCTCACTCTGTCATCAGGGTGGGGTGTTGTGGTGCAATCACAGTTCACTGCAGGCTGGAATTCCTGGACTCAAGTAATCCTCCCACCTCAGCTTCCTAAGTAGCTGAAACTACTGGCAGATGCCACCACACCCAGCTATTTTTTAAATGTTCTATAGAGATGGAGTCTGGCTATATTGCCCAGGCTGGTCTTGAACTCCTAGCCTCCTGGCCTCAAGAGCTTTTCTTCCTGCCTTGGCCTCTCAAAATGCTGGGATTACAGGTGTGAGCCACCATGTCCCACCCAGTTCTCACCCTTATTTATGTGCCCAATGCCTTCTGACTGTTGTGTGGGAAAAGCTCTTCCAATGCAAGCACAGAGGCAGGGAGACCATTGACAGGGTACCGCACCAAACCAGGTAAGTGCTGATGGTGTAGTGCGCTCAGGCAGCCATAGTGAAGATAAAGAAAAGCGTTTCGATTTTAAATATGATTTAAAGATGGAGGCCAGGCAGAGTGACTCATGCCTGTAATCCCAGCACTTTGAAAGGCTGAGGTGGCCAGATCACCTGAAGTCAGGAATTCAAGACCAGTCTGGCCAACATGGTGAAAATCCATCTCTACTGAAAATACTAGGCCAGGCGCGGTGGCTCACGCCTGTAATCCCAGTACTTTGGGAGGCTGAGGCGGTTGGATCACGAGGTCAAGAGATCGAGACCATCCTGGTCAACATGGTGAAACTCCGTCTTTACTAAAAATACAAAAAATTAGCTGGGCATGGTGGCGCGTGCCTGTAATCCCAGCTACACAGGAGGCTGAGGCAGGAGAATTGCCTGAACCTAGGAGGCAGAGGTTGCGGTGAGCCGAGATTGCGCCACTGCACTTCAGCCTTGGTAACAAGAGCGAAACTCCGTCTCAAAAAAAAAAAGGAAATACTAAAATTAGCTGGGCATGGTAGTGCATGCCTGTAATCCTAGCCACTTGGGAGGCTGAGGCAGGAGAGTCGCTTGAACTCAGGAGGCAGAGGTTGTAGTTAGCTGAGACTGCACCACTGCACTGCAGCCTGGGCACTATAGCCTGGGTGACAGAGAGAGGCTCTATCTCAAACAAACAAACAAAAACAGAGAAGGGCCGGGCGCGGTGACTCACGCCTGTAATCCCAGCACTTTGGGAGGCAGAGGTGGGCGAATCATGAGGTCAGGAGTTCAAGACCTTAAGTCTGGCCAACACGGAGAAACCCAGTCTCTGTCTCTACAAAAAAACACAAAAATTAGCCTAGCGTGGTAGTGCATGCCTGTAATCCCAGCTACTCAGGAGGCTGAGGCAGGAAAATCACTTGAACCTGGGAGGCAGAGGAGATTGCGCCACTGCACTCCAGCCTGGGCAACAGAGCGACACTCTATCTCAAAAAAAAAGGGGGGGGGCAGGTACAGTGGTTCATGCCTGTAATGCCAGCACTTTGGAAGGCTGAGGCAGGCAGATCACGAGGTCAGGAGATAGAGACCATCTTGGCTATCTCCAGGTGAAACCCCATGTCTACTAAAAATACAAAAAATTAGCAGGCCTGGTGGTGCCCACCTGTAATCTCAGCTACTTAGAAGGCTGAGGCAGGAGAATTGCTTGAACCCAAGAGGCAGAGGTTGTAGTGAGCCAAGATCACACCACTGCACTCCAGCCTGGGCAACAGAGTGAGATCTCATCTCAAAAACACAAAAACAAAAAATGGAGAGGGTCTTTGGATGAATGAATGAATGGATGAACTAATGAATGGAGCATAGTGTGAAAGGAAATGTGAAGTTGAACATATGTCCTGGGAGTACAGCCTGCCAGCCCAGTTGCTCCCAAAAGAAAGATCCTATATTCTCAGATGATCAAAGGCAAGGTCTGGAGGTGCCTCTCTTGCCGTCTATTTTGGTGAGATGCCATCTCTGAGCCAGTCACCAGGCTGGATGAGACGGATTACAGGTGCATGCCTGTAATCCCAGCTATTTGAGAGGCTGAGGCAGGAGAATGGCTTGAATAATTTTTTTTCTCTCTTCTGGGTTCAAGCAATCCTCCTGCCTCAGCCACTTGAGTAGCTGGGATTACAGGCGTTAGCCACAATATCTGGCTAATTTTTGTATTTTTAGTAGACACAGGGTTTCGCCATGTTTATCAGTTGGTCTTGAACTGCTGGCCTCACGTGATTTGCCCACCTCAGCCTCCCAAAGTGCTGGGATTACAGATGTGAGCTATTGCGTCTGGCCATTTTTAAAAATTTAAATAATTGTGGTTTCTCACGCCTATAACCCCAGTATTTTAGGAAGCCAAGGCCTAAGGTCAGGAGTTTGAGACCAGCCTGGCCAGCATGGTGAAACCCCATCACCACTAAAAAAAAAAAAAAAAAAAAAAAACCACAAAAATTAGCTAGGCGTGGTGGCAGGTGCCTGTAATCCCAGCTACTCAGGAAGCTGAGGCAGGAGGATCCCTTGAACCTGGGAGGTGGAGGCTGCCATGAGCTGAGATTGCGCCATTGCACTCCAGCATAGGCAACAGAGTGAGACTCTGTTTCAAAAAAAAAAAAAAAAAAAAAAAAAAAAGGCCGGGCACAGTGGCTCGAGCCTGTAATCCCAGCACTTTGGGAGGCCGAGGCGGGTGGATCATGAGGTCAACAGATCGAGACCATCCTGGTCAACATGGTGAAACCCCGTCTCTACTAAAAATACAAAAACTTAGCTGGGCATGGTGGCATGCACCTGTAATCCCAGTTACTCGGGAGGCTGAGGCAGGAAAATTGCTTGAACCCAGGAGGCGGAGGTTGCGGTGAGCTGAGATCACGCCATTGCACTCCAGCCTGGGTAACAAGAGCAAAACTCCGTCTCAAAAACAAACAAACGAAAAAACCCAGAATTGTGGTACAATACACATAGCATAAAATTTGCCATATCCATCTCTTTTTTTTTTTTTTTTTTGAGACGGAGTTTCGCTGTTGTTACCCAGACTGGAGTGCAATGTCGTGATCTCGGCTCACCGCAACCTCTGCCTCCTGGATTCAAGCAATTTTCCTGCCTCAGCCTCCCGAGTAACTGGGACTACAGGCGCCCGCCACCATGCCCAGCTAATTTTTGTATTTTTAGTAGAGATGGGGTTTCACCTTGTTGACCAGGATGGTCTGGATCTCTTGACCTTGTGATCCACCCGCCTCAGCCTCCTAAAGTGCTGGGATTATAGGCGTGAGCCACCGCGCCCGGCCCCATCTCTTTCTCATTAAGCAACTGGGTCTTGCTATGTTACCCAAGCTGGCCTCGAACTACTGGACTGAAGGTTTTATCCCTTCCCAGCCTCCCAAGTAGCTGGAATGGCAGGCACTCTCCACTGTGCCTGGCTTATGTTTAATTTTTTTTTTTTTTTAAAGATGGGGTTTCACCATGATGGCCAGGCTGGTCTTGAACTCCTGACCTCAGGTGATTCACCCACCTCGGCCTCCAAAAGTGCTAGGATTACAGGCGTGAGCCACTGTGCTCGGCTGTTTAATTTTTTGAGGAACCACCAAAGTGTTTTCTGGCTTCATGCTTTGGCTCCACTTTCTTCTGGGTTGGCTTCATTCTCTGCCAAGTTCCTTTATCTGGGTATATTCCCGGCCTCCAACCACACTATACTGTGATGGTTGTTTTAGGTGTGAACTTGGCTGATTAGAAAATACCCAGATTTGAGCTGTGAGTTGGTAAAAATAAGACAAAGAAAAAAAAGAGTGGCTGGTGCGGTGGCTCAGGCCTACAGTCAGCACTGTGGGAGGCCGAGGTTGGCAGATCACGTGAGCTTAACACCAGCCTGGGCAACACGTGGAAACCTTGTCTCAACAAAAAAAACGAACATTAGTAGGGTGTGGTGGTCATGTGCATGTTGTCCCAGCTGCTTAGGAAGATGTATTGAGATGGTCACTTAAGCCCAGGAGGCTGAGGGTGCAGTGGGCTGAGATCACACTACTGTACTGCAGCCTGGGCAACTGAGCAACACCCTGTTTGATAAAGCATTACCATCCAATCTGCTGGGGCTCCAATAAAACAGAAAAAGGAGAGAAAGGGCTGGGTGCAGTGGCTCACGCCTGTAATCCCAGCACTTTGGGGTCCAAGGTGGGCGGATCATGAGGTCAGGAGTTCAAGACCAGCCTGACCATCATGGTGAAACCTTGTCTCTACTAAAAATATAAAAATTAGCTAGGCGTGGTGGCACATGACTGTAATCCCAGCTGCTTGGGAGGCTGAGGCATGAGAATAGCTTGAACCCAGGAGGCAGAGATTGCAGTGAGCCAAGATTGCACCACTGCACTCCGATTTGGGTAACAGACTGAGACTCTGTCTCAAAAGAAAAAAAAAAAAAAGAAAAGAAAAAAGAAAGAATCTTCCTGTCCAGAGCTGGGACACTCTCCTTCTCCTGTCTTGACACTCCAAGACTTATACCAGTGACTCCTGATTCTCAGGCCTTCAGCCTTGGACTGGGAATTACACCATTGGTGTCCCTGGCTCTGAATCTGAAAGATTCAGACAGCCTCGCTACTGGCTGTTGGGGGTCTCCAGCTTGCAGTCAGTGTGTGTGGTAGGATGTCTCAGCCTCCATAATCATGTGAGCCAATTATCCTAATACATCTCCTCTTATCTACCTACCTCCTATTAGCTCTCTCTGGAGAACCTTAATAATAACACACACCATACATTTTTCTGCTTTTAAGATCAGAGATGTCTTTTTTTTTTTTTTGAGATACAGTCTCACTCTGTCACCCAGGCTGGAGTGCAGTGGCAAGATCTGGGCTCACTGCAACCTCCACCTCCCCAGTTCAAGCAATTCTCTGCCTCAGCCTCCTGAGTAGCTGGGATTACAGGCACCCACCACCACACCTGGCTAATTTTTGTATTTTTAATAGAGACAGGATTTCACCATCTTGGCCAGGCTGGTCTTGAACTCCTGATCTCGTGATCCACCCGCCTCAGCCTCCCAAAGTGCAGGGACCTGCCATCTAAACTACAGTTTGATCGAGAGAGGAATGGTTCCCCAATGACCATGGTCATCCCATAGTGTGCATCCCAGAGTGGTCATCTATGTCCACGCTGAGAGGGCAGGAAGGGTACAGACATAGGACAAAAAGTTTTTAAGGAGGGAAGTTAACAGAGTGTGATTGGGAGAGTGGGTGGAATATTTGAAGATGAGGAAGACAGTGAATAGAGAGGCTGTGAGGACAGGAGAGTCCCTGAGAGTGACAGGACCTGTCTAGACAGATTCCAAGAGGGGGATGACCTCAATCTTCAACCAATGAGTGGGATGGAGGGAAGAGAGAAGAAGGAACAGCCAGATGACAGATGATGTCACTAAGGCAAGGAGGGGAGAATGGTGTTGCATGGAGGGTTTTTGAGCAGTGAGTGGTGGAATGGCAAGGGTAGAGGTGGGAGGTTGGGTCAGGATAGCTGTTAGGGCAGATGGCATTTTGTGTTCTCCATCCTTGATGGTGACTAAGGACAAGGAGTATGATGGATAGGGCTTACCGTCCAACCAACCCAAAAGTTGGGCTGAAAACTTTTTATTAAATTTTTTTTAGGTGGGCAACGTGGCTCACGCCTGTAATCCCAGCACTTTGGGAGGCTGAATCACAAGGTCAGGGGTTTGAGACCAGCCTGACCAACATGGTGAAACCCATCCCTACTTAAAAATACAAAAATTAGCCAGGCATGGTGGCATGCACCCAAAATCCCAGCTACTTGGGAGGCTGAGGCAGGAGAATCACTTCAACCCAGAAGGCAGAGCTTGCAGTGAGCCGAGAGCATACCATTGCACTCCAGCCTGGGCAACAGAGCAAGACTCCATCTGAAAAAAAAAACCTTTTTTTTTTTTTTTTTAATGTAGAGATTGGGCCAGGTGCAGTAGTAATTCCAGCACTTTGGGAGGCCAAGGCTGGTGGATAACCTGAGGTCAGGAGTTCAAGACCAACCTGGCCAACATGGCAAAACCCAGCCTCTACTAAAAACACAAAAATTAGCTGGGCGTGGTGGTCATACCTGCAATCCCAGTGACTTCGGAGGCTGAGGCAGGAGAATCGCTTGAACCAGGAGGTGGAGGTTGCAGTGAGCTGACAGCGTATCACTGCACTCCAGCTGGGGCAACAGAACACGACTGTCTCAAAAATAAATAATATATAGAGATGGCCTCTCACTATGTTGCCCAGGCTGGTCTTGAACTCCTGGGTGTAGGATTACAGGTATGAGCCCCGTGCCGGGCCAAGACAGCACCTTTTTTTTTTTTGAGATGGAGTTTCACTCTTGTTACCCAGGCTGGAGTGCAATGGTGCGATCTCCGCTCACCACAACCTCCGCCTCCTGGGTTCAGGCAATTCTCCTGCCTCAGCCTCCTGAGTAGCTGGGATTACAGGCACGCGCCACCATGCCCAGCTAATTTTTTGTATTTTTAGTAGAGATGGGGTTTCACCATGTTGACCAGGATGGTCTCGATCTCTTGACCTCGTGATCCACCTGCCTCGGCCTCCCAAAGTGCTGGGATTACAGGCTTGAGCCACCACGCCTGGCCTCAAGACAGCACTTTTAAGGAAGTTCTGGTTGGATGAGGCACCAGTTCAAGAGGTAACAATCACAACCATGACGGTTTCTGAAGCTTGAACTCCATGCCAGGTGCTGAAGCAACCCCTTGAGGTTGATTAACTCCGATCAGTCCTCCTCCATGTCAAAACCTAGGAGGTTTGGGTTTGATCCAAAGACAGCGCTTGTCATCATGACCCTATCTGTCCTTTACTGTGTTTGGGGTCCCTGGGCCAGGAAATGCCTTAATGGAACGGATCTTCAAAAGCATTTTAAGTAATCTTGGGCTCTCGGGAGTTGGAGTTAGAAAACTAGTAACCATCCTTGTTCTGCCACTTGGCAGCGCTGTTAGCTCAAACGAGTCACTACACCACTGAGCTGTTCCAAAAAAAGCCAGTCTAGGCTGTTATTAGCATTCATTATTATCACACTGACCTTGAACAATTTAAACTTACTTTAACCAATTGTTTGTTTTTGTTGAGACAGGGCCTCACTTTGTCTCGCCTAGGCTAGAAAGCAGTGGCACAATCTCCGCTTACGGCAGCCTCCGCTTCCTGGACTCAAGTGATCCCTCCACCTCAGCCTCCTAAGTAGCTGAGACTACAGATGTGCGCCACCATGCCCACCTTCTTTAACCAATTTTATCTGCATGCATGCCCCAATCATCTTGCCAAACCTTTCTTCAATTTCCAGCTCTATTTGTGAGATAGATCTGAGGCATAGGAAATGAAGTTAAAAAGCCAGGTGGAGAGTAACTTATCAAGGTATGTGAAAAACAAGAATACAATTATGCATCTCTGAAAATAAAATAACTCTGTAGAGTTACACAAAAAACTGTACAATGGCTCCTAAGAGGGAGGGAACTGGGTGTTTGAGGGAGATTGATTTTGTGCTTTCATGTCTTTGGCACATTTGACATATGTGACTATTCTACCTATTTAAAATCCACAGTAAAATGTAACTAAAATAGAAAAGCAGAGGGTACAGCATACACTCATTTTTCACCTTTTTTTTTTTTGAGACGGAGTCTCGCTCTGTCGCCCAGGCTGGAGTGCTGTGGCAGTCTTGGTTCACTGCAACCTCCACCTCCCGGGTTCAAGTGATTCTCCTGCTTCAGCCTCCCGAGTAGCTGGGATTACAGGCGCCTGCCACCACGTCTGGCTAATTTTTTGTAATCTTAGTAGAGACCGTGTTTTACCATGTTGGCCAGGCTGGACTCAACTCCTGAACTCGTGATTCGCCCGCCTCGGCTTCCCAAAGTGCTGGGATTACCGGCGTGAGCCACCTCGCTAGGCCAGGAAACCCATTTTCAACATCCCCTTGCTCTTTTTTTTTCTTTCTTTCTTTTCTGGAAGAAAGCTAAGCCTTGAAGAAGCATCTTGCTCTTCTTGCTCCAAATCCTAGCAACGTTTGAACCAACAGGCAGGCATCTGTCAAACCTGCCTACCTACTACGCCTGCGGAGCGCCAACCTGACCCTGGCAGAATGGGGTTTTAGTTTAAGCACCGACTGTACATCAGGGACCTCACAAGGCGCCTGGTAATATTCAAGGACACCACGCTTATACGGACAAGGCACTCGGTCAAGGGCGCCTTTACTCCGCGCTGTTGTTGGCCGAGGGTCCGTTGAGTCCCAGCCCCGGCTTTCCTAGGAACTGCCCGTCAACTCGAAGGGGGAAAGGCGCTGGAGGATCCCGACCAGCTCAGCTCTGGTCTTCAGAAGCTACGGGCCGGGGAGGCTACACTAAGGCAAATCTGCGGGACGGAAGAACCCGGAGGCTCGGTGGCGCCGATCCCAGGCAGCAACGAGGTGGCGCTGGACCTGGCCGTTCCAGACGCACATCTCTGACCTTTGCGTCTCAAGAGCAATGCGGGATGCGTAGCCACCTCCGCAGGAGCCCTGAAGTCTCCGACGGAGATCCTGCCGCTAAAAAGGGACACATGTGCGAAAGCCTCTCAGAGCCATTTCCGCCAACGTACTCAAGGCGACAGAAGTAAGATGGCGGCTGCGCAAGCGCGGAATGTTGCAGCCGTAGAGAGGCTCCGCCCCTCACCCTAGTCTTCCATCACGTGGTAATTGGCCGCTCTAAGACGGCCTTAGGGAAAACTAGACAGCGACCTCGTCACGTGACTGAGGACGCCCAATACGGCAAAGGGAAGGCGCCAGAAATCCTTGTCAGATGGCGAAGGAAGCCGCTCACTTCGCCTCTGTCACATGATCGAGCAACCTATCGAAAGCGAAGGGAAAGGTGAGAACATCACGTGATCTCCACGCAAACAATCAAGCTTGCATCACGTGACAACGCACGCCCTTGCCCCTCCTTTATCTTTTTCCGCCTCTCCCTCTTATTCGGGTTGGGCCCGCGTCGAGCCGCAACGCGGCGTCAAGGGGGCGGGGCCTCGGCAGGTCACGTGTTCCCGCACCTCCCCGTCGCGCGCCTGCCAGCCCGCCCGCTCGCCCCCGGCCCGGACTCCTCCTCCTCTTCTCGCCATTGCAGTTGGTCTCAGCAGCCCGGCGCGCACCGCGTGGCTTTTGGGGGAAGACCCCGGCGGGCAGTGGCAGGAGGGTGGTGGCGGCAGCTGCGGTCGGTCGGAGAAGGGGACGCCGACAAGGTAAGCGTCAGTGTGGCGGCGGCGGCTGGGCCCGCTCCCGCCTCCGCCCCTCCCCCCGGCCGCCCTCTTCAGCGAGTTTCTCGCTGAGGGTTCGCGGTGACAAGGTTGGAGGGGCCCCGTGCTCGCCGCCTCCGCCCGGTGCTCTCGCCCCGGCGCCTGGCCGTTCCTCCCTCGCCAGCCTCGCTCCCGCGCTCGGCCGTTAACTCTCCCCCATTGTGCGGAGGAAACAAAATGGCGGCGGCGGCGGCGAGGACTCGGTGCGCGCGCAGCCGCTTCCCCCCCACGCGGCCCCTCGGCCGGCGGCGGCGCCACGCGCGGGGGGTGCGCGCGCACCGGGCTCCGGGCCGCCGCCTCCCCCGGGCCGGGCTTTGTCTGTTGCGGTCTCCGGGAGACGCGCGCACGTGCGGGGAGCACACACCCACTCCGGCCCTAAGCATCGCGTCGGGGCGACCCTCCTCCCTCACTCCCTCCCTACTGCCTCCTCCTCTTTGTCCCGGTCCCGCCCCCGGTTGCAGGAGAGTCACAGGTTCTCGAGGCGGGAAACGTCGCCTCCTTTGTCCTCACTGGGCGCAGAGAGGCGGATCCCCTCCTTGGAAGCCCCTTCCCACGCGGATTGCAGAGGAAGCCTTTGTGGGTTCGTCGGTTCCCAAATTTCTTGTCAGCCATGCCTTTCCCAGATCAGGGTTCAAACTTGGGAGGGTTTCAGCTTTCTTTTTGCTTATTTGTTTCGTTGTCGAATGTTGTTCCAGATTGCGAGTATTTGTCTTCCGTGGAACGGCATTCTAGTACGATATTTGAGTGCAAGCGTGAGCCCCGAAACATGGGTACTTAAAACCCCTTTCTACCTTTTATTTCCTCACATAGTTCAGTGATTGTGATTCTCGAGGTTATTCGTGAGGTTCTGCCCCAGTTAATCCACTGCCTGAGTGAATTATTTGGTTGTACGGGAATCTGCATGCTCTCCCCCACTTCAGTGGCCAAATTTGGGGAGAGTAAGGGATCTCTTCACATTTCCAACATTGATTGCAAGTTGCTCCTTAGGTGACATGGATCAACAACGAAGCGTCAGTTTCAGTAGCCTCCTTTTCTGGACTCAGGTATTTCAGTGATGCTGAATTTCTTTCAAGGTATTGCTCTTTTTAGTGAGTGGTGTGATGGCATATTTGTGGTCCACATGGAATCCGCAAGGCGCCATCCGAAGTTAGGATTCAAATTTAGGACTTGAAGCTTTCTTCTCAGGTATTTGTGGTAGGGAATATCCATGGATTGCTGAGAGTGCTGCCACTATGCCTGTGCGTGATGCTTTGTGTGTGGTCTCGTGGGATGTAGTTGCAGCAGCCGCCCAGATTGTGAATGAAGTGTGGGAACCAGAACCTCATTCACAGCTGGAAAACGGGGAGGCCGCAAGACACTGGCAGGTGCTCCTCTCTCTGTCCGGTGGTGCCGGGCCTCTTGCCCATGTGGGTGGCTCCTGGTCCCTGGGATTTGTGAATGGAATCTGTGGAGGTCCCAGTGTTGTTTGGAATAGTCTGTAGTTTAGATTAGGGTCTGTGATGACTGCCAGGCTTGGCCTTGCGGCCACCGGGCAGTATTTATCAGTATCCCTATCTTCCTGGAGCTGAGCCACCTCTTCCTGTAGGAGAGGTGCCTAATTGTTTGTGGGTTTTTTTTTTTTTTTTTTTCCTGATTGAACTTGTTTGGTGCCTCTAGGCAAAAATTCCTTTTGCTGTTTCTAGTATTCTTAGAATCTTGGAGGCTCATGTTTCTGAGCATGAGGAATCTAACTCTGCTTCTTGCTCTTCCTAAATTCTTCATGTTACATACCACATTGAAGGACAGATGCTAATATTTTGATCACATAGATGTATACAGTGCCCCCTGGTTACGGCCTCAGGTAGAGGATGGTAGAATCAGTGATGGGGAAGGAGTGGGGGTTAGAAGTGTTTAGTCAGTGTTCTTTGGGCGGGGGCCCCTTCTCTTTATGGACTGCTTTCATCCTCTTTCTCAGTCCCTTTTCTTTAGGTAGACAGTAGACCACTTTATTTATCTCATAGGCTGGAGCAAGATGTGGGGGTTAGAAGTGTTTAGTCAGTGTTCTTTGGGCGGGGGCCCCTTCTCTTTATGGACTGCTTTCATCCTCTTTCTCAGTTTCTTTTGATTACCTTTCATGGCCCCAGAGGAGTGATTCCTTCACTCATTTATACCTCTTGGACTTGCCATCCTGCTACATTTTGTCAGCAAGTTAATTCACTTTGTGGAGTTGTTTTGAGATGCAGTTTCACTCTTTTTTTTTTTTTTTTTTTTTTTTTTTTTTTTTTTTTTGAGACGGAGTTTCGCTGTTGTTACCCAAACTGGAGTGCAATGGCACGATCTCGGCTCACCGCAACCTCCGCCTCCTGGGTTCAAGCAATTCTCCTGCCTCAGCCTCCTGAGTTGCTGGGATTACAGGCACGCGCCACCATGTCCAGCTAATTTTTGTATTTTTAGTAGAGACGGGGTTTCACCTCGTTGACCAGGATGGTCTCGATCTCTTGACCTCGTGATCCACCCACCTCGGCCTCCCAAAGTGCTGGGATTATAGGCGTGAGCCACCGCGCCCGGCCTGAGATGCAGTTTCACTCTTGTGGCCCAGGCCTGGAGTACAATGGCATGATCTCGGCTCACGGCAACCTCAGCATCCCAGGTTCAAGCGATTCTCCTGTCTCAGCCTCCTTAGTAGCTGGGACTACAGGAGCCTGCCTTCACGCCTAGCTAATTTTTGTATTTTTATTTTATTTGTTTTTATTTTTAATTTTTTTTTTTTTTTTGACGGAGTTTCGCTGTTGTTACCCAGACTGGAGTGCAATGACACGATCTCGGCTCACCACAACCTCTGCCTTCTGGGTTCAAGCAATTCTCCTGCCTCAGCCTCCCCAGTAGCTGGGAGGGACTACAGGTGCGCACCACCATGCCCAGCTAATTTTTGTATTTTTAGTCGAGACGGGGTTTCACCATGTTGACCAGGATGGTCTTGATCTCTTGACCTCGTGATCCACCCGCCTCGGCCTCCCAAAGTGCTGGGATTACAGGCCTGAGCCACTGTGCCCGGCCTAATTTTTGTATTTTTAGTAGAGATGGGGTTTCACCCTGTGTTGACCAGGCTGGTCTCGGACTCCTGACCTTGTGATCTGCCCACCTCGGCCTCCCAAAGTGCTGGGATGACAAGCGCCAGCCACAACTCCGGCCTTGGGTGCTTTTTATCTTAGCAAAGTCCTGGCAGATTTCAGTGCCTTGTCCTTAATAGTGTAATGTCCTTGAAAGATTTGATTTGGGAGGTTTGGAATCAGAGGCAGATAGTGGATTTGAGTGGCATCTTCACACAGTAAGTAAAGAGATTTTCAGCCGGGCTTGGTGGCTGGTGCTTGTAATCTCAGCATTTTGGCAGGCTGAGGTGGGCAGATCTCCTGAGGTCAGGAGTTCGAGACCAGACTGGCGGACATGGTGAAACCCCATCTCTACTAAACATACAAAAATTAGCTGGGCAGGGTGGTGGGCACTTGTAATCCCAGCTACTCAGGAGGCTGAGGCAGGAGAATTGCCTGAACCCAGGAGGCGGAGGTTGCAGTGAGCCAAGATCGCGCCATTGCACTCCAGCCTGGGTAACGAGCAAAATTCCGTCTCAAAAAAAGAAAGAAAGAAAGAAAGAAAGAAATGATTGTGAAAGCAAGATAGGCAGGAAGCTCATCGATGTGCTGATTTTGAAGAGATTTTTATTATATTTATGATCTGTGAGACTTTTCCATGACAGTACTACACAGGTGATTCCATTATAAATAGCAGTTAAAAATTCCCATACTTTTAGCATCAAATATATTCAGGCGTCTAGTAAAAGTGATGTCCAGTTAAAGTTTAATATTTGTATTTGTTTATTTTTTTTTGAGACAGGGTCTCCCTTTGTCACCCAGGCTGGAGTGCAGTCGTGTGATCTCGGCTCACTAAAACCTCCACCTCCCAGGCTCAAGAAGTAATCTTCCCACCTCAGCCTCCCAAGTAGCTGGGACCGCAGGTGCATGCCACCACACACACCCAGCTAATGTTTTGAATTTTTTTGTAGAGACAGGTCTTTCCACATTGCCCAGGCTGGTCTCAAACTCCTTGACTCAAGCAATCTGCTTGACTCCAAAAGGCTGGAGTTATAGGAGTAAGCCATCACTCCTGGCCAGAATTTTATTTTATTTTTTTGAAACAGTTTCGCTGTTACCCAGGCTAGAGTGCGATGGCATGATCTTGGCTCACCGCAACCTCCGCCTCCTGGGTTCAGGCAATTCTCCTGCCTCAGCATCCTGAGTAGCTGGGATTACAGGCACGCTTCACCATGCCCAGCTAATTTTTTGTATTTTTAGTAGAGATGGGGTTTCACCGTGTTGACCAGGATGGTCTCGATCGCTTGACCTCGTGATCCACCTGCCTCGGCCTCTCAAAGTGCTGGGATTACAGGCTTGAGCCACCGCGCCCAGCCCAATGGATCATTTAATAATACAGTTGAATGTTTATTCTATTACAGTATGTAAATTTGCTCTAAATTATTTTTATGATTTTAAGTGACAGTGAAACGTTCTACTTGGTAGTGTGAAGTAAATAATTTTCCTTGAACATGCCCTACATTATCTTTAAGATTCTGGTTTAAGGTTTAGGTCTTAGATAAAGATAAAAGGTCTTGGAGATGAATCAGTCTTCCAGGCCATTTGCTTTTCTGCTACTTTCTCATATCTCATATCAGAATGTGGGTTTTGGTTTTGTTTTTGAGACAATCTCACTCTGTCACCCAGGCTGGAGTGCAGTGTCGCAGTCTTGGCTCACTGCAGCTTCTGCCTCCTCTCTTGCCTCAGCCTCCCAAGTAGCTGGGATTACAGGCATCTGCCACCACACTTGGCTAATTTTTTGTATTTTTAGTAGAGATGGAGTTTCACCATGTTGCCCAGGCTAGTTTTGAACCCCTCACCTCAAATGACCTGCTACCTCAGTCTCCCAAAGTGCAGGGATTACAGGTGCGAGCCACAGCACCCAGCCTAATTTTTGTATTTTTAGTAGAGACTGAGTTTCACTGTGTTGGCTAGGCTAATCTTGAACTGGTCTCAAGTGATCTGCCCCGCCTCAGCCTCTCAGAGTGCTCAAAGTGTTGGGATTACAGGCATGGGCCACCACAAATTGGTCGGGCTCAGTGACTCATGCCTGTAATCCCAGCACTTTGGGAGGACTAAGCAGGCAGATCAACTTGAGGTTGAGAGTTCAAGACTAGCCTGACCAACATGGAGAAAACCTGTCTATACTAAATATACAAAAGTACCCAGGCGTGGTGGCATGCACCTGTAATCCCAGCTGCTCGGAGGCTGAGGCAGGAGAATCGCTTGAACCCGGGAGGCAAAGGTTGCTGTGAGCTAGGATGGTGCCATTGGACTCCAGCCTGGACGACAAGAGTGAAACTTCATCTCAAAAAAAAAATAAAAAAATCCAAAGCTTCACTCTGGGAATCCAACGGGAGGGATTGCCTCTGCCTCCAGCCAGATAGGGAGTATCTCTCAACTGTGCTTCCCTCGCTTCCTTGCTGCCTGAGAGCATGCTGGAAAGAGGGTTTGATAATCCCCACATGAAGTCATGCTGAATGTTTTTCTGTGAAGGCAGATTTTAAAACATTTCTGTTGATTCATCCAAGAGCAGTTTTTGTTCCTTAGGTACTGGCTCTCACTGTGTTGCCCAGGCCAGTTTTGAACTCCTGGGTTCAACAAATCTTTCTGCCTCCCCAGTAGCTCATACTATCAGCATGCACATTTGTACCCAATTTAATCCTTTTTGTACGTTGCATTTGTAGTATTGTGGTTCACAGAACATTTTCCCATAGTGCCACCTTTAATCCTTGCTGTCTGCAGCCTGAGGCAGGTGGTATTTTCATCCTCATTTTTCACCCAGCTCCAGAAAGGTAAGTGATTTATTTGCTGGAGGTCCTACAGCTGCTAGGTTGGGGACCCCAGGGGCAAACCCCAGGCTTGTGACTTTAGGACTTGTGGCACTCTACAACACTAGTGAGCCTGGAGTCCTTGGTCTCCAGAAGCATTTGGGGAACAACTTGTATTTGCCAACTTGTTATTTTGTCAAGGAAAATATCTTTTAAATTAATGATCATGCACCATTTTTATTTTTCATAAGTAGTAGCAAGATTGTTTTTATCACCAAAACTATAGGAATAAAACACAGTTTTTTAAGTTGAAAACATTTATTAAAATCTTTATTCCTAGCCATGTGCGGTGTCTCATGCCTATAATCCCAGCACTTTCAGCTCACTGAAATCTCCACCTCCCAAACGGGCCGCGGTGGCTCACGCCTATAATCCCAGCACTTTGGGAGGCCGAGGCAGGTGGATCATGAGGTCAAGAGATCGAGACCATCCTGGTCAACACGGTGAAACCCTGTCTCTACTAAAAATACAAAAATTAGCTGGGCATGGTGGTGCGCGCCTGTAGTTCCAGCTACTCGGGAGGCTGAGGCAGGAGAATTGCTTGAACCCAGGAGACGGAGGTTGCAGTGAGCCGAGATGGTGCCATTGCACTCCAGCCTGGGTAATAACAGCGAAACTCTGTCTCAAAAATAAATAAATAAATAAATAAATAAATAATAAAATCTTTATTCCTGACCGGGTGTGGTGGCTCATGCCTGTAATCCCAACACTTTGGGAGGCCGAGGCAGGCGGCTCACTTGAGGTCAGGAGTTGGAGACCATCCTGGCCAACATGATGAAATCCCATCTCTACTAAAATAAAAACTTAGCCAGGCCTGGTGCGTGGTGCGTGGTGCGTGGTGGTGCATGCCTGTAATCCCAGCTCCTTGGGAGACTGAGGCAGGAGAATTGCTTGAACCCAGGAGGCGGAGGTTGCAATGAGGCAAGATCACTCCACTGCACTCCGGCCTTGACAGCCTAAGACTCCATCTAAAAAAAAAAAAAAAACAAAATAAAAACTTTATTCCTAACTTCAGTGCAGTAACACTGTTGGGAGTCAAAACTGTGAACCATTGCACTGGACTTCAGATTCTTAAATGTTTCAGAATGGCTATAGTAGCCAGATTTTACACTGGCATCACCTGGCTAGGTTGATTTTTAAGAATTTTCAACGTCCTGTTGATGATGTGAATCTGTCAAAGTTCAAAGAGTTACCAAGACTCTTAGCTCAAGGGTCTCATTTCACCTCACAGCCCAGGATAGGCCCACTCCAGAGGTCAGGATACCAGTAGCTGGGTTGAGTCTGTAAATTTAAAGCCTAATTTGGGCTCTAAGGTGAATATCCACTTCAGGACCATTCCGAAGATTTGCTGGGAAGGCTGTAGGATTTATGAAATACCCTGAAGACAGGTGGGGATTCCTGGATTAGTTAATGAGACAAATTCCAAGAAGCTGGCCTTCGGAGGCTGAGGCAGGCAGATTATTTGAGGTCAGGAGTTAAAGACCAGCCTGGTCAACATGGTGAAACCTTGTCTGTGAGGGTGTTGCCACTGTACCTGTCCATTCTACAAACATCTGTTAATCCACTCATGCTCAACTAACTTGGGCATGTTCCCAACAACAAGTGCCATGAGTGTAATTAGAGTTCAGAAAGATGGCCACTGAGCTACAAGTATGTGTTTTTGTGCATGCCGTGGGTGGGCTGAATTCAGGAACAAAAGAAAGAAACCGATCCCTGTGTGTTAAACCATCCCAAACCATTTACCACTTGATATCCTGCCTTGGATTTGTTTCCAGAGAAGCTGCATGTTGCTGGTGCCCAGGATTGAATCATAAAAATTGTAAGAATAGGCTTTGCTGGTGCCAGGTTTGAATAAAAACCTGGTTTTTATTAAAACCAGTGGTTGCAAGAGCTGCATTGTTCATTGTTTCGCAGCTTTTGTTGAAAGTTAGATCGGAGGGGCAGTGGAGTGTTGCATGTGGGTGGGTGCTGTAGGCTTCTTGCCAGCAGTGTGCCTTACTAAAAATCCCCTTGAAAGGGAAGTTTCTGCTCACCGTATAGATTCCTGGATCAGTTAATGAGACAGATTCCAAGAAGCTGGCTTGGATGTCAAATTGGTCTTGGGCTCATATAGAGAAATGGGTTTTGTTGCCCTGCAAAGAAACAATAACTCCAGTTTTTAAACATTTGTTTTGGTTCAGGTAATTACTACTCTTACTTTGTCCATGTGGGTTGGAATGCATTGCTGCCATTGCCTAGTCTGGGGGGGAGGACCCAGACATGTAACGGACCGCATGCTGGCCATTTGTGGTCAGTGCAACTGGTGGCCAGCAAGGCCCTTCATGGTTCTTTTCAAGGGTCTGCTTCTGGGAGCAGGAGAAGATGAAGTGAGGCAGCCATTATAGCAAGGGCACGACCACATCTCTCGTTTTGAGCAGTGAAGAGAGCAGATGGAAAGCCACATGCAGGACATTTGCTCAAGACAGATGTCTTGGGGGTGTGTGTGTCCTTTGAGGCATTTTGGATGGGGTGATATTTTGACCCAGTGATTTCTTGTTCCCCAGTGGTTGATAGGGTGGTTTTATACCTCTAATTCTCTAGGGGAAATTTTAGTCAAATGTGTTTTTATTAGAGATTGTCTATTTCAGAGTATGAAGTTTGAGTATCAACACCTATAATGTGGGCAGTTATTTTTTTAAGTGTCTTTATGGGCTTGGGGATATATATAAATTTAATGTGTTGAACTTGTTTTAATAACATCTTTTGAAAATGCTGAAGCATACAAAAAAGGGTGATATAATTTTATGACCACCTAGGCCAGGCACGGTGGATCACTCCTGTAATCCCAGCACTTTGGGAGGTTGAAGCAGGCAGATCATTTGAGGTCAGGAGTTCAAGACCAGCCTGGTCAACATGGTGAAACGTTGTCTCTATTAAAAATATAAAAATTAGCCGAGACTTTGTCTCAAAAAATAAAAAATTTAGGCCGGTGGCTCACTCCTGTAATCCCAGCACTTTGGGAGGCCAAGGCAGGTGGATCACTAGAGGTCAGGCGTTGGAGACCTGCCTGACCAACTTGGTGAATCTCTGTCTGTACTAAAAATACAAAAAAAATTAGCCAAGCATGGTTGCGCATGCCTGTAGTCCCAGCTACTCGGGAGGCTGAGGCAGGAGAATCGCTTGAACCTGGGAGGTGGAGGCTGCAGTGAGCTGAGATTATGCCATTGCACTCCAGCCTGGGCAACAAAAATGGGACTTTGTCTCAAAAAAATAACACAGCCTAGGTTGTGCTGTGGGCATTTAACTCCTTGTGTTTCACATATTTGTCTATCCACCGACATTCTCTGTACTCTTCAGCCACTATTGATTGATTGGAGACGGGGTCATACTGTGTTGCCCAGGCTGAAGTACTGTGGTACAGTCATAACTTAGTGCTATCTCAAATTCCTGGGCTCAAGCTGCCCTTGCGTCTCAGCCTCCCAAAGTGTTTAGTAGAGACAGGCAGGGTTTCACCATGTTGGCCAGACTGGTCTTGAACACCAGACTTCAAATGAGCTGCTCGCCTCAGCTTCCCAAAGTGCTGGCATTAGAGGCATGAAGCCACTGCTCCTACCTCACTTAATTTTTTATGATGTGTTTCCAACTAAATAGTAGAAAATTAGAATCTTCTCTCTACATATTAACTAGAATTTTGTATTTTTTTTGCAGTTGGGTTTTTATTTGAAAATTTTTTGTGTAAATACAGAGTCTCACTTACTGCAAGTGCTCCTCCCAACATGGTGAGCCACCATGCCCTGCCTCTTTTACTTTTTAAATGATGCAAATCTTTGGTATACCAGTGAGTTGCCTATTGCCAACCCTTGTTAGGAGGGAGAGTGACCTTCACCCCAGAGAGCTTGGGAGGGCCCCTTCCCATGTGATACCTGCCACTGTCCCCTAGAAGCGATCCTGTCACCGATTAATTTTGCTTGTTGTAGATCTTCATATAAGTGGAAGCATGATTCTTTTTGAATTAGGGTTGTCCCAAACGTAGCCAGTGGGACCCCGCACAAGTCAGCTGCCATGTCTTCAGAACTAGACTGCTGTAGTCACCAGTGCTTCGTTTGTTGTTTTCTGGTGCTCCAGTAGGATCTAGGCTCACCACCCTGCTGCAGATTACAAATCAACTTCTTTCAGGAGCTTTGGTCAATAGATTTTTGTTGTTGTTTTACTTTTATTTGTTTATTTCTTTATTTTGAGACTTCTCTCACTGTCGCATAGGCTGGAGTGCATTGGCACAATATCGGCTCATGGCAGTCTCCACCTCCCTGGTTCAAGGAGGTTCAGGAGTTCAAGACCAGCCTGGCCAACAGTGAAACCCTGTCCCTACTAAAAATACAAAAATCAGCTGAGCGTGGTGGTACGCACCCATAGTCCCAGCTACGTGGCAGGCTGAGGCAGAATTGCCTGAACCTGGGAGGTGGAGATTACTGTGAGCCTAGATTGCACCAGTGCACTCCAGCCTGGGCAACAGAGTGAGAGACTGTCTCAAAAAAGAAAAGAAAACTCCAAAAACTGTTGGTCACGCATGGTGGCTCATGTCTGTAATCCCAGCACTTTGGGAGACTGTGGTGGGAGGATCACTTGTGGTCAGGAGTTTGAGACCAGCCCACGCAACATGGTGAGACCACATCTCTACAAATATATTTTTTTTTAATTTATTATGTAACTTCTAAAACATCCACAAAAGAATTCTAGTACATCACCCAGCTTCAACAGCTGTCAGTGTTTTACAGTCTTGTTTCATCCTTCTCTACTTTCTCCTCTCTGGTATATTTCCGAGCAGATACCAGGTATATAATTTCAGCCATAAGTTTGTCTTAAATATGTGTGGAACAGATAAAGGTGGTTTTTTTCAACACAGCCACAGTATTATTCTCCTAAGTGAATTAATTATAATTCCTTCATAAGGATTCCCTTCATGAACAAGATTCCCAGTGTCCTTACAACTATCCAGAGAAACTACAGCCAAGGGAACAGGCTTGGCAGAATCAGTGGGGAAAGAAGACCGTTTGGAGCTTGACTCTGCTCTGGCTCAGTGAAGAGACATGGCGGTGGAGTGGAGGATGCCCTTTGCCCACACATCACTCATGCCTGGCCCTCACGAGCCTGGGGAGGCAGGTGTTTTCGACAGTAGGATCTGGCACCACTTGTGAGGTCTGTGGGATATGTGTTGCATGCCTCAAGTAGGTTGACTTGTTTCATTTTCGTGGTCCTCCTGCCCAGGTAGAGAGGAAGCTAGTGGCTGGGCAAGCAGATTTTCAGGCTGAAGACTGTAGAAGCTTTCCCTGAGTGATCTATCGAGTGGCTCACCCAATGGTGTGAGTCCCAGGCACGTTAAGCTAGAGTCCAGAGAATAGCTTTTCACTCTTTTCATCCCATGTTCCCTCAGACTCCTTCCCTTCTGCTTCCCTCCCCTGTCAGGAAGCCTTTGACCCCCATCATGTCCTGTTGCTGGGCTCTGCAGAGGCATTACTTGCCATTTGACCCGTAGGTTTTTTTGTTTTTGTTTTTTTTGAGACAGTTTTCCTCTTGTTGCCCAGACTGGAGTGCAGTGGTACGATCTCGACTCACTATAACCTCCGCCTCCCAGGTTAAAACAATTCTCCTGCCTCTGCCTCCTGAGCAGCTGGGATTAACAGCATGCACTATCACACCCGACTGATTTTTTGTATTTTTCGTAGAGACAGGGTTTCACCATATTTTGGCCAGGCTGTTCTTGAACTCCTTACCTCAGGTGATCCGCTTGCCTTGGCCTCCCAAAGTACTGGGATTACAGGCATGAGCCACCTTGCCCTGCAACCCCTAGGTTTTATTCATTTATGTATTTCGAGATGGAGTCTTGCTCTGTCGGTCAGGCTGGAGTGCAGTGGTGCAATCTCAGCTCACTGCAGCCTCTGCCTCTTGGATTCAAGTGATTCTTCTGCCTCAGCCTCCTGAGTAGCTGGGATGATAGGTGTGCGCCACCACGTCTGGCTAATTTTTGTGTTTTTAGTAGAGATGGGGTTTCACCATATTGGCTAAGCTGGTCTCGAACTCCTGACCTCAAGTGAGCCACCCAACTTACAGGCATGAGCCACCTGCCCAAGCACCCTTAGGTGTTTTTTTTGTTTTGTTTTGTTTTTTGAGACGGAGTTTCGCTGTTGTTACCCAGACTGGAATGCAATGGCACGATCTTGGCTCACTGCAACCTCCGCCTCCTGGGTTCAAGCAGTTCTCCTGCCTCAGCCTCCTGAGTAGCTGGGACTACAGGCGTGCACCACCATGCCCAGCTAATTTTTGTATTTTTAGTAGAGACAGGGTTTCACCTTGTTGACCAAGATGGTCTCGATCTCTTGACCTCGTGATCCACCCGCCTCGGCCTCCCAAAGTGCGGAGATTATAGGTGTGAGCCACCGTGCCCAGCCACCCTTAGGTTTTTTGTTTGTTTTCTTGAGATGAAGTCTTGCTCTTGTCGTCCAGGCTGGAGTGTAGTGGTGTGATCTCCACTCACTGCAACCTCTGCCTCCCAGGTTAAAGTGATTCTCCTGTCAGCCTCTCAGGTAGCTCGGATTACAGGTGCCTGCCACCATGCCTGGCTAATAAATATATATACACAATTTTTTTTAAATTTGAGATGGAATCTTGCTGTCAAACACAGGCTGGAATGCAGTAACATGAACTCAGCTCACTACAACTTTTGCCTTCCCTTCCAGGTTCAAGCAATTCTCCTGCCTCAGCCTCCTGAGTAGCTGGGATTACAGGCATGTGCCACCACACCCTGCTGATTTTTGTATTTTTAGTAGAGATGGTGTTTCACCTTGTTGACTAGGCTGGTCTCAAACTCCTGACCTCGTGATCTGCCCACCTTGGCCTCCCAAAGTGCTGGGATTATAGACGTTAGCTGCCGTGCCCAGCCACACCCTTAGGTTTTAAGGTTTAACTTTGGGGTGTTTAAATTTACAGTTAGATTTGCTAGGTATAGGTAGTCCTGGGTATTTTGGGAAGTTCTTGTTTTGGCCAGCATGTAAAAATGCAGTGGCACAATCTCAACTCACTGTAATGATGCTTGATGCTTGAGCCTTTTCGGGCTGACTCGGAACTAGTGTAGTTGGAAGGGCTTGGCAGTTGCCTGTGTGGGGTAGATTCATCTGGTGTGTGTTATGCTGATGGGGTTTTTTGGTTGTTTACGCATTTGGAAGATTTCAGTATGGACCAGACTGTTTGTGTAGAATGAAAATTGAGTAGGTTGGAGTCGACATGATATTTAGAGACTGAAATAGTAATTATGGCTTCATTTGTCCTGAAGGATTCTGTTGTGCACTTCAGTTGTCTCAACCTCTTCAGAGTTGAAGCTGATTTGGTTGTCATCCACCTGATATTTTAAATGTTCACTTTTTAGGAGGTTCTTTCTTGTCTTACATTTTACAGAAGCCTTTTGGGGCCCCTTGTCTCATGCCGTTCTTCCATGTCTTCATGACTGACGGATCAGAGGTCCTTTCCTCTCTTTTCCTTCTCCAATCATCAAGATTTTGATATGAACATCTTTTTTTGAGACGGAGTCTCGCACTGTCACCAAGGCTGGAGTGCAGTGGTGCCATCTTGGCTCACTGCAACCTCCACCTCCTGGGCTCAGTGATAGTTGTGCCTCAGCCTCCCAAGTAGCTGGGACTATAGGTGCCCACCACCATGCCTGGCTAATTTTTGTATTTTTAATAGAGCTGGGGTTTGACAGTGTTGGCCAGGCTGGTCGTGAACTCCTGACCTCAAGTGATCCACCCCCCTTGGCCTCCCAAGGTGCCAGGATTACAGGCATGAGACACTGCACAGCCTGATGTGAACATTTCTATCTGTAGTGTTTTTTGGAGACCTAATATTTTCATACTTGTAAAAATGGGCATATTTATGTAAAGGAATATAAGAAAGTAAAATACCATCTACGTGGCTATGGGCCTGAAGTCAGATCTGGGATCTAGAAACCATCTGTTTTGTTTTTTAGTGTGTTACGTAGTTAATGCCTTGGCTTAGCAATGGTTACTTGGAAGTAAAGATGTGTCTTGCTGTGTCAAGAGGCCCTTTGTGAGGCAGCACACATGTCATTATCACTACTGAGTACCTGGCTGCTGAAATGAATCCAACTGTAAATTACTTGAAACTAAAAAGATTTTCTGATCTTATAGAGTTGAAGTATTGACAACACCAAGGAAATCTATCATAATTTGAAAAGATAAGCAAAGGTTTGATTTCCAGACACTACAGAAGAAGTAAAAATGGTAAGTTTGTTTTTGATCACGGATACTGTTTCTTACTCATGTACAGAGATGTTTGTAGCCTTTTCCAAAGCATTTGATTCCATTACCATTTTTGTTGGTCCTTTTGGATTATAAAATATTATTATCTATTCCATATTCCCTTCTGATAGTATAGAAACAAAGTCAGTTCCCCATTGCTGTCACTGCCCAGAGACAACAGCTCTTCAGTTTGCTTATCCCCTCCTCAGTCCTTCAGTTGTGCTTGTGCAGGCTTGGTTTTTACACGAGTGACATAGCATCATTCTGAATTGTGCAGCTTAAAAGATCAACGTTGGGCTGCTTGCTCTCTTTACATGATTTTTAACTTAGTTCTCACATCCCTAGCGTCCAATGCGAATTTTTGTGAATGATGACCGCCATGTGATGGCAAAGCATTCTTCCGTTTATCCAACGCAAGAGGAACTGGAGGCAGTCCAGAACATGGTGTCCCACACGGAGCGGGCGCTCAAAGCTGTGTCCGACTGGATAGATGAGCAGGAAAAGGGTAGCAGTGAGCAAGCAGAATCTGATAACATGGATGTACCCCCGGAGGATGACAGTAAAGAAGGGGCTGGGTAAGTGATGTTATTCTGTTGTTTTCTTTCTTTTAGAGAGGGTAGCCAGGGTAGGGGTCGACATCTGTTTTTCTAAGAAACTCCAGTCTCTCTTGGGGCTTCAAGTTCCTGGTCAGACTGAATTCCTCACTGAGCTGGATGTTGGTCTGTCCCTCAGGGAACAGAAGACGGAGCACATGACCAGAACCCTGCGGGGAGTGATGCGGGTGGGCCTTGTGGCAAAGGGTCTCCTACTCAAAGGGGACTTGGATCTGGAGCTGGTGCTGCTGTGTAAGGAGAAGCCCACCACCGCCCTCCTGGACAAGGTTGCCGACAACCTGGCCATCCAGCTTGCTGTAAGTGTGGCCGCCACTGCTGGAGCGGGGGGCAGGGTTGAGCCTGCTGGTCAAGGATATGGCACCCAGGAAGATGTATTCAACTACGTCGTGTTCCAGGAAGCACATGCCAGACTTGTCCTTGCCCTTGATGTGCATGCACCTTCTAAGTAGGTGATGAGCAGGGCACCACCTAGCCACTGAGCTTCTGTGGAACCTGGCTGCAGGGCGCCCAGATGCTCTGGCAGTTATAAGGACCCTGTGCCTATCGTGTGCCATACTGCACCAGCCTGAAGAAGTCATTGGGGCATGAACTTCAACATTTAGGCTCCATTGGATGGATAGCTAGATAGTTAGCAGAGTTGATATCTCTTCCATTGGATCCAAAGTGGAATGAAAAAAAAAATTTTTTTTTTTTTTTTTTTTTTTGAAACAGTGTCTTGCTCTGTCGCCCACACTAGAATACAGTGGCTTAATCTCTGCTCACTGCAACCCCTGCCTCTTGGGTTCAAGTGATTCTCCTGCTTCAGCCTCATGTTCCCAATTATCTGGGATTACAGGCGCCTGCTACCACTAATTTTGTATTTTTAGTGGAGATGGTGTTTCACCATGTTGCCCAGGCTGGTCTTGAACTCCTGACCTCAAGTGATCCACCCACCTCAGCCTCCCAAAATGCTGGGTTTAGGGTTACAGGTGTGAGCCATGGCGCCTGGCCAAAAATTTTTTTTATATATTGATTTTTATAAATAGAGACAGGATTTTACTGTATTGCCCTGGCAGAATTCAAACTCTTGCCCTCAAGCAGTACTGCCCCCTGGCCTCCCTCAGTGCTAGGATTAGAAGTATGAGCCACCACACACAATTATTATCTTTTTTTTTTTTTTTTTAGATGGAGTCTTACTCTGTTGCCCAGGCTGGAGTGCAGTGGCGCACTCCTGGGTTCAGGTGATTTATTGTCCTGCCTCATCCTGTTGAGTAGCTGGGATTACAGACACTTGCCACCACGTCCAGCTAATTTTTGTATTTTTAGTGGATAGTAGAGATGGGGTTTTGTTTTGTTGGCCAGGCTGGTCTGGAACTCCTGACCTCAAGTGATTGACCCACCATGGCCTCCCAAAGTGTTGGAATTACATGTGTGAGCCACCATGCCCAGTCAAAAAAAAAAATTTTTTTTTCTTTTTTTTTAAGATAAGGTCTCACTCTGTTGCCCAGGCTGGAGTGTGGTATTGCAGGATATAGTTCACTGTGGCCTCTACTTTCAGGGCACGGGTGACCCTCCCATTGCAGCCTGCTGAGTAGCTAGGAATACAGTCATATGCTACCACCTCCAGATAAAAAAACTTAAAAAATATATATATACATTTCTTTGTGAAACTATTGTATAAATAATGGCCTATACTGTTTATTGAGTGTTTGCTAACGTCAGGCCCTCAGCCAGATGTGTTCTTTATGTTTGTTATTTCATCCTTCAATTAAATGGGACAGATGATGTGGCAGAGCTGCAGGGCAGCTGGGTGTTGGGAGGCATCAGAACGTCCACCAGGTGTTGCCTCCTAAGGACACAGCCCGCTCTGTATTTATGTATAGGATAAGCAAAAAAGACATGTACAAGGGTCTTTGAATCTTTGACAGTCTTGTGTCATCCAGGCTGGAGTGCAGTGGCAAGATCTTGGCTCATTGCAACCTTTGACTCCCTAGCTCGAGCGTTCCTTTCACCTCAGCTTCTTGAGTAGCTGAGACTACAGGTGCATGCCACTACACCCAGTTATTTTTGTATTTGTGTTTATGTGGGTGTGTGTGTGTAGACACACCATGTTACCCAGGCTACACTGTTCTTGAACTCTTAATCACAGGCCTGAGCCACCACAGCCTTTGAATCTTATTCCTTAGAAAGAAAAACCTGATTTACTTTCACAATGCAGATTCATTCAGGACAAAGATAAGAATTAAAATATAGAGCTAATGTAATACATTAGATACTTCTGAGGAGCTACTGGACATGAAGCTGTGAAATTTTTCTAGTGCTGATTCTTTTATTTCCTTTTTTGAAGGTATATCATGATAGTGGGTTTTTGGGTTATTTTTTTCCCCCTTTTCTTTTTCTTTTTTGAGACAGTTTTGCTCTGTTACCCAGGCTAGAGTGCAGTGGAGTGATCTCGGCTTACTACAACCTCAGCCTTCTAGGTTCAAGCGATTCTCCTGCCTCAGCCTCCTGAGTAGCTGGGATTATGGGCGCCCACCACCATGCCCAGCTCATGTTTGTATTTTTAGTGAGACCATTTTGGCCAGGCTGGTCTCAAACTCCTGACCTCAGGTAATCTGCCCTCCTCCGCCTCGAGAAGTTCTGGGATTAATGGGCATGAGCCAGCACCCCTGCCCATAGTGGTAATTTTATTTTTTGAGACAGAGTTTTGCTCTTGATACCCAGGCTGGAGTACAATGGTGCAATCTCGACTCAGTACAGTCTCTTCCTCTGCCTCCCAGGTTCAAGTAATTCTCCAACCTCAGCCTCCTGAGTAGATGGGATTACAGGCATGCATCACTATACCTGGCTAATTTTGTATTTTAAATAGAGACGGGGTTTCACCATGTTGATCAGCCTGGACTCGAACTCCCTACTTCAGGTGATCTGCCTGCCTGAGCCTCCCAGAGTGCTGGGATTACAGATCTGAGCCACTGCACCCAGCCTACTTTTTTTTTTTTTTCTGGTATTTTTAGTTGAGTCAGGGTTTCAACATGTTGGCCAGGCTGGTCTTGATCTTAGGTGATCCACCCACCTTGACTTCCCAAAGTGCTGGGATTACAGGAGTGAACCACTGTGCCTGGACCATAGTGGCAATTTTTTTTTTAAAGACAGTCTTTTTTTTTTTTTTTTTTTTTTTATAGACAGAGTTTCGCTCTTGTTACCCAGGCTGGAGTGCAATGGCGCAATCTCGGCTCACCGCAACCTCCGCCTCCTGCGTAGCTGGGATTACAGGCACGTGCCACCATGCCTAGCTAATATTTTTGTATTTTTAGTAGAGACGGGGTTTCACCATGTTGACCAGGATGGGCTCGACCTCTTCACCTCGTGATCCACCCGCCTCGGCCTCCCAAAGTGCTGGGATTACAGGCATGAGCCACCGCACCCGGCCCTAAAGACAGTCTTGCTCTTTTGCCAGGCGCTAGGCTGGAGTGCAGTGGCATGATCTCCGCTCACTGCAATCTCCGCCTCCCAGCTTCAAGCAATTCTTTCGCCTCAGCCTCCCCAGTAGCTGGGACTACAGGCATGTGCCACCATGCCCAGCTAATTTTTGTGCTTTAGTAAAGATGGGGTTTCACTATGTTGACCAGGAAGGTCTTAATCTCTTGACCTCGTGATCCACCGCGCCCGGTCTCATAGTGGCAGTTCTTAAATGAACTTCATTCTTGTTTCTAACAAGGATATTAAGTGAAGCAAATCGGTATAAATGTTTCTAGAGTAAAACCTACATTTTTGGAAACTTTTTATTTCCTTTTTCTCTTTTTTTAAAGGAGACAGGGTCTCTTGCTTTGTTGCCCAGACTCAGATATAGTGGCACAGTCAGAGCTCACTGCAGCCTTGACCTCCTGGGCTCAAACAGTCCTCCCACCTCTCAGCCTCCTGAGTTGCTGGGACCACAAGCATATTGCCACCATGTCTGGCTAATTTTTAAAAGAATTTTTGTAGCTACTGGGTTTCACTATGTTGTCTGGGGCTGGTTTTGAACTCCTGGCCTCAAGCTCTTTGGTCGCCTCCGGCTCCCAAAGTGCTGGGATTACAGGCACGAGCCACTGAGCCTGGCCAAGAAATAGTTCTTAAAGATGAAAATAACGGGTATTTTTCTCATTTTCAGTGGTTCCTTAAGAGGGTTGACTCATCCCCTCCCCTGACAACATTTGGCAGTGTCTCTTAATGGCATGGTTGGTTGTGGGGTGGTGGGGTGCTGTCGACACCTGATGGATGAAGACCAGCGATGCTACTAAACACCCTATCGTGCGTAGAGTAGCCCTCCTCAAATAAGAATTACCCAGCCCAGAGGTCAGTTGTGCTGAGGTTGAGAAATCCTAATTGAGATTTTTTCAATGTGTTTATCCTCCTCCCAGCATATTTACTTAGCTTCCTTTAGCAGAAGTATTAAAAGCTTGAATTTTCTTTTTCTTTCTTTTTTTTTTGAGATGGAGTTTCACTTTGTTGCCCAGGCTGGAGTGCAGTGGTACAGTCTTGGTTCACTGCAACCTCCACCTCCTGGGTTTAAGTAATTCTCCTGCCTCAGCCTTCTGGTTAGCTAGGACTACAGACACCCGCCACCGTGCCTAGCTTTTTTTTTTTCCGAGACGAAGTTTCGCTCTTGTTACCCAGGCTGGAGTGCAATGGCGCGATCTCGGCTCACCGCAGCCTCCACCTCCTGGGTTCAAGCATTTCTCCTGCCTCAGCCTCCTGAGTCACTGGGATTACAGGCACGTCCCACCATGTCCAGCTAATTTTTGTATATATATATATTTTTTTCAGTAGAGACGGGATTTCACCTTGTTGACCAGGATGGTCTCGATCTCTTGACCTCATGATCCACCCGCCTCGGCCTCCCGAAGTGCTGGGATTATAGGCATGAGCCACTGCGCCTGGCCGCTATTTTTGTATTTTAATAGAAATGGTTTCACAGTCTTGGCCAGCCTAGTCTCAAACTCCTGACCTCAAGTGATCTGCCTGCCTTGCCCTCCCTAAGTGTTGGGATTACAGGCATGAGCCACTGCCCTCAGCCATAAGCTTGAATTTTCTTTGTCATGTTATACACACTGGTATCAAGAAGAAAGATGGTTATGAATGTTCTTGTAGACGTGAATTTGCAGCAAGTACATACTTGTAGATGCATCATAGGCTACTGCACAGTTTTCATTTCACAGTGTCTGACTGCTCATCCCAGTATGGAATTAGCAGTGGCCAAATGGCCACTCCTCAGTGGACACTGCTTGCTTTCTTTGTGGTGTCTGGTTGAGGCTTCCAGCAGCCTTGTGGTGTAGTTCCTGTGGTTAAGTCCATTATACAAATCAGACCCCTCAGTCTAAATGAGAGTGATTTATCCAAAGTTAATCATCTACCAAGGGACAAAAGGAGGATTTCCTCTTCCTGGATCCTAAACTCTTTGCTATTGCTTTTTTTTTTTTTTTGAGATGTAGTCTCTGTCGCCCAGTCTGGACTGTAGTGGCACAATCTTGGCTTACTGCAGCTTCTGCCTCCCAGGTGTAAGTCATTCTACTGCCTCAACCTTTTGAGTTGTTGGGACTTCAGGTGTCTGCCACTGCACCTGGCTAAGTTTTGCATTTTTGTAGGGATGAGGTTTTGCCATGTTAGCCAGGTTGGTCTTGAACTCCTGACCTTAGATGATCCACCCATCTCAGCCTCCTAAAGTGCTGGGATTACAGGTGTAAGCCATCGCACCTGGCCTACCATTGCATTTTTAAGCACCTTGTGGAAATTGCTTCTTTCACTAGGTACCTACCTCCCTTGAGTACCCAAAACGTGGCCAAAGGCCTGGCCAGTTAGAGATGCTGAAATCCCAGGTGAAGGCAATTCCAGGATATCGCACACACAAGAATTTGGCCTTTCTGCTGCAGGAATGGGTGGAGCCAGATAGAATTGTTGATTGCTGTGAGGAAAAAGTGTTTTGAAAGTTTCATTTTATATTTTAGGCTGTAACAGAAGACAAGTACGAAATACTGCAATCTGTTGACGATGCTGCAATTCTGATAAAAAACACAAAAGAGCCTCCGTTGTCACTGACCATCCACCTGACATCCCCTGTTGTCAGAGAAGAAATGGAGAAAGTATTAGCTGGAGGTAGGGAGGCCAAGATAGGCCGGCAGGACTTTGAAAACATGGTGTTCCCTTACTATTCAAATGTGCTATTCAGTTTTAGACTGCTTTGGTAAAAGGCTACGGTGTAGATTGATCACCTTTACTCTGAGATCACGTCTCCCGTTGGCTTTGAGTACTTGGGAGTTTGACAAAACGGTCTCACTAAAAGTGAGTAGCACTTTTCAGAGGGGACTGCACCATTTTCCTTTATTTTCATCCTTGAATATTTTCAACTGTGAATATGGAAGTTGTTTTTTCATGAAGCCATTCTCTGGCTGTGAAGAAGTGTGTCGCTGGTGATTTTCTGGTTTTAAAGGTGACTAGAGACAAGCAGATGGTTTCTGCATGAGCATCAGGTTGGAATTTACCAACAACCTGTGTTGCAGCTGAGCTCAGGGCCTCTTCGTTTGTTCTCTGCCATGGCTCTTTTATCATCTGAAGTGACAGAAACACAAAGAGCTGATACAGAGTTTTGGATAAAGTATTAAACAGTTGTCCAGTTTTCAGACCACATCATTGGACCTTGCACTAATAATGTGCTCACAGTCCATGGCCTGCCCCTTGTGTGCCTCTCTTCAGGGCCTTATCCAAATCCCTGGCATGCAGATGGCAGAGAAGTCAAACGCTCAGCTTGGCCGCAGCATAGGCTGCCGTAGTGCCCTTGTTGCTGTTTACCTTTGGTTCTCATAGCTGATTCCAACTACCAAAGGCCTTCTAGTTGATCAACGTAGGGACGCTGGACCTTTGACCAACAGGACACTCTCTGTCAAGGGCTGGGGCTAGGGCAGTCCCGCCTGGTGGGCGGAGTTGGTCCCCTTTGCTGCAGATGCCCTGGGTGGGCCATTGTGGGATGCAGAGAGGGAGTTCATTTCCTCTCCCCCGACCTTTTTAATTTTTTTCCTATTGAACATTTTAGCATAGCTAATTTATTGGGAGAAATGGGGAGGAGGCAAGGGAAGAGAATTAGAAGATAGGCTCCACCTATCTCTCCCCTCCCTCATGAGATTATTCCTTTTAGAATAACTCCCCACTTTTGTTTTTGTGTTTGTTTTATTTTTTTCTTTTTTCTTTTTCTTTTTTGTTTTTGGAGGGGGCCTACAATTTTTACTATTTCCTCACAGGGCAGAGTTCAATGCGCTCTAGTTTCTCCTTCCCTGGTCCAGGGTGGAGATGAATTCAGCTTCTGGGAAACTCAGCTGCCCTTTAGAAAGCTGCCACATCCCCTTTCCACCTGACAGAAACCCCTTGGTCAAACTGTGCCTTGTCTTCTTATTCCATCCATGAATAGAAACGCTATCAGTCAACGACCCCCCGGACGTTCTGGACAGGCAGAAATGCCTTGCTGCCCTGGCGTCCCTCCGACACGCCAAGTGGTTCCAGGTTTGCATTTTGTTCTTCTATTTGTCTTTTGGTAGAGAATTCCTAAGTTTTAACTTGGCTAACTGTCACCATAAAGATTCCTTAACATTGACGATAGCCATGCCGAACTTAGCTCCTGTGGCTGTGCAGGTCCTAAAGGAGTGCACCTCAACAAATTCGACCCCAAAAGAGGCAGAGATCGAGTTGGTGGGCTGCTGCTACTGCTGCTGCTGCTGCTTTGTGTTAAGAGTAACACTCTTGTACACGTGGTGAGATCCGGCTGGCCACATTCTTGGTGGTCGCCAGTGTGGACTGTTTACCCTTGGCAAAGCAGCACCATGACTCTTGTGGTGTTCATGTTGATCTTTGTTCTAGGCAGTGCCTCAGACTGAAGAGCCTGTGCTTTCTTCCCCTAGGCCAGAGCCAATGGGCTGAAGTCATGTGTCATTGTGATCCGGGTCCTGAGGGACCTGTGTACTCGTGTGCCCACCTGGGGTCCCCTCCGAGGCTGGGTAAGGCATATTGCTGTGGCTACTGGGGGTGGTGCATGCAGAGACTCTCTGATATCCCAGAACACTTGATGGTCATGGGGCAGAAGTAGCCCCTTCAGTGCTCTTGAAGGGTACAAACCAGACACACATGAAGGGTGCACAAAGTCCTGCACTCCACACCTGGGATTTGGGTTGGGGCAGTGTGGGTCGATGCCCTCTGTGGAGGTCACACAGCTCAATCCCAGGAGGAGGCTGGCCAGGAGGTGGGAATGATCCCTCTGGAAAGTTTTGCAGATGCTCTCACACAGGGCCAGTTCTGGCCAGCTTCCCCTACCCACCCGCTTTTCTTTTTTTTTTTTTTTTTTAAAGCATACAGTTAAGGTGTACTTTATATTTGTAAATGGTTAGGTTTTAAGTATGAGGGACTATATTATAGCCTCAGCTTGGTCTCTGACCACACACAACCTGAAGGGTGTCATGTCTGGTCCTTGAAGGCCCCTGCCCTAGGTGCCATGGCTCATACTTAGCCCCAAGGCTTTGACTTTACCCAGCTGGACAGCTGTGAGTCGCCTGTGTACCCCCCATCCACTCATGCAGTGACAGCTCTCTAGTGATGGCCAGCCCCAACCTGTAGACTCTTGGCTCACTGTTTCTCTTCCCTTTCAGCCTCTCGAGCTCCTGTGTGAGAAATCCATTGGCACGGCCAACAGACCGATGGGTGCTGGCGAGGCCTTGCGGAGAGTACTGGAGTGCCTGGCGTCGGGCATCGTGATGCCAGGTTGGGGACCTTGTGCTTTGCAGGTTGCAGGGAAAGGACAGGGTTCAGGCCGCCTCTTGGCGGGTACACTGACTGGGTTAGGGCAGCAGCAGCCCCGTCTCCATTCCCTAGAGCTGAAGCATGTGACTACCCTCTGGCACCATCATATCCAGCCCTGACCGGGTCCGCAGCTGTCATTCAGAGGGCGGATCCGGGGCAGTGGTGACCCACTCCCACGTGAAGTTCTTGCTCTGAGACACTTGTGAATTATTTCTGTCAAGGGCTGGACGCCGAGTGGGTCACCGAGCTCGGCGTGTTTTCCAGAGCTGGGTGTGGATGGGGCGCGGGGGGTAACACACCTAGTTCCCTCTGCCAGCACACCTCTTCCGAGATGCTAAAAGATAATCCTCTGCATATCTTCCTTGTTTCCTGCCTTCAGATGGTTCTGGCATTTATGACCCTTGTGAAAAAGAAGCCACTGATGCTATTGGGCATCTAGACAGACAGCAACGGGAAGATATCACACAGAGTGCGCAGGTATAGTCATCGCCATTGCCAACGTGCGCCCTTACCCAGTCTGTAATCACTGGCTTCCAGTTCCATTACTGGGTATTCCCAGGGTAGCCCCTGGACTTATAGGCTCAGGTTGGGGACTGAAGGCAAAGGGATCGTGTCTGATACAGGGCGCCCCAATCTGGGCTGCTTCTTTCCCCTGGTGCCATGCGTGGTTGTCGTCTGCCCCTCCCTTGGCCTGCTTGAGTGCTATTTTCAGACACCGAGTGGTGCTGGGAGATGTGTTTGCTGTGCGGACTGCTCTGGGGACCTTCCCCTGCAGGCCACCACATGGCTCCGTGTGGCAACCAGTCCCCAGGTTGGGGTCTCCTGTATTCCTCTGGAAGGGGGATGGTCACAGACTGGCCTTCCCCCACAGCAAGGCTGGGCTTGAGCAGTCAGGCTCTCCCCTGGCTCTTGGGGAACCTCATGCTGTCGTAGGGGAGACCATTAGCAGCCCTTGAGCTCCACCCCTCCTCAGAAGGCAGTAGTGAGTGCACACTCCGTGGCCGGGAGCATAGGGCAGCTGAGTCAGAACCTCTTCCCCTTCTCCAGCACGCACTGCGGCTCGCTGCCTTCGGCCAGCTCCATAAAGTCCTGGGCATGGATCCTCTGCCTTCCAAGATGCCCAAGAAACCAAAGAATGAAAACCCAGTGGACTATACCGGTAAGCTCGTGGCGGTCGCCTGATGGCTGGGGCTCAAGGAAGAGTGGACACCTGCATCCCTCAGCTATGCCCTGCTTTCTCCTTGCAGTTCAGATCCCACCTAGCACCACCTATGCCATTACACCCATGAAACGCCCAATGGAGGAGGACGGGGAGGAGAAGTCTCCCAGCAAAAAGAAGAAGAAGATTCAGAAGAAAGGTACAGGCCGGGCGCGGTGGCTCACGCCTGTAATCCCAGCACTTTGGGAGGCCGAGGCGGGAGAATCGCTTGAGCTCAGGAGTTTGAGCCCAGCCTGGGCAACATGGCGAAACCCCGTCTCTATAAAAAATACAAAAATTAGCCTGGTGTGGTGTCGTAGCTGTAGTGCCACCTACTTGGGAGGCTGAGATGGGAGGATGGCTTGAGCCTGGGAAGTGGAGGTTGCAGTGAGCAGATCTGGCACCACTGCACTCCATCCTGGGCAACAGAGTGAGACCTTGCTTAAAATCAGTATTGAAAAATTATAAAAGCTTAATAGATAAAAAACAGAATGGAAGGCACAGACCTCCGCTAGTGCTGCTGCTTTATCCATCTGGTCCTGTGAAGGCTCACCTAGCAGCTGTGGGGCACCTGCTTTTTCGTTATTTTTCTCAGCTGTGATTTCTAAGTTTTTTTTAGCAATGATTAAGCGTGATGGGGATATGGAAGATGAGCAGGATGGTGGTGCCACAGCTGGAGGACCAAGCTGGGCTCAGTGTGCCTTGCTGCCCCACCCACTGAGTTACCCTACAGAGGCAGCCCCGGGGGTTAGGATTGACAGAGCGATCTCTCGTGGAGCCCTGCTATCATGCTCATCAGAGCCACCTTGCTATTCTCTCTGTAGAGGAGAAGGCAGAGGCCCCCCAAGCTATGAACGCCCTGATGCGGTTGAATCAGCTGAAGCCAGGGCTGCAGTACAAGCTGGTGTCCCAGACTGGGCCTGTCCATGCCCCGATCTTTACCATGTCTGTGGAGGTTGATGGCAATTCATTTGAGGCCTCTGGGCCCTCCAAAAAGACAGCCAAGCTGCACGTGGCTGTTAAGGTGAGTATGACCAGCATCACCGTCTTCTAGGAGCAGAACCATGGTCTTTGTTTTGGGCCTCTTCTGAGCCATTGTCTCTCAGGGAGGGCATGTAGATCCCAAAAAATACTTAGATCGGCATGCGTATTTGCCAAGTTAGATGTGGCAGGAACACCTTCCGCACTGTGGCTGGCAGGCAGAGGGATGACCAAACGTAGTTGGGCATTATGGCCTCCTGGGGGCAGGAGCTAAGAGGAAAAAGCCCTCCAGATGGCTTGCCAGCTGCCTGTTGGGCATAGGGAGGCCCTGTGTGCATGGCTCCCAGGCTGAGCCCTTATTAATGGGGACTTCGGGGTCTGGCCACTTCTGCAGGTGTTACAGGACATGGGCTTACCGACGGGTGCCGAAGGCAGGGACTCAAGCAAGGGGGAGGACTCAGCTGAGGAGACTGAGGCGAAGCCAGCAGTGGTGGCCCCTGCCCCAGTGGTAGAAGCTGTCTCAACCCCCAGCGCTGCCTTTCCCTCAGATGCCACTGCCGAGGTGAGCACATGGTGGGCGCTGGAAGTGACTGCCAGGACAGAGCAGGCAGCCCTGTGTCCATCAGCAAGGTGGTTACTGGTCCTTGTTAATTTCCTCCAAGAAGCCACTCTTTCAGTCCAGGAGCCCACCCTGCTGTCCTCCGAACCATGTTTGGGAGGGCCTGTGGATGTTTTCCCAGCATCCTAGGCTATTCTGGGGTGGCCCTGGGTTGAGAACTTTCTGTTCAGAGGGGAGGCATGGGCAGGGGGCACATTGCTGGGTCTGGTCGGAAGTCCTCATTAGAGTCAGTGGAGACTGGCTAGGACTGGCAAGGTACAAGGACCAGAGGCTCTGCCTTGGTGCTGCCACTCCTCCTGTGTGGCTGGAAAGCCCACAGCTGAGTTTGTTGGTTTTCTTTTCTGTTTTCCCTGAGAACGTAAAACAGCAGGGGCCGATCCTGACAAAGCACGGCAAGAACCCAGTCATGGAGCTGAATGAGAAGAGGCGTGGGCTCAAGTATGAGCTCATCTCCGAGACCGGGGGCAGCCATGACAAGCGTTTCGTCATGGAGGTGCGCGGCCTGGAGCTGCCCACTGGGGTGATCCCGTGGGGAGGCCTGGGGTCCCCCTGCCCCTGGAGGGAGGCACTGGGTCACCCCCCATCTGCACTTTGCAGGTTGAAGTTGATGGACAGAAGTTCCAAGGTGCTGGTTCCAACAAAAAGGTGGCAAAGGCCTATGCTGCCCTTGCTGCCCTAGAAAAGCTTTTCCCTGACACCCCTCTCGCCCTTGATGCCAATAAAAAGAAGAGAGCCCCAGTACCTGTCAGAGGAGGGCCGAAATTTGCTGCTAAGGTGAGCAGTGGCCCTTGAACCTCCTTGCCTTGGGCATAGGTTCTTCTGCAACCTGCACATGAAGGGACTGTCTGTTCCCTGTGTTCTCTCCTCTTAGCCACATAATCCTGGCTTTGGCATGGGAGGCCCCATGCACAATGAAGTGCCCCCACCCCCCAACCTTCGAGGTCGGGGAAGAGGCGGGAACATCCGGGGGCGAGGGCGCGGGCGAGGATTTGGTGGCGCCAACCATGGAGGCTACATGAATGCTGGTAAGGGCCCTTGTACTGCACTGACCTGCGTTCCCCCACATGCATGCTCTGGGAATAACCCTGTGGCGCCCCTGGGATGGGCCTGAGACACCACTGGTCCCCGGTAACCCTGTCTGTCCCCTTCCAGGCGCTGGGTATGGAAGCTATGGATACGGAGGCAACTCGGCAACAGCGGGCTACAGTAAGTGTGCGTTTCTCTCTCTCTGACGTGGGAAGCAGCTGCAGTGTAGCTTCTGGGCCTGAGTTAACACAGGGCGGCTAGAGTAGATTCGTGGAGGCTTTAGGGGGGCACACAACCTTTTTGCGGTGATTAGGTCAGATGGCCCTTGAGCCCCCCGTCCCACAGTGGGATTGATTCTGTGTTAACACACGAGCTTGTGTGACTGCAAAGTTCCTTTAAAAGTTAGCATTTTAAATTTCTCTGCTTTAAGCCATGCGAAGCACCAATCTTGTGAATATGCTTTTCCGGCCAGTGCACAGCTCTTGTCTTGAGAAGGAGCCTTCATTGGGGGGTTACAGGAGCAGAGAAATCTAAAACATGAATTTCAAATGTGGCGCTCTGTGCCCTTTTTCAAAAGAATTCTAATTTCTTCTCTCTGCTCTGTCTCCCCCTTTTGTAGGTGACTTTTTCACAGACTGCTACGGCTATCATGATTTTGGGTCTTCCTAGAGCGTCTAAAAGTATTGCACACAAAATCAACTTTTTACTCCAATTTCCTCCAACTCCAAAACCCAAAGTGTCCGTGCTGTGTCCCTGTGCTTCACTGGGTTTCTCAACCGTGGCTTTTCACCGCAGCTTGTCTGAAACTCTTAGCCTGCAGAATTTAAGACAATGGCAGTTTTTATCGTGATTTGCCTTTGAACTTGGTCCTATTGAAGTTCACAATAAGTGGAAAACAATTTTTTCAGAGAATGTATTTTTTTTGTGCAGAATTGCACAGAATTCTAGAGACAGCGTTGTTCGGCATCAAGGCAAAAGCCCACCTTTGCTTTTTATGGAAAGCATTACTTTATTTAAAGAGACAATGACGCATTTTAATCTACCTTTGTCTTAATTTACAGCAGGTTTTGTATGAATTTTTAACCTTTTAACAAACTCCCAAATCTGGTTGATGCCTTTGACAGTGATGAAAACGATTTCACCACATCTGAATCCAGAGAAACCGGCTTTTTTTCTTATTTCTTATGAGCATGTTAAAACATTGGGAATGCGTGGGGAATTGTATATTGCGCTGAGTTAACTTCTCCCGCCTCTTGTAATGCCCTGGTGGGTTCTTGTTTGGGAATGCAATATTTTGTGGCTGGTTTAGCTAGAGAGTGAACTCTCAAAGGTATCAAAACTGTGCTTCCATTATTAGTTCAAGAAACAGACAGGCTTTAAGGGGTAGATGATGTGAAATTTTGCAAGTCCAATCACAGCTGCAGACGCATAGGATTCTGGATTTTTTCTGTTTTTAGTTTAATGGGACTTTAAAAGTAACCAAGGAGAAAGAACCGTGATGTTCCTGCTTCTCCAGTAAACGGCTGGCTTTTGCTTGGGCAGAGCTGGTGCTGCTGGGTCCGAAGCTGCCACAGACTCCAAAGGAATAGAAGTTTCTGTCTTTGCAAACACACATGGAGTCATTGATTGGGGCCCCTGTTTTCTGGCAGGTGCCCTCCTTGGAAACTGGTTTTCGCTCTGTTCAGTGGTTCTTTTTGCAGCAAAGCCTGCCTCTGTGTTGACTTGCAAGATTTTGCGTTTATTCGGGCAAAAATTGGTCAAAATGGTTACTACGTGATTTGTTCCCAGAGGTTTGAAACATTCAGTGAAACTTTTTAAAACTTTCATTGCATGATGTATTTTTTTTTTTAGAAAGTTATTGTTTGAGAATAATGTCTTTTTTATACCAGGAAATAGTTATCCTGAATGACGTTGAAAACTCCCCCTCCCCTTTATTTTTTTTTAATCAATACATGTGAAAGTAACAAGCCCTCGGCCCTTGCGTCTTCATTCATTCCCGGCTTCAGGCGGGGCGAGGTGGTGTGCTCAGTGCAGGACACTGGGGAAGCTGGGACTGTGGGCTATGTGGGTGCAGGTCCTGGTGGGGAGTTTCTGAAGATCCCATCCTCCCAGTCTCCTCGCTGAGCTGCCGCATGTTCGCTTTCTGGCATTGTGGGACACGTCCTCCCCCTTGGTGTCTTGGCTTTCTGATGGGGGGTGAGGGAGGAGGCCTGCCTGTAGAACACAAACTGGCCGGGCGCGGTGGCTCACACCTGTAATCCCAGCACTTTGGGAGGCCGAGGCGGGCGGATCATGAAGTAAGGGGTTCAAGACCAGTTGAAACCCCGCCTCTACTAAAATACAAAAATTAGCCAGGCATGGTGGCGTGTGCCTGTGATTCTAGCTACTCAGGAGGCTGAGGCAGGAGAATCACTTGAACCTGGGAGGCAGAGGTTGAAGTGAGCCAAGATTGGGCCACTGCACTCCAGCCTATGCAACAGAGCGAGACTTGGTGTCAAAAAATAAAAATTTTGTTTTAATAAAAAGGACCGAAGGTTGCAGATAGTTCTGTCCACATTGTCATACAGTCAGCCCACCACACCAATGTGGGGTACACATCTCCCATGGGTGGAGGCATATCAGGACTCCCAGTTACTCCACCCAGGAGTCAGTGGATCCTTGGTGTCCTCAATCTGGGAAGGAAGGACAGGCTGTGTGGGAGCCTCCCCTTCCCTCCCACCCACCCTGGACCCAGCGGTCCAGGTACCCTGGCTGTCTGGGCAAAGGTGGCTGCATTCACAAACTGGCTCTGAGAGCTCAGGAGCTCAGCCACGCCTGCTGAGTGCTTGAGTTGCCCAGCTGGGCTGGAGAGCCACCACCATGGCCTGGCCTCCAGCCTCACCCACTCTCTGAGCCTTCGCACACCCATTGTGGAAACCCCTGTGTGGGGCTCCCTTGCAAGGCTTGGGATGCAGCATTTCCTCAGCTGATGCCATCCCCCTTTGCTCCACCTGAGCCTCTGGAGGGGCCATGTATTGACATACCTAGTGACCAGAAGTGGGGTCTTGTGCTACATTTTCAGCTTGTGGCTGAGAATGGTGGCTGCACTGCATGCTCTCAGCCCTGCCTCTCAGTCCCATCTGTGCCTAGCAGCTGTGCTGAGAACAAGAAAGGGGCCTCGGGTCACCAGGGCTGTAGGTCTAGGCCTCACTCAACTGTCCTGGCCCCAGCCATGGCCAGGCTCCCCTCCCACCCCCAACACATACACACTACCCCCACTGCCAGGCTGGGGCTCGCTGACATCTGGAGTCACAGGCTTGCACCAGTGTCGCAAGGGAGGTGCCTGCACCATTGATTGAGTCTCGATTTGTCTTCCAAGAACCAAACCAGCTCAGACCAGTTGGTCTTCCCAGGATGATGACAGTCTAGGGGCCTCTTTAAACAGCATCTCCTGGGAGCCACCAGGCCTGTTCCTGTGGAGCCTGTTTCCAGCACAGCAGGGAGGAGCGGGGTGGCCACTGCTTCTCTGGGGCTTTGCTTTTTCTGTCACCATTGGGGACCTCTGGGTAGCCGTCAGCTAGCCGTGAATGTCGTCTCACGCTCGGAGTCCATCTCATTGTAATGTTGACATCCGCTGCAAAAGCTGCTGGCGCGTGCTGCTTGGCAAAGCCCCATTGTTGTCATCAGCTGCTGGGTGAGTGGAGCTGAAGGCTGGGCTGGCCCGAACAGCTGCACTAAGGACAGGAGCCACTGCTCCTCTCCCTCCTCGTCCTGCTGCCTCTGACCCAGGCTTGCGGATCAGCCTTCAGGGCCCATGGCTGCCACCTGCCCTTCCCTCTCCCCCTGCCCTTTCCCATCCTCCGCCTGACCCACTGCCTCCCTGTTTAGGTCAGTTCTACAGCAACGGAGGGCATTCTGGGAATGCTGGTGGCGGTGGCGGCGGGGGCGGTGGTGGCTCCTCCGGCTACGGCTCCTACTACCAAGGTGACAACTACAACTCACCAGTGCCCCCAAAACACGTTGGGAAGAAGCAGCCACACGGGGGCCAACAGAAACCCTCCTACGGCTCAGGCTACCAGTCCCACCAGGGCCAGCAGCAGTCCTACAGCCAGAGCCCCTACAGCAACTATGGCCCCCCACAGGGCAAGCAGAAGGGCTATAACCATGGACAAGGCAACTACTCTTCCTACTCGAACTCCTACAACTCTCCCGGGGGCGGGGGCGGATCGGACTACAACTACGAGAGCAAATTCAGTGAGTTGGCTTCCAGAGCCCCTCGGCCAGGCTGGGACCCAGGCCCCAGCAGGGCAGCCCATGGAGTGGCGGAAGCTTGGCACTGCCCGGACCTCTGGCCAAGTTACTAGGCAGAGGACAAGTGGTGTTGGCTGCGGGCGGGTGCTAGGAAGATGGGGCACGGGGCCTTGTGGTGCTGTCTCCACCACTCCCTCTGGTGTTCTCCGAAGGCAGAGTTAGCTGAGGCCTCTGCCGAGGCCCTGGCTGTGGGTGAGGCCTCGAGGTGATCTGGGACTGGCTTAAGAGAGTTTTGCATCCAGCCCCTGAAAGAGCCTGACCTCTCTGCTACCGCCTGTCCCTCTTCCTCATGCGCAGACCCAGCAGGCCGGGGCTGGACCAGTGGCCTGGTGGGACTGAGTAGGTGTGTCCTTGGGACCCAGCAGCTATCAGCAGCAGGCCGGGGAGTTGACAGAGGCTGCGCTGGGTACGTGGGTCAGAAGGGGGTGCTGTGTGTCTGATGCTGCTGGCTGAGGAGAGGTGGCTGCTGGGGTCTTGGGTGCTTCCTCAGCTGCTGCTGGGAAGCTTGGGCTACAGGAGCAGATGGGAACGCAATCCATAGCAGGGCTTTGGAGCTTGGTGACCAGCCTAGCCCAGGGCCAGGTGACCCTGCAGGCCTCCAGCTGACGCCTAGCACTTGTCTGTTGGGCTGATATGTGACAGTGTGACATTGAAGCAGGCACAGAGAGGGATAGAGGCCCAGGGTCTGAGCTAGGGGCCGGTGCATCCAAGGTGCACCACAAGGCCCCTGGGCCATCCCAGTCATGTCTTTCTTGGGGCCCCTTAACCACCCCTATCTTCTCTCCCCCAGACTACAGTGGTAGTGGAGGCCGAAGCGGCGGGAACAGCTACGGCTCAGGCGGGGCATCCTACAACCCAGGGTCACACGGGGGCTACGGCGGAGGTTCTGGGGGCGGCTCCTCATACCAAGGCAAACAAGGTGGGCTTGGAGCCCCGGGTGGCATAGCATGGGGGGCCCAGCAGCTGCAGTGAAGCGGGCTGTGGACCTGGTGGGAGCAGACAGCAGAGCAGCACAGGCAGGGCTGCAGTGGCAGGTGGGCCCTGTAAGAACATGCACTCGGGTGCACTGGCAGCTGTTAAGGCTTTTGGGAGCGGCCAGTGAGCCAGCAGTGTTCCCACTCTTAACCCCTGGTACCTCCATGAAATGTGGGTGACATTGAGGCCAAATAGCTGTTCCCCCTGGTTCTGGGCTCAGGTAGCTTTCCCCAGAAATGAGGGTCACAGTGGTCCCACCTCTCAGGGTCTTGGTGCCAGCCTGATTCAGTGATGTGTGGCAGGCAGGCAGAGCCGCACAGGAGCCCACGTGTCTTGCCCACCTGCATCCTGGCTGAGGCTTGGGAGTGGGCTGCCTCCCTGAGCCCCGCTGGTGGCTTGGCCCCTTGGCTCTAACTCACCACTCTCTCTCCTAGGAGGCTACTCACAGTCCAACTACAACTCCCCCGGGTCTGGCCAGAACTACAGTGGCCCTCCCAGCTCCTACCAGTCCTCACAAGGCGGCTATGGCAGAAACGCAGACCACAGCATGAACTACCAATACAGATAAGCCCCCGAGGGGCGGAGATTTCTACCTTCTGCACTTACTCCCCATCGGAAGATCGAGTTTTATGCATCACAGTTAACATGTCAGCTGGCCCTCCAGGCTCCTGTCCCCAACCCGTCCGCGTTGCTGTGTTGTGAGGTGCAGCGGGTCACCCTGTGGCCTGTCCTGTGACCCATATTTAGCCGTGTTTGGGACTCCGTGTCTTCAATGGTTTGTTAGTTGCCATTACAACTTTGTCTGGGTAGAGTTTTTGAGTTCTTGCAGTTCAGTATCCCTCTGTCTATTCACACTTGGTGTTAGTGGTAACTCAGTTTGTCTTTAAATAGTTACGGAAGGGATACGTCATCTGTTAATGCTTTTGTGAAGTGAGTTAAACGAGCTTTCTGTATTTTAATGCTTTAGTGTTTCAGTTTTATAAGTGAAGATTTTATTTTAAAAACCAGTGGGAAAGAGTGGGGGGTTTCTTTTTATGTCTGGGTCATTCAGGCAGTACATCTGAATTAAGCTGAATGTAGACAAATAAAGACAAACAAAACTGCGCCCGTCTTAGGCCTGGGTGTCTGACCCACCAGCACTGCGATGGGCAGGTTCCCCTGCTCTGTTCCCACTCTTGGGAAAGCAGGGTGGGCCATCAGGATGGTCCCTGGTCCCTAGAGGGTCCAGTTCCAGGCTAATAGACGCTTTACTCATGCTCAGCCAAGACCGGTTCCTGGTCCCCTGGGCTGTGTATACCCAGTGTCCCACCAGGCTCAGGCTCCCACCATCTGCCGAGGGGCTTACAGTGCCCATTCTTTGGGAACCCATGACAAAACAAGTAGGCTTTTTCTGCTCCCTGATTCTGGTGTAGTTCTAAGTATACCAGTCCTCTGTAGGGACAGGCCTGTGGTGGAACACATAATCCATTTAGAACAGAATGGACGGGTGAGGCCTGGGTAACCGCAGCCACGGACTCCCTACTAACTGGAGGGAGCTTCATGTCTGTGCTGCAGCTTCAGCCTGCTCGTCATCTGGAGACTCATGGAGTGGGGAATTGGGGTTCTCACACCAGCAGATTTCCCTAGAGGGTGATTCTCCCGTCTGAGGCAATCTCATTTCCCAGGGGAAATTTTGCAGTGTTTGGAGGATGTTGTCACAGCTAGCGGGTGCTCTGGTATCTAGTGGACACAGGCCAAGGATGCTGCCAAGCGTACTATGCTGCCCAGAACAGTGTCTGGTAACAGGGACCTGCCTTATCAAAATAGCAGGCATGCGGAGGTGGACACCCCACACCAGAGCAGCCCTTCTCAGCTCTACCCTGCCTGGGGAGGGAGGAGGAACCCTGGTTTCAGGGCAGTGCTGGGATTGCCTTTCCCCAGACTCCTTCCATGGCAGCTGTCCGGGAAGAGCTGCACTTGCTAGGCCTGGGACCACATGTCTACAGAGACCCTGCTCTGCTGGCCTGAACCTCAGGCCTTCGCCTCCTGTGCTTGGGTAACCATGGCCACGGGGAGAAGCAAGGACCATTTTTGACTCAGAATCATCCAGCTAATGTAGAATATCAAGTGTGCTTTCAAAGGATGCAGATTTGCTTTCTTGGAGAGGTGAAAGAACGAGTTCTGTGCTAGAAAACTTCTGAGGAATTCTCCTTAGAGCAGAGGAGGTCCCAGATACCACGTGGCCCCTCCCAGGAAAGGCTGGGAGAAGAGGTGACCTGAAGCACCCTGGGATCCCAGCAGCGCATACAGTTGAGGGATGAGGATGAGTGAGTCCCACCCCTGATTTTGATGGGATGCGTTCATGTCCCGTCTTTTCTCCTGGACACATTAAGGGGTTGGGACAAGAAGAGACCCCTGTGAGATCAGCAGACGTTGTGCTTGAGGAGAGGATACCAGCCTGCAACAGCCATGGAGAGACACTTCAGGCCCTAGTGGCTAAATGCCTCCAAACTCCAGGTGGGCGTCTGCATTCTCAACACAGGCCTTTCTTTACAGTTTCCTGATGAGTGACCACCACCATCACGTTCAAGTTTCTGAATGCAGACCCACCACAAGGGACGGATTCCACCCACCCATCGTGCTGCAGATGTGTCTGAAGAGAACAGCTCCTGAGCACAGTGCCCTTGGAGCCCTTACTCCACTTCAGGCGCCTTGCCAGTGCTGATGATGCCATCATGCCGCTGGCCTATGACAGTATCCTGGCTACACCAGGACGCTGCGTTCCGGAAGCTGTGACTGTCACCTTGAGGGCTGACCGGCGGACTTCCAAACCCAGGAAACGGACCTGCAGGAGGGCCTACTCATGGGCCCAGCAAAAATTTAGCTGGGCAACAGCTGGCTTGTGATGAGACACCTTAACCATTGTGCTTTGGGTGGACAGTGTCCTACATGTTCAGTGGAGACCACCAGGAGCATCCGTGAGTGGGGCAGGGGCCCACACCCTTACATGATGAATTCATAAGATGGGGTGCTTGGTGGATGGGCCATGGGGGTCCGTGACTGGGGACTGGGCCCACACCATCCCATAGGGCTCAGGATGCCCCAGGAGGGAAAGAAGGGCAACAGACCACATGATTGGACATGTGTGGTTGGCTGGGATGATGCTGGTGGGAGGGGCAGGGCCTTGCAGGGGATTGGCACTGATCCCAGGGAGGAAGTACTGGGGCTTGATGACCTAGGATGAAAGGGGGCCTCTGAGCCATAACAAGGGACACATCCAGGATTTCCGCCACCCTGGATTTAACAGAGCCACCAGGCCTTGGTTGTCATTGGGCAGGGATGCAGTCAGCCCCAAGGGTTGCCACCCACCTCTGCCCTGGTAGGGAAATGTAGACCTCTTGTCTCAGCACCTACCTTCCTTGTGTAGTCAGCAGGGCTGGCCCTGCCCCAGGGACTCACTGCATGTTCCCTGACCTCCAGGCCTGGCCTTTGCAGCAGAGGTGGCAGCCTCTGGATTCCATCAGCAGCTGTGAGCCCCCCTCTGGCTGTGCACTGCATGGCCTGAGACCACTGGAGATAATGTTGGATAAGAATTCAGCCAACCTGATGGCAGGTCAGATGCTTGCTCTAACCCATCCCAGAATAAACAGAGACTTCACGTGTTCATTGTTTCATTCACTCAACATGCGTTCGTTCATTGTTTGAGACAGGCCCTTGCTCTGTCACCCAGGCTGAAGTACAGTAGTGAGAGCTCAAGTAATCCTGCCTCCACAGCCTCTGGGAGTAGCTGGGACTACAGGGGTGTTCCTTCATACCTGACTAATTTTCCTGTAGCGGTGAGTCACGTAGCCTAGTCTTGAACTTCTGTCCTTAAGCAACCCAGCCTCTGCCTCAGCCTCCCTAGTGGCTGGAATGACAGGCAGCACCACTGTCCCTTGCTGTCATGTTTATTACTGGGTGGTGCTTATGTGTCGGGTCTGGTGCTGGTTGCTGGGAAAGCAGTTGTGAACCTTCTCCCAACCCTCATGGAGCTTCCCGGCCTGTAGAGGGCTGTGTCCCCAGCTGGACAGGGGGTGCCTGTCAAGGCTTCCCCTCAGATGAGAAAGGGTAGGTGAGTTGGACCCAGAAGGAGTGTTAGGAAGGAAAAAGGAAGGTTAGGCCAGGCAGAGGGCCTAACCTTTGCTTGGGCAAAAATTCAGCTGAGGGATGTGGATGCCCTTCAAGAAGCTGAAATCAGGTGGGTGGGTATTTTGGATGCAGAATGAAGGAATGATGGGAAGTGAGACCGGAAGTCAGGATCTTGAGCGCCCTCAAGTGCGGTACCTGGTGGAGGAGTTCTTGCCGCCTTTCTAAGGACACTGGGGAGCTATGGATGGATTCTGACCTGGGAAGACCTCAGGCCAATTCAGGCTTCAAAACTATTTTCAGACAGGGTTTCAGTCTGCTGCCCAAGCTGGAGTGCAGTGTTGCTATTGTGGCTCATTCATCCTGGGTACCTAGGACTACAGGCCACACTGGTTAATGTTTCTTTTTTTTCATAGAGGTAGGGTCTTAGGTTTGTGTCCAATTCCTGGCCTCAGGCAATTGTCTCTTCAACTTCACAGTGTTGGAATTGCAGTTGTGAGCCACCGCACCTTGGGACAGTTTTGATTGCTTAGCCAAGTAGGTGTGTGCGAGAGGTGAGAATGGGGACCCTAGAGACAAAAGAGGCTTGAGGTCTGGAACATGAGAGCTGAGGTTTAGAGTGATTTCTGCGACTCAGGCCACTGGTCTTGATAAGGGAACAACTAGACTCAAGGGTTAAAAACGTTATGTCCAAGAATAAGGGGGGTCCATCCTTCTCATACTCAGGGAGACCAGCATTCTCTCCACTGGGTAGCTAAGAAGTCCATGAACTCCCAAGTCTCGGGCAGTGCATTTGCCTTCTCGAAAGAGTTGGTGCCTAAGGTAATCTTGCTTGGCAACGGGCCAGTAGGTGTGGGAGTGTCACAGAGGGCCAGTCCCCCCACGTCTGATGAATAAACTGGAGAAATCTTCCAGGCTACCGAGACAATCACCCGAACTCAGGGCTTGCTCCAAGGACCACTATTTCAACAAAACCCCTAACTCTACTAGAGCTTCTGTATTCCTGTCAGTGCTCAGAAGTCCTTATCCTGCCTATGTGGGTCCCAGGACCTCAGCACCCGCTCCCTAAGGCCAACCACATAGTCCCCCGTTTGGGAGCTCCCCTGAGCAGCTGCGGGCGATCCCAGAGAAGGCAAGGTTGGGGATCCGTTAGCCCTGGGCAGGCACCTGGGATGCTGCGCAAGCTTCCACGTGAAGAGCGTGGAAATCGCCTAGGACCAGCCACTGCAGACCACTACTTCCAAATTTTCTGCCGGCCTCTAGGCTCCGGGTTGCCTGTTGCCCGTTTCTTGGGCAATCAACAAACCTCATCTCCGGATGGGATTTCTCAGGCCCCGTCCCGGGCACCCCTGCCCGTGTGTAAGCTCGCTTTGTCCTAGAGCTATCAAACTTTTTTTTAGAGGGTTTCTCCATCTTGGCCAGGCTGGTGTTGAACTCCCGACCTCAGGTGATCCGCTCGCCTCGGCCTCCCAAAGTGCTGGGATTTCAGGCGTGAGCCCCCGCGCCCGGCCATACTTTTTAAATTTGAAACGGAGTCGAATCTCGCTCTGCTGTCAGGCTGGCGTGCAGAGGCGCGATCTGGGCTCACTACAAAGTCAACTCCCTGGTTCAAGCGATACTCCAGCCTTAGTCTCCCGAGTACCTGGTATTACAGGGAGGCGCCACCGCGCCCAGCTAATTTTTGTGTTTTTAGTGGAGACGGGGTTTCACCATGTTGGCCAGGATGGTCCTGACCTCGTGATCCGCCCGCCTCAGCCTCCCTAGGTGTTAGGATTACAGGCGTGAGCCCCCGCGCTCGACAACAAACTCTTCCAATTAGGAGCGCTCGCAGGCCCGGTCCCCACAGAGCGAGCCACAGCGTGGAGCGCATCGCTTCTCATAGGGCGTTTGCGCAGGCTCCGACCCCTGAGCAGCTGCTTTCCTAGTCTCCAGGCAACGCCAACGGCGCTGTCCGCTGTGCTGAAGCCGCACACCGAGCGCCGCCTAAAATTGCAGGCTCGCGGCGCCCCCAGCTCTCCTAAGTGGGCGGCGCCAACACCCTAAAGCCGGGGACGCTAAGCCTCCGCTGCGCCCTGTCCACAGTTTGCCTCTTGGTGATAGGTAGAGCTCACTTCTCTCCACAGTGAGAAAGCCCCACCGTCCCATCCAGCTCAGAGGAAAGCCTGAGGCTTCCCACGACCTCGTGCTGTCACTTCCACAATCTCATCTGCTCCCCTCCAGCCACACTGACCTCCACGCTGCACAGCAAACAATCCAGATACATTCCCACCTCCAGGCCTTTACTCTTAACTGTTCCCGCGGCCTGGAATGCTCTTTCAGATTCGGAGTGACGACTCTGCCCAACTTTCAGACCTTAACTCAAATCCCACCTTCTCAGTGAGCCCAGCCCTCACTGTCCTGTCCTACTGAACACATTGATCTCTATATATATGTATGTATGTATATAATTTTATTTTTATTTTTTTAGAGACAAGGTCTTCCTCTGTCACCCAGGCTGGAGCGCAGTGATGCAATCATAGCTCACTGCAGCCTTCACCTCCTGGGCTTAAGTGATCCTCCTGTCACAGCCTCCCAAGTAGCTGGGACTACAGGTGTGTAGCCTTGTGCCCATATAATTTTTGTATTTTTAGTAGAGATGCAGTTTTTGCCATGTTACCCAGGCTGGTCTCCAACTCCTGGGATCACATGAGCTACCCACCTCAGCCTCCCAAAGTGTTGGATTACAGACATGAGCCAGTCCATCCAGCCTAGAATATATATATATTATCTAGAATATATATATATTATATATTATCTAGAATATATATATATTATATATTATCTAGAATATATATATATTATATATTATCTAGAATATATATATATTATATATTATCTAGAATATATATATATTATATATATTATCTAGATTATATATATTATATATATATTATTTCTAGATTATATATATTATATATTATCTAGAATATATAATATCTAGAATATATATATTATCTAGAATATATAGAATAATATATATAAAGATATAATTATATATTCTAGGCTGGATGGACTGGCTCATGTATGTAATTCCATATAATTATATATAACATATATATAACCTATATAATATATATAATATATATATTTTTTTTTTCCCAGAGAACATCAGTGATCCAGTGGTTAGAATATATTTTTTAAGTGGATGGATTAAGCCCTTCGTTGATAATTGTTGAAACTGGGTCATTGGTTACAATGTGATAACTATACAATTATCTGTACATTTGTCTATGTATGGAAAGTCTGTAATAAAGAATGTCGGGTGGCACAGTGATCTCCAGGAGGGGCAGAGAACCAGCACTGGGGGGCTACACAGCCAGTGATGATACCCCACTGCCCACCCCAGACACAACCTAGTGAAGAAGCCTCTGTCACAATGACTAAGTACAGACACTAGTTGATGCTACAGGGATTACTGTGGCTGGACACCAGATGTGCAACCACCTATAAATTTCCTGAGTGTGGCTTCAGTTTTGACATACACTGTTCTTATTTTCATGGATTTCTGTAGCATGGATGTAGCTGCCACCAACCCCTGTCCCTAGTGGATTCTAGCCCAAGGGCCTGTTTCTCCTTATCCCTGGCTTTGATCCAAATTGTGATTGGCAGAACCTGAGCCTTGTGCAAACTGACTGCAGGGCAGGCTGTGAAAGTAACTGTCAATTATAACTCCTATAGAAAGATAGGCTTAGCCTTAACAGATATGACATTTCCCTTAAAGCAGGGGAGTACTAGGGGGGTCAGGTGTTAGGTTGCCAAGAAAAGCAGGGGCTATACTAGCTTCAGAACAGCAAATGCAAGCATCCCTTAATCCATTTAGCCATTCATCCAATCATGGTGATTGCATTCTAAAACCCAGAGGATTCCCTCCAACACGCCAGAAGCTTCCGAAAACCAAGAATTGCAGTCAGGTCAGAGCTCCAAGAGAAGGTCGCCCAGAAAGGAAAGAGACTCACATTGGATTAGATAATGAAATGCTGTTTTTGGAACCTAAACCACTGAAAGGCAACATTGGTTGCACATGGAAATCCCCTGAGGCTTAAAAAAACAAAACAATACTGATGACTGAGTCTTATCCCCATAGATTTTTTTTGTCATTTTATTTTTATTTTCCATATAATTTTTTTTAAGAGATGATTACCTGGGCACAGTGGCTCACGCCTGTAATTCCAGCAATTTGGGAGGCCGAGGTGGGCGGATCATCTGAAGTCAGGAGTTCAAGACCAGCCTGGCCAACATGGTGAAACCTTGTCTCTACAAAAAACACAAAAAATTAGCTGGGCGTGGTGGCAGGCTCTTGTAACCCCAGCTACTTGGGAGGCTGAGGCAGGAGATTTGCTTGAACCTGGGAGGCAGTGGTTGCAGTGAGCTGAGACCTGGCCACTACACTCCAGCCTGGGCAAGAGAGTGAGACTCTATCTGAAAAAAAAAGAGAAAGAAAAGAAAAAGAAAGAATGAATGTTGTAGACAAAGGCAGGTGCAAAGGCCCAGAGGCTGCCTTGCTGGTGGACAGGGGTGTTTTCCAGGTGTGGCCTTACTAAGGATGCCCCACCCTCTGGGAAACTGGCATCCTTAGCCTTTCTTAAAGATTAGGAGGCTTAAGGCTCCCAGAAACACCCTCTTGGCCAGAATGCCCCAGTTTAAGGCAATTACAGTCTGAGAGGGTATCTTCTGGGACAACAGCACTCTCTACTGGCCAGTTCCCGTTGTAATGATAAGAATTACTATGTAACAAAAGAAAAAAAATAAACAAAAATAAACAAAAAAGAAAAAAAAGGAATTACTACGTAACATCATAAATTATTACTCTTTGTGGGAGGTTTGGGTCTCACTCTGCTGCGCAGCCTGGAGTACAGTAGCCAGGTCATAGCCCATTTCGGCCTTCAACTCTGCAGCTCGAGTGACCTTCCTACCTCACAGCTTCTCCAGTAGCTGAGACTACCGGTGCATGCCACCACACCCTGTTAACTTATTTAATTTTTTTTTCAAGGCAGAGTCTTGCTCTGTTACCCAGGCTGCAGTGCAGTGGCATGATCTCGACTCACTGCAACTTCTGCCTCCCAGGTTCAAGCAATTCTCCTGCCTCAGCCTCCTGAGTAGCTGAGATTTCAGGCACCCGCTACCATGCCTGGCTAAGTTTTATATTTTTAGTAGAGTTGGGGATTTCACCATGTTGGCCAGGGTGGTCTCGAACTCCTGACCTCATGATCTGCCTGCCTCAGCCTCCCAAAGTGCTGGGATTATAGGCATGCGCCACCGTGACTGGCCTCGGCTCACTGCAAACTCTGCCTCCCGGGTTCAAGCAATTCTCCTGCCTCAGCCTCCCAAGTAGCTGGGACTACAGGCAGGTACCACCATGCCTGGCAATTATTATTATTATTTTTTTAGATGGAGTCTTGCTCTGTCGCCCTGGCTAGGGTTCACTGGCTCGAACTTGGCTCAATGCAACCTCCGCCTCCCAGGTTCAAGTGATTCTCCTGCCTCAGCCTCTTGAGCGGCTGGGATTACAGGTGTGCGCCACCATGCCCAGCTAATTTTTTGTATTTTTAGTCGAGACGGGGTTTCACCATATTGGTCAAGCTGGTCTTGAACTCCTGACCTCGTGATCTGCCTGTTTCGGCCTCCCAAAGTGTTGGGATTACAAACATAAGCCATCACACTTCGCCTAATTTTTGTATTTTTAGTAGAGACAGGGTTTCACCAAATTGGCCAGGCTGGTCTCGAACTCCTGACCTAAAGTGATCCACTCACCTCAGCCTCCCAAAGTGCTGGGATTACAGGCATGAGCCACTGCGCCTGGCCAATGTTTTAATTTTTTTCTACGGACAGGGTTTTGCTATCAGTCTCCTGGCCTTAAGTAAAATTCCTGCCTTGGCCTCTCAAAGTGCTGGGATACAGGTTTGAGCCACTGCACCTGCCAGGGGTTATATAGTTATATATTACATTAGGTTTTGTTTTGTTTTTGAGACAAGGTCTCACTCTGTCACCCAGGCTGGAATGCAGTGGCAAGATTACAGCTCACTGCAGCCTCATCAGACTCAACCTTCCAGGCCTAAGTGATCCTCCAGTCAGCCTCCCAAGTAGCTGGGACTACAGGTTCGCATCACTACATTGGGCTAATATTTTGTTACTTTTGTAGAGACGGGATCTCACTGTGTTGCCCAGGGTGGTCTCAAACTCCTCACCTCAAATGACCCACTCTCCCAGGCCTCCCAAAATGCTGCAATTACAGGCAAGAACCACTGTGCTAGGCTTTGCTATTATTATAAATGGAACACAACTGGCACTCAATATATCTGTGACCCTTCCTCCCCTTGCTGGCATGGAGTCTGACACTAGTCGGGTATGTATATATAGGTGTACACTGAATGAATGAAGGAATAATTGTGGCCAGATTGTGAGCCTTAGCCTTTTCTATAAATCTAGGATTCCTTATTTAACTTTTGTATTTTTTGAGACAAGGTCTCGCTGTGTCTCTCAGGCTGCAGTGCACTGGAGTGATCACAGCTCACTGTAGCCTCTGTCTGTTGGGCTCACATGGTCCTTTCGCTTCAGCCTTCCAAGTAGCTGGGATTACAGGAGGCGCCAGCACGCCCGGCTAAATTTTGTTTTGTTTGTAGAGACGAAGTCTCATTATGTTGCCCAGGCTGGTCTCCAACTCCTGGGCTCAACTGATTTACCGCTTTGGCCTCCCAAATAGATGGGATTTACAGACGAGAGTCACTGCGCCCAGCCTCCTTCTTTGAATAAACTAATGCTAACCGAGCACTTACTGTGTGCTAGGTCCTGTACTGATCTCTTGGTACAAAGCAATGAACAAGATGCAACAAAAGCGCCATCAATAGCTCACTGCAACTTGGACCAACTACTGTATAAAGATCTATACAACATCCTGATTCAATATTTACAACGTCTTTATGCCGAGATGCTGTAATTCGTCACATTTTATGCAAGATAAAATTGTGGCTAAAAGAGTCTCTGATTGTGGCTCGAAAGCGCTAAGGATGGGATTCGTTCCCAGCTCAATTTTGATTCTTCGCTTTAGCGTGCTGCGGGTAGGAGTTAAGTGGGCACCCAGCCAGGACCAGCGGTTCAAATCCGTTGCCATGGTCCCCCGACGCTTTCCCGGGCTCCAGAAAGCATCGCGCGGTCACGTGACAGCAGCCAACATGGCGCCGCCCACTGTGTGGTACTGCCCACGTGGTTCCGGCAGTCAAGATGGCGGGAGCAGCCACCCAGGTTTCTCTGGAGTCGGCCCCAAGGATCATGAGGCTGGTGGCCGAATGCAGCCGCTCCAGGGCCCGCGCAGGCGAGCTGCGGCTGCCGCATGGAACAGTGGCCACACCTGTGTTCATGCCAGTGGGCACGCAGGCCACCATGAAGGGCATCACGACCGAGCAGCTGGACGCTCTGGGTTGCCGAATCTGTCTGGGCAATACCTACCATCTGGGTCTAAGGCCGGTGGGTGGGGTCTGCGGCTCGCGGGGAAGCAGAGAGGCCTGGGGAGCCATGGAACGTCCCCCAGACTCGGTCATTTCTCCCAAAGTCAATCGATCAGACGTGTTGAGCGCCCCGCCATGACTGGGCCTTGGGATGGGCGTGGAAGCATCAGGGACTAAAGCTGGCCAGCTCTGTCCCCCAACAAGAGCCCCCAGGAACGGGTTCACCCCTAATCTGACACTTTATTCCATCAACCCAGGGACCCGAGCTGATCCAGAAAGCCAACGGGCTCCACGGCTTCATGAATTGGCCTCATAATCTGCTAACGGTGAGCTGAGGAGAGAGCCGGCATTCCAGAGTACTTCTCTGGAGTGAGGGGTCCCCCATCCACCCGCTGACAGCCTTGCGGTGGGGTTTCCCTTAGGACAGCGGCGGTTTCCAGATGGTGTCGCTGGTGTCTCTGTCCGAGGTGACGGAGGAAGGCGTCCGCTTCCGCTCCCCCTACGACGGCAATGAGACCCTGCTGAGCCCGGAGAAATCCGTGCAGATCCAGAACGCACTAGGTGAGAGGACCCCGGGGAGCCTCCCCTTACCCCGTCTGTCAGTGGATGAAGATGACACATGTCCTGTTCTTTGGGTGTTGTGTGGCTTTGAGCAGGTCACTCCTCCCTGCTTCAGCTGTGCCAACTCAAAGCGGGGATACATAATAGCAGGTCTTTGGTAAGCTTGTTGACAAGTGCATATGAGATGATGTCAGTGAATCTCCACGCTGGCCATGTAGTAGCTTAAGTATTATTAATAAAATTTTTATTTTATTTTATTTATTTATTTTTGAGATTGGGGTCTCTCTCCATTGCCCAGGCTGGAGTGCAGTGGTACGATCTCAGCTCACTGCAACCTCCACCTTCTGGGTTCAAGCCATTCTCCTGTCTCAGCTTCCCAAGTAGCTGGGATTACAGGTGCCCACCACCACGCCTGGCTAATTTTTTATATTTTTAGTAGAGATGAGGTTTCATCTTGTTGGTCAGGCTGGTCTTGAACTCCTGACCTCAGATGATCCACCTGCCTCTGCCTCCCAAAGTACTCAGGTTATAGGCGTGAGCCACTGTGCCTGGCCCAATATCCCCATTTCTTGACAAAGATAATTAACATTTTCTGAACCTTGTAAAGAACCATGGAAACACAGGGTCAACACCCCTCTTCCCCTCATCATCCTAATAAATTGACACTGTAGGGTGGAAGAAATATTTTTTTGTTGTTGTTATCTTAGATTTATGGCTGAAGCCCCTATAGCAAAGAAACACCTATAACAAAAAAGCCTCAATAACAGGAGAAAAGCCTACAAATTAATTTGACTATTTAGTACTACAATTTTTTACTGATTTTAGAGCCCTGACCTTAATTCTCTACAACTTTGTTTATTTATTTATTTTTGTGATGGAGTCTTGCTCTGTTGCCCAGGCTGGAGTGCAGTGGCATGATCTTGGCTCACTGCAACCTCCACCTCCTGGGTTCAAGCAGTTCTCCTGCCTCAGCCTCCTGAGTAATTGGGATTACAGTCACACACTACCATGACTGGCTAGTTTTTTATATTTTTAGTAGAGATGGAGTTTTACATGTTGGCCAGTCTGGTCTCGAACTCCTGACCTCATATGATCTGGCTGCCTTGGCCTCCTAAAATGCTGGGATTACAGGTGTAAGCCACTGCACCTGGCCCAAGTTTATTTAATGTTTGTTTTATGTGACAGAAGTCTTTAGAAGTGAAGACCCAAAGATGCAGGAAGACCCATATATATAGGGGTTTTTTTGTTTGTTTGTTTTGTTGTGTTTTTTTTTGAGACAGGGTCTTGCTCTGTCACTCTGGCTGGAGTGGAATGGTGTGATCTTGCCTCACTGCTACCACTGCCTACTATGTTCAAGAAATTTTCCTGTCTTAGCCTTCCAAGTTGCTGGGATTATAGGTGATGTGTGCCACCATGCCCGGCTACTTTTTAGTAAAGATGGGGTTTCACCATGTTGGACAGGCTGGTCTAGAACTCCTGGCCTCAAGTGATCTGCCACCCTCTGCCTCCCACAGGGCTGGGATTACAGGCGTGAGCTACTGCACCCAGCCTGTTTGTTTTTGTTTTCGTACATAGGATCTGTGTGTCACCCAGGCTGGAGTGTAGTGATGTGATCTCAGCTCACTGCAGCCTTGACTTCCTGGACTCAAGTGATTCTCCCACTTCAACCTCCAGACTACCTGGGACTACAGGTGCACAGCAGCACTCCCAGCTAATTTAAAAAAAAAATTTGTAGAGATGAGGGTCTCACTACGTTACCTAGGCTAGTCTTGAACTCCTGGCTTCAAGTGATCCTTTGCCCTGACCACTCAAAGTGCTTGTATTACAAGCATGAGGCCGGGCACAGTGGCTCACACCTATAATCCCAGCACTTTAGGAGGCCGAGGCAGGCAGATCATAGGGTCAAAAGATCAAGACCATCCTGTCCAACATGGTGAAACCCTGTCTCTAGTAAAATACAAAAACTTAGCTGGGCGCGGTGGTGTGTGCCTGCAGTCCCAGCTACTCAGGAGGCTGAGGCAGGAGGATCACTTGAGGTGGAGGTTGTAGTGAGCCAAGATTTCGCCACTGCACTCCAGCCTGGTGACAAAGTAAGACTCTGTCTCAAAAACAAAAACAAAAACAAAAACACATGAGCCACTGTGCCTCACCCCTTTATATTTTTAGGTTTGATTAAGAAGTGGATAGTTGTGAAGAAATGTGATTGGACAAAGTGAATATGAGCTAATTGTGATAAGCTTGGGGGAATTGTGTATTCACAGATAAGGACATTTGTTCCTTGAGGTCAGGACTAAGATGGCTACCTCTCCCATGAGGGTCTTATGATCATCTATGATGTCAAGTGAAGATCAGCTATGTTTTTTTTTTTTTTTTGAGATAGAATTTCGCTCTACTGCCCACGCTGGAGTACAGTGGCATGATCTCGGCTCACTGCAACCTCCACCTCCCAGGTTCAAGTGATTCTCCTGCCTCAACCTCCTGAGTAGCTGAAATTACAGGTGTATGCCACCACCCCCAGCTAATTTTTGTATTTTTAATAGAGACAGGTTTTACCATGTTGGTCAGGCTGGACTTGAACTCCTGACCTTTGATCTGCCTGTCTGTCACCTAATGTACTGGGATTATAGGCATGAACCACTGCGCCTGGCCTCAGCTAGGTTTTATAGCCTCCTCAGTGGAGATGGTCACAGAATTCTTTCTAGGTTCTTTTTGTTTTTCTGAGATGGAGTCTCACTCTGTCACCCAGGCTGGAGTGCAGTGCTGCAATCTCGGCTCACTACTACGTCTGTCTCCTGGGTTCAAGCAATTCTCCTGCCTCAGCCTCCCGAGTAGCTGGGATTATAGGTGCTGGCCACCGTGCCCAGCTAATTTTTTTGTTTTTGTTTTTTTAATGGAGACAGGGTTTGACCATGTTGGCCAGGCTGGTCTTGAACTCCTGACCTCAGCCACCCAAAGCACTGGGATTACAGACGTGAGCCACCACTCCCAGCCTCTTTCTAGTTTTATGACCTGCTTCAAGGAAGAAGGGAAAGTAAGACTGACCTTCCTGGGCCAGTATGTCTTGAACCCTGTTGGTGTCCTTAGGCCCTCTATGTAGAGATTCCGTGGCTTCTACTCCCTGTGGGGCTTTGGGCTGGTGATAAACCGTTGTTGGAGCTTACAGTCCACAAGAGAGACAGGTATTGGTGAAAATGTTACAATTAGTGGGGGAAAAGCACAGGCAGCCTCATGCCTGTAATCCCAGCACTTTGGGAGGGTGAGGCAGGAGGAGCACTTGAGCTCAAGAGTTTGAGACCGGCTGGGTGCGGTGGTTCATGCCTGTAATCCCAGCACTTCAGGAGGACGAGGTGGGCGGATCACGTCAGGAGATCAAGAACATCCTGGCCAACATGGGGAAACCTCATCTCTACAAAATACAAAAATTAGCCGGGTATGGTGATGCGTGCCTATAGTCCCAGTTACTCGGGAGGCTGAGGCAGGGGAATCGCTTGAACCTGGGAGGTAGAGGTTGCAGTGAGCCAAGATTGTGCCACTGCACTCTAGCCTGTCGACAGTGAGACTTCATTGCAAAAAAAAAAAAAAAAAAAGAGTTTGAGACCAGCCTGGGCAACATGATGAGACCCCATCTCTACAAAATTAAAACAATTAGCTAGGCATGATGGCAGGCAGCCATAGTCCAGCGAGTCCAGAGGCTGAGACTAGGGGACTGCTTGAGACCCAGGAGTTGCAGGTTACATTGAGCTATGATTCCCCCACTACAGTCCTTTCTGGGTGACAGAGCAAGGCCCTGTCTCTTTAAAAAAAGAAATTATATATATTTCTATTCTTATCTTATTGATTTCATAAGATCTGCCGTGATATCTCATGCTTTTTTTTTCTTCCTGAGACAAGGTGTCATTCTGTCAACCAGGCTGTTTGGTACAGTGGTATAATCTCACCGCAACTTTTGCCTCCTGGCCTCAAGTGATCTGCCTACCTCAGCTTCAAAGTGCTAGGATTATAGGCATCAGCCATTGCACCTGTCCTGTGGTTGATTTCATAATCTTAGATCATCTGTAGTATATTGCAGCAAATCCCCTATCTCTAAAACATAAGAGTTGTTTTTTTAAATAAAAAACACAGCCATAGAGGCCGGGCGTGGTGGCTCATGCCTTTAATCCCAGCACTTTGGGAGGCCGAGGCGGGTGGATCACAAGTTCAGGAAATCGAGACCATCCTGGCCAACATGTTGAAATCCTGTCTCTACTAAAAATATAAAAAATTAGCTGGGCATGGTGGCACGTGCCTGTAATCCCAGCTACTCAGGAGGCTGAGGCAGGAGAATTGCCTGATCCCAGGAGGCGGAGGTTGCGGTGAGCCGAGATCGCGCCATTGCACTCCAGCCTGAGTAACAAGAGCAAAACTCCGTCTCAAAAAAAAAAAACAGTTGACGGTAATTCATTAACATCGTTAACATCATCAAATATCTGGCCAGTGTTCAAAGCTCTAGTTATTTATTAATTTTTTTGAGATGGAGTCTTGCTCTGTTGCCCAGGCTGGAGTGCAGTGAGGCGATCTCAGCTCACTGCAACCTCCTTCTGGGTTCAAGTGATTCTCCTGTCTCAGCCTCCCGAGTAGCTGGGATTACAGGCACACACCACCATTCCAGGCTTGTCTCAAACTCCCGACCTCAGATGATCTGCCGTTTCGGCCTCCCAAAGTTCTGTGATTACAGGCATGAACCGCCACGACTGACCAGCTGAGCCCTACTGATGGAAGTTTGGTTTCCCAATCTTACTGTGGCACACCATGCACTAAGGAATCCCTTTGTATACTTTAGAATTTTTATTCTGTGTAACATGGGATTTTAAGTTGGGGAAGAGGCAGGATCAAAGGCACATTTTGTGGCGCTCCTTCTGGCTGCTGCATAAACAGATTGGGACAGCTATGTGGGAGGTAGCAAGACGCGGGGAGCGGGGTGCTCTTGGGGAAGCCTCACTTGTCCCCATGTGACAGGAGGCTTTCTTCAAGCACTGGGGGCTTTCCCAGTGATGCTGTCCCTGTCTCACTGTCAGGCTCAGATATCATCATGCAGTTGGATGACGTGGTCAGCAGCACCGTGACCGGGCCACGCGTGGAGGAGGCCATGTACAGGTGTGTGCATGCTTTGTGCATATGTGGGGCATGTGGAGGGTGGGGATCCTGGTCCTATAGCTTGTCTCCCATCGCCTCACCAGGCTCCTGACGCTTGTGCCTGGGGCCCCCTTGCAGGTCAATCCGCTGGCTAGACCGGTGCATTGCAGCCCATCAGCGGCCGGACAAGCAGAACCTCTTCGCCATTATCCAGGGGGGGCTGGACGCAGATCTCCGGGCCACCTGTCTTGAAGGTAGAGCTGGGCACTGGCAGGCCCAGGGCCTGACCATTGAGGAGGTCTTCACATGGGCCTGGCACATGGCAGCACTCGATTGCTAATGGGTGGAAGGGCACAGCGGTGGAAAAAAACAGCCGAAGCAAAGGCTCTCAGGCCATGTGCGGTAGACTGTATTGAGAGGATGGCTGTAATTCCAGTAGCTCATGGTCTTCTAGTATTTTTTTTTGAAACGGAGTTGCACTTCGAAGCCTAGGCTGAAGTACATTGGCGCTATCTCTGCTTACTGCAACCTCCACCTCCCAGGTTTAAGTGATTCTCCTGTCTCAGCATTCTAAGTAGCTGAGATTACAGGTACCCGCCATCATGCCTGGCTAATTTTTGTATTTTTTGTAGAGACGGGGTTTCACCATGTTGGCCAGGGTGATGAACTCCTGACCTCAGGTGATCTGCCTGCCTTGGCCTCCCAAAGTGCTGGGATTACAGGCATGAGCCACCGCATCTTACCTGACAGGCTGTTGTAACTCAGCATATGGGATGTTTACTATTCTCAAATCTGGAAAATTCCAGTTTCTGAAACACATCTGGCTCCAACAGTTTCAGCTAAGGGACTGTGGGCTGTGCCCTTTCTGAGGATTGAAGGAAACGGTCTTGCATACAGCACACACTCAATAAATGTTCGCTGAGATTAGCAGCAGCACCAGCCCCTGGATAGACAGACAGACTGATAGACCCTCTCCTCTGTCTCCCTGTCCCTCTCCCTCTCCATCTCTGCCTTTGTTTTTTTTTTTTGTTTTTTTTTTTTTTGAGACGGAGTTTCACTCTTGTTACCCAGGCTGGAGTGCAATGGCACGATCTCGGCTCACCGCAATCTCCGCCTCCTGGGTTCAAGCAATTATCCTGCCTCAGCCTCCCGAGTAGCTGGGGCTACAGGCGCGCACCACCATGCCCAGCTAATTTTTGTATTTTTAGTAGAGACGGGGTTTCACCTGTTGACCAGGATGGTCTCGATCTCTTGACCTCGTGATCCACCCGCCTCGGCCTCCCAAAGTGCTGGGATTATAGACATGAGCCACCGCTCCCGGCTGTTTTTTATTTATTAATTTTTTGAGATGGAGTTTCATTCTTGTCACCCAGGCTGGAGTTCAGTGGCGATCTTGGCTCACTGCAACCTCTGCCTCCCGGGTTCAAACGATTCTCCTGCTTCAGCCTCTTGAGTAGCTGGGATTACAGACGTGCCACCACACCCGGCTAATTTTTGCATTTTTAGTAGAGACGGTGTTTCACTGTATTGGCCGGGCTGGTCTCGAACTCCCGACCTCAGGTAATTACCTGCCTCAGCCTCCTGAAGTGCTGGGATTACAGGTGTGAGGCACCATGCCCAGCCCATCTCTGTCTTTGTCTCTCTGTCTCTGTGTATTTCTCTCTCGCTCTCCCTGAGGGACTCTGGAAGTCTAGGCAGGGTCTGTTCTGGAATAGAAGAGCAGCTGCATTTCCTCGTCTGTGGTTGCCCTCACCTTACCCTGTACCCTCAGAGATGACCAAGCGGGACGTGCCTGGCTTCGCCATCGGGGGCCTGAGTGGGGGCGAGAGCAAGGCACAGTTCTGGCGGATGGTGGCGTTGAGCACCTCTCGGCTGCCTAAGGACAAGCCCCGATATCTGATGGGGGTTGGGTATGTTGTGGATAGGGGAGCCAGAGCCCTACCTGTGGGGAGTGGATTCCTGGGGACCCCCTGCCCTGCTTAGGGGGTGGCATTTGGGGGAAACGGACACAGCTCTGATCTGGGGGAACTAGGAGGATGTGGCTGTCCCTTGAAGGCCGTTCTGAGGGAATATGGCCCATTTGGGACCATGTGAGGGGTGGGAGGGGCCCTGGGAAGCCCCTGAGGTTCTCTGGCCTCCTCCCACCATGGCTGCAACCCCAGCTATGCCACCGATCTGGTGGTCTGCGTGGCTCTTGGATGTGACATGTTCGACTGTGTCTTCCCTACACGGACAGCGGTGAGGCTCTGGCAGAAGGCGGTCAGGGCGGGAGACGGGTGGAGGACTTGGGGAGGCAAGCTTGGGGGTGGGAGGGCCCGGGAGAATGAAGCTCTGTGTGACACCACCCCTTCCCTCACACTTCCTCTCCCGCAGCGCTTTGGCTCTGCCCTGGTGCCCACCGGGAACCTGCAATTGAGGAAGAAGGTGTTTGAGAAGGACTTCGGCCCCATAGACCCAGAGTGCACCTGCCCCACGTGCCAGAAGTAGGCAGGATGGGGAGCTGGGGCTGGGCGCGGAGGGGATGGGGCGGCTGTGCTGAGCTGTCCCCTGACGTTCTACAGTCATAGCCGCGCCTTCCTGCACACACTCCTGCACAGCGACAACACCGCCGCGCTGCACCACCTCACGGTGCACAACATCGCTTACCAGGTGAGCCGGCGCCCGGGGCAGAGCGGGCGGGGGTGTGTCCCAGGCGCCCACGACCCACGCTGACCTCACCTCCCCGCAGCTGCAGCTCATGAGCGCTGTCCGCACCAGCATCGTGGAGAAGCGCTTCCCGGACTTCGTGCGGGACTTCATGGGCACCATGTACGGGGACCCCACCCTCTGTCCCACCTGGGCCACTGACGCCCTGGCCTCCGTGGGAATCACACTGGGCTGACCTGGCATTGGGGGAGGGAGCGAGGGAGGGAGGTGATAGAAGATACTGAAGGATTTCTTTTTGGAAGTTTGTTTTTTCTAAATTGTGACTTACGGAGTGTCTGTGTCTTCTTGGGGAGGTGGCCTGTCTGGGTCCCCTGTCTAGGTCTGAGCGTCACTGTGGTTGAATATCTCCCCTTCTGACCAATCATAACACATCACCCTGGCAGCAGCTGATAGCTGAAAATCACCTGCCAGTGCCCATCGTGTAGGGGGTGCCCCAGAGTGGGAGCAGCAGCCTGGTGCCTGGGGCCCAGGCCCCCCAGACACCATGGAGGCCTCTCTTTTTTTCACAGCTGAGGAAACAGGCCCAGGGAAGGGAGGTAACTTGCCCAAGGTCATCACCATCAGATAAATGGTATCTTGGCCGGGCGTGGTAGCTCACGCCTGTAATCCCAGCACTTTGGGAGGCTGAGGCGGGCGATCATGAGATCAAGAGATCAAGACCATCCTGGCCAACAAGGTGAACCCCGTCTCTACTAAAAAAAATAACAAAAATCAGCTGGGTTTGGTGGTGCACCTGTAGTCCTAGCTACTTGGGAGGCTGAGGCAGGAGAATCGCTTCAACCTGGGAGGTAGAGATTGCAGTGAGCCTAGATTGTGCCACTGCACTCCAGCCTGGCGACAGAGGGAGACTCCGTCTCAAAAAACAAAAGAAAAGAAATGGTATCTTGGCTTTAAGGCTTATACTTCTCATAGTCTGGCTCTTAAGAGAGCTGAGTCTTAACGTTTTTTTTTTTTTTTTCTTTTTTGAGACAGAGTCTCTCTTTGTCACCCAGGCTGGAGTGCGGTGGCGCAATCTCGGCTCACTGCAACCTCCGCCTCCCGGGTTCGAGCAATTCTAATGCTTCAGCTTCCCAAGTAGCTGGAACTACAGGCATGTGCCACAATGCCTGGCTAAGTTTTGTAATTTTAGTAGAGACAGGGTTTCACCATGTTGGCCAGGCTGGTCTCAAACTCCTGACCTCAGGTGATCCACCTGCCTCAGCCTTCCAAAGTGCTGGGATTACAGGTGTGAGCCACTGAGCCCAGCCCCCCCCTTTTTTTTTCTGAGACTAGTGATCGTCACCAGCCTGGGGAACCTGGCAAAACTCCCATCTTTTCAAAAAATGCAGGTGATGTGCATCTGTGCTCCCAGCTACTGAGGAAGCTGAGGTGGGAGGGTCGCTTGAGCCCAGAAGGTTGAGGCTGCATTGAGCCGAGATCGAACCACTGCACTCCAGGCTGGGCAACGGAGTGAGACTGTCTCAAAAACAAAAATGTCCGGGTGTGGTGGCTCACGCCTATAATCTCAGCACGTTGGGAGGCTGGGGTGGGTGGATTACCTGAGGTCAGGAGTTCAAGACCAGCCTGACTGACATAGTAAAATCCCCTCTCTGCTAAAAATGCAAAAATTAGCCAGGTGTGGTGGTGCACACCTGTAATCCCAGCTACTCAGGAAGCTGAGGCAGGAGAATGGCCTGAACCTGGGAGGCAGTGGTGAGCTGAGATCGTGCCATTGCACTCCAGGCTGAGCAACAAGAAACTTGGTCTCAAAAAATGAAAATAAATAGGCCGGGCACAGTGGCTTAAGCCTGTAATCCCAGCACTTTGGGAGGCCGAGGTAGGCAGATCATCTGAGGTCAGGAGTTTGAGACCAGCTTGACCAACATGGTGAAACCCCATCTCTACTAGAAATACAAAAATTAGCCAGGCCTGGTGTTGCGTGCCTTTAATCCCCCAGCTACTCAGGAGGTTGAAGCAGGAGAATTGCTTTAACCCAGGAGGTGGAGGTTGCAGTGAGCCGAGATCATGCCACTGCACTCCAGCCTGGACAACAGAGCAAGACTCCATTTGAAAACAAAAAAATAGGCCGGGCGCGGTGGCTCAAGCCTGTAATCCCAGCACTTTGGGAGGCCGAGGCGGGTGGATCACAAAGTCAAGAGATCGAGACCATCCTGGTCAACATGGTGAAACCCCGTCTCTACTAAAGATACAAAAAATTAGCTGGGTATGGTGGCGCGTGCCTGTAATCCCAGCTACTCAGGAGGCTGAGGCAGGAGAATTGCCGCAACCCAAGAGGCAGAGGTTGTGGTGAGCCGAGATCATGCCGTTGCACTCCAGCCTGGGTAACAAGAGCAAAATTCCGTCTCAAAAAAAAAGAAAACAAAAAAATAAAAATAGCTGGGCATAGTTGCACACATCTGTGGTTCCAGCTACTCTGGAGGCTGAGGCGGGAGGATCGTTTGAGCACAGGTGAGTTGAGCTATGAGTGCACCATTGCACTCCAGCCCGGATGACAGAGTGAGACCCAGTTTCTAAGAAAAGAGGATTCATTGGCCGGTCACGGTGGCCCACGCCTGTAATCCCAGCACTTTGGGAGGCCGAGATGGGCAGATCACTTGAGGCTAGGAGTTCCGGACCAGCCTGGCCAACATGGTGAAACCAGTGTCTCTACTAAAAATACAAAATTAGCTGGGCGTGGTGGCACGCACCAATAATCCCAGCTACTCAGAAGGCTGAGGCAGGATAATTGCCTCAATCCAGGAGGCGGAGGTTGCGGTGAGCCAAGATCGCTCCATTGCACTCCAGCCTGGGTAACAAGAGCGAAACTGCGTCTCAAAAAAAAGATTCTTGCTGTGCCAAAGTTAAAGCAGGGGAAAACGCTTGACTGGCTCACGCCTGTAATCCCAGCACTTTGGGAAGCTGAGGTGGACGGATCACGAGTTCAAGAGATGACACCATCTTGGCCAACATGGTGAAACCATGTCTCTATTAAAAATTCAAAAATTATCCGGGCGTGGTGGCACACATCTGTAGTCCCAGCTAGTTGGGAGGCTGAGGCAGGAGAATCGCTTGAACCTGGGAGGCAGAGGTTGCAGTGAACCGAGATCGCCCCACTGCACTCCAGCCTGGTGACAGAGACTCCGTTCCAAAAGAAAAAAAAAAGTTGGAGTGTTAGCGGCGTCAAGATGGGGCGTGAGCAGAGCAGAAAGGGCACAGCATTTGCAAAGGCGTGGAGGCGTGACTTTATTGCTTTCTCTCTCTAGGAAGCATTGGCTTCGCCTCGCCCATCTACAGAGCGCATTGGGACCCTGCTCCCAGAGCTGGTTTGAAGGCTTGGCACTGAGATGAGTTCTGGGACTGGTAGTTTTTCCCAGTGACCGGAAACTCAAAATCAGAACATCGGATCCCACCACGAGGTGTCGCCCTTGAGAGAGTACGGTGGGACCTATCCTGTACTTCAGAAGACTGTTGGAGATATCCAGCAATCACAAGGAAGAACCTGAGTTTTTCTGATTGACACGTATGGTTCTCAGTCACAGTCAAGATTCGGATTTTTTAAAGCCCGCCCTCTTCTGCCTGGATGGCTGGAGCAACGGAGTGATATTTATATTAACCAATGGAAAATTCTTAGGGAACTAGGTAGTAGCTCAGTTCCTAACACCATTGGTCCACATTGTCGACTGGGTCCTCTCCCTGCCAGTAAGATGGTGTAACTTTGTCAATGGGCGGAGCCAACGTGCATTTTTCTGAAATACCTCCTTCCTCTCTTGACAACTTGCTTTCTGCCGCTATTGGCTCTTGAACAGCAGTGAGTGACGGTTCTCTTATCCAATAAACCCGCAGGACGGTCCCCAGGGGGAAGGTTTACTCAACCATAGGCCCGTGCCTCGCTTTCATTGGCTGGTTTGCTCGAGTGGCAACGCAGCCGGCCAATCGCATGCAGAAAGAGTGCTTTGGGCGCAGCCCCGGGGCCGGGGCGGGAGGTCGCTCGGGTCGGGTGTCGCCTGAGAACCGGATGAGGCGGCGACCGTGAGGCCGAGCCGGGAGCGGGCGTCGCGGCGAGGCCCGGGCAGGCGGGGAGCAACGGTACAGACGCCGCGGGGACAGGTCGTTGAGGGTCGTCGGCGGGCAGGGAGCGCAGAGCGCTCAGGTCGGGAGCCGCCGGCGCCATGGGCAACCGGGGGATGGAAGAGCTGATCCCGCTGGTCAACAAGCTGCAGGACGCCTTCAGTTCCATCGGCCAGAGCTGCCACCTGGACCTGCCGCAGATCGCCGTTGTAGGAGGCCAGAGCGCCGGCAAGAGCTCAGTGCTGGAGAACTTCGTGGGCCGGTGAGCGGGCGCGGCGGGGACCACGGGCGGGCGGCGGCCTAGGGCGCGGAGGGCTGACCGGGAATGGCGCGCCTTGCGCCGCCGGCGTAATTGCGGCGCTTGCGTGCCCGCGGCGGGGACAGGGACGGGGAGGCGGGCCCTGTGGGACGCCCTGGGCTGAGGTCTCCCTGCAGGGTTTGGGGAGCGGGCCGGGGCCTCAGGGGCGGTGTCATGGGTCGGAGGGCCGTAGGACCGGAGGTGCGCTGGATCCCTGGGGTCCATCTGGTCCCAGCTTTCGTGGGTAAACTCTGCCATCTGGTTGCTGTGCGTCTGGGGTAGATCCCCCTTCTGTTCTTTCGGGCCGTCCGTTTATCAGAGGTGAAACCGGCCATCTAGATATCTATTGGGGCGACTCCTGCGGTCAGGCTGGCTTGTTCTTGTATCTGGAGCTGCCCCCGCTGTCTGGTTGGCTGTCTCTCTGTCCTGGGCAAGCCTCCCTGCCACCACCATTTGGTTGTCCATCTGTCCAGTCCCACCTGGCAGCCCCCTGCTGTCTGGCTAGCTGTCCATGGTGACCTCTGCTGTCTGGCCGCCCATCCATGCCCCTCATAGACTTCAATACCGAGCAGTCCCTCTGTTGGGTGACACCAGCTGACCTCCACTGTCGGACTGGCTAGCTGGCTCCTAGGGGACCTTGTTGTCTGGTTCTCTCAGGGTGACTCTTATAGCTTGGTTCCTGGCTAGCACAGGCTTCTCTCTTCCAAGTGAATTCTTCTGTCTGTCCATCTTCTAGTCTGCTCATGACTACCCTGAGTGTCTGGCCCAACGCCTCTGTAAGGGGGTGGCAGGAGCGTAGAGGGGAGAACAGAGCTGAAGGATGAGGTTTGAACCCCACTTCCCTTCTCAGTTGGAAGGAGGACCCTGGGGGTACCTTACTTCAGGATTCCTTCCAGGGTGCTAGAACACTGCAGCCCACCTCCTAGCTACAGCCTGCAAATTGAGGGGTCCTCCTATGGAGCTTGGGAAGGGGCTTCTTGCCTGATCAGGCCTCAGCGGCTAGTGCTGGGATGGAGCCTTCTCTGGACAGCCCTGAGAAGCCACGGTGTGCCAGTCTGCACAGTGGGCAAACACTACTCTCTGGGCTGTTTCCAGGATTCAGGAAGCAAATGAATGGGAACAGCCTGTGCAGCCACCTCTCCCTCCCACCAACCCTCTTGCCTTTCTTGTCTAGCTGTTTCCAGAATTCAGGAAGCAAATGAATGGGAACAGCCCGTGCAGCCACCTCTCCCTCCCACCAACCTTCTTGCCTTTCTTGTCTTGCAGATGGGCGGCCACTTCACCATTCCAGGAACTACTCATTTTCGGTGGTGTGGCTGCCAAATGATAACATCCTCCTCCTGTCATTATTGTAATTGTTATTGTTGTTATCAATGTCAAAGGATAATGTTCTTTCTGGATTCAACATCTTGAATCCCAAGTGAGGATAGGGGTGGAGGCTCTGTTGTCATCCCCACCTTAGCTGAGCTGGGAGGCTCAAAAGGGACTCTGTTCAGCCAAGGCCACCTGGCTGGTAAGGCCCTGTGTCTATTATCCCAGAGCCTTGGGGCTTTGCTCCCAGCAGCACGAATTTCCTCCTTTGCTGCCTTGTCTCTGGCTCATTGCCTTCTGTCTACCGTGGTGGAAAGGTGTGGACTTGGCAGCCAGCTGGGGCTGGCCTGATCTCAGCTGGACTGAGTGACCACCTTCCTGCCTGCCCAGGCTTCTGCTGCGGGTGTTTGCAAAGCTCTATCTCTTTCTTTCTTTTTTTTTTTGAGTTGGAGTTTCACTCTTGTTACCCAGGCTGGAGTGCAATGGCGCCATCTCGGCTCACCGCAACCTCCGCCTCCTGGGTTCAGGCGATTCTCCTGCCTCAGCCTCCTAAGTAGCTGGGATTACAGGCACGCGCCACCGTGCCCAGCTAATTTTTTTGTATTTTTAGTAGAGACGAGGTTTCACCATGTTGACCAGGATGGTCTTGATCTCTTGACCTTGTGATCCACCCGCCTCAGCCTCCCAAAGTGCTGGGATTACAGGCGTGAGCCACCGTGCCCTGCCCGCAAAGCTCTATCTCTTTCATTTGCCTTGTGACCTAGCACAGTTATCTTGGCCTAAGTCTTGGTTTACTCTCCTAAAAAAAAATTTTTTTTTTTTTTTTGAGACAGAGTCTCACTCTGTCATCCAGGCTGGAGTACAGTGGCGCAATCTCTGCTTGCTGCAACCTCTGCCTCCCTGGTTCAAGTGATTCTCCTGCTTCAGCCTCCCAAGTAGCTGGGATTAGAGGCATGCACCACCACACCCAGCTAATTTTTATCTTTTTAGTAGAGACAGGGTTTCACCATGTTGGTCAGGCTGATCTCGAACGCCTGACCTCAGGTGATCTGCCTGCCTTGGCCTCCTAAAGTGCTGAGATTACAGGCATGAGCCACCACGTTCAGCCCTGGGAGTTCAAGACCAATCTGGATACCATGACAAGACCTCATTCTACAAAAATAAAAAAATTAGCCGGGTAGGGTAATAGTTTCATACCTGTAGTCCCAGCAACTCAGGAGGCTAGTCCTGGGAGGATTGCTTGAGCCCAGGAGGTCCAGACTGCAGTGAGCCGTGATCGCACCCTTACTGTGCAGCCTGGGTGACAGAACCAGATCCTGTTTCAAAAAAAGAAAAGAAAACAAAGTGCTTACCTATTACAGTGCCTGGCACATAGTCGGTCTACATGGATGGGGCTGTTGCTGTTTATCTGGCTGGTTCCTTTCCTGTCAGTGATGAAAGCTAACCAGAATGAAAGTGCTTTCAAGTGACACACTTAAGCCTTATGAGGGCAGCATTACTGTGATCCCAGTAATCACAAATTACTGTGATTTTACAGAGTGGGAAACTGAGACTCAGATAGTTGAGCAGAACCTTCTCCCTGGAGAACATTCTTAAGTGAGGAGGAGTCAGGTGCTCTGGTTTGGGAACCTGGGTCTCTCTTGTCCTTACCTCTCCTCAGTCCCTCTGCCCCTTTCGTTTCCCTCCTGTCCACCATGGTATCTGGCAGCTGCTGGCCAGTATGGAGCTGGCTCCTGTGGCAACCTCCTGGAATCCTGCAATGCAGGAGTTGCTTGTTACGAGTATTTTTTTAAGTGTAGTCTCAGTCTTGCCCAGGCTGGAGTATAGTGGTGTGATCTCAGCTCACTGCAACCTCCACTTCCTGGGTTCAAGAGATTCTCCTACCTCAGCCTCCCAAGTAGCTGGGATTAAAGGTGCATGCCAGCATACCCAGCTAATTTTTATATTTTTAGCAGAGATGGGGTTTCACCATGTTGGCCTTTTCTTGAACTCCTGACCTCAGGTGATCCGCCCACTTTAGCCATCCAAAGTGCTGGGATTATAGGCATGAACCACCATGCCTGGCCGAGTCAAGAGTATTAATTCAGTGCCTGAAAACCAAAGTTGCAAAAACACCTCTCTTTGGGTATGAGGGGCTCAAATAAGGCTTGCTTATATTTTATTTTTTTTTGGTAAGAGATAGGATCTCTCTTTGTTGCTGAGGTCGGAGTACAGTGGTGCAGTCCTGGCTCACTGAAGCCTCGAACTCCTAGGCTCAAGCAATCCTCCTGCCTCGGCCTCTAAAAGCACTAGGATTACAGGTGTGAGCCATTACACCCAGCTTGGATTTTCTAAGGTTACGGTCCGAGTGGGAACGGCCCAGATAGTTCGGCCCTGTAGCTGGAGGGATCACTAGCTCTGGGGGCCGGGCCTGCCGGCTGGGTCTTTCGCTTTACCTTAATAGCTTTTGTTTTTAGTGAGCTGCCAACTTTTAAACGTTACATTTCCAGTCGATGTCTGGATTTCTTGTAGCGCTAAGACAGGCAGATCTATAGAGTTTAGAGGTGTCGTGCACTGGGTGTGGGCCTAAGGCCTGGTTCCACCACGTTTGGCTGTGCAACTCGGCCAGGTGGATTTGGCGTTCTGGGCCTCAAATTCCTTTTCTGTAAGCTGAGGGTGGTAACTGGTACCCTGGGGCCTGGATGGGTGAGTGTGTGCCGAGTGCAAGAGTCTTATGAGCATGGTTGCTGTTGTTATAATTGATATTACCTGGCCTTGCCGAGCCTTTGTCTCTTGTGGCACTAATGGCTTCGACTAAGGCCACTCCAGCTGCTGCAGTCCCCACTACTCCCTGGCACTCACCCAGGCCTAGTTCATATTTGCCTGGAGCCTCCTGGCCCTGGAACCTTTGAGTTTGAGACCCCCGGCTTGTCTGCCCTGCATCAGCAGATAGAACTGTGGCCCTAAGGAGAAGGGAGGGCATTGCTCCCTCTTGACCCTTGTCATTTAGCCTCAGGAGCTGGCCAGAGCGAAGGCCGTGGGCATTCCCTAATCCTAACCAGAGCAGGAAGAGGCTGAGGCCTCCAGCTTCAGTTGCACAGGATGGGCCTGGTCCCATGAGGTTTACCTCTGCAAGCCTCAGTTTCCTCAACTAGGAAATGGGGCTGTTGATAGACCTAATTTATCTGTTTCAACTCATAGGGCAGGTAAAGTCACCTGGTGCCGGTCATTTGATACTTGTGAGACCTTGGGCAGGGGATTCAATCCCTCTACTTTATTTTTATTTTACACTGTCACCCAGGCTCCAGTGCAGTGGCACAATCTCTGCTCACTGCAGCCTTGACCTCCTGGGCTCAAGTGATTCTCCCACCTCAGCCTCCCAGGTAGCTGGGACTACAGGCACATGTCACTGAGCTTGGCTGATTTTTCATTTTTTTATAGATACAGGGTGTTGTTGTGTTGCCCAGGCTGGTCTTGACCTCCTGACCTCAAGTGATCCTTCCGCCTCAGTCTCCCAAGGTGCTGGGATTACAGATGTGAGCCATTACAGCTGGCAATTTTTGTCTTTTTAATAGAGATGGGTTTTGCACCATGTTGGCCAGACTGGTAATGAACTCCTGACCTCAGGTGATCCTCCTGCCTCGGCCTCCCAAGGTGTTGGGATTACAGGCTTGAGCCACCGTGCCCAGCCCTCACTTCTTTAAAATATAAGTTATAATAGCACTTCTTTCACTTTCTTGAATAGGGTTTAAATGAGACAGTTTAGAGGGCTTGGCATAGAAGAAGTGCTTAAAACATTAGATGTTGTTCATTTGTTCATTGAAAAATGTTTCCTGAGCACTTTCACTGTGTGCCTGGGGACATGGCCCTGAGCAAGTTACCAGAACCCCTGCCCTGGAGGAGCTGGGCTTTTGGCAGGAGGCAGATAAAGGAGAAACACGGACCACGCTGTGTCTCAGGCCCGCAATCCCAGTTTTTCGGGATCCAGTCGGGAGGACTGCTTGAGCGCAGGAGTTGGAGATCTGCCTGGGCAACATAGTGAGACCCTGTCTCTACAAAAAAAATAAAAAACATGAGGTGGGCATAGTGATGCCCAGCTCCATGGCTCCTCTCCAGCTACTCAGGAGACTGAGGCCAGAGGATCACTTGGTGACGCCTGTAGTCCCAGCTACTCAGGAGGCTGAGGCCAGAGGATCGCTTGAGCCTGGGATTTCAAGGCTGCAGTGAGCTGTGATCACACTACTGCATTCCAGCCTGGGCGTAAGAGCGAGAAAGGAGAAGCATGGTTGAAGATGATAACTATGATGGAAAAAAGGATCAAGGAGCCAGATGAGGGAGAGAACACAGTTGCAGGGGACACATTTTATTTTATTTTTTTGTTTTTTACTTTTTTTTTTTTTTGAGACGGAGTTTCGCTCTTGTTACCCAGGCTGGAGTGCAATGGCGCGATCTCGGCTCACCACAACCTCCGCCTCCTGGGTTCAGGCAATTCTGCCTCAACCTCCTGTGTAGCTGGGATTACAGGCACAAGCCACCATGCCCAGCTAATTTTTTGTATTTTTAGTAGAGACGGGGTTTCACCATGTTGACCAGGATGGTCTCGATCTCTTGACCTCGTGATCCACCCACCTCAGCCTCCCAAAGTGCTGGGATTACAGGTGTGAGCCACCGCGCCCAGCAGATTTTAAGGCTGCTCAGGTTGGCCTTGAACTCATGGCCTCGCCTTCGCAAGCGCCACGACATCCGGCCGGAGCCACTTTGGGCCACCCAGCAGATTTTAAACAGGGAAGTTGGTGACGTTTTAGTAGAGCCTTGAAGGAGGTAAGGAAGGAACCCTTGGAGACTGGGGAAGAACATCTAGTGCAAAGGTCCTGATGTGGGAGGATGCCTGGAGGCCAGCTTTGCACGCCTATGGAGGGAGATGAGATCTGGAAGGCGTTAGGGTGGGACCAGGCCATGAATCTTGGGTGCAGGGAGGCTGTCTGAGCAGAGGGAGAGCTGGTGGCTCTGTTACTGACCCTCTGCACCTGGTCAGGCTGAGGGCTCTCCCCTTTGATTTCCGGCTTCCACTCGATTTTCTCAGTGAGCCGACTTCCAACACGTGTAGTTGCCCCACACCATTTTACTTTTAAAAAGAAGCAGCTGTGCCAAGGATACTGGCATTTCCAGCTGTATTTTTATTTGGCCTTTGGGGATGAGTCTCTTCAGGGAGATGTGGATGAGATGCCTGGGCACTGCCGCTACCTCGGTGGGTGGGTGCCGCACCAGTATACATTGGATGCCCCTTGGCTCCTGTCCCTGCCAGATGGAGGGGCATGTGTTGTGCTCCTTGGGCTGGTTTGTCCCTTATCGAATCTTATTAGTTTAGAGCCACTTGGAAATGACAACTTCTGTTTCCACTGACTTTCCTTCTGGGCAGTAACAAATTTTGTCTTGAAAAGGCCATGCATGTCCAACTGCAGTGGCTCATACCTGTAATCCCAGCACTTTGGGAGGCTGAGGCGGGGAGATCATGAGGTTGGGAGTTTGAGACCAGCCTGGCCAATGTAGTGAATCCTCATCTCTACTAAAAATACAAAAAAATAGGCTGGGCACAGTGGCTCATGCTTGTAATTCCAGCACTTTAGGAGGGAGGCTGAGGCGGGCAGATCACGAGATCAAGAGATCAAGACCATCCTGGCCTACATGGTGAAACCCCAGCTCTATGAAAAATACAAAAATTAGCCAGGTGTGGTGGCATGACCCTGTAGTCCCAGCTACTCAGGAGGCTGAGTCAGGAGAATTGCTTGAACCTGGGAGGTGGAGGTTGCAGTGAGTGGAGATTGCACCACTGCACTCCAGCCTGGTGACAGAGCGAGACTCCATCTCAAAATAATAAATAAATAAATAAATAAATAAATAAAAATGCAAAAAATTAGCCAGGCGTGGTGGTGCATGTCTGTAGTCCCAGCTACTCAGGAGGCTGAGGCAAGAGAATTGCTTGAACCTGGGAGGTGGAGATTGCAGTGAGCCGAGATTGGGCCATTGCATTCCAACCTGGGTGACAGAATGAGACTCTGCCTCAAAAAAAAAAAAAAAAAAAAAAAAAAGAGAAAAGAGAAGGCCATGCAAGGCTGGACCAGGGTGGTCTTTGGTACTGGGCCTACTGGAATTTGGACAGCCCAGAGGCATCTGTGGGAATGTGGAAGTCTTGATGCTGCCACACACCAAAAGAGTGACCTCACTTCTCTGGGCCTCAGTTTCCTCATCTGGAAAATGGGAGCATGGTGGTCTCTGCCTCCTGAGAGTGGGACTGAGAATCACATAGGAAATCCTTGTGAAACAGGTAGTATTTGTGGTCTTATTGGTTGGTTCTTGTCTCCTTTTATCTGGGATTAGGACTCTGATGACAGTTGTTGGTTTATTTTTTCTTGCTCTGTCCCGCAGGCTGGAGTACAGTGGCATAATCATGGCTCATTGTAGCCTCCAACTCCTGGGCTCAAGTGATCCTCTCACCTGAGTCTCTTGAGTAGCTGGGACTACAGGTGTGTACCACCCACCGTTCCTGGCTAATTAACTTTTTTTTTTGTAGAGATAAGGTTTTACTTTGTTACTCAGTCTGGTCTCAAACTCCTGGGCCCAAGCAATCCTCCTGCCTTGGCCTCTCAAAGTAGTGGGATTATGGGTGTGAGCCACCAAACCCGGCTTTAGTTTCTATTTCCATAAAGAGAAGGAATTCATCATTACTCTGTTGATATAAATGGAGTGTCTGTCAGGGCAGGCAATGTTCTAGCCTGCACTGATAGACACTCCATTTATATGGTGTGGGACCGCTAGGACCAGGACATGCAGCCATGCCCTGTTCCCCAGATCCTGAAATGTCGACCAGAGACTGTTCCTGGTTCCTTTCTACTCGGGAATCATGGCTGCAAACAAATAATTGGCCGTGAAGAGTTATCTACACCTATTTTGTGTATCATGGTGAGAAATTGGGAGAAAAAATGCCCAGCATTGGATCACTTAAGGTCAGGAGTTCGATACCAGCCTGGCCAACGCGGTGAAACCTCGTCTCTACTAAAAATACAAAAATTAGCTGGGTCTGGCGGTGGGCGCCTGTACCAGCACTTTGGGATGCCAAGGCAGGTGAATCACCTGAGGTCAGGAGTTCTCTACTAAAAATACAAAAATTAGCTGGGTGTAGTGGTGGGTGCCTGTAACAATCTCAGCTACTTGGGAGTTTGAGGGAGGAGAATCACATGAACCCAGGAGGTGGAGGTTTCGGTGAACCAAGATTGTGCCATTGCACTCCCACCTGGGTGACAGATTGAGAGTCTGTCTCCCCTAAAAACAGCCCAAAGATAGGAGATTTGGCTGGGTGAGCGTGCCCAGACAGCCAGCTATCAACTGGCTACTCAGAGGGATCTAAAAGAATCTTTAATGACCCAGAAAGCTGCATAAGACCTGTTAGGTACCAGATGAAATGGGCTCTGGGATCCCATCTTGTTTAAAACAGTTGTATTTGCTCAGTGAAAAGACTGGAAAGACATACTCTGCCCTCACCCCACATGTGAATTGTCTCCCCATGTGATTCTTGGTTTGTTTTTGCTGGTTTGGGGATTAGGTTTATAACCAGGAAGACAGATTTCTCCAAAGTTTCGCTCTAGGCTGTCCAAGTGCTTTTTCAGAGTTATTTATTGAGGGATAATGGCCCTTGCTAAATTCATAACATTGAAATCCCCTGGTAATAAGCTGGATTGTTTCTGGATGAGGGTGGAAGATGTCCTTGTGGACAGTTCTAGATTTAGAGAGGTTTTCTTTTTTTCCTTTTCTTTTTTTTCTAGAGACAGGGTTTCACCATGTTGGCCAGGATAGTCTCAATCTCCTGAACTCATGATCCACCCACCTCGGCCTCCCAAAGTGTTGGGATTATGGGCATGAGCCACCACGCCTGGCCTACCTTTCTTTTTTTATCTTTTATTTTTTTAGAGACAGGGTCTCACTCTGTCACCTAGGCTGAAATGCAGTGGTATGATCACAGCTTAATGTAGCCTCAACTTCCTGGGCTCAAATGATCCTCCCACTTCAGCTTCCTAAGTAGCTGGGACCACAGATGTGCACCACCATCCCCAGCTAATTTTAGGAAATTTTTCGTAGAGGTAGGGTCTCATTATTTTTTGCCCAGGGCTGGTCTCAAACTCCTGGGCTCAAGTGATTCTCCTGCCTTGGCCTCCCAAAGTGCCAGGATTATAGGCATGAGCCACTGCGCCCGACTTAGATTAGATTTAGAGATTTCAGAGTTGGTTTAGGAGGTAGAGGCTGGCTGGCCATTGAATGGAAGCCTGTCTCGCTTTCGCACTCTCTCTCAGCGTTTACATTTGGCTCACAGCCACATCTGCCAAACTTCTGCCTAATTTGAATGAAAGTGCTGAAATTATAGGCTCCTTGACTGCTGAAAACAAGTGAGAACATCATCTAAACCGTAATTTACTGGAGTTGCCAACTACATGCTGTAATTAAGCCCTTATTGTGTTAAAGCTTTGGAAAAATCCAGGCCAATAATGAGGTATTTACAGGGCATTAGCTATGATCTGAATAAAGGGAAAATGTGGCCTTGCCTCTGAAGCAGAAAGGCAAAGAGAGGAAAGGCGGCTGTTTCCAGGTGTGTTTTGGGTTTCTCTGAATATTGGCAACTAGGTCCCTGCTGGGTGGTGGGGACTTTTCCCCTGTGGCATCACCTGTAGCTTGAACCGGGAGCTGGATGACTGTTTCAGTTTCATCTGCTGCTTGATGTTTATGATGTTAAGAGCCAGTGTTAGCCTGAGTGTGGTGGCTCACGTCTGTAATTCCAGCACTTTGGGAGGCTGAGGCGGTCAGGTCACAAGGTCAGGAGTTCGAGACCAGCCTGGCCAATATGGTAAAACCCTGTCTCTACAAAAAAAAAAAAAATACAAAAATTAGCTGGGTGTGGCGGTGCAGGCCTGTAGTCCCAGCTACTCGGGAGGCTGAGGCAGGAGAATCGCTGGAACCTGGGAGGTAGAGGTTGTGGTGAGCTGAGGTTGCTCCATTGCACTCCAGGCTGGGTAACAAAGAGAGATTCCATCGTAAAAAAAAAAAAAGCCAGTATTTATGGAGAATCACCATGTGCCACGTGTGCAAAACCTGACCAATGTCCTCTCTGTCCAGGGGTGGCAGCTGCTGCTCTTAGCATCCCTGCTTTATAGGTAGAGAAACTGAGGCCAGAGAGGGAGACTGGCCTGAAGTCACAAAGGGAGGCGGACACAGGAGTGGGAGCTTGAACTGGATGTAAGTCCTCTAGAGCCAAACATCTGGGTGCCTCGGGGGGTGGGAAGATGTGGGCCTGGCTCTTGAGCAGGGCTGAATGGTGGACACCATCGCATTTGTATAGAGGGAGCAACAACTCGTGGCTTTGGGGCTTTGGGGATGCATCAAGGTTGTTGGTTGTGTGTCTAACCGGCATTTTTTTTTTAAGAGACAGGGTTTCCCCATGTTGGCCAGGCTGGTCTTGAACTCCTGACCTCAGGTGATCCACCTGCCTCAGCCTCCCAAAGTGCTGGGATTACAGGCATGAGCCACCGCACCCAGCCCCAGCTTGCATGTTGTAAGCAGCTCCTACTCTGCACCGGTTGCTGGGCACCCAGCCAGGACTGGGATGGACGGGACAGGTGAACATTTAAATGAGCAAGAACATTCTGGGTCAGGCGCAGGGGCTCTCGCCTGTAATCCCAGCACTTTGGGAGGCTGAGGTGGGAGTTCGAGAGCAGCCTGGCTGGCATGGTGAAACCTCCTCTCTACCAAAAAATACAAAAATTAGGTGAGCATGGTGTGTATGTCATCCCAGCTACTTAGCAGGTTGAGGTGGGAGGATCTCTTGAGCCCATGACTTCGAGGTTGCATTGAGCTATGATTGCACCACTGTACTCCAGCCTGGGTGACAGCAAGACCCTGTTTCAAAAAAAAAAAAAAATGCTGGGCACGGTGTGGTTCACGCCTGTAATCCCATCACTTTGCGAGGCTGAGGTGGGAGTTCGAGAACAGCCTGGCCAACATGGCGAAACCTTGTCTCTACTAAAAATACAAAAAATTAGCCAGGCGTGGTGGCAGGCACCTGTAATCCTAGCTACTCCAGAGACTGAGGCAGGAGAATCGCTTAAACCCGGGAGGCGAAGGTTGCGGTGAGCCAAGATCATGCCACTGCACTCCAGCCTGGGCAACAAGAGCGAAACTGTCTCAAAAACAAACAGAAGCGGCTGGGCATGGTTGCTCATGCCTGTAATTCCAGCACTTGGGAGGCCGAGGTGGGCAGATCACCTGAGGTCAGGAGTTCGAGACCAGTCTGACCAACATGGAGAAGCCCCATCTGTATTTAAAAAAAAAAACAAAACAGCCGGGGACGGTGGCTCACACCTGTAATCCCAGCACTTTGGGAGGCCGAGGTGGGTGAATTATGAGGTCGGGAGATCGGGACCATCCTGGCCATGGTGAAACCCTGTCTCTACTAAAATAAAAAAATTAGCTGGGCGTCGTGGCATGCGCCTGTAGTTACAGCTACTCAGGAGGCTGAGGCAGGGGAATTGCTTGAATCCAGGAGATGGAGGTTGCAGTGAGCTGAGATCATGCCACTGCACTCCAGCCTGGCAAAAGAGCAAGACTCCATCTCAAAAAAAAAAAAGAAAAAATATTCTGAAGAGTGGGAAGTGATTTGCTGTGCACTGCACTGAGTTGGGGAATGGCTGTAGGGGCTGCTTCACATGGGGCTTGCTGGGATGGCATCTTGCAGTGGAATAGCTCCGCCAGGACTTGGGGGAACAGCATCGAAGGCCAAGGGAGCAGCAGGTGCAGAGGCCCCGTACACACCCGGCCAGCTGAGTGTCCCCTTCGGACTGCAAAGAACCAGTAGGCACATGAGAGGACACTACCTGTGGAATGCCAACTTTTCTAAATTTTAATTATGCAAGTAGAGCGTGGAGACAGTGTTCTTGGAAAAAGGGAAACCATTACAGATGAGTAAGAGCACACCGCCCACCCCGTCCCTTCCTCCCAGCTCCTCCTGGGAACACCACTGTTACTTTAGGGAATATCTAGCCAGACCTCTCTGATGTTTCTGCACTTAGGTATGTGCTGGTACCTATGGAGAATACATGGCACCATTACGGGTGTTTGTTTTTTTTGTAAACAGGTCTTACTCTGTCACCCAGGCTGGAATGCATTGGTACAGTCATGGCTCACTGCAGCCTCAGCCTCCTGGGCTCAAGCAGTCCTCCTATTTCAGTCTCCGGAGTACATGAGGCAAAAGCGCATGCCAGTATGACCAACTAATGTTTATAATCTTTTGTACAGATTGGGTTTCTCTTGTGTTGCCAAGGCTGGTCTCAAACTCCTGGGCTCAAGCGATCCTTCCGCTTTGACCCCCCCAAAGTTCTGGGATTACAGACATGAGCCACCTCACCCAGCCATATGCATATATTTGTTGTGTGAAAGTAAAGGCCAGAAGTGGTGGCTCACACTTGTAATCCCCAGTACTATATGGGAGGCCGAAACGACATGGCTTGAGCTCAGGAGTTCAAGATATTCCTGAGCAACATGGCGAGACCTCGTCTCTACCAAAAATACAAAAATTAGCAGGCATGGTGTTGCATGCCTGTACTCCCAGCTACTTGGGAGGCTGAGGTGGGAGGATCACTTGAGCTGGGGTAGGGGTGGAGGTTGCAGTGAGCCCAGATTGCGCCATTGTACCCCAACATGGGTGACAGAGTGAGACCTTTTTTTTTTTTTTATTGAGACGGAGTTTCGCTGTTGTTACCCAGACTGGAGTGCAATGGCACGATCTTGGCTCACCGCAACCTCCGCCTCCTGGGTTCAGGCAATTCTCCTGCCTCAGCCTCCTGAGTAGCTGGGACTACAGGCGCGCACCACCATGCCCAGCTAAGTTTTGTATTTTTAGTAGAGACGGGGTTTCACCTTGTTGACCAGGAGGGTCTCGATCTCTTGACCTTGTGATCCACCCGCCTCAGCCTCCCAAAGAGCTGGGATTATAGGCGTGAGCCACCATGCCTGGCCAAGACCTTGTCTTAAAAAAAAAATGTAGCTAAAACTCAGATTTGAATGAATTTCACTGCACAGTCACAAAGGGGGATGAGCATCCAGGTTCCTGCAGCCACCAGGACAGTGCCTTTGCATGTCAGAGGACAGTTCTGGATCTTGCTTTTGGGGACTCACAGCCTGCCTGGGAGTGTAGGGACCCTGAAGCAAGGACATCTTCCTTTGGAAGAGGGTAGCAAGTGGAGATTTGTTCCTGTCTATACAAAGAATACTAACAGTAACAGGCTGAGACCCTGAGGTTGGGCAGTGTGGGTGTCTCTCTGGGCTGGCTTTGAAGGCTGTAAGATGGGGCCAGCAGTGTCCCCTCCCGGGTGAGAGGGAGGCCCTGTATGGCAACCCTTGGAATGCCCCTCTGACTTTCACTTCCTGCCTGGCTGCTCAGTGGCCCTGGCAGGGGCGGGCACCACTGCTCTTTCTGTTACAAGAGACCTCCAAAGGAGGTCTGAACCTGCTCCCACTGCAGACTTTTGGGGTGGTAGACAAGAGGCCAGCAGAGCTGTCCCAGGCCCTAGTGACACCTCCACACCCAGATGAAGGAAGAGCAGGCGACTTGGAGCCTGCCCTGTGACACACATTCATCGACGCTATGACAGCCTTTCAGGGCTGCAATCCTGGTGGGCGAGTCAAGCGGGCAGGAGCAGCCACAGCTGGCGTGACCCCGCCTGCCGGGTGATACGCCCTGGCACAACCAGGCTGGCCCTGGAGGAAGCCCCCAGGGCAGCTCAGGGAGGGACACAGCTGTCCTGGCCATGAGACCTCTGTCTTCTGTGTGGATACTCAGGGTCCTTCTAGAGGGTCGCAGCCTCCACGCCCGGGAGGCCTCCCAGCTTTTGTATGTTGTTCCTTTCTACCTCCTTGGGCATTGGAGAGCTCCATCAACAGCAGGGGACAGTGACTGAGAGGCCACAAGCCACTGGCTCAGCTTGAGGAAGGCTTCCTGTGGTTTGGGCTGATATATCTCCCTGTCTTGCAACACTGAGTTCCCTATCGTCTGGGCGGAAGCCACTCAGACAGAAGCCCAGCCTCTGCAGTGCCTGCCCTGGTGGCAGCACCTGGCGCAGGTTGCTGGGAAGCTCAGGGCAGGCTGCTTTCTGAGGTAGGGAGGCCCTACCTGGAATCTGCTCCCAGCACTGGGTGAAAATTGATGCACTGGCTTGATCATTTTTTTTTTTTTTTTGAAACAGATTCTTGCCTCAGCCTCCCGAGTAGCTGGGATTACAGGTGCGTGCCACCATGCCCAGCTAATTTTTGTATTTTTAGTAGAGGCAGGGTTTCACGATGTTGGCCAGGCTGGTCTCAATCTCCTGACCTCGTGATCTGTCCACCTTGGCTTCCCAAAGTACTGGGATTACAGGCGTGAGCCACTGCACCTCACCTGGTGCACCAGCTTGGTTTTTAAACTCTTTTCTGTTAAAGATGTTATTTAACTGTTTACTCATTGTTTAAAAAAAAATTCATTCTGTCTGGAAGTGCACAGAGTAAGGCTGAGTGTCCTTTGCATGGGAATGACCTCTATCAGTGTGTGGCTCTTGCTAGTTTTGTGTGTTTTTTTTATAAATATATTTCTAGGTTTGAATAGCCCCTACTCATCTACCCAGTGAGCATGTAAGTCTAGCAAAACACGCTCCCGCTCCACAGTCCAAAGTCTCTACAGAATGTGACTGTATTTCACCACGTCCCTACTGTATTTAGTGCCTCCAAGTGTGTTTGGCTCTTGTGGGGTTTTTGTGTTTGTTGTTGTTGTGAGATGAAGTTTTGCTCTTGTTGCCCAGGCTGGAGTGCAACGGCGCTATCTTGGCTCATTGCAACCTCTGCCTCCCGGGTTCAAGCAGTTTTCCTGCCTCAGCCTCCTGAGAAGCTAGGATTACAGGTGCCCACCACCATGCCCAGCTAATTTTGTACTTTTAGTAGAGATGGGGGGAGCAGGGTTTCCATGTTGGTCAGGATGGTTTTGAGCTCTTGACCTTGTGATCCACCTGCCTCAGTCTCCCAAAGTGCTTTTAATAAACTTTTTATTTTGGATATATTTTTTTTTTTTTTGAGATGGAGTTTCGCTCTTGTTACCCAGGCTGGAGTGCAATGGCGCGATCTCGGCTCACCGCAACCTCCGCCTCCTGGGTTCAGGCAATTCTACTGCCTCAGCCACCCGAGTAGCTGGGATTACAGGCGCGCATCACCATGCCCAGCTAATTTTTTGTATTTTTAGTAGAGACGGGGTTTCACCATGTTGACCAGGATGGTCTCGATCTCTCGACCTCGTGATCCACCCGTCTCGGCCTCCCAAAGTGCTGGGATTACAGGCTTGAGACACAGCGGATTTTTTTTTTTTTTTTTTTTTGAGATGGGGTTCCACTCTGTCATCCAGGTTGGAGTGTAGTGGTATGATGTTGGCTCACTGCAACCTCCACCTCCTAGGTTCAAGTGATTTTCCTGAATCAGCCTCCTGAATAGCTGGGATTACAGACACCTGCACCAAACCCAGCTAATTTTGTATTTTTAGTAGAGCTGGGGTTTCTCCATGTTGCCCAGGCTGGTCTCGAACTCCTGAGCTCAGGTAATCTGTCCACCTCATCCTCCCAAAGTGCTGGGATTATAAGCGTGAGCCACCGTGCTTAGCCTTTGTTTTTAAGAAACTTTTCATTTCAAATTTTTTTTTTTTTTTGGAGATGGGGTCCCACGCTGTCACCCAGGTTGGAGTGCAGTGGTGTGATGTTGGCTCACTGCAACCTCCACCTCCTGGGTGCAAGTGATCCTTCCACCACAGCTTCCCAAGTAGCTGGGACCACAAGCGTGCACCACAATGGCCGGCTAATTTTTTGTGTTTTTGGTAGAGACATGGTTTTGCCATGTTGCCCAGGCTGGTCTTGAACCCCTGAACTCAGGTAATCTGCCTGCCTCAGCCTCCCAAAGTGCTAGGACTATAAGCATGAGCCACCACGCTCTGCCTAGAAATAATTTTAAATTTAGAGAAAAAAGCTTCAGATTTACAGAAAGTGCAAAGATAATACAGAGAGCTTCTGTACATCTTTCACCGGTGTCCTCTAATTGTACATTTCTTAGAACCAAGAAATTAACTTCCTGGTTACTCGGGAGGCTGAGGCAGGAAGATTGCTTGAGTCCCGGAGTTCAAGTCCAGCTTGGGCAACATAACATCTAAAAATAAATTAATGAGGCTGGGCGCAGTGGCTCAAGCCTGTAATCCCAGCACTTTGGGAGGCCGAGGCGGGTGGATCACGAGGTCAAGATATCGAGACCATCCTGGTCAACATGGTGAAACCCCATCTCTACTAAAGATACAAAAAATTAGCTGGGCATGGTGGCGCGTGCCTGTAATCCCAGCTACTCAGGAGGCTGAGGCAGGAGAATTGCCTGAACCCAGGAGGCGGAGGTTGCGGTGAGCCGATATCACGCCATTGCACTCCAGCCTGGGTAACAAGAGTGAAACTCCGTCTCAAAAATAAAAATAAAAAATAAAAAATAAATTAATGAGGTCAGACATGGTGGCTCACGCCTGTAATCCCAGCACTTTGGGAGGCTGAGGCAGGTGGATCAACTGAGATCAGGAGTTCAAGACCAGCCTGGCCCACACAGCAAACCCCGTCTCTACTAAAAATACAAAAAATTAGCCAGGCCTGGTAACATGTGCCTGTAATCCCAGCTACCTGAAAGGCTGAGGCAGGAGAACTGCTTGAAACTGGGAGGCAGAGGCTGCAGTGAGCTGAGATCACCTCACTGTACTCCAGCCTGGACAACAAAGCTAGACTCTGTCTCAAAAATAAAAATAAAAGAATAAAATGAATGAATGAAATTAACCTTGGTATACTACTATTAAAAACATGAGGCCTGGCCAGGTGTGGTGGCTCACACCTGTAATCCCAGCACTTTGGGAGGCCAAGGTGGGCGGATCATTGAGACCAGGAGTTTGAGACCAGCCTGGTCAACATATCAAAACCCCATCTCTACTAAAAATATAAAAAATTATCTGAGTGTGGTGGTATATATCTGTAGTTCCAGCTACTCTGGAGGCTGAGATAGGAGAATTGCTTGAACTTGAGAGGTGGAGGTTGCAGTGAGCTGAGATCAAGCCACTGCACTCTAGCTTGGGTGACAGAGCAAGACTGTCTCAAAAAAAGACAAAGAAAGGGAGGCCAGGTACAGTGGCTCACACCTGTAATCCCAGCACTTTGTGGGGCAGAGGTGGGAGGATTGCTTAAACCTAGGAGTTTTAGACCAGCCTGGGCAACATAGTGAGACATCGTGTGTTAAAAAAAATTAGCTTGGCTTGGTGGTGCTGGCCTAGAGCCCCAGCTCCTCTGGAGGCTGAGGCAGGAGGATCACTTCAGCCCTGGAGGTCGAGGCTGCAGTGAGTGATGATTGCACCATTGCACACCAGCCTGGGCAACAAAACCAGACCCTGTCTCAAAAAAAAAAAAAAAAAAAAAAAGCCAGAATATTTAGATTTCTTCGTTTTTTCCCACATGGGACTAATTTTTTTTGTGTAGATGGGATCTTGCTCTCTGGAAGTATAAGAAAATGACTGCTTTTCCTGCCTCAGAATCACACATCAATCTCACATCACATTTAGTTGTAAGAGCTCCTTAAGCCTTTTTCTGGTCTGGGAAGCACCTCAGCCCTTCCTTGTTTTCTATGATCTTGGGAAGTCATGGAATGTCCCTCAATTAGGGCTTATCTGGTATTTTCTCATGGTTAGCCTGGGGTTGTGAGTTTTGGGGAAGAAGGCCACATTGGTGAGGTGCCCTCCTCCTCCGTGAATCTTATCAGAAGAAGTACATGATACCAACACGTTTGATAAATTATTGACAGTGATAACTGGTGATGTTGACCTTGATCTCTTGGCTGAGGTAGGCTTGCTAGGTTTTCCCACTGGAAAGTTACTATATTTTTGTTCTTTTCATACTTTATCCTTTGGGATCATGGAGAATTTTATTTATTTATTTATTTGAGATGGAGTCTCGCTCTTGTTGCCCAGGCTAGAATGCAATGGTACAATCTCAGCTTACCGCAATCTCTGCTTCCCAGGTTCAAGGGATTCTTCTGCTTCGGCCTCCCAAGTAGCTGGGATTACAGGCATGTGCCACCATGCCTGTCTAATTTTGTATTTTTAGTAGAGACAGGGTTTCTCCATGTTGGTCATGCTGGTCTTGAACTCTTGACCTCAGGTGCTCCACCCACCTCGGCCTCCCAAAGTGCTGGAATTACAGGTGCAATCTGTGCCAGGCCTGGATAATTTTTTTTTTTTTTTTTTTTTTTGAGATAGTCTCACTCTGTCAACCATGCTGGAGTACAGTGGTGTGATCTTGGCTCACCGCAACCTCCGCCTCCTGGGTTCAAGGGATTCTCCTGGCTCAGCCTCCTGAGCAGCTGAGACTACAGGTGCTCACCACCACACCTGGCTCATTTTTTTTATTTTTAAGAGATGGGGTCTCACCATGTTGCCCAGGCTAGTCTCAAATTCCTGGGCTCATGTAATCCTTTTGCCTCAAGCTCCGAAAGTGCTGGGATTACAAGCATGACCCACCATGCCCCACCTTTTTTGACACTATTGAAAAGACCATCCTTTCTCCCTGAAGTTGCTTTTGTCTGAAGTTAGTTGGGCCATATTTGTGTGGGTCCATCCTGAACTCTCTGTTCTCTAACATTGATGTGTGGCTCTGTCCTTTTGCCAAAACCACATTTCTTTTTCTTTTCAAATAGAGATGGGGGCTGGGCGCAGTGGCTCACGCCTATAATCCCAGAAATTGGGAGGCTGAGGCAGGTGGATCACTTGAGGTCACGAGTTCGAAACCAGCCTGGCCAACATGGTGAAACCCCGTCTCTACTAAAAATACAAAAAAAATTAGCCAGGTGTGGTGGCGGGCCCCTGTAATCCCAGCTACTTGGAATCCTGAGGCAGGAGAATCTCTTAAACTTGGAGGTGGAGGTTGCAGTGAGCCGAGATCGCTTCACTGCACTTCAGTCTGGACGACAGAGTGAAACTCTGTCTGAAAACAAAAACAAACAAACAAAAAAATAGAGATTGGGTCTCACTATGTTGTCCAGGCTGGTTTCAAACTCCTGGGCTCAAGTGATTCTCCCACCTCAGCCTTCCACAGCGCTGGTGTTACAGGCATGAGCCACCACGCCCACTCATTTCTTTATTGCTGTAGCCTTATGGTAAGATTTGAAATCAGGCCATGTGAGTCCTCTTTGTTCTTGTTTCTCAAAATTGTTTTGTCTAGTTTAGTTCCTTTGCCTCCACATATATATTTTAGAATCAGCTTGTTGATTTCTTAGAAAAGATCATTGTGTATCAGTACATGGAAAGCTGCCGTATTCTTTTTTTTTTTTTTTTTTTTTTTTTGAGGCGGCGTTTCACTCTTGTTACCCAGGCTGGAGTGCAATGGCGCGATCTCGGCTCACCGCAACCTCCGCCTCCTGGGTTCAGGCAATTCTCCTGCCTCAGCCTCCTGAGTAGCTGGGATTACAGGCACGCGCCACCATGCCCAGCTAATTTTTTGTATTTTTAGTAGAGACGGGGTTTCACCATGCTGACCAGGATAATCTCGATCTCCTGACCTCGTGATCCACCCGCCTCGGCCTCCCAAAGTGCTGGGATTACAGGCTTGAGCCACCGCGCCCGGCTTTTTTTTTTTTTTTTAAGACAAAGTCTCTCTCTGTCACCCGGGCTGGTGTGCAAGTGGTGTTGGGATTACGGACGTGAACCGCTCTGCCCAGCTGGTACTAGGTTTTATAACTGTGTATTACTCCGTCCACTGTCACTACCCCCAGAACCAGTGCAGTTTCTGCCTCAGTCTTGCACCTTTAACCTCAGTGTCCTCAACCCCCAGGCTGTTCTCCCTACAGTGGACAGAGGGACCCTGTTAAGAATATCCTTCCTGCTGGTGGTGGTGGCTCACACCTGTAATCCTCCCAGCACTTTGGGAGGCCGAGGCAGGTAGATGACGAGGTCAGGAGATAGAGACCATCCTGACCAACATGGTGAAACCTTGTGCCTACTAAAATACACAAAACTAGCCAGGCATGATGGTGCTTGCCTGTAGACCCAGCTACTTAGGAGGCTGAGGCAGGGGAATTGCTTGAACCTGGGAGGCAGAGGTTGCAGTGAGCCGAGGTCGTGCCACTGCACTCCAGCCTGGTGACAGAGCAAGACTCTGTCTCAAAAAAAAAAAAAGAATATCTTTCCTAGCTGGGCGCTAGGTGGAAGGATCCCTTGAGCCCAGGAGTATGAGACCAGCTTGGGCAACATAGCGAGACCCCCATCTCCACAAAACATTTAAAAATTAGGAAGGCATGGCGGTGCCTACTTACAGTCCCAGCTACTCAGGAGGCTGAGGTGGGAGGATTGCTTCAACTCGGGAATTGGAGGCTGGAGTGAGCTGTGATCCTGTCATTGCATTCCAGCCTGCGAGACCCTATATCCTTCCTCTACATGGCTCTTAGTTCCCTCAGGGTAAAATTAAGTCCTCCCTGAGGCTCCATGATGTTCTCAAGCAGGTGAGCCTCAGTCCCACCTCAGCGCTTTTTCACATGCTGCTTCCACTGCCTGCCCTGCTTATCCCGCTGCCCCATGACCCTATGGCTCATTTCATCTGCACTCTAAGGCCTCCTCTGCCCTCAAGCCTCCTTCTCAAGAGGCTCTTCCCCCTACCCCCACCCTCTCAGCCACTCTGCTAAAATGCCCCACCCTGTTCTCTCTGTCCTCTTCCCCTGCTTAATTTTTCTTGGAAGCACTTGTCATTCCTGTCATTCTTTCACCTATTTGTTTGGCTTCTTTTTTCTTTTTAAGCTTGAGTCTTGCTCTGTCGCCCAGGCTAGAGTGCGGTGGCACAGTCTGCTCACTGCAACCTCTGCCTCCTGGGTTCAAGTGATTCTCGGGCCTCAGCCTCCCGAGTAGCTGGGACTCCAGGTGTACTTCAACAGGCCTGGCTAATTTTTGTGTTTTTAGTAGAGACAGTGTTTCACCATGTTAGCTGATCTCTAACTCCTGACCTCAGGTGATCGGCCCGCTTCAGCCTCCCAAAGTGCTGAGATTACAGGTGTGAGCCAGTGCCTGGCCAAAAAATTCTTTAAATATCAGGCTCACAGTGTGGTCTGACTTGCAGTTTTCCGAGCCCATGGGGCAGGAATGGGGGCAGGGAGCCTGGGGGGAGGCTTTGCCCTGAGGCAGGAAACTTGGCCTCAGGACATTAGGGTGAAACAGAGTTGGAGGGGATGGGTCTGGGTGTCCAAGGAGGGATATACCTAGAGATGTGCTGTAGGAGTAGCACAAGAGACCCCAAGAAGGGGGACGGGGCTGTTCCTGTCACATGCAACATTGTGGACTGCATCTGCCTGGATAGTTCCTTATGGCCTGGCTCGCCGTCATGCTGGGAGAGTCTCATGGTTGGAGGGAACTGGAACGTGTTTGCCTGGAGGTCACTACCTACTCCGCTCTAAGGAAGGGGCCTCCGGGAGGCTGGCTGTGGAATGCAGACTGTGGGTGGGGCCTGCCTGCCTGCATGCAGTTCACTTGGGCTCTCAGGGTGCCACAGAACTGGAAATCCACACATGGCTGACCACCCCTCGAGGGCTGCAGAGACGCAGTGAGCGTTCACTTTGCCCTGGCGTCTAGAACTATCTCCTCCAGTCCTCCCCACACCCCATTTGACAGAGCAGGACACCTATTGCAAGATGGGAGAGACTTTGCTGACAAGGTCCCACAGCTGGCATGTGCCAGGCTGGCTGGGGAACTCAGGTCACCCACTGCAGTGGGGAGCAGTTAGGATGACACCGAGGGTACCTAGGAGGGCGGAGTTGTGAGCTCCAGGACCCCACATTTGAGCAGTTTCCCTGACACTCTTAAAGTGCTGCTTGGCCGGCCAGTTTTTTTGGGGCCTTCTGAATAGAGGTGAAAGTCACAAGGTCAGCACTGGCCTACGATCACAGTTATAAAAAAGTTATAAAACCCTGACATTCAGATCACGTTGGAGACTAAAACAGCAAGTTTTCATTAGCATGCCTCATGTGACCTCAAGCCTGCTGTCCATACCCAGGAAATGGGGATGTGCAGGAAAAAATCCCAAAGTGGAGGACATCATCCTCCATGTGTGATCCAGTCCCTGCATTGCAGCTGACCTTCAGCACGACAGCCTGCATTGCTTCCTGGACTAGCTCACGAGATTGACTGAGCCAGTTCCCTGCCAGTGGACATTTAGGTCATTATTGGTTTTCATTCCACAAAGTACTGCCCTCAGGGAGTTGACTGTCTTTGCAGAACCACGCACCATATGTTTCTGGGTACTGGGAAAGGACACTTAAGACCCCTGCCCTCAAAGTGTTGATATTCTAGCTGGGACTGTCAGATAAATAAGCAGTTAGGCTGGGCACGCCGGAAATCCCAGGGCTTTGGGAGGCCGAGGTGGGAGGATGGCCTAGGCAATATCACTAAAAAAAATCCATGGCCAGGCCCAGTGGCTCATACATGTAATCCCAGCACTTTGGGAGGCCGAAGTGGGCAGATGATAAGGTCAAGAGATCGATACCATCCTGGCCAACATGGTGAAAACCCTCTCTACTAAAACACATAGAATTAGCTGGGCATGGTGGTGCCCGCCTGTAGTCCCAGCTACTCAGGAGGCTGAGGCGGGGAAATTACTTGAACCTGGGAGGTGGAGGTTGTAGTGAGCCGAGATCAAACGACTGTACTCCAGCCTGGCGACAAAGCAAGACTCCGTCTCAAAAAATAAAAGAAGTTCTTGTAGTTGCAGCTATTTGGGGGGCTGAGGTAGGAGGATGGCTTCAACCCAGGAGTTTGTGGCTGCAGTGAGCTATGATTGCATCATTGCACTTCAGCCGGGATGACAGAGTGAGATCCTGTCTGAAAAAAAAGTGCAAATAGACCAGAAAAGTACCAGCTAGTGGGCAGTGTTGTGTGTGAAAGGAAAACAGGGCAACACGAGGAGGAGGACCCGTCAGAAGGGAACAGGCCTCTCTGAAGAGGTGACATCTGAGTTGAGTCCTCGGTGACCGGTGGTAGCCAGGATCGTGGAAATACTTGGAGGAGATGAGATGGCCATTCCAGGCAGGGGGCCAGCATGTGCAAATATCCTGTGACAGGAATGTCTGGCCTCCTTGCTGTTCCTTTTTTATTTTTTGAGACAGTCTTACTCTGTTGCCCAGGCTGGAGTGCAGTGGTGGGATCTCAGCTCACCGCAACCTCCCCCTCCCAGGTTCAAACGATTCTCGTGCCTCAGCCTCCTAAGTAGCTAAGAGTACAAGTACATGCCACCACAGCCAGCTAATTTCTCTGTATTTTTAGTAGAGACGGGATTTCACCATGTTAGTCAAGCTGGTCTTGAACTCCTGACCTCAGGTGATCTACCTGCCTCAACCTCCCAAAGTGCTGTGGTTGCAGGTATGAGCCACCTCGCCCAGCCTTTTTGCTGTTTTTTTGCCGCCAATGTGGCTGGAGGGAGGGAGTGAGGAGGTAGTAGGGGAGGCGGGCACAGAGGTGACAGGGCCATGGGAAGCACTTGGGAACTCTCAAAGATTATGAGCAGAGAAGGGTCATGCTCTTAGATTGTATTGAGTTTTCCTTTTTTTTTAAATACTAGAGACAGGGTCTCATCATGTTGCCCAGGCTGGTTTCAAACTCTTGGGCTCAAGAGAGTGCCTACCAAGGTCCTAGGATTATAGGCATGAACCACTGTGCCCAGCCTGAGTTTTACTTTGATTGGGTGGGTTCTGTTTTGGATATCGTGGTAAGAGCTTCACATACCCTTCCACCTCCTCTCTCAGGCAGGTAGTATCATCCCCACATAACAGGTCGGGAAATGGAGGCACCAAGAGGTGACCTGACCCACCCATCTTGTCCAGAAAGGAAACACTGGATTCCAGCCAGGGTCTGGAGAGCCCCAGAGCCACCATCATGAATTGCCACAGGTCACCTCCTGCTTTTGCTTCCAGCCTGTTGTGTCCCTTGGGTGAGACCGGGGAGCAGGTGATGATGCCACGGCTTGAGTGCCAAGGGCGGGCCAGGAGCTACAGGATTCCTGAGCAGGGAGGGGCTGCTGGGCTGGGAATGGAGGAGGAGTGAGGCAAGGAGTGGATTGTGGAAGATGAGAAGCTGCTGCCTGAGCCTCGGTCTCCTCATCTGAAAAATGGCAGATTTGGCCCATTGTTCTGCAAGCATCGGTCATCTGCCTCCTGCCTGGCTGTTGGTTGGGTACTGGGGAGAGAGCAGAGAATGGGCTGGTTACAGGACTGTGCCCCCACATGGCTGCCTCTCTAATAGGATGTTGAGGTGGGAGCAGGGACAGAGTGCAGCTGGGTGAACACATCAGGAGCCCGGAAGATGCCAGCTGTGAGTGGCACTGCCTGTTGAGTGGGTTGGTGTGTGAAAGAAGGGGAGCAGCTTCCTATGGGGGGGGGGTAAGGGAGGCTGCAGTTTGCTCAGAGCTGCCTGCCTGCTCTGTGAATGCTGCAGGAAGAGAAGGTTCCAGGCTGAGGAAGCCGCCCGTGCAAAGGCCCTGGGGCAGGACAGTGCCTGGTGTGTTTTGGGAATATGGAGGAGGGACTTGTGGTTGGAGCAAAGCCAGCAAGACAGAGTGAGGTAGGGGAGGTGAGAGCAGGGAGTTGTGGGACAGATGCTTGTGGGGGCTGAAGGGAAAAGTTTGGCTTTTTTTTTTTTTTTTTGGAGATGGAGAATCTCGCTCTGTCACCAGGCTGGAGTGCAGTAGCGCGATCTCCGATCACTGCAACCTCTGCCTCCCAGGTTCAAGTGATTCTCCTTCCTCAGCCTTCTGAGTAACTAGGATTACAGGCACAAGCCACCACGCTTGGCTAATTTATTATTTTTGTTGTTGTTGCATTTTTAGTAGAGACAGGGTTTCACTATGTTGGTCAGGCTGGTCTTGAACTCCTGACATTGTGATCCACCCACCTCGGCCTCCCAAAGTGCTGGGATTATAGGCGTGAGACACCGCGCCCGGCCCAAGTTTGGCTTTTATTCCAAGTGAAGCCAGACCCCAGGGAGGGCTCTTAACAAAGAAGGGGTTTACAATGATACTGTATGCACAGACACCTTGTGGCTGCTTTGTGGGGGGCAGATTGTGGGGACCAACGGCACAACTGCACTGGCGTAGGCAGATAACAGTGGACATGCTGACAGCCTTGAACGTGGAGGGAATTGAGCAGAATCAGGCCTGATGTGGAGGTGAAGCTGGCAGGACTCGAGGCTGGACGAGGTGGGGATGAGGGCCAGGCGGAGCCCCAGGTCTGCAGCCTCGAGAGGGGTGTGTCCCCTCCCTGTCCTTCGGGGTGACCACAAGGATGCAGTGGTGCCCACCTGCAGACACTGTGTGGGCCTGGCACTATAAGGCATGGGTATCCTTGCTGGGTAATTGATGGCTATTGTTGGAAGGATGAGGCAGGTACCGAGGTGGGCACAGGAGGCTGGGTGTGGATCCCCACTTCTGCCCCAGTGGCGCCACAGAGAAGCTCCCGAGGTGGATGCAGGTGACTGACCGCAAGTCTGCCTCATTGGTGTCCCACCCACGTTCGCATCCTGGCTCTGCTCCTCCCTCGCTGAGCATCCTGGGCAAATCCCAAGACTGAGCCTCAGTCTACCCATCTGTGAAATAGGGCTTTTGGCCCTGGCATTTTTGAGACTTCCAACACCGCTGTGGTTGTCAGAGAATTTGCTGCGATGTTGCCCAAGATGGGTTAGAGGCAGCCTGTCGGGAGGCCAGCGTTCCTTGTGTGGCTGTTATCAGAGTCCTGAGAGACCAGGGTGCAAATGGGCCCTGGAGTGTGGGTTTCTACCGATGGCTCTTCCTGTGGCCAGCACCATGCTAAAGGCTGGCTGTGGTGTTATGTGAGACCTCCCAGCCACATTCCGACTTGAAGAGACAAGGAAGGGATCTCAGCCCAGGGTCCTGGCCAGGCCCTGCCAGCACCAGGCTGCCCAGGTGAGGGGTGGCTGGCCCTGAGGCGCTGGCTCTGGGCCATGATGCTGACTCACCTCTGTGGGCTTATCTGTTGATTCTCCCTCCCATGGGAAGGCTCTAGGTTTGAGCCTGCATCATTCCTGCACGTAGCCATCCCCGCCCTCATGGGGACTGGAAGTCAAAAGGCGCCTGGTGGAGCCTTGTGGTCTGTTCAAAAGATGGTAAATAAACAGCCTGGGCTTCTGATCTGTTGGACTCGACTTGGCACCTCTCCCATCACTGCTGGGTGCCACCTCCCACCTGTACCCTTCCCTGCTTGTCCCCTACTGCCTTCCTGGAGCCGTTATCCCCTTCCAGGGAGAGGTGGCCCATTTTAGAGCTCAGAAACCCACTCTGGTGGGTTGAAGTGACTTGAGCGAGGTCAAGCAGGTGTTGGGGCCCTCTGTGACAGACAGAAAGTGTCCTCCCACTGCCCACAGAGGGTGGATACCTGTCCAGGGCCACACAGCCCAGGAGGGACCGAGGTGGACTTTGAACCCAGGCTGCCTGGCTCCACAGTCTGGATCCTTCCCACCCATTCAACAAACACTTAATGAGCACCCACTGTCTGCCAGGCACTGTTCTAGGTAGTGGAGATCTAGCAGTGACCAGCCAAGTGCAAAGGCCCTGCCGTGTCACAGAACTAGACCTCCATCAAAGGCCATGTTGCTGAGAGTGGGAAGGGATGTGCATTTGGGAGGGAGGGGCGAAACCCATCACACCTGCCCATGGCCAGGTAGGCAGGGCCTATGGGGAAGGCAGAGAGAATAGCCCCTGCAAAGGCTTAAAGCCAGCAGTGCCAGAGAGAACCCAGGAGTCAGGTGCAAGGGGTGGGGCTTCGGAACCCAGTCAACACAGGGAGTAGGACTGAACAGGTCGGGCTAGGACCAGTCACTTGGCTTCTGCAAGAGAGAGGCTTGGAGGCAGGATCTTCATTTTAGGAAGGTCACTGGGTCCCAGCACTTAGGGAGGCCAAGACGGGTGGATCACGAGATCACGAGTTCAAGACCAGCCTGGCCCAGATGGTGAAACCCCCGTCTCTACTAAAAATACAAAAATTAGCCGGCCATGGTGGCAGGCACCTGTAATCCAAGCTACTTGGGAGGCTGAGGCAGAGAATTGTTTGAACCCAGGAGGCAGCTTTGCAGTGAGCTGAGATCACGCCACTGCACTCCAGCCTGGGCGACAATGCAAGACTTCATCTAAAAAAAAAAAAAAAAAAGAAAGGTCACTGGGGAAGGTGGGAGGATGGGCCAGGACTCTGGAGTCCAGCCTGGGCCCATGGATAAGAGGCCAGGTACTGCGGTGGCTTACACCTGTAATCCCAGTGCTTTGGGAGGCCAATGCAGGAAGATTGCTTGAAGCCAGAAGTTTGAGACCAGTCTGAACAACTTAGAGAAACCCTGTCTCTGCAAAAAATTAAAAAATTAGCTAGGCGTGGTCATGAATGCCTACAGTCCCAGTTACTTGGGAGGCTGAGGTGGGAGGATCACTAGAGTTCAGGAGTTAAAGGCTGCAGCGAGCTGTGATTATGCTACTGTACTTTAGACCGGACAATATAGCAAGACCCTAGCTCTTAAAAAAAGTAATTAGCCAGGTGTGGTGACACCTGCCTGTAGTCATAGCTACTCAGGAGACTGAGACTGAGGCTTGTGTCCTGGAGTTTTAGGCTGCGCTAAGCTGTGATTGTGCTGCTGATCCAGCCTGGGCAGAGTGAGACCCTGCCTCTAAAATAAATAAATAAGGCCACGCATGGTGGCTCACACCTGTAATCTCAGCACTTTGGGAAGCTGAGGCAGGCGGATCACCTGAGACCAGGAGTTCGAGACCAGCCTGGCCAACATGGCAAAACCCTGTCTCTACTAAAAATGGAAAGAAATTAGCCGGGCGTGGTTTTGGGTGCCTGTAATCCCAGCTACTCGGGGGGCTAAGGCAGGAGTGAGCTGAGATTGCACCACTGCCTGGGTGGCAGAATGAGACTCCATTTCACACACAAAAAAAGTTAATAAAATACATGGTTAATTGTGCATCTCCTATGCTTTGGGATACAGCGTTGGAGGATCCTGCCTTGGGGAGCTGAGATGTGGGTGTGGGGTCTGTGTGAGTCAGAACAAAACACCGCTAAGTGACATTTAGCATGTATGTTAGTTCTACAGAGAACAAAGGCATGCGGGGAGGAGGAGACAGAGTTGTGGATGGGGGTGAGACACGTTTCTGAGAAAATGTCATTCGAGTGGGATCACTCTGAGTTTGGCGAGGTCACTTTGTCTTACGGACCAGGAAACCTAGACCAGAGAGGCAAGGCAGCCTGCCTAGGGTCATACGGCACAGAGGTGGCCGAACAGGGACTGGAACACAGGGCAGCCAGGGTACACAGAGGGCGTTGTAGCAGCAGCAAGGAGAGAGCAGAGGGGTAGGCAGCTTTCGGTACTCTCAGATGTGGATGGGATCAGGGAAGAGGAAGTAGATGACAGAGGCCAGAATGTCACTTCCAGCTAAGAGGCCGGTCAGTGTTCTGGGCAGAGGCGGTTCGGAGGTGGTGTCTGGAAGGCTCAGAGCACTCCTGCTGCTGTGTCCCAGAAAGCCCAGGCCCTCCTCACCAAGCCCCTAGGAGATTTCTGGGAGGCTCTTTTTCGGCGCAGCCCAGGCTGATGGTGAATGTTGCTGCCCTTTGCATGCAGCAGTCTGGGAACTTTTAGAAGCAAAATTGGATGAGTCCCAGGGCTCCTGGCGCGCTCAGCCTGGCATGCAGGCCTTCTGCACCTGCCCCGTCCCGTCCTCAGAACCTCCCCTGAGAGCTGCATCGCCGTCACCCAGGCTGTGCCCTCCTGTGCCCAGCTCATTACAGTACCCCAGGCACAGAAAGTCGCCTTCTTCTGCGTGTGCCCATAGCTCTATGTACTCTCTTGGGCGTCACTCCCGCCCAAGAGAGAGTTCTGAAGCTGTGATTGTCCCTTGTCTGTGCTGGGTGCTGGTGGCGTCTGGGGCATCACCATTGTCCTCACGGTGCCTGGCGCCTCACACACAACCAAAGCAGAGTCACAGGACAGCACAGGCAAACACTGGAGGTTCAAAGCCGGGCCCTGGCTGGGAGTTACTGGAGAGTCTGCTTAAGACGTGCTCAGGCCAGACGAAGTGATCCCAGCACTTTGGGAGGCCGAGGCGGGTGGATCACAAGGTCAAGAGATTGAGACCATCCTGGTCAATATGGTGAAACCCCGTCTCTACTAAAGATACAAAAATTAGCTGGGCATGGTGGTGCGCGCCTGTAGTCCCAGCTACTCAGGAGGCTGAGGCAGGAGAACTGCCTGAACCCAGGAGGCGGAGGTTGTGGTGAGCCGAGATCGCGCCATTGCACTCCAGCCTGGGTAACAAGAGCGAAACTCAGTCTCAAAAAAAAAAGACATGCTCCCTCAGAAGGCCAGGTGGCCTAGTGGTTAGACAGCTCAGGCCACCCCTAGATGCTGTGACCTTGGGCAGGCCCCCACCCTCTGAGCCTCATTTGGCTCTATAAAATGGAATCAACAGGCCCATCTTAATGGATCTGGTCATGGTTAAATGGGTTAATAGGCAGGTGCAGTGAGGTCGTTGCAGGGAGTTCAAGACCAGCCTGGGCAATATAGTGAGACCTCACCTCTACAAAAACCTTTTAAAGTAGGCTGGGTGCGGTGGCTCATGCCTGCAATCATAGCACTTTGAGAGGCTGAGGCAGGTGGATCACTTGAGGTCAGGAGTTCAAGACCAGCCTGGCCAACATAGTGAAAGCCCATCTGTACTAAAAATATAAAACTTAGCTGGGTATGGTGATGTAAAACATGCCTGTAATCCCAGCTACTTGGGAGGCTGAGGCAGATGAATTGCTTGAGCCTGGGAGGCGGAGGTTGCAGTGAGCTGAGATTGTGCTCTTGCACTCCAGCCTGGGTGACAGCAAGACTCTCTCTCTCTCTTTTTTTTTTTTTTGAGACAGAGTCTCACTCTGTCGCCAGCACCAGGCTGGAGTGCAGTGGCTCAATCTCCGCTCACTGCAACCTCCGCCTCCCGGGTTAAAGCGATTCTCCTGCCTCAGCCTCCTGAGTAGCTGGGACTATAGGCACACACCACCATGCCCAGCAACTTTTTGTATTTTTAGTAGAGACGGGGTTTCACCATGTTGACCAGGATGGTCTCAATCTCTTGACTTTGTGATCCACCCGCCTCGGCCTCCCAAAGTGCTGGGATTACAGGTGTAAGCCACCACACCTGGCCAACTCTGCCTCTTTAAAAACAGAAATAAAAAACAAAACTTAAAGTGGTGGTAGGTACCTGTGGTCCCAGCTACTTGGGAGGCTGAAGTGGGAGGATCACTTGAGCCCTAGAGTTGGAGGCTATAGTGAGCCATGACCTTACTTACCACTGCAGTCCAGCCAGGGCAACAGTGTGAGACCCTGCCTCTATTTAAAAACAACACAAAAAGGTTAATAATCCGTGAGAAGTTCTCAATGCCTTGCTTGGCATAGTCAGTGTTGAATAGGTATACTCTAAATTTTTTTGGACTCAGTAATGCGTGTGATGCAGAATTCAAAGATGTAGGAGAACATGGGGTGGCTCCCTCTCCACCAGGCCCCAGCCTCCTCGGTCCTGTTTTGTTTCTCTTTGGTTGTCTTAGTCACAGAGTACAGACTTTCTTTCTTTTGTACCTTTTCTCCTTCCTACCTTCCTCCCTCGCTCCCTTCCTTCCTCCCTCCCTCCCTCTCTCCCTTCCTCTCTTCCTCCCTTTTTCCCTCCATCCTCCCATCCTCTCTCCCTGCCTCCCTTCCCTCCCTTCCTTCCTTCCTCATTTCCTTTCTTTCTTTTTTCTTTCTGCCGTAAAACTGATCAGTATCAACCTTTTCTTTTTTTCTCACTTAGTACACCCATAAGGGAGTTACATGTCTAGAATAAAGACAGGCTCTTTCTTTCTGTGTGTCTATTGCTGCATACTGGCATGGATAGGCCGTAATTTATATATAAATAAACATTTTTAATTTTAATTTTAATTTTTTTGAGACAGAGTCTCACTCTGTTGCACAGGCTGGAGTGCAGTGGCGTGATCTTGGGTTACTGCAACGTCCACTTCCCTAGTTCAAGTGATCGTCCTGCCTCAGCCTCCTGAGTAGCTGACTGCAGGCACTTGCCACCAGGCCCGGCTAATTTTTATAGTTTTATAGAGACAGGCTTTCAAGTAATTCACCCACCTTGGCCTCCCAGAGTGCTGGGATTGCACATGTAAGCCATTACGCCCAGCCATATATCTTATATATAAGCTGATTGAAAATGTATATTTTCAGAAAGAAAAAAAAATATTTCAATCAGCTTCCTTAGGTTGAACGTAATTTATATTTGACTAGTTCCCCTTTTCTGGGCTTTACAATTCTTTGAGAGTGGAATTTTTCATCTTACTGGGAAACTAACATGATTATAACAAATCTGTGGGCAAATTTTAATGGAATGTCTACCCTGTACTTTTGTATCTGAATCTTGATGGACATGTTCTCCTCAACTTATGACCTTTTCCTGAGATTTCAGCTAGACATAGTTAATTGCATAAATCTTAAATGTATATCTTGATTTTTTCTTTTTATTTATTTATTTCTTTTCTTTTTTTTTTTTTTTGGTGACAGGGTCTCCCTCTCTTTCCCAGGCTGGAGTGCAGTGGTGCAGTCATGGCCTCAGTCTCCTGGGCTCAAGTGATCCTCCTGTATCAGCTTCCTGAGCAGCTGACACTATAGGAGAATGCCACCACGTGCAGTGAATTACTTTTTGTAGAGACAGGGGCTCATTATGTTGCCCATGCTAATCTCGAACTCCTGACCTCAAGTGATCCACCCACCTTGGTCTCCCAAAGTGCTGGGATTACAGGTGTGAGCCACTGCTCCAAATTTTGATTTTCTTTTTTTGTTTCTTTTCTTTTTTGTTTTGTTTTGTTTTGTTTTGAGACAGAGTTTTGCTCTGTTGCTCAGGCTGGAGTGCAGTGGTGCAATCTTGGCTCACTTCAACCTCTGCTCCCAGGTTCAAGTGGTCCTCCTGCCTCAGCCTTCCCGAGGATTACAGGATTACAGGTGCATGCCACCACACCCAGCTAATTTTTATATTTTTAGTAGAGATGGGGTTTCACCATATTGGTCAGGCTGGTCTCAAACTCCTGACCTCGTGATCTGCCCACCTTGGTCTCCCAAAGTGCTGAGATTTACAGGCGTGAGCCACGGTGCCTGGCCCAAGTTTTGATTTTCTAATAAATGATTGTACCTTGGGACCTACTGGCTAGATCAAGATGCAGGACTTCTTCCTAGTCTCAGAAGTTTCTCATGCCCCTTCCAGTCCATTTCCCAAAAGGGAACCACTGCCCTGATTTCTATCTCCAGAGACGAGCTTTGCCGGTTCAAGTTCAGGTCCACCCTGTGACTCAGCAAGAAAAACAAGGACATGTGTCTACAAAAGGCACATATGAGAATGCTCAGAACAGCTTTATTTGTAATAAATTCAAGCTAAGAAGACCCAGATGTCCATCAAGTGGTGAATAGACAAGCAAACTGTAGTCCATCGGTGCAATGGACAGATTCGACCATGAAAAGGAATGAACGTCAGACACACTGGACAGACAGGATGTGATTTTATCATATGCCGCTCCCATGTTGTTTTATCGTTGACATCTTCCATTTGCACACTTCAGAAATAATCATTGAAAGGGTGGAGCTGGGGCACTGTTTCGAGGGGCACATGCCATCACTGCTGCTGCTGGTGATTCTGTGTCTAGCCAGCGCCCCATGGTTTCTGACACGCTGCATTTGTCTTTTTTTTTTTTTTTTGAAACATTGCTCTGTCACCCAGGCTGGAGTGCAGTGGCATGATCTTGGCTCACTGCAACCTACCCACCCACTCTCGTTCAAGCAATTCTTGGGCCTCATCTTCCCAAGTAGCTGGGATTACAGGTGCCCACCACTACACCCAGCTAATTTTTGTATTTTTAGTAGAGACAGGATTTCACCATGTTGGCCAGGCTGGTCCCGAACTCCTGACCTCAGGTATTCCACCTGCCTTGGCCTCCCAAAGTGCTGGAATTACAGGTGTGAGCCACTGCACCCAGCCTTTTTTTGTACTTTTTGTTGAGACGGGGTTTCACCATGTTGGCCAGGCTGGTCTTGAACTCCTGGCCTCAGGTGATCTGCTTGCCTCAGCCTCCAAAGTGCTGGGATTACAGGTGTTAGCCACCATGCTCTGCCTGAGGTGCTGCATCTCTGATGTGCGAGATGCCACGTGTCCCTGCCTCTCAGGTTCCTACCTGTGAGCTAGGTGGCCTGGGTTCTGGGAGGGCCAGGGCTGCGTGTGCTGTTCATAGGGTTAGTCCCCTGGGAGGGCCTGGTGTCCACTGTGCTGTGAAGGGGAGGCAAGGGCCTGTGCTGAGAGATGACTTGGGTTCTGTGACCCGCACTGGGGAGTCCCCTCACTGTCTGCCTTGCTGCAGTCACTCCACTTTCTGATTGATGTAGCTTGTTCCCTCCCTCCCTTTGCTCAGAGAGCTCTCTCCAGTTATCCCAGCCCCAACCCCTCTTACCCCAAGGTGTGTCTTCCTTGCACCCACCCCATCAGAATGTTGGCGCCAGTGTCGCCAGCACCTCCCAAGTGCTCAGGAGCCAGTGACAGAGATTCACTTCTTCTCATGCAAGCCTCGAACTGTGACCTTGTCGAAGTCTCATATCCTCTTTGTGCCTCAAGCTCCTCATCAGCCAAATGAGAGGCTGATGGGAGGAGAGTATAGCTCAGTTATCAGCGTTAACTGGGCATCTTGCGTGATAGGCAGGGCCCTCGGACTTTCTGTCATCCTCAGGAGTGCGGCTTGAGGACAGGTAGCATCCTGGGCCTGGAGAGTGGACTGTGATGCCTCTGGCTGCAAAGACAGGATGCAAAGGCCGGAGTTTGTCCCCCAGGGTCTCCCCTCTGTCTTGCCTCCTTCTACCCTCCTGGCTCTTCTCCGTCCAGTCTGCTCCCAGGTAGTGGCCATCCACCTCCCAAACCACCCTTGGATCTGCCTAGGGCCTGTCTACTGCCCTCTGTGCCCCTGCATGCCATCTCCCTAGTCTTGCCCCTGATGTCACTCACCTCAAATACAGCAGTCCCCCCACCTGCTTCCTGCTCCCATTCCCTTCCCTGCATCAGCCAGAGGGAGATTTTCAAAGCTTACATTTGTTAATAATATGGCCAAAGATGGATTACATTTGTTATAATCCATCCCCGAATTCCAGCTGGTGGCCTTGCTGTAACAGTGATGACCAGCCTCCTTATTGTAATCCCCAGCACCGCCTCCCCCCAACCCCGGTGCTGGCCACTGGAGGCTGCTTCTAATACTTCACTGCCCTGCTCTGCCAGCAGCGCCCCCGTGGGGGCCTTCATAGCTCTGTTGCCCGTCAAGATCCCTTTTTTCATGCAGTCCAGGCTGCAAGCCCCCCGAGTGCTTGTACTGACCTGTTGTGTGGTCACTGTTGTGTCATTGCACCCAGCCAGAGGAAGTGCTTCAGAAGAGGTAGAATGGCCTCCCAGCTGATGGGGCTGGAACCCATCATTCAGAGTGTGTGGCAAGAGAACATCATCTCCCCCGACTCCACCCGCTGGGTAATACATCCCCAGGAATTTCCAGTGCCCAGCCCTGGCTGAGAAACAGTTCTCCTGGAACCCTCCAGCACCCTCTTCAGGGGTTCCCAGCATGGGTAGGGCCACCTGCCAGCTGGGAATGGTTGTAGTATTAGTGGCACTTGGTCAGGGACTCAGGATGCTTGGTCAGGGACCCTGGATCTGTCTTATTCTGTACAGGACACAGCTGTACAGTACCAATGGTCCTGTGTCCTGTATAAATTTTCAACAATGCTGACATTCATCTTGGTATAAAACCTGTTTGAAATTCTCTGTGCCGGCTGAGTGTGGTGGTTCACACCTGTAAACCCAGCAATTTGGGAGGCCAAGACGGGTTGATTACTTGAGGTTGAGTTGAAGACCAGCCGGCCAACATGGAGAAACCCCGTCTCTGCTAAAAATACAAAAGAATTAGCTGGGCATGGTGGCACGTGCCTGTAATTCCAGCTATTCGGGAGGCTGAGGCAGGAGAATCGCTTGAACCCCAGAGGCAGAGGTTGGAGTGAGCCAGGATTGTGCTACTGCACTTAAGCCTGGGCAACAAGAGGGAAGCTCTGGCTCAAAAAGAAAAAAAAAGAAAGAAATTGCCTAGAACCTTTCACCATTTTATGTGAAACAGCGGAATTCCTTTGGAGCCTTTAATGTACTCTGAGCTGTTCCTACTTGAGTGCCCAACTGGAAGCTTTCATTTTCCTTACTGAGGGTACAGGTGACGTCCTGTCTTCCTTCCTGTTGGAGTCCTGGTGTATTCACTGTAAGTCAGTGCAGGCTACTTCCTTACATCTTCTGGGGTGGTTGTGCCCGACACTTTTCCATTGTGAAAGACATAGAATATATATTTTCCTTTTTTTAATTATTTTTTTGGTGATAGAGTCTTGCTCTGTTGCCCAGGCTGGAGTGCAGTGGCCTGGTATTGGCTCACTGCAACCTCCGCCTCCTGAGTTCAAGCGATTCTCTTGTCTCAGCCCAGGAGTAGCTGGGATTACGGCTCCTGGCACCACGCCTGGCTAATTTTTGTATTTTTTAGTAGAGATGGGGTTTCACCATGTTGGCCAGGCTGGTCTCAAACTCCTGACCTCAAGTGATCCGCCCACCTCTGCTTCCCAAAGTGCTGGGATTACAGTTATGAGCCGCTGTACCCCACCAGGTTATGTATTTTTCTTAAACAGCTCTATTGAGTGGTAATTTACATTCTGTGAAATCGATCCATTTCAGAATTAGTGGTCTTTACTCATTTTGTAGTAATTTTTTTTTTTTGACACAGAGTCTCGCCCTGTTGCCCAGGCTGGAGTGTAGTGGTGCAGTCATGGCTCAATACAGCTTCAGCCTCCTGGGCTCATGCCATCCTCCTCTCTCAGCCTCCCAAGTAGCCAGGACCATGGGCATGGGCCACCACACCCAGCTAATTTTATTTTATTTCATTTTATTTTTTGTAGAGATGGGGTCTTACTATCTTGTCCAGACTTTTACAGTTAACTTTAGTAAACATCACCATAGTCCAGATTTAGAACATTTTCATCACCCCAGAGAGGTCCTTCCCTCCATTGGCAGTCACTCCCTGTTCCCACTCCCAGGTGTCCACTGATCCACCTTCTGCTTCTGTAGATGAGACTTTACTGGACATGAAACAAACTATTTTATCATCAATAACTTTCCTTGTATTTTACGTGTATACATGGGGCATTATGTTGATTTAAAACAGGTAGGAAATGCATTGATTTCTTGGGTATGGGGGAAATTTAACAAATACATGTCAGGGAATGGGCCCCCTGGGAGTGCTGGGGGTGGGGCACAGCCTGCCAGAGGGAAATGGTTCTGGTCACCGTGACTTTTGATGTAGACCCTCCTGAGCTCCTCACGCCTCAGGACCCTCTAAGACCAGAGCATTCCCCAGGGCCCAGCTGGGGGTGGTGTCTTTGCTGAGGTCGCCTAAATTGCAAGACAGTTGCCCTACCACGTGTTGTCACACTTCCTGTCCCTTGATCCGGATGAATGAGTAATTTCTGTCCCTTTCCCCTCACAGGGACTTCCTTCCCCGCGGGTCAGGAATCGTCACTCGGCGGCCTCTGATTCTGCAGCTCATCTTCTCAAAAACAGGTAAGGTGGGGTGGCCTGAGGTTCAGCAGGAAGTGAACGTAGGTGTGGTGACCAGGAGGAGCCAGAAGTGGAGGGTGGAACTTGGGTCCCGGGCTGCCATTGGACATTGAATTCACATGTTCCACGTGTGTGAGGAAGTTGAAAAACGTCTCTGTGAACACTTATACACCCACACTGCAAGGCCTCAGCTGTGACCAGCATGCCAGGTGCTTTCTTTTCTTTCTTTTTTTTTTTTTTTGAGATAGAGACTCGCTTTGTCTCCCAGGCTAGAGTACAGTGGCGTAATCTCAGTTTACAGCCTCCCGAGTAGCTGGGATTATAGGTGAGCACCACCACACCCAGCTAATTTTTTGTATATATTTTTTTGAGATGGAGTTTCGCTCTTGTTACCTAGGCTGGAGTGCAATGGCGCGATCTCGGCTCACCGCAACCTCCGCCTCCTGGGTTCAAGCAATTCTCCTGCCTCAGCCTCCCAAGTAGCTGGGACTACAGGTGCGCGACACCATGCCCAGCTAATTTTTGTATTTTTAGTAGAGACTGGGTTTCACCATGTTGATCAGGAAGGTCTCGATCTCTTGACCTCGTGATCCACCCGCCTTGGCCTCCCAAAGTGCTGGGGTTATAGATGGGAGCCACTGTGCCCAGCCTAATTTTTTTTTTTTTTTTTTTTTTTTGAGACGGAGTTTCGCTGTTGTTACCCAGACTGGAGTGCAATGGCAATGGCACCATCTCGGCTCACCACAACCTCCGCCTCCTGGGTTCAAGCAATTCTCCTGCCTCAGCCTCCTGAGTAGCTGGGACTACAGGCGCGCACCACCATGCCCAGCTAATTTTTGTATTTTTAGTAGAGACGGGGTTTCACCTTGTTGTCCAGGATGGTCTCGATCTCTTGACCTCGTGATCCACCTGCCTCAGCCTCCCAAAGTGCTGGGATTACAGGTGTGAGCCACCGCGCCTGGCAATTTTTTGTATTTTTAATAGAGACGGGGTTTCACCTTGTTGGCCAGACTGGTATTGAACTCCTGACCTCAAAATGATCGTCCCACCTCGGCCTCTCAAAGTGCTGGGATTACACATGTGAGCCAATGCACCTGGCCCCATGTGTGCTTTCAATATGACATAGTAATCCAGTGTTGCTGAACCCTTTCAAAACCAGTAGCAGACATTGTGACACATCCATCCTTCACACCCTAGTACACCTCCCCATGCAGTGAAGACACCTGTCTACAGAGTCTCAGCACCATGCCCCAGAGAAGGAGCCATTCCCGCAGGTCATTCACGTCCATTCCCACAGGATGTCGCCAGTTGTCCCCAGATATCTGGCTGGTTTTGCAGCTGCTCTGCTCAATCCTATGCTATACTCTTGTTCTGTCGTCTTCTTTTTTTTTTGTTAAAGCAGTCTCTTTTTTTGTTTTGTTTTTTGAGACAGAGTCTTGCTTCGTCACCAGGTGCCAGGCTGGAGTGCAGTGGCGTGATCTCGGCTCACTGCGACCTCCACCTCTGGGTTCAAGAAATTCTCCTGCCTCAACCTCCCGAGTAGCTGGGACTATAGGTGCGCACCACCGCGCCCAGCTAATTTTTTTTTTTTTTTTTTTTGAGATGGAGTTTCGCTCTTCTTACCCAGGCTGGAGTGCAATGGCACAATCTCGGCTCACCACATCCTCCGCCTCCTGGGTTCAGGCAATTCTCCTGCCTCAGCCTCCTGAGTAGCTGGGATTACAGGCATGGGCCACCAAGCCCAGCTAATTTTGTTCTTATTTTTTAGTAGAGACGGGGTTTCACCACGTTGACCAGGATAGTCTTGATCTTCTTGACCTTGTGATCCACCCGCCTTGGCCTCTCAAAGTGCTGGGATTACAGGCGTGAGCTACTGCGCCTGGCCTAATTTTTTGTATTTTTAGTAGACGTGGGGTTTCACCATGTTGGCCAGGATGATCTCGATTTCTTGACCTTGTGATCCACCCGCCTTGGCCTCCCAAAGTGCTGGGATTACAGGCGTAAGCCACTGCGCTTGGCATTTTTTTTTTTTTTAAGAGACAGGGTCTCACTCTGTTCCGCGGGCCATGTAGTGGTGCAGTCGTAGCTCACTGCAGCCTGGACCTCCTGGGCTCAAGCAATCCTCAGCTTCTTTGGTAGCTAAGACTACAGGTGCACACATCACACCTAGCTGATTTTTTTTATAGAGATGGGATCTCACTATGTTACCTAGGTAGGTCTTGAACTCCTGGCCTCAAGCAGTCCTCCTGCCTCAGTTTCCCACAGTGCTGGGATTATAGGCATGAACCATCGTGCTAGCCCTTGACCATTGCTTTTTATTTTGTATTGTATTTATTTATTATGAGATGGAATCTCACTCTGTCACCAGTTTGGAGTGCAGTGGTGCGATCTCGGCTCACTGAAACCTCTGCCTCCCGGGTTCAAGTGATTCTCCTGCCTTAGCCTCCTGAGTAGCTGGAACTACAGACGTGTGCCACCATGCCCGACTAATTTTTGTATTTTTAGTATAGACTCGGTTTTACCATGCTGGCCAGGATGGTCTCCATCTCTTGACTTTGTGATCCGCCCACGTCGGCCTCCCAAAGTGCTGACAGATGTGCAAACTGCATTTTTTTTTTTTTTGAGTGGAGTCTCTTGTCACCCAGGCTGGAATGCAGTCGCATCATCTTGGCTCACTGCAACCTCCACCTTCCAGTTTAAGCGTTTCTCATGCCTCAGCTTCTTGAGCAGCTGGGACCACAGGCATGAGCCACCACACCTGGCTACTTTTTTTTGTTTTTAATAGAGACAGGGTTTCACCATGTTGGCCAGGCTGGTCTGGAACTCTTGAACTCAGGTGATCTGCTCACCTTGGCCTCCCAAAGTGCTGGGATTACAGGCATGAGCCACTGTGCCTGACCACAAACTGCATTTTTAATGAGTCCCTGGTGATGCTGCTAGTCCCTGGCCACACCACTGGGAGAGCCTGACCTGCTGGGTGGAGGCTTGGAGCAGAGACTGCCCAGGTTCCAATCCCGGCTCCTAGGGAGGTACCGCCAATGTGTTTCCTGTCTGGGCAGTGAAGATAATAACATCACCTTATTGTTAGCCTTGAAGAACACGTTATTTAATACATGTTGGGGAGGAGAGGAGAGAAGAAGCAAAGAGCCTTGGCCAGGCGGGAGCATGGAGGGCAGACCTGACCGTTTCCTGACCTGGATGAACGGATGATGGCTTCCTGACATCTGTCCCCACTTTACAGAGGAGGGAGCTGAGGCTTCCTGACCACTTGCCTTAGGGCACATGGGAGCATTGTCTTTAGAGCCCGCCCTTGAGCCTACTCTTGGGGAATGTAGCCTTAGGCCGAGGTGTGGCTTGACCAGATCCCTGTGGCTGTCAAAGAAAAGGGACCACAGGGCCACTTGCTGGGGCCAGTGTTGGGGCGGTACCCTGGAGGAGGAAGGAGTAGGTGCTGGGAGGGATGGGGGGATGGGTGTGGCAGCTGTGGTAGCGATGGAGACATAGTTGCATCCTGTTGGGCTGGTTGAGGGGATGCAGGAAAAGGGAGTCCCAGGGGTGTCCCACGTGGGTGGGGCCCTTTCCTGCCTCCCAGCTTGCACCCCCATCCATGCCTGATTATGGCAATTTCAGTCTCTTTTTTTGTTTTGTTTTTTTTGAGGCAGGGTCCTGCTCTGTTACCCAGGCTGGAGTACAGTGGCACGATCTCGGCTCCCTGCAAGCTCTGCCTCCCAGGTTCAAGCAATTCTTCTGCTTCAGTCTCCCAAATACCTGGGACTATAGGCGCACACCACTCAGCCTGGCTAATTTTTATATTTTTAGTAGAGATGGGTGTTTCACCATGTTGGCCAGGCTGGTCTTGAACTCCTGGCCTCAAGTGATCCCCCCACCTTAGCCTCCCAAAGGGCTGGGATTAGAGGCGTGAGCCACTGCGCCCAGCAGATTTTTAAGTTGAGATGAGGTCTTGCTATGTTGACCAGGCTGGTCTCAAACTCCTGGGCTCAAGCGGTTCTCCCATCTCAGCCCCCCAAAATGCTGGGATGACAGGGGTGAGCCACTGTGCATGGCCAGGCTCCATTCTTGTATTGCTCCAAGTAGGTGCCCACTCTGTGCTGGGCCTCAGTTGATCGCCAGGGAGGCAGTGTGAGCACCTGACATGGTCTCAGCCCCCGAGCCTCAGCTTGTGAGTGTCTGTTGGATTCTCCTTTGGGTTGGGGGCCCAGAGAGAACATTCTAGGTAGGGAAACAGCATTAGCAAAACAGTGAGGGGTGGCTTGAGGTTGGGGAGGGGCCCGGAGGCAGGAAGGACTGAGACTAGCAGGCATTTTGAGGATTCAGGCATCGGGAGCTGATGGTAGAAGAGTACTGGCTGCTATGTTCAGCAGGGACAGGCAGGGAGCAGAAAGCAAGTGGGGGAGGCTGGCATGGTGCCAGGAAAGAGGTGGTGCTGGCAGATGACGGGCAGTCTAGAATGTCCTCCAGGCCAAGTATTAAGCAGCATATGCACCCGGCTGGAGGAGGTGGATGGGATGTAGGATGCCCTGCTAACAGGAGAGGAAAATGAACACAGGCCAGGAGTTTGAGACGATTTCTGGGTGATTGCTGGGGCCTGTGGGGCCTTGTTGGGGATACCATGGACCACGTGGTTCCTAGGGATTGGAAGCTGACTCTCCATGACCACACTCAGAGCAAGGCTGCCACCCTTTACTGGCCCGGGACTTGTTAAAGTGACTTCCCTCTCTGTGCCTTGGAGGCTTCACCTGTAAAATGAGGGTGATGGTGGTGCTGCCATCATGGCCGTGGCACCCCACTGGCTGTGGTGTGGCTGTCTCTTCCTGTGGGGTCTGATGTCCAAACACAAGGCCCCTGCAGCTTGGCTTTCGTCCCCTCTGGTTTCGGTGATGCCCGGCGTGGCCCAGGTTGCCCTCATTCTGACCGTTCCCAGTGAATCATGACTTCTAGCCATAGAAGTTTAAACATTACCTAAGACCACAGCCATCAGGAAGTTTGGTGGCCCACGGGTGAACCCTGCCCTCATTGGGAAGCAGCCCCATAAACTCTGGGTGCCTGGGACTGTTCCTGTGTGGAATGTGCATGGCAAGGCCCTGTGAGCCACCCCTCCCCACTGCCCTTGGCCTTGAACTGGACTTTGTCTGCTCACAGGAACCAGGGGAGAGAAGTCAGGACCTGGCTCCAGGCCTTGTGGCCCTTGCCAGTCTCTGGGAACCTCACCCCCTCCTGGTCCCCAGCTGCTGCCAAGATCCATATCCCTCCTGATTCTCAGGCCCAGCTTGCTGGTTCCCACTGCCAGGTCTCTGTGCTCACTGTGCTGCCTACCCAGAATGCACGGTCTGCTACATGCCGCCGTCTCTGCCGCTCACCCCTACTCAGTCACTTGCCACCTTCGTACTCAGTAGAACAAGTTATGCTGTTGTTTTTTCTTTTTCTTTTTCTTTTTTTTTTGAGATGGAGTTTCGCGCTTGTTACCCAGGTTGGAGTGCAATGGCGCGATCTCGGCTCACCGCAACCTCCGCCTCCTGGGTTCAGGCAATTCTCCTGCCTCAACCTCCTGAGTAGCTGGGATTACTACAGGCACGCGCCACCATGCCCAGCTGATTTTTCTGTATTTTTAGTAGAGACGGGGTTTCACCATGTTGACCAGGATGGTCTCGATCTCTTGACCTTGTGATCCACCCACCTCGGCCTCCCAAAATGCTGGGATTACAGGTGTGAGCCACTGCGCCTGGCCATTTTGTATTTTTGATAGAGATGGGGTTTCACTATGTTGGTCAGGCTCGGGCCAAGTGAGGGAGCTTAAAAAGTTGGTGCAGTGCTCCTTTTTTGTTTTGTTTTGTTTTGAGGCACAGTTTTGCTCTCGTTGCTCAGGCTGGAGTACAGTGGCGTGATCTCAGGTCACCGCAACCTCCTTGTCCCAGGTTCAAGCAATTCTCCTGCTTCAGTCTCCCGAGTAGCTGGGATTACAGGCATGCGCCACCACGCCTGGCTAATTTTGTATTTTTAGTAGAGGCGGGGTTTCTCCATTTTTGGTCAGGCTGGTCTCGAACTCCTGACCTCATGTGATCCCCCTGCCTCAGCTTCCCAAAGTGCTGTGATTACCAGTGTGATCCACTGTGCCCTGCCCACCTGTACCCCTTCTTGCCTACTGGGCAGGAAGTGACAGGGTTACTTTACCAAGTTCCTTCCCCTAGTGAGCCCTGCCCATCACTCTGCCATCCATCTGCAGCCTTATGTCTGGAGAGGAAACTAAGCTGGCATGCGTCAGGCTGTGGACTGGCTGGGATGCCAGCCCAGGCTGTCACCTTTCCTGTGGCAATGTGTCCTGGACCGGGAGATGCTTGCCTGTTGTCTTGGATCAGAGAGCTCAAGGGCTAAATGGGCGTGGGAAGTGCTTTGTGCTGTGCCCTCTGAAGGCTCAGGAAAGTCTGGCGTGAGTGGATCCTGCCTGCTGGTGTGGTAGCCAGGGTCTCCTGATGGTGGCTCAGCCCCAAGTTGTTCCTCCCAGTCATGCCTGCCCACGCCAGGTTTGGGAAAGGCAGATCTCCTCTCCTTGCCTTCAGGGACAGCCTGGTCATTATGCTCTTTGCTAGGGGGATGATGAGAAGATCCAGGGCCAGCCCCAGTGTGCAAAGCACTGGGACCCTAGCCCAGCCCCTTAAGATTCCCTGAGACTAACAGCTGAGCCACCTGTGTGCTCCCAGTGGGATTTGATCAGTCTTTTTTTTTTTTTTTTTGCCCAGGCTAGAGTGCAGTGGCACAGTGTCGGCTCACTGCAACCCCACCTCCCAGGTTTAAGCAATTCTCCTACCTCAGCCTCCCAAGTATCTGGGATTACAGGAGCCCACTACAACACCCAGCTAATTTTGTATTTTTAGTAGAGATGGGTTTCCTCCATGTTGGTCAGGCTCGTCTCCAACTCCCAACCTCAAGTGATCCACCCGCCTCAGCCTCCCAAAGTGCTGGGATTACAGGCACGAGCCACCATGCCCTGCTTGATCACAGTCTTATGGGACCCTCGGCACCGGGTTCTGTGTCATTGTATTTCGGGGAAACAGGTGCTTAGAGAAGGGTAAGAACCCAGAGCTGGGTATGGCTAGGCTGTGAAGCCCTGAGGTAGCCTGAAAACTCTCCTCCCTCTCTCCCCCTCATCACCTCCCCAAACCCTGCCGTCTTGCCTGTCTGGCTGAAGGCAGGTCTTCCCAGCAGGACCTGGGCATTTCAAAATTCTTTACCAATGCGAGCAGGCACATGACTGGTGTGCTTTGAAGATTGGGAGGGCCATCTTCTGACCAACAGCCTTCAGTCACTCTGGGCTTCCACAAGCTCCTTTGAAACCAGAGGCTCCAAAGACCTCCAGGATCACTAGGAGCCTTGCTGTGTTGCCCAGGCTGGGGTGCAGTGGCATGATCTCGGCCCACCACTACCTCCACCCTCAGGGTTCAAGTGATTCTCCTGCCTCAGCCTCCTGAGTAGCTGGGATTACGGACACGTGCCACCATAGAGATGGGGTTTCTCCATGTTGGTCAGGCTGGTCTTGAACTCCCAACCTCAGGTGATCTGCCCACCTCGGCCTCCCAAATTGCTGGGATTACAGGCATCAGCCACCACACCTGGCCTAACTTTTTAATTTTTTTGTAGAGATAGGTGACTGTGGCCTCTGGCAAGGGGCTGCTTCTTCCTGTTCTAGGCCCCCTGACCCTGAGAAGGTGGCAGCTTATACTTGTGGCTCCCTTCTGGGGACACCTCTCAAAAAGCCTGAGGTGGGGGATTGACTGGGGCCCCAGTGGGGGTTCCTGGGTGGTGATGTCTTCCTAGATTAGAGCACATATGCTTTGTTTAATGGATTTTAATTAAGCAGCTACTGTATCTGAGATGCCAGGGGGAACCGTGATTCACACCCAGTCCCTGCTCTCTCAGAGCTCCAGCTTCAGTAGCAGGACATAGGCTTAGAGGGAGGCAGAACCTCTCTCTGAAAAGACCCCCAAGTGCAGCCACTCGGCCCACAGTTAGGAGGCCCTGCAGTGGGTGAGGACGGCTGACTCCCTGGCCTTGGCAGCGTGATTGCTGGATGACCACCTGGTTTATTCCTTTATTCCTGCTGTGCACCAGGCTGGGTCCCTTGGAGTCCCCAGGGCCTGATCACATGCCAACTGCAAGCCTCTCAGAGGGGGCCTGGGCTGACCCTCCTCCCAGGGAGCCCTCCTGGCTCAGGGTGCCTGGCGACGGTGGGGTATGTGTGGATCTGTCAGAACGCTTTGCCCAGGAACTGGAGGAACAGGCTTTGATATCTGGAAATGCTGTGTCTGCGGAGGGTGGCTGCGTGGTGCAACTTGATGGCAGGGACCAGGACAGGCAGAGCCAGGGGTGGCTCAATGGCTTGGTGGCTTGGCCTCGGCTGCTGGAGACATGTTGACAGGGAGCTAAGTGTTAAGGCCTCTGACTGATTTTTTGGGTCAGTGGATTGTTTTAAAAAATTATTTCATCTCCAGCACTTGAGCACATGGAGCGCTCCAGAGCCCCAGGCTAGGCCCTCTGCTCTCTCTTTTTGTCATTGTTTTGAGACAGGGTCTCCCCCTGTCACTCAGGCTGGTATGCAGTAGCATGATCACAGCTGACTGCAGCCTCAACCTCCCAGATCAAGTGATTCTCCTGCCTCAGCCACCTATGTGGCTGGGACTACAGGCTTGCACCACCACACCCACTTAACTTTTTTTTTCGAGATGGAGTTTTACCTTGTTGCCCAGGCTGGAGTGCAATGGTGCCATCTTGGCTCACCGCATCCTCTGGCTCCCAGGTTCAAGCGATTATCCTGCCTCAGCCTCCCAAGTAGCTGGGATTACAGGCATGTACCACCATGCCTGGCTAATTTTTTGTATTTGTAGTAGAGATGGGGTTTCTACATCTTGGTCAGGCTGGTCTTGAATTTCCAACCTCAGGTGATTCGCCGGCCTTGACCTCCCAGTTGCTGGTATTACAGGCGTGAGCCACCGTGCCCACCCTAGCTTTTAAATTTTTTTTTAGATAGGATCTTGCGATGTTGCCTAGGCTGGCCTCCAGTGATTCTGCCACCTCAGCCTCTGAAAGTGCTGGAGTTTCAGGTGTGAGCCACTGTACCCGGCCTGGTGGAAGCTTTAAACCTCTATTGGGCTGGGCATGGCGGCTCACGCCTGTAATCCTAGCACTTTGGGAGGCTGAGGTTGGTGGATCACCTGAGGTCAGGAGTTTGAGACCAACTTGGCCAACATGGTGAAACCTCATCTGTACTAAAAATACAAAAATTAGCCAGGCATGGTGGCGTGTGCCTGTAATTCCAGCTACTGGGGAGGCTGAGGTATGAGAATAGCTTGAACCTGGAAGGCAGAGGTTGCAGTGAGCCGAGATTGTGCCACTGCCCTCCAGCCTAGGGGACAGAGTAACTCAGTCTCAGAAACTAAAAAAAAAACCCTATTGACCTGGCATCCAGCATTTACTTCCACCATGCCAAGGAAGCCTGTGAAGAAAGGCAAGCAGCCGGGCAGACCTGGTCAATGGCTGGGCCTTTCTCTCAGGTGTAGTTCTGTTGCTCACTGGCCCACTAGGGAAGAAACCACGGTTTTCTGGTGCCTGTTCTCCACTTCCTTCACCCACATGGAAGGGTTGGCAGACAGCAGAAGGATCTAGGAAGGGAGATCACAAAGAACAGGCCCCTACCTTCTCTGATCCTCTGTTCCCAGCCTGCATGTGACAACCGGGGAAGGTGCTGTGCTCCTAAGCCCAGTGTGTGGGTCCGGCCACCGGGTTCCAGCTCCTGACCTTGCAGACTTGGATCAGGCAGGTGGTGCTTCCCGAGCGGTTTCCGGGTCCCTGCCTTGGGGGCTGGCCTGAGGTTCCAGTGGAATCTTTGCAGCTCAGACACCTAGATTCGGCTTGTTGCGGGTGGGGAGTTGTAAATGTCCCCAAAGCCTATGGCAGCTGGGCACGCAGAGCCTCCATTTTCCCACCTAACATGCCCTGGGACACAGCAGCGACCAAGGCAGATGGGTGTCCCTGTCCTGGCGGCATGAACATTCAAGGCAAACCTCTATATTAGACTTTGTCAGATGGTAGTAAGTGTTATGGGAAAACAAAGGCAGGGGAGAAGGGGGCTGGGTTAAGTAGTTGCTGTGGGGAGAGAGACCTGCCGGAGGTGGGGATGCTATGTGACTTGAGAGAGCCGCTTGCCCTCTCTGGGCTCCCACCTGTGCGTGCCGGGGAATGACGGCCCACTGCCCCGGTGCTCTCTTTGCCACATCACTCCTTGGGGCCTTCTGCCCACCAGCTGCTCAGATGGTAGCTGTGCTAGCTCTGCTCTTCTTGTGCAGGTGTTGAGTCCTCACACAGCATGTTATAATGCCCATTTTATAGATCAGTAGACTGAGACCTGGGCGGGCCCTCCGACTGCAGACTGAGCTCATTACTGCACACAGCTGGGCTCTAAGGTGCTGCAGCCACAGGTCCTGGCCCCATCATTACAGGCTCTGTTGGGGAAGGGGACCAAGATGCCCCACTCGGGGAAGCCTGACTGGGAGAGGCGGCAGCTAGGCAAGCCCGGGAGTAGGAGGAGGTGGGGCTGGGCCTTGCAGACACCACACTTGGCAGGGCAGAGGCCTATTGGAGACAGGGCCTGTGTCCTTCCCCCCGGCCCATCTTCCATGCCATGTCCCCATGCACTCTTTGAAGGGAGATGGTCTCTTTCAGGGCTGAGCTGGGGTCCTGGAGCCGGAAGAGAACTGTTATTTGCTGTGGGGGGTTGGGAGCTGTTCCATTTTTAGCGGCTGCTACAGGAAGAGCAGCCGAGTGTTTCCTCTTGTCCCTTCAGAAGGCTGGAGTGTGACTGTCCTTGGGAACTGGGTCAGCTGATAGCAAGGCTGGGGGTGGGGGTGGGGATCCTGAATCCTCCGTCAGTCGTCCTCATTGCCCCTGATCTGGGTGGCCAGTGCCTGTTCTGGCCACAGTCCTCAGTCATCAGAGCCCACTGAGTCTGTCCCTGACCCTGCAGAGAAGTTCAGAGAGGCGACGATCCTTCCTGTGGCCTCACAAAGGCCGTCTGGCTTGGGAGCCACTACCTGGAGCCAGAATTTATGAGTTCTCAGTCCCAGCTCCATCACAGAACTTGGGTTAAGGCTCTTAACCCCTCTGGGCCTCAGTTTCCTCATCTTTGAAATGGGGATCTTAGAGATGCCCACCTGTCAAGGGACTTGTGAGGTGCAACCAGATCACATGCAGGGCCTGGCCAGGGTGCCATAGCTTCTTAGGTCGCTATGATGGAATGGCGAACCTCCTCACACTCTTCTTTCTGCCTTGATTCTACACTTGGCCAGGGATTCATCTCTCTCTTTGCCTTTGCTTGAGGCAGTTTGTGGCATGGCTGTGTTACTCATGTCACCAGGTCTCCTCCTGCTGGACATTGAGGCTGTTTCTGTTTTTTACTCTTAGAAACAAGGCAGTGCATATTTTTAATGCGTCTCTGTGGTGGGTCAGGTCTCTGACTTATTTGCCAGTGTGACTTATTACCCCTTTCTTTTTCTTTTTGAGACAATGTCTTGCTCTGTCGCGCAGCTTGGAGTGCAGTGGTGCGATCACAGATCATAGCTCACTGTAACTTCCACCTCCTGGGCTCAAGTGATGATCCCACCTCAACCTCTGTTGTTAGTCCATTTTCATGCTACTGTTGAAGCCGTACTTGAGACTGGCAATTTACAAAAGAAAGACATTTAATGGACTTAACAGTTCCATGCAGCTGGGCTGGGGAAGCCTCACAATCACGGCGGAAGGCAAGGAGAAGCAAGACAGGTCTTACGTGGATGGCAGCAGACAAAGAGAGTGAGGGAGCTTCTAGAGGGAAACTCCCATGTTTTTCTTTTTTTTTTTTTGAGACAAAGTCTCACTCTTATTGCCCAGGCTGGAATGCAGTGGCAGATCTCAGCTCATTGCAGCCTCCACTTCCTGAGTTCAAGCCATTCTCCTACCTCAGCCTCTTGAGTAGCTGGGATTATAGGTGTGCACCACCACGCCTGGCTAATTTTGTGTCTTTCCTAGAGATGGGGTTTCACCATGTTGGTCAGGCTGGTCTCAAACTCCTGACCTCAAGTGATCCGCCTGTCTCAGCCTCACAAAGTGCTGGGTGTGAGCCATCATGCCAGGCCAGAAACACATTTTTAAAACCATCATATCTCGTGTGACTTACTCACTATCACGAGAACAGCACAGGGAAAGACCTGCCCCCATGATTCAGTTATCTCCCACTGGGTCCTTCCCACAACACATGGGAATCATGGGAGCTACAAGATAAGATTTGGGTGGGGACACAGAGCCAAACCATATCAGCCTCCCAAGTAACTGGAACTACAGGTGCGTGTCAACATGCCTAGCTAATGTTTTAAATTTTAGAGGTGGGGTCTCGCTGTGTCACCCAGGCTGGTCTTGAACTCCTGGGCTCAGTGATCCACCCTTGGCCTCCCAAAGTGCTGGATAACAGGCATGAGCCACCCGTGCCCAGGCATTTCTCCCTTATTTTTAGCATCACTACAGTAGCGGTGATCTCTGAGCTTTGGGGAATCTCTCTTCCCCAACATTTTACTGTGAAAATTCAAACATCTGGAAACATTAAGGCTTTGTACAGTGGATACCTATGTGCTTGGCAGCCACTTTCTGTGATGAACATGCTTTGTAATTGCTTTGTCCTGAATCTGTGATTTGGGACTGGATTTCTCTGGTTTCCTGGAGGGACCTACACTGCTTGTCAGTTACTTATCTTGTTTCCCTTCATCTCAGTCTTGCTGTGGCTTCAGATACCCCCAGGTCTTACATATACTCAGGGTCATGCCCAGAAAGCATTTCTCTTGAGGGATTTGTGTCTAGATAGGGGACCCCCTTGAATAGCCAGGGGGAGAAGGAAAAACGCAATACAACCCTTCCCTATATCTTGCAGGTTCCTTGGGGAAGAAGAACAAGTGAGTGCCGTGGGAAATATCCCTGGGGATTTTGTGGAGCTGGAATGTGCTGGTGGCCCCACGATCCCATAAGGACGTGGGAATCGGACTCCCTTGATTAGGACTCAGAGCAACGGAGGTTCCGCGGCATCACCTTAATCAGATGGACTCACCTCTCTGGGTGAAGCATCCCGATACGTCCTCTTCTGTTCGTCAGTCAGTCAACAAATAGGCCAGACGTGGTGGTTCATGCCTGTAATCCCAGCACTTTGGGAGGCTGAGGAGGGTGGATCACCTGAGCTCAGGAGTTGAAGACCAGCTTGGCCCACATGGTGAAACCCTGCCTCTACAAAAACACAAAAATTAGCCAGGCCTGATGGCAGGTGCCTGTAATCCCAGCTACTTGGGAGGCTGAGGTGGGAGAATTTCTTGAACCCAGGAGGTGTAGGTCATAGTGAGCCAAGATTATGCCACTGCCCTCCAGCCTGGGCAACAGAGTGAGACTCCGTCTCAAAAAAAAAATCAACAAATAAACGGTTGGGCATGGTGGCACATGCCTGTAATCCCAGTGCTTTAGGAGGCTGAGGCAGGGGATTACTTGAGCCCAGGAGTTCAAGGCTGCAGTGATCTGTGATCACACCACTGCACACCAGCCTGGGTGACATATTGAGGTCCTGCCTATAAAAAACAAAATGAGGCCGGGTGCGGTGGCTCAAGCCTGTAATCCCAGCACTTTGGGAGGCCGAGGCGGGTGGATCACAAGGTCAAGAGATCGAGACCATCCAGGTCAACATGGTGAAACCCCGTCTCTACTAAAAATACAAAAAATTAGCTGGGCATGGTGGCGCATGCCTGTAATCCCAGCTACTCAGGAGGCTGAGGCAGGAGAATTGCTTGAACCCAGGAGGCGGAGGTTGTGGTGAGCCGAGGTCGCGCCATTGCACTCCAGCCTGGGTAACAAGAGTGAAACTCCGTCTCAAAAAAAAACAAAATGAAAAAAACAAACATTGGTCTTTGGTCGTGTCTACCTGTTGATTTTTTTTTAAATTCATAACATGTCTTGACATATATTAATAGTTTGCAGGGTGCCACATGGGAATGTACTCTTCAGGATCTGGAAAGGGCTCTGTCTATTCAGTCTATAGGAAACCCCCCACCCCCTGCAGAACACTTGTCATAAGAATGAATCTGTGTTACCTCCCCATTCCTAGAGTGACGATGACTGGGTCATTACTTTCACTCAACAAAGCATTTCTCCCCATAGTCTGTGTGTGCCCCACCCACAGCGCTTTCTCATTTTCAGCATCTCTCTTCCCTTTCCAGAATATGCGGAGTTTTTGCACTGCAAGTCCAAAAAGTTTACAGACTTTGATGAAGTCCGGCAGGAGATTGAAGCAGAGACAGACAGGGTCACGGGGACCAACAAAGGCATCTCCCCAGTGCCCATCAACCTTCGGGTCTACTCGCCACACGGTAGGCAGCACGGGTGGGGACGCATCACTGACTCTTTCTGGTCATTCGTGGACAATGCTATGGTGAGACTGTGTGCTTCCGCTCGTTGTTAGCATGTGCCCATTCATAAACAGTTGATATTCACACGCGCATAGCCCCCGGCTCTGTATCTTCCCACTCGTGCTAGGTATGTAGTACCCAGACCGCTGTCTCAGCTCAAAGACAGAGCATGCCAGGAAGATATTTGGAGTCGTGGGGGATTGCAGCCGTTTGCTCCTTTTACCAAGGGCAGCCACTACTTGGCTCAAGGCAGCCAGATCTGCTGGTGCGTCAAGAGAGGCCAGAACCAGACTTTTGTAAAATATCCTGATTCTCTTTTTTTGAGACGGAGTCTTGTCCTCCTCTGTTGCCCAGGCTGGGGTGCAGTGGCATGATTTCTACTCACTGCAACCTCTACCTCCTGGTTTCAAGCAGTTCTTGTGCCTCAGCCTCCCAAGTAGCTGGGATCACAGGTATGTGCCAATACACCCAGCTTATTTATTGTTTATTTAGTTAGTTTTGAGACAGTGTCTCGCTTTGTTACCCATGCTGGGGTGTAGTGGATGATCTCTGCTCACTGCAACCTCCGCTTCCTGGGTTCAAGCAATTCTTCTGCCTTAGCCTCCCAAGTAGCTGGGATTACAGGTGTGCAACAGCCCACCTGGCTAATTTTTGTTGTTGTTGTATTTTTAGTAGAGATGGCATTTCGCCATATTGCCCAGGCTGGTCTCGAATTCCTGAGCTCAGGCAATCAGCCCTCCTCGGACTCCCAAAGTGCTAGGATTATAGGCATGAGCTACCATGCCTAGCCCACCCAGCTACTTTTTCTTTTTTTCTTTTTTTTTTTTGAGACAGAGTCTCACTTTGTCACTAGGCTGGAGTGCAGTGGCATGATCTCAGCTCACTGCAGCCTCTACCTCCTGGGTTCAAGTGATTCACCTGCCTCAGCCTCATGAGTAGCTGGGACTATGCCCAGCTAATTTTTGTATTTTTAGTAGAGATGGGGTTTCACCATGTTGGCCAGGATGGTCTCGATCCTTTGACCTCGTGACCTGCCTACCTCGGCCTCCCAAAGCGCTGGGATTACAGATGTGAGCCACCGTGCCCAGTCTCATCTGTTTGTCCGTAATGGTTCTTTGGTATTAGCTGAATGGATAGGCTGAAATTTACTTATTTAGATCTTTTCCAGTCTGAACTGTGCTGATTTAGAACTGTGTCATTGAAATGGAGTAGGTAGAGGTATCTGTAGGATGGGATCCTAGAAGGGAAGTTACTAAATCAGAGGTGTGGTTCAGGTGGTGTGTCAGGTGACAAACTCAGGTCTGAACCCCACCCAGGAACTTTGGTACTCTGCAGGATGGCTCCAGGCCTGTGTGTGTCTCCCCTCTCCTGACTCTGCCTGCCTTTCCCACTGGTTTCCCTCTTAGTGTTGAACTTGACCCTCATCGACCTCCCGGGTATCACCAAGGTACCTGTGGGAGACCAGCCTCCAGACATCGAGTACCAGATCAAGGACATGATCCTGCAGTTCATCAGCCGGGAGAGCAGCCTCATCCTGGCTGTCACGCCTGCCAACATGGACCTGGCTAATTCAGACGCCCTCAAGCTGGCTAAGGAGGTCGATCCCCAAGGTAACCCTGAGCCCAGGGCAGCAGCCTCCTCTTTGAGACGCTTGTGAGCATGGGACATGCCCAGCATCCTTGGTTCCAAGTCACTGGTGTTCTCTTTGATACATGGCTGCTTTAGGAAAGACCTCTTGGAACATAGCACTTTCTCCAAGAACCAGCAGTGCTCGGGGGGCATCTCTGGGAAGTCACTGTGTGGCAGCTGGACACTCCTTCTCCTTGGACATGGCAGTGACCATGTTGCCAGGGTGGGAAGCTGGTCTAGGGCTGAAGGAAGAGCCCAGCACTCCTCAGGTCCCATCTAGATGTTACTCTACTCCTTGAGGCATGGTCCCCTCTTAGTCAGAACGGGTATTTCAGTCCTAACCCAGATTGCTGATGTGAGGACTTTTGAACATTTGGGTTGTTTCTGGTCTTCTGCATGGTGAGATCATCTATTTCCATTCGAGTTGACGCCCCTGGGTGCCTCTATTCAGATCCCTCTACTCAACCCTCCCTGCGGAATGTGAGCAGGAAGGGGCCCCAGGGAGGGCACAGCTGTGGCTCCCATGATGCCCAAGTTGGAACCCACCAGAGATCTTCGCTCTGGCTTCCATCTTTCTCCAGTGTCTCATGCACATGCCACACATATAACACACAGGGTTAGCACAGAGCCCCTCCCCCGTGGAGGAGCGGTGGATCTGCAGATGTGAGGCTTTGCTAGGAGGACATCCTTAACTCTGGAATGACTTGTAGAGAGGTGGAATTGGGTGGGATCGTTTTCAGAGTGGAATTTTAGCCATTCAGGGCAAGAGGTAGCCCTAGGTCAGGGCTGTGACCATTTTCCCTTAACACATGGGAAATTGGGGTCCAGACCAGTGACGTTACAGCTTTGCCAGGTGATGTGACCTGGAAGGTTCAGGGCCGATTGGACCCCAGGTGGCTTGCAGCTGCCAGCTGATTCTCTTTCCTGGTGGCAGGCTCTGACCTCTGACCTCTGGGCTCTTTCAGGCCTGCGGACCATTGGTGTCATCACCAAGCTCGACCTGATGGACGAGGGCACCGACGCCAGGGATGTCTTGGAGAACAAGTTGCTCCCATTGAGACGAGGTGTGGCTTTGGGGGTGCTGGCAAGGCAGGAGGACGGGTGGGGTCTAGTGGCATGTCCTTATCATTACTGAAACCCTGGCACCTGTTCCGTGCCTGCCCGGAAGTCACTGCTTCTCCATTTAACTGTAATTCCTTCTTTCTTTTCCCTTTGAACATATGTATCTTTTTCTTCTGATTTGTATGCGTTCGGTTTTCAAGTGCACAGTTAACACCTGCTGGTTTCTGGAACATTGGAAAACAAGCGTATAGAAAGAGGAAACTAAACTCACCTGCAGCCACACTTCGCCCAGACAGCCACCGGTTACTCTTCCTTGACTCCCAGCTCCCTGGGGTTTATAACTTTAATTAATTTTTTAATTACTTTCTATTATAAGGATTTTTTTTTCTTGAGACAGTTTTTGCTCTTGTTACCCAGGCTGGAGTGCAGTGGCACAATCTCGGCTCGCTGCAACCTCCGCCTCCCGGGTTCAAGTGATTCTTCTGCCTGAGCCTTCAGAGTTGCTGGGATTACAAGCACATGCCACCACACCCGGCTAATTTCTGTATTTTTAGTACAGACGGGGTTTCACCATGTTGGGCAGGCTGGTTTCAAACTCCTTACCTCAGGTGATATGCCCTCCTTGGCCTCCCAAAGTGCTGGGATTACAGGCGTGAGCCACCACATGCAGCCTATTATGAGCATTTTCAAACATTCCCCAAAGTACAGAAAAATGTTCAAAGAGTCCTTATGGATGGCTTCCTTAGCTTCTGGTTACTAATATCTGGCTAATAGTGATTATCCCAAATATCCTCACCTGCAATTATTATTTTCTTCCATGAAGATTTTAAAACAAGTCTTAGGCATTGGCTGGTTAAGGTGGCTCACGCCTATAATCCAGTGCTTTGGGAGCTGAGGCAGGAGGATACCTTGAGGCTAGGAGTTCAAGACTAGTCTAGGCAATATGTCAAGTCCCATCTCTACTAAAAATTAAAAAATTAGCCAGGCACGGAGGTGTATACTTATAGTCCCACCTAGTTAGGAGGCTGAGGTCGGAAGATTGCTTGAGCCCTGGAGTTCGAAGCTGCATTGAGCTGTGATCATACCACTGCACTCCAGCCTGCACAACAGAGCAAGATCCTGCCAAAAAAAAATATTCTACAAATCCTAGGCATTGTAGCATTTTACACATAAATACCTACACCTCTCCTTGGCATCCCCTTTTCGTTTTGGGGTTTTTTTGAGATGGAGTCTTACTCTGTCGCCCAGGCTGGAGTGCAGTTCAGTGGCGCAGTCTCTGCTCACTGAAACCTCCACCTCCCAGATTCAAGCAATTTTCCTGCCTCATGCTCCCAAGTAGCTGGGATTACAGGTGCCCGTCACTACACCCGGCTAATTTTTGTATTTTTAGTAGAGACTGGCTTTTACCATGTTGGTCAGGCTGGTCTTGAACTCCCAATCTCAGGTGATTCGCCCGCCTTGGCCTCCCAAAGTGCTGGGATTGCAGGCATGAGCCACCGCGCCCGGCCCCCTTTGTTTTTTTCTGTACCATTCATTTGTGGAAGAAACCAGATCACATTCCACATTGGAGATTTGGCCAATGACTGTTCCCTGTTAGTTGGTAATTATATCGAGACAGAGGCTTCATCAGGTTCAGGTTCAAGTTTAGATTTAGACCTTTTGTGAGGAGTAACCTAGGTATTTTTTATTTTATTTAAAAAATACTTTAACTATTTTATCAGAGCAGCAGTTTTAGGTTCATAGCCAAATTGAGAGGGAGATAGAGAGATTTCCCAGAAGCGCTGTAGCCCCACACATCTATAACCTCCCCACTATCAACATGCTTAGCAGAGCAGTGCATTTGTTAGAACTGATGAGTCTACATTGACCCATCATCACCAGCCCACGCACATGGTTTACATTAGGGTTCACTCTTGCTGTTAGAAGCTCTCTTTTCAGGCTGGGCACAATGGTTAATGCCTGTAATCCCAGCACTTTGGGAGGCTGAGACGGGTGGGTCACGAGGTTAAGAGATCGAGACCATCCTGGCCAACATGGTGAAACCCTGTCTCTCCTAAAAATACAAAAATTAGCCGGGCATGGTGGTGGTGAGTGCCTGTAGTCCCAGCTACTTGAGAGGCTGAGGTAGGAGAATCACTTGAACCCAGGAGGTGGAGATTGCAGTGAGCCAAGATTGTGCCACTGCACTCCAGCCTGGAGACAGATTGAGACTCTGTCTCAAAAAAACATTTTTCTCTTCTTCTTTTTTTTTTTTTTTTTTTTTGAGATGATGTCTTATTCTGTCACCTAAGCTGGAGTGCACTAGGGTGATCATAGTTCACTGTAGCCTTAAACTCCCAAGCTCAAGTGATCCTCCCAGCTCAACCTCCCAAGTATCTGGGATTACAGGCATGTGCAGTTGCTCATGGCTAGATTTTTGCTTGGTGGTTTTGTGTTTGTTTTTTTTTTTTTTTTTTGAGACCGAGTTTTGCTCTTCTTGCCCAGGCTGGAGTGCAGTGGTGCAATCACAGCTCACCGCAACCTCTACCTTCTGATTAGCTGGGATTATAGGTACTCACCACCACACCCAGCTAATTTTTGTGTTTTTAGTAGAGGTGGGGTTTCACCATGTTGGCCAAGCTGGTCTTAAAGTGCTTACCACCACACCCAGCTAATTTTTGTGTTTTTAGTAGAGTTGGGGTTTCACCATATTGGCCAAGCTGGTCTCGAACTCCTGACCTCAGGTGATCCAACCACCTCGGCCTCCCAAAGAGCTGGGATTAAAGGCGTGAGCCACCGTGCCTGGCCTTGGGGTGTGTGTGTATGTGTGTGTGTGTTTGTTTTGAGATGGAGTCTCACTCTGTTGCCCAGGCTGGAGTGCACTGGCTCAGTCTCGGCTCACTGCAGTTTCCACCCCCTGGAATTGAAGCAATTCTCCTGCCTCAGCTTCCCAAGTAGTTGGGATTACAGTCATGTGCCACCATGCCTGGCTAATTTTTGTATTTTTAGTAGAGATGGGGTTTTACCATGTTGGTCAGGCTGGTCTCAAACTCCTGATCTTGTGATCCTCCTGCCTTGGCCTCCCAAAGTTCTGGGATGATAGGGGTGAGCTACCATGCCCAGCCTGTTTTGTGTTTTTTAAAAGCCATTCCTGCCCTCTGGGATCAACTGTAATCTGCTGACACCTTGTAGCCTTTCCTTTCATGCTTAGCCACAGTCACTTGGACCATTTCTTTTACTCCTGGTTTCCCACTTCGATGTCTGAGATAGACATGGGGAAAAGTTCAGACCTTGGTTGCCACCATCCCCCAGCACTGCTGAGACACTGGGTGAGGTGACCCCAGATCCCAGGGGTATGTGGTTGGGGCTAAATTCAAAAACCTCTTTGGCTGTGAAGATCCAGGGCTGAGAAGCGAGTCTGTGGCTGGCTGAGGTTTGGGGAGGATTTGCTCATGCTAAAGAGGAAAGCAGACCCTACCCACCCCTACAGCCTCCTATAGCCACCCCGACCTAGCTGCTCTTGGACATGGTTAGGCCTCTACCTTGGATCCTAAGGGCCTTTGAGGTCTGTGAGCAATAGCTGGGCTGAGGATTTGGTGATATGGGCCTCTTCCCCTTCCTCCTGACTCACTGATATCCACAGCTGCCCTTCTCTGCCTTCCTTCCTGTTTCCAAGAATGAAGGCACTTCTGCTCTCAGCTCACTTGTAAGCCTGCTCCTGTCTTGTGACCTCAGGCTTCAGAAGCCCTCCCACTGGACCCTTTTTCCTGGCGTGCTAATCACTCACAACTCCTGTTCTTTATGGGAACCCAGGCTAGGCATGGTGGCTCATGCTTTTAACTTCAGGACTTTGGAAAGCTCAGTTGGGAGGATGGCTTGAGAGGCCCAGAGTTTGAGACCAGCCTGGGCAACACAGCAAGACCCCATCTCTCTCTTAAAAAAATTATCCGGGCTAGGCACGGTGGCTCCCATCTGTAATCCCAGCACTTTGGGAGGCCGAAGTAGGCAAATCACTTGAGATCAGGAGTTCGAGACCAGACTGACCAAAATAGTGAAACCCCGTGTCTACAAAAATATAAAAAAGGATTAGCTGTGCATGGTGGCACTTGCCTGTAATCCCAGCTACTTGAGAGGCTGAGACACAAGAATCGCTTGAACCCAGGAGGTGGAGGTTGCAGTGAGCTGGTACTGCACCACTGTATGTACTCCAGCCTTGGGCGACAGAGTGAGACTCTGTCTCAAAAAAAAATTACCCTTGTGTGATGTTGCATGAGCCTGTACTCCCAGCTGCGCAGGAGGCTGAGCCTGGAGGGTGGCTTGAGCCCAGGAGTTCAAGACTAGTAAGCTGTGTTCATGCCACTGCAATGCAGAGTGGGCAACAGAGTGAGACTTCATCTCTTAAATAAGTAAATCAACCCAAATCCAAGCCAGATACTTTTTGCTGGCCCCTACTGTTTCCTTCTTCATGCTATCACGCAGTTGATAGTGACTTTGGTTTCACAGGGATCTGGGTTCAAATCTTGGGTCTCCTACTGTCACCTCACCTTTTGGCATGCTTCCATTTCCCTCCTCCCTCTTGGATCCAGGGGAGATCTGGAAAGGATGAAGAGCAGTCAAGACCCTGCAGGATAGATGACAGGAAGCTCTCCCCTTTTTCTCCAGAGAAACATGTACAACCCCACTGCAAAGAAAATGGAGCATAGGCTGGGCGCGGTGGTTTATACCTGTAATCCCAGCACTTCAGGAGGCCGATGTGGGCGGATAATGAGGTCAGGAGTTCAAGACCAGCTTGTGCAATATGTTGAAACCCCATCTCTATTAAAAATACCAAAGTTAACCAGGTTTGGAGGCACATGCCTATAATCCCAGCTATTCAGGAGACTGAGGCAGGAGAATCACTTGAACCTGGGAGGTGGAGGTTGCAGTGAGCTGAGATCATGCCACTGCGCTCCAGCCTGGTCAACAGAGTGAGACTCTGTCTCAAAAAACGGGAAAACGGAGCATAAATACACATTTTTCACTTCCGGCTTCTTCCCGAAACCTACTTTTCCATCCTTGTTTATGTTAATAACAATAATAGGCCAGGCGAGGTGGCTCGAGCCTATATCCCAGCTATTCGGGGGCTGAGGCAGGAGAATTGCTTGAACTGGGACCCTGGAGGCGGAGGTTGCAGTGAGCTGAGATTACACCAGTACACTCCAGCCTAGGCTACAGATGGCCTGCAGCACTAGACTCTGCCTCATAAAAACAAAACAAAACAAAAACAGTGAATAGCAATAACTGCATCTATTTATTAAGCAGTTACCATTTATCTGGCACCTGGCTATGATCTTTCTTTCCCATGTTACCCATTTGTGCACCCATATTGTTCGGTGCCTCATGTCCATGCTTAGGGGCTCCTGGCTGCCTGGTGTTTCGTTCTTTTCTAGAAAAATATTCACTTATTTTTATTATTTTTCAAGACAGGGTCTCACTATGTTTCTCAGGCTGGCCTTCAAATCCTGACCTTAAGTGATCTCCTGCCTCAGCCTCCTGAGTACCTGGTACTACAGGCGCATGCCAGTGTGCCTGGCTCCGTTCTGGCTATTTTTTTTTTTTTAGTAGAGTTGGGGTTTCACAATGGCTAGGATGGTCTCGATCTCCTGACCTCGTGATCCACCCGCCTCGGCCTCCCAAAGTGCTGCAATTAGAGGTGTGAGCGACTGCGCCCGGCCTATTCTGGCTTTTTGAATGCCGTCTTCCTACCCCTTCACCTTCCCAATTTCTTTATGTTCAAATGTCATAAGTATTTTCTTCAAACTAGTATTTTAACTCTAAAAGTAGTTTTCCTTGATTAGAAAATTCAAAAATGGGCCAGGTGCAGTGGTCCCTGCCTGTAACCCCAGCACTTTGGGAGGCTGAGGCAGAACAATCACTTGAGCCCAGGCATTCAAGACCAGCCTGGGCAACATGGGGAAAGCCCGTGTATAGAAAAATTAGCTAGGCATGGTGGTTATGCGCCTGTAGTCCCAGCTACTTGGGAGGTTGAGTTAGGAGGATCGCTAGAGCCTGGGAGGCTTTTGTGAGCTGAGATCGCAGCACTGCGCTCTAGCCTTGGTGAGACGCTGTTTCTCTCTCTCTCTCTCTCTCTCTCACACACACACACACACACACACACACACACACACACATTTTAAATGATACTGAAGGCTATAAATCGAGGAGAGTCTCTCCCAGTTCCCTGCCCTCAGTTCCATTTCTCCTCCACTCACTGCTGCTTGTGTTTTGCTCTGGAAAATTTTAATGTAAGTACTGTCATTAAAAAAAAGAATCCATGTTTTCAGGCCGGGCGCGGTGGCTCACGCCTGTAATCCCAGCACTTTGGGAGACCGAGGCAGGTGGATCACCTGAAGTCAGGAGTTTAAGACCAGCCTGGCCAACATGGTGAAACCCCGTGTCTACTAAAAATAAAAAAATTAGCTGGGCATGGGTGGTGTATGCCTGTAATCCCAGCTACTCGGAAGGCTGAGGCAGGAGAATCACTTGAACCCCGGAGGCAGAGGCTGCAGTGAACCGAGATTGTGCCATTGCACTCCAGCCTGGGTGACAGAGCAAGACTCCGTCTTTAAAAAAAAAAAAAAATCAGACTGGGCGTGGTGCCTCACGCCTGTAATCTCAGCACTTCGGGAGGCCAAGGCAGGTGGATCACAAGGTCAGGAGATCGAGACCATCCTGGCCACATGGTGAAACCCTGTCTCTAAAAAAAAAAAAAAATTATTCATTTTTTCATCAGGTTCTTTTTTTTTTTTGAGACGGAGTTTCGCTTTTGTTACCCAGGCTGGAGTGCAATGGCGCGATCTCGGCTCACTGCAACCTCCGCCTCCTGGGTTCAGGCAATTCTCCTGCCTCAGCCTCCTGAGTAGCTGGGATTACAGGCACGCGCCACCATGCCCAGCTAATTTTTTTTTGTACTTTTAGTAGAGACGGGGTTTCACCATGTTGACCAGGATGGTCTCGATCTCTTTACCTCGTGATCCACCCACCTCGGCCTCCCAAAGTGCTGGGATTACAGGCTTGAGCCACCGCGCCCGGCCAGGTTCTTTTTTAGATTCATGTTTTCTAAGTCTGTGATCCCTTGAGAATTAACTATGGTAGACATTCCACTTGGATTCTTTGCCAGCGACATGCATTGAATCTTCATCCAGCTTTTCTCCCCCATAGATTGAAGTGTTGACTTTCAGTTCTGCCTCCTTCTCAGTGTATTTTTAGACTTTCTTTTCAGTTCCATTTATCTCTCTGGGCATGAATACCCTGATGTACCCAACTGTTTAAAATATACTCGCTTGATAGTGGATTATTGCTCTTGTTTTTGAGATGTTATTTCTTTTTTTTCTTTTGAGACAAGGCCTCGCTCTGTTGCCCAGGCTGGAGTGCAGTGGGGTGATTACTGCAACCTTGAACTCTCAGGCTCAGGTGCTCCTCCCATCTTAGCCTCCCAGGTAGATGGGACTATATACATATGCCACCACGCCTTGCTAATTTTAGTATTTTTTTGTAGAGATGAGGATTTGCCATGTTACCCAGGCTGGTCTTAAACTCTCGGTCTCAAGCAATCCACCCGCCTCAGCCTCCCAAAGTGTTGGAATTACAGGTGTGGGCCATTGCACCTGGCCTTGAGGGTTTTCCTTTTGAGATGGAGTCTTGCTCTGTTGCCCAGGCTGGAGTGTAGTGGTGTGGTCTTGACTCACTGCAACCTCCGCCTGCTGGGTTCAAGAATTCTCCTGCTTCAGCCTCCTGAGTAGCTGGGACTACAGTCACATGCCACCATGCCTGGCTAAATTTTTGTATTTTTAGTAGATGGGGTTTCACCATGCTGACCAGGCTGGCCTCATACTCCTGACTTGTGATCCACCCGCCTTAGCCTCCCAAAGTGCTGGGATTACAGGCGTGAGCCACCACAGCCTTTTCTTACCTCTCTTTAATTCTCAGCTTGTAGATTTCATCTGCCCCAATGCTTTTTTTGTCCCAGGCTGGATGTGATCTCTCCTTCCCCAAAATACTTCTATTGCTCTTCGTGGCTGCCATGTGCATTCGCAACCTCTGTGTGTTGTTTCTGAGTAACGTGCTGTAACATAGTCTGTGAGTGCCTCGTGGGATAGGATCCATCCCTGTACCTGAACCTTGCCTATCCCCATGCCAGGTCCACTTGATTCACCTGGCTTTGCTCCTGCCCTGACTCCCTCTCCCAACAGGCTACATTGGTGTGGTGAACCGCAGCCAGAAGGATATTGAGGGCAAGAAGGACATCCGTGCAGCACTGGCAGCTGAGAGGAAGTTCTTCCTCTCCCACCCAGCCTACCGGCACATGGCTGACCGCATGGGCACGCCGCATCTGCAGAAGACGCTGAATCAGGTACTGCAAGGGTTTGCACAGCCATGTGCAGTGCATACGCTGTGTACTGCACAACAGCTGCAGTCCTCACCAGCACTTGTTTCAGGTAGAGCAACACTTGTTTTAGCAAAATGAGTTCAGTCCACGTTTATTTTTGCTGTAATGAATATACTTGGCTAGGCGCAATGGCTCACGCCTGAAATCCCAGCACTTTGAAAGGCCAAGGCAGGAGGATCACTTGAGCCTAGAAGTTCGAGACCAGTCTGAGCAACACATGGAGACCCCATCTCTAGAAAAAATTAGCTAAACATGGTGGCACACGCCCATAGTCCCAGGTACTTGGGAGGCTGAGGCAGGAGGGTCACTTGGACCCAGTATTTCCAGGCTTCATTGAGCTGTGATTGCACCACTGAACTCCAGCCTGGGCAACAGACCGAGGCCCTATCTCAGGGAGGGAATAAAGGTACACAGTGATGTGCCCCATCTCCCCCGCCACCCCCACAGGTACCACTGTCATTACTGTCCTTATCCTGCCTGAGAGCCACATTTCAACCTTTCTTACCATAAATGACAGTGTCATGGATCTCCCCCTGTACCTGCTTTTGTCCGCCCAGCAGTATTGTGGAGCTTCGTCCCCGCAGCAGAGAGCCTGTCCTCGCTCTCTTCTGTAGCCGTGTGGTAGGCCCTGTGCCCTGAGTCTGGTCTATTTAACTGGTCTCTTTGGCAGGGCTGCTGGGATTGTTTCTGATCCTCCTGGTCGACAAAAGGCTGCCATTAATAGCATCATTTTGCATGTGTGCAGGCTTCTCTGAGGGAGTGGTGTCCCTGCTCTCGGATTAGGTGGCAAACCCCTAACAGGCATTGCCCATTGTTAGCTGTGACAGTGGCTTGCCTGGCTGGGCCTGCATTTGCAGCACCTCGTAGCAGGGCAAGACATTCCTCCTCGCTGCTTTCTGGCACCTTCCAGATTGGCAGCAGGTTCTTAGCAGCACTCCAGGAGTCATCCTTTCATGCACATATTGGACACAGTGTGCATGTGCGAGCAGGTCCCTGTCCTTATGGAAGGCATAATTCTAATGGGGGAGACTGACACCAAACAAACCACCAGATAAATGCAGGATCCTGAATCCAGTAGGGGCGGGGGCCAGGAAAAGAGTGGCCCAGAGACGGCAGCCCAGGAGAGCAAAGAGGGAAGTCAGTATCTAGAGGGAGGGGCCCTCCAGGAGAGGAAGCTGGGGTCTGCCTGCAAACAGGAGTAAGGAGAGGAAGGGAAGTAAAACTCCACAGCCAACTGGGGCCTCCTGAGAGCCAACAGCAGAGAGCCAGCTGGCCTGCAGGGCACCTGGAGGGGCTCAGCCTCCTTCCATGTGGGTGCTTCCCAGAGCAGCAGTGCCCCTTCCTCTCCATTTGCTTGACTTAAGTGCTCTAGGGAGAGAGATCCAAGATGGCTGATTGCTAACAGCTCGGGATTGTAGCTCCCAGTGAAAGCGCAGAGAACGAGAGGACGCCACACTTTCAAACGAATTTTCGTTGCTCACGGACCAGAAGATTCCCAGTGGAGGGGCCCCATGGGTCGCCAGCACGACTCTTATGGCCAGCGCAGCGGTTTTGCTGGCGCCTTGGCATGGCAGCTCTGCGTGCAGAGTAAACGGGAGGAGATTCCTGGGCAGAAGAGCACCATCAGTCTTATCGCTGCTGTTTTGGCCAGCACAGTGGGTTGCTCGGATTCCAGCGCTGCGAATCAATAAACTGGATGTCCACTCAGAAACTCAACTAGAAAGGCGGTAATTGTAGAGACGACAGATGGATACATTTATAATAAAGGGAAGAACCCAGCCTAAAAAGGCTGAGAATACCCAAAATCAGAACCCCTCTCCCTCTACAGGGGATTACAGTTCCTCATCAGCAACGGAACAAGCCCTGATGGAAAAGGACTGTGTGCCATTATCAGAAGTAGGCTTCAGAAGGTGGATGATAAGAAACTTCTGGGAACTTGTTCTAGCCCAATGTAAAGAAACTAAGGCCGGGCGTGGTGGCTCACACCTGTAATCCCAGCACTTTGGGAGGCTGAGGCGGGCGGATTACAAGGTCAAGAGATCAAGACCATCCTTGCCATGATGAAAACCCGTCTCTACTAAAAATACAAAAATTAGCCGGGTGTGGTGGCACATGCCTGTAGTTGCAGCTGCTCGGGAGGCTGAGACGGAAGAATCGCTTGAACCCAGGAGGTGGAGGTTGCAGTGAGCTGAGATTGCACCACTGCACTCCAGCATGGCGACAGAGCAAGACTCCGTCTCAAAAAAAAAAAAGAAACTAAGAACTTTGAAAAAGGGTTTGACGAAATGCTAACAAGAATAGAAATATAGAGAGGGGGGCCCAAAGTGGCTCCGGCCGGATGTCGTGGCGCTTGCGAAGGCGAGGCCAAGAGTTCAAGGCCAACCAACCTCAGCAACCTTACAAGCTCTCATTGATTGGCAAAAAAAAAAAAAAAAAAAAGAAATATAGAGAGGAATATAAATGAACTAACGGAGTTGAAAAACACAACACAAAAACTTATCGAAGTATGCACAAGTTTGAATAGCCGAATTGATCAAGCAGAATAAAGGATATCAGGTCAAAACCTACTTAATGAAATAAAACGAGAAGACAAGAATAGAGAAAAAAGGATAAAAAGGAATGAGCAAAGTCTCCAAGAAATATGGGACTACATGAAAAGACCTAATTTACGTTTGATAGGTGCACCTGAATACGATGAAGAGAATGAATCTAAGCTGGAAAATACTCTTCAGGATATTATTCAGGAAAACTTTCCGAATCTAGCAAAGCAGCACAATATTCAACCCCAGGTAATACAGAGAACACCACAAAGATATTCCTCAAAAAGAGCAACCCCAAGGCACATAATCATTAGATTCACCAGGGTTGAAACAAAGGAGAAAATACTAAGGGCAGCCAGAAAGAAAGGTCAGGTTACCCACAAAGGGAAGCCTGTTAGACTTATAGCAGATCTCTCAGCAGAAACCCTACAAGCCAGAAGAGAGTGGGGGCCGATATTCAACATCCTTAAAGAACAGAAGTTTCAGCCCAGAATTTCATATCCTGCCAAACTAAGCTTCACAATTGAAGGAAAAATAGACTCTTTTATGAATAAGCAAGTACTCAGAGATTTTATTACCACCAGGCCAGATTTACAAGAGCTTCTGAAAGAAGCACTATACATAGAAAGGAACAACCAGTATTAGCCTTTCTAAAAATATACCAAAAAGTAAAGAGCACCAACATAAAGAAGAATTTACATCAACGAATGGATAAAATAGCCAGTTAACATCAAATGGCAGTAATCCTAAATTTAAATTGACTAAATCCCCCAATCAAAAGATGCAGCCAAAACCTAATGGTATGCTACATCCAGACCCATTTCACATCCAAAGATACACAGACTTAAAGGGATGGAGAAAGAGTTACCAACCAAATGGAGAGCAAAAATAAATAAATAAATAAATAAATAAAAAGCAGGAGTTGCAATTCTCGCATCTGATAAAATAGATTTCAAAGCAACAAAAATATAGTGGTAAAAGGATCAATGCAACAATAAGAGCTAACGATCCTAACACCCAGATACATAAGACTCATAAAGAGATTTAGACTCAACGAGACAGAAAATTAATAAGGATATCCAGGACTTGAACTCAGATCCAGAAAAAGTAAACTCAGTAAATATTTATAGAGCTCTCCATTTTAAATACACAAAACATACATTCTCCTCCTTAAATACACAAAATATTGATCGGCCATTATTAATACCCATTTTTAGAATAAAGCTACATTCCCATTTTCTCTCCCTCTTTTTCTTCCTCTTTCTTCCTCTCCTTCACTCCTTTTATCTTTCTTTCTTTAAAAAAAAAAAAAAAAAAGGTTTTCTAGGATCTTGTCACAGACCAAGGGAAGACCAGTACAGCTCCCTGCCTTTCTAGGCAGCCCACGCAGACAGGGTCCTATGTGTCCCTGGTCATGGAAGTCTTTGGGGCACTCCACTAGCTCCATGTCATAGATGTGAGGTTCCTTCATGACTCTTTTTTAGCTCGCCGGACACTTTTTATTAAAAATTATTTTTTTTTTTAGATAGAGTCTTGCTCAGTTGTTTAGGCTGGAGTGCAGTGGCATGATCTCAGCTCACTACAACCCCCACCTCCCAGGTTCAAGTGATTCTCCTGCCTTGGCCTCCCAAGTAGCTGGGATTACAGCTGTGCACCACCATGCCCAACTAACTTTTGTATTTTTAGCAGAGATGGGGTTTCACCATGTTGGCCAGGCTGATCCACCCACCTCAGTTTCCCCAAATTCTGGATTATAGGCATGAGCCACTGTGCTGGGACTTTTTGATGATTTTTAAGACAAGGTCTTACTGTGTTGTCCAGGCTGGATTGCAGTGGCACAGACACAGCTCATTGCAGCTTCAACCTCCTGTACTCAAGCAATCCTTTTGCCTTAGCCTCCTGAGTAGCTGGGATTATAGGTGTGTGCTACCACACCCAGCTAATTTGTAAAAGCCTTTTATTTTTTGTAGAGTGAAGGTCAGGCCATGTTGCCTGGGTTGGTCTCGAACTCCTATCCTTGAGTGATCAGTCTCAACCTCCCCAAGTGCTGGGATTACAGGGGTGAGCCACTGCACCCAGCTTTAAATTATTCTGTATTGTAGGACAGATAGCAAAACTCTGCTTTATACTTTGAAAGTATAGGTTGATTTTATGGCTTTTTCTTTTTTTAAAAAAAATTTAAAATTATTTATTTATTTGTTTGTTTATTTTTGAGATGAAATCTTGCTCTGTCACCCAGGCTGGAGTTTGGTGTCATGATCTTGGCTCGCTGCTACTTCCACCTTCTGGGTTCAGGCAGTTCTCTGCCTCTGCCTCCGCCTCCTGAGTAGCTGGAATTATAGGCATCCGCCACCACACCCGGCTAATTGTTTTGCATTTTTAGTGGAGATGGGGTTTCACTATGTTGGCCAGGCTGGTCTTGAACTCCTGACCTTGTGATTCACTTGCTTTGGCCTCCCATAGTGCTGGGATTACAGGCATGAGCCACCGTACCCAGCCTGTTTATTTTTTTGAGACAGAGTCTTGCTCTGTCACCCAGGCTGGAGTCCCATGGTGTGATCTCGGCACACCTCCACCTCTTAGGTTCAAGCGACTCTCCTTTCTCAGCCTCCCATGTAGCTGAGACTACAGGTACCCACCACCACACCCAGATAATTTTAGTATTTTTTGGTAGAGACGGGTTTTCATTGTGTTGGCCACGCTGGTCTCAAACTCTTGATCTCAAATGATCCTTCTGCCTCAGCCTCCCAAAGTGCTGGGATTATAGGTATGTGCCACCATGCCCAGCCCACATTTATCTATTTTGAATCTTTCTTGCTTCTCTCTGTGGATGCAGCTGCAGCCAGGGAGCCCGTCTTGAGTGCGTTCTGTACCTTTTCAGGGGAGATCTTTCCATCTTAGTTTGCAGGGCCTGTCCCTGTGTGTGCATTGGACCCCATGTTCCATGGTCCAATGGACTATCCTTGCAAGCAGTTGCATGTCCTCCTCTGCGGCGTGGACACCCAGTTGATTTGTCCAGTGCCTGATGTCCGCCCCTTGGGCCATTTGTAGCTTATCACACTTATGGGCAGCTCTGTCCCATCTCCTTTCCCAGACATGAGTGTGTCTGTGGCTCGATGTGTCTGTTGCTGTCTCTCAAGGCTGTGTGGTGTGGCACCCTGGCATGGGCCCTAGGTGGGGGGGGGGGTGTGTATCTGCCACACCCTGGCCTCCTGCCCATGCCACCCTTCATGATCTCTGACTTCTCGCCTGCAGCAACTGACCAACCACATCCGAGAGTCACTGCCAGCACTGCGCAGCAAGCTCCAGAGCCAGCTGCTGTCCCTGGAGAAGGAGGTGGAGGAGTACAAGAACTTCCGGCCTGACGACCCCACTCGCAAAACCAAAGCCCTGCTGCAGTACGTACCCCGGTGCCTGCCCCTGCCGCCCGCCTGGCTCCTGTCTTCCACCAGCCACGGGCCCCTAGACTGGGCACCACTCGCCACTCGTCCACTCATTCATTCAGCAGATATCTGCTGCAAGCCTCTTGCGTGCCAGGCTTCACCCTAAGCACTGCAGTCACTGCTGTGGAGGGGACAGGTGCCCATCCCTGCCCCCTTGAGTGGGACAAAAAATAAGAAAGAAAATGGATAGTGTGTTACATGCCGGAATAGGGGAGTAGGGAAGGGGCTCAAGGGTGCTGGTGAGGGAGTCATCAGGAACAGCCTCCCTTAGAAGCTGAGCGTCGCTGGGCACAGTCTCACGCCTGTCATCCCAACACTTTGGGAGGCTGAGGTAGGAGGATCACTTGAGGTCTGGAGTTCAAGAGCATCCTGGCCAACATGGTGAAATCCTGTCTCTACTGAAAATACAAAAATTAGCTGGACGTGGTGGCGGGTGCCTGGAATCCCAGCTACATGGGAGGCTGATGCAGAAAATTGCTTGAACCTGGGAGGTGGAGGTTGCAGTCAGCTAAGAACATGTCATTGCACTCCAACCTGGGTGACAGAGTGAGACTTAGTTTCAAAAAAATTAACAAATAAATTGAGTGTCAGGTGAAGACCTGAGGCAGGTGAGGCAGGGAGCCGTGTGGGATGGAGTCTGGCCTGCAAAAGGCCTGGGGCAGGACCATGCCCCAGATGTCAGAGGAGGATCGGGTGGCTGGTTGGAGTAAGGGGAGTGGGAGGAGGTGATGGAGCAGGCTGTGTGGGGCCTTGTGGGGCCTCAGGGAGGACGTTGGCTTTTGCTGTGAGTGAGGTGGGAGCCATGGACAGTTCTGAGCGGTTCATGGACTGACTCAGGTGCTCACAGGCTCCCTGGCCACAGTGGGAGAAGAGATATGGGAGAGAGGAGGGGAGCCAGAGCCCAGATTAGGTCCCTCTCTGGCTTGGGCTCTTAAGATCCACCCTGTGACTCTTGAGTTGGTGCAGCTGTCCAGGTGTGAGGTTGGGGAGCAGGTGTGCCCCCCCGGCCCCAAATTCTTACTCAGGGTCTCTTCTGTCTCTGACTTCTTGGCTTTGAGCCTACAAGGGACCCTAAGGCACTGGAACAGCTGGGCCAGAGCAGGTGACAGGGACTCCTGGGTGGCTCTTACCACAGACGGTGCTATGCTTGAGGCATTTCTCACAGGGACACCAGGAGAACACTGCCTCCTCTGGCCATCATATCTATGAAATCCCCCCACCCACTTTGCCAGGCAGCAGTGTGTGGTTGTTGGCTAAGGGGCCAGAGTGCCTTTATGCTCAGACATCCTCGACTGTGTTCCCGAATGCTGCTACAGAGCAGATACTGTCCCTTCGCAGGCTTCAAGAGGCGATTCATAGCCAGGCATGGTGGTGCACCCCTGTAATCCCAGCTACTCGGGAGGCTGAGGCAGGAAGGAAAATTGCTTGAGCCTGGGAGGTGGGTGTTGCAGTGAGCCAAGATCATACACTGCACTCCAGCCTGGTTGGCAGAGCAAGACTGTGTCAGAAAAAGAAAAGGAAAGAGATTCAGCTTACTGGCCTGAAGGAAGTTTTGCTGTGGAGGATTCAGCCTGAGGGTGAACGTGGGCCTGCTGGGTGACCACAGGCAGGTGACTGGAATGCTCTGAGCCTCACTTTCTACACCTCTAAGGTGAGGGTCACAGCAGCTGTCATCTCACATGGCGATGAGGACAAACTGGCAAATTACAAGGTGCCTGTAATCCCGGCATGTGGGGATGCCAAGGCAGGAGGATTACTTGAAGCTAGTTTGAGACCACCCTGAGCAACAAAGCAAGACCCTGTCTCTATGAAATTAAAAAAAAAAAAAAATTAGACAGGACACAATGGTTCACGCCTGTATTCCCAGCACTTTGGGAGGCCTAAGTAGGTGGATCACTTGAGGTCAGGAATTCAAGACCAGCCTGACCAACATGGTAAAACCCTGTCTCTATTAAAACATACAAAAATTAGCCAGGCATGGTGGCGGGCGCCTGTAATCCCAGCTACTTGGGAGGCTAAGGCAGGAGGATCACTTGAACCTGGAAGGCAGAGGTTGCAGTGAGCCGGGATCACACCAATGCACTCCAGCCTGGGTAGACAGAGCGAGACTCCATCTAAAAAATAAATAAATAAATAAATTTAAGTGCTACTTGTTAATCCCATGGCAGGACTGGGCCAGGGGATGCCCTTCACAAACAGTCCCTGACCCCCCAGGGCTTAGCACGTTACGACATTTGTAACCAATGCCTTGCAGGGCCCTCCCTGCCCAGGTAGTGTTGACATCACCATGGAGGAGCACCACTGCAGCCCCTCTCAAGAGCTGGGCCTTCTTTCTTCAGCATTTCATCTGAGGGTCCAAGGTCCTCATGTAGACATGGGCTGTCTTTCTAGGTTTGCACCTTACAAGCAAGTGGGAATTATGGTCATAGACATTCCCCAGCTTGAATTCTGTACTTGTCTTCTGTTTCCACCTGGCTCAGCCCATAGACTGTAAGTGTGTCTCAGTGCCCAAATCGGGGGACACCCAGGGTTTTTCCTTAACAGATGCTTGTATGTTCATCTGTGACTATACAGGCAAGAATTCCTGCAGGGCAGAAACCCCAGCAGAGGGACCTTGGGTTAAGGAATATACATGTTTTAAATTGTTTTTTTTAGTTTTCATTTCGTTTTATTTATTTATTTTGAGATGGAGTCTTGCTCTGTCACCCAGGCTGAAGCACAGTGGCATGATCTCAGCTTACTGCAACCTCCTGGGTTCAAGCAATTCTCCTTCTTCACTCTCCCGTGCATCTGCTTCTACAGGTGTGCACCAACGCGCCCAGCTAATTTTTGTGTTTTTAGTAGACACAGGGTTTCACCATGTTGGCCAGGATGATCTCGATCTCTTGACTTCGTGATCTGCCTGCCTTGACCTCCCAAAGTGCTGGGATTATAGGCCTGAGCCACTATGCCTCGCCCTTATGTATTTGTTTTTGAAACAGGGTCTCCACCTTGTTGCCCAGGCTCAAGTGCAGTGGTGCGATCCTAGCTCATTCCAGCCTCAATCACCTGGGCTCAGGTGAACCTCCCTCCTCAGCCTCTGGAGTAGCTGGGAATAATACAGGTGTGCACCACCATGCCTGGATGATTTTTGTATTTTTTGTAGAGACGAGGTCTCACTGTTACCCAGGCTGATCTTAAACCCCTGACCTCAAGCAAACCGCCTGCCTGGGCTTTCCAACTATGAGATTGCAGACATGAACCACTGTGCCCGGCCCTGTCTTTTAAATTTTTATGTATTTGGCTGGACTTGGTAGCTCACTGGGAAGTGGGGGTTGCTGTGAGCTGAGATTACACCACTGCACTCCAGCCTGGGCAACAGGATGAGATTCCATCTCAAAAAAAAATTCCAGGTGAAGCATTAACACAGGCGTTTGTGTGTCTCCTGGAAGGAAATTAAATGTGCACACCCTTTGCTTCATGCAAGGAAAGAGATATTGGGGATCTGGGCAGCTTGTGTTTCCTCTCCAACTTGGGGTATAAAGGGAGACTCCCCTTTCTTTGGAAGCCCAGCCTTGATCACCCTGGCAGTGGTCACCATTCAAGCAGCTCACCTTTAGGGGCAAGTCCCCAGGTACTTCAGTAGATCATGAATTTCGGGGGTGACATTGATGAAGGGAGGGCAATTAGAAATGTTTAGGAAAACTAAAACACAAAAAAGATCACCTTACTTGTTTACTGTTCACAGGGCCAATAAGCAATGCTGAGAGACTTTTTTTAAGGGCCAGGCCCATGCTAAGGGGCCACACCTGTTACTACCTCTTTCTGTCCATTATATGAGCAATTTTTTACTAAGAAAAAATTTCTTTTCTTTTTTTTTTTTTTTTTGAGGCAAGGTTTTACTCTGTTGCCCAGGCTGGAGTGTAGTGGTGTGATTTCAGCTCACTGCAACCTCCGCCACCTAGGTTCAAGTGATTCTCCTGCCTCCGTGTCCTAATTAGCTGGAACTAGAGGTGCACACCACCACACCCAGCTAAGTTTTATATTTTTAGTAGAGATGGAGTTTTGTCATTTTGTCCAGGCTGGTCTCAAACTCCTGGGCTCAGGTGATCTGCCTGCCTCAGCCTCCCAAAGTACTGGGATTACAGGCATGAACCACCATGCCCAGCAGTTTTTTTTGTTTATTTGTTTTTGTTTTTAAATAACATGAAGTCTCACTGTTGCCCAGGCTGGTCTCGAACTCCCAAACTCAAGCAATCCTCTCACCACAGCATCCTGAAGTGCTGGGATTTCAGGCGTGAGGCACTGCACCCAGCTAAGAGAACATTTTAACCTGTCTGAAACCAGGCATCTTTGCTGAATTACCACTAATGGCCACGTTTTTTTCTTTTTTTTTGTGGGCACACAAAATAATAGTGCTTCTTAGGATCAGTGACTTCGTGGAGGTGATGAGATCTAGAAACATCATGGGCTCACGATGACCCCACGAAGGAGGTAGACATTGTACCCTCAACTGGTTTTGTAGCTGAGGAATTGGAGGCACAGAGGGGCAAAGTCCTGTCTACACCCTCGCATCCTGTCAATGAAGGAGGACCAACTCCAGCAGGCTAGGAGGTGGCGGCACATGCAGAAGCCACCTGAATTGTGCAGAGGTGGCTACCTTTCCTTCCCACCATCCTGCAAATCAAGTTGAGCTTCAGGGCGGAGGTTGCTGAGCTTTGACCCCTGAACTTCAATCTTGTCTTCTGCACAGTGGGAGGGATAAGCAGCTCTTCTGGGATAGAATGGGTGAATAATCGGAACAGACTTAGCCTGAGCCTGACTTGTAGCCAGCATTTGCCATCTTGACTTTGGTTTATTTGTTTTAACATAGACAGAAGACATTTTGCTGCTGACAAATGGAAAAAGGACAGTAAGTCCTGGCTTGACTTGGAACGTCATTCCAGAGCACCGTGGAAACCTCGCTTTGACACTGGCTTTTTCCTTTTCCTCATAGGATGGTCCAGCAGTTTGGGGTGGATTTTGAGAAGAGGATCGAGGGCTCAGGAGATCAGGTGGACACACTGGAACTTTCCGGGGGCGCCCGAATCAATCGCATCTTCCATGAGCGGTTCCCTTTTGAGCTGGTGAAGGTAGCGCCCCCCAGGGCTGGGCCCTCCCATCTCTGGTCAGGCACCCTCCTCCTGGCATTGAGCCAGGCCTTCTCCCAGGCAATACAGCCTCAAGCTCCTACGTCTAAGCCTAAACCTGTGGTGGGCAGGGCATGATCTGGATAGGTGTCCTCCTGGCCTGCCTTCCCAGACACTCAGGTTTGAGGTTTTGGGCAGAACAATATGAAAACTCCTGTGTTTTTCTCTGATAAAAGCCAATATACATTCTTTGCAAAATACACAGAAAATATAGATAAATTCACATGAGAAAATGTTCCTAGCATGTCATTGAAGGAAGGAAAACTTAGGCTGGGTGCAGTGGCTTACGCTTGTAATCCCATCACTTTGGGAGGCCGAGACGGGTGGATCACGATGTCAGAAGTTTGAGACCAGCCTGGCCAACACAGTGAAACCCTGTCTCTACTAAAAATACAAAAATTAGCTAGGCGTGGTGGTTGGTACCTGTAATCCCAGCTACTCGGGAGGCTGAGGCAGGAGAATTGCCTGAACCCGGGAGGTGGAAGGTTGCAATGAGCCGAGATTGTGCCACTGCACTCTAGCCTGGGCAACAGAGCTAGACTCCATCTCAAAAAAAAAAAGAAAAAAGGGAAGGAAAAAATAGGCATTGGAGCCAGCACGTGTAACTTAGCACTGAGCTGATATATACAACATCCTTATGTATGAAACTGAACACAGATGTCTACAAGTGTTTCTTTGTATTTGCAAGGATGTTTGCCAAAATGTCAGCTCTGGATACTAGGATCTGGGACTTCTTTTCCCTTTTTTTGTGACTTGGTTGAAGTTTTACACTGTTTACAATGAGCACATAGCATTTTTATTTTAAAAAAAAAAAAGAGTTTTTTAAAATCAGAGGAGCAAAGCCAAGTGCAGTTGCTTATACCTGTAATCCCAGCACTTTGGGAGGCCAAGGTGGACTGATCACTTGAGCCCAGGATTTCAAGACCAGCCTGCCCAACATGGTGAAACCCAATCTCTACTAAAAATATAAAAATTAACTGAGTGTGGTGGCAAGTGCTTGTAGTCCCAGCTACTTGGGAAGCTGAGGCAGGAGAATCGCTTGAGCCTAGGATGCAGAGGATGCAGCAGTGAGCCAAGATTACACCACCACACTTAAGCCTCGTCGACAGAGCCAGACCGTACCTCAAAAAAAAAAAAGACTGGGTGTGGTGGCATCCCAGCACTTTGGGAGACCAAGGAAGGCAGATCATGAGGTCAGGAGTTCAAGAGCAGCCTGGCCAACATAGTGAAACCCCATCTCTACTAAAAATACAAAAAAAAACTAGCCGGTGAGGTGGCACACGCCTGTAGTCCCAGCTACTCAGGATACTGAGGCAGGAGAATCTCTTGAACCCAGGAGGTAGAGGTTGCAGTGAGCCAAGATCACGCTACTGCACTCCAGCCTGGGTAACAGTGCGAAATTCCATCTCAAAAAAATAATAATAATAACCAGATGTGGTGGTGCATGCCAATAGTCTGAAAAATTAAGTTTACATTAATTTATATTCCCACCAATATAATGAGGGTGTTGGTTTCATGTCATGCTTTCTGGAACTGGGTTTTAATTAATTACTTGATTTTATTTTATTTTTGAGACAGGGTCTTGCACTTTCACCCAAGCTGAAGTGCAGTGGTGCAGTCACAGCTCACTGCAGCTTCAACCTGCTGGGCTCGGTTGATCCTCCCATGCCAGCCTCCCGAGTAGCTGGGACTGGAGGCGTGCACCAGCACACATGGCTATTAATATTTTATATTTTTAGTAGAGATCGGGGTCTCGCTGTGTTGCCCAGGCTGGTCTCAAACTCCTGGGATCAAGCCATCTGCCTGCATTGGCCTCCCAAAGTGCTGAGATTACAGGTGTGAGCCACTGTATCTGGCCAGATTTCAATTTTTTATAAAATTTTGACCAGTTAAATATTCTGCCTTGTGAATATAGCCACGAATGGGAGATGATGTTCCCCAGATGCACGCCTGCCATGGCGGTGCCCAGGTACCTCCATGCATGTGCATGGTTTGTCTCTTCTCAGATGGAGTTTGACGAGAAGGACTTAAGACGGGAGATCAGCTACGCTATTAAGAACATCCATGGAGTCAGGCAAGTTCCACGAGGAGAGTTAACCACTGTCCCTTCCTCTCCACGGTGTCACCCCCTAGCTAATTGGGTCTCCAAACCTCTGAGCCCTCTACTCGTTAGGCCTGAAGAGGGCTCTCAGGTAGTTTTTAGTAGCTGTGAGCCCTTCCCTGTGGGTCTCCAGGGGCACGTGAGGGTGGATGTGTCTTAGTCCTGCATCTGTCGCAGGCTTCGGGGCTTTCCACAGCCCCTAATCAAACAGGGCTGGGTTCCTGCCCCATCGGTTGGCATGAACTTCATGCTAAACTAAGAAAGCTCACTACAGATTTGCCTGGGGAGGGGTGGGGTGGAGCTGAGTCAGGGTTCCGGGAAGCCAGCATGAGTCCCCATCACGGGTCCCTTGTGAGCCTCTTGGGTCCCCTTCTTATTCTAACAAAGGTAGTCACTCCAGGTGTCTGGCCTTGCATTGCCGTGGGGTCCTCGGGTCACCCTAATGGTTTCCAGGGAGTGGACTCAGGTGTCGGACCCCACACGTGACTCAGCCTTCGTTCCTCACTGGGGACCTGGCCAGGGCCGATGAAATTGCTGACCATGCTTTGTTTCTCTCTGACTTATCTCCCCTGCCCCTGGGTCTGGACGGTTTCAGGACCGGGCTCTTCACCCCGGATTTGGCATTCGAGGCCATTGTGAAAAAGCAGGTCGTCAAGCTGAAAGAGCCCTGTCTGAAATGTGTTGACCTGGTTATCCAGGAGCTAATCAATACAGTTAGGCAGTGTACCAGTAAGGTATTGCTCCCTTGGCAGGGTGACTCCTGGCCTTGTGGAAACGGGGGTACGGGGGTTTGGTATCAGGCTCCCAGCGCCTCATTGGCCCCCACGGGTGCCTTTTCTCCCCATATCACCTTGTTTCCATGAACATGGCCTCTCCCCAGAGGCTGGGGCGGGAGCATGTCAGCCTGGACCCAACAGGGGTGTGCCAGGCCTCCTGGACTGGCCAGACGGTTGGACAGTTGTCTCTGGGACCCTGATACCAAGCCTAGCATGTGTCTGATGAAATTGGGGTTTCACTGGGCTGTTGCTTTGCTGCCTCCTGGGAAGCAGAGAGGGACCCCATGTCACCTGCTGGAGGCCGAGCTCCTTGAAGTTCCCTGGCTGACACCCCTTCTTGACTTCCCTGGAGCCACCGACTTCTCTGTCCCTCAGCTCTGGGAAAGACCTGAATGTCAGCATCATGAGGGCCAGCAGGGCTCCTAAGTGCCCCGGCCCACCCCCTGCACCCCATGCGGTCTCCTGGGGGCAGCCCATTTTTGGATCCACTCAGTCACAGTGCCTCTATGCACCCTCAATGAGCCACTGCCCCCACTCGGCAGGATGTGCCGGGCTCCCCCAACCCGCTCCGACGCTGAGGTCCTGGTTCCCAGGGCAGCACGCTTTGGCCAGGCAGCTGAAATGCCTCCTGGTGGGCAGTCTGTGCTTGCACGATCACAGTGTCCCCAGTACTCCGTTTGCCAGGGAATTTCTGCTTGAGCCCCTTTGTTCTCAGTCTGGAAAAGCCCACATTTGCTGCTTAAGCTTCTTTGATTAGAAAAGGGAGGGAGAAAACAGCCCATGCAGGTTGGAAACGCTCATCCCAGAACCAGGTGTCACCGACATGAACGTTAGAGGCCTCCACACACCTTGGCTGTCTGTCCGTGCGGTGACAACCGCCCATGGCCCTTCTGTAACTACACCCCGGTCTGAGCCCATACCCCCAAACCCCAGACCTCTTTGATCCGAAGCAGCTTCCGGGGCAAATGCGGGCACAGGCTCCCCTGTGCACGGACTAATCAGATGACTCTCGTTTCTTCTCTTCTGTTTCCTGTCTCTCGTGTGTGGCCTGCACTGTCCCTGGGTGTCTTTCTGCCTCGTCCTGCCCTCCGCATGACCCAGGACGGGGCTCTTCACCCCTGACATGGCCTTTGAAGCCATTGTGAAAAAACAGATTGTAAAACTCAAAGAGCCAAGTTTGAAGTGTGTTGATCTCGTGGTCTCAGAGCTGGCCACAGTCATTAAAAAGTGTGCCGAGAAGGTAACAGGTTTCGTTCTTCTCATCTCCACATTTGTCCCTGTCTTCCCCCTCCATGTGTTAGTCTTAACCGAGCATCTGGAACATTCAGCCTCGGCAGGAAACCCCTTCCATGTACCAGTTGTCACTTAGAGATGTCTCCACCTTGAGTTGGCAGATGGAATGGGGAGAGTGGCATGGCACGCTGGTTGTGGCTGCCCATGGGGGTGATCAGCCTTTGATGTTGCCAAACGCATCGCATTTACTAAGCAGTACCCTTTACTGGAACCCCTAGAGAAAGGGGTTTCCCAGCCAGCACCAAAGCAGCAAAACACAGGAAACACATCATCAGTGTGTAGCCCTGCGTGTTCTCACAGTCTAGGCCACGTGAGACTAAGCATTCCCTTTTCCCCAACTCAAGGACTTGACCCAGACTGCAGAAGATGGGGCTCACCCGCACATTAGGTCTGGTTAAGTTAGTGCTGCAGATGAAGGTGGGGGAGGTGGGGACACTTGGGGAGTGGGTTCCACAGATCAGGAGTTGCTTTCTGCAAGGAGTTCCCACTGAGGCTGATGGCCCAGCTACTCACACTGCTGTGGGCCTTCAGGGTTCCTGCTCTCACCCAGTACTGGGCAGGAGGGGGATGCCCTGAAGCCCTGGGTGGCAAACATGCCTCTGCTTTTCTGCTTTTCTGCCGCCTCCTGCCTCCCGGTTGCTGGCTGGAAAAGCAGCTCTGCTCTTCTGCTCTCTCTGGTCCACGGCGCCCCCACTCTTCTGCTCTTAGCTCCTAGCTGGACTCGCTGGGAGCCAGGACTAAGGTGGGGGCTTGGTGGGCCCCTCATATCTCATTCCCCACCCCCCTCCACATTTTCCACCTGTATGGTTCATGTTGCTTCCCATGCCACGAGGACCCCACCAATGCAGCCTCTCTGCTTGCTCCCCCAGCTCAGCTCCTACCCCCGGTTGCGAGAGGAGACAGAGCGAATCGTCACCACCTACATCCGGGAACGGGAGGGGAGAACCAAGGACCAGGTACTGGCCTTCTGTCTTCTTTATTTGGTATCATTTACATGCAGTAAATGTCGAGTGTACTGTTCTGTGAGTGCTGACAACTGCATATGGCAAAGTAACCCTTATCTCAAGATACAGACCAGTTCTGCCACCCCCTAAAATCTCTGTCCCTATGCCTTTTTGTAGTCAATCCCTCAAAAACCCACAGGCCAGGCTGGGTGTGGTAGCTCATGGCTATAATCCCAGTACTAAGGGAGGCTGAGGTAGAATTCCTTGAGCCCAGAAGTTCGAGACTAACTTAGGCAACATAGCAAAATCTTATCTCTACAAAAGCATAAAACAATTAAGCAGGTCTGGTGGTCCCAGCTACTGGGGAGACTGAGGTGGGAGGATAACTTGAGCCCAGAAAATCAAGGCTTCAGAAAGTTATGGTCGTGCCGTCGCCCTCCAGCCTGGGAGAAAGAGCAAGATCCTGTCTCTTTAAAAAAAAAAAAAAAAGGGGCCAGGTGCGTTGGCTCACACCTGTAATCCCAGCACTTTGGGAGGCTGAGACAGGTGGATCATGAGGTCAGGAGTTAGAGACCAGCCTGACCAACAACTACTACTAAAAATACAAAAATTAGCTGGGCATGGTGGCATGTGCCTGAAATCCCAGCTACTCGGGAGGCTGAGGCAGGACAATCGCTTGAACCCGGGAGGCGGAGGTTGTAGTAAGCCAAGATCATGCCACTGCACTCCAGCCTGGGCGACAGAGCAAGACTCCATCTTAAAAAAAAAAAAGAAGAAAAGAAAATCCCCAGGCCCTGGTCACCACCAGTCTGACCCCGTCCCACAGTCTTTTGAGTGGACTCGCACAGTGTGAGGCCCATTGACTTCTGACTTCCTTCCTTCCTGCCCTTGGCGTCGTGCATCTGGGAGCCAAGAGTGTTGTTGGTTGTATCTGTAGTTTGCTGCTTTGATTACTAAGCAGTCTTCCAGGGAGTGGATGGAGCACAGCATGGGCCTCCACCTGCCTGCTGGAAGGTGTTTGGAGTGCTTTTTGTTTTGTGTTTGTTTTTTTTTTTTTTTTTTTTTTGAGATGGAGTTTCGCTCTTGTTACCAAGGCTGGAGTGCAATGGCACGATCTCAGCTCACTGCAACCTCCGCCTCCTGGGTTCAGGCAATTCTCCTGCCTCAGCGTCCTGAGTAGCCGGAATTACGTGTTTGTTTTTTTTTTTTCTTTTTTTCTTTTTTGAGACAGTCTTTCTCTGTTGCCCAGGCTGGAATGCAGTGGCGTGATCTCAGCTCACTGCAACCTCCACCTCCCAGGTTCAAGCGATTCTCGTGCCTTAGCCTCCCAAGTAGCCAGGCAGGCGCATGCCACACCCAGCTAATTTTTTTTTCTTCTTTTTTGTTTTTTGGAGATGGAGTTTCGCTCTTGTTACCCAGGCTGGAGTGCAATGGCGCGATCTCGGCTCACTGCAACCTCCGCCTCCTGGGTTCAGGCAATTCTCCTGCCTCAGCATCCTGAGTAGTTGGGACTACAGGTACGCACCACCATGCCCAGCTAATTTTTGTATTTTTAGTAGAGACGGGGTTTCACCATATTGACCAGGATGGTCTTAATCTCTTGACCTTGTGATCCACCCACCTCGGCCTCCCAAAGTGCTGGGATTATAGGCGTGAGCCACCGCGCCCGGCCAATTTTTGTATTTTTAGTGGAGACCAGTTTTTACCATGTTGGCCAGCCTGGCCTTGAACTCCTGACCTCAGGTGATCCACCTGCCTCAGCCTCTCAAAGTACTGGGATTATAGGCATGAGCCACTGCGCCCGACCTGCTTTTCCTGTTTTAGCATTTAACACTTGCTTGGAAAGGCATGCAAGCACATATCCCAAGTCGCTGCCTCCCCCTGCAGCTGAGACTGTCACCCGCTAAGCACTGGGCTGTCCTTAGACTCTCCTTCCGCCTCACCCTCCCAACTGGCTAGGACTACAAGTGTGAGCCACCACGCCTGGCTAATTTTTGTATTTTTAGTAGAGATGGGGTTTGGCCATATTGGCCAGGTTGCTTTTGAACTCCTGAGTTCAAGTATTTTGCTAGCATCGGCCTCCCAAACTGCTGGGATTACAGGCGTGAGCCACTGCACCCAGATCTGTTTTGAGTGACTTTCTCTCAGTTGTTCTCTGTGGTCTTTTTACAACTGTTTGTTGAAACCAGAGCTGAATTAAGCCCTTGCTTGTTATGTCACTTTGTTAAGAACGGTCTCTCTCCCCTTGCCGTTGATGCGATGAAATCGGCTCATTTATCCTGCAGAGAGGTGCCCAGTTTTGATTTGGCCAATTGCACCCTCAGGGTACTGGTCTGCCTATATCTCATAGCTGCTGGAGCTTGGAAATTATATCAAAAGCCTGGAAGACTCTGATTCTTTTTGTTGTTACTGTTGGCAAGAATGCTGCCCGCCCTTCCACAGGCCCTGGTGCCCCACCCACCATGCTGCCGGACTGGATCTGAGAGTGCTGGGTTGAGGAGACTCAGGCTTTACTAAACTAGCCAAGGTTGCTCCCACAGATGGAGCATGCTGGCATTTTCTAGCAGGCCTACAGGTCTGAGTGCTTTGCCCTATTTTATTCTTAGGAACTTGGAGGCACAGCGAGGGGAAGTAACTGGCCTAGGGCCAGGGGAATCTAGTGGGGGGCATCTGAGCCCCTCCTCCCAGCAGCCTTGCCTGTTATGAATGGAAACCAAGTCAATGAGCTGCCTGGATCCATGGTTCCCATAGACCAACTTATCCTAGGCAAAATAGGGCAAGGAAGATAAGGGAGGGAGACTTTCAGCAAGTGCAGTGGACTCACAAGCCCTGCTCCTTACCTGAGACTTTACCTTTCTAGCTTGAGAGTGTGTGTGTGTGTGCACATGTGTGTGTTTTATTTTAGTGTTCATACTTGGCCAGATTAGCTTTGCAGTTTTAATGCAGCACTTTGAACACGCCAGGCGCTAAAGGCTTTACAGGCTGGGCACGGGTGCTCATGCCTGTAATCCTAGCACTTTGGGAGGCCAAAGTGGGTGGATTGTCTGAGCTCAGGAGTTTGAGACTAGTCTGGGCAACACGGTGAAAACCTGTCTACTAAAAATACAAAAAATTAGCCAGGCAGTGTGCCATGTGCCTGTAATCCCAGCTACTCAGGAGGCTGAGGCAGGAGAATTGCTTCAGCCCGGGAGGCAGAGGTTGCAGTGAGCTAAGATCATGCCATTGCACTCCAGCTTGGGCAACAGAGCGAGACTGTCTCAAAAAAAAAAAAAAAAAAAAAACCAACAGATTTTACAAGGCAGTGGCTTGCAGTGGCTCACACCTGCAATCCCAGCACTTTCGGAGGTCAAGGCAGGAGAATCGCTTGAGTCCAGGAGTTCAGGACTAGCCTGGGCAACATAGTAACACCCCATCTCTACCAAAAAAAAAAAAAAGAAAAGAAAAATCAGCCAGGTGTGGTGGCACATGGCTGCGATCCCAGCATCTTGGGAAGCTGAGGCAGAGAGGTTGCTTGAGCCCAGGAGTTTGAGGCTAAGATTGTTCTACTGTACTTCTGCCTGGGAGACAGAATAAGTCATTTTCTAAAAAAAAAAAAAAAAAAACCCGAAAAAAAAAAAAGCTACCTGACAGCACATTATTAAACTCTTGGCAGTTGAGCCTCCTGTCCCTCCATTCCACAGCTCAGTAACATGAGGCCCGGGATCACATGGCCAGTTTAGTGGCTCAGTCAAGACTCCAGACCTGGGGGACAGCGGCTCTGCCTGTGATTGCCACCTTGGTCTACCTGGCTGTGCTCTGCTGTCTCAGGCTTTCTTGCCTGTGAGGCTTTAGGGAGTGCAACAGCCCCCTGTTCTGTCTGGGAAGCCTCCTGGTTGCCAGGCTTGCCGCTGTACTCACAGCGACCCCCTACTCTCCCCCAGATTCTTCTGTTGATTGACATCGAGCAGTCGTACATCAACACGAACCATGAGGACTTCATCGGCTTTGCCAAGTAGGTACTTTAGGAAACAGTGGCTGGTTGGGCGGCACCAGTCCTCACTCCCAGATCCAAGGAGGTGATTGAGTTAGGATTCTCTGAGGGAGCAGGGCTTAGTCTTTGTCGGGGATTCCTGGTGTGAAAGCAGAGCCACCTGAGAATATCTGGAAGCTCTCTTGGGCTGATAGTGGCCCCCAGCTCCACTGTCCCCAACAAACATACCTTCTGTGAGGCCTCCTAGTGGTTAGTTTAGGGAGAGGGCAGTGCTATGGCCAGACTTGCAGGGAAAGGTGAAGCTGCTGCACCTCCTCTCCTGCAGGACTTCCCAGAGCCTTTATCGACCCATGTGCAGCTTTTCCCAGATTCTGCCCCTTCCTGGACAGCATCTCATGAGCTCCGGGCTCCGGAAGCTGCTCTTTGGGAAGTGCTACTTGGGGTCTCCCTAGCTTCGAGGCGTACACTGTAGATTTAAACCAGAACCTTCAGTGGCACCCAGATGAGGGCCCAGAGTGTGGAGCTCTGATTTCAGCAGGATGATATCAGTGCTGGTGGTCTGGGACATCACCTGCTGTTTGCATCCAGCCCCTTGGCACACCTGGGCCTCACTCAGATTGTTGGGGTGGCTCACGCAGGCCTTCCTGCCCGAGGCTGGTCAGATATTGCCGCTGGTATGCCCCCTCACTGGGCCCTGTGACAGAGCAGTGGACAAACCCACTTCTAGCTCCTCACCCTCAGAGAAAGGCCCTATGCAGGGAACCCACAGGCACCCAAGCCTTTAAGATGTAGTGTGCTTAGTGCTGGGTGGGGCCGTGCAGGGTCCATGGGAGGCCAGAGGGTGGTCTTTGGGGCTTGCCTTTTGAGGGTCCAGGCAGGCTTCCTATTGGAGGGCCTCTAGAGCCAAATCTCAGGCCATGTAGTCACCAGATAGAACATTTATCGGTGCACCTGACAAAGCTGATTGAGGATCTGTTCTGTGCTGGGCACCAGGTAGGTGAGGGGAAGGGAGGAAGGAATGAGGGCCTCATCAGAACCCCTCCTAGAGATGAGCCAAGGGCCCTGTGCCCTGCAGGGAGTGGGCTGCCTGTGGGAGGCAGCCCCCTGGCTCTGTTCTCCTGGCCACTGGGTGTGTGGGCTCACAGCACTGGTCCCCATCTCTGGTTTGCTGCTGTTTTCCTCACCATGATGTCTCTGCTTATCACACTTCATCCACAGTTCCTTCTCACAATCTCTCCTGTTTTTCCTTTGACCACTCCACTCTTTGCTCTGGATTCCTGGGCATTCCCACTTACGCCAGCTGTTACTATACTGAGCAGCTGGTGACCTGGTGGGTATTGCCTGCTGTGTGCCTTTGCCCTGGTGTGTGAACGGGTACGCCCTGGCTGGGTGGCCCCAGCCCTGGGTGGGACGTCCCTGGGGCCCAATGAAGAGCTGCAGGGCACTCCCTCAGAGCCAGAGCCAGAGCCAGAGCCAGGACTTTGACTGCACCAGCGGCAGCCCCTGCTGTTTCAGAGCCCGCGGGCTAGGGGACGAATTCCTTCAACAAATTGTCACAAGGATGATGAGAGTAGGAAGAGAGGGTAGGGGAGAGGCTGTGGGAAAGGGGAGCCAGGGACGTGGCCTGGAGAGATCTTCCTGAAGAAGTCAGGTGATGGGGAGAACCCCAGAGAATTGGACCCCAGGAAGGAAGGCTACAAGACCAGGCAGGTGGAGGTAAGAGAGCCAGAGGCCAGGCCCCATTGCCAGAAGGGCCCTGCAGACTGAGGAGAGGATTTTGGATTTTGCCCCAAGACACCAGGATGCTTCTGATGAGGTCCAGGCTCAGGAGAGGGTCCACCGTGTGGGCTGCTATTTTAGGGAGGCCTGGCAAAAGTGGGAGCCAGGAGGCCCTTAAGAAATAGCAACTCTGGGGCCTCACTGTCACCGAGCCATCACTGAGAAGGTTGGCTCAGCTCAGTGCCACCTTCTTCAGATGCTCTTGATCAGAATCCTTCTTGTGCTTGGATATTCCAGGTTTCCATTGCCCTCAAAATGTATATTATAAACAGGGCCCAGGCCTGGCACAGTGGCTCATACCTATAATCCCAGCACTTTGGGAGAGGCCAAGGTGGGTGGATTGCTGGAGCCCAGGAGTTTGAGACCAGCCTGGGCAACATGGTGAAATCCTTTCTCTACAAAAAATACAAAAATTAGCTGGGTATGGTGGTGGGACGTAATCCCAACTACTCAGAAGGCTGAGGTGGGAGAATCACCTGAGCCTGGGAAGTCAAGGCTGCAGTAAGCCATGATTATGCCAGGGCACTCCAGCCTGGGTGACAGAGTGAGACTCTGTTTCAAAAATAAATAAGTAAATAAATAGCCCAGATAAGAAGCCGTGTAATAAACTTACTGAATGTTGGGAATATCACTGGATAAAATTCTGCCTTTGTTCTTAGTTTTCCAGCCTTTACCGATCCAGAAATGGAAGCCTACTTTTCCCTTATCCTACAGCCAACTTGGACTTTAAAACAAAACCCCCAAGGTAGTCAGGAAAGGAACGTGACCAAGCTGACTTGCTTTTCCATATTGTTCCAAAAGTTTCAACCAAAGCAATAAGATAAGAAAAGAAAATATGACAGATAAGTAACAGGAGATATGTGCTGTTTGCAAGTGGTGATATGATTGTCAGAGTAGAAAATATATTAGAACCGTAAGGTGGTGGAGTAGGTGTCCACATATAAAATATAGTGGGATTTGTCTGTGCCAGCATGAACTAGCCAGGAAGTAAGATGGATAAACAAGAAAAGAGATTTCGGATTGTGGATGAATAAGGAACCTTATAAAAACACAACATGTTGACCTTGGGTGTCCTCTAAATTTGGGTCAGGAGTTGTGCAAGATGAGTGTCATTTCATGGCCAGTAGCTGTCCCACATTCGGATGCCACTTATAGGCTGGTGTTGGGATCAAGAGATGGGAAGAGTAGGAAGAAGGGCCAGGCGCGGTGGTTCAGAACGCCTTTAATCCCAGCACTTGGGGAGGTAGAGCCAGGTGGATCCCTTGAGTCCAGGAATTTAAGAACAGCCTGGGCAACATAGTGAAACCCCTTCTCTACAAAAACATCAAAAAGTAGCTGAGCATGATGTGCACCTGTGGTTCCAGCTACTAGGGAGACTGAGGCAGGAGAATTACTTGAGCCCAGGAGGTCAAGGCTGCAATGAGCTATGATCACGCCACTGCATGCAGCTTAGGCAACATCTTCTTACACTTTCTCTTAGAAACTCCAGGATTCTAGTGACGTCTGGAAATAACCAACACTTTAGTAAGTCAGGTGAGATGAGGGCCTAGAAGCCTCAATTGAACCAGATACATTTTCTTGTTCAGTGTGCCCAGGCCGTTTCCCTTGTGCACCTCTTTGTGTGCAGGGGGCTTCTCTCTGCCTCTGCCTGTAGCTGCTCACTTGGTCCCCAGGGAGAGAACAGCCACACACACCTCTTGCCCTTCTTCCCTCCCAGCATCTTGTCTACATGAATCCTGTCTGTCCTTTGGTTTCAGCGCCCAGCAGAGGAGCACGCAGCTGAACAAGAAGAGGGCCATCCCCAATCAGGTAGTGCACCCCTCTGCAGCCTGCCGCTCCACCATGGGGGCGGGAGAACGCTGAGTGACAGCAAGCCCTGGTGATGGAGCTCGACCAGTGGAATCCCCCCCCACAGCCTCAGTACCAGGCCATCTGCTCTCGGCCTCTAGAGGTCACTTAGATGTTGACGTTTCTGGGAGATGGTCTGAGAACCAACACTCTGGCAGGGCCTAGTGGGCAAATTTTACCCACCCGGAAGGCCCTATGTGACATCCAAGGCCAGGGTTAGAACTTGACTCTTGGCTAGGCACAGTAGCTTTTGCCTGTAATCCCAGCATTCTGGGAAGCGGAGGTGGGAGGATCACTTAAGGCTAGGACTTTGAGACCAGTCTGGGCAACATATAAAGAACCTGTCTCTACAAATAATTTTTAAAAATTAGTTGGGCATGGTGGCTTATGCCTGTCATCCCGGCTAATTGGGTGGCCAAAGCAGGAGGATCACTTGAGCCCCGGAGTTCAAGGCCATCCTGGATAATACAGTGAGACCTCCTTGTCCTAAGAAATAGTATCAGGCCAGGCACAGTGGCTCTGGCCTGTAATTCTAGCACTTAAGGAGGCCAAGGCAGGCGTGTTGCCTGAGCTCGGGAGCTTGAGACCAGCCTAGGCAGGGCAACATGGCAGAACCCCATCTTTACTAAAAATACAAAAGATTAGCTGGGTGTGGTGGCACATGCCTGTAATCCCGGCTACTTGGGAGGCTGAGGCAGGAGGATCGCTTGAACCTGGCAGGCAGATGTTGTAGTGAGCCGGGATTGCGCCACTGCACTCCAGTCTGGGTGACAGCAAAAGACCCTGTCTTCAATAATAATAATAATAATAAAGAAATAAGAATTTAGGGCCAGGCTTGGTGGCTCATGCTTGTAATCCTAGCACTTTGGGAGGCCAAGGCAGGTGGATCACCTGAGGTCAGGAGTTCGAGACCAGCCTGGCCAACGTGGTGAAACCCTGTCTCTATTTAAAAAAGAAAAAGAAAAAGAAAGAAAAGAAATAAGAATTTAGCCGGGCGCAGTGGTTCACGCCAGTGATCCCAGCACTTTGAGCGGCTGAGGCTGGTGGATCACCTGAGGTCAGGAGTTCAAGACTAGCCTGATAAACATGGAGAAACCCTATCCCTTTAAAAAAAAAAAAGAAAAAAAAAAAGGGTCGGGCGCGGTGGCTCACGCCTGTAATCCCAGCACTTTGGGACGCTGAGGTAGGTGGATCACTTGAGGCCAGGAGTTCGAGACCAGCTTGGCCAACATGGTGAAACCCTGTCTCTAAAAAAAAATTAAAATTAAAAAAATAATAATAAATAAGAAGAAAAAAAGAAAGAAGAACTTTTTTTCTTGAGCAGGGGTCTGTGACCTCTTTGGGCTTTCCAACACAGACCCTGGGATTAGGAGCCCATAGGTGAGAGCCGCTGGAAACTACATTGTCGCCAGCAGCTCAAGGGAGCCTAGGATAGTCGGAGCCCCACACCTGAAGAAGCCCTGAGCCACAAAGGGTTGTACCTTAACATCTTAACCCAGCTGGAGGCCTTGTCAAATATGAATGGCTTTATCAGTGCCTGCCTTCAGTGCCTTTCTATTATTATTATTATTATATATATTTTTTGAGACGAGTCTCACTCTGCCGCTGGGGTTGAAGTTCAGTGGCGTGGTCTTGGCTCACCACAACCTCCACCTCCTGGCTTCATGTGATTCTCCTGCCTCAGCCTCCCAAGTAGCTGGTGTTACGGGCACCCACCACCACAACTGGCTAATTTTTGTATTTTTAGTGGAGACAGGGTTTCACCATATTGGTCAGGCAAGTCTTGAACTCCTGACCTCATGCTGTCCACCCACCTCAGCCTCCCGAAGTGCTGGGATTACAGGCTTGAGCCACCATACCCAGCCTTTATTATTAATTTTTAAGAAAACCAGGCCAGGCACAGTAGCTCATGCCAGTAATCCTAGCACTTTGGGAGGCCAAGGCGGGAGGATCACCTGAAGTCTGGAGTTTCACATGGTGAAACCCCATCTCTACTAAAATACAAAAAAAATTAGCCTGGTGTGATGGTGGGTGCCTATAATCCCAGCTACTCAGGAGGTTGAGACAGGAGGATTGCTTGATCCCGAGAGATGGTAGTTGCAGTGAGGCAAGAGCATACCACTGCTCTCCAGCCTGGGCAGCTGAGCAAGACTCTGTCTTAAAAAGAAAAGAAAACCCATAATCTTTGCAAAATTTCCGCCTATGTCTCTCCCTTCTCCCTGTTGGGCAGGGGTGGGGGTGGGGACTCTGCCGTGTACCTTGCAGGATCATAGAACCCACGGGAAGGAGAAACGTAACCATTGCATGATTTATTTTTGCGCTTGCCATAGGTAATACATATGTTATTGCTCTTTTGTTTCAAGAGATGATAATGAATTAAATATTAACACCATGAATATGATTAATAGCATGTAATTTTTTTTCTTTTGCTGTTTTTTCCCCTGCTCTTCTCTTCTCCTGTTTTTGTACTTTTCCTGCTTTTTCTTTGTCCCCTTCATGTCCCTTCCATCTCTTTTCCTCCGCCTGTTCTTCCCTGATTTACCCACAATCCTAACTTTGCATATTCAAAGGGGGAGATCCTGGTAAGTACATCCTTAGTGTGGTAGCAAAGTTTAGAGAATCTAGTGGTGATGGAGACCCACCCTCCCTAACATTTCCTGTTCCCCACCCCTCCAAATAACAAAAATACTAAAAATTGAGCTAACCTGGAAACCCCATGCCACAGCCGGTGCTGGACTTCGCATTGCCCCGGGTGTAAGTTGACTCACACAGGCACTAACTGGAACGCCACCCTTAAAGGCACACTCCTGCAGCCAGGTCCTCGCAGGTTTTTATGGTTTACTGTAGGTTAGGGATGGCAAATACTTACACACCGCCCCTGCCTCCCCTCACATCTCTGGCCGTGGAAGATCTCACTTAAGCCGGACTAGAAGTCATTCTTGGCACTGCCCATCTTCCTTCTGTCTCCCGTGCAGATGTCACTCGTGGATCAGAGCTTATTTTTCCACATGGCAGAATCTTCTCCTCTTGTGCCCATGGCAGACATGGCTAGTTGATCTAGCATTCTTTGCCTTGTGCTGCTCCTCTAGCACATGCCCATGGCAGACATTGCTAATCAGTCCTGGAATTCCTTCCAAATAAGCATGCCAGCATGGGTGTTCCATAGCAGATGTGGCTAAGTGATCAAGGTATTCATTTTTTTCCTCATATGATACCCTCTCCTATATGCATGGCAGGCATGACTAATCTATCAGGATCCCCTTTCCTAGATGCTGCCTCTTGTCCTCCAGATAAAATAGACAAGGCTCTTCTGTTCCACTTGTCCCTTTCTCCTTTCCTTTGCCTGTGACAGGCAACACTAATTGATCCTAGCACCGTTTCCTGCCACGCCCAGAATTCTCACCACAGTGCTCCAGGTATCTCGTACCAATTGATTGACATGGCCCCCAAGATGAATCATATTTGCTGTCCATCCCTGCTGTGGGTAACACCTCCTTCCTTTGTACACAGCCCTCGGCTGGGGCCTGGTACGGGACATGAGATGGGTGTGAGGCCCAGCCCAGCCCAGTGGGAAGCAGCTGCTGCTCATATCTGAGAGCTGAGCCCAGTTCCAGGAGCTCACCTCTAGGCAACTGGCCCAGCCTGGCTCTCACACTTGGACAGCACAGCCTGGGCCTCCAGTCCCAGCAGGGGCTCCCTTCTCCGGGACGTTCTCCCACTGCCAGCCACCAAGGCATTGGTCACCCCTGCCACTGCCCTCTGGCAGGAATCTTCTGGAAATCCTGGGATCTTTCTTGTAGCTGAGCCAATCTTGTGCCAGGGCCTCACTGCTCCCAGGGCCTGGGTGGTGCAGATAGGACCGTGGGCAGGGGCAGTGTCGGGAGGAATTAATGGGCCTCGGGCTTGTGGTTTTCAGGTTCCTCACGTGTTCCCCCCAGTCCCCTTGAATTTGCCAGGCCAAGGCCAGGAACCTGCCTTTTCCCTTGTATTCCAAGAGGTTTAGGGGTTCCTTTTTTTCTACCAGAAGCCACATAGCCCAGTGCTGCCATGAGCGTGGCCGTGGCCTCTGCATCTCCCAGCTATGATTTACATCTCTACCTGGGAGACTTGGGCCAGGACCCTCACCCGGGAAAGAGGCTGGACCAGCCTGCGAGGGGATCCCTGCCCTCTACCCCCTGCCTGCCTTGCCACTCGTGCCGCCCCATGTGCCTGCCTGCCTGTCACTGTGCACCCCAGCCCGTGATGCCTTGCTACCTTTTCTATTTCTCCCACCCCCACTTCATTCTAAGCCCAGTCTCCTTGGGAGGTGTCCCTTGGATGCAAATCTGACTTTCTGCTGAGGCCTGGCCCCTCCCTTTTCTCAGGGTCACAAGGTATGGGTGGCTAACAGTGCCTATGTTTGTTACCCACAGCTTGCAGCTCCCTGGGGTGGGCTTCTTTCTCTGAACCCACATGGAGAAGGGCACCTCAGGGCTTCTGCCAGACCTCCCGCCCCCGAGGCTCAGCTATGACCTGATCAGTGCCCTGGCCCTGTGGCCACATACCTCAAAGCATAGCATGGGCCCTGTCCTCCAGCTGATTGGAGGCAGGAGAGCCAGGCCACTGAGGGGTGCACGGGCACATCTCTCTCCTTAGGAACTGGGCCGGGCCTAGGAGTACAGAGGCCCCACATTTTTCTGGGGGAGCAATGACAGCCTGTCCCTCTGTTTTCTCTCACCTGGTTGTCATTCAGTCACTGAACCAGGGTCTAGTAAGTATTCACTCTGTGCCCAATCCTGGGCTGAGACAAGGCAGTGCCCCCGCCCCGCTCCCCCTGGGTGAACGAAGGCATTCCAAGAACACCAGGCCTGTGGTGCTAACACCAGGGCATCCTGGGCAGACCAGGGAGAGGCCGTCACCGAGTTCCTGGAGGGTATGCTGTGACCTCACAGGAGCTGCTAGCCTTGGCCCCTTCACCCAACACCAGGCAGCCTGTGAATGGCCAGATGCCAGGGGTCACTGCCTGCTCCAAACAGCAGAGAGAGTCCTCTCTGCTCATCCCAGGGAGGGAGAAGTCTGTACCCTTGGCTTTAACAAGGTGTGCCCAGTGGCATCTCATGCTGTCCCCAGCCTGGGCAGTGACTTCTGCCTGGCCCAAGTGTCCCTGGACACTCTTTAGCCACCTCCATCTTCATGGCCTCCTGTGGCTTAGAATTCACATCCAGCCACCAAGGAGCTGCTGGAGTTGTGGGCTGGTGGCCCTGTTCAGATTGGCAGGCCTGGGGTGGGTCTGGGTAGACCAGGTGAAGCCCCTCCAGAGGGCTGCCCCCCACTAGGACAGCATCTGGGCCACAGATGGATTCCTGGAGGACCCATCTCTGGTGCTCCTGCCATGCCGTGCCATGCCCTGCCATGGGGGGGTGCAGGCCAGCCCTTCGCCGCTGTCCGTGGCCATGCTCAGCCCACCCTTTGTAGCTTGGCCAAGTCTGTCAGTGCCTGGGTCCCAGGCCGCCCTGCGCGTGCCTCTGTGTGCTTCCTGCAGCTCCCAGGGCCCTAGTCCCGAGTGGGTGGGGGGCTTCAGCCCACACATGCCTCCAGTGGCCAGGGAGCATGGGAGCACAGCCCCCAAGCCACCTGTCTTTAGCTGTCAGGTGAGTCCCCTGCGCAGGCCTGGGTTCTGACCCCACTCAGACGACAGCCACAGCCACACGAGCTCCATCCATGGGATCTCCTAGCCCAGAACCCTGATGTATTGATCAAAAGGGTGACCACCAGGCTTGTAGCCAGCTTGGGACATGAGCCCCGCTCCTTCAGTGTCCCTAGGCAGGGTCCCTGGGCTCACATCTTTGACCCAGGTTCTCTGTGTGGACAGCACCCCTTGGAACCCTGTCTCACTCAAACAAGTGCAGTTCCTCAGATGTCACATTTCATGTGCCACAGCCCCCAACACAAGCCCTGGGGATTCCTCCATCCCCAGGGCCCTTTCCATCAGGCCTCCATGTCCCTGTCCCCCATCAGGCCCTGTCCCAGTGAGTCTATCCACCCACCTGCCCAGGTGGCACCCATGTCAGTTTCCAGCTGGAAATGCTTGGGGCGGGGTGGAACTGGGTTTCCTGGGCTTCAGGCTGGAAGTGTCTCTGTCACGATTTCCAGTTTCCCACTGAGCTGTGGGCGAGGCCACTGCGCTGGGGGCGGCTGGGGCTGCAGAGCAGGGTTCCCTGCTAAGCTTCACGCTTCCCCTCAGGTGATCCGCAGAGGTTGGCTGACCATCAACAACATCAGCCTGATGAAGGGTGGCTCCAAGGAGTACTGGTTTGTGCTGACTGCCGAGTCGCTGTCCTGGTACAAGGATGAGGAGGTGAGTGGCAGGTGGGAATGGGGCTGCTGTGGGTGGTGGGACAGACGGGGAAGAGCGGATGGCCACTCCCTCTGGGCAGCACTCATTCAGCCACTGCACTACTTTGCCTCAGAGTCATCATGAGAACCATCACCCAGGGCTGGAGAGCAGCCACCATGTGCCAGGAGGCTCGAATTGTACCCATCCCCCATGGGGTCAGCTCGTAGAATCCAAAAGGAAGATAGTGGGTGACAGAGTCACCAGCAGACTAGAAACAGGCCCTCACTGCCCCATGGTCAAGAGAAGGGACCATGCCCAAGGGTCAGGGGCTCAGGCGTGCAGCCAGGCTGCAGCGGTGCTGGAGATCCATCACCTACAGGCTCAGCCAGGCCCTTCGCCTCTCTGGGCCTTAGTTTTTCTATCTGCAAAATGGGCTAGGACGGTCCCTGCCCACTGTGTGGTGCTTGGCCACAGTGTGCAGAATGATCCCTACATACTTGTCGTTATAGGAAGGAAGTGGAGAGGCCCCTGGGTGATGACTTCAGGGAGCAGTGTTGAGTGCTGAGTCGTGGGAGGGACTCATTCACTGCGAATGGGAGGGCAGCCTTGAGGAGGGAGGCTGCCGACCAGCCCCTGCTCTCTACGCTGATCCAGCATCCCTCCTGATTGTCCCATGTAAAAAAAAAAAAGATAATGTTTGACGTTTTTATGGGGTCCCTGTGATGTTTTATTAGATGCACAGAATATGTAATGATCATAGTGGGGTGTTTGTGGTGTCTGTCACCTTGGTATTCCTCATTTCTCTGTGTTCAGAACAGTTGAGGTCCTCTTTTCTAACTACTTTGAAATATACAAGGGCAGGCACGGTGGCTCAGGCCTGTAATCCTAGCACTTTGGGAGGCCAAAGTGGGAGGATGGCCTGAGGTCAGACATTCAAGATCAGCTTGAGCAGTATAGCATTACCCAATTTCTACTAAAACTAAAAAAAAAAAAAAATATCTGGGGATGGCGGCGTCCACCCACCTGCCAGCTGCTCAGGAGGCTGAGGTGGGAGGATCACTTGAGCCCAGGAGATAGAGGCTGTAGTAAGCTATGATCTGACTACTGCACTCCAGCCTGGGCCACAGAGCGAGACCCTGTCTCAAAAAAAAAAAAGAAGAAATAAACGGTACATTGTTGGCCAGGCGCCATGGCTCATGCCTGTAATCCCAGCACTCTGCGAGGCTGAGGTGGGTGGATGACCTGGGGTTACGTGTTCAAGACCAGCCTGAGCAACATGGTGAAGCCCCATCTCTACTAAAAATACAAAAATTATATGGGTGTGCTGGTGGGTGCCTGTAATCCTAGCTGCTTGGGAGACTGAAGCAGGAGGATCACTTGAACCCAGGAGGCGGAGGTTGCAGTGAGCCAAGATCACACCACTGTACTCAAGCCTGGGCGACAGAGTGAGACTCCATCTGAAAAAAAAAAAAAAAAAAAAAAACAGACAATTGTTGTTAACTATAGTCTTAACTACACAGTCACCCTGCTCTGCTGTTGAACAGAAGAACTTAATGCTTTTTCTCTGGCTGTGTATTTGTACCCATTAACCCACCTCTCTTTACCCCCTGCCTATCCCCACCTTTTTTATCCTCTAGTATCTTTCTACTCTCCAGCTCTGTGAGATCTCCTCTTCTACCTTTTTTAGCTCCCACATAGTGAGTGAGAACATGCAAGATTTGTCTTTCTGTGTCTGGCTCATTTCACTTAACATAATGACCTCCAGTTCCATTCATGTTGCTGCAGATGATGGGATCTCATTCTTTTTTATGGCCCTGATCAACCTTGCTTAATTCTCTTGATGTAACCATGGCTTAGTGGCCTGGGAGGGAAGCCACTTCTCTGTGACAGCTTGTTGCTACTCTGATGCAGTCCAGGTTGACTGTCAAGGGTCCCTGGCAAAGGGACCTGTGTTTCTCTCATTGTCTTGGTTACTCTGGGAGAAGACCGCAGGTTGTCCTGTGAGCCGCGGCTGTGTTATGTGGGCTATGGATTTGCATCTGTAACACAATCCCAAATGAAGGCACTTAAAGAGATGAAGTCTGTTTCTTGCTCATGTCTCGGTGAGCTTGGCGGCACTGTGCTGTGAGACTGTCCAGGGCCTGGCTCTGTCTCCCCTGTTGCCAACTTAACATAGGGTTCCCTTCATGGTTTAAAATGGCTGCCCCATGCCCATCACCATGTAGCCTCTAGCAGCCCAAAGAAACGAAAGAAGGGCCCCTGTGTGTGAGAATGGTGCGCCCAGCTAACAGTTCTAGCGCTTTCTAAGAAAGAAGTGGGTATTGGTTGTTTCTGAGCATGACAGCTGGGGCTTGACACCAGGATTCACCAAGATATTGGTTGCATGGTGTTAACCTTTCATGTCTTGTCTCCCTACCTACAAAGTCAGGACTGTGGCCTTCCCCTCTGGACTGTGGGAGCCAGCAGGGAAGGTCTGGTACTTGAGCCCAGCACTGTGCCTGGCCTGCAGCATGTGTCCACGGTGTTTTCCTGGCAGTCACCACCATCAAGTCCTCCCAGCTCCTCTCTGTAGGAGGGAACCTACCCACCTGCTCCCAGTGCCCAGAGGAGGAGCTGGAAGCTCAGAGATGCACTTCAGTCCCAGATCCTGCCGTGGGCCCAGGGCTGGCTCCAAGGCTATCCATGACCTTAAGCGTGGGCTGTGTCAGGTGCAGGGCCAGCCGCCAGTCCCCATGGTCCCTGGGATGGCACAGCCACCAACTCAGTCCAGGCGACCTCAGTGGAGAGGCCGGGGTTGCCTGAGGCCCCTGGAGCTGCCCTGCCTGGCTCTCCTCCCCTCGGGTTTGGGGGGATGCCCTCCCTATAGGAGTGCCTCCCACTGCGGGCTTGCTGGCAGCCAACCCGGCCCCAGGACAGGCAGGACTGGGCTTGGAAGTCCCAGGGTTAGAGAGAAGACAGGTTGGGGGACCCCAGCTGGCCCCACGGAGGAGCGGTAGGTGGGGCTTATGGCTGTGAACCCCTGGTCTGTGCTGGGCTCATTGGCTGAGAGAGCCCACTAAGGCCACACCTGAGGCGAACCCTGCTCCCCATGAGGAAATCCTCACACTTGCCATGGGGGTGGCTCTATAGTCTGCCAGGTACAGAAACTAAGGCTCTGAGTGGTGACTTGACCCACGTTGTGGACCAGTGGAGGGTCCCCCAGGGGTGGACATTTCCCCAGTGCACGTCTACAGGCCTGTGTCCCCTGACCTGAGGGGCACCCCAGCCCCACATCCAGACACCTCCACTGCAACCCAGGCCTGATGTCCCCTTCACCAAGGGCGTTGGGGTGAAAGGCGATCATCCCACTCCACACAAGGCCAGAGGCTCATCTCCGGAATGTTTGTGGAGCCTCAGAATCCCTGAGGCCTCTGTGGGACTGAGGTTAAGGCACCATTTCTTTTCTGTTTTTTTTTTTAAGAGATGGGGTTTCACCACATTGGCCAGGTTGGTCTCGAACTCCTGGCCTCAAGTGATCCACCCACCTTGGCCTCCCAAAGTGCTGGAATTACAGGCATGAGCCACCGTGCCTGGCCTGGGGCACTGTTTCTAAACCCACGGTGGTGGAGTCTACTGAGCCACCATACAAGCATTTCTGGGATCCCTGTGGAACCTTCCAGAACCTCAGATCCAGGGAACCTCATGGGGTTGGGATGTGGGAGGAGCGTGGGGCCAGGCGTGGTCTGCAGCCTCCTCCCTCCCTCAGGCTCCTCTAGGAACTCTCATGTCCAGATCGGATGGCTCCTCAAAATGGCCGGGGTGGGGTGGGGTGGGGTACCCTTTCACTTTTTCTCCCCTCTTTCTGCCTTGCAGTCAGAAACCAGCCTGCGCTGTTGCGTGTGAGCTGTCAGGCAGGCTAAGAGCTGGTCCTCTGCCTTTCAGCTCAGGGCTGTGGGGACCTTCCAGGGTCCCCTGGGTGGGAGTGCTAGGCCTGGGGCAGCGAGCCCTGGAGGGACCTCTGGTCCTGAACCTCAGTCTGGTGGCTCTCTGCCTAGCAGCATTGCAGGTCTAGTTTTCAGATCGCCTCTTCTTTCACGCTGATCTGGGGGTTGAAAGCCAGAGCCCCCACCCTCCCCTGGGGCCCCCCATCAGAGTGTGGAGCAGCAGTGGTAGAATGGCCAGGTGCCGGCCGTAATGAGAAGCTGCAGACCTGTGAAAGAGGCCCTGTGTGTGCCGCAGACACAAAGCAGGCTCCAGTCGGCAGTGGGCAGCCGCGAAATCTGGCCCCCGCCACCACAGGGACCCTTGGAGTCACACACGTGGCAGCCACCCCCAGGGAGCAGGCTACCCTCTTAGAGACACCTCAGTGACACGCAAGACGTCAGTATCTCTTTATTTAAAAAATAAACAAGGACACATTTACAGCCATGGGGTGGGGACGGCGGACTGATAGGGCCAGGGCCCCCAACCCCTCAGCCAGTCTGGGGGCTCCCTCTCCCTTTCCCCAGCACCTCTTCTCCCACCCACGCCCTCGAACCTTCTATGCAAGGCTCCACCGCAGTGGGAAACAGGGTGGTGGAAAATGACACTCACCTCCAGACCTGCCTTACTCCAAGGATGCTGGTGTTTGGGGGGGCCTGTCTTGACGCGCCGCTTGCCCAAGCCCAGCCTAACCAATGTGCAGACTACTGTACACATTGACAGCCTCCTGAACAGGTAGTCTGAACACTGGGTTGGCGGGGCCGGCTGTCCATCCCGCAGGCGCCCCCAGGCAGACGCCTGGGCCACCAGGCCAGGCCGTGCCTCAGCACCTCTGAGCAGCCAGGGAAGCCCCCACTCTTCCCGAGACGATCCGCTCTGTCCCTTCTGACGTGGCAAGGCTGGGGCCGGCTCGCATCTGGAGAAAGTTCTGGGTTTTCAGGAAATCCTAAAGAGTGGGGGAGGCGGAGGCAGGAGGCAGGGTTTGGGATCGTGGCTTCTGGGCTCAGTAGAAAGTCTGACTCTTTGGGGGTCGGGGGTGGGGAGGAGGGGCGCACACATGCCTCAGTGTCTTTGTGTGTGTGTGTGTGTGTGTGTGTGTGTGTGTGTGTGTGTGTGTCTGCGCGCACGTGCGCGTGCACGCTTGAGAGTGTGCGTGCCGGCAGAACCAGGAAGGCGGCCGCCACTTTCTGGGCGGAATCCTACTATAAACAGTTCCAGATGTGGCATGAGCCAGAAAGGCCTGTGACTCAGTTACTTGGCCCCACTGACTGGAAGCTTCCGGCCTCATTACACGATAGGGTCAGGGCAGCAAAGGCCCTTGGGCAAATGTCGGGCTCTGCAGGAGCCCTGCCCCCTCCCCTGGCCCCTTTTAAAGCCCCTAAAACTCTTTCCTGAGAGGTTGGAGAGACCCAGGCCGTGTTACCCAGCCTTGCCTGGGACGAGGGGTGCAGGCTTTCTTCACCACCCTCCCTCCCTTTGGTCCACAGCGGCGTCCTCCCTCCGTGGTCGCTTGTCCCCTGTTCCTACACTCTGCCCTGCTTCTTCTCTGCTTCTTGCCTAGAGCCTGGCAGGCTGACCCCAGAGCTGCTCACAAGAGCAGCCAGAGAAAATCCCTGGTGCTCCTGGGCACCAGCTCTTCAGTGGGCACCAAGCCCCTCCGTCCTCCTTGAACAGAGGAAACTGAGGTGGGAGGAAAGTGACTTGCCCAGGGGCACACGGCCAGGAAGGGGCAGGGCTGGCATCACCTCAACCATGCTAAGCTGCTAATGGCCTGAGCCCATGTGCCAAGCCCACTGCTCCACCCTGGCTCGCCTCACAAAGTCCCGACACTCAGCCAATCCCCACTTGCCAGGGAGCCCCAGCCTCCTCCTCCACGGTCACTGTGGCTGCTCTTCAACTTGGAGGCAGCAACCAGGTTAGGCTTTGTGCTGGGGCAGCCCAGTGAGGGGACCTGAGGAGTTTCCAGAGACGGGCCAGGAAAAAGAAGGGCCAGGGGCACTGTGGAGAGGATCGGGCTTTGGGTCATGGGGGCCTGGCCTCCAAAGTCCTGCTGTGTGGTCTTGGGCAGTCATCTTCCCTCTCTGAGCTAGAAGGGATCCATGAACTGAGGCTGAGCAGTGCTTGGCATGCTGCTGCTGCTGTGGCGTGGTGGGCATATACATCACTGGGTGAGCGTGAGGTTCCAGGGTGCCACCCCCAGCTTCATGACTCACCAGCCTTTTGTTCCTGGCCGAGGGGCCCACCTCCTCCAAGCTGCCTCCCCTGCAGTTGGGACAGCCATGACTGGCACTTGGTTGGTGCTTCCTGAACAGGGCCATCCTTAGAAAGCAAATGATAGGGAGGCTGAGGTGGGCGGATCACAAGGTTAGGAGTTCGAGACCATTCTGACCAATATGGTGAAACCTCGTCTTTACTAAAAATACAAAAAAAAAATTAGCCAGGCGTAGTGGTGTGCGCCTGTAGTCCTGGCTTCTCCGGAGAATTGCTTGAATGAGGGACACAGAGCTTGCAGGGAGCTAAGATCTTGCCACTGCACATCAGCCTGGGCGACAGAGTGAGAGTCTGTCTCAAAAAAACAAAAACCAGCCTGGTCAACATTGTGAGACCCCATTTCTATTAAAATAATAATGAGAATGATAATAAAGGAAGGGAGTGAGGCTTCTGCAGCTCCTGGCCCGGGCGTCCGCTGCGCAGCCCTGAGATACCCTGAGGTAGCCGGGGTTTAAAACTCAGCCTGCTGTTCTCTCCCCAAGTCTTCCCTTCTGTAAACTGGCACCAGACGCAACTCACTCCTAGGCTCGTTTCAAAGATAAAGCCCAGTTAAAGGTTCCATTCACTCCACATAAGGGGAGGAGCGGTTGTGTTGTGCGTGCCGTCACCCACATGTCAGCAGTGAACTAAACAGGAGTCCCTGCCCTGGAGAAACTGAGTCAGTACAGTAGCAGTCAGGCACCCAGGTCAATAAGCGCAGGATACATGATCTGTTGTGTGAGGGAAAAGTTAGGGAGGGTGCAGGTGGAGTTAGGGCAGCAGGGAGCCATGCCAGTGTCAGGATCAGACTGGCCTGGGGCATGCAAAGGCCCTGGGGTAGGAACCCACCTGGGATACTCAGGGTTTGTCATGGAGGGCAGCATGGCCGGGACAGAGGGAGGGATGGGGAGAGGGTGGCAGATGAGCTCATCTGCAGCAGTAACCAGCATGTGAAGCCCCCAGCTGGTGGTGGCACACGCTGCAGGCTCTGGCCTGGGGCATCCTGAGTTGTCACATGGACAGCTTGGGGTGAGTCCTTTTCCTCCGCCCTCAGGAGAAAGAGAAGAAGTACATGCTGCCTCTGGACAACCTCAAGATCCGTGATGTGGAGAAGGGCTTCATGTCCAACAAGCATGTCTTTGCCATCTTCAACACGGAGCAGAGGTGAGGGGCCCTGGGCCCCGGGGAGGGCTCAGGGTGAAGACCAATGGCCTCATTCACACTCCACAGCCTTCACTGAGCACCTGCTCTCAGCAGTCCCTGCCCTGGGGTTCCACCTGCTAGAAGGGGAGCCGAGTGAGAAACTCCTGCACCCAGGGATGCTTCCAGGGCTGGGTCAGAGACAACCTCTCTGGGCAAAGACAGGGATGAAGTCAGGGTCCAAGTCAGCTGGGAGCCACAGAGAGTTCTGAGCAGAGGGGGATCAGGACCTGGCTCAGGTGCTCGCAGGCGCCCTCTGGTGGCTGAGGGGGTGGGAGACGGGGGACCAGGGCAAAGGCCACTGCCTTGTCCAAGTGGGCAATGATGGGGCCAGACCCTGGTGGGGCTAAGGACACAGGGGAGGAGGGTGCAGATGCTGGGTGGAGGAGTCAGGCGGAGTCCTGGTGGGTATGGATATGAGAGAGAAAGGCTGATGGTGACCCTGAGTACCTGGGCCTGAGCTCCTGTGCCGCCCAGCTGCTGCCATTGGCCAAGTGGGGGAAGGCAGCAGCAGGGTAGGCCTGGGGACAGCCTAGGGGTCAGTTCAGGCTAGGGCAAGGAGAGAGCACATCAGGGAGGCACCCGGGTAGGTCCAGGAGTGTGATGTCCAGAATGAGCTCTAGGCTAGCATGTGAATTGGGCAGTCGCCATTGCATGGACAGTGTTTCAAGTGACAAACCCAGATGAGCTCCCAGGAGAGTGAAGCTGGAAAAGGAAGGAGAGGCCCCAGGAAGCTCGCAATACATGTGTCCCATGAGGCACTGGCTAAGACTTCAGCAGAGACACTGCTCTCAGGAAGAGACGCAGCTGGCAGGAAGGTTCCTCCAAACCCACACCTCATCCAGGAAGCAGGGCCCGTCCGAGTCAGGGCTTGGCTGTTGGCAGGGGCCTGGGGGTACCTGAGACGCACAGGCAGGAGCTGACATCCTCGCTGCTGGCCCCGGAGCCTCCTTGTCTGCTGCTTGGCTGCATCCACCAACTCCAGCTGATCCTCCTGGTTCCCTCCGGCTTTGCTTTGGCTGGCCCAAAGCTCCGAGACCCATTTCTCCACCAGCTATCCCTGAAAACCTCCGTAGCTCTCTGAGGTTTGCCCCTGGCCATTGATACCTGGCAGCCGTCCCAGGTCCCTGAGCCCTGTGACCCCTTTGCAGTGGGGGATGACAATATTACCTGATACATCTTTTAGGAGCAGGTTCAGGAAACCTAGAGTCATGGCTACAAAAACAAAATAGATGGTTGAAGATTTTTTGTGTAAATCGAGTCCGGACTTGAGTATCCTAGGCAAAGTGGAGCAGCTCCACAGGCATCAGGGTTCAGGCCCTCCTCTTCCTCAGCCTTCCTCCTGGTGTGCAGAACCTGAGCTCTGCAGTGGGACAGGCCTGCCGTAAAACCCTGACTTCTAGCTCTTTGTCCAAAATGGCTGCCCAAACTCCAGCCATTGTGATGATGTTCTAGGCACCAGCAGGAAGGAGGGTGGAGCAATAAGGGCATGCCCCTCCCCTCACAACTCCGTCCCAGAAGTCGTTCAGGACAGCCACGTGCTGGCCACAAACCCAAGTCTCACTTGAGGGCTTTGGGGGCAGCTTGGCTGTCTCAACCCCACCTGGATATGGGACAGGAAAGCGTGCGTGGCGTGTGGCACGGCGCCTGGCCTGTAGACCACCATCTGCAAGCATTACTTACCATCCATTCCAGCTTTGAAACCCTGGTTCTTTCTTCCACTCAGGGACCCACATGTCCCCAGCATTTCACAAGCTTGCTGGAGGTCCCAAGCCTGGCCCTAGACACTCGCCCTCCCGACCTGCCCCCAGGAATTCAGCACATCTAGACATTTGATGTGCAGTGCAGTAGCTGCTAACCACGTGTGGCTACTTAATATAAATTAATTGACTTCAAATAAAAGTTGAAACTTAACTCCTCCATCACTCTGGCCCCATTCCTAGGGCTCAGAAGTCATCTGTGGCTTGGGGCTACCTCAGTGGATGATGCAAGTAGACAGTATTTCTACTATTAAAGAAAATTTGGGGCCGGGCGCGGTGGCTCACGCCTGTAATCCCAGCACTTTGGGAGGCCCAGGCAGGTGGATCACGAGGTCAATACATCAAGACCATCCTGTCAACATGGTGAAACCCCGTCTCTACTAAAAATACAAAAAATTAGCTGGGCATGGTGGCGCGTGCCTGTAATCCCAGCTACTCAGGAGGCTGAGGTAGGAGAATTGCCTGAACCTGGGAGGCGGAGGTTGCTGTGAGCCGAGATCGCGCCGTTGCACTCCAGCCTGGGTAACGAGCGAAACTCCGTCTCAAAAAAAAAGAAAAAAAAAATTTGAGTCCAGGCACGGTGGCTCACACCTGTAATCCCAGCACTCTGGGAGACCAAGGCAGGCGGATCACAAAGTCAAGAGATCGAGACCATCCTGGCCAACATGTTGAAACCTGTCTCTACTAAAAATACAAAATTAGCCAGGTGTGGTGGCATGCACCTGTGGTCCCAGCTACTCAGGAGACTGAGGTGGAAGAATCACTTGAACCCAGAAGGCAGAGGGTGCAGTGAGCCAAGATTGCACCACTGCACTCCAGCCCGGTGACAGAGCAAGACTCTGTCTCAAAAAAAAAAAAAAAATTGGGGCCGGGCACAGTTACTCACGCATGTAATTCTAGCACTTTGGGAGGCCAAGGTGGGCGGATTGCCAGAGCTCAGGAGTTCATGACCAGCCTGGGCAACACCGTGAAAAATTTAGCCAGGCGTAGTGCTGCATGGCTGTAGTCTCAGCCTCTCAGAAGGCTTAGGTAGGAGAATCATTTGAACCTAGAAGAGGAAGATTACACTGGGCCGAGATGGCACTACTGCACTGCAGCCTGGGTGACAGAGTGAGATTCCGTCTCAAAAAAAAAAAAAAAGGAAGTTTGGGTCTGCGCACAATAGCTCATGCCTGGAATCCCAACACTTTGAGAAGCCAAGGTGGGAGGATCACTTGAATCCAGGAATTCAAGACAACAAAGTAAGCTTCCATCTCTATTTTAAAAAAAAAGAATTAGGGGCTGGGTTTGGTGGCTCACATCTGTAATCCCAGAACTTTGGGAGGCTGAAGCAGGTGAATCACGAGGTCAGGAGTTCGAGACCAGCCTGGCCAATATGGTGAAACCCCCATCTCTACTAAAGTACAAAAAATTAGCTGGGTTTGGTGGTGTGTGCCTGTAATCCAGCTACTCAGGAGGCTGAGGCAGGAGAATCACCTGAACCATGGAGTCGGAGGCTGCAGTGATCCGAGATCACTCCACTGCACTCCAGCCTGGCAACAGAGTGCAGTGTCTAAAAAAAAAAAAAATTGAGGGCTGGGCGCGGTGGCTCACGCCTGTAATCCCAGCACCTTGGGAGGCCGAGGCGGGTGGATCACAAGGTCAAGAGATCGAGACCATCCAGGTCAACATGGTGAAACCCCGTCTCTACTAAAAATACAAAAAATTAGCTGGGCATGGTGGTGTGTGCCTGTAATCCCAGCTACTCAGGAGGCTGAGGCAGGAGAATTGCCTGAACCCAGGAGGCGGAGGTTGCGGTGAGCCGAGATCGCACCATTGCACTCCAGCCTGGGTAACAAGAGCGAAACTCCGTCTCAAAAAAAAAAAAAAAATTGAGGACGGGGGAGACAGGGTTTCGCTCTAGCACCCAGGCTGAAGTGCACGGTGTGTTCTTGGCTCACTGCAGCCTCCACCTCCTATGCTCAAGTGACCCTCCCACCTCAGCCTCCCGAGTAGCTGGGACTATAGGTGCACGTCACCACGCCCAGCTAATTTTTGTATTTTCTGTAGAGACAGGGTCTTGATGTGTTGCTCAGGCTGGTCTCTAACTCCTGAGCTCAAGCGATTCCCCTGCCTCAGCCTTCCAAAGTGCTGGGATTACAGGTGTGAGCCACCACGCCCAACCCTTACAAAAATTTTTTGTTTTGTTTTTGAGACAGAGTCTCACTCTGTTGCCCAGGCTGGAGAGCAGGGTGTGATCTTAACTCACTGCAACCTCCACCTCCCAGGTTCAAGCAATTCTGCCTCAGCCTCCTGAGTAGGGGGATTACAGGCGCCTGCCACCACGCCCAGCTAATTTTTTGTGTTTTAGTATTTGACGGGGTTTTACCATATTGGCCAGCCTGGTCTGAAACACCTGACATCAGGTGATCCGTCCACCTCGGCCTCCCAAAGTGTTGGGATTACAGGTTTGAGCCACCGTGCCTGACCAACATTTTTTTTAAAAAAACACACAAAAATGCATATCAAGTTCTGGTGGACAGCGCTGCTCTGGGCTTTCATGAAAATGCCCCAGTGGGAGCTCCCCAGCCACAATGCAGGGAGCTCCCCAGCCACATGCCCACCTCTTGGGGGACCCGGAAAGGAGGGGAGTCAGCTGATCCAACAGAAAGAAACATTAGACACTTGGCGAGCTTGTGTACAGCACTATTCTGTGTGCTGTGGGCATCACTCACAGCGATCCCTCGGCATGACCTGGTGAAACCTGGGTTAGGATTGGGTTCCTAATCCATTAGAAGGACCCCCAGAGCCCATGCCTCTGGGCGGTGTGCCAGGCCCATGGTCAGGGTCAAGCATGCCCCCCAACCCCCGCAGAAATGTCTACAAGGACCTGCGGCAGATCGAGCTGGCCTGTGACTCCCAGGAAGACGTCGACAGCTGGAAGGCCTCCTTCCTCCGAGCCGGTGTCTACCCCGAGAAGGACCAGGTGAGGAGCTGCCCTGCACAGCTGGCATACCTCAAGCCCGGCAGCCCCCACCCAAGAGAGGAAACAGGGCTGGCTTTCCCCAAGACAGATCATTTCCAGGCCACGTTAGCCAGGAGTCTCTGAAGTCATGTAGCAGATGCTCACTTGAGCAAGCAAAGGAGAAACTGGGGCACTTTGTCATCAGGGCCCAGAAGGTTCTCTCACTGAAGCCAATGACCACAGCACGCAGGGAGGGGATGGGGTTCCACCTGCTTTGTTCTCTCTTTTCCCCTTCCATCCTTGAGGTAGAGTGAACATGGCTACCCTTGACCCCAATATTAAAATGTCTCAGCTGGGCACAGTGGGTGGCTCACGCCTGTAATCCCAGCACTTTGGGAGGCCTAGGTGAGCAGATCACTTGAGCTCAGGAGTTTGAGATAACCCTGACCAACATGGTGAAACCCCAGTTCTACTAAAACTGCAAAAATTATCCAGGCATGGTGGTGCAGGCCTGTAATCCTAGTTACTCGGGAGGCTGAGGCAGGAGAATCACTTGTACCCAGGAGGCGGAGGTTGCAGTGAGCTGAGATAATGCCATTGCACTCCAGCCTCAGCAACAGAGCAGGACTTCATCTTAAAAATAAAATAAAATGTCCCAAGGTCGGGCGCGGTGGCTCATGCCTGTAATCCCAGCACTGTGGGAGACTGACACTGGCAGATCGTTTGAGCCCAGGAGTTCAAGAACAGCCTGGGCAATGTTGCAAAACCCTGTCTCTCCAAAAAATACAAAGCATACCCAGGCATGGCAGTGCACCTCTGTAATCCCAGCTACTCCAGGGGGCTGAGGTGTGAGGATCACTTGACCGCCCCCCCAGGATGTTGAGGCTGCAGTGAGCTGTGTCTGTGCCACTGCACTGCAGCCTGGGTGACATAGAAAGACTGTATCAAAAAACAAACAACAACAACAAAGAAAACCACGTTCCAATGCCCAGGTGAGGGGATTCACCCCAGCATCAGCCAGGATCACCCCATTGTTTGGGCAGCTCTGGCCTGGGGCAAGCAAGTCTGCCTGGTACCAGCAGGGCTGTCAGGGGCCAGCCTGAGGTCAGTTATTGATGGGACAGTAGGGCAGATGGTTACCAGAGAGCCAGGACTCGCCCCGGCCAAGGTCACCCCTAAGCACCTCACCTCCCACTTGCAGGCAGAAAACGAGGACGGGGCCCAGGAGAACACCTTCTCCATGGACCCCCAGCTGGAGCGGCAGGTGGAGACCATTCGCAACCTGGTGGACTCGTACGTGGCCATCATCAACAAGTCCATCCGCGACCTCATGCCAAAGACCATCATGCACCTCATGATCAACAATGTGAGTGGAGCACTGAAAATGAGATGGAGGCGGCCGGGCGTGGGGCTCACGCTTAGTCCCAGCACTTTGGGAGGCCGAGGCGGGTGGATCACTTGAGGTCAGTTCGAGACCAGCCTGGCCAGCATGGCAAAACCCCATCTGTACTAAAAATACAAAAATTAGCCAGGCGTGGTGGCGTATGCCTGTAATCTCAGCTGCTTGGGAAGCTGAGGCAGGAGAATCACTTGAACCCGGGAGGCCGGAGGTTGCTGTGAACTGAAATCGTGCCATTGCATTCCAGCCTAGGCAACAGAGTGAGACTCCCTCTCAAAAAAAAAGATGAGAAGGAGGTCAGGCATCCTGGTTCACACCTGTTTGTAGCACTTTGGGAGGCTGAGGCGGGAGGATCACTTGAGCCCAGGAGGTTGAGGCTGCAGTGAGCTGTGGTCATGCCACTGCACTCCAGCCTGAGCGACAGAGCAAGACCTTGTCGCCAACAACAGCAACAACAACAAATTAGAACAACCCGCTACCCTTTAAACACTGGAATCTGCATGGCCAGTCTCTTTGGGAAACCCTAGGGCTTCCGAGCCATACTGGGTCCATGGTCCCATTGAGTCCACTAACTGGAACAAACACCACAGATGTGCACCTTCTCTCAATTACTTTATGCCGGCCTCAGACTAACTGCACAAGGGAGAAATGCTATCTTCATGGTGGTGGACACCTGTAATCCAGCTACTCAGGAAGCTAAGGCAGGACAGTGGCTCGAACCTGGGAGGCAGAGGTTGCAGTGAGCCGAGATCATGCCTTTGCACTCCAGCCTGGGCAACAGAGTGACACTCCATCTCAAAAAAAAAAAATGAAGCCGGGCGCGGTGGCTCACGCCTATAATCCCAGCACTTTGGGAGGCTGAGACGGGTGGATCACAAGGTCAAGAGGTTGATACCATCCTGGTCAACATGGTGGAACCCCGTCTCTACTAAAAATACAAAAATTAGCTGGGCATGGTGGCGTGTGCCTGTAATTCCAGCTACTCAGGAGGCTGAGGCAGGAGAATTGCTTGAACCCAGGAGACAGAGGTTGGGGTGAGCCGAGATCGTGCCATTGCACTCCAGCCTGGGTAAAAAGAGCGAAACTCCGTCTCAAAAAAAAAAAAAAAAATGAGGAGGCCAGGCACCCTGGCTCACACCAGTTTGTAGTCCTGGCACTTTGGGAGGCTGAGGCAGAAGGATCGCTTGAGCCCAGGAGGTTGAGGCTGCAGTGAGCTATGGTCGTGCCACCCCACTCCATTTCACAGACAGAAAACTGGAGACCAGAGAGATAAAGTAACCTGTCCCAAGTCCCTTGGGAGAGTAGGAAGTGGGATTCAAACGCACGTTCACTCTGGTTGCAACCTTGCCTTCAGGTCGTGTTGGGCAGCTGCTGTGTCCTGATGGGCTGAGGGCGCAGCCTGTCTTCCTCATGGGCGTCACCTGCCTGGCCCCAGGTTCCCTGGAGACTCTCAGGGCTCTGAGCTCCTCTTCTATGAAATGCAGCTGTGCTGATACAATCTCCAGCTCAGGATGCTGGAGGGTTCAGGGCATTTGTGGGTCATGCCTTTGGCATGGCACTAGCCACTCAAAAATCTTTATAAACCAGCTTTGGGGCTGGAGCAGTGGCTCATGCCTGTAATCCCAGCACTTTGGGAGGCCAAGGCAGGTGGATCACCTGAGGTTGGGAGTTCGAGACCAGCCTGACCAACATGGTGAAACCCTGTCTCCACTAAAAATACAAAAATTAGATGGGGTGGTGGCGCACACCTATAGTCTCAGCTGCTTGGAAGGTTGAGGCACAAGAATTGCTTGAACCCAGGAGTATCACCCACTGCAGCCTGGGTGATATAGAGTGAGACTGTCACAGAAACATAAACAAATAAAAATATAACAGGATTATTCTGCCAAGGTTAAGGAAATAAATAAGAAGCTAAGACAGGAGAAAAGATATCAATAGAAGAGACAAGATACTAGGAGTAAGTTGAATAAGAATCTCATAAACAGCCTGGGGCCACATGGTAAAACCCCATCTACAAAAATTAGCCAAACATGGTGGTGTGTGCCTGTGGTCCCAGCTACTCAGGAGGCTGAGGCAGCAGAATTGCTTGAACCTGGGAGGCAGTGAGCCAAGATTGAGCCACTATACTCCAGCCTGGGCAGCAGAGCAAGATTTCTCAAAGAAGTCTGGGGGTGGCCTCGCCCTGTGGGAGATGTATTTCCAGCAGTCACTATGGGTTCTGGGTTGGGGTGATGCAGAAGCCTGAGCCTCCCCAACCCCTGCCCGCAGACAAAGGCCTTCATCCACCATGAGCTGCTGGCCTACCTGTACTCCTCGGCGGACCAGAGCAGCCTCATGGAGGAGTCAGCCGACCAGGCACAGCGGCGAGACGACATGCTGCGCATGTACCACGCCCTCAAGGAGGCGCTGAACATCATTGGTGACATCAGCACCAGCACCGTGTCCACGCCCGTGCCCCCGCCCGTCGACGACACCTGGCTCCAAAGCCCCAGCAGCCACAGGTCCGGGAGCCTGGTTCCCCTACCCGCAAGCGTGCAGCCTGCAGGTTCTTGTTCTCCCCGCGTGTCCTGCAGGGTCCTGGCAGGAAACGGGACACAGCCCAAGGGTGGGCAGGAGAAGGGGCGGCCCCCAGGCTGGGCACAGTGGGAGCTGCTGCCCTGCTGAAGCCTGAAAAGGGAGAGAAGGGGAACGGGGGCCAGCCAGCCTTGGAGCTCTAGGGCTGGAAGCCGTAAATAAATACACCCCATCTGCCCTTTGCTGGTGCCTTCCATCAGCACTGCCCAAATGGAAGCCAGGGTAAGAGGCTCAAGGGGCAGCAGCCACAGAACAGAGATGAGCCTCCTGGAGGACAGAGGGGTGGGTGGAAGCCTCTGGTGAGGGAAGCGGAAGGTGTGGCCAGAGCTGCCCTGCCCGCAAGGTGTCGGATGGAGTGTAGGCCATTGAGGCAGTCACAGGGAACCTCAGGGGGCTGCCCTACAGAGCCCTTGGGGAGCCATGGTGTTCCCTAGGGGGAGTACATTGCACCTAGGCCTGCAGGCGGCAGGTGCTGGGGTCCAGGAGGGAATCTGGGTGTCTGGGAAGGGCTTGTGTGTTCCATGGCCCCTGAAAGCTTTAAGGCTTGATCTGGACGACTCTGGAAGTGTCTGGCTGTAAGGGTGGATCCCAGGGCCAGAGACCTGAGGGATCCCTGTGAGTGGGAAGTGCTTGGCCATGTTGGGGCTGTGGGGATGAGGTCAGAGGGCAACAGAAGCCCTTGGGGGCCAGGGGAAAGGGAAGGTGGGTCTGGCGCTCAGGTTGGGGTGGGAGGATCCCACTGCGCCTGTGCTGTCCCCCCAGCCTGCCCCCGCCTTGGGCTCTGGCAGCCACAATTGGCATGGCTGGGATTCCCACTCCATCTGTAGTTCACACCCTTTCCTTCCTCACAGCCCTACTCCACAGCGCCGACCCGTGTCCAGCGTGCACCCCCCAGGCCGGCCCCCAGCGGTGAGGGGTCCCACTCCAGGGCCCCCCATGATTCCTCTGCCCATGGGGACAGCAACCTCCTCCTTACCACCCCCAATCCCGTACCGGCCTGGACCCCAGAGCGTGTTTGCCAACAATGACCTCTTCCCGGCCCCACCTCAGATCCCATCGCGGCCAGTTCGGATCCCCCCAGGGATCCCCCCAGGAGTGCCCAGGTAAGGCCAGCTCCCTGCTCCCCACCCCAACTGCCTGTACCCTGGGGTCTCTCCTCCAGTCTCACTGCCTCCCTGTGAGCTCTCCCCACGTGCCCAGCTGCTGGAATGGAGGAATTGTCCTCATCTCCGTTCGGCTGGCTGGGAAGCAGGCCCAGAGAGGCCAAGAGGCTTGTTCGGTGTCACAGAGTAGGGGAGCCCGGTGACTCCTGGGCTCCCAGCTTGCTCTCTGCCCACTGGGATGCGCTACCAGGCAGCTGGGGATCCCTCACGCTGGGCACCTTCTCTCACTGTTTACCTTCTTGCTGCCTCTGCCTCCCTCACCCTACCCTGTGGGCCAGGCCTTATTCTCTCTGCTTATCCAGTGGGGAAGCTGAGGCCCAGGTAGGGCAGGAAACTCACCAAGGGTCAAACAGCAGGTGAATCGATGCCTGTGTTCAGCAAACTCCTCCCCAGCACCCTGGTGGCTTGCGGAGCCGTCAGCCTGGGGAGCACCCTGGGGTGGTGTGTGGGTGGGGGCTGGGTCCTCAACCAGGCCTGCCTCTGGTTCAGGGCCTCACTGCCGTCTCCCCCTCCCCACCTGTTTTTATTCTCTTTGCAGCAGAAGACCCCCTGCTGCGCCCAGCCGGCCCACCATTATCCGCCCAGCCGAGCCATCCCTGCTCGACTAGGCCTCGAGTGGGGGGCATGCTCTCGGGGGGCCTCGAGCAACCATGGCGCATGAGCTTCGGTGGTCTGGGGCCCTCCGCCACCCCTATGCTGGGACCAGGCTCCCAGTGGGCAGCCCTGGCCTCTTCCCTAATGCTGGCCCGGGTCCAGGGCCGGGCCCTGTGCCTGGTTAGACACCGCACTGCGAGAAAGGGCCCTGGACCTCCAGGCAGGGGGCGCTGGGGTGTTGCACTTTGGAGGATGGGGTCTCAGGGTGGCAGAGGGGGGACCTGCACCCTTGACACCATCTTGAATGAGGGGTCCAGCCTGGGGGACTCTGCCAGCATCTTCTTGGGCTGGGAAAGCCCATGTAGGGCAGGGGCCTTCTAGAAGTGGGGGCACCAAGGGCGCCTATGTCCCCAGGCCTTGCTGGGGCACGGGCACGTCAGTGTCCCATCAGCAGGAGCTCCCCAGTGGTGAGCCTGGCCCCGTGGGCTCTTCGGCAGTGCCCAGCTGCCAGGCCTGAGTTGTACATAGTCCTTCTTGGCCATATTAACCACATAGCCTGAGCCTGGCCCAGCCTCGGCTGCCAGAGGTGCCTTTGCCAGGCCCGGAGCCATTGGCCCAGGCTGGCCTCATCCGACTCCTCTCTCCTCCTCCTCCTCCTCCTGGGTCCCCCAGGGCGGCTGGGCTTAGGGCTATGTGGATGTTGGTGGCAGGGGGGACCTTGGGGGCCTCTCAGCTCCTGCCCATGCTACCCTGACGGGGTGGGCCCCAGGTGACCTCTGAGCAGACCTCACCCACTCCTCGCTCGGTTTGACCACTGTAAGTGCCTGCACTCTGTATCCTATTAATAAACTAAAATAAAGGGAAGACGCTGCTGGTGGCTGCTGTGTGGGCCTCTTGTGTTGGTGTTCAGGCTGGGGACGTGGGCACCACCTCCCCCATCAGGCCTCCCACAAGGACGCCCAGGTCCCTACAATCATAAGCGCCTCACACCTCACTCCCTGAAGGGCTCTGCTTTCAGGGGGGTCACGTTTTGGAGGAAGCCACTCAATACACGGGAGAGCTTTTACTTTCTTTAGCACATTAGGAGTGCAAGCAGATCTTCTCCACTGCCCCACACACCCCCCATGCGCACAGGCCTGGCTGCTGGCTGGTGGAGCATGGACCCCAGCACTTTACCCCCTTCCTACCCTCAGTCCCTGCTTCTCACCCTCATGGGGAAGCCCAGGTCTCGTGGCCCAGCCAGGGCTCAGTTAAACTTTGCTTTCTGATTTTTCTCTTGTGCCAGGCGACCACCTCCATCGGCTCCCGCACGACCTTTCTTCTGAGCTTCGTGGGAGGCCCCTCCCGCCTGTCTGGTTGCCCTCTCGGGGCCGGTCTGTCCTGGCTGGTTTCCGTGAGCCCCAGTCAGCAGGCTCTGTGATTTTCTGACCATAATTTATTGACTCCGATGCCCAGGCCACACCACCCTTTGTTCCAGGAGGCTTCTGCCTAGACGTTGGTGGGGCCACCACTCATGCCTGTGTGGGGCCCCTACAGGGAGAGGGGGTGGGGCGGGTGGTCTTGCAGGCCCCTTCCTGGTGTTCTATTACCAGACCTCAACGTGGCTTGGAGTATCCAGGTGTCCTTGTTAGGCCCTGCCCTGCACCAGGCAATGCTCAAACAAGAAGGCTTAGATTAAGGCACATTTACAGTGGAAGGGCCAGGAAGCCCGAGGCTCCCATTCCAACGCTGCAGTGCCCACCCTGCGAGATTTCCAGAAACGTCAATGCAGCCGCTGAGCCGCCCCTTCTGCAAGCCAGAGGCGTTCCCTGTCCGCTGAGGACGGAAGGAGACTCACAGGGCCAGACCTCGGGCCCCGACTGCACACTCCTGCTTTGGCAGGAACCTAAAATTGGGGAGGGACCCCCAAGTCTTATGCGCACGCCCCATTGCCCCTCCTTCGTCCCCTGTTCTTCCTTCTGCGGCAGGGGCTATGTGGGCACTGGGCGCTTGTCCTGGAAGAAGCGCTTGAGCGTGCAGACCTGCAGCATGGCCACCAGCAGCAGCACCGCCACATTGACAGCCGACCAGAAGTTGACCCGCTCCAAGTTCCCCTCTTGCAGGTTGCGGTCACGTGCCTCGAAGGCCCTCAGCAGCGTCAGCATCTGGATGCTGCGTTCCAGCCGGGTCCGCATAGTCTCAATGGACTCCTGCAGGGCAGAGGGAGTGGAAGGGTCAGACCTCTGCCCATTGGGGAGCAGAGACCCAAAAAACCTGGGATATGGAGGGAGGCTGTGTTAGCCCAGGGAGGTACAGCTGCAAACAGACTTGTTCAGGCTAAGTTCAAGTCCTCTGCCACTCACTGGCTGTGTGACTGAGCAACTTAACCTCTCTGAGCCTGTTTCTTCTTCTGTAAGCTTCCAAATTGCTGTGAAAATTTAATGCCTAAATAAATGTACAAGGATGAGCATGGTGGCTCACGCCTGTAATCCCAGCACTTTGGTACGTTGAGGTGGGAGGATCACTTGAGCCCAGGAGTTTGAGACCAGCCTGGGCTACATAGCGAAACCCCATCTCTACAAAATATACAAAAATTAGACGGGTGGTGGTGTGCAACTGTAATCCCAGCTACTCAGGAGACTGAGGCAAGATTATACCTGTAATCAAAACACTAAGAGACCAAGATAGGAGGATCACAAACCCGAGTTCAAGACCACCCTGGGCAACGTGGTGAAACCTCATCTCTACAGAAAAAAAATTATCCAGGCATGGTAGTGTGCATCTGCAGTCCCACTGAGGTGGCAGGATTGCCCGAGCCCAGGAGTTTCAGGCTGCAACGGGCTATGATCACACCACTGCACTCTACCCCGAGTGACAGAGCAAGACCCTGCCTCACTATGGCTCACATCTGTAATCCCAGAACTTTGAGAGGCTGAGGTGGGCAAATCCCCTGAGATCAAGAGTTCGAGACCAGCCTGGCCAACATGGTGAAACTCTGTCTCTACTAAAAATACAGAACTTAGCTGGGCATGGTAGCACAGCTACTTAGGAGGCTGAGGCAGGAGAATCACTTGAACCTGAGAGGTAGAGGTTGCAGTGAGCTGAGATCGCACCACTGCTCTCCAGCCTGGGTAACCAAGAGAGATCTGTCTGAAAGAAAATAAAATAAAACAATAGTTATTAAAACGGTAATAAACGTACAGAACATATTTGCTTATGGTTAAGAGCACAGTTGCTGAAACCAGTCTGGGTTCAGTACCAACTCTGCTAGTTGGTCTGTGTACCCTTGAGTTGCTCAGCCATCCTGTATCTCACTTTTCCCACCTGTAAAATGGGTATAATTTGACCACAAGGTCTACTTCACAAGATGGTTATGGAGATTTACAGTATGAGTTATTTATGATACGAGTTCCTTAAACCTTTAAACCAGGTTTACACCTAGAAATGAACTGCTGGGGGTTTTTTTGTTTGTTTGTTTCTTTGTTTTTGAGACAGAGTTTCGTTCTTATTCCCCAGGCTGGAGTGCAATGGTGCGATTTTGGCTCACTGCAACCTCTGCCTCCTGGGTTCAAGTGATTCTCCTGCCTCAGACTGCCAAGTTGCTGGGATTATAGGTGCCTGCCATCACACCTGGCTAATATTTTGTATTTTTAGGAGAGACAGCATTTCACCATGTTGGCCAGGCTGGTCTCGAACTCCTGATCTCAGGTGATCCACTCGCCTCAGCCTCCCAAAGTGCTGGGATTACAGGTGTGAGCCACCATGCATGGCCTGAAATGAACTAATTTAATTGCTGCTACTGTTACTATAGTTCAGCTGAGGGCACCAATAAAGATAGGAGGGTGGGTCAGGCCAAGGAGGGGCACCCCAGCTGAATCCTAGAGATCTGGAAGGAGTGGCCCCAGCACAGCCTGGACATACCTTGATGTCCTCCATTTTAACATCCAGCATCTCCTCGGGCTCCACAGCCTCTGCCCATCCTTCGACCTCCTCGTCATCCTGCAGGCTGTCAAAGATCAGTTCAAAGAACACCAGCTTCTCGGAGATGGTGCTGAAGGAGTTGTCAAAGCACAGCCTGTAGTCCCCGGCCTCCGTTGGCTCCACCCTGGGCAGAGACAGACCCACAAACATGACCCAGGGTGGCCAGCCAGCCAACTCGGTGGGGCAGTCAGGGCAGTAACCTGAGGCCACCTGGGAGGGGCAGGGCTGTAACTGAACCTAGGCAGGCAGCCGGACTGAACTCACGTGTGTACCCCATCAGCCTTGCGGGACTCGCTGACCAACAGCACGCCCTGAGGGCTCTCCAGCGTGAAGTCCACGTCCAGCCCAGCACCTCCGATTACCTGGGGGACAGGTAAGAGCGGGTGAAGGGCTATCGGTAGGCCAAGGGCGCCTGCCAAAGAGGGCTATGGCTGAACCACACTAACCCATACAGACCACCAAGGGCTTACCTGAATGCCGGCACACCCACAACCGGTCCTGCCCCAACCTGTCCCAATGGCTGCGCCCCTTGCCTCCACCCTCATTGATATGACAGCCTGGGGTCCATACTTTGAGCTCAGCTGACCAGGCACCTATCAAAAGTCCTTGAAGGACGTTTACCTGGCCATGCCCCCGGTTAGCTCCGCCTCCAAAAGACGATAGGCCCTACCTTTTCCCTTAGTCTAACCCCCGAGAAAGGCTGGTCAGCAACGCCCCCGTCATCGACCTATCAGCATTATCGCCACGCCCAGAAGCGAGAGTCCTGTCATCTCAGAGGCTACCTATACTTCTCGTTGGCCCCGCCCCCTCTGGATGTATCACTCTAACCCCACCTTCTTTATTACTCCCTCCCCTTCCGTTCCCACACGCCGTCCCCGCCCCATCTGTCCATCTCTTTCCAGCCCCGCCCCCGCGCTCCCACGCACGAGCTCCTCCCTTTTCCTCCTAAAGCGCGCCTAGCCTCGGCGACTTGGCCACGCCCCCTCTCCCTGACTCCGCTGGCTGCCCAACCCTCGACCCTCTACCTGGTACTCGGTCTCGAGGCTTGCGTTAGCCGGGGCAGACTGGTAGAAACACTGCTTCCTCCCCGCCGGCAACAGGAACGTGAACTCACCGTCCTGGATTGGCGGGGGTCCCGCCCCTGCCACCCCTACTGGTGGCATTAGTAGCCATAAGGCCAGGGCTAGGGCCGCGCTGGCCGCCATCATCCGGTTCACCCTCTGGTCTGCAAAGGGGGTCACGGCTCCTTTAAGCGCTAGCCCTGCCCCCGTCCTACTCGGCGGAGCTCATTGGCAGCCGCTTCTGTCGGTTGTCTGTAACCAGCAGTGCCAAAGGTGAAGGACCCCGAGAGAGGCAGGCTACCCGAATGAATGCCTGAGGCGCCCGGAGGCAAATCAACTGTCTTGAAATATTTTTCTCAAAAGGGTTCGGCTCTGATTTCGGCCGCTGGTGGAGGAAAATGACAAAAATAAGTGCCATGATGGCACATCTTTCGTAGGCAATAGCTGAGACAACTAAAGTTAGAGGCGGGAGGGTCCTCTTAGGCATCTCCCCGCAGTTTTCCCAGAGTGCGCCGCGCGTGACACCCTTTGGCTGGATCCACGGTGTACAGTGGACCAAAAAATAGCGACTGGGCATGGCCCTGTAGGCGACCCGTAGGGCTCGCTTATAAAAAGGCTCAGCTGGGGCGGGGCGGAGATACCCGTGGCGTGGTGTTTTGCTTGGTCTGGGAGTGTGGCCCCAGTTTCGACACCTTTTGCGCATTAGGAGCGTCAGTGTATCAGTTTACTAGTAAGTTGGGAGTGCTGGAACAACCACTCTATAGAGCAGCTGTGAGCATTGAGATGAGGCTCGGTTCCTATTGAGCGCTCGGCTTTCCTGGCTTATAGACAGGGGAGGGGTGTGGCCACACTGCACCCCAACGGTCTCAAAATTCAAGGGCCAGTAGGTAAACAGTCATTACAGTAGCCGCTGGTCAGGAAAACGACAGCCCAGGTAGGAAAAGGTGAGGAGAGTGTGGGAATGGGAGCCAGTTTGCCTGGTTCAGCTCACACCCCACCCATTATTTGAACCTCAGTTTCCTCTTCTGCAAAGTGGGGATAATAGGCCTACCCCACTGGGCTGTCGTGGGACAGGTGAAATACCTGTTGGGTGCTTACTTCCTCAATGTGTCGCACACCGTAGGCCTTCAGTAAATAATAATCTGTTGTTTGGTTCTCGTCGAAACATAAATAGTGTACATGGAAATGTTTAGTCTTCAAAGATAGACCCAGAAAAAGTTGGCAGGTGATGACAAACACTCCTCAAATACAGCTGGTTGTTGTCGATACTTTCCTACTTTCAGAAAATTTTGGGAAGTAGCAGCTCTTCGTAGTATCGGTTTGCTATTCCTTTTCACTCCCAAGGTTTTTCTATCATTTTCCTCGCTGCTTGGATATTTTGAAGTAATAGTGGGGAATGGGCGATTCCTTTTTTTTTATTTTTTATTTTTTTATTTTTTATACCTGCATTATAAGCACTTTAAGGGTGATTCCTTTTTTAATGGATTTTTATTTTATTTTTTTGAGACAAGAGTCTCACTCTGTCGCCCAGGCTGGAGTGCCGTGGTTGTGATCTTGGCTCACTGCAGCCTCCACCTCCCAGGTTCAAGCGATTCTTCTGCCTCGGCCTCCCGAGTAGCTGGGACTACAGACGGGCACCACCGTGCCGGCCTAATTTCTGTATTTTTAGTACAGACAAGGTTTCACCATATTGGCCAGGCCCGTCTCAAACTCCTGACCTCGTGATCCGCCCGCCTCGGCCTTCCAAAGTGCAGGGATTACAGGCATGAGCCCCCGCGCCTGGCGGAGGTGGGGCTAATTTCTGTTAGAAAAGAAATTCTAGAGGCCAGTCGCGGTGGCTCACGCCTATAATTCCAGCACTTCGGGAGGCCGAGGTGGGTGGATCATGAGGTCAAGAGATGGAGACCATCCTGGTCAACATGGTGAAACCCCGTCTCTACTAAAAATACAAAAATTAGCTGAGCGTGGTGATGTGCACTTGTAGTCCCAGCTACTCGGGAGGCTGAGGCAGGAGAATTGCTTGAACCCAGAAGGCGGAGGTTGCAGTGAGCCGAGATCGCGCCATTGCACTCCAGCTTGGCACCTGGCAACAGAGCGAGACTGTCTTAAAAAAAAGAAAAAGAAAAATTCTGCCGAGGACATTTTGCACTCACTATCTGCCTAAATAATTTCTTCCTACCTCCTCATTCCACTTTGCCCCCAGTCTCTGGCAACTAGCAATCTGCTTTCGGTCTCTAAATGTCCTATGAATGGAAGCAGACAATGTGTCACCATTTGTATTTAACTTCTTTTGCTTAGCATGTTTCTAGGGTTAGTCCATGTATCAATATTCAATTCTTTTTATGGCTGAGTAGTATTCTATTGTATGCACATACCACAATTTAAATTTTTCTTTTCCTTTTTCTTTTTTTGAGACACTGTCTCACTCTGTCACTGAAGCTGGAGTGCAGTGGTATGATCACAGCTCACTATACCCTCCACTTCCCTGGCTCAAGTGATCCACCTCAGCCTCCCAAGTAGCTGGGACTACACCTGCCTAATTATTTTTTATAGCAACATACCAGCCTCCGTATGTTACCCAGGCTGGTCCTTAACTCCTGGGCTTAAGTGATTCTCCTGGCTCACTGCCCAAAGCCTTCTAAGGTTGTGAGCCACTGTGCCTGGCCCCACAATTTCGTTAGCCATTCATTATTGATGGACAGTAGGGTTATTTCAACCTTTTAGCCATTGTGAGTACAGCTGCTTTTAACGTGTATGTATGTGTATTTGATTACCTGCTTTCAGTTCTTTGGGGTATAGATCTAGTGATGGAATTGCTGGTCCCTGTAGTATTTCTATGTTTAACTTTTTGAGGAACCAAAGTGTTTTTCCCAGCAGCTGTGCTGTTTTCCATTCCCACCAACCATGTATAAGGGTTCCAGTTTCTCCACATCCTCACCAATACTTGTTATTTTCCGTTTTGTTTCGTTTTTTTTTTTTTTTTTTTTCTCCAACAGAGTCTCACTCCTTCACTTAGGCTGGAGTGCAGTAACTGCAACCTCCATCTCCCAAGTTCAAGTGATTCTCATGCCTCAGCCTCCCAAGTAGCCAGGATTATAGGCTTGCAGCACCACGCCAAGCTAATTTTTGTATTTATAATAGAGACAGGGTTTATCCCATGTTGCCCAAGTTGGTCTTGAACTCCTGGCCTCAAGTGATCTGCCCACCTCATCCTCCCAAAGTGCTGGGATTACAGGCCTGAGCCACCACGCCCAGCCCTGTTTTTTTTTTTTGTTTTGTTTTGTTTTGAATAGCCAGCCTAGTGTATGTGCATCTCCCTCATGAATACAGTAAGGTTGTGCATCTCCCTCATGAACAGTAAGGTTAAGCATCTTTTTATCTGCTTCTCGCTCATGTGTATATCTTCTTTGGAAAGAAATATGTTAATGTCTTTTGCACATTTAAAAATTAGGTTGTTTGTCTTTTTGTTGTAGGAGTTTTTTTATTTTATGTTACAGAGAGGAAAAGATAGAAAAATGAAACAAAAAACTTCTCCTAGCTGGGCACTCATGCTTGTAATCCCAACACTTTGGGAGGCTGAAGTGAGAGGATCACTTGAGCGATCTGAGACCAGCCTTGGCAACATAGACAGACTCTCTCGCCCCTGCCCCACCATCTCTACAAAATAATAACAAATTAACCAGGTGTGGTGGCGTGCACCTATAGTCCTAGCTACTCTGGAGGCAGAGGTAGGAGGCTCGCTTGAGCCCAGGAGTTCAAGGCCGCAGTGAGCCATGATGGGCCCACTGCACTCCACCCTTGGTGACAGTGAGACTCTGTCTCATGAACACACACACAAAATACCCTTTCCCACTGTCTGCAGATCTATGAGGGGATACTCCAGGGCTTAAGCAGGATGCTGACAACTCCACTTCAGCCTTTACTTCCTGCTTATGCTGAGCTTAGTGATCCGCCAGAGGTGACAGTTTAGGGACTTCGGCGGGCATGCACATTATGTTCTGAATTCTTCAGTATAGGCTGGGTGTGGTGCCTCATGCCTGTAATCCCAGCACTTTGGGAGGCCAAGGTGGGTGGATCACCTGAGGTTAGAAGTTAGAGACCAGCCTGGCCAACATAGTGAAACCCCATCTCTACTAAAAATGCAGAAATTAGCTGAGCATGGTGCCAATCCATGGGTGCCTGTAATTCTAGCTAGGGAGACTGAGGCAGAAGAATCATTTGAACCCCACAGGTGGAGGTTGCAGTGAGCCAAGACTGCGCCACTGCACTCCAGCCTGGGTGACAGAGCGAGACTCCGTCTAAAATGAATAAATAATTCAGTATACATAGGTGCCTTTAGAAGGCTCTCATTGCCCTAAGAAACTTTCACCGCAGCATTTCATCCCAGGCTTTGGTTCGTCTGTGGTTTTCTTCTATGGTAATCTTTTGTCCCGGGTGGATGTGGGTTCTTCCTTCCCCCACAGTGTTTTCAAGGAATGCATTCTGAATTGAAGACAAGCACCTTGAGTCAACCCTTCTGTAGCTTCCAGCCATATTAAAACCCACCAACGCAATATAGTCTTGCCTGGCTTAACAATGGGGATACTTTTAAAAAGAAAAAAAGGCCAGGTGCAGTGGCTCATGCCTATAATCCCAGCACTTTGGGAGGCCGACGTGGGCAGATCACCTGAGGTTGGGAGATCGAAACCAGCCTGACCAACATGGAGAAATCCCAACTCTACTAAAACTACAAAATTAGGTCGGTCACAGTGGCTCACGCCTGTAATCCTAGCACTTCTGGGAGGCCGAGGTGGGTGGATCACCTGAGGTAAGGAGTTCGAGACCAGTCTGGCCAACATGGTGAAACTCTTATCTCTACTAATAATACAAAAATTAGCTGGGTGTGGTGGCACACACCTGTAATCCCAGCTACTCAGGAGGCTGAGACAGAAGAATCTCTTGAACCCAGGTGGCAGAGATTTCAGTGAGTCAAGATCATGCCACTGCATTCCAGCCTGAGCAACAGAGCAAGGCTCTGTCTCAAAAAAAAAATGAAATTAGCCAGGCTTGGTGGCACATGCCTGTAATCCCAGCTACTGGGGAGGCTAAGGTAGGAGAATTGCTTGAACCCAGGAGGTGGATGTTGGGGTGAGATCGTGCCATTGCACTCCAGCCTGGGCAACAAGCAAAACTCTGTCTCAGAAAAAAAAAAAAGGGGGGGTCGGCGAGCGGGCATGGTGGCTCACATTGGGATTACAGGCATGAGCCACCGTACCCGGCCTGCCCAAAGAAACTTTCACTGTAGCTTTTCACCCCAGGCTTTCTGAGTTGAAGACTAACACCACTTTGGGAGGCTGAGGCAGGCAGATCACTTGAGTCCAGGAATTGAGACCACCCTGGGCAATATGGCGAAACCACGAGACTACAAAAACTACAAAAATCATCTGGGCATGGTGATGCACATCTATCATCCCAGCTACTAGGGAGGCTGAGGTGGGAGGATCACCTGAGCCCAGGGAGTCCTGGCTGCAGTGAGCTATAATCACACCACAGCACTCCTACCTGGGTGACAGAGCAAGACCATGTCTCAAATATATATATATATATACACACACACATATATATATACATATATATATACACACACACATATATATATACATATATATATACACACACATACACACATATATATATACACACACATACGCACACATATATATATACACACACATACATACATATATATACACACACACATATATATATACATATATATATACACACACATACACACATATATATATATACACACACATACACACATATATATATATACACACACATACACACACATATATATATATACACACACATACGCACACATATATATATACACACACATACATACATATATATACACACACATACATACATATATATAGATACACACACATACATATATATATATATATTTTTTTTTTCCGAGAAATACATCATTAGGCAATTTCATCATTTTTGGAACATCACAGTCTGTACCTACCTAACGTTAATGGGGTAGCCGACCACACTCCTGTAAGGCATGGCCTATTGATTCTAGGATTCAAACCTCTAGCATGTTCCTGTACTGAAGTTGTAGGTAACTATAACACTTAATATTTGTATATCTAAACATAAAATGATACAGTAAAAATATGGCAAGGTCATCTATGAGAACAACACTGTCTGTGTGATGCACCACTGATGGAATTGTCATCATGTGACACGTGACTACTTTGCGGATGGGGACTGCTCTGCTCTCGGAGGAACCAGGACTAGGAACACAGGCCGCTGTCTTCAAGACTTCTTTTCTTTTTTTTTGAGACGGAGTCTTGCTCTGTCGCCAGGCTGGAGTGCAGTGGCGCAGTCTTACTCACTGCAACCTCTGCCTCCCTGGTTCAAGCAGTTCTCCTGCCTCAGCCTCCCAGGTAGCTGAGATTATAGGAACACACCACCATGCCCAGCTAATTTTTGTATTTTTAGTAGAAATGGGGTTTCATTATGTTGGCCAGGATGGTCTCAATCTCTTGACCTCGTGATCCACCCACCTCAGCCTCCCAAAGTGCTGGGATTACAGGTGTGAGCCACCGTGCCCGGCCTGTCTTCAAGACTTCTGCAGTGTTGGCAAAGGACATGTCAAGAGCAGGTGAAAACACCATGGAGTGGGCCGGGCGCGGTGGCTCACACCTGTAATCCCAGCACTTTGGGAGGCCAAGGCGGGTGGATCACGAGGTCAAGAGATTGAGACCATCCTGGTCAACAAGGTGAAACACCAATTCTACTAAAAATACCAAAAAAATTAGCTGGGCATGGTGGTGTGCGCCTGTAGTCCCAGCTACTCGGGAGGCTGAGGTAGGAGAATTGCTTAAACCCAGAAGGCAGAGGTTGCAGTGAGCCAAGATCATGCCATTGCACTCCAGCCTGGGTAACAACAGCGAAACTCCGTCTCAAAAAAAAAAAAAAGAAAACACCATGGAGCTTTCCTGCCAGTCAAGGTGACTTTTTTGCAATTCAGTTTTCGTTCGGTTGGCACGAACCTTGATTTTCCTACCTGGGCTCAGTGGCTCATGCCTGTAATCCCAGTTCTTTGGGAGGCTGAGGAGGGCAGATCACCTGAGGTCAGGAGTTCGAGACCGGTCTGGCCAACATGGTGAAACCCCGTCACTACTAAAAATACAAAAATTAGCCGAGTATGGTGGTGCACTTGTAATCCCAGCTACTCAGGAGGCTGAGACAAGAGAATCACCTGAACCCAAGAGGCGCAGGTTGCAGTGAGCCAAGACTTCATGCCATTGCCCTCTGACTGAGATGCAACAAAGCAAGATTCTGTCTCAAAACAAAAACAAAACCTTGATTCTCCAGTGTCAAAGGACAAAATTCCAATTAATTACAACTAATTCAGTTAAATATCTCAGTTGGCTCTATTTGTGATCATAGACTAGAATCAGGCAGCCATCATGAGGATGATCAGAAAACAGCTCGGTTTCAGTTTGGTGATGTAGAACTTTAGCATGAGTGACTCCATTTTGATTTTTAGTCTTCTCTGTTGGGGCTCAGTGTAGAAACAGTCTAAAACAATGTCCTCCAGTCATTTTTACTTACTGCTAGAGCTCAGATAGAGTTGATTCTGACAGGTCTTTTTTTTTTTTTTTTTTTTTTTTGCCTGTTTTTTCAATGTTTCTGTGCAATGTCGGGTGCCTGGAGCTCTCCACTCCACCATTCTCACTGACCTCTGGAGTATGAATGGGCGATTCATATCCCTTGAGTAAACAAAACCAAAAATTCTCCTCCCTAATTATTCGCCAAATATTTACTGGGCATCTGACAGTGAATAAAACAGACACTGTCCAAGCCAGATGCAGTGGCTCACGCTTGTAATCCCAGCACTTTGGGAGGCCAACTTAGGAGGATTGCTTGAGCCCAGGAGTTCAAGACCAGCCTGGGCAACAGAGTGAGATCCCATCTCTACAAAGAAAAATTTTTTAATTAGCTGGGCATGGTGGCACACACCTGTAGTTCCAGCAACACAAGAACCTTAGGCAGGAAGATCGCTTGAGCCCAGGAGGTTGAGGCTTCGGTGGGCCATGATTGCCCTACTGTACTCCAGCCTATGCAAGAGAGAGAGACCCTGTCTCAAAGAAAAACAAAACCCAGAATTCCAGGTTGTAGATTCCTGCACCATATTGACTCAGGATTTTTCTCAGCCACTTTGCCAACCAGGGACATCTACAGTGGGTGATGCTCCCCCCCCACACACACCCAGGAGGGCCAGCCGCTGGAGGCACCCTGCCCACTCAGCCCTCCTGTGTTATAGCTTGTACGTGCAGCTAGTGGTTTCTGAGCTCTTGTCCTGCATCCAAGAAGAATGAGGAAACGCTGTCAACTGAAGGGTGAGGACGGGAGAAGAATTGTTCTGAGCGAAACAACAGCTCTCAGCATAGAGGACACCTGAGAGTGGTGGGGGTGTCGTTTCTCTCAGTGTGGCTGGGTCCGAGGCTTTTTATGGACTCACACTGGGGAGTGTGTGCTGATTGGTTTGTGAGAATGCAAAAGAGGTTCAAGCAAAGACACCACTCCAAAGTGGGCACATCAGTATAGAAAACCAATTAGGAAAGTGTAGGTACATGTAGAATAGGTGAAGACTGGGGATCAATCAGAAGAAAGCGTGCCAAACGGAAAGACAGGGTCTCAGTCCAGTGCCTGGATTTGACTTGTGGCTTGACTTTCAGGCTTTAAACTGTCTTTGCCTTGGAGAGGGGGTTTCAACCAGGGACCCGCCCCTATGTGCCTAGGCATTGGCCTCCTGCCACTATCAATGTCAATCAAAAGCCATCCCTGACCCTGCTGTAGCTGGGTTGGGCCCCCTCAGCCACTGCTTCTGTTGCAGCATTTCACCACTGGATTCTCCTTGTCTTCTTGTCTGGCTCTTCCTGAACTCTGAGCTCCTCGAGGGCAGGAGCTGTTTGCATTCATCCTGATGTCTCTGCACAATTCTAGGAACGTTATGATGCTCAGTACTCAACTGGGGGGAAAAATAAGCTGGGAATCTCCTTTAACTTCATCTCCTATGCACCCAGCGTACAGCCATGAAGGTGGCTTGAATGGATGTTTTTTTCAATGTCAGGCCAGATGATTGAGAAATATTTATGATGTGCCTAGCACAGTGAGAGACACTGGGGACACCGCAGGTGACAGCACAGACCCCATCCCTGTGCTGCCGGAGGAGGAGGAAAGCTGTGTTAAGAAATCATGAAGGCCAGGCAAGGTGGCTCATGCCTGTACTCCTAGGACTTCAGGAGGTAGGCAGATCATTTGAGGTCAGGAGTTCAAAATCAGCCTGGCCAACATGTTAAAATACAAAATTCGACTGTCTCGACTAAAAATACAAACTTAGCCAGCCATAGTGGCGCACACCCGTAATTCAAGCTACTGACAAGGCTGAGGCAGGAGAATTGCTTAAACCCGGAAGGTGCATGTTGTAGCATGCTGAGATCACGCCACTGCACTCCAGCGCGGGCAACAAAGTGAGACCCTGTCTCAAAAAAAAAAACGTAAAGAAAAAATTATGGGCCAGGTGTGGTGGCTCAAACTTGTAATCCCAGCACTTTGGGAGGCCGAGGCAGGCAGATCACGAGGTCAAGAGATCGAGACCATCCTGGCCATGGTGAAACCGCGTCTCTACTAAAAATACAAAAATTAGCCGGGTGTGGTGGCACGCACCTGTGGTCCCAGCTACTTGGGAGGCTGAGGCAGAAGAATCACTTGAACCCAGGCAGAGGTTGCAGTGAGCTGAGATTGCGCCACTGCACTCCAGCCTGGCGACAGAGTAAGACTCTGTGTCAAAAAAAAAAAAAAAAGAAAGAAAAAATTATGAAGGCCAGGCATGGTGGCTCACACTTGTAATCGCAGCACTTTGGGAGGCCAAGGTAAGAGGATTGCTTAAGTTCAGGAGTTCATGACCAGACTGAACACATATCAAGTCCCTATCTCTATTAAAAAAAAAAAAAAAGAAATCTTGAAAGTGACTCACGCCTGTAATCCCAGCACTTTGGGAGGCCAAGGTGGGCAGATCACAATGTCTAGAGATCGAGACAATCCTGGCCAACATGATGAAATTCCATCTCTACTAAAAATACAAAAAATTAGCAGGGTGTGGTAGCAGGCACTGGTAATCTGAGCTACTCCAGAGGCTGAGGCAGGAGAATCACTCGAACTTGGGAGGCAGAAGTTACAGTGAGCCAAGAGATCATGCTACTGCACTCCAGCCTGGGCAAAAGAACAAAACTCCATCTAAAAAATAAACAGGCCCTTTTCGGCCTTAGCTCACCTGCACCCAGGTGAAAACAAACAAAAAAAATTAAAAAGAGTTGACCAGGTGCAGTGGCTCACACCTGTAATCTCAGCACTGTGGGAGGCTGAGGCAGATGGATCACCTGAGGTCAGGAGTTCAAAACCAGCCTGACCAACATGGAGAAACCCCACCACTACTGAAAATACAAAATTAGCCAGGTATGGTGGCACATGCCTGTAATCCCAGCTACTCAGGAGGCTGAGGCAGGAGAATCACTTGAACCTGGGAGGCGAAGGTCGAAATGAGCCAAGATCGTGCCATTGCACTTCAGCCTGGGCAGCAAGAGCGAAATTCTGTCTCCAGAAAAAAAAAAAGCTTTGTCAGTCTGGGCATGGTGGCTCACACCTGTAATCCAAGCACTTTGGAGGCCAAGGCGAGTGGATTACCTGAGGTTGGGAGTTCAAGACCAGCATGACCAACATGGTGAAACCCTATGTTTAAAAAAAAAAAAAGAAAAGAAACTATTAATACAAATGCCTGCTTGTGAAGTTTAAATAAAAGTGAGCTAGGAAAAGAAGAGCTAATTGAACATAAAGGAATAAAAAAAAAGAAAAGAACAAAGTCATGCCAAAAGGCAATAAAATAGAAAACAAAATCAAACAACAGAGCCGAACTGTGACACTTCGGAAAGTTCGGTAGCAATGATTAGCTTCTAGCAAGACCGTTAAGAGACAAGGAGATGGACGTCACCAATTTCTGTTGTCAGGAGTGAAAGAAGGAACATCACTACAGACCCTACAGAGATTAAAAGGACAGTAAGGAAATATGAACAACTTATGAACACCAATACATTTGACAGCTTTGATGAAATGAGCAAATTCCTTGAAGATACAAGCATGCCAATTGGAATAAAGGAATAGTACAGGGCACGGTAGGAGAATTTAGCTAGGGGATTGTTCTAAGTCCAGAGGGTCTGGAAAGTTTTCCTAGAAGTGATACTTTTAAACTGAGACCTGTAGGAGAAGTAGGATTTGCCCAGGTTTATAACATTGTATTCCAGGCTGGGGGAAATAGTGTGGCAAAGGCCCTGAGGTTGGAATGAGCTTTCTGTGTCCAAAGAAAAAAATGTCACTCTAATAACACTTTTTGGTGTTTGATGACTGCACACCACATCCTTCCTGGGTCCAAACCTCCAAGCAGACCTGCTTAGCTTAAGCAGAAAAGATAAGTGCAAACCCAGTAGGAAGAGAAACATGGATGTTTCTGGGCTGAAACAAGAGGCAGTTTATCCTGTGAAATATATCACAAACTATATCCAGAATTGATCTGGAACTAGTTCCTTTGAGGTGGCTGATCAAACTTCTGAGCCTTTTTCCTCCATGTAACTTTCCTTATGGGTGCTCACTACCCACTAGGCATTGCATTTCATACTACAAGTTCTTTGAATCTAATCTCCACTATTATTACTTTTTTTTTAGACAGAGTCTTGCTCTGTTGCCCAGGCTGGAGTGCAGTGGTGCAATCTCAGCTTACTGCAACCTCCGCCTCCCAGGTTCAAGCTATTCTTCTGCCTCAGCCTTCCGAATAGCTGGGATTACAGGCATCAGCCACCATGCCCAGCTATTTTTGCATTTTTAGTAGAGATGGGGTTTCACCATGCTGGCCAGGATGGTCTCGATCTCCTGATCTCATGACCAGCTTGCCTCAGCCTCACAAAGTATGGGGATTACAGCTGTAAACCACCACGCCCACCCTTTTTTTCTGAGATGGAGTTTCGCTCTTCTTGCCCAGGCCGGAGTGCAATGGCGCAACCTCAGCTCAGCACAACCTCTGCCTCCTGGGTTCAAGTGATTCTCCTGCCTCAACCTCCCGAGTAGCTGGGATTACAGGCATAATTTTTTTGTATTTAGTAGAGAAAAGGTTTCACCATGTTAGGCTGTCTCAAACTCCTGACCTCGTGATCCACCTGCCTCGGCCTCCCAAAGTGCTGGGATTACAGTCGTGAGCCACTGCTCTCGGCCTAATGTCTACTACTCTTAGCCCCATTCTGCAGATCAGTATCCTGAGTCCTCAAAGAAGGCAAGCCATGCCTGAGGTCACAGAGCCTACCATACCCTCTCACTCCTGCCCATATTTGTTTAAATGTTGGTGCTGGTTAGGCTGTGGTTTGTGTCTTGGGCGTGGGTTTCACAAACACTCCACTGCTGTCACCCTGTCTCATTCCCTGAAGTTCTTTTAGGAGAGAGAAAAGGCTGGGCACGGTGGCTCACGCTTGTAATCCCAGCACTTTGGGAGGCCAAGCCGTGTGGATCATGAGGTCAAGAGATCAAGACCATACTGGCTAACATGGTGAAACCCCCGTCTTTACTAAAAATACAAAAATTAGCTGGGCATGGTGGTGCATGCTTGTAGTCCCAGTTACTCAGGAGGCTGAGGCAGGAGAATGGCTTGAACCTGGGAGGCAGAGGTTGCAGTGAGCTGAGATCGTGCCACTGCAGTCCAGCCTGGTAACAGAATGATACTCCATCTCAAAAAAAAAAAAAAAAGGATTGGGGGGAAACATGAAAACCACCTAACCATCTCATCCATTTTTTTCCCCTCTAATCTGAAGAACCACAGTCGGAGAGGTGCGCGGGTCTGATGTGCGTTTGGGGAAGGGGTGGGGAGAGGAGAGCGTCCCTTTCACTGCCCAAGCCTGTATGTGCAACTTCCTGCCAGTGAGGAAACTCAGCTCGAGAATCAGCCCTGGTTCTCCTTTCCCCAATCTGGCCTCACAGAAGGAGTTGGCAGGGAGCCTTGGGCCCCTCTGGCCTCAGCCGGATTTCCCAGCCAGACATCGGGAGAGATGCCCTGGACCATCTTGCTGTTTGCAGCTGGTGAGTCTGAAGCCCCCCTTTCAGTTACCACGCCTCTTCCCGCATCCCCTGTCCACCTTGCCACTCTGGGGGCAGAAACCAGTGCAGGGGTTGTCATTCCCAGGGCATCGAGGAGGCTGAGTTCTGGGCAGATGGGTTTGCCTATCAGCCTCAGAAACTCTCCGGCAGTGTTGCTTTTTTCTTGTTAGGCTCCTCATTACCCCCAAGTTCAGGAATATCAGAAATTCTACCCCTCTGGAGTCAGCTGTGCCCACACCCCATGACTCAGCCCGGCTTGGTCTCTGAAGGCTCTTTGAGGGCTGGGGCAGCAGGAGGGTCTACCTAGGGGATATCAGTGTGGCGGGGGTGGGTAAGGGTTGGAGGCTGGACAAGGGAAGGCTTGTGTAGACGTCACCTGGCCAGACACTCCGCTTAGAAGCCTGTGGGCAGTCGGGCGAGAGGCGGGTCCCCAGGAGACTTCATCCTGCAGGAAGCCATGCTCCAGCATCCATATTCCTCACCCCAGCCTGGGAAAGGAGATAAAAGTCCTTTGCCCTTCCTTCTCCTGCCCTCCTGCTCCCTCACCCCCTCCCTCCTTCCATGACGGCCTCCTCGCTTTTCCATTTTTTATATTTATTTTTATTTTTTAATAGAGATGGGGTCTCACTCTGTTGCCCAGGCTAGTCTCAAACTCCTCCCGCCTTAGCCTCTGAGTGTGCTGGGATTACAGGTGTGAGCCACCACATCTGGCCTAGGCTGCTCCTTAAACACCCGCCTCGGGTCGGGCACGGTGGCTCATGCTTGTAATCCCAGCACTTTGGGAGGCCACAGTGGGTGGATCACGAGGTCCAGAGATCAGGACCATCCAGGCTAACATGGTAAAACCCCATCTCTACTAAAAAATACAAAAATTAGCTGGATTGGTGGCACACGCCTGTAGTCCCAGCTACTCCGGAGTCTGAGGCAGGAGAATCGCTTGATCCCAGGAGGCAGAAGTTTCCATGAGCCAAGATTGTGTCATTGCACTCCAGCCTGGCACAGAGTGAGACTCCGTCTGAAAAATACCCCCATGCCCCTTCTATCCCCTGGACCTTTGCCTATGCCATCCCCTCTACTGGAATGCCCTTCCCCAGCTCTCCAAATGGGTCCTTCCTTGCCACTCAGGACTCAGCTCATGGGAGGCCAAGGTGGGAGGATCGCTTGAGGTGAAGAGTCTGGGCAACATGGCGATATCTCATATCTACAGAAAATAAGCAAAATTAGCTAGCCAGGTTCACCAGCCTGACCAACACGGTGAAACCCTGTCTCTACTAAAAATACAAAAATTAGCCAGGCATGGTGGCGCATAGTCCTAGGTACTCAGGAGGCTAAGGCCATTGTTCTCCAGCCTGGGTGACAAAACAAGAATCTGTCTCTAAATAAATAAGTAAATAAGAGTGTAGTTGTATTGCTGTGTAATAACTATTGCTATTGTTGAAAATTTATGGCCAGGCGTGGTAGCTAACCTGTAATCCCAGCACTCTGGGAGGCTGAGGTGGGTGGATCACCTGAGGTCAGGAGTTTGAGACCAGCTTGGCCAACATGGTGAAACCCCCTCTCTACTAAATATATAAAAATTGGGGTAGGCGTGGTAGCTCACACCTGTAATCCCAGCACTTTGGGAGGTCGAGGCAGGTGGATTGTTTGAGGTTAGGAGTTCAAGACCAGCCTGACCAACATGGTGAAACCCTGTCTCTACTAAAAATACAAAAATTAGCCAGGCATGGTGGCCAGTGCCTATAATCCCAGCTACTCAGGAAACTGAGGCAGGAGAATCACTTGAACCTGAGAGTTGGAAATTGCAGTGAGCCGAGATTGCACCTCTGCACTCCAGCCTAGGTGACAGAGACTTCGTCTCAATAAAAATTACATATATAAGCCGGGCGCGGTGGCTCAAGCCTGTAATCCCAGCACTTTGGGAGGCCGAGGCGGGTGGATCACAAGGTCAAGAGATCGAGACCATCCTGGTCAACATGGTGAAACCCCGTCTCTACTAAAAATACAAAAAATTAGCTGGGCATGGTGGCGCGTGCCTGTAATCCCAGCTACTCAGGAGGCTGAGGCAGGAGAATTGCCTGAACCCAGGAGGCGGAGGTTGCGGTGAGCTGAGATTGTGCCATTGCACTCCAGCCTGGGTAACGAGCAAAACTCCGTCTCAAAAAAAAAAAAAAAAAATGTGTGTGTGTATGTATGTATGTATAAATTGGCTGGGCGTGTTAGCACATGCCTGTATTCCCAACTACTTGGGAGGCTGGAGAATCACTTGAACCCGGGAGGTGGCGGTTGCAGTGAGCCAAGATCATGCCACTGCATTCCATCCTGGGCACCAGAGTGACACTCTAACTCAAAAAAAAAAAAAAGAAGGGCTGGGCGCAGTGGCTCACGCCTGTAATCCCAGCACTTTGGGAGGCCGAGGCGGGTGGATCATGAGGTCAATACATCGAGACCATCCTTGTCAAGATGGTGAAACCCCGTCTCTACTAAAAATACAAAAAATTAGCTGGGCATGGTGGTGCGTGCCTGTAATCCCAGCTACTCAGGAGACTGAGGCGGGAGAATTGCCTGAACCCAGGAGGCGGAGGTTGTGGTGAGCAGAGATCGAGCCATTGCACTCCAGCCTGGGTAACGAGCGAAACTCCGTCTCAAAAAAGAAAATTGATTCAACTTCAGGGAGCCCTCACCATGTTCCAGGCAGTGTCGGGTAGGGTCACTAGCCTCCCAACATGCAGAAGACACAAGATCTAGAGATGGTGATCTGTTTGCCCAAGGCCACACAGCCAGGTCAGCCTCCACTCTCATCACACACCCACCCACCTCCTTACCCTCTGCACCGCAGGCTCCTTGGCGATCCCACCACCATCCATCCAGCTGGTGCCCCCACACCCAAGCAGCCAAGAGGATCCCATCCACATCTCATGCGTGGCCCCTGGGGACTTCCCAGGAGCTAATTTCACACTGTATCGAGGGGGGCAGGTGGTCCAGCTCCTGCAGGCCCCCGCAAACCAGCGCGGAGTGACGTTCAACCTGAGTGGCGGCAGCAGTGAGGCTCCAGGGGGACCCTTCCACTGCCAGTATGGAGTGATAGGCGAGCACAACCAGCCCCAGCTGTCAGACCTCAGCGAGCCTGTGAACATCTCCTACCCAGGTAAGGTCCTCCTGTGGGATCTCACTGCCAGGAGCTTCACTTCCTCACATGGACCTCTTGTATGTACTGTTGGCTTGGAGGCCTTCCCAAAAAGAGCCAGGCTTATAACCTGCCAGGACTTACTCGTCTTTCCTTTTCCATATTCTCAGCCAGCCCAAAAGTGGATTTGTTGTTTTACTGAGCTGAAGTCAGTTCACAAGGCTGACTTCAAGTATGGCTAGATCTAGGTGCTAAAAGCTGTCAAGAACCATTTGCCCCATCTCCACTCCACATTCTTCTCTTTCTTTTTTTGAAATGGAGTTTCGCTGTTGTTACCCAGACTTGAGTGCAATGGCATGATCTCAGCTCACCGCAACCTGCGCCTTCTGGGTTCAAGCAATTCTCCTGCCTCAGCCTCCTGAGTAGCTGGGACTACAGGCGCGCACCAACATACCCATCTAATTTTTGTATTTTTAGTAGAGACGGGGTTTCCCCTTGTTGACCAGGATGGTCTTGATCCCTTGACCTCGTGATCCACCCGCCTCGGCCTCCCAAAGTGCTGGGATTATAGGCGTGAGCCACCGCGCCCGGCTGTTCTCTGTCTTATTGTCAGTCATTCCATCTCCCTCCTAGTAGCAAAACTGGTGCCGCGATTTTCCCATTTTGCAGATAAGGAAACTGAGGCACGGGAGGTACACCTTGTACACAGGTAAAAGGTAGCCAATCTGGAATGCCACTGCCTTCCAAAAACCACGAATTGTACCTCCGGGATACACATTACTTCCCCTCTTGGCCACATACTTTTTTGCTGGTTTTTTTTTTTTTTTTTTTAATGAGACAAGGCTGTCCAGACTAGAGGGCAATGGCACAAACATAGCTCATTGCATCCTCAAATTCCTGGCCTCAATCGATCCTCCCACCTCAGCCTCCTAAGTAGCTGGGACTGTAAGTGTGCACCATCATGCCCAGGTGATTTTAAAAATTATTTTAGAGATGAGGATCTCAAGATGTTGACCAAGGCCAGACATAGTGGCTTATGCTTATGACCCCAGCACTTTGGGAGGCCGAGGTAGGTCGATCACCTGAGGTCAGGAGTTTGAGACCAGCCTGGCCAACATGGTGAAACCCCGTCTCTACAAAAAATACAAAAATTAGTCAGGTGTGGTGGCATGCATGTATAATCCCAGCTACTGGGGAGGCTGAGGCAGGAGGATCGTTTCAACCCGAGAGGCGAAGTTTACAGTGAGCCAAGATGGTGCCTCTCCACTCCAGCCTGGGCAACAGAGCAAGACTCTCATCTTAAAGAAAAAGGCTGGGGCCAGGCACAGTGGCTCACGCCTGTAGTCCAAGCACTTTGGAGGCCAAGGCGGGCGGATCACCTGAGGTCAGGAGTTCAAGACGAGCCTGACCAACATGGTGAAACCCCATCTTTAAAAAAAATAAAAAATAGGCCGGGCGCGGTGGCTCAAGTCTGTAATCCCAGCACTTTGGGAGGCCGAGGCGGGTGGTTCATGAGGTCAAGATATCGAGACCATCCTGGTCAACATGGTGAAACCCTGTCTCTACTAAAGATACAAAAAATTAGCTGGGCACGGTGGCACGTGCCTGTAATTCCAGCTACTCAGGAGGCTGAGGCAGGAGAATTGCCTGAACCCAGGAGGTAGAGGTTGTGGTGAGCCGAGATCGCGCCATTGCACTCCAGCCTGGGTAACGAGCGAAACTCCGTCTCAAAAAATAAAATAAATAAAAAATTTTTTTAAAAATGAAAAAAAAAGAAAAAGGCTGGGCACGGTGGCTCACGCCTGTAATCCCAGCACTTTGGGAGACTGAGGCAGGCAGATCACGAGGTCAAGAGATCAAGACCATCCTGGCCAACATGGTAAAACCCCGTCTCTACTAAAAAAAATAAAAAATTAGCTGGACATGGTAGCACGCACCTGTAGTCCCAGCTACTTGGGAGGCTGAGGCAGGAGAATCGCTTTAACTGGGGAGGCGGAGGTTGCACTGAGCCACGATCATACTACTGCACTCCAGCCTGGCGCCTGGCGACAAGACAAGACTCTGTCTCAAAAAAAAAAAAAAGACGTTTCCCAGGCTAGTCTTAAACTCAGCCTCAAGTGATCCTCCCACCTTGGCCTCCAGAGTAGCTAGGATTACAGATTTGAGCCACCATGCCCAGCACCAGCCATGTAACATATTTGAGCAATTACTATGCACCAGGCACTGTCCTTGGCCTGCCTTCCTGCAGCTGACATTCTAGGCGGGTGAGGACAGATGATAAACATGAAATCCAATATATATTCAACCTGCCAGCAGGGCACCAGATAAAACACCTGGGTGAGGATGTCATTTGAAGTAGAGTAGAGCGACTGGCCCCCTGTTGTAATGGTCAGCACTCTGGACTCTGAAGTAGAATGGAGCAATCAGGGAAGCCCTCTCTGAGGAGGTGGCATTTGAGCAAAGAACTGAATGATGAGCAGGAGCCCCATGGATATCCAGGGTGCGTGCTGCAGGCAGAGGATACAGGCTGTGCAAAGGTCCTGAGGCTGGAGCTTCCCTGGTGTGTCTGAGGAGCCCAGTATGGCTGTAGGATGGTGAACAAGGGGGAAAACGGGGAGAGGCAGGCCAGGGAGGCCACTGGGAGGATCAAGGGGGGCCTTGTAGATCACAGCAAGGTTTAACTTTTCATCCAAGTGAGATGGGAGCCTTGGCAGGGCTGAAGTCCTCTTCTGGTCTTTAAGTGAGGAGCCTGGGCATGGGTTACAGGTCAAGAATTAGAAGGGAGGAGCCCTGGGTGGCCTTCTGTGTCACCATCAGTCACAGCTTTCCTGGCCAGGTGTACAGTGGCTCACGCCTGTAAGCCCAGAACTTTGGGAGGCTGAGGAGGGAGGATTGCTTGAGCCAAGGAGTTCAAGATTAGCCTCGGCAACATAGTGACACCCTGTGTCCAAGAAAAAAAAATTACTTATTTTATTTTACTTATTTAGAGATGGAGTCTCACTCTGTTGTCTAGGCTAGAGTGCAATGGCATGATCTCAGCTCAAGTAACCTCTGCCCACTGGATTCAAGCAATTCTCCTGTCTCAGCCTCCCAAGTCACTGGGATTACAGGCCTACACTGCCATGCCTGGCTAATTTTGTATTTTTGGTACAGATGGGGTTTCAGCATGTTGGTCAGGCTGGTCTCAAACTCTTGACCTCAAGTGATCCACCTGCCTCGGCCTTCCAAAGTGCTGGAATTACAGGTGTGAGCCACAGCACCTGGTCCATTTTAATTTTGGGGGATCTTGCTCTGTTGACCAGGCTAGAGTGCAGCGGTACAATCACAGCTCACTGCAGCCTCCACTTCCTGGGTTCCATCAGTCCTCCCCTCTCGGCCTCCCTAATAGCTGGGACTGCAGCCATGCACAACCATGCCTAGCTGATATTTCTGTTTTGTTTTTTTTTTTTGAGATGGAGTTTCACTCTTGTTACCCAGGCTGGAGTGCAATGGCGCAATCTTGGCTCACCACAACCTCCGCCTCCTGGGTTCAGGCAATTCTCCTGAGTAGCTGGGATTACAGGCATGCACCACTGTGCCCAGCTAATTTTTTGTATTTTTAGTAGAGACGGGGTTTCACCATGTTGACCAGGATGGTCTTGATCTCTTGACCTCATGATCCACCCACCTTGGCCTCCCAAAGTGCTGGGATTACAGGCATGAGCCACTGCGCCCGGCCTGATATTTCTATTTTTTATAAAGACAGAGTCTCACTATGTTGTCCAGGTTGGTGTAGAACTTGGCTCAAGTGATCCTGCCACTCGGCTTCCCAGAGTACTGGAATTACAGGCATGAACCACCGCACCTGGCTCTCCACCAATTTTTTTCTTTGAGACTAAATCTTGCTTTGTTGTTCAGGATGGAGTACAGTGGTTCGATCTTGGCTCACTGCAATCTCCACCTCCAGGGTTCAAGTGATTCTCCTTCCTCAGCCTCCCGAGTAGCTGGGATTACAGGTGTGCGCCACCATGCCCAGCTAATTTTTGTATTTTAGTAAAGATGGGGTTTCACCATGTTGGCCAGGCTGGTCTGAAACTCCCGACCTCAGGTGATCTGCTCACCTTAGCCTCCCAAACTACTGGAATTACAAGCATGAGCCACTGTGCCTGGCTCCTCCACATTTTTTTTTAATTAGCGGGGTTTGTTGGCATGTGCCAGTAGGCTGAGGCAGGAGGATCACTTAAGCCGGGGACGTAGAGGATATAGTGAGCCGTGATTGCACCACTGCACTCCAGCCTGGGTGACAGAGTGAGACCCTGTATGTAAAAAAAATTTTTTTGGAGTGCAGTGGCATAATCTTGGCTCACTACAACCTCCACCTCTGAGGCTCAAAGGATTTTCCTGCCTCAGCCTCCTGAGTAGCGGAGACTACAGGTACAGGCCACCATGCTTGGCTAATTTTTTTTATGGCTCTTTTCAGTTTATTGCATGAAGGAGTTACACTAGTCCAAGTTAAAAGTGGACCCCAAATGGTTACCTTATACAAGCTGTGAGGTTTTTAAACTTGTGACAAGGGACAGAAGGGAAATTCTACTCATTGCAAGGAAATACTCACTTGAGCTTCAGTGAGCTGAGCACTTAAAACCCATGAACCTTCAGCCGATTGTCCTTAGCCAGTCCATTCTCTACAAGGAACTGGCATATGTTACTGCATGGTCACCCTGTAGCTGAATTACTTCTCCACATTCTGGACGCTCAGTTACAATAGCATTGCAGGCAAACTTAAACGCCTTCGCTAGTTTCTTTTGATCGTAACCATCAGCAATCACTTGGACGGTAGTAAGGGTCTTCCTGCCGTTTCTCTGTTGACTTCTTATATGGATATAATCCTCAGTGCCAGCGGGAAGCAGGTCATCACCCTTACCTGCATCAGCAAAGAGGTCGAAAGAATGGAGGTTCTGCATAGTGGACATACGATACGATTCCTTCACCGTGGTGGAAACGGCCTGCAGAAGGCGGCGGCGGGAGAAGGAAGGCAGGGGGTTGGAACGTCGGAAAGCGAGGGGGTCGAGGGGGAGGCTGCTGAGTCCTCGGCAGTGGCTCAGTGACTGGGGCTAATTTTGTTTTTTTTTTTTTTTTTTTTGAGATAGACTCTCGCTCTGTCACCAGGCTGGAGTGCAGTGGTGCAATCTCGGCTCACTGCAAACTTCGACTCCCTGATTCAAGTGGTTCTCCTGCCTCAGCCTCTCATGGCTGGAATTACAGACACACGCCACCACACCCAGCTAAATTTTGTATTTTTAGTAGAGACGGGATTTTACCATGTTGATGGTCTCAAACTCCTGACCTCATGATCCACCCGCTTTAGCCTCCCAAAGTGCTAGGATTACAAGCGAAAGTCACCATGCTCAGTCCCTAAATTTTGTATTTTTAGTAGAGATGGGGTTTCACCATGTTTGCCAGGCTGGCCTTGAACTCCTGACCTCAAGTGATCTGCCCACCTTGGCTTCCCAAAGCGCTGGGATTACAGGCATGAGCTACCGTGCCTGGCCAAAAAATTTCTGAAAAGAACTTTCTCAGGCTGGGCCTAGTGGCTCATGCCTGTAATCCCAGGACTTTGGGAGGCCAAGGCAGGCGGATCACAAGGTCACGAGATCGAGACCATCCTGGCTAACACAGTGAAGTGAAACCCTGTCTCTAAAAAAATCAAAAATAAAAAACTTTCTCACTGCAATAAAGAATCTCGGGCCAGGCACAGTGGCTCATGCCTGTAATCCCAACACTTTGGGAGGCTAAGGCAGGTTGATCATGAGGTCAAGAGATAAAGACCATCCTCACCAACATGGTGAAACCCCATCTCTACTAAAAACACAAAAATCAGCTGGGTGCATGGCTCACACCTGTAGTCCCAGCTACTCAGGAAGCTGAGGCAGGAGAATTGCTTCCACCCAGGAAGTGGAGGTTGCAGTGAGCCAAGATCGCACCACTGTACTCCAGCATGGCGACAGAGCGAGACTCCATCTCAAAAAAAAAAAAAAAGTATCTTGTTGCCAGCCAGGGCCTCTGTGTGGTGATGACAGAGCAGTTCTCTGTCCTTCCATGCTGCTGGCTCCATCAAAGGCCCCTTCTCTCACCTTGGCCTTGTGGTCTTGGAGTGGGAGCCGGCAACACCCCTTCTGCCCCAGACGAATCAGTGAACAAGGCCTGACATTGTGAGAATACCAAGCGCCTGTCTTCTTCCCGCTCCTGGCTTAGCTCCTGGCCTCCCCTGGGGTCGGGGTATCTCCTCTCTCTCCAGGAAAGGGAAGCCGAGTCCTTTGCTGAGAAGGTGACTCTGGAACTGCCACTCCCATGCCTGTGTGGCTGGCTTCTGGGTGGATCTCAGGGTCTACCGTTGGGCTAGGGGTGGATGTCATCTGACCACTGGCACCCGGACTGCAAGTAATGAAAAACCGACTCCAACTGGCTCTACTAACAAGAGGGGATTTGTTGGTTCACTGAGCTGAAGTCAGTTTACATGGCTGACTTCAGATATGGCTGGATGTGGGTGATGAAAAATGACAGAAAGCATGTGTCCTCTCAGCTCCTTTTTTCTGTCTTATTCTCAGGTAGTTTCCCCCTACATGGTGGGAAGATTGTGCCCTGCAGCTTCAGATAGATATTCTTTTTTTTTTTTTTGAAACATAGTTTGGCTCTGTCACCTAGACTGCAGTGCAGTGGAGCAATCTCAGCTCACTGCAACCTCTGCCTCTCGGGTTCAAGCAACTCTCCTGCCTCAGCCTCCTGAGCAGCTGGGACTACAGGCACACGCCACCACACCCAGCTACTTATTTGTATTTTTAGTAGAGACGGGGTTTCACCGTGTTAGCCAGGATGGTCTCTATCTCCTGACCTTGTGATCTGCCTGCCTCGGCCTCCCAAAGTGCTGGGATTACAGGCGTGACCCACTGAGTCCCACCAATTATTTATATTTTTAATAGAGATGGAATTTCCTTGTATTGGCTAGGCTGGTCTTGAGCTCCTGCTCTCAAGTGATAACCCCCACCCCCACCAAGCCTCCCAAAGTGTTGGGATAACAGGCATGAATCACCACACCTGGCCTAAGGTAGCTATCCTAGGAATGCGATGCTAGCCTGAGAAGTAAACTTTTCCCAGTGGTCCTGCCAAAGTCCCAGAGTTAGCTCTCATTGGCTCCACTGGGGTTACATGCTCATCCTGACCCAATCACAATAGCCAGGAGGAGGGGATATACTAATTGGCCAGACACAAAGTTTGCTAAATCTCCTGGGTCCAACTGCATTCATGTTTCTTGTTGGCGGTTATGGGGTAAGGGCTAGCTACACAAAGGTAACCTGGAGAGACGACACTGACCTCCGTACTCTCTTTTCTGATTTTTCTCCAGTGCCCACATGGATCTTGGCGCTCTCCCTGAGCCTGGCTGGTGCCCTTCTCCTCCTCTCTGGGCTGGTGGCTGTTGCCCTCTTGGTCAGAAAAGGTAACAGCATGCAAAGAAAGCGTGGCATGGCCTGGGCCAGGTGGGGTGGTTCACGCCTGTATTCCCAGCACTTTGGGAGGCCGAGGCGGTGGATCACCTGAGGTCGGGAGTTCGAGATCAGCCTGACCAACACGGAGAAACCCTGTCTCTACTAAAAATACAAAATTAGTTGGGCTTGGTAGCAGGTGCCTGTAATCCCAGCTACTCGGGAAGCTGAATCAGGAGAATCACTTGAACCCGGGAGGTGGAGGTTGCAGTGAGCTGAGATCTCACCATTGCACTCCAGCCTGGGCAACAAGAGTAAAAACTTTGTCTAAAAAAAAAAGCGCACACACACACGGCATACCAGTTGCCAGGTTGCAACTTCTGGAACGTGAAAATGTGCTTACATTCATACATTTACACCATTTTGTTTTCAGGTTCAGTAATTTGTCCATTACACCCATTTTTAAATTATTTATTCATTTATTATTTTTGAGATGAAGTCTCGCTCTGTCACACAGGCTGGAGTGCAGTGGCATGATCTCAGCTCACTGCAACCTCCACCTTCAAGGTTCAGGCAATTCTCCTGCCTCAGCCTCCCGAATAGCTGGGATTACTGGCATGCGCCACCACGCCCAGCTAATTTTTGTATGTTGACCAGGCTAGTCTCTAACTCCTGACCTCAGGTGATTCGCCTGCCTTGACTTCCCAAAGTGCTAGGAATACAGGCATGAGCCACAGTGTCTGGCCTTAAAATTTTTTATGTGGAGACTCTCTCTGTCACCCATGGTGACATGATCACCAATGGTAGGATCATAGCTCACTACGTCCTTGACCTCCTGGGCTCAAGCAGTTCTCTTGCCTCAGCCTCCCAAGTAGCTGGGACCACAGGTACATGCCACCACACCCAGCTAATTATTTATTTATTATTTTTTAATTTTTTTACACATAGGGTCTTGCTATGTTACCCAGGCTGGGCAACTCCTGGGCTCAAGCAATCCTCCCACCTCAGTCTCCTGAAAGTGCTGGGACCACAGGCGTACACCACCACACCTAGCTAATTTTTATTTATTTATTTTTCTTTCTTTTTTAAGACGGGGTTTCACCATGTTGATCAGGCTGTTCTTGAACTCCCAACCTCAGGCGATCCACCCAACTTAGCCTCCAAAGTGCTTGGATTACAGGCGTGAGCCACCATGCCCGATCCTAGCTAATTTTTAAAAAATATTTTTTGTTGAGATAGGGTCTTGCTATGTTGCCCAGGCTGGTCTTGAACTCCTGGGCTCAAGTGATCCGCCTGCCTCAGCCTCCTAAAATGCTGGGTTTACAGGCATGTGCCACCATGCCCAGCCAAACTATATATCTATATATGTGTGTGTGTATATATATACACACACACACATATATATATATATATCTTTTTTTTTTTTGAGTCAGTGTCTTGCTCTGTGTCACCCAGGCTGAAGGACAGTGGGGCGATCTTGGCTCACTGCAACCACAACCTCCACCTCGCAGGTTCTAGTGATTCCCCTTACTCAGCTTCCTGAGTAGTTGGGACTACAGGAATATGCCACCACACCTGGCTAATTTTTGTATTTTTGGTAGAGACGGGGTTTCACTATGTTGGCCAGGCTGGTCTCGAACTCCTGACGTCATGATCTACCTGCCTCCACCTCCTAAAGTGCTGAGATTACAGGTGTGAGCCACTGCGCCCGGCCTGAAATTAATTTTTTTTTTTTTTTTTTTTTTTTTTTTGCCAATCAATGAGAGCTTGTAAGGTTGCTGAGGTTGGTTGGCCTTGAACTCTTGGCCTCGCCTTCGCAAGCGCCATGACATCTGGCCGGAGCCACTTGGGGCCCCTGAAATTAATATTTTTAAAGAAAACCAATTTTACACACTTGCCCTTGTTTGATGTTTTTACTGACACCTATTACTCTTATGATTGAAAAGGAAATTTTTATTTTTATTTTTTTACTTATATAACAAACCTGCACATGTGAAAAAAAGATATGTTTTAATTTGCAGTACCTTTGGAAAAAAAAATTAAATGTTTGCAGTAGTTCTTGTGTTGGGTGCAAATTTGCCTGAGGAGAGGCAAATCTGGGTTGCAAATGAATGGAGTGGGGGTGGGTTTATAAATCTGAGGCCTTGCCATGCACTGTGGCTCACACCTGTAATCCAAGCACTTTGAGAGGACGAGGCAGGCAGATCATGAGGTCAGGAGTTCCAGACCAGCCTGGCCTATATGGTGAAACCCCATCTCTACTAAAAATACAGAAATTAGCTGGGTGTCGTGGTGCACACCTATAGTTCCAGGTACTTGGGAGGGTGAGGCAGAAGAATCGAGTGAACCTGGGAGGTGGAGGTTGCAGTGACAGACCAAGACTCCGTCTAAAAAAAGAGAAAAAAAGAAAGACATTTGAGGCCTTTCAGGCCAGGTGTGGTGGCTCACACCTGTAATCCCAGTACTTTGGAAGGCTGAGGCGGGTGGGTCACTTGAGGTCAGGACTGTAAGACCAGTCTGGCCAACATGGCAAAACCCTGTCTCCAGTAAAAATACAAAAATTTGCTAGGTGTGATGGTTTGTGTTTATAATCCCAGCTACTTGGGAGGCTGACGCAGGAGAATCGCTATAATCCAGGGGTCAGAGGTTGCAGTGAGCCAAGATCTTGCCACTGCACTCCAGCCTGGATGACAGAGTGAGACTGTCTCAAAAAAACAAAAAACCCAGACATTGCCAGATGCAATTAGGACCAAAATCTAACACATGTGCTTTTCTTTTTTGTTCTAGTTAAACTCAAAAATTTACGGAAGAAAAGGTGAGGCCATCCCTGGAGACCTTCTGAGCGTGGTTTGGGGACAGAAGGACAATTCCCTGGCAGAGTGGGCACTCCATGCCCCCCCTTAAACAGCACCTCCTAGCCGGGCGTGGTGGCTCACACCTGTAATCCCAGCACTTTGGGAGGCCGAGGCGGGTGGATCACGAGGTCAAGAGATCGAGACCATCCTGGTCAACATGGTGAAACTCCGTCTCTACTAAAGATACAAAAAATTAGCTGGGCATGGTGGTGCGTGCCTGTAATCCCAGCTACTCAGGAGGCTGAGGCAGGAGAATTGCCTGAATCCAGGAGGCGGAGGTTGCAGTGAGCCGAGATCGCGCCATTGCACTCCAGCCTGGGTTAAAAAAACAAAAAAAACCAGCACCTCCTGGTGGCCATTCTGCATAATAGGGACAGGTGCCATGTATTAAGTGCCTATTGTGTGCTGGAGGACTGTGCTAGGACTCTCTGAAGCTGGAGCTCCTTATCTTCATGGCAACCCTGGAAACAGGCACCGTGAATAGCCCCATTTTACAGACGAGAGGACTGAGGCTCAGTATTTGGTCACAGAGTGAGCAGTTTGCCCAGGGAGAGGCCCTTCCCCACACCCCTTTACCTCCAGCTGCCATAGTCACTCTAGATACCCACAGTCAATTTCTGATGAATGTCCCTGGGGTTGTGCGGTGCCCAGTGACACTGTAGGCAGTGGCCCAGGTTCCTGGGCACCAGGATGTCCTGACAGGCCCCGGCCTTAATTTCTCTCCTCTGGGAATGCCTTCTCTCTTCTTCACTGCTGCCTTGTGGTGAAGACCTGCTCTGGGGATCGAATCCACCTTCACCTGGCTGTGGGCCGCCTACCCAAGAGAATTTTTATTATTGTTATTATTTTTAGACAGAGTCTTGGTCTGCCGCACAGGCTAGAGTGCAGTGGAGCGATCTTGGCTCATGAAACCTCTGCCTCCCAAGTTCAAGCGATTCTTCAGGCTCAGCCTCCTGAGTAGCTGGGATTACAGGTGCCTGCCACTGTGCTTGGCTAATTTTTTTTTGTTGTTGTTGAGACAGAGTCTTGCTCTGTCACCAGGCTGGAGTGTAATGGCACCATCTCAGCTCACTGCAACCTCCGCCTCCTGGGTTCAAGCAATTCTCCTGCCTCAGCCTCCTGAGTAGCTGGGACTGCAGGCACACGCCAACACACCCAGCTAATTTTTTTGTAGTTTTAGTAGAGATGGGTTTTCACCATGTTGGCCAGGATGGGCTCGATCTCTCGACCTCATGATCTTCCTGCCTCAGCCTCCCAAGGTGCTAGGATTATAGGCATGAGCCACCGTGCCTGGCTAATTTTTCTATTTTTATTAGAGACAGGGTTTAACCATCTTGGCCAGGCTGGTCTTGAACTCCTGACCTTATGATCCACCCACCTTGGCCTCCCAAAGTGCTAGGATTACAGGCGTGAGGCACCACGCTCAGTGACAATTTTTTTTTTTAGACGGACTCTCGCTCTTTTGCCCAGGCTGGAGTACAGTTGCACTATCTTGGCTTACTGCAACCTCTGCCTCCTGGGTTCAAGCAATTCTCCTGCCTCAGCCTCCTGAGTAGCTGGGACTACAGGCACATGACACCACACCTGAGTAATTTTTGTATTTTTAGTAGAGACAGGGTTTTACCATGTTGTCCAGGCTGGTCTTGAACTCCTGACCTCAAGTGACCCACCTGCCTTGGCCTCCCAAAGTGCTGGGATTACAGGCATGAGCCACTGCGTGGGACCCAAGAGAATTTTCTTGTTTTTTTCTTTCCCCGGCCAAGGGGGTGGTCCCACAGTGTGGCAGCTCCAGATACCAGGATGTCACTGCTTTCCTTGAGGAAGACCAATGGGTCAGTGGGTGGGGAGCAAAGGCGATGTTTTAGGTGTGGTCTGGGGCCAGGGATTTCCCAATCAAGTCTCCTGACTCAAGGGGAGCCCTGGCCTCTGTCACTTTCTCCTGAATTCCTTTGCAGAGATGGAGAATCCTGCTGGGCCCAGATTAACTTCGACACCACAGGTGTGTACCTCCACACTCTTGACCCTGGTGGGGACAGGATTACACCTCCAAATGCCATCAGGCCTCATCACATGCCAATCAAATTTCTTCTGTGACTGCTTGTTCTCTTGAGGGTCAAAACACACCCTCGCCACCTCTTCTTCTGGGTTCTCACCTTCTCTCCTTTGACTTAACCTAAAGGTCACCTCCTCTGGGAAGCCTTCCCTGACCCCTAGACAGGGTCTGTGGCTGCACTTGCATGACCCTAGGACCCACCATTCTTCCTACCCTTTGGTAGAAATACAATTAGACTGACTTAGTGGCTCACACCTGTAATCCCCGTACTTTGGGAGGCCAAGATGGGAGGATCACTGGAGCCCAGGAGTTTGAGACAAGCTTGGGTAACATGGCATGATGGAAATCCTGTCTCTACAAAAAAATTCTTTTTTTTTTTTTTCTTAGTAGAGACGGGGTTTCACCATGTTGACCAGGATGGTCTCGATCTCTTGACCTCATGATCCACCCACCTCGGCCTCCCAAAGTGCTGGGATTACAGGTGTGAGCCACTGCGCGTGGCCCAAAAAAATTCTTAAACATTAGCCAGGTGTAGTGGTGCAAGCTGTAATTGTAATACCAGCTACTCTGTGAGACCCTGTCTTAAAAAGGAAGAAAGAAACAAAAATGAAACAGAATTAAATGACCATTGGGTGCTCATTTCCTCTGCTGGATGGCCAGCTCCATGGGGAAAGGACCATGTTTATATCGGGGACTCCTGGGCCCCACTTGCCTTCCAGAACATGTCATTCTGCCAGCTTCCCCAAGGGGGAGAAAGGCAGCCAGTCTGTCATGTAGGATGCTCTCTTGAAGGCATCCCAAGCAGAGAAATGTATTCTCTGTATTTTATTCCTGGTCCAACATACTGAGCACTTACTATGTGCTAAGATCTGGGAGGGTCCTGTCATAACTAAGACAGATGTGCTCTCTGCCCACAAGCCCATTCTCCAATGGGAAACACCTCATGGTGACACCAGACTGTGTCTGGTCCCCAGAGGAAGTGATGCTTTTTTTTTTTTTTTTTTTTTTTTGAGATGGAGTCTTGCTCTGTCACCCAGGCTGGAATGCAATGGTTCGATTACAGCTCACTGCAACCTCTTCCATTCCGGGGTTCAATCGATTCTTCTGCTGCAGCCTCCCAACTAGCTGGGATTACAGGCACACATCACCATGCCTGGCTAATTTTTGCATTTTTAGTAGAAGCGAGGTTTCACCATGTTGGCCAGACTGGTCTCAATTTCCTGACTTCATGTGATCCACCCATGTCAGCCTCCCAAAGTTCTAGGATTACAGGCATGAGCCACCTCGCCTGCCCTTTTTTTTTTTTTTTTTTTTTTTTTGAGACAGAGTCTTGCTCTGTCACCCAGAGAGGAGTGCAGTGGCACAATCATAGTTGACTGCAGCCTTGACCTCCTAGGACCAAGTGATCCTCCCCTCTCAGCCTCCTGAGTAGCTGGGACCACAGGTGCACACCACCACACTCAGCTAATTAAAAAAAATTTTTTTTGTAGAGACAAAAAATTATTTTGTAGTCCTCCCTCCTTGGCCTTCCAAAGCATTGGGATTACAGGTGTGAGCCACCTCACCTGTCTAGAAGTGATGATTAAGCAGAGACCTACAAGAATGGGTGATGGAGTCCCGGCGTGGTGGCTCACACCTGTAATCCCAACACTTTGGGAGGCTGAGGTAGGCAGATCTCTTGAGACCAGGAGTTTGAGACCAGCCTGGTCAACATGATGAAACCCCGTCTCTACTAAAAGTACAAAAATTAGCTGGTCATGGTAGCTTATACCTGTAATCTCAGCTATTGGGATGCCAAGTCAGGAGAATCGCTTGAACCTGGGAAACCGAGGTTGCAGTGAGCCGACATTGCGCCCTTGCACTCCAGCCTGGGCGACAGTGGGAGACTCCTTCTCAAAAACAAGAAAAAAAATGGGTGATGGAGCAATTGGAGGAAATCGGGGTGGGGAGGAGGTGGAGGAGCTGGCAGGTGCTCCTTCTGGAAGGCCTGAGTTGAGACAAGACACCCATTTTCCCAAGGCCATGAGAGATCCCCTTAGGAAGGCTTTGTGTAGAAGGACATGGTTCAGTTTGTTTTTGTTTTTGTTTTTTTTGAGGCATAGTTTCACTCTTGTTGCCCAGGCTGGAGTGCAAAGTTGCAATCTCAGCTCACCACAACCTCTGCCTCCTGGGTTCAAGTGATTCTTCTGCCTCAGCCTCCCTAGTAGCTGGGACTGAAGGCGTGCGCCATCGTGCCTGGCTGATTTTGTATTTTTAGTAGAGATGGGGTTTTTTCATGTTGGTCAGGCTGGTCTCAAACTCCCAACCTCAGGTGATCTACCCACCTTGGCCTCCCAAAGTGCTGGGATTACAGGCCTGAGTCACCACACCTGGCTGACGTGGTTTAGTTTGTAGCTGTGAACAGTTCACCATACAGAATGGCTTAGAAGGGTGCCAGAGAAGATGCTGGGAGATGTACCCCAGTTGCTTTCCTGTGGGCTGGGGGGAGGCATGGGGACAGCAGGGAGCAGGGAAGTTACAACTGGTCCCTAGTCCTGGGTTTTCTTTCTCTTTCTGTTTCAGACATGTCCTTCGATAACTCCCTGTTTACCATCTCCCCGGTGAGTGGTTCTTTTTCTTGGAAGCAGTTTTCTGCTGACCATCCTACCTGGATGGATGGGACGGACTCAGGGGGCAAGGGGAGGCTAAGTTGACCTGCCATCTCTGAGCTGTGGGGGGCTGGGAAAAGCCCAGAATCACTGAATAGGAACTCATTAGTGAACCAAGAGTTGGCTCTGAAAAATCCCCAGGGAAGTGGGCATTGAAGGTGGCAACCTTGTTGGGCTGTCATGTGGCCACAGGCAGGACCCTCCGGGTTATATTCTGGCCTGGCCCATGCTGCTTTTGGTCTCAGTTGTGACAACCCCTCAGAATGGTGACAGAGGATTCAGGGTGACCTGGTGGCCTCTCTGAGGTTATTCATGGAGGCTCGTGGCAATCTAATGCATGGTATGGTCGGTCCCCTCTAGGTATAAAGAAAAGCCTGAAGTTGTGGGGCACAGTGGCTCATGCCTGTAGTCCCAACACTTTGGGAGGCCAAGGCGGGCGGATCACGAGTTAAGGAGTTTGAAACTAGCCCGGCCAACATGGTGGAACTCCGTCTCTACTGAAAATACAAAGCTTAGCCGGTCGTGGTGGTGCACACCTGTAATGCTAGCTACTTAGGAAGCTGAGGCAGGAGAACTGCTTGAACCTCCAGGAGGCGGAGGTTGCAGTGAGTAAGCAGAGATCACACTGCTACACTCCAGCCTGGGGGACAGAGTGAGACTCTGTCTCAGAAAAATAAATAAATAAATACAAATGTAAAACTACAAATGCCTAGGCTACCCCATAATGCAGCTGTGCAGAGTCCCATGGACCTAGGTTTAAATGCAGCCCTGACACTGTGTGACATTGGGAAACAATATCCCTCAAAAGCAGAGAGGGGGATTCTTTTTTCTTTTTTTTTTAAAGATGGGGTTTCACCATGATGGCCAGGCTGGTCTTGAACTCCTGACCTCAGGTGATCCACCCACCTCGGCCTCCCAAAGTGCTAGAATTACAGGTGTGAGCCACCGCACCTGGCTTTTTTTCCTTTTTTTGAGACAGAGTCTCACTTTGTCACCTAGGCTGGAGTGCAGTGGAGTGATCTTGGCTCACACAACCTCCACCTCACAGTTTCAAGCAATTCTCATGACTCAGCCTCCTGGGTAGCCGGGATTACAGGCACATGCCACCACACCCAGTTGATTTTTTTTTTTTTTTTTTTTTTTTGAGACGGAGTTTCACTCTTATTACCCAGTCTGGAGTGCAATGGCGTGATCTCGGCTCACCGCAACCTCCGCCTTCTAGGTTCAAGCAATTCTGCCTCAGCCTCCTGAGTAGCTGGGATTACAGGCATGCGCCACCATGCTCAGCTAATTTTTTATATATTTTTTAGTAGAGACAGGGTTTCACCATGTTGACCAGGATGGTCTCGATCTCTTGACCTCATGATCCACTCAACTCGGCCTCCCAAAGTGCTGGGATTACAGGCTTGAGCCACCGCGCCCAGCCTGATTTTTTTTATTTTTAGTAGAGACAGAGTTTCACCGTGTTGGTCAAACTGGTCTCGAATTTTTGACTTCAGATGATCCACCCACTTCAGCCTCCCAAAGTGCTGGGATTACAGGCGTGAGCCACCATGCTTTCTGGCTGTGGAAAAACTGCTTTATACAGGAGATCAGGAAAGTCTGAGATGGGTGACAAGCAGAAGGTGGGGAAGATTTGGGATGTTTGATCCAGGCTGAGGACACATTTTTGGCACAGCCTAGTAAACTGGGGTGGAGTGAGGAGTCCCAGGGGACACGTGGAGAACTTTGACTTTTCCCCTTTTGAGCTGGGAGCCAAGCAGTGTTCCCAGTATAGGCGGGAGGGGACCGAATTCAGGTGCACACAGGCGCCCTCTGGTGGCTTCTACAGGGAGGACAGATTTGGGGAAAGGGGATTGGGGAGGGCAGGAGCCTGGACACTGAAGAGCAGGTTTCTTTGCGGGGCCAAGCGTGCACCAAGGGGTTGGTGGTTTAGTCCATGGAGTTTGAAGAAGCGATCAGATGCAGCTTAGGGTAGATACAGGGGATAGAAAACGCAGGGCTGGTTTTTGATTGATGAGTGGGCCAAGGGAGTAGAGGGAGGCCAAGGTGGGCAAGGCTTGGAGGGTCAGGAGGGTGGAGTCGGCCACTGCAGCCTGTGGTGCCTGGGAGCAGATGGAGAGGGGAGACTGCAGTGCAGTTCCAGAGAGAGGTCAGTTCTAGAGGTAGACTAGGAGTGCCTGGGATACAGATGGTGGGAAGGAAATGGGCTTGGCACGGGCCTGTGCAGCCCTCTGAGGTCTCCTCCGCTTCCAGAATAAATCCTGAGGCCATAAAAACCCGGCAGGCAGGGCACTATCTAAACCTTTCCATGAGAATCCACACCGCTCACAACACCAGCCTGGTGATGCCCCCTTTGCACTTTTTGAGGCAGTTTGTTTTTATTTTTTGTTTATTTGAGATGGAGTATTTCTCTGTCACCCGGGCTTGAGTGTAGTGGTGTGATCTCGTCTGAATGCAACCTCTCCCTCCCGGGTTCAAGCGATTCTTCTGCCTCAGCTTCCCGAGTAGCTGGGATTACAGGCACCTGACACCACGCCCGGCTAATTTATGTATTTTTAGTAGAGACGGGGTTTCACCATGCTGGCCAGGCTGGTCTCAAACTCCCAACCTCAGGTGATCCGCCTACCTCAGCCTCCCAAAGTGCTGGGATTTCAGGAGTGAGGCACTGTGCCAGGCCTTTTGTTTTTCTTTCTTTCTTTTCTTCTTTCTTTCTCTCTCTCTTTCTTTCCTTCCTTCCTTTCTTTTTTTCTTAAATTAAGGGCCAGGTGTGGCGGCTCTTGCCTGTAATCCCAGTACTTTAAGAGGCCAAGGTGGGAGGATTGCTTGAGCCTTGGAGGTAGAGTCTGCAGTGAGCTATAATTGCATCACTGCTCTCCAGCCTGGGTGACAGAGAAAGACTGTCTCAAACAAACAAAAAATTTCACTATGGAAAACATTCCTGTGTCAAAATATACAATAAAATTTTCTTACTGAGCCACCCTTCATCCATTGGAATTCCTTTCTACAGACATACAGGCAACCACTGGGTTTGCAGCTGCACGTGGCAAATACACACAGAAGTGGATCTATACCTTCACCCACCATCCATCAATTTTTTTTTTTTTTTTTTTTGAGACATGGTCTTGCTCTGTCTCCCAGGCTAGAGGGCAGTGGCACCATCATACCTTGCTGCAGCCTTGATCACCTGGGCTCAAGAGACCCTCCAACCTCAGCCTCCCACAGGCATGCACCACCATGCCCGGCTAATTTTTATTTGTTTTTAAATTTAATTTTATTTATTTTTTTTTTAGATGGGGTTTCACCATTTTGGTCAGGCTGGTCTTGAACTCCCGACCTCAGGTGATCTGCCCGCCTTGGCCTCCAAAGTGCTTGGATTACAGGTGTGAGCCACCACGCCCAGCCATTTTTTTTTTTTTTTTGAGACAGAGTCTTGCTCTGTCACTCAGGCTGGAGTACAAATGACACGTTCTCAGTTCACTGCAACCTCTGCCTCTCAGGTTCAAACCATTCGCCTGCTAATCTCAAACTCCTGACCTCAGGTAATCCGCCTGACTCAGCCTTCCAAAGTGTTGGGATTACAGCATGAGCCACCTCGCCCAGCCAATTTTTTTGTTTTTTGAGACGTAGGTTTTTTTTTTGTTTTGTTTTGTTTTGTTTTGTTTTGAGACAGAGTTTGGCTCTTGTTGACCAGGCTGAAATGCAGTGGCACGATCTCGGCTCACTGCAACCTCCACCTCCTGCATTCAAGTGATTCTCGTGCCTCAGCTTCCCAAGTAGCTGGGATTACAGGTGTCTGCCACCCTGCCCTGCTAATTTTTTGTCTAGTAGAGATGGGGTTTCACTAGTTTGCAACACCAGGCTGGTCTCGAACTCCTGACCTTAGGTGATCCACCTGCCTTGGCCTCCCAAAGTGCTGGGATTACAGGCGTGAGCCACTGCATGCAGCTCTACTTAATTTTTTGAGACAGAATTTCATCCTTTCACCCAGGCTGGAGTAAAGGGTGGCATGATCTCGGCTCACTGCAACCTTCGCCCCCAGGATTCAAGCGATTCTTCTGCCTCAGCCTCCCAAGTAGCTGGGATAATAGGTGCCTGCCACCATGCCTGGCTATTTTTTTATTATTATTATTTTTAGAATAGACGGCGTTCACCATGTTAGTCAGCCTGGTCTCAAACTCCTGATCTCAATCCACCCACCTTGGTTTCCCAAAGTGCTGTTATTACAGGTATAAGCCACCACGCTGGGCCTCTCTTTTTTCCTTTTAGTTTTTCTTCTTTTGTTTGCATGTCACATGGCATCTCTTTTTTCAAAGACAAATTTTACTCTGTTGCCCAGACTGGAGTGCAGTGGTGGGATTTTGGCTTGGTGCAACCTCTGCCTCCTGGGTTCAAGCATTTCTCATGCTTCAGGCTCCTGAGTAGCTGTGATCACAGGCATATGCCACCATGATGTCCGATGCCTGGCTAATTTTCTTTTATTATTATTTTTTTGGAGACAGAGTATCACACTTGTCACTCAGGCTGGAGTGCAGTGGCACAATCTTGACTCACTGTAGTCTCCACCTCCCAGTTGAAGCAATTCTCTCCTCTGAGCCTTCCAAGTAGCTGGGATTATAGGCATCTGATACAACTGGCTGGCTAAGTTTTGTATTTTTAGTAGATAACGGGGTTTTACCATTTTGACCTGGCTGGTTTTGAACTCCTGACCTTATGTGATCCACCTGCTTTGGCCTCCAAAAATATCGGGATTATAGGCATGAGCCACTACACCTAGCCTAATTTTTGTATTTTTTAAAGTAGAGACGGGGTTTCACCAAGTTGGCCAGGCTGGTCTCAAACTCCTGACCTCAAGTGATCTGCCTGCCTCAGCCTCCCCGAGTGCTGGGGTTACAGGCGTGAACCACTGCGCCTGGCCCAGGAATTTATCATTCTCCCAAACTTCTCCCCTTGAAATACCCATTTCCCATTCTCCCTCCCCCAGCCCCTGGAACTCACCCTATTCTGGACATCTCATAGAAATGAGATCATAGGCTGGGCACAGTGGCTCATGCCTGTAATCCCAGCACTTTGGGAGGCCGAGGTGGGTGGATCACTTGAAATCAGGAGTTGGAGGCCGGCCTGGCTGACATGGTAAAACCCCGTCTCTGCTAAAAATACAAAAATTAGCTGGGCATGGTGGTGGGTGCCTGTAATCCCTGATATTCGGGAGGCTGAGGCACAAGAATCGCTTAAAGCCAGGAGCATGGAGGTTGCAGTGAGCCGAGATTGTGCCACTGCACTCCAGCCTGGGCAGGCCAAAGCGAGCAGATCACCTGAGATCAGGAGTTCAAGACCAGCCTGACCAACATGGAGAAACCCCATCTCTACTGAAAATACAAAATTAGCTGGGCGTCGTGGTGCACCCCTATAATCCCAGCTACTCAGGAAGCTGAGAAATGAGAATTACTTGAACCCAGGAGGTGGAGGTTGCAGTGAGCCGAGATTGTGCCATTGCACTGCAGCCTGGGCAACAAGAGTGAAATTCTATCTCAAAAAACAAAACAGAGAGAGAGAGTAAGATTGAGAGAGAGAGAGAAAGAGAAAGATTGAGAGAGAGAGAGAAAGAGAAAGATTACATGATATTTTTCCTTTTGTAACTGGCCTGTTTCACTGAGCTCGATGTCCTCAAGGCTCACCCATGGGATAGCCTGTGTCAGAATGTCCTTCCTTTTTAAGGCTGAATCATAGTCTATGGTATGTTGATCCATTCATCTGTTGATGGACACTTGGGTTGTCTCCACCTTTTGGCTGTTGTGCAGAACGCTGCTGCCACCATGGGTATGCAAATTTCTTTTGGAGTC